>OY728152.1:732063561-734563561 GCA_963277665.1 Viscum album | reverse complement strand
TAAAATGAAAATATACAAGGGGAGCTACCAATATCCAAGATTCTATATAGAATGGCTATCATGGAGCTTGAAGAGATGAAGAAAAAAATACAGGTGAATCTGGATAAAGGGTTTATACGCCCAAGTGCTTCACCATGGGGTGCACCAGTCCACTTCGTCAAGAAGGATGGGTCAATGCGGCTTTGCATCGATTATCGTAAACTTAACAAAATCACGATAAAGAATAAGTATCCTTCTCCATGGATCGATGACTTGTTCAATCAGCTGTGTGGAGCACAATACTTCTCCAAGGTAGATTTTCGGTCGGGATATTATCAACTAAAGGTGAAGAAAGAAGATGTCCCCAAGACTACTTTTTGTACATGATATGGTCACTGTTAATTCATCGTAATTCCTTTCGGACTCACCAATTCTCCATCAATAATCATGGAATTGATGAATAGTGTCTTTAGAGATTACCAAGACAAATTTTTGGAAGTCTTTATAGATGATGTTCTAATATACTCCAAAACCATGGAGGATCATGAGGAGAATTTAAGAACTGTACTGGAGACTTTGTGCAAGGAGAAGCTCTATGCATAGTACAGTAAGTGTGAGTCTAGTTGAAGGAAGTCTCATTCTTGGGCCATATCATCACAAATAATGAGATATCTATGGATCCCTCCAAAATAGATCCAATTGAGGGATGGTTGAGGCCAACATCCATAACAGATATCCGTATCGTCTTGGGGTTTGTTTGATATTATCGATGATTTGTGAAAAATTTCTCATGATTGTCCAACCCTCTTACCAATCTAAATCGAAAGGGAGTAATGTTTTCTTGGAGTGATGAATGCGAATAAAGATTCAAGGAGTTGAAAATAAGGCTTATCACTTTGCTCGTGGTCACTTTACCCACAAGTGGGGAACTTTTTGTGGTATTCACTGATGCTTAGAAGTCGGGATTAGGTGGTGTGCTGATGCAGAATGATAAAGTGATATTTTATGCCTCAATTCAGTTGAAAATCCATGAGAAAAACTATCCAACACATGATCTGCAGTTGGCGGCTGTAATCTTTTCCTTGAAAATCTGGCGACATTATCTCTATGGGGAGAAATGTGAGATATATACTGACCACAAGAGTCTTAAATAAATATTCACACATAAAGAGATTAATATTCACCAGAGAAGATGGATAGAGCTCATCAAGGATGATGATTGTTCAATATATTACCGCCACGGGAAAACGAACAAGGTGGCAGATGCCCTATGTAGAAAGTACCTAGCGATTCTATCAATGATGATAATTGAGAAGGAACCAATCTTATTAGACTTGATGAATATGGACGTGGGAATCATAATGAAGCAAAAATTATCAATTCTTTCACAAATTATTGCTCAACCGCCTCTTTTGGAAATGTTAAAATATTATCAAAAGGATGATATGGGAATTCAAGAAATAGTGGAAGCTATCAAAAAAGGGAAATCCTTGGATTTTAATGTTAATGAAGAAGGAATTGTGAGATTTGTTAAAAGACTATGTGTTCCACCATGTCTAGAGCTGAAGAAGGAACTTTTGGATGATGCACATTGTTCAAATGTCTCTATTCAACTAGGGAGCTCAAATATATGTTGAGATCTCCGAGAAAACATTTGGTGGGATAATATGAAAAAGGAGATCACTGAATATACATCAAAGAGCCTGGTGTGCCAACAACTGAAGGCAGAGAGGTAGAAGTCTAAGGGGATGATGCAACTATTTCCCATACTAGAATGGATGTGGGACAACATCACCATGGAATTTTTCACCGGACTTCCAAGGACATCCAAAGGGAACAATGCAATCTGTGTTATTGTGGATCGTCTTATAAAGAATGAACACTTCATTGCACTTCGTGAGGATTTATCTTTGAATCATATAGAATGGATATATACAAGGGATGTGGTAAGGCTGCATGGAGTGACACTATCTATTGGGTCTGACAAAGATACAAAATTCAACTCTATGTTCTGGAAGAGTCTTCAACATGCTCTGAATACTGACCTAAACTTCAGTAGGGCCCATCATCCTCAAACTGATGGCCAATTTGAACAACTATCCAAACACTTGAGGACATGTTGAGAGCCTGCTCAATAGACTTTAAAGGTGGATGGGATCAACATCTTCCTCTGTTTGAGTTCACTTATAATAACAGTTTCCACTCGAGCATCCAAATGGCACTATATGATACCCTTTTTGGGAAAAGGTGCAGAACACCGGCGTTTTGGGATGAGGTCGGTGAACGTAAGCTCCTTGGACAAGAAATGGTCGAGGAAATGGTGGACAAGGTGAAAACCATTCAACAGCATATCAAGTTAGCCTAGATTCGACAGATGAGTTATGCAGATAACCGTCAACGAGACCTTGAGATTAAAGTTGGAGGCATGGTTTTTCTAAGCATTTCTCTGTGGAAGAAGGTTATAAGGCTTGGAAAGAAAGGAATGTTAATTCCAAGGTACATCGGCCCCTTCGAGATTCTTGATCATGTAGGGGATATGTCCTATCAACTAGCACTTCCACCTACCATGGCCAATGTACATGATGGCTTTGATGTATCCCTCTTAAGGATGTACATTCTGGACCCTTCACTTGTACTCTCTTCTGAGGTGGTATAGTTGTAGGATGATCTCTCTTATGAGGAGCAACCAGTGATGATCATAGATCATATAGAAATTGTTCTACGAAATAAGACAATGAACCTTGTCAAGGTGTTGTGGAAAAACCACAAGTCTGACGAAGCGACATGCAAATCAGAGGAAATAATGAATATGAGTTACCCACATCTGTTTTAGTGTGGGAAAAAGGAAATTTTGAGGGTGAAATTTCTTAAGAGGGGAATATTATAATGACCCAATGTTCCATTAATGTAAATCTATATTGATCTAGTTGAATAAATCTTTATGTAAAATGTTTATATAAAATTTCAACATATTTGGTTTTATGTTAATATTTGTGAGTGTAACTTTTATATGCATTGAACAGTGATCACATGACTAAGATACATAAAGGGCTTTAACAAATCCAATTTACTCAGACAAAAGAAACAATGACCTCATCTAATAGAATTTCTCCGTACGAAGCCCATTTGTCGAAGCTCATAAAAGAGGTGGCATCCTTGGGCTTCTCTCTTGACCAAGACCAAGCTGAGTGTCATCATGTCAAGTTCTAATGGGACCGTCTACAGGAAATGTGGAAGTTGATAAATATTACCACTCGAGCGTTGTAATTTGAGCCACATGAAGAGTCTGTCACTATCACACACCTTACCCTTAGGTCATATGCTATTGTTTTAAGGGGTTATGTAACAAATATCTATTAATATGTTCATTATTTTTTATATATAATAATGAATATACCTTCTTTTCATTATTGATACATTGTAAATAGTTTTGAATGTGGAAATATTGTTTTTTAGTTATTATTTAATTAAGAATTTTTTTTATTAAATTACGGGATTTTCGAATTAAATAACATTTTAATATAATAATAATAATATGATTAAATTAATTTTATTATATATAAATTATCATATAATTTTATGAATGCAATTGTAATTTTTATTAAGGTTTGAAAGCCATTATTTTCAAAACCCGTGATTTTTCGATAAATGTCAATTTTTATTTTAAATGTGAATATTAACATATTAATAAGAATATATAGATAGAATTAATGTTACTTCTAGAATTAGGATGTCAAAATTATCCCATGGGTAATTTTTCATAATTTTCTGAGACAATCAATTTTTTGTGTAAAAATTAAATACTGTTTAAATATATAATGTGTTTTATGACATCATAATGACCCAATAGTGATGTAATAAAAATACTATTAGCTTTATGTTCGGCCAATATATTATTTAACATTAAAATAATGTGATTTTTTTTGTTTGACATAATTTTTAAAGAATTAATGGACCCTTCAAAACATATTAAACAACTTGTCATTTTAAATTGTTTTCCATGGGAGTGTGACTCACCTCCACATAAGCAACCCAATTATTTTAAAATGTTCGGACCTTGGCCTTATAAAATATTTCTTCCTCATCCCTATTCCAAAAACCAAGGTCCAAAACCATGGTATGGTTTTCGGTTTGGATTAATTTAATATATGGTGTACCAAACCTAAATAATAATGAATTCCCTCACCTTCCCTGTAGAAACCCACACATGCTCCCACTTCCTCCTCACTCAAATCCTTTCGATTTCATCCAAACTTCGCCCTAATCTCAATAAAATCCTCTCATGGTTCCCCATGCTCCCAAGAAGCCTCTCTGAAGCTTTTCTCATGCCTTTGGAAGCGCACTTCCACGTAAGGGTTTTTTCATCCTTTCTCATTTTTGTCCAATTTCATTATGTTGTTTTTCCATTTTAATTTCAATTATGAATGTTGGGTTATGGTTTCACACCTCCCTCATACTTCCATATTTATGTTTGAATGATTGAAGCCCCATTCTCTCTCATTAAATGCCTCCCATGTACACAGGTTACTATGCCGAAATTCTGAAAGGAACTTCTCTCTCTTCTTTTACATTCAAGCAATACTTTTGTATCAGGAATCTAAATTCAATTAAAATTGTTTTGACATGTATCTATATTACCTCCTTAATTCCCATTTCCATTCAATATGAAGAGGAACCACTTTCTCTCTCATCAACCATTTTTTATTAATTGTAATGTCACGCTGTTACGCTGCCGAAATTGCACTGATTTTCTAAGCCAATGTCATTGTGTAGTGAATACCATGCCCATTTCTCCATAAAGGCTATCCACCTTTATTCAAATTTACTTATTGATTATAATGTTTCATGTATGAATTTCACATTACTTTATCATGGAATAAATTATTCCATTTTATGAATCCATGTTTTTTGATCCATGTGGCACACTTATGCATGAAATTAAATGTTTAAGAAGGGTGGACCCTTATAGCTCTCCAATGCATTGGGTAAAGTATAGTATCATGATACGTAATGTGCATTGAGTGTTGACTGATTCTAATTCAAGTGAAACTCGAGTTTACTCATGCTTCATGTGCAATGAGGATTTACTCATCCTCCATATGCAATGAGCCTTGGCTCATGCTAATTCCATGTTAAGTGTTGTTGCCACATTTCCATGTTATGATTATCATTCATTATCAGGTATTTATGTTCATGTTTCTCTTGTGCTCTATTGATATTCCTATTGTCTAACATGTATTTTACTCCTCATTTATTCCATGTTTATTCCCTTACCAGACTTTATACACCACCCCTTTTCTTATTTATGTCCTCAGGTTATCCCATGAAATGCTAAGTACAAGGGAATATAGTGGTCATGTAAATGAAGTTTTCAATAAAGATATTGTAGTTCATGTTTTAAGTATTTATGTAATGATCCTAAGCCCCAAAGATGCTAGACATCTCGATCATCCATGTTGTATCAAGTGAAACTTTTATGTAATAAATAATGTTTATGTTTGTAATAAAAGAAGGGTTTTCATATTTCCCCTAAACTCTAAGTATGGTCAAGATCGAATTATGCATAATGAAAGATTTGTGCACCATCTTGATTTGTTTTATAATTTTTCTAATTTTCAATAAAACGATTAATTTTTTTATTTTTTTGAATGTTGTGATTTTAATAAACCTCCAATCCACCACCTAACCTTGTATGATAAAAATAAAAGGAATAGTATTGGTGACTTTTTTTCCCTAAATCACAACCCATTTTTTACATTTTTTGGTTCTTTTTGTCATTTTCATTTTTTATTCAAGAGGGAATAAAAAATACAATGCAATGATTTATTCCAAAACCATTTAAAATTCTTACAATATCACCCACAATCTTTTTCCATACGTTTTTAACATCCCTTTCAACATGATTTCCTTTACCCACACACTTCTAATTTAAAATATCATACATATATTAAGAGTAGGTTAGGAATAGATAAAAATGGATTGAAAAATGGATCATCCCTACCAAGGTCATTCATGGTCGTTATGGGATAAAATAAGGATTTATGTAAAGGTTTTATTTTAAGGATAATTATATTATAAAAAGATTCAACAATCATTTTAAGTGTGATTTTGAACAGTTGGTAGCTTTGAAAAGTTTCAATAAATGTTTTGGGAGGTGAAATGCCTAACAATCAATCATGAAATATGCTCCAGAATAAATAGGAATTACAGGGTCTAGAAATCCTCTCAGGAATGAAACATATGATTTTGGACAATTAATCAAGGAATAATGAATAATAAAAAATCAAATCACATTAATTTAATAAATTAAAAAATGAAAAAAATTTGTGGAATTTCATATACATGAGTTAATTAATTCGATCATATCATGAGTCACAATTTCAATATCTATTCTTCACATTTATAAATTAAATTTTCCATTTCAATCATTAAATCTCATTAACAATGAATTATATATCCCGACATCACTGGATTTATATGGAACTAATGTCTTCATGATATATCAAGAACTGAATCAATTCAATTGTGGACATCCATCTCTTATCATTGAAGCTAAAAAATGTATTTAACAAAAAAAATGTAAGCAGTTTAAAAGAGTAATCATTAAAAATGATTTCCATTTCCCATAAATCTTTTTACTTCTCCTCCACTATATGAGGCTCTATTTCGCCATCATGAACATATAAAATAATCTAACTCAATTAAATACATTTTTCATGTCCTTATAAGTCAATAATATAAGAGGTAGGGGGTGTATGCATGATTAATTCCTATGAATGAATTTGAAATGTAAATTCATAAGATTGAAAATGAAAGTACTATAACAAAATTAAAGGATAAATCTTGGCCTGAACCCCCACGTGAGACATGTATTTTTACTACCTCTATTGGGCAGTACTAGCTATTATCCAAAGTCAAATGGTTGATGAAGCTTCATTGATTTGAACCTCCACATGTGGATTTTCCTAGATTTTTCATCATCATTTTTCATGAGAGAATATCCATGGATAGATTACACAATATGCCCCCCCCCCCCTCACAATGATTTATAGATTGAATGTTGAGGGTATGAAGAATTACAGATCATCCTCTTCCTTGTTTCCTACCTGTGCATCCTTCTTCTCTTCTAGTGATTGATTCATGTGGTCTTTAATAAAAGTAAACTCTTGTCTGATTTCCCGAGTCTCAGCTACATGGATCATCTGATGGGGATCCTCTAATGCACGTTTATTTTAATCAAGGATCACCATATTTTCGTCAATAGGTGCATTTCTGATTTCTTATAATTATTACAATTCATAGCAATTAATATTTGATTTTGGATAATCAAAAAAAATTGGAGTGATGTATAATTTAGATTCAATAATATTTGAAGAGAGAGAGAGAGTAAAATAAATCTTCAACTCCATGGGTTTGTTCACCTTTAATCTCTTCCCTAGTGGTATGTTCCTTGGAAAGTACAGTCATAGCATATTGATGTCGGCAGTTGGATTCTTCCATCTTGACTTCAAATTCTAGCACTTGGGTGGCTTCTTCCTCCAGTGGTAATGCCTCTTCTTCATTTAAGTCATGGGGAGATGAATCAGTTCCTCACATTCACACAAAAATTCATCCAATTCCTATTGGTCTCCCACATGTGGCTCAGTGGACAATTCATCCTCCCTTTCCTCCTCAGTTTCATCAATTTGAAAGATAAGTGATGAAATTTCTTCCACAATTTTCTCCGGTTCTTTCTCTGTCTTATGGTTGGGTTACACATGGGTAGTTTGTAAATATTCAGTTAGACATTCTATTTGAATATTTAGTCATCTTATTCACTATTTATTTTTATTCACTTCAGCTCTGTTGTACTATAAAACAATTGGTTCATGTGGATGTTTCACCAGTAAGTATTCATTCCATGCATAATAATTTTTGTCCAGATATGTCAATGAATTTTTTTTTGTTTTTTGGTTTTTGAAAATTAAAATCTATCTACAATGTTATAATAGATAAATATAAGTAAAATACTTATTTTCACCCTAATAATGGTGATAGTTTTGATTAATTCCTATCATAGGTTATTGAAAATTCGAATATCTATGTTTTCCAAGTGTAGTATAGTGGCTCACATGGGTCATCTCACATGAGGAGCTTTCTCATTTTGTTCACCATTATAATATAATCCAAATAAGATCAAATTATTTTTGTAATTTATTTGGTTTATTAAAGAAAATGAATTTAATAAAATAAATTAAATTCATAAAAATGTTGAAACTAACATTCAATTATAAATTACAATGCAATTCTAAACCAAATTGAATTACAGAATAAAGGAAGTTCTCCGAATATATTTTTCAGGGAGCACCTTCATTAACCAATATTAAATCTCCTTAGCTAATACAATCCATAATATTTGGACACATCTCAATATACCCTGGTTATGGATGAAAACTATACTTTGCTATCATAATGAAGACCCTCCATTTAATTCAAAATAAAGTGAAAATGGTTTTAGATTATGAAGTTAAAATTTAGACAGCCACAGTGAGAATTACACCAACTATATTTTATCCTTAGATTTAACTCAAATAAAATAAATAACATGGCAATGGGTTCAAGAACATAATTACTCTGTTATGTTATTCCTCATGCCAGTTACTCATGATTATGAGTATTCGAGTTTATATTATTTTGGTTAGAAGAAGAAATGAAGAAAAAAACTAGAAAAGTTAACGAAGAAAAGAGTGTGGATTGACAGACAGAAAAATAAAAACAATTCAAGAATTTATTAGAAATATAAAATAAAAATTAAAACTAAAAAATAAATAAAACTTGTAATTTTAATAAATAATAAATCAGGAATATTTCCAGTGGACCTACCTCTGTAGTGAACTCCTCCACCATGCCTCAGATGGGGTGGAATGAGATGATTTGTGAAGGAGGATATCTTATCCTTTTATAGGCCATAATATGTCCTCCAAAATATTTCATTCGTTTGTCCCATTAAATGAAATATTCACTTGCTTCATCCTTCATAAAAGTTGTTCACCAGTGTCATGTTCATTGACTATCCAAATTTCAGCTTAATTGGTTGTGTGGTTTATGAGGTTTGACTTTTTGTTGACTATTAATTTTTTTGTGAGTCTTTTATGATAAATATGGGGTGGAGAATAATGTATTTTCGCCTATGGTGGATTGGTTTCAGGTCATGTTTCATAAGGAATTCCCATGAGCACCACCTGAGAGAGATTGAGTTCATGATTGAGTGGATTCCTAATGTGGATCCAGTTTGAAGTCAATCATATAGGATACCATCAGAATATATTCAAGAACATAAAACATAATTAGGGTAATTGGAGAATAATGAGTTTATATTCCTATGTACATTACCAAGAGGATCTACAATCTTTTTTTATGATATACGGTACAACATTGTAGTTGGGTGTTAATTATCAGAATTTGAATCAGATGACTGTTGAGAAGCAATATCCTCTTCCATGCATCAATAAACTTTTTGACCAACTGATTCATGCTTGTGTGTTTTCCGAAAATTGATCTAAGGTTAATGTATCATCAGATGAGGATGAGACATTCAAATATACCATGGACTAATTTTAAGATCATTTATGGTTTTTATGAGTTCATCATAATATTGTATGGATTAAAGAATTATTCTATAAATTATATGGTCTTGATGAACAAAATATTTCACCCTAACCTAGATAATTCTATGGTTATTTTTTGTATATGAAATCATAGTGTACTCCCAGACTCATGACAACCATGCCACACATGTTTTCATCATCTTGATTACACTGAGTGAGAATCAACTCTAGAACAAGATATCTAAGTGTCATTTTTGGATAAAAAAGGTACATTTCATAGGCCATATCATCATAGAGGAAGATTTGTATGTAAACCAATAGAAATGGGTGTTTGACATTACTCAAATAATTCAAATTATTTATATATGGTTTGTAAATGTGTAAATGTGAGAAATGATTAAATTAGTTTTCCAAGTAGTTAATTTACTTGAATGCGGTGATAAATTATTGTTATTGTTCTTTAACAGTGAAAATGATCTACTATAAGAAATGTTAATATATTGAATGTAATGAACTATGTAATTGTTATAAATGAAATGTTCCACCTATGTTTTCATTGTTTGATAAAAAGGTTAATGATGGTGATCCTTTGATAATGAGAACTAATGGTATATGTGATGTTGGAATGATGATTCCCACCCTTAGGAACACAAAATTGATTCATTAAAAATCTATATGGATATTAGTTTTTAGAGAATGGATTGATCCTCATGACTCCAAGGGTATTGACATGAAATTCCATATCATGATTGTGATGGTCGTACATGATGTTCAGAATGCCTATTATATACTCAGGCTGATGCCCCTTGTTTTTCATCCTTTTTACCATTAGAAAAATTGTTCTGATGACAGACATGGGATGAAATTTTTTTGATTAATTTGGGTAAATCCAAAAACTAAGAATAAAAGTGATTTATTTTAATACTGTTAAATGTCATAACATGGTTTATATTACTATTGTAATTATTTTTTACCCCTATTCATCACTTTATTAGACTATATATTGTTGTAGAAACCATTTTTGGTGGCTACATGGTTGTACTCACACATTGATCAGGAAACTTTTAGGAACCCAAGCATACTTTATTACTATAATTCAGGTCATGGGAAAAGTCCCTTTGTTAAATGGTTGATTTTAGGTTCAAGATTTTGCATGGATAAGGGACTCAGACTTGGTGATGGGACCTATTTTGGGGATTTTTCAATATTAATTATTTATTTTTTTCTTTGTGGAATTTGACACTAGTTGGAGGACATAATTTACTGTATTGGTTTTTGGGTACTTAATCAGTTTGGGAATTTGGTATGTGATGTTTTTGGTATTTATTATCATTTCATGTCGATATTTATTTTGATTCCCAGTATTAGTTTACTCAAGTAAATAGGGTATAATATCCCAACAAGATCTATTATACCCTCAATTCTAGTCAGTAGCCTATGGAATATGTGGAGGTGTTCTTGAGGTCATGTGGCGAACTAACATGAGGTTCCAGATATAGGGGAACCCATGTAAGGACGTTACAGTATAATTATCCCCTGTATTTTTTACATGAAAAAATTTACATGTTTTTGGGTGTGTATATTTTTTATTTTTATTAACACTATTGGAAATCTAGTATATATAAATGGTTTTGAAATATTGGTATATATTATAAAACCATTGACAAATTCTATGTAGGAATAGTAGTATACTAATAGTTTCTTGAAACTACTCTAATACAATCATAAGTATGGATTTATACCAATGGTTCCATGCAACCATTGGTATGGTCCTGTATTAACGGTTCAATGAACAATTGGTTCCACCCCTCTACAAGGAAATATTATTCATCTAGTATTCACACCCTACAAATAACGTAAAAAAACATTTCTATAAGCTATCACAATACACATTCAAAAGGAGACATATATTATATATTTTGCATTCAACTAGTTATTAACATAAAAACCAAATGATACTAGATATATAACATCAGTTTCGGTAAAATGATATTACCTAAATGTTTTGAAGTCTCTTAAATACAAATTCAAAAATGGAGAAAATCAATATCTTACTCAAAAACATTCTCATCATGGTTATAACTATGACGATGGTCATCTCGAACATCATCATCTTGAAACTCATTTGAAGAATCATCATCCGGAAAAACACCATCACCATTGACAATTGGAAGGTCATCACCCTGATCACTACTAGAATCATCACCACCATCACCAAAATCATTTTACCATGAGTGCATAATCAACATACATCTATAAATAACTTCAACTGAATTTTTTGAGAAATAAAATTATAATTATAAGGAGAATGAACAGATGCTTCGATCATCATGAAATACAAACTACTATATGTATTCATAATATTCATGTCACGACCCGTCATTGGGGCCTGTTCCGTGACTACCCCAAGTCGTCCTTCCATAGGCCAGGGGCTAGCGACTAGCACCAAGGAATAAATCCCGGTAAAAATGGAAGGCATTGACTTTTTAAAGTAAACAAACACCATAGAGTAAGCAACAGAAGAAGTAAACACTAACTAAAAACTGAGTACAACAGTAAGTGAGGAAAAGTAAGTGGGCCAGTATACAAACCCAAACATAACGTTAAGTACAACTGGAAATGGAAAACAACACCTAAAAAGTAAAGCTACAATGTCGAGCTGTCCACTGGAAATCCCACCTGAAGAGTGGGTACAGATAGCTCCACTGCTCCTCGGGTCCCGCCGTCTGCACTGAGTACGTCCCGCCCAGTGGTCCACCTCCAGGTACCATCCAGCTCTGCAAGCCTCAACCCCGATCAACAATGTCCATCGTCTGCAACCAACACAATGTAGTGCGGGCATAGCCCATGTAGGGGTGAGTATAAGCTACTCAGTAGGGACCCCGAGACCCATGAAGGTCTCCCAGTTTCCACAAAGGATAATCCACATAGGAAAGGTAAATCATGAAGTAACATCCGACACTGCTTAGGTATATGACCATACATATACCTAAGTCATCAATTCTCATTCGGCTCCAACATCCGAACCATAGTACAATCCAGTTCACACTGGAAAGCAAAACGTTATTCCACACAGGATAGCACAACACAATCCACATAGGAAAGTAAAACAGGATTCAACTCACACAGGTATACTTCTTCGTATGATGATAGAGATGATCAGATACATCCATTGATTTATCTAAGTCATCGGACCCACAAAGGATCCATAGGTACTAACCCCCGCAATGACCCAGGAAGGGTCTGACCCACATAAGATCGATAGTTAACTAACCCCCATAATAACCCAGGAAGGGTCTGACCCACACAAGATCAATAGGTAACTAACCCCCGCAAAGACCCACACAGGATCGGACCCACACAGGATCTGTATGCGCTAGCTCACACAGAACCGCTGAGCGCTAACCCACACAGGATTGGACCCACACAGGATGGGTAGCACTGATCCACATAGGATCGCTGAGTGCTGAAGTCGTCAACGTCGAATACACTGAGGATCTCTGCACAGTCGTCATCACAATCACAGTAGCAAACTTAGCCATCTCTAGGGTTCCCGCACACAGCAAGCTTGCTCGGGAGGGTCCGCTCCATGAGCCGAGAGGCTGATACATCAACTGACACATAGTCCAGTGTTGATGTATCCAAAAGTTCTGTATCTTCAACAGGAACTCAACGTCACAGACGGCGCGTCAATTGGATGCCCGGTCTGAGAGTTATTGGCTTTTTTGTTCCTGGGGCCCGGTTGGTTTTTAAGGCAAAACAAACCCGACCGTACTCCAGCTGTGTCCAAACCTCAGGAGGAGTATGCCAAAAGATCTGTCTCACTAAGAGAAACCAACAAAGTCGACAGAATGTCAATCGAACATCTGGAGCTCAAGTTATGAGTGTTTCTCCTCCGAGGGTCCGGTTGGTTTCATGTACGAACCAACCCGGCTGAACTCAAAGTATTCCGAAACCTTGTGTGCGATATACCGAAACGACCGTCTCGATCCAAGGATCGCATTGCAACTGACGGTGAGTTGATCGGAGGCCCGTACATCATGTTATGGGTGTTTGATCAGAAAAGATTCGGTATTAAGGGGTTCGGGCCCGGTCCGACCCGGCCCGATACCCCCGGGGTCGACCCGAACCGGGTCAACCCGAACCGAATCTGGGTCCAGCCCGTTTGGGCCCGGCCCACCCAGCGCGCTGTCCAGGCGCTCGGCCAACCGGCCAAGCCATTTGGCAACGGGGGGGGGGGGGGGGGGGGGGCTGCCCCCCTAGTGTAACCGTGGCCCCCCATTACATGGGGGTCGTTTTGTGCTGGCCGGCCGGGGGAATTAATTCCCCCGGTTTCCCTTTTTTTCCGGCCGGCCCGCACTGGCCGGCCGGTTCTTCCAAAAAGGACCGTCAACGGCCGGTCCTTCCTCCTTCACCGACACCGGTGGCCCGGAACCGGTCGTCGGTCACCCTACTCCACTGCGGCCTGGAACCGGCCGCGACATGGTTCGTCCGGCGCGGTGCGACAGCACCGCGTCCCTCCTCCGCGGCCCCGCTCCGGCCGCTTTGTATTCGGTTTTCTTTGATGCGGCATGACGGCGCCGCGTCCTTGTTCAACTTCACGGCGCGGCGCAACGGCGTCACACATTACTTGCCGTACGATCCCACGTGGTGTGACGGCACCACACCATTCCATTCCAACAATATTAGAAACAACATTCGGCCGTGTTTGTTTGTTCTGGCCCCCATTCGTTAATTGATAGCAACTGGTCGTAAATTCACGAAGGATGACAAAGTAGAATTCACGAACTAAGAAAATAATTAAATAAACCCCTACCTCGAGCGCGGCTTGAATGAGGTTTTCATCGCGGATAAATTCATCGCGAAAAAATGTTGTGGGAAGAGACATCGCGGAAGAAGACGTCGGCGGCGTCGCGGGAAGAGACGTCGTGAAAGAAAACGTCGGCGGCGTCGTGGTAATCGGTTTCCGAGAACTCGGTGTTCTTTGTCAAAGACCGATGTTCTTTGAGTTCTTCGTCAAAGAAGAAGATGTTCTTCCCAAAACCTCTCAACGACAAAACTCTAACAACCAAAATAAAATAAGCTCCTTTATTATTTTATTAATACAACAAGCCTTTTGAAATTCAAGTGTTTGAATTCCACATTACCTCACCTCATTAATTCCATAACATAATAATCTTAATTCAACAAAATTAATGGGAGTTGAGGAGGTTAGAGGATATGAAGGGGTGGGGTTTTTGTGGGCCCCACCTCCTACATAACCTACAAAGGGAAGTTGGGTAGTTATCCAACTTCCTCCCAAAGGATAAAAACAATTAGAGGAAAACAAAAATTCTTGTTAAATTTTTATATTTAACATCCAAAATTTTGATTAACTTCTCTCGTGTAAACGCAACTCCGTATTAAGTGTTCCTAATTAATTACCGGCGCTGTAGTTCCATCGGTGCCCTCAGAATTCGATTCCAATCACTGGTTCAAAAGTTAGAAATTCATGCTCGCTCGTTCACTGAACGTACAAGAGCTAATCTTCGGAAAATGATTCCGGGCACACCGGGCCTCAGAATAAGGTGCCGTCAGAAACTACGTTCTTGTAAAATTGAAAAGAAAATTAAGAAAAAATTTCCATTGAATTTTACGGCTCTTTACATTACTCCCACCTCAGGGCTTTATGTCCCCGTAAAGATACATCATAACTAGGGAATCAAATGAGGGTACTGAGCACGCAATTGAGCCTCCCGCTCCCAAGTTCTCTCCTGGAGGTTCCCATGCTGCCATCTGATTCGCACTAGAGGAATTGACCATCCACGTAGGACCCACTCCTGTCGATCCTCGATCTCCAATGGGACCTCCATTAAAGTCGCTCCATCGTCAATGACTAGCTCCCCATGGACAATGATATGCGTCGGGTCGTGCACGTATCTCCTCAGCTGACACACGTGGAAGACGTCGTGCACCCAGTGCAACTGAGGTGGTAGACCCAGATGATAAGCCACCTCACCTATCCTGCTGAGAACCTGGAATGGTCCGATGAAGCATGGAGACAACTTGCAACCTCAGACAAATCTCCATATACCACGTCGAGGTGAGACTTGCAAGAAGACATGGTCGCCATACTCGAACTCAAGTGTCCTCCGCCTTCTGTCCGCATAAGACTTCTGTCGGCTCTGAGCTGTCCTCATCCGCTCCTAGATGACCTGGACCTTCTCTGTCGTGGCCTAAACCATCTCCGGTCCCACAATTGATAACTCCCCAGGGTGTGTCCAGCACAATGGAGATCTGCAAGGTTGGTCGTACAACGCCTCATATGTTGCCATCCCGATGGTGGAGTGGTAGATGTTGTTGTAGGCGAACTCCACCAAGGGTAGGTGGTCCTCCCAGCTACGACCAAAGTCGAGGACACATGCGCGGAGCATGTCCTCAAGAGTCTGAATGGTCCTCTCCTTCTGACCATCCATCTGATGGTGAAAGGCGGTACTCCGACGTAGCTGCGTCACTAATGCCTCATGTAACCCCTTCCAAAGCTGGGATGTAAATCGAGCATCTCGATCGAAGATGATAAGAAGATGGTACATCGTTTATCCGTAAAATCACCTGAACGTAGAGATGTCCCAAGCTCTCCACTAAGCCCTACTCTCTGATGGGTAGAAAGTGCACCGACTTTGTGAGTCTGTCGACAATCACCCAAATGGAGTCGTGACCTCTGGAAGTGCATGGAATTCCAGACACGAAGTCCATAGATATGCCATCCCACTTCCACTTTGGAACCTCCAAGGGCTTTACCAAGCCTGCTGTTACCTGATGCTCTGCCTTCACCTGCTGGAAGGTGAGGCATCGAGATACAAACTCTGCCATAGCCTTCTTTATGCCTGGCCACCAGTGCTATCGTCTGAGATGCTCGTACATCTTCACCACTCCAGGATGTACCGCCAAAGGTGAAGTGTGAAACTACCTCAGCACCTCCTCTAGTAACGAAACTGGTACCAAGGTACGTCCTCTAAAAAGGACATCATGCTCTGCTCCAAAGGAGAAACCATTAGGTGCCTATCCAGAGGATATCTACGCTCGCCGAGTCTCAGAGTCAGTGTCCCCACGCTGTTCCTCTCTCACCCGCTGCATTAGTGGAGGAGTGACTGTGAGAGACTGAAATAAGGCTACTCCAGCTCTATCCACGAAGGATATCTACAAACCGGCTAACTTCTCTGTCGCCTCCTCAAGTAGCTGAATGCCCATCATCCTGCTGAGGGCATCAGGTACCATGTTCCCCTTCCCAGGAGTATAGACTATCTCAAAGTCATAGTCTGGGAGGAACTAGAGCCATCTTCGCTATCTCATATTCAGATCCTTCTGAGAGAAGGAGTATCTGAGACTCTGATGGTCAGAAAAGACTATAAAGCGCTCACCCATCAGGTAGTGTCGCCATGTCTTCAAAGCGAAGAAGACTGCTACTAACTTCGGGTCATGGTTAGAATTGTTCTTCTCATGTGTCCTCAACTGACGTGATCCATAGGCGATCAAGGCCCGCTCTTGCATCAGGACACATCTGAGTCTGGTCCCTAATGCATCACAGTAGACTACGTACCCTACTCCCTCCTCAGGAAACCTCAAGATAGGTGCGCTTGTCAATCTTTGTCTCAGCTCCTGGAAGTTCTGCTGACAACTATCTGACCACACAAAGGGTTTCCCC
Source organism: Viscum album (assembly GCA_963277665.1). Classification (NCBI taxonomy): domain Eukaryota; kingdom Viridiplantae; phylum Streptophyta; class Magnoliopsida; order Santalales; family Viscaceae; genus Viscum; species Viscum album. Next base: position 734,546,311 of record OY728152.1, on the reverse strand, counting down.
TTCTTCGTCAAAGCTGAGAGTGGTGCCCCAACTCTGGAGATGTCTGGTAAAAATATCTGGTAGTGTCCAGCTAGTCCCAAGATACTACGCACCTCCGTCACCCTCCTAGGTGGCTCCCATGCTAGCACTGCCTCGATCTTCACAGGATCCACTGAAACTCCCACCTCAGAGATGATGTGTCCCAAGAAGTGGACCTCATGTATCCAGAACTGATACTTCGAGATCTTACCATAAAGCTGGTGTTATCGGAGTGTGTCTAGTACAACCCGCAAGTGGTAGGTGTGATTCTCCTCAGTGGTCGAGTAAATCAAAATGTCGTCGATGAAGACCACGACAAATCGATCGAGGTATGGCTGAAATATTCTATTCATGAGGGCCATTAACACTGCTAGAGCATGGGTTATGCCAAATGGCATAACCAAGAACTCATAGTGGCCATACCGACACCTGAAGGCCATCTTCTGCACGTCCTCGTCTTGAACTCTGAGCTGATGATAGCCTGACCTGAGGTCTATCTTTGAGAACCACCGCGATCCCTTGAGTAGATCAAAGAGGTCGTCAATCCTCGGTAGCGGATACTTGTTCCTCACGGTCACCTGGATCAGGCGACGATAGTCGACACAAAGTCGCAAGCTCCTGTCCGCCTTCTTGGCGAACAAAATCAGGGAAGCCCAGGGTGAAACACTGGGTCGAATGAATCCCTTACCCAAAAAGTCCTCCAACTGTACCCGTAGCTCTCGAAGCTCGGCGGGGGCCATCCAATATGCTGGAGCCGATATGGGGGTTGTCCTAGGGTACATGTCAATATAAAATTCTACCTCTCTATGAAGAGGTAGTCCTGGAACATCATCGGGGAAAAGGTCCGCATAATGATCCACCACTGCAGGAAAACTAGGACTCTGCGCGTCAACTTCTCCTAGGATGAGGCATTGCAACCGATGAGTGATGGGTTGTCCTCTCTTCTGCGAGAGTCCATCCTGTGCTGCTAAGGCTCCCTTCTTGCCGGTGAAGGTGAACCTGCTCCCGTCGGTGCGTAGACATCACACCTTGCACCTAAAACAGTCAATATGAGCATGGACTGTAGATAACCAATCGATGCCCAAGATGACATCACAAGGCCTTGACGCCGCTACAAAAAGATCCCAGCCAAAGCTCTCACCTACTAGAGTAAGCTCACAATGTCGGCACGAGTGCGTAATCGTCGAGTCTGCTCCCGTAGGAGTCTCTAGCCGTAAGGATCAAGCCAACTTCTCTGTCGGAATCTCCGAGCTCCGAACAAGGGCAGGGACTATGAAATAATGACTCGCTCCAGTGTCTATAATTACTGCATCAAAGGTGGAATAAACACAGATACTACCTTGAATCATCTCGGGCGTGCCGTGTTCATTGGCCTCCACTGCCTGGAGCTGTGCCTGTCTCTGCCCGCCAGCTCCCTATGGTCAGGGTGGACCTCATGGTGGTGGTGGTGGTAGAGCCTCAAAGCGTCTCCCACCTCCTGCTACTCGGCCAGATCCTCTGCCTCGTCCACCTACTCCATGCGGACCACCATGGTCGACCGTCTGCCTCTGCCTCGGTGGTCCCTCAACTGTCTACTGCTCCACGACACGATGGGCCAGGCAATCACGAGCCATGTGTCCCTTCCCGCCGCATGAGTAGCACTGCCTGCCTCTCAAAAGACTGGCTACGTGATGTGTGCCCCTCACTACTGAGCCAGTGTTCTGAGGTCGTCTTCCTGAGGGTCTGGTCTACCTAGACCCATGTGTCATCCGTTTACTACCTGCTGTAGAAGACTCTTCTATGTGTCTCCCTACGGTGGGTCTTAGCGTGCTGTAGACTCAACAAGAAAGCTCTCAATCAAAAGGGCTTGATCCAGTACTCCTGTCTGAGTCGGAATGCTGAGGAAGATCAGTGATGCCCTGATCTCATGTCTCAATCCCTGCTCAATGTTCTGGGCCCGGAAGAATTGGTCCCATAACATGTCTGTAGAGTAGCATGAGAGATCGGTAAATCTCGCTGAGTACAGGGCGACTGTCATACTACCCCGCCGCAGGTGAAGAAGGTCCTGGATGCGTACTGCATGGAGGGTGGCTAGGACGAACTCTGAGTTGAAGAGGCTCTCAATGTCCGTCCAGAGAATAGATGCCTCATCGTGCACCTGGAGCATCAAGCTCCACCATCGGCCCGCTGCTGCGTGCATTAGGCTCGCTGCGAGGATCACAATGAGGTTTGTTGGTGTCCTTACTAACCTGAAAACTCTCACCACTACCTCCAGCTAGTCCTCGGCCGCCTAGGGGTCCGTCTCCCTGTGGAACCTGGGCAGTCGCTGGCGCTGGAACTCATTCAGTGCACTAAGGCGACGTGCATCGTCAGTGGCTGAGGCTGGAAGCATCGGTGGCTCAGCGGGTAGGGCTACCGCCGGTGCCACTACTGACAAAGGGACCTGCACCGATGCCTCATCGCTCGGTGGGCTGTCGTCACACTCAACTCTCGGAACCCTATCTGGCTACCGTCATGGGGCCATCCTGAAAAGGGAACATGTGAACCACGGTCAGAACAGTATACCTGGTGAGCTGATACCAAGTAATCACAAAGAAAACTTGAAACACACATGCAATCAATGTTTTCATGCATTAAGTCGGAAATCAGAAGATAGGGGCTTGGTGTACGGATACGTCAGCCGCCGCACCAACAATGGACTCCCTGGACTGATAACCACACCCAATACACTCAACACAATTGCTTCACATAGAAAAAGATCAGAGTCCAAAGTTCTGTGGTAGAACCGAACTCCTCTGATACCAATTTGTAACGTCCCGTCCTAGGGGCCCTTTCCATGACTACCCCAAGCCTGCCTTCCATAGGCCAGGGGCAGGCGACTAGCACCAAGGCGTAAATCCCCGTAAAAAGGGAAGACATTTACTTTGTAAAGTAAACAAACATCATAGAGTAAAAAACAGTAGAATTAAACACTAAGTAAAAACTGAGTACAACAGTAAGTGCAGAAAAGTAAGTGGGTCATTATACAAACCCAAACTGGAAGTAATGTAAAACTAGAAAGAGAAAACAACAACTGAAAAGTAAAGCTACAACGCCGAGCTATCCACTGGAAATACCACCTGACGGGTGGGTACAGATAGCTCCACTTCTCCTCGGTTCCTGTCGTCCGCTCTGAGTACGTCTCACCCAGTTGTCCACCTCCAGGTACGGTCCTGCTCTGCAAGCCTCAACCACTATCAACGTTGTCCGTCGTCTGCAACCAACACAACGTAGTACGGGCATAGCCCGTGCAAGGGTGAGTATAAGCTACACAGTAGGGACCCCGAGACCCCTGAAGGTCTCCCAGTATCCACAAAGTATAATCCACAAAGGAAAGGTAAATCATGAAGTAACATCCGACACTTCTTAGGTATATTCCCATACATATACCTAAGTCATCAACCCTCGTTCAACTCCAACATCTGAACCCAAGTACAACCCAGTCCACATAGGAAAGCAAAATGTAAATCCATACATGATAGCACAACATAATCCACATAGGAATGTAAAATAAGATTCATCTCACACAAGTATACTTCTTCGTATGATGATAGAGATGATCAGATACATCCACTAATTTTTCTAAGTCGTCGGACCCACAATGGATCAATAGGTACTAACCCCCGAAATGACCCAGGAAGGGTCTGCCCCACACAAGATCGATAGTTAACTGACCCCCGCAATGACCCAAGAAGGGTCTGACCCACACATGATCGATAGGTAACTAACCCCTACAAAGACCCACACAGGATCAGACCCACACAGGATCTGTAGGTGCTGGCTCACACAGAACTGCTGAGCGCTGACCCACACAGGATCAGACCCACACAAGATTGGTAGCAGTGATCCACGTAGGATCGCTGTGTGCTGAAGTCGTCGTCATCGAATCCACTGAGGATCTATGCATAGTCGTCGTCACAGTCAAAATAGGAAACGCAGCCAGCTCTAGGGTTCCCGCACACAACAAGCTTGCTCGGGAGGGTCCGCTCCACAAGCCGAGAGGCTGATACATCAAATGACACATATTACAGAGTTGATGTATCCAAAAGTTCCATATCGTCAACAGGAACTCAACGTCGCAGACGGCGCGTCAATCGGATGCTCGATCTGAGAGTTATTAGCTTTTTTGTTCCAGGGGCCCGGTTGGTTTTTAAGGCCAAACCAACCCGACCGTACTCCACCTGTGTCCAAACCTCGGGCAGAGTAAGACAAAAGATCCGTCTCACTAAGAGGAATCCAACAAAGTCGACGACATGTCAATCAGACGTCTGGAGCTCAAGTTATGAGCGTTTCCGCTCCGAGGGCCCGGTTGGTTTCGTGTATGAACCAACCCGGACGAACGCAAAGTATTCCGAAACTTTGAGTGTGATCTACCGAAACGACAATATCGATCCAAGGATCGCATTGAAACTAACTGTGCATCGATCGGAGGCATGTAGCTCAAGTTATGGGTGTCCGACTGGAAAAGATTTGGTATTAAGGGGTTCGAGACCAGTCCGACCCGGCCCGATACCCCCGGGTTCGACTCGAATCGGGTCTACCCGAACCGGATCCAGGTCCAGCCCGTTTGGGCGCAGCCCGACCCAGCCTGTGTGGCCTGGCCCGGCTTGCGCACAGTGCACTTCGCTCGCTGGCCAGGCGCTCGGCCAACTGGCCATGCCGTTTGGCAGGGGGGGCCTGCCACCCTGGTGTAACCGCAGCCCCCCATTAAATGGGGTCCGTTTTATGCTAGCTGGCCGGGGGAATTAATTCCCCTTGTTTCCCTTTTTGTCCTGCTGGCCCGCACCGGCCGACCGGTTCTGCCAACAAGGACCGGTGACAGCCAGTCCTTCCTCCTTCGCCGACACCGGCGGCCCGGAACCGGCCGCCGGTCACCCTGCTCCGCCCCGGCCCGGAACCGGCCACGACCTGGTTCGTCCGGCGCGGTGTGACGGCACCGCGCCCCTCCGCTGTGGCCCCGCTCTGGCTGTGGTGTCTTCGGTTTTCTTCGATGCGGTGCGACGACGTCTCGTCCTTGTTCAACTTCACAGCGCAGTGCGACAACGCCGCGCATTACTTGTCGTACGATCCCGCATGGTACGAAGGCATGGCGCCATTCCCTTCCAACCATATTAGAAACAACATTTAAAATTGGAGGAGGGTCGTCCGTGTTTGTGTGGTCCGTCCCCCTCTCGTTAATCGATAACAACTGGTCATAAATTCACGAAGTATGACAAAGTAGAATTCACGAACGAAGAAAATAATTAAATAAACCCTTACCTCGAGCGCGGCTTGAATGAGGTTTTCATCGCGGAGAATTTCATCGCGGAAAAATGTCGTGGGAAGAGACGTCGCGGAAGAAGATGTCGGCGGCGTCGCGGGGAGAGATGTCATGGAAGAAAATGTCGGTGGCGTCATGGTAATCGGTTTCTGAGAACTCTGTGTTCTTCGTCAGAGACCGATGTTCTTCAAGTTCTTCGTCAAAGAAGAAGATGTTCTTTCCAAAACCACTCAACAACAAAACTCTAACAACCTAAATAAAATAAGCTCCTTTCTTATTTTATTACCACAACAAGCCTTTTGAAATTGAAGTGTTTGAATTCCACATTAACTCACCTCATTAATTCCATAACATAATAATCATAAGTTAACAAAATTAATGGTAGTTGAGGAGGTTAGATTATATGAAGGGGTGGGGTTCGTGTGTGCCCCACCTCCTTCATAACCTACAAAGGGAAGTTGGGTAGTTACCCAACTTCCTCCCATAGGACAAAAACACTTAGAGAAAAAAAATTGTTGTTAAATTTTTATTTTTAACCTCAAAAATTTTTATTAACTTCTCTCGTGTAAACGCAACTCCAGATTAAGCGTTCCTAAGAAATTACTAGCGCTGCGGTTCCATCAGTGCCCTCATAATTCGATTCCGAGCCCTGGTTCAAAAGTTAGAAATACCCGCTCCCTCGTTCACTGAATGTACCCGAGCTAATCTTCGGAAAATGATTCCGAGAACACCGGGCCTCAAAATCAGGTGCTTTTAGAAACTACGTTCTGGTAAAATTACAGAGAAAATTAAGAAAAAATTTCCCTTGAATATTACGGGTCTTTAAAATTCACCATCATAGTGATCATCAACTCTACCAATTGGTTTATTACTAATGATAATGATGTATCCAAAATGAAATAATGAAATGGATATAGACTTCTTTGACTGCTATTTCATTTTTTTCCATAATAACATGATATTTAAGATTAAAAATATATTATATTGACATTATAAATAATAAAATAACAATTATGTATGGATAAAATATGTTAAAAAAAAACAAATTAACCCCAAATAATGTTTATAAAAAGTTCATTTTCACACAATAAAATAACTTCCTGTCATAACCCATCAATACTGAACAATTCATAAATAGAGGACATGTGAAAATAGTTGAAAATTATACATTTAAATTGATATTTATTATCAATGTAGAAGGTGAGACACATAAATAAAGTAATTAATTACTATTATAATTTCCCTTTTTTAAATATATTTCATTATATTTCTATAAAAAATTATTATTTACCTTGATGTATTTAGTTGACTATTAGTCTATATAGAATAGTTACTCATTTCTTCAAGGACAAGTGGATAACAATGCTAAGGACGACCTCTTTGTAAAGGGTTGATGATCTCACTCTTCTGGACAAGAATTGTTGAATGGCCATGTTTCATTACTCTCACATAATGAACTAATGGAAATGATTAATCATGTAAAAATCAATGTTGAAAAAATGAAGGACAATGAAGAATTTCCCTTAGATGAAGATCCTCTTCCTGAACCATCACATGAATCAGTCTATGGGAGAATGTTTCCCCGTTAATATTTATAGTCCATGATCCTGAGGAGTCTAAGAAGGAAATATCTGATGAACCATTCCGCCTGAATCAACCATTTTTAGAGGATATTTAGGAGGTATATTTTCATGTTGATGTGAATATGCGGGAATAGTAAGATTTGGATGAATTATAGATTGAATATGTTGTGCAACATGAACGAGCCATCCATAAAAAAAATAATCTACTCCTTTATAACTATATATAGCTATGGAAAAAGAAACCACCCATGTGATATAATTTCAACAGAAGATGGATAATCATAACTACCTACATATATATAGTGAAATTAAACTCGGAGTCACACTTTCCTTTGAAGAATAAATTGAATATATACCAACTTAGGGGTATTAATTTTTTTTGAACTTATTCTAATTAATTTTAGTGAAACAATATTTAGTATCACCACTCATTGTTTTTAAAATTTTAAATTTTTATTCATAGATAAGATAATTGGGCCACTATGTCCAATATAAGGTCATAAACAAGGGATTTAGGGAGAGGGTGGGGGTCAAAAATAGTGATTTATCACGGGCACAAACTCTATCATTTTCCCAACCATCAATGAAAATGTATCCAATAATTGAAAAAAATGATATAAGATCATCTAGGGGAGATCTAGTAGTAATGACGCCAACAATCATATATTCATCATGCGACGTGTGAGTGATCTCAATGTTGTTTGAGGTGAGGCTTATAAACATACACACATAATAACTAATGTTATATGTGGTGGAGTTTTGGAGATATAGGGATATTTTAAATCCAAGGAGTTTGTTTCTAATACATAATGTATAATGTTTATAATCATTTATAGCTCTCATCCTATAATCATAACATTGAGTTATTCCAAAAGTGATTAATTGATCACATAAATAGCTGAGAAAGCAATGATGAAGTAGCCATTGATATATCAGATTAACAATCACCCCACATAGATCTCATGTCACATCACAGATTAGCATTGACCTTTAAACTAGAAGTATGAGGGATCTGTCTAACCTAATGGCTTTGGGGGGGGGGTTGAGGGAGGGAAAAAGGTATCTTCTAGCGACCCTTAAAAATATAAGACAGTGAGATAAATTACATTCCTTGAGTGAACACATCAAAAAAGAAGAAGCAATGGAGGAGATAAGGAATAAGTATTGGTGGTTCAAATAAAATAAACTCAATCCAAAATCATATATTGGATAATAACTGGTACATCCCTTCTAGAGGTTGTCAAAACATAGGGCCCACATGGGGGATCAGACTAGGACTTATATTTATTCTATTTCACTTACATTCTAGGACATTAGATTTAATTATATTTCCTATGAATTAATTTTAGTAATATATTTTGATATATAAAAATATCACGATATCTTCATGTTCCTTAATGGCATGGTCCTTACAATTTAATGAGTGGTTATATTTATCTTGGTCTATGATGATCGAAAAAAGCCTAGTTTCAAGGATAGGAACAATAAGAACTATAGAATTATTATAAAGGGGATTTCATTATTAAATTAGTTATATTTTAGCTCCCAATAATTTTTTAAAAACAATTTTTTTCTGTAAAATATAATTATATGACAACACATAGTATTTGTTTTACATTACATATCTAGGACATATGAGTTTATTTGGAATCCCATGATTTTATGTTTTATATTCTAAGGTAATTATATTGAATGAGTTTGAAGGAAAATTTAATTATTAGAGTGAATCATAGATATTAATTTTATGGATCAAAATTTGAGTTAATTAGTTTAATCATGTAAATGAAATCTCTATATAATTTTATAGCTTTGAATTTTATAATTTCAGGTAGATTGGTTTTTATCATTGCCCAACCCATAAGTTGTTTTCCAAATTTATTTGTTTAATATTCAATAGGACTTATAGATCTAATAATTTCCATTATATCTTCAAAATATTTATTGAAATATCATTGGGATTTACAAAACAAGAACACAAATTCAAACTTATTATGGATATGACAATTTAAAGCCACATTTAATAGGATTATAGAGTTTTTATTAATTTATCCCTTATTAATGAAACCCAAATTTACATTAATCCTTGTTTATAACCTTGAATACATTAATGAATTTTTTATTAGTAATACATATTACAAGTCATTTATTTCCATTCATACCCACCCATGGTGTTTTATATGATATTTTAATGTAGAATCGTGGGGATTAGGGAATTCAGGGTTGAAGGGATGCATTGATTTTAACGGAATAAGTGTGGGGGTTCTCTTTTTAGGCATTATATATGGTTCATGATTTATATAATGTAATTTTATTGTTTTAACTTCATGAAAAAATAAAAAAATTAAAGAATAAGAAAATGAATGGGTTGTGACTTAGGATAATCAAAAATCACAATTCCCAAACCAATTATTTCTATTATATGGGGTTATGTGGTGTATGTGAGATTAATTCAAAGTATCACTTTATAAAAAGTAAAAAATATGAAGAAACTTTTTGAAAAATACAAAAAGTAAAAATATATAGAAAAATCAAGATGGTTAATGTAATTCATTATAATTTCATTATTCATGACCTTTCCTATGAGCTTGGGGAGGGCCTATTTTTATATTGAGAAGGGGTGATTTCAATTACACTAAATATTTGATATATGTTCTTATGATTTAGAGTTAACATCCTCTTTGAGCATTAATTTTTGAAACATCTATACCCATTAAACATAATTTTCAGAGTCATTGGAACTTTAATTTTCAATTCCATCATGATTTCATAATCTTTTTATACTAACAAAGTGATGAATGTAGATCTTTTGATAGCTTATTAGAAGGATCATGTAATCATATTATGTAAATAAATCTCATTGAATATATACCTTGAGTGACAAGAGAATGATAGAATTAAATGTGATGTAGATCAAAACATTTCATGTTAATTAAAATAATAGTGAATATTTATTGGATGAAAGGATTAGATTCACATTTTAAATTTGAAAAATTATCAAACATGGGTTTAATGTTCCACTGAAGTGTTAAAAGTAGAATTGATATTTTATATGAAACATAAAGGTATATTTTCCCATTGATATTCATTCAATTTTATTTATTTTTAATTTAAATATTGGTATCATGGGTTCCCTCTAGGATTTTTTGTTCTGGTTGAATCTTTAAGGATTAGCATAGTTCAAGTTTGAGGCCCTTATTTTTAATGTATTTATTAAATCATTGATAATGTATTTCAATGTTATTCAATTATTTTTTCCCACATAATTAATTATTTCGTAAAATTTTGGTGATTTACATTTAATTAAGTAAATTGTACTAATAAAAATGAAATTTTGAAATTGAATGATTTTTTGTACCCTTACTTATGGCCTAAGGCCTATGTAAGGGAAAAAAATTCTACCTTTATATACGAGGATTATCAAGTTCCATATAAGGGTAACCCATTATTTTCAAAGGATTCATAGGGGTTGGTTATTTTCAACCTTTGATTCATATGGTTGACACCAAATTTTTAATGGCTTCTTAAAGGTATGGAAACCACTACATAAAGGTGTAGTAGTCACTATGTATGAGTAACCCAGTATTTTAATGTTATGTGTATGGGTAAATAATAGTTTTAATGTGATTAATATGTGTAATAAAACAATTGTGTAATGGTATTTGCACTTCCTCATGCACAATGTATGGGTAACTAAAAATTACTAAAGGATCCATAAGGTATGAAAACCGTTGTTTAAAGGTATGTCATCTGCTATGTAAAGGTTGTATTGGGTCTTTAGTGTTGCGTAATGTTAACTATGCTTTTATTAAAGATAAATTTGGGTATTATAATCACTATGTATGTGTTTTCTCTCCCATATAAGATGGCAACTCAATGTTTTTAATGGATATGTAAGGTCTGTCATGAGACCACAACTATATTGTTTCCACCACTACCATTCCATATGGATTCTAAGAAAGAAAAAGAGAGAACTCAGTGGCACTAGAGGATTTGAACCCACTATTCCATAGTCTTATCCATTACATCATATCAATTTTGGATCACTAACATAGAGAGGGTGTTACACTATGGGAACGACCTTGTTAGACCACTATTTTTTACCTCAGGTATGGATCCTTTTAATTTTGGTCTAATTTCATATTATGGACAAAATATAAATGCCTAATGTGGTAATGGAGGTAACTTGAGTGTCAGGGGAATTTTCAGATATTGGAACCCAAAATATTGTGACTAATAGACTATCTTCATAGTTAGAAGAAACCATGTGTGTTAGGCTACTCATTTACATCTAACCATGCAGAGCTGGACAATGGGGTGGAATGAGGCGAACTATTTACCCTAACTATGTTCCAGGTTTTGCATGATCATGAAATAAATTCAGAAATGTTGATGATTTGTTATTGAGGGTTGGCACATGGTTTTACTATCTGTGTGGCCTAACCATGTTGGTTCCCCCTCCCTAAATAAGATGGCCCATGGTCAGTGCACTGTTTGGACAACCATGCAACCAAACCAACCAATTCCAATTTATGGGTGATTTTACCAAAAAGCAATTAAGATTATATTAAACTCACACCTCTCTTTATATTTTTATTTCCATTAGATTTTTGTATGGTTTTCTCTCCTTTGAGATCCAAAACCCCACTTTTATTAAATTTTATCATATCCATCCATCCGAAGTCCTAGTGAATCATTGTTTATCTCGTTGTATCCACGACGGTAAGCTCTCGATTCCTTTTAATAACTTATTAATTTAACTTCTCCTGAAATAAGTTTATGATATATAGGACCATATTCATTAATTTTAGGTTATTTGTGGTACCACTCCTTTTTATTAGATAAATTTTCATTACAATATACTAACATAGGGCATTTTAAAGATTAGTTTCTTGTATTAATGGTACATAATAAATTACTACAAAAACATTTATTATAATCCAATTGAAATTATTATTAAAAGTTTCATCATAAGTACATTTACTACATATCATAACCTGGTGACACACATCAAATCTAAGGGATAAGCATAAATCCTAGTAAGGAAAACAAGTGAAATAGTATACGAGTGATCTTGGGGAATATAAATAATATAACGAGGAATATATTTATGAAATGATCAAAGGAAAATTTGGAATATAATAATAAAAATGATATTAATCATAACATGGAAAACTGGATAAAAAATTTAAATTATTCATTCAAAATAATATCATGAACGATTGTCATTTAGGTGTAATAAAAATTAACAAGGTTATTCCCTATAGTATCTTAAAATATGTCATCCCTAGCGATTAAATTCTTTAACTAATGCATTAGAATACTGTTAGGATGAAACCTTCATATTTATTAGTAAATTTGAGATACATAAATTAAAATAAAACATTTCACAAGTAACCCATGTATAATAAAATAATCATGTTTCATATAAAAAATAATTGCGTTCTCAAAAGATCTTAATGAAAAGATAATTATGTCATTTTTAACCCATGGAAACGGAATGCGGGTTTAATGTTTACTAATAAACCAATAAAATAAATTAAATTTTGATATAGTTGAATACTTATAGTAAATACGTTGGTTTTGGTATTCACAAAATGAAAATAAAAGAGAATTTCTTGAAGATAAATTTTGATAAGTAAATCCGACAGCATCACAGGTATAAAACATGGTTTTAGAAAATGAAAAAATTAACGAGGAAAAGGGTATGACATTGATAAAAAATAATTTGGATGATATTTTTTGATATAATGGGTAATAGAATATATTAGACAAAACCTTTAGTATACAATAACAAAATAAGTTTCTTGGATCGAAAAGAAAAGAAGGAAAATTATGTTACCATGAAAAATAACTCTTGAAAACATTAATATTGGAACCATGGGGGATTTAGGAGACCATGGGTGGTAAAAATACTATATAATAATGAGGATTTATTGGTAGTGAATGTAAATGGAGAAATTGGTGGTTATTTATAGAAAAAGGGGTGTTTTTTTGTTAATTTTCAAACATAGTCCTCGGAAACCTAGGTTGTGGAAAATGAAAAACCATTGGATTTCCCATGGTATTTTATTATGGTTTGGGAAACATTGGTTGTTTTTTATGTTATTTTTAGACAATAGTGTTTATAATAATTTTATAATACTTATTTTGGCATGGAAATGTAATATTTCGACAAAAATAACGTTTTTAAGGTTAAAGTTTCTATTTTATACATTGGAAAGTAAATTATATGTTTGTAAATGGATTAAAATATATTAAAATACTTGATATTATTAAAATAAAATATTTTTAGGTCTTGGATTTTGGTTAATTAGTTATTATATCATTATGACATAATTCTGAAGTCAATAAACATGTTCAAAAACTAAAACCGTATATTTAAAATTCTTGAAAAATTTTTTTTAGAAATTTATAATAAATTCAACATAACCAAATTTTGAGTGGATGAATTTAAAAATTATTTTTATTTATTCAAAATAATTCTTTAAATAATATAGTTCTATATATTAAATAAAAAAATAATTATATATTAAAAATAATACCAGATTAAAAGTGCATAGTAAAATCTATGACACATAAAAAATTATTTTCTCATTTAGATTTAAATAAGAGTAGTTCTATCATAACATATCATCAAAATAAGATTTATTGAAAATATCTTAGTTTATAATAAATATTTATATATTTTTGGAAAATAGAATTTATGTTTGAAAAATATTTTTATCGAATTTAGTCTTAATTTTATTATGAATAAAATTTCTTAAATTAGAATTTATTGATTAAAAATTTGATATATACAAAGGAATTAAACATTAAGTAAATTTGGAATCAAACCATAAACACATCTAACACCATCATATAAAAAATGGTTAATATGTTCAATGATGATATATTCATGGGGTGGCTTGACTAACGTTGACCGAGTGGAAATTTCAACTAACTTGAACTCTTCATATAAGAGATTTATTTCTAACATCACTTGTTGAATCTCAGATTGTGATTGGTCAAGTGAAAACCCATTGATACCAACTACCTCCCATGATCTGATAAATGGGCTTTATATGTAAATACTCAATTGTTTGTGGCCATGGTTTCTCCTTTATGTATTAATTAAAATTTATAATTTATACTTACAAATTATAACATATGAAATGTTATGAAGCATATAGTTTCCAATGTTCTTATTGACCCAAGGTCACATTTGACAGAATGTCAAAAAATGATCTAATCCGAATGGTCTCATTTCCCTTTTAAACTCAATTAATTATTAAATAGATATGGTTTTGTTGTGTATGATACAATATAACACACATTTCCATAGGAAAAAATATCATTTAAAATTTTCTGGTCATTACATTCTTCCCCACTTTATAAATTTTATCCCTGAAATTTTGACTTGTAATATGAGTTCAGAATTGTGTTGGTACTTGTATATCATTGTGTCCTCTAGTTCCCACATCAATTATTAAAATATTTGGTTCCTATAAAACACTTTTACAAGGTGGTTATTCTTGTTGCGTAGAACCTTGTCTCTACAGTCCATGATCTCCACTAGTTATTCCTCATATGAGAATTCATGCTCCAGTTTTAACGTCCTGGGATTCAATGCATTTGAGGGACTAGGTAGGTACTTCTACAAGAGAGATACAAAGAAGATATCATGAACATGAGAAAGATTTTCTAGAATTATAGGCCCATATTCCACTACTTCTAAGCGATCAATGTTTCATAATGGTCAATATACCTAGGGCTATGCTTCCCTTTATTATTGAACCACATCACACTCTTACATGGTAATATTTTAAGGAATACATTATCACCAACATCAAACTCCAATTTCATTCGATGATTGTGTGCATAAGAATTCTTCCGACTCTAAGCATCCTTTATGTGATGTTGGATGACATGAAATTTTTTTGTCATCTCTTGAATGAGATCAGTACCATTAATCATTCTCTCACCTACATCAGCCCAAATATTTGTAGTTATTTATCAGTTCCCATAATGATTTTCATAGGGTTCCATTTTAATACTTGAATAGATGCTGTAGTTGTATGGTAAATCAACTAATGTGGGTTGTTGATCCCATAAAACATTAAATTCCGATGATAATTTCTCAATATGTCATTTATTTTTTTTACAGTATTTTTAGATTTGCCATTAGTTTGGGGGTGATGGGCCATACTGAAATTCAACTCCATATCCATAGCATGTGGAATACATCTGCAGAATGTTGATGTGATCCATGGATCAATATTAGAAACAATAGAATGCAATATCTCATGAAACCTCACCCCTTTCATTACATAAATTTTTGAAATTTGGTTATGAGAGAAATATTCTTTAATTGCAATAAAATGGTCAGTCTTGGTGAGATAATCCATTATAAACCATATTACATTGCTTGTTTAGGATGATCTTGGGAGACCAATTAAAAAGTCCATAGTGATATTTTTTCACTTCCATGTTTATATGGTTAGTGTTTTCAATACTCATTCAAGAAGTTGTCACTCCACCTTCACTTGTTGGCACATCTAGAACCATGTAGTATAATAGGAAATATCCATTTTTATGTTTTCTCGCCAATAATGATAATGAATTTCCCTATAAATTTTAGTGCTTCCAGGATGTATAGAGATAGTAGAGTAGTGTGATCCAGCCATATGTTCCTTCTTTATTCCTAGATTAGATGAGACACATAGCCTTGAATGAAATTGTAGTACACCTTCTTGATCAATATTTACCATTGGAAACTTCCAATTTTTTACGTCCTCTACCTTCTTCTATAATATAGCATAAAATCATTCATCTTTCATGACCTTCTCTAGTAATTTTGGTTGAGAAATAATTGGGGATAGGGTTTATGAACTCCATTCTGTTATGATTCCCATGTCCAGTTTTACTAGGTCGTTGATGATTGGTTCTCATAGAATCCACATCATTTCTAGAATAATATGGTCTTTCTTACTTAATGCATCATTGACATTGTTTTATATTCTAGGGTGATAATAAATTGAAAAATAATATTATTTAATAAGATCCAACCATCCACTCTATCTCATATTCAATTCATTTTTCATGATAATATACATTAAACATTGGTGGTTTTTGTAGATATTTTAATTATCCACATAAAGATTGTGCCTGAATATCATTATAGAAAAAACAACCACAGTGAGATCCATGTATTGAAATGATAATTATATTCCTGGGGAATTATCTTTTGAGATTAATAAGTAATCTCCTTATGATTTTTCTAGAGGACTCACCCAATTACTTTCATAAAATCATCACTAGTAATAACAAATCAATCTCCGATAGTGGGTGGAGTTATCATAGGTGCAGTAACTTATCACTTCTATAGAACTTGAAATATTTCTTCACAATGATTTTTATATATTAATATATCACCATTTCACGTTAACTTTTTTAGTGTATAACACATTCATGATTTTGTTTCACAACATCTTATAATATCTTATTAAAACATAGAAACTGTGAATCTCAGTTATTGTTTTATGATGAGGTCACTCCTCCACAACCTTTTTCGTGACAATGTAAACTGAGATTACTTAATTTTTTATAACTTTCCCTATGAAATAAAATATTTGTAGCCAAATTTTACATTTTATGAACATTATGAATAGTATCTCATTTATTAGAGTTTGAAATATAACCCTTAGATAATCCTTATGGTTCTTGATAATTTCAGAAAATATTAGAATGTTATCAATAAAAACTACCAAAAATTTACCAAGGTTTTCTTTAAAGAATTTATTCATTAAATATATAAATACCATAGGTGAATTAATCATCCCAAAGGTAATAAAATACTCATAATGCCCATTTCTAGATTTAGTGGTGGTCTTTTTAATATCTTCATTCTATAACCTAAATTGATGATAATGAGATTGAAGATCAATCCTTGTGGATAATTGAGCACCATGGATCTAGTCAAATAAATCATCAATCCTTGGAATATGGTACTTGTTCTTCCCCATGATTCCATTAGGTTGTTTATATTCAATAAATATCCACATGGATCCATCCTCATTCCTCAAAAATAGAGCAATTTCTCCAGAAGGAGACACACATGGTCGAATAAACCCATTCTCTAAAAGTAATTGGACATGTTTCTTTAATTACTCCAACTCCACATTTTCAATTCTATAAGTGGACTATGATACTGGATTGGATCTAGGAATGAGTTCAATGGAGAACTCTTCATCTATTTCTGGGGGATGTTTTTTTAACTCCTCGAGAAATACATCATTGTATTCTAGCATGATGTGGAAATTTTCTATTCATATATTTTCATTTTATTCTTTATATTCAACAATAATTTCTATAAATAATTATATGGGTGGTACATCTAGAAAAATATAATTTCATAATATCTCTACATTGAAAAAATATAGGTTTTTAATTTTACTGTACTATGATTTCCATGCTTCTACTGTTGATCATAGAATTATAATTTGAGAGGAAGTTCATATGAATTATAGTGTTGAATTCTAGCATGGGAATGACTACTAGATTTTCGATTAGATTTTTCTCTCCAATGTGAACAGTATAGTTTCTATACACTATTGATTCTTAGATAAAACCTCATGGAGTATTAAATGATAACTCCACTTCTAGTAGTTTAGAGATTAATTCTATATTCTTTGGAATCATAGAGGAAATAAATGAATACATAGAGCATGAATAAAATAATGTACGTGATAGGTGAATATAATAATGAGAGAAACTTCTATAACATCATTTGGAGATTCTACATCATTATTTGTTATTGAAAAATACAAATCTATCACCACTGGACTATTCTATGGTTGACAGCGATTCCCCTCCATTCCATTTTTATTGAAAACTAATTATCAAAGTCACCAAGATTTCCAAAATTATTGAATTTTATTTTAGGCAAGGATCACACCATGTTTCCATTGAATTAGTGCTGAGAAATTGAGGCTTCACCTCACAATAACAGTTCTGAGCAATATGTCCATCTCTTCTAACCTTGTATCATTTTCCACTCCTGAGCATGTATTTCCATGAATACTTTTCATACATTTATTTCATGTGCGAAGGTTCACATTCATTCATCCTATTGAATGATAAAATTTTCTCCCTAATATTATATCTATTGATATCTTAATGTCATTTTATCAATGATACTACTCGATTTCTCTGAACTCCAGTTCATCATTTATATCACTTCACACTATCATCTCGATGTTTTCATAGTCTCGATTGGCTAGATTCTTTTATAGGTAGGGTATTTTCTGTTAAGGAATATATCATGAATCCCTTTAGGAACCCTGAAAATTCGATCAGTTTAGTGAGAATTGATTATAAATTTCATATCATGGATTCCAATAGATTCATTTTCCTTATAATTTTTCTCTAGTAATTCCTTAACTATTTTTTTATATCAAAAGAGGAAAATATTTATTTAAAACTTATTCACTAAACTATCCCTACTCCATATCATCAATATCGCATCTTATATTCATGTTTATAATTAATTTACACCACTAATCAGTATCTCCCTCTTAGAGGTATGAAAATAGGGTCACTTTATCTTATTATGAACAATGTATTATTGAAAAGATATTTTATATTTAGCATATCCATTATTTAATAATCAATGGGTAGACAGATCCACTAATAGAAGGTGGACATTGATGTATAATTGACTCAATGAAATGTTGTTGCCATCAATGGGATTCTGGTCTTTTGTCTTGATTCAAGTTATTTTTCATAACTCGAGTTAATTAATTCATCATTTTCATAATGTTTTCCATCCAAAATTCCATCAAACGACCATCATCGCATGGTCCATTGCACTAACCATTTATGTGATTCCTCAAATATCCTTCCATTTTTAAAAGAATAAAATATTTCTGAGAAATGTGTTTCTTTTAATAATTTGATGAATCTAAAGGATTTTGTTGTCTTAAGACATCATTCTTAAATATGTTATTTTTTTAGAATAATTAACTTTTGAATAATTCATTCATAATGTTTCATAAAAATCATTGATTAACCAAACATATTCCCTGAGAGTGTAAAAATAGGATTATGGTAATGTTTATTACCATGAATGCATTCCCATTCATGTCTAACTCAATGTTGTGTTTTTAGGGGCTACCCCAAGATACATATGTGACAGTGCCAAATTAACTTTTTCATATTGAGACAAGTATTTATTTGCATGGAATCCACTTTCATAATACTTCATGAAAATTATTGGGTGTTTTATTATATTTTAAATTCTCCTTTATGTTATCAATTACTAATTTCCATAAATAACTATTGCATTCTTTGATATGAACTATGACATCACACCTTTTTATTACATAACATTTCATTACATTGTACAAATAGAATATCTTTTATAGTTTAGGTTATTGGAAAAAAGATAAAAAAATATATAAAAACATAAATCATTATTCTAATTCACATTAAATTATTCATAAAAGGATTATAATATGTACATTTACTAAATCTCATAACCTATGGACATAAATCAATGTAATGGGGTGAGCATAATTCCTTGTAAGGGAAATTAAGCGAAACAATTTACAAGTAATTTTGAGGACAACCAATAAAATCACAAGGAATATAATTATGGAATTATCACGAGAACATGAAGCACATCATAATAAAAATTAAATTAATCATAAAATTAAAATTTCGATAAAAAATTTAAATGATACATTCAAAATCATATAACTAATGTTTGTCAATCTGGTTTCATTAAAATTAACCATCTTATTTACCAAGGTACTGAAAAACATTTCATATCTAGAGATTAAATTATTTACCCAATTAATTAGAGGGTTTTCAAGGAGAAAACTTCATTTTTATTAATTAATGTGATCAAAATTGATCATAATAAAAAATTAAATAAATAACCCATTGAAAATAAGGTAAAATATTTTCCTATATAAAATCATTGAGTTTTAAAAAGTTCTTAAAGGTAAGATAATTAGGTCATTTTTAACCAATGGAAAAGGAATGTAGGTTTCATTTATGTTAATACCCAACTAAAATAATTCATTTTCAAATATAGTTGAAAACCCCTATAAAATAAAGAGGTTCTTTGTTAAAAAATGAAAATAGAAGTGACTTTTTTAAGGAGAAAAGTAACATTTTGAGTCATAAATCTGGCAACATAATGGTTATGAAATGTGGATTTAAAAAAATTAAAATAAGATTGGAAAAGTGCCTACCATTGATAAAAAATAATTTAGTAGTAAGAGTATGATCACAAGGGTAAGAAAAGATATTAACCAGAAAATTCAGAAGACATATACGAAAAGAGGTTCTTGAATGAAAATGAAAAGAAGGATATTCCCCTTACCATAAAAATTAACTACTAAAACGTGATGATTTAATCCTTTGGGGATTGAGTAAACATTGGTAGGACTACTTTGGAAGTAAAACTACTATATATTCACGGTGGAAGGATTGAGTTCAAATAAAAAAGATGAAATCTGTCCGTATTATAGCATAAGTGAATGATATGTTTATTAATTTCCAAATATAGAATTTCGAAACATAGGTTATGGAAAATAAAAAACCATGTGATTTACCTTGATATTTACAAATTATTTTAAACACATCAGTAATATTTTATGTTTTTTATAAAAAAGTATCAATCACCTTTTTTTATTACTTATTTTGGAATGGAAAAGGAATGTTTCCACAAAAATAATGATTTTAATGCCAATAATTCCTATTTAGACTTTGGAATGTCAATTATAGGATATTAAATCGAATAAAATCTATTAAAATACTTGATATTAAAAAAATAAAAATTCTAGGTCGTGAATTGTGGTTAATTATTTATTATGTCATTATGAAATAATTATTAAGTCATAAAAAATACAAAAAATCTCAAATTGTATTTTTACTATTCCTGAAAAAATAACGTATTTTGAAAAATTCTAATAAATTCACCCCAACCAAATTCTGACCTTCTGATTTCAAAAATCATATCCAGTTTTTCAGAATAATTCTCTAAATATGATAATTATAAATTTTAATTGTAAAAATTTTTGTTTATTTAAAATAATATTGGATTGAAAGTGCATAGTAAAATTTCTCACACTTGAAAAAATACAATTATTTTATCAATTATATTTAAATAATAGTTATTTTAATCATAAAATTAAATTAAAATAATTATTATCCATTTTATATCATTTCATTATAAATATTTATATCTTTTCTAGAAAGTACAATTCTTGTCTAAAAAATCAATTTATTAAATTCCATCTCAACATTATTATGAGAAAATATTCTTAAAACAGAATTGATTAATTTTTTTTATTTATATAGTTGAATAAGACTTTAATTAACTAGGTCCTTTACACATAACCCCTTATAACACATAAATACGACATTAGGGTGAGTTGTACGATGCTGATAGATTGATTGGGTGGCTCAGATAACATTGACAGAGTGATAATTTCCTCTAACTCTAACTTCTCTCATATGTGATTTAGTTCCAACTTCAATTTTAGTAGATCAGATTGGTCATGGTCAAGAGTAAAACCCAATGATTTTTCCTCCCTCCTGAGCTCCAAAAAATGGGATTCAAATGGAACAAATCTACTGGTTGAGGCCATCATCTCTCTTTTCTGCATTAATTATTATTTATCATTTCCACTTAAAAATTATAACTTATGTTTTTTTACCAAGAGTATAGTTTCCAATGATCATATTTTCCAATGGTCATATTTGACCAATGGGAAAAAAATCGTTGAATCCCAGTTGTAACATTTCTAGTTTATAATCACTTAAATGTAAAAGAGATACGATTTTTTTGTGTGTGATGTAATATAAAAAAATTGCTAGAAACAATTATCATTTATGAATATTAGTTTGTTACAGCATTGATCTGTTCTTCCAAAATATTCCAATCCAGGTCAAAAAAGGATGACACTATATTAAGAGATTCATATTAGTATGATGTTGGTGTTCTTTAAATTATACCTTATGTTTTAATTTCTTACAATATGATCCATTATGTCGATCCTCGGTTTCACCGAGCATTGCTCCTAAATTTAACCTTTCCTAAATATTTTTCTTTGATTGGAACCTAATGATCATGATAGACCCCCTTTTTAATGAATTACATGGATGGATCAAAACAATTGGGTGTCCCCTCCTCTTGCATTAATGGACCCTTTTTCTCTTATTCCAAATTCACAAAATGGTGTGTTTGGACAATAATTAAAGTAATGATACTCTATTGTTTGAAATGTAAGTAATTTCATAGCACAAGTAGTGCCCATTGAAATTATAAATACTTGAATTTAATTGAAGTGATTGGTGATACCGTGACACTTTCTTGAATTAAATTATGGTCACACCCATTTAAATTATAAATGTAAATGTCATAAGAATCATACCATGGCTCATTTCTATGATAATAGTCTTGAATCAATGACATTATTTAGGGAAATAGAGTCCGTTAATAATTACAATGAATGGGTATGGATCCCCTTGTAAATTATTGTGAATGTGCATGATGATCATTACGTTTTTATTAATCGAATTGGGAATGTTGAACTTTATTATGTATATATATAAATTGGGATGGTTTCCATTCTTTTTATAACTATGAACAAGGATGGGGAAACAAATTACTTATAAATCAACACTATGTCCCATTTGATATAGGAATTGCCTACCATATAATACTACAATGATATATGCATTTAATCTCATTTAAATGTGATACTGGGTGTGAAATAGATTGTTATACTACTATGAAACTGGACATGGAATACCTTATGAATGTGATACTATATGGGTACGACCTCTCTTATGATACAAATGCCATATTTTTTAGTGTGTCCCTTTTGATCATGATACTTGGAATATAATCCCTTGTGATCCTAATGTGATACTGATTATTGATTCCCTTTATAGTATTCATATTTATTTTAGCATGAATAGAATAAGGTGTTGTCTACCTGGTTTCTATTCAGTAACTAGAGGTAACCCATTTATAGTTTTTATGATTGTTTTACTTATTATACCTACACACTTCCATATTGTATACACATTTAGATAGTTATAGAACCATGGATGGTTTCCTATTGTGATTTTAACACACACCCTATTAGGGTCTCCATTGGGTTCTTGGACAGACTACATTATTATAGTTGTAGATAATGTGATGTTTAATCATATGGATGCATGACTTCTTGCACTGATTATGATGGAGCTTGTAGAAGATGATTGACATAGAGATCTATATGATGGATAATTTTTTTCCTTATGCACTTTTCATGTAGTACTATTTCCTACATGTTGTAACCATGTTTTACTGCTTTATATATACTTTAAATACATTACCACACATCTATTTATTATTCAGCTTTTAGTTGATATCAATTTAATTTGTTATTTTCATATATTTCAACTACTTACTCATTTTTATACAAATTACACTATTTATATAGTTTATTTTTTCACTATGATAATCTATTAATGAGGGAATAGTCTCAACATAGACATACCCAAGTACTTTACTGCTAGTTGGTACCCTAAGGTGTTTTTTGAGATGGTCATGAGTCTGTGTGGCATGGGCTCGGGGCACTATTTAGTGGCATATGGGTTCGGCATGTCACCAAGTGTTATTATAGGTATCCTTTCTATGATTAATATTTTGAGATACTATAAAATATATTAATAAGGTTATGGGGTTTGTAGATAAAAAGTGCCTAGGTATAGTGGACCCATGTCCAGGGAAATTCCAAATCACCATGAATGTAAATTTTTATTTTCTGCCTTTTAATTATTATAGTTGATATGTTTCCACTTTTCAATGATGTACATGTACATGAATATTGATATTATTATTGATTCAATTGAACATTATTTTATATCCTTATTACATAGATATGATAGAATATAAGCAATGAGAATGAATAATTTATTGCACCTAATAGGAGATTCACATGCTATGTATATGTCATGCCATATAGGATAATTGTGTTGATTGAATATCCAATGACATTAATGAGTTCCATGACTGTTATAAATAGAATTATAAAAAGATACTGATTATTTCATGTGGTTGAGAAAAGAATAGTTGATACATCGAGTTCTTGTTATAAAACAATGACGTTTTCTTATAGAAGCCATAATAGTTATCCTAAGTATCCAACTATGGTACGCTGAGTCATATACCATTGGTCTCATGGATTAGAATGTGTAATGGTATGGATTGAATAGGAATCACATTTCAGCTAGAAATAGCTCCTTTCAAGATGTGGAACACTCAAGAGTTATCACATCAAGGGGAGGGGGTTCCCTTGTATGGAGGGTTTGAAATGGTCAAAAATGGGGATTCCCTTTTAAATGTGTGTAAATTGAAGTTTCAAAACATAGAGCATGACAATGTCACAACCTTAGTAGTGGGAAGTAGGTATCATCTCAGTTTTTCCATATAAATGTTTATGTCACCCAGTCCTAAATCCTTGAGCTAGTAGAGGGGTACAAATATTATATAGAAAGGAATAGTTCCACTTTTAGTTTTTATATATGTTGATTTATTCCATTATTTAATCCTATCATAGTAATGTGTTTGGAAATTTTAGTGAAGTTCCGCCATGAAGTCCTCTGATCGTACGTCGGGATAGTGGTAACGACCATGTCTCGAAGGTCGTGGGTCATGAGATGTGCACTATACCTCTAATAATGGAACATATTCTTGTTCCCAACATGGGTGATGATGCCCAATTTTAGGGAGATTTTATATGGCTTATGCATACAAATGGGGGAGGTCTCTGCTCTTCCCCTTCAATGGGAGAGTTTTCTAGGTAATTCTAGCAGCATCATCTACCCATATTCTTGTGGGTTGGTGGACTATAATCTATATTGATATGAATCGAGACTATCCGGAATATATTTTGTCATATGGATACACATCTTGAGAGGATATTGAAACTCACTAATTAGAGGATCAAATGATACTTCATATTCTAGTGGGATATAATGAATCAAGTAGGTTAGTATCAACAACTGACATGGAGATACTTTTAATAAAGATTCTTTGATAATTATCTCCCTGAGAATCTAAGGGATGATATTTCTAGTGAATTATTGATCCATCATTATGGTATGATGATAGATATAGACCATTCACCTCAGTTTATAGAGCTTCAGTGATTGAAACTATTCTATACTACTTATGATCTAGATAAAGCGTGTTGATTTGAAGATGGATTGAGGAATCCTATTTATTAATAGGAAAAAAGTTTAGGGTTTACTACAATATCTAATATAGTGAACCAAAACCATATCACCATGAAAAACCTTAGGGGAGAAGATGTTGTCAGCTAGAGTTTCTCAAAACCCAGACAGTGTCATAGTTCTTCTAATTGTTAGTAGCGGCGCTCTGAAACTGTGTGCATGAGAAGCTGTAGTCAATTGACACCAACCAACTATGATTCTGTATATCATCAATGTGAAAATCATGGGAATAAAAGGACCCAGTTTACCAGAAACGCCATTGAGTTCCAGTGCTATGGTAGATCGAGGAATTTGTAGGAATTATGTAGGACCTTCCCATATTTTTTGAGTGGGATAGATTCTATGCTATCTCCACCATCAGGAGAATGTTTAGTAGAACCTCGCTCAATAAGTAGATGGAGTACTAATGTCATGATAAGCAACATAATAGTTCAGGGAAGTGGTAGTGATGCTTCAGATATATAGGGCTAGAATTGTAGAAATACTTTGACTAATCTGGTGTTAGCAAAGCGCCAAGGATCAGGTCATATATACTCAATGTATCTTATACCAAAGGAGCCGGATGTCGAGCCTTATATTATTCAAGGTACTATTCTAGTAGCATGTACTCTTATTTATTCCTTATTTGATGCATGTGTATCACATTATTTTATATATGTTCCTACTGTGGAGAGTCTTAGACTACATGTTGAGTACTCTAATGGCATCCTAATGCTAGGTACACCATTGGGTATATGATTAGATAGTGTATGCTAGTGGAAGGACTGTACTCTTGAGGATGGAATCCATATTTTCTTAGGGAACCTATTTTTATTCATGATGATCATCTTTGACATCATTCTTGGGATGGAGTGGATGGACCTTTACCTTGACTTTTTAGATAATTATCACTAGATGATGTTGTTTAAATCACCAAAGGGTAGTATGTATATTCACAAAGGTGTGTTGGATTTCACGGTAAGTAGAACCAGAATAGAGAATCATGAGATTGGTGGACTGACCTCCCAGATTGCTAGAATTTATATGAATTATTAGGGACTACATCATAATGAGTTCCTCTTGAAGTGAACTAACTATGGGATTTCTTCCCCAATATTATATATGGACTAACTTCCAGGATATTTGTTTAGTTTACTATCAATCTAGTTCCAGAGATGCATATGTATCCATTCCCCCTTATAGGATGTATAATACTTAGTTAATGTAGATCAAGAGGTATCTAGAGGGTTTAGAATCAATGAGGTTTTATATAGCCCAATACATGTCACTAGGGTTCACCAGAGATTTTCACAAAGAAGGAAGAAGGAACCATCAATCTTTGCATGGATTACAAAAAATAAAACCAGCATACAGTGAACAAATAATAACATTTACCTTTCATAGAGGATATTTTTGAAAAATGCATAGAAGTGAGTATATTTTTGAAGGTCAACCTGAGATCAGGAAATCATCAGGATTGAGTCAGGCCATTAGATATTCCACATAAAACATTTTGACATCGATATGGATTATATGAGTATATTGTGATTCTTTTATGTCTTATAATTGTCCCTACATCTTCATGGATTTTATTAATATGGTTTCTATCCATATATGAACTCCTTTTTCATGGTATTCATAGATGACATATTATTTTATTCTCATTCTAGAAGAGACCATGAAACTCTTATTGAAATTATTTTGAATAAATTGAGAGAGCACCATATGAATTCTATGCTCAAAACATGTTAGTTCTTGATCAATAAGGTAAAAATTTGTGTCACATTATATCTAGGGAGGGTGTTTTAGTTGAACAAAAAAATGTGATAGATGTCACTAACTAGGAGAATTCAAAAAAATCTTTCACATAAAAAGCTTCTAGGGTATAAATGTATACTACATGGATTTTATATATTACTTATCACTTATTTTTCCACCTCATACTTGTCATACAAAGAACGGTGAGAAGTTCTTATGGTTAGAAGCATGAAAGAATTATTTTTAGTAGATTAAATGGATAATGAATTTAGCATCGATCTTAATTTTTCCTAGGCCAAGAATACATTATACACTATTTTGTGATGCCTCATGTATTACTCTGTGAGTAGTTTGAACGAATACGATGGATTCATTGAGTAGTGATCTTGGCAGTTATGGCCTCATTTGATAAATTACTCAATACATGATCTCTAGTTAGTAGAAATTGTACACACCTTACATTGATGGAGGCATTACCTACTCGGAAATAATTTAATGATGTTTGAAGTCCATAAGATCATCAGGTATATTTTTACCCAGTGACTCATAAATTATAGTTAGTGAAAAAGGGTATAATATACATAGTTCTTTGGATTCGAGATAGATTATACACTCAGGAATAGTAGTGTTATTGCTGATGCGTTGAACTGGATGACTTAGGCATAGGTAGTTCTGAAGGCCAGTAGTGAATGCCAGTTTATGACTTGGTTTTCAAAGATACACATTAAAGTTCAGGAACATCATGAAATGTATGTACTTGCATCACTATTAGTGACCTCTTCACTTCTAAAGAAGGTATAAATGAAGAAGTTTTCTGATCCAAAGGGCTTGGTCCTACAAGAGAGAATTACTGGTGAGTACCCACCTTCAGATTTGACTTTCAATGATGAAAATATCCAGAATACACAAGGTATGATATTTTTTCCCATAGATATGATAGATAGTATAATGCATGAGCCACATGATTCATAGTGGGAACCTCCATCGGGTATATCTAATATGTATCGTGATGTGTACATACATTATTGGTGGGTTAGGATAAAGTTTCAGATATAATGTTTTATCACCATGAGTTCTACTTGTTGGTAAGTGAAGGTAGATCCCTAGAATCCTATAGGCATGATAAACCAATTATTGATCCAACAATGGGAATGGTATGTTTTTTCCATGAACTTCATCATCATATTTCTGAGGTCAACTAGGGTTAATGAAATTGTTTGTGTAGTCCTTGATCGACTGATGAAAGTAGCCCACTTCCTTCCCATTCAAGATACATTCTCATTTGATTAGTTGAGTTGATTGTATGTCTGTGAGATTATATGAATGCATGGTACCCTCGTAATATCATTTCAAATATGGATTATCATTTTACATTGAGGTTCTAGTAGGGGTTACAGAAACCTGTCAGTGCATATGTGATTCTAAGCACATCCTTTCACCCTAAGATATATATAGTTGGAACGAACTATAATTTTTCTAGAGGTAATTCATTGAGAAATATTCCATGATTTTATTAGATCATGGTTAAAGAATACCCATCTCATTGAGTTATCCTAAAATAAAAAATTTTCAGAGAAAATATAGATGGCTCTTAATGGTCTCCTATATGGTAGTCCATGCCATTCAACCCAATGCTTGTTAGATGCTGGAGTGTTAGAGCAACTGGGTCCTCATATCATTCAATAGAATTATGAGAATGTTCAGATGATCAGGAAATACATTTCTACTTCTTATTCTAGACATTAATCATATTATGATCACAATCAATGACCTCTGGAGTTTTAGGTCAAGGATAATTTATTCTTACTGGTATCACCCATGATAGGGAATAGAAAATATAGAGGAATGGAAGCCTTTTCTATTCTTTTTAGATCCATTTGAGATTTTAAATGGAAGTTTTATACTAGACCATCAATTGTTATTACCTTAGAGGTACTACTCCATAAACAACGTCTTCCACATTTCATAGCTTTGACAATATCATAACTACCCATATAATAATTTTATTTCCAAAAAATTTTATCTCGATTCTTATGCTCTTTTAAAGAGTATTCTATAAACATTGTTGACCAGAGCACGAATTCCCTTCTAGGATGGTCCATCCCTTTTGTTTGAGTGATATAGTAGAACGGGTGTGTACAAGAAATGATTAGGGAGTGGGAGCCTAATGCATGTGGCCATTAGTCAATGTAATTATCAGAGAATGTTTCACCATCATTGTATGGTGAAGTCTGGGATAAGTTTCTTTAAGGGGGAAGATGTAAGAAGCTGGTTTTTTACCTTAGGTATGTGTCCTTTTAATATTTTTTCTAAATCCTTATTATAGTCCTAATATGAATGCCTAATGAGGTTTTATTCAATACAGGGGGTGACTGAGTCTTATTCAAAGCATAAAACCCTGATTGGTATTAAAAATATACGGGTCACACTATTAGAAGAAAACATACAATCTTTGATGCACAATTACTTCTAAATATATAGCGCAGGGCAATGTGGTGGAATGGGGAACACATTTTTTTTCTAAATATTCACCATGGGACACAATACTATGAAAAAAATGTTGACATGTTGTAGAAGTGTGTTACATGGTTTTCCTAACTTTACATCATAACCATGAGAGTGACCCATACCTATAATAGAAGGCACATGGATTGGACAACCATGTGGCCAAACCATGAGATGAAAATTTTGCGTTATTTTACCAAAATTACCTTAAAATAATATTAAACTCACTCCTATATTCATATTTATATTTCAAGTGTACTATAATGGGGTTTTATATCCTTTGATCTCCTATACCCCACATTATTATACTTTTACCCCACTCATATATGGGAAGTCTGATTGAAGCACCATTCATCTCGTGGGTTCCACATTTATAGAATATCAAATTAATTTTTATTCGTTCTTTTCTCCTATTATCCATAATTATTTTATTGAGATATAATCCCATATTAACTTAGTTCATGTAATTGGATTATTCTTCCAACCCTTCCAATCTGGGAGAAACGAATGTCTAATAATAGGTTAGGATAGTCATATGAGTTGGATGTAGGTTGTCTATTAATTATTCCTCAAGTATTGATGTTTAAAATATGATCCATTATGTTGAAAACATGTTTTTTTCAGGATTTTCTCCTAAATTGATCCTCCCCTAAATAGGTTACCATTCATTGAATCTAATGATCATGATAAACCCAATTTTATCAAATTACTTGGATGTAGTCACCTCTTTGGGTGTACCCTCTTATTCTCAAATGGACCCTTTTTCTCTTATGCCCCAAAAATCAAATGGTGTGTATGGACCTTAATTAATGTAAGGATAATATGTCGTTTGAAATGAATGTAATTAAATAACATGGATATTTCATTTCGAAATTATAAATATTTTAATTGAATTGAAGTGAGTGATCATCCCATATCACTATCTTGAATTGAACATGGTTCACAATACTGTTATTTGTAATTTTAGATGAGTTTAGAATCATACAATGACTCCTATATACACTAATGTTCTCAAATCAATTACATTATATAGGTACATGGAATACATTAATAACTATAATGAATTGTTATAGTGATCCTTGTGAATTATAGTGAATGGGAACTATGACCCTTATGTTTTTAATCCAATTTGTCATGATCTCCCCTACGATATATATATTTATATATATATAAACATGGGTATTTCATATATTATCCTTTATAATTATGAATGGTCATGGTGACCTTAATTATGTATAAAAGTAAATGGTGTCTCTTGTGATATCAGTATGCATACCCTTATGATACTACAGTGATGTGACCATTGCATCCCATATAAATGTGATACAGGTAATGACATACCTTTTGATACTACTATGATATTGGGCATGATCTACACTATGAATGTGATACTATATGGGAAGGAATTGTCATGATATATTAATTTGATATCAGGCTTGGAGTTCCATATGAATGTTATACTGGCATGGATTCCCTTACGATACTAATTTGATACTGGGAATTGTGACCCTTGATACTAATCAGAGAAATTTTGACATGGGATGAAGAAGGTAATGTCTACTTGTTTTTCATTCAAGAACTAGATATGACTCATTTAAAAATATTTTACTACTTTACATATTATATCAACAAACTTCTATATTTAAAACATAACTAGATAGTTATATACATTTGGGTGGTTACCTACTATGATTTTATCTCACACCCTGTTCGAGCCAACGTTGGGTACCCGAACAGACTATGTACATGAATGCGTAGATAAGTGGAAAAATCATCTTATGAATGCATGACTTCTTTCATGATATAGTATAGAGATTGTAGAGGATGAGCGGTTTGGAGATTTGAATTCTGAATGAACTTTTTATTTTTTTTGTACCTTTTTTATAGACAATTTGTAACCATGTATTATAGCTTTATAGATAAATGTCAAACATTACCATCCTTATGTGTCTGATTCATTTATTAATTTATATTAGTTGTTCAATTATTTTTATTAGTTTCCACTACTTATTCATTTTTATAATACTTTCATTGTTGATAATGTTGATTACTCTACTGTGAAACACTAGTAGTGTGGGAATATTCTCCCCACAGACCCACCAAAGACCCTCACTACAAGTTGGAAGAATCAATAATTTTATGGTATTGTCTTGAGGCAATGTTGAAAACTGGTCCGTTGGAACAAATGATTGTAATATGCATCCAAGATATCACATTCCTACTCAACTTGGTTCTTTGTTCCCCGATTTTTTGAAAAATAGTGTCGTTCCATCTGTTGAAGACTATGATATAGATTTGATAAAAATGTAACTGGTGAGTATTTTATATAGATAAGTATTCTACCCAACACCTATAAGCTATGTCCCATCCATTAAATGATGAAATATTATGAATTATCTACAATGTAGTATACATAACCACTCCACATTATTTTCTATACATAAACATCAAAATCCTGATATATAAGAATTATGAAAATAAAAAAAAGAGATATTTTCAAATAATAATAATTTAAGTGGATTCCTGACTTGAACAAGAGGATTCAAATCAAATGGAAATTCAATTTTTTTGAAAATATTTGGTTTGAATTTAAAAAATCTAAAATTTGGCCAAAGAGCGGGAAGGTTTGTGGATTTTAACAGAAGATTTATGATATGTGAGGTTATATCAACCTACATAAATAGAGTAGTGTTGTGAAACTATTTATAGATCAACCCATATGGGATTAGGATGATTTCTAGTCAATTTTTTCTATATATTTTAGTTCTATTCCTCTTTTCCCAAGTAGGTCATCCATATTATTTCACTAAAAAGATTGATCAACTTTGTGTCTCTCAATCTCTCTACATAAATCTATTTCTTCCATTCTCCACCATGAACTCTTATACTCAGGATTATGAGTAACTAACCCATTAATAATCATTAGGGACTAATTCAATGTTTAAATATATTACATGTTTAAATTTACTTTAGGTTAATAAGATTATAATTTGCAGTCGGTGTAAACCACAGTGTGATTATTTGAAAGACAACTTATTATTCTAAAACCATTCTCCCTCAATTTATGAGTTGGATGTTTATAGTAAAATTTAATTTTTTTTGTTCACTATACATTCCAAAAAGGGGTGGAAGAAGTTGTACACCCATACAATGGAGTGTTTGATTTATATAGATTTAATATAGGATAATGAATGTTCTCAATTGATGAATCTCATTGGAGAATTTCCAATTAGAATTAACTTCTATTCATTCTATTTTAAATGAAATTTACATTATTATGATTATTTTTTCATTACATTATCAATCTCCCATGTTTTTCATTACATTTATAAAATAATAAAACACCAAAAATAGAATGAGTGAACTAGTTATAGTGAATGATCGACAATGAATCTCATTATGTGAGAGGAACCTGGTTATCCATTATTATATATTAGGTATATTATTGAAACTTTATCACTATCATCTACCATTTATGTCAATTTTAATATTCAATATAATCCTTATTTATTGTTTTTTTTGGAAATTGATATCGTAAAATATTTTTTAAACCTAAAACATTATCTCTAAAAACTGATTTTTAAGGGATTTATAAATGATGAAATCCCCATATTAAAAAAGAAATTTCTATAAAATCTCATAATCCAAGAATAAAAAATGGTTTTTTATTGACATTAATGGTTTAGAGTTATTTATTTGATCATGGGGTTGAAATTCTGATGTAATGGAATGTTAGGATATCCATGAAAATGATTTGTTTTAAATGAAATGATCTTTGGAAAAACCTTTGATGATTTTTTCTTAAAATTGAATTTACATGGCCTATGAATGCTTGAGTCTAGTCTGGTTGTGAATATATTGACGATGCTGTTAAATGATTTTTGATAGACAATTATTTCACTTTGAATTGAATCCCATGTGAGCTGGATATTTAGTTCAGTAGTCAATGAATAACATTCTAGGAATGTTTAGCTCTACCTAGAAATGAAATTGATGATGAAAACACCAACTAGACATAAATGTAAAACTTAGACACTTATAGGGGTGGAATCCTACCCACTATGCTAATATTACTAGGGTAATGTCTACAATAAGTTTCCATGATCCCTAAGAAGAGTGAGGATCCATGATCCTTGAACTATCATACATCAGAACTCCACTACCATGTTTCTATTATATCTTTAAAAAATTATTTTCATGATATATGGACATGTGATATTAATGGTAATCTTTTTAGTGTGTTACCCATGTTCTACATGAATATGGGTTTACTGTGATGTCATTGTCTTGGATTTTTTTCAAAAATGATTTCTTCGCATCTATTAATTCCCTATACTTGGCCTCTACCTCAATATCACTTGTTTATATTTTTACATAATAAATTTTTAATAAAATGTTTTGGTTTAACCATCCCCAAAGGTTGTTCATGATGCCCATGACCTAGTCACCAACATATAGGGATCAGGAATTCCCTTTAGGCTAGGTTATAGACTAACATGGATAACTAGATCACTGGATGATCTGGGTAAATTTGTGGGAAATTACTGTAAAAGGATTAGTTATGTTGTTTTGATCATCAGTATGTGATTTTTGGATGTAGTAGTAGATATTAGATAAGAATATTGGGACTTAAGGGATAGATTCAGAGTGAGTTTCATTCATATCTTATCATATATAGCATTATGTTGCCATGGGTGGCTAGGAAATGAGTCTTGGACATATTGGCATCTTGATTTTAATCATTTCATGTTACTTATTAGTTATGTTTGATATTTATTCCATGTTTTGATATATCCCATGTTGTTTTTTCATAAAACTGTGTATTACCATACATCATAGAGGACTTTTGGTGAGACATGAGGAAGGTTCTGCTGATGAACCTCCAAACAAAAAATCTATAATATTCCAAATATCATCAATGCAGTAGTACATGTTGTCTAATTTTTGAACCAAGGAACAAAACATGATCTTCCTCATGTTACTATGATAGATCCTTTAAATGATGAGAATAATGATTGACCCCAGGATTTACTTCACCAAAACCACCATATTTCTAGAGGATTAAGGATCCTCTAGTGGTAGAATACTTTTGGGGGAACAGTTAATGACAAAATAAATTCTTGTAGACCCTAGAATCTATGAATGTGAGGTGTGCTACCTTCAAGCTTGAAGGCCTTAGTATACCATTGTGTTATTTAATGGTTTTGGAATATAAATATGAGGCCTCATAGTGGAAATAATTTAAGGCCATCATAACCAAGGAATTATATCTATACTATATTATCATATTGAAAACTATATAATTCCTCATCCATGTGTAAAATAATTAGGCACTCATAGTTTATTCCAATCAATTTTTAGAGCTTGCTCAGTTTTCACTTGAGGTAGTGTCAAATGAAATGTTCACGACTTAAAGGTTACAAATGCATATTCGACAAGAAACATGATCATAGACTTTCATGTTTGAACTTTTAGCAATACCGAGGTCTGGGATAGGTATTTCATAGTTGATATTGACCTAAAAAAATTTATTGGATGATAATAGTTCATTTAAACCCAATAGCATTTTAAGTGACTCTATTAAGGGGAAATTGAAGTCGGATGATCCTTATAGTGGAAATAGTGGTGGTTCCCCAAAATAGTAGTCATACCATAAATCATCTACAAAAACTGGAAGAGTCCTACCGAATTATTTCTAATGTTTCACGATTCGACAATAAAAGTGCTCTTGCCCAGAAGAAAAAAAAATATTTGCAACTTTTATAATATATATTTTAATATATAGATTTTTTCCATGCTTTCTCTAATATAATAGGTGGAATATGATCATTGGAATGTAGGGTATCTATCATGAAAATAGATGATTTATGATCTATGGGGTTCTAGCCATAGGCCTCTTTAATGAAGTTATTACAAATTATAGAAGAGTTTTCAACAGAGGATGATGGAGTCCCAATGACTATAAGAGGTACCATTTTGGTTTCCTCAACCCTAATGGACATTTTATTTAATATAAGGTGCCTCACACAATTTTTTTATCAATCCAAAATATGAATATTTTGATTCATCCAATCAATCTCACTACATCTTTATCTTGATAGCTATGCATATTATAATGAAGACGGAGAAGGGTCTTTGATTCCCCTCCAATTCATTTTCTTTAGTAGAAGATGAGAATGTTTGTAAAATTTATATTCCCTAAATGAAGACTATTTGAAAACATTTTTGTAATTTATTATTTTGTATCCCATAATGACCAAATAATATGTGATCTAGGATAGGTGTCCTTTACTATCCATATGGGATGTATCTTATGTAATAATGAGAGTGGGAACCATGGTCTAGTTGGGTGAGACATCCACTTCCAGAGATTGGTAAGTTAATATCCTATTTCACTACTGAGCTAAATCATGTAGATTTTTGTTAAGAACATTTTGTAGTGTTCTATAAGTTCTCCAAAGTGTTCCCAGATGAATTTTCTAGATTTCCTTTATAGAGTGAGGTGGGATTATCAGTTCAATTAGTGGTACAATATTTTTCGATTTTGATACTATCGTATTGCAATACTTCAATAGAGTTAAGATAGTTAAATTTTTAGTTAGATTAATTGAGAGAAAAAGAAATCATATGCCTATGTCTCATACCCTAGGTGGCTCCTATACACTTTTCCCAGAAGGATGTGGTTACTATCTACATATGTGTTATTACCAAAAGTTTAATTGGGTAATTGTGAAGAACAAGTACCCCATTCCTTACATTATTGATATTTTGATAAATTTCAATGTGAAAAATGGTTCACAACAATTGATAGTTGGTTTGGTAACCATAAAATCAGAATCAAGTATTTATATATTCTAAACACTCAATTCTGTATGCGGTATGACTATTTTTAGTACCATATGTTGCAATTTGGACTGACCAATGATACTATGATCTTCATGGCATTGATAAATTGGATTTTTCACAAGTACATTGAGTATTTTTTGAGGTATTCTTAGATGATATTTTTTTACTCAATAATAGAATAAGATCTTGTGCATCATTTGAGGCATGTATTAGTAATCATAAGGTTATATCAACTATATAAAATATTACTGAAATGTAAATTATGGACTTGAGAAGTGAAATTTTTTGAGTATGTAGTTTCATAATATGGTATCATAGTTGATCCTTAAAAGTTAAAGGCAGTCATTTATAGGGATAAACCCATAAGGTATTTTTTATCCAATGACTCCAAGGTATGATAAGTAATTATAGGTGTTTTTTGAAGGATTACTAAAAACATGCATCACCTATAATCATTCTATTATAAAATGGGGTGATGATCTCAAGGTGCATGATGTTTCAGGAATTATATGATGAAATAAATAGAGTTTGATGTAAACTCTTATTTTTCTTCTATAAGAGGAATGGTTTGGATATGTAGTTTATTGTGATTCCTTGGGTAATGTTTTGGGATATTTTATTATGAAATGATTTATTTTTGTGGATTTTGTAACCTATAAACATCAAAATCATTAGAAGAATTATCCCACTAATGATTTATAACTCATATCTTTTATAAATGTCCTTATGATATGGATACACTACTTTATTGGGTAAATGTTTATCATCTGCTTCGACCATAAGAGTTTGGGTTACAACATTACCCATAGAGATTTGAATATTTTGTATAGATGATGAGTTGAATGCCAAATGTGTTTCTAATTAAATATTTCCAATAAATTTGGATAGGGTAATGAATTTAATAAATCTCATAGATGAAGGTTTCCTTTTCATGCAGTGAAGCATGAAATAAATATATATAGTTTAATGTGAATATTTTCATGGTTACAATTGGATGTTTGGGTTGAAGATTCTTGTAATTCTCTATCAATAAATCAATTGAAAAAATCTATTCTTGGAATAATACTCCAGGAAAAAAACAAAGTAAAGAGTTCTGAAATATCAAAGATTCTTCAGAGGGATGGCTGACTTGTTTGTATTCATTATTTCAGAAATTGTTAGGTTGTTACTTCTTATATATGAAATGCAGTGATGGGTACCCAATAACTATGAATATGTTTTATAGCATGAAACATCTTTTTTTATATTGGTATATAATGATATATAATTTAATTTCTATCTCATTATGATAATTTCTAATAGATTAAGAATATGAATCAAAATACATATTGGTTTCTTATTCCTCTCACTAGGAAAATATGTTAATGGAATGGGATATCAATGAATTTCATTGTAGTTTACCACACAATACCCTAGTTATGAACACCATTTGCTTGGTGATTGATGGGTTAATGAAATATCATCGTCTCATACATATTAATGACACCACCAAGGTGGAGGACATAATGTTGTTGAATGTGAAAAGGTCTTTAAGTTACATGGGGTTGTAATGAACATTTTCATAGATTGAGATCATAATTTTAAGTATACATTTTTTAAGGGAATACAATAAAAAATGGGATCTCTGGATAAGTTTTTCACAACATATTATCCTTATATGGATATAAAAATAGAGTTAACAATTCTAATTTTTAACGACATGATATGTTCTTAAATTTTGGAATTCAGAGGCATTTTGGCTATTCATCTATGAATGGTTGGATTTTATTATAATAATTTTTATCAATATGGAATAAATATGGGACCTTTTGAAGCTTTATGTTCCCATCCCTATACCTAGTGGTAGTGTTCTTCGGAGTTGTGTCAATAATACTTGGTTGGGTCATGTATGGTTCAGGAAATAAAGGTGATGATTTAGATGAGTAATCATCATACGATGATGTCTCATAGATGAAAAAAATAATATAAATATAATTTTCATCATCATTTAGAGTTTTTAGTTGGTGGTATGGTAATCCTAAAAGTCACACCATGATTAGGTCCCTAACAACATGTGATGTAATTTAAATTGTCTCTACGGTATTTGTGACAATTTTTTATTGTTGAATGGATTTGAAATTATGGAATAATGTTTGTATTAACCAACTCCAATTACATTAATCCAAAAATATTTTGCATATATTTTAATATATGAAGTATTATTCAAACCCATCTCATGATCTATGTTGGGAATAACTCGA
Organism: Viscum album; assembly: GCA_963277665.1. NCBI lineage: Eukaryota > Viridiplantae > Streptophyta > Magnoliopsida > Santalales > Viscaceae > Viscum > Viscum album. The sequence goes on along the minus strand of OY728152.1, from coordinate 734,507,828 downwards.
CTTAGATCCTAACATGTCAAAGAATGATCAATAATTTCAAATAATTGACTCTCAAGTAAAGTTTCTATATGGTAATTAAGTACCATTGGTCTGAGTTTTATGGAAACATGGAACAGATAATCATGAGATATTGGAATGGGAATCTACCATGAGAGAGATATATATTCATGTATTTGGGGTGAAATATTTTTCAATAATTTTTATTGCGTTCAAAAAGTAATATATAATGGAGAATTTTCACATCATACTATTTTTTTAGGTATGAACATTTGCCTTTTTTTCTCTCTTTATAGGTTAATCTCTAGTTTTTTTGTTTTTTAAGTCATTAAAGGGTTGGGGAGTGTGTTTTGGAGTTGGTTTAACAATGGAAATTGGCCTATAGTTGAAAAACCCTACTGGAGTTCAACTACATAGTTGGTGAGGAATCTCAGGCACCCGATGGACCAACATGTGGTATCCCTGGATTCAAGAAGTCCACCAGAATAATGGAAGATGTTTTGGTTTTAATGCATTCTACCTGCATCAAACAACTGTCTATATTCTCCATAAAGGCTTCATAGAGGTACACCGAATCATCACTGACAACAGTGAGGTCAATAACTATAAGGGAAATATTATATTATTACCCTTGAGACCCATGTTTTATTCTTCCTTAATCCTCTACTAACTGTAGTAAGATCCATAAGATTATAGGATACCTCTTGGATGGTATTGGATCTCCAAAAATTAGTTCAATATAGATCATAACATTGTTCATCTTAGTATCTTTGATTCATTAATATTATATTGATGTGGATGGAATATCTCCTCTCTACTGGTTCCTTTATTTTTATTTACCATGATAACCTTGGATAATTGCTAAATATTTAATCTTGATTTGAATTTGGGGTTTCTCGAACAATTTCATTCATCATACATTCTATTTAGTAGAACACCTTTCCAATTAATGACATTTTTGAGAATTGAGGTTGGTGATTTCATAAGATACACCTATAAAATTAAAACCTCATTACTTGTTTTGAAATTGGGTATTTGAATGATTTTTTATGTGTGAAATGTGATCTCTTTGAAAAGATTTTGAATGGAAGTATAAATGATGAAAATCACCAATTTGAATTAACATTGAATCAAAGTGAATTATCCTGAAAATAAAAATTTCTTTCACGAGAAATTATTGTTTTTATGATCTTTATTTTATCTTACTATTAAAATAGTAATGATAAGAAATTTTGTGATATCCTTGGTAATGATTTGTTTTGAGTGAAATAAGGTTTGGAATTTCATTTTATGATTCATGAAATTTAATTTACATGTATTGTGAAATCTTTAGTCTAGGATTGTAGGGAAATTATTAATGATACTGATGAATTATGTTTGATATCCTATGAATGAACTTTTAATTGATGCACATGGGATCATGGAATTTAGTTGGGAAGTCCAGGGTAAACATGATAGACAGATTTATCTCTACCTAGAAATATAATTTATAATGACAACACTAAATAATCCTCGATGATTTAAGGATACACTTATAGGGATGGAATCCTACACTATAGCCTTGTTACCCTAGGGTAATGCTCTCACCAGGTATCCCTAATCATTGAGAAGTGTAAGGATCCTATAAAATTACCGTACCGTTCCCATGAACTCAATTTCCATGGTTCTAGGATTTCATAAAAATATTCCTTTCATGTTTTTTGAGATTATGTTTTATAAATTCTATCTCGAAAAACTGATATTCAGGAAAAATGTTTGCTGTCCCTATTTTGTTAAATTTGTATGAAATGGTTATAATGCATGTTTTGATAAAAAGTGTTAAAATGAATATCATGCATTGTTTAAAAGTAATCATATTGGGTTAATTTAATATGTATTGATTATGAAACAATTGGTGGGATCTGATTAATCTTGTTTTAAAAATCCTTAGATATGCCTTTGGGAGTATGCAAACATTATTTTTCCAGGTTCATGTAAAGGTAAGGAACCACAAGGAGGTGGTGGGTATTCATTATAGTGGGACATGTGATGTTTAGTGGAAATTTATGGGGTTAGAAACCACCATATTTCATGGAGATGTGTTGATAGTGATGCCACTGTCCTGCATATTTTGGACATTATTTTATGTTATAGTCTTTATTCCATATAATTTGTTGGTATCATGTTTTCACTATATTTTGATTTATTTTATTGAATTCGTTATTTGATGCCCTGTTGTAGAAAATTCATTGCCAATGTTTGTTCAAGAAACATAAGATCTATTCACCAACCTGAGGGGATCAAGAATTCCCTTTGAGATGTGTTATAGACCAAATCATATCCATAAATCTATGGGTGGTCCATGTTTGACCATGACATTGATGTCATAATATTTTATTTAATATTTTTTAATGTTATTTATAAATAACCTTTAACATTTTAAATTATTGTTAATTTTATATAGATTTTTGAAATTAATTAACAATGTATTCATAAAATAATTAATTCATTATTAATTTATATTATGTAACACCCCAATATTTCATGGTTATCTTCTCTTTGAATAATGTAGTAGCATGTGTAGTACGCAACTTCGAGTTCTAACAGACACCACAACCAATGAAACTAGCTGTTATGAATAGTAATAACCAAATTTTGAAATATTTTAAATAATATCATTCAAAATGGACTTTATTTTTATATTTGGAATATCGAAATTATCTTAGGGTGAAGTTTTGGTATTTTTCTGAAAATATTAAATTTTTTATGAATAGTGAAAAACACCAAGTTATAGTTTAAAACGAAATTTTTATTTAAATAATTACTTATTTAATTTAAATTTATTTCAGGTCAAAATAAATAAAAAGTACCTATATAAGATTAATTTAATTCATTGGAGTAATTTTTTAATAATTTTAGAAATATAAAATGTTTATTGTACTTTTCATAATCTTTTACCCATCTCCTAGGAGAATTTGAAAATTAAAATAAAACATAATTTTACCGCTTCTGTGAGTGGAATTTTGAAAATATGAGAGGCATGGTTAATATAAAGGAGTAAAATGTGGTTTAATAAGATAAAAATTATTTTTGGAGAATAGTAACTTTTTACTTTTATTTACCACAGATAAATGTAAATAGGGTAATTAAGGGAAAAATGATATTATTATTACCCTAACACATGTCCTAATTCTATTGGATAAGTATTATTCGAACCAAAACAACATTAGTAATAGGATATAAACCTCTTTGGTCCACTTGGATTAGATTAGGACATTTATTATTTTTTAATACATAGAAGAGTTAAAAGAGTTAAAATCAAACTATAATAAATAAAACATTTTTAATATAGGGTTATACATAATATAAATTCGATTATAAATTTTAATTAGAAATAAAAAATATTTCCTACATAACTGTATTTTATTTATAATTTTGAGACATTATATAATTTTATTTATTTATGACACAATGGTGATGTAGTAATTACCTAATTAATGAAATATTAAAATAATTGATATTATAAATATCCAAATGATTGTAATTTGAGTATTTTTAAGAATTAAACTAAATTTATAGTTTATTATTACTTATTAGGGTTGGTTAGATGAATTATTGTTGAATTAATAATGTTGTTATGAATTTAGAAAAAACAAAATACTGAATAGTGCAAAATTGGAATAATTTTTTTAAAAATAAATATTATATTATTAATTGATATTCTCTTCCTAAAAAATCTAAGGATCATCCAAAAGAATTATATAATGATAGGGTTATCATTAAAGAACCTCTTGGGGTTTTCTTGTATGTATATAGTATGTTTATTAACCATATAATATAAATATACCAAGAGACATGGTAAATGTCAAACTAGTTAACTAAGAGTTAAATATAAATGATAAGGTTAATTTAGTGACCCAAACATGTCTAAAATCTTTTCTTTGTAAGGATTTAGACCCATCTTAGTCTTGAAATATGTCACTTTAGAGCCATTATAAACCGAATATGATGTTATAATAAAATAATATTTTATGTTTTTCCTAAGGTGCCCCTATCCCCTCTTAAAAAATGGCACCCCCTTCTCTCAAATTCATACCATCAAAGACGTTTGTCTCAGCCAAACCCTGCCCAAATATTTTCTTAACATCCCTTAATTAAACATAGATTCCATAGTTTTATCAGAAAGCCAACCTATGGATTCCTTTTGATCAAATCAAATGGATGAACCCGAAGAAGAGTTAATGTTTCCGCCACCCTCTTTCAAGTTCCCTTCTTCATCCACTTATTCTTTATTTGTTATTTCGATTCTAAAAAAATAACTCCATTATCTTATGTATAATTTGATGTTATTATAACTATGGTACTACCAAATTCATAATTCTATCCATCTTTTTAATAACATGTCACCATACGTTCATACGTACGGCTTACTGTCTCCACATCGTGGTGTAATTGTTATTCAAAACATAATTATTTTGATGTGTATGATAATGATGTGTGATTGAAGTAAATAATAAATAAAAAATTATAATGATTCTGTATATATGATATACAATCCAATTATATAAAATTTTAATATCAAAATAATGATATTGTTTCTCGTGCATACGTACGGACTACAGTCTCCACAAACGCAATAAGAATCATTCCCCATCATATCCATTCAAGAATAATTCTCATTTTATGATTAAAAGTAATGTTTAAGAACTATATATATTTCTGGATATGAATAATATACAACCTATCTGTAACAAACACAGCTTACGTAACAAATCATATAAAGGAAAAAGAATCCTTTAACACCCGAAACAACGATAACACTAAGATATTATTAACAAAGAAATGTTAAAAGATCATATATGATACAATATTAATGTATATGATTCTTGTATAATTTAATAACAATTATTTCACCTTTATACAGGAGTCAAACCAACCCTCAACCAAGGAAAAGTACAAGGTAATGGTTTATTTCACAATATCTTCATTATCCGAGGTTGTTTATATGTAATTTTCTACAGGGACCTCTTTATCATCCACATCCATGATTCTTAAAAATGTATTTCAAAAAATTCTTAATATTTTACTGAATATGTGTTAAATTCATATATACCCTTGTTTGACTATTTAAAAAAATTTCATAAAATAATATTTCCATCTTTTTCCAAACAAGGTCCTTTTTAAACTTTTCGAAAAAATTAATGTAAGAATGTTTTTTTAACATATACAGCGTGATCAGATTTTTTTTACCTTTAAAAAATCATCAAAGCTTCCGTTATAAGCATATAAGAATATTTTAAAATTAAATGTTTTATTTTATAATTATGTGACTTTTATATTATTTAAAAAAAATAGATATTTATCTCAAAGAGTTTTGATTTCATCTATGTCAACATCCTTTGATGAATTTTCAACTTATTTGAAGTTGATTTATTATGATACAAAAAATCCATTTAGTATTGAGGGTTTTGTTATATGTTTGACTGTGGATGTTTTATTTTTATACCATTCATGTTTTATGGTGACAATATTGACATTTCGTATGCTAGTTTTTATACGAAGGTTTATGTTATATTTAAACCTGTTCATACGAGGAATGAATTGGACTTAATATGTGATGGGTGATCCAACTATAGCTCCTCGATGCATTGGTAGGTCTCACAGCCAAACTAGTGTCTTGGCACAAGGTGTTGACAAAATCTTATTTGTAGTCTTGGCACAAGGCCTTAACTATGTGGTTATGATAGTTTGACAATATGCATTCTATCATTATGAAAGATGTTATTCATATTGCATGTTATTATTCGACCAGTAGAATATCCATGTGAATAAGTAAAATGCATTATTTTATTTAAAATTGTCCATTCTATTCATAATTTCAAGTTTAAATGGCTTTTGTTTTAGTAATACATTGACATAATTTTATATGTTTAATTATGAAACTTTACGCTATATTGTTATCCTTACTGAGCAACTGATCTCACCCCTTTCAATGTTTTATTTTTCCCAAGATGTGAAGAAGTTTTTTATGAATGACCTGAGAGAAAATATGTGGGGATATGAATACAATATTTTGTTGTAGTTTTTTTTTCAATTTATGATGTAATGTAATACTTATGAATATATCTAGTGCATCCAAGGCTTCTAAACTAATCGGTCTTTCGAGAATTGATCTTTTGTGATCATGCCAATATTATGTAATAATGCACCGAATCTGGGTAACTAGGGTCTTGGCATTACAATTGGTATCAGAAAAGTTTAGTACAAACCTTGGAAGCTAGATTTAGATAAACTATGATTAGAGCACATAGCCCTAAGATAGACTTTGAGGATTAGTATAGGATAACTTCCTAGATTTTTTGTATTTTAGAGATTTTGTGAGTTTTCCGAGCAATACATCCCTATCTGGATATGAGCAGGTAAAGGCGGATCGGGAACATATGTACCTAGTGGAAAAACCTTGAAAAAAAATCTTTGAGCTAGACTCGAACGTGAATTAGTGAACGAAAATGGGCATTGTTGGACTCTTGATTATGACCCTCCTGGGGGATATGCTTAGGATAATTCTCATTTTCATTACAAAACATTATGAATGGTTTATGAATATATATTTCTTGAAAGAATTTATTTTTTGAATATGGATTATATCCATAAATAGTTAACTTTATGTTAAGTGTTTTACATGTATGGAATTATGTATTTTGATTCATAAACTGATCTAGTTTATGCCATTGTTTAGAAATGGTTCCTAGTGGTAGGAATGGAAGCCATATCGATGCACCAAGGTAGGGATTTCCTTCCTACTGAAGATAATTATATTGGAGGTGGTGATGCAACCAGTGCTGATCAGCTAATCACTGTACTAGGAAAACTCACACAGGTAAAGAATAATAACCTTACCCGTATGGAGCACCCTGATCCATAGCGTGGAGGATCAATGTCAAATCGATTCATGAGGTAACAACCAAAAACATTCAATGGGGGTACAAATCCAATATTAGCTGAGCAATGGATAAATTCCATAGATAAAATATTCCATGCCTTGGGGAGTAGTGAAAGGGAAAAAATATCATGGAAGCTTAAAACATCACTAGAGATGCTAATCAATGGTGGTCATTGATTTAAAACAAAAAGGAATATGATGAAGTATCAAGTATTGAATGGAGGGAGTTTAAATATATTTTCATAGAAAAATAATTTCCATGTGACCATCGAGCAGATACAGAAAGGCAATTTCTGAGCCTGAGGGAAAAGGAGGATGGGAATGTTGCAAAGTATGAGGCTAAAAATACATGGCTAGAAAGGCATGCTGTAGATTATATATGTAACCCTAGAAGTAATATTGATCATTTCATTTATGGGTTAAAACCATTTCTATGTCGAGCATTAGTCTCATAGTCCTTCTTATCATACCAAGATATTGTCTCATGTGCTATCAAGATAGAAAAAGAATTCTCTAAGTTTTATGACTTTAACGAAAATTAAGAGAAGCTGATCAATCTAGAAATGGAAATAAGTGGATGAAGGGAAAAGTTGAATATCCATCCTATATTAATAGTGGGAAGAAACACCCCAGTACTTTCTTAAAAGGAATGAGAGTCTGTTAAAAGTTTGGTTTAAAAGGTAACCAATCTCATGATTGAAAGGGGAATAAATAATATAATAATGTTCAATGCCACAATTGCATGGAGATGGGACATTATGAAAATGAATGTCCTAAGTGCTAGGGAAACATACCACAAGAATGGAAAATTGATCAAGGTCATGCTTATGTTATCATTATTGCTGAGATAGAAGCTCCGAAACAGGTGGTGGCAGGTAATTTAATTGTTTTATCAAGTTTAACAAATGCATTATTTGATTGTAGATCATCACATTGTTTCATATCTTCCCAGTTTTCAATGAAAATTAGATATTTAAAAATTCATTTAACAAGGGAGTTGTCAGTAAAAAATCATAAGGGAAGTATCATCCCAAAAATGTTTTGTGAATATGCTGCCCTTAGATCATATAAATGTTCTTTGTCGACATATCTCATCGTCATAAATATGATTGAGATTGATATAATCCTTAGTATGGATTGGATTTTAGACCATGATACAATGATTTATTAAAAGAAGAATGAGGTTATGAATTTTTATGATGATGATAAGGAACACCTTATCTTTAGAGCAGAATCGTCACCACCTAATCCTTATCTAGATCCACCCCAGTAGTTCAACTAAATTCAATTATTGGGGAGGAAAATAATTAAATGACTGTGGGTGAGGAAAGGAATGACCAAATAGAGGATGTAACTATTGTGAGATCATATGTTGATGTGTTTCTAGATGATTTACCTGGACATCCTCTAGAATGAGATATTGAGTTTTCCATTGATTTAATTCCTGGAAGAAGGTCCATATCGAAGACCCCATATAGAATGGCCACTGTGGAATTAGTGGAACTGAAGAAACAACTTTAGGAATTGAGTAATAAGGTATTTAGTCACCCCAGTTTTTCTCCATGGGGAGCCTCAGTCCTTTTTGTTAAGAAGAAAGATGGATCAAGGAGGTTATGTATCGACTACAGAATGTTCAATGCTATAACAATAAAGAACAAGTATCCCCTACCTCGCATTGATGATTTATTTGACCAACTTCATGTAGATCAATACTTTTGAAATATTGAACTTTGATATGGATATCATCAGTTGTGTGTGGTGAAAGAAGACATTCTGAAGACAGCATTTCGAACAAGGTACGGGCATTACGAGTTTACAGTAATGCCTTTTGGGCGGACTAATGCACCCTCTGTTTTCATGGATCTAATAAATAGAGTTTTCAAAGAATATATTGATGACATTTTAGTGGTATTTATTGATGATATCTTGGTATAATCATAATTCTACGATGATCATGATAATTAATTGCGCATTATATTGAAGACTCTGAGAAGACAAGAATTATATGGGATGTTTAGCAAGTGTGAATAATGGCTTTGGGAGATTTCATTTCTTGTACATATTGTCTATAAGGATTGAATTTCCATTGATCCTTATAAGACAATAGCAGTAAAATAATGGCTAGCACCGATGAGTATAACTAAGGTATACAGTTTTGTTGGTTTAGTAAGTTATTATCGATTTTTCGTCCAGAATTTTACCCGGTTGGATAACCCATAATCAAAGATCACACGTAAAGGGGTCAAATATGTTTGGACAACAGAGTGTTAAAAATGTTTCGATGAACTGAATAAAAGATTATTCATTGCTCCTATATTGACTCTACCATTGGGGAATGATAGGTTTGTTATTTAAAGTGAAGGATCGAAGAAAGGACTTGGGTTTTTCCTTATGCCAAACGATAGGGTTTTTTCCAATGCGTCATGATAGCTGAAAATTCATGAGCAAAACTATCCTACTCATGATCATGAGTTAGCAGATGTAATCATTACATTGAAGATTTGGAGACATTATCTCTATGGTGAAAAATCTGAGATATATACTGATCATAAGAGTATGAAGTATATTTTCTCACTTAAACAACTCAACATGAGGAAAAGAAGATGGATTGAAGTACTCAAGGATTATGATGGCACCATTCGCTACCACCCGGGGAAGGAAAATAAGGTTGCTGATGTTTTGAGTAGAATGGATCATGGAGTTTTGAACAAGATGAGAGTAGAAAGGGATCCTATTTTCATTGATCTATTGAAGATGGATATGGGAATTACCAAGGAAGATAAAACATCAATACATTTTCATATGGTTGCCAATCCATCTTTACTAGAAAGGATTAAGAGTTCTCAGACTGATGATGAAGAAATTAAATAGTAGAATAAATCTGTGAATAATGGGAGATTGAGTGACTTTGTGTGTGAAGATAGAATTTTTAAAATTGGGAGGAGATGTTGTGTTCCCGATATACCGGATCTAAAAAGGGAATTTCTTGATGATTCTCATAGTTCCAATTTCACTATACACCCTGGGATCACCAAAATATAGAGAGATTTGATGGAACATTTTTTGTGGGACACCATGAAGAGTGAGATTGCTGATTTTTTGTCAAGATGTATGGATTGTAAAAAAGTGAAAGCTAGAAGGCAAAATCCCGGAGGATTCATGTATGCTCTTCCCATATCTGAGTGGAAATGGGATAATATCATGATGTACATTGTCATGGGACTACCAATGACTCCTAGAAGGAACAATGCAATATGGTTCATTGTTGATCATCTTACCAAATATGCACATTTTCATACTATAATATAAGATCTACCACTTGAACGTCTAGAAAAGATATCTATTGATAAAGTTGTGAGACTTCATGGAGTACCCCTGTCAATTGTTTCTGATCGTGATCCACATTTTACATCAAAATTATAGAAGAGTCTTTCGATGGTCTTGTATATTGTTATTTGTTTGAGAACATCATACCACCCCCAAACTAATGGACAATCAGAACAGAATATTCAGAACTTAGATGACATGTTGATATCTAACTCACTTGACTTTCATGGTATGTGGGATCAATATTTACCTATGGTGGAATTTTCCAATAACAATAGCTTTCATTCAAGTATTCAGATGTAACCATATGAAGAGTTATATGGAAAGAGATGCCGCACACCAACCTTTTTGGATGACGTTGGTGAAAGAAAACTCATAGGCCTAGAACCGGTGGAGGAAACGATGGAAAAAGTGAAGGTATTCCAAAACCACATCAAAGCATCTCAAAGTAGGCGGAAGAGCTATGCCGATAACTGATGAAGGATTTTAAATTTCAGGTAAGAGATCATATTTTCCTGAAGGTATATCCATGGAAGGGAGTTATACATTTTATTAAGAATGTTTACTTGAGTCCTAGGTATATCGGACCTTATGAAATTATAGAAAGAATTGGGGTTGTAGCTTACCGTTTGGCAATACCGCTAAATCTCTCAAAATTTCACGATCTATTCCATATATCACTATTGTGAAAATACATGCTTGAACCAATGCATGTACTCAGCTACGATGAATTAGAACTGGAACATGATCTATCTTATTTCGAAGAGCCTGTCAAGGTTCTTGATACAAGATAGAAGTGCTGAGAAACCGGACGACTCGTCTGGTAAAAGTTTAATGGAGAAGCCATTAGATTGAAGAGGCAACGTGGGATCCCGAGGAACATATGATGAAGAACTAGATGAGTCTTTTCATGCGGTAGTATTCTAGATATTTTGGGAACAAAATTATTTGAAGGAGGGGATAATTGAACACCCCAAGCATGCATGGTACGCTTCTCTTTGAATAATGCAGTATCATGTGTTGTACGCAACTTTGAGATCTAACACACAATAATACCAATCAAACTACCTGTTATGAATACTAATACCCACTTTATGAAATATTATAAATTATATCTTTCAAAATGTACTTTATTTTTGGATTCGGAATATTGAAATTAGATTAGTGTGAATTTTCGATATTTTTCTCAAAACATTAAATTTTTTATGAATATTGAAAAACACTAAGTTATAGTTTAAAACAATATTTTTTTAAATTATTATTTATTTAATTAAAATTTATTTTATGTTAAAATAGATACATAATACCTATATATGTTTAATGTAATTCATTGGAGACAGTTTATACCAATTTTAGACATATACAAATTTTATTTAACTTTTAACCGTCTTTTACCCATCTCCTTGGAAAATTTTCAAATTCACATAAAACATAATTTATAGGTTTTTTGAGTAGAATTTCATAAATCAGATAGACACACTTAACATCAATTAGTAAAATTTGGTTCAATAAGATAAATTTTTTTGGTGAATAATAACTTCATACTTTTATTTACCAAGGTTAAATGTAAATAGGGTAATTAAGGGAAAAAATTATATTATTATTATACTAACACATGTCCTAATTCTTTTGGATAAGTATAATTAGACAAAAAATCAACCTTAAGAATAAAATTTGAAACTGTTTGGTCCACCTGGATTAGATTAGTACATTTATTATTATTTAATTCAAAGAAGATTTAAAAGAGTTAAAATCAATGTTTAATAACTAAATTTTTTAAATATAGGGGTATACATAATATAAATTCCATTATAAATATTTTTTATAAATCTGAAAATATTTCCTACATAATGGTTTTTTATTTATAAATTTTAGACATTATATAATTTAATTTATTTATGACACAATGGTGATGCATTAATTACATAATTAATAAAATATTAAAATAATTGATATTATAAATATCTAAATAAATTTAATTCGAGAGTTTTTATGAATTAAAATAATTTTATAGGTTAATAGTACATATTAGGGTTGGTTTTATTAATTTTTTTCGATGTAATAAAGCTGTTATTCATTTAGAAAAAACAAAAAACCAAATTGTGTTAAAATTGATATAAAAGAGTTTTTAAAACAAATATTATATTATTAATTGATATTATATTCATAAAAATATAATGTTCTTTAAAAAACTTATATAATGATAAGTGTATCATTAATGAACCACTTGGGGTTCTATTGGATGTATATTTTATGTTTATTAACCATATACTATAAAAATACAAAGAGTAATGGTAAATGTCAAACTATTTAACTAAGAGTTAAAATATATATGATAATGTTAATTTAGTGACCCAATCAGATCTAAAATCTATTGGTTGAATGGATATCAACCCATACCACCCTTAGGCTCTAAATAATTCAGTTTGGATCCATTATAAATATAATATTAATTTATTATAAAATAATATTTTAAGTTTTTCCTAAGGTGTCCCTCACCCCTCTTATAAAAGGTAACTCCCCATTCTCTAAAATTCATACCATCAAAGAATTTTGGATTGGAAAAACCCTGCCCAAATATTATCTCAACTTACCTCACTTCAACCTAGAGGACTTAGTTTGATCAGAAATCCAACCTAAGGAGCCCTTTTGATCAAATCAAAAGGAAGAACCTGATGAAGAGGTAATGTTTTCACCATCCTCTTTCACGTTCCGTTCTCCTTCCACTTCTTCTTTCATTGTTATTTCCATTCTAAAATAATAACTCTAGTATCATATATATAATGTGATGTTATTAAAATTATGGTACAACCATATTCAGTATTCTATCCATCCTTTGAATAAAATTTCACCATAAGTGTGTACGTACGGCTTACCATCTCCTCGTCGTGGTGTAATTGTTATTTAAAACATTATTATTAGGATGGGTATGTTAATGATGTGTAATTGAATATAATAAAAAAATATATCATTATAATGATTCTTTATATATGATTTACCATCCAATTATGTTCTATTTTAATTTCAAAGAAATGGTATTGTCGCTCGTGCGTACGTACGGACTACGGTCTCCATGAACGCGATGAGATTCATTCCCCATCGTATCCATTCAAGACTAATTCTTATTTGATGATTAAAAGTAATTATTTAGATCATTATATCATTATGGATATGAAAAATTTATAAACTATCAATAAAAAATATGGCTTACGTAATAAAACATATAAAGGAAAACGAATCAGTTAAAACCCGAGACAACTATAATACTAAGATATAGTTAACAAAGCAATGTTAAAAGATCATATATGATATAATATTAATGTATATGATTATTTTATAATTTAATAAGAATTATTTCACCATTATACAGGAGTTAAACCAACCCTCGACCAAGGAAAAGTACAAAGAAAGGGTTTATTTCACAATCTATTCATTATCCGAGGCTGTTAAAACGTAATTATCTACTTGGACCACGTTATCATCCACATCCATGTTTCCTAAAAATTTATTTAATAAGATTATTACTATTTTACATAATATGGTTTAATGTCATTTATACCCTAGTTTTATTTTTTATATTATGTTTGCTATGGAATCTTTCCATCGTTTTCCAAACTAGATCCCTTTTAAACTTTTTGACAAAAATAAGGTAAGAATATTATTTAACTTATGTCATGGGTGCAGCTATTTTCCAGCATTATAAAATCGTCGAAGATTCCCTTATAAGATTATAAGAATATTTTGAAAGTAAATGTTTTATTTTATAATTATGTTACTTTCAAATGATTTAAAAAAAAGAGATATTTATCTCAAATATTTTTGATTTCATATATGTCAACATATGTTGATGGATTTAAAGATTATTTGAAGTTGATATGTTTTGATACAAAACTTCAATATAGTATTGATGGTTTTGTGATTTGTTTTATTGTAGATGTGTTGTTTTTATACCATTAATGGTTTATGGAGAAAGTATTGACATTTCGTATGCTATTTTTAATACCAATGTTTATGTTATGTTTAAACCTGTTCATTTGAGGAATGCATTAGACTTAATAAGTGACTGGAGGATCCCACTATTGGCTCTTGATTCATCTATAGGTCTCATGAGAAAAAGTAGTGCCTAGGCACATGGCCTTGAAAAATCTTATTTGTAGTCTTGTCACAATTCCTTGACTCTGTGGTTATGATAGTATGGAATTATGCATTCCATCATTATCAAAGTGGTTATTGATATTGCATGTGATTATTCAACGAGTTGAATATCAATGTGAATAAGTAAATTGAAATATTTCATTTTATATTTTCCATATTATGCTGATGTTCAAGTTTAAAAGGCTTTTTATTTAGTTATACATTTCCATAAATGATTATGTTTTTTATGAATGTTTCCACTATATATATATCATTATTGAGCATCTGTGCTCACCCGTTTCAATGTTTTATTTTTCCCAAGATGTGAAGAATTGTTATATGAATGGTCATCAGGGATAGTATGATCGGATATGAAGACAAGATATTGTTGTAGTTTTTTAATCTTTATGATGTAATATAAGACTTATGAATATATATAGTGTTTCCAAGGCTACTAAACTATTCGGTCTTTCGAGACTTGATATTTTGTGATCATGCAAATATTACGTAATAATGCACGGAATATGGGTAACTGGGGTCGGGGCGTTATATATTATACCATATATCATAGTTTTTATTTTATTTATTTTGGGTGATCACATTCTATAATTTAATAAATATATATAAATTACAATGAACAGAACAAAAAATAAAATAAATATGGGTGGCATTATCAGGAGATTTACTATTTTTATGTTTATTTAGAAAAAAGTTAACTATCCATTGGAATTTCAAAAATAACAACTTGAACCCGTCATGGTTCAAGTTATAACATTCCACCTATTCACTTATGTATCTCCTTGGTCGGTTTCACCTCATCTCTACATTTTACTAACTCCACTCACATAGGATGTAATTCCTTTACATATTCTTACTCTTGTGCATGTCAGGTGAACCAAGGATATGGTGATAAATAAAATAAACCATGGATACACATAACCATATTTAATAAATTGTAGGTTTTTATTAATAGATCATCGTTTTAATTGAATAATAATTATTACAAAAAACTCATGAAATAATAATTAAATTAAATGAAATCAGACACAAAAATAGGACCTTCCAGCTCTTGATCATCCATACAAGCTGTGAATATGCATTTTAAAAAAACCATGTATTTATTTAAATTAATTTTTTTTAAGATATACTTCTTGAATTAATAAATCATTTTTATTATTTCTTTTATCAATTCATTTATATTAATTTCCCATCCACAAATACATGGAGATTTCCATACACTATAAATTAATATAAATTAAATAATTTAATTAAAATTAAAATTAATAAAAACATGAAATGTAATAACATGGAAAATAACATATACTCATCCAGATAGCTTTCAATTCTACTTATAATTTAACAAAACATTTGTTTGAGGCATCACAACATATAAACTCTCTGATTTACACAAAACGTACTATCAATCATATAATGGGTGACTATGCTCTGTATGATCCTTGTCATGTATTGTGTACTTTCAAGACATGTATCATACAATAAATGTTATGATATTTCATGGATTTTAGTTCTTTGAGTCATGATGTAGAGTCAACACAACATTTATGAATACACAATATGTCATTAATATATGTAGTGTGTACCTCTAGAAATTACTATGAAATAAACAATGTATATGATGACCAGACATATCATTAAGGTATGGGGTCCATAGTATGGGAATTGTGCATTCAAGGGGTAGTGATTCTTACAACTCCATAAATCTGACACATAAAAGGAAAATTGTACTCCAATGTCAATAGAGTCCACATTTAATTTTTCATGACCCCAAAAAATTTGAAATCTATAGTTAAGAATGATTGGACTCATGTAGTCTCTATATTTGTAACCTCTTGGGGTGTTTCTCAGGGTTTGTGTGAGTGAAAATAAAACACATAGAAAGAAGGTGTGTCGGCCAATGGGGTGTTAATTATTCTAATGATCCATTCAAACATGTGGGTGGGACTCTAGGGAGGAGTAACTTATGATTACGAGGAAACAAGTGGTTCATGGTAGGCCATGTCCTAATGAAAAAATGAGAATGGTATGTTTCGCATGGTGTAATGGGTCATGGTTATTAGACAATACGGGGAAATATTATAAATTCTACAATGAAGGATCCCATTGAGAATATCCCCATAGTTTGTGATGTGAATCTTTCCCTCCCCATATAAGGTGATATTAATCATCACCAATGATCCCTATCTATAATATATGATAGAATCACTATGCTTGATAAAACATTCACATGAACAGTCTAACTTATGTTTTTATATCATGTTTGGAACCTACCAATGAACCTAATGGCCCTACACCTCTATATCTCAACCCATCCAGGGTTTCATGAACATCTAATGATGATTTCTCAATATAGTATACATAGAGCCACATTAGTTGATGTTTATAAATATCAAAAATTAAAAAACCCAAATAAAATTCATGAAACATGAAATTTTAATCCACCATTTAAATCTAGGTAATGAAAATTTATAAAAAAGAAAATTAGAAAAGAGATAAGCTTAAGGGAATTAATATAAATTGAAAATTATAGATAAAGAACATTACAGAAATGATCAATAATAAATGAATACCAATTATAATAAAGTAGTGGGGAGGGGGGAGAAATAAACCATAGGAGAAGCTAAAATTTTATTGATATGTGTATTGGGGGGGGGGGTGTTTCACAACTAGTAGAAGATGAAACATTAGACATGATTTCTTAAAAATCTAATATTATAGTTTACTAATATTCCAAATGTTTTTTATAATATTTGGTATTGAAAATGTGTAACAATTGTTTTTTAAACCCATTGTAATAGGGATAACCTATACAAACAGTTCAATAAAACAATTGGTATAACTGTCATATTCAAACAGTATTTTAAGCTGTTGGTATTGGTATATTGGTATAGGGAAAACTTACTTTAGTGTATATTATTTTTAATTTTATTTATTTAAAAAAACTCTACTTATATGTATTTATTAATTTATTCTTGAATTATGTTTTTTTCATGAAAAACATGGATTCAATTACGATGTTTCATAATATTTTTTAATTTAACAATTTTTTTCTCAAGATTTAAATAATTTTTTTCAATGTTATAAAATATTTTTACATATTATTTGTTATTATTTAAAATATTTTTACAAGTTATCTTCATTAATTATTATAATATTTATGTAAAATTAATGAGAAAACATATATTTGTTTTATTTATTTATTTTTTTTGATAAATAAATTTATCTCAAGTAATCATTCATTAAAATTTTATATATATATTTTTAATGACCAAACTAATTTTCCAAAACAATTATACTAGAATTACTAGTTTTGGAAAAATAATACATTTTAATCACATTTTATAATATTTTTCATATAAATAGAAGATAAAACCCATTTTTATGTTTTTATATATTTTTTAATTAAACATGATTTTCTTTCAATTTAAAATAAAATATACCAAATTATACATTTATTTATTTAATTTTTGTAAATAAAATATATTTTTTGGTATCAAAATTTAAAACAATTTTTTTTACTTACAATTTAAAAACATAGGTCATGTTATTATTTTATATTACTTTTAAAATGGTGAATGTTTTAGCTATTTTGATTATATTTATCATATAAAAAATTTGATGCAATATTTGTTGTGTGTTTTTTAAAATTGTTTAGTAGAATATGTGTTCTATCATTATAATAAAAAAACTGAAATGTGATTCAAACTCACTGTTTATTTTAAACTAAAAATGGGTTTTATCATTTTAATTTTCTAGTTTTTTTTTATTTTCAATCTTATTGATCTTGTATTAATTTTGTTATGATTTTTTAATTTTATATAAAAAACATTTTATTTTTATGTTAAGTATAATATTATTTTAAATGCTATAATGATAAAATTTTGATGTGTTTTCTATTTTATTTTTAATTAATCATATGCCTCATTATTTTTTATATTTTTTATTAATGAAAATGAAATATTTTTTAAGACCTAATTGGAGTATTTAGTGTGAGTTACCATTAGTGGGAGGGGTGAATCAACATATTTTTTTTTATAATTATATATTTTACTTCTAACTCCCATATCCCTTGATGATCATGAAATCATAGTTAGTATGGTTACACATAGTTCTTGCTTTAATAATGATTTTCTAATTATCAGAACTTTCCCCACTTTTACAAAATTTATCAATGGATTCTAAACCACACTTATCAATAACATCTTATAGAATGTAAATGAATAAATCTCTATGGACATAAAATATTTAACCAGTTTACCTATACTAGGATACTCTATGGATCATGAAACAACAATGTTTCATGTATAATAATCCACTAATAAATCTATTTGGTTATGTTTTTAGGGTAAATAATTCTTATTCTTAAGATATCTCCAATAATAAGGATTAGGGCTAGATCAATACCTCCTAAGGGCCACACCCTTTACATCTTTTCTATTCTTAAGGATCCATAAAGTTAAAACCATTGGAAACACATTCTATCACAAAAATCATCACAAGTATTATTATTTCACCAAATATAGGTTAGTTCACATTAATCTATAATTGTATCATCTTCATAGTTAAACTATGTAAATCACTACAATTAAAAAATATTTCCATGAGATTTTATGTAAACTCAACATTTTTTACTTATTTAGAAATGCCTTTATGAAGTTTTAGTTCTTTCTCATTCTTCTTATTTTCTATTTTCCAAACCCTCTTATGGATTTAAACTTTTCCACTCTATGTTAGTGATTCTTTTTCCATATCATTGCATAATATATATGGAATTTATTTATTTATTTTTTCTTCATAGATACTGTAATATTGTATTAATTTTTTCCACAAAAAGAAGTCCTCTTCCACTTCTTTTTCTTCCCTCAAGTAAATCATGTAGTGACAATTTATCTTTCTCTCAATTTAAAATATCTAATTTAATTATCTAATCATCATTTTTACTTTATAAATTCATCATCTATAATTTATGGAGAAATATATCTCCTTTATTTCTATCTTTTATCATGGATTGAGTTATATACTTTGAATGTATAAGGATTTTTAAATATATTATCACCATCATATTATTCATGATATTTTATTTTGAGTATTAAAACCCTATAATGATCACATAATATTTTTTTACTTATCATGGAAATTTATTGGTTGTGGAATGCATTACTTATTCATGGCGTGTCATTACTTGACACCATCCTCATTACAATATGATATCTTCATTTTCATTGTGATGTTTTGTTAAAAACTATATCTTCCAAATAAACATCATATATTAAATTAAAGTCCACATTAGATTATGGTTTGGGTCATTCGAAACATTTTAATTCTTTAATTAGTCATGGTGTTACCCTCTTATTTAAGACATTATCCACCACCTATATGGAACTCCAAAAATGTACACATGTATTATTGTGATATGATACCCTCTGTTCATGGTGCGACCACTAGATCCACCAAATCACAAAACAAATATTGGATATTACTTCACAGAATATCCAAAACACACATATAAGGAACCCGAAAATCTATAATTGCATTAAAAACTACCTCAATACCTTAACAATGTAGTTAATCTATCTATGTTACAAGTAATTATTCTCCCATAATGGTAAATAATAAAGTATTAGGAACTACATGAATACTCTTATAAAAACAATAGTCAATCATAAGAAATTTGAAATGGCTTTATGAATTTAGACATTTCAACCAAACATTAATTTACACTTATTGATATAAAATTAGATTTCAGTGTGTCACAACTTCTTCTCTTTATCTTCGAAAATGGTGATATCATACAGATACTACACATCACACTAATAAATATCTTATGTCTTAAGAGACATTTTCAAATATACAATCATGAAACCCTTTAAATATTGATGCGACATTCCATTATGTTACCACAACCCAATATTAAACCCATAAAATTTAATGGTATCCAATAGAGGTGTAAGATTCTATATGATTCCATCCTTTAGAAACAAGATTCTATACATTGTTCATATCACAACTTCAACATAGATATCACCATGTGACAACTACTCCTCTTTCAATTTCATTTTATAATGTTTTACACATTCTAGGAGGAGTCTTATGATCTTCAAAATAACTCTTAAATTCAATGTTTATTCCATGACATTTTCATCTTTTGGTTATATTCTTTCTGATACAACCTAGAGGGTTACAATGTGATTTCTATCGTACAAAATGAACTCCTTTATTGAATTGTAAATTTTTTATTAATTTCTTTTGCACATTTCAATTAGTTACATTTTACCCACATAATCACATGTTTGTATGTTAAATAAATCAAAAAAAAAATACATAACCTATTGATAAAAAAATCAACACCATCTAATACTAATCTTAAATTGGATTCTAATAATCATACCATTGAGATTTATTAGAAACACTCTCATGACTAAAAATTAATCCAAAATCAATTGGATGACTTCCACTACCCCATATTTGTTTTGATACACCAGTTGAGATATATGTAGGTTCATGGATTCATGCTTCTTTTAACCCTCCTTTTACATCAAAAGTAATGAATTACTCATTCTATGAGTAATTAACACTAATTATCATTTTATCTCTATATTCTTGATTCCAAAAGAGACAAACTATAAATATAATTTCATTTAAATGAATATTTTAGGACACAACATGAAACCATTTTTCATGATACCACTTATTTTGATGATAAAATTAGTTTATTATATATTTTTTCATGATCCATGTTTTGAGAAATTTCTTGGAGTTCCCACATGATATTAATTGAATGTTTAAAACCACTATTTTCATTGGGAATAATCAATAAATTTCCTCTCAAATTTCTAGTATTTCCTTATCACTATAAAAGTGAGTGACTAGTATAACTATCTTAATATATAATTGAAGTCTATTTCAATTATAATATAAATATCCACAAACCGTACAATTGTAATAATAGATACTCCCTAAAAAATAGATTCTATTTTTCATATAAGCTCTAAAAACTCATCCAAGGATGGATTAATTATTATATAATTTAATGGATTATATTATTAGTTATTTCTAATCCTTAAATAAATAATATAATACCATTAATCTGGAAATAATTATGGAAACAAGAGATTACACAGATAACATCACTACCATCCTTTTCACTTTTCATACTTCCATAAGATAAAAACAAACAGAATTTAAAACATCTTCACAAGGAAATCTTCCTTTTAACATTATAACACTTTAAAATAACCATTAATTAGAAAAAAGGAATTATATATAGTATGATTAATGAAATATTTAGTCTTAAAAGATCTTCTCTATATATTAATCATGATACCAACTGTTAAAGTCAAATTGATACCTCATTTTTAAGAACCAATTTCTACACTTTCATTACTCAGGGTTGTAACTTGATTAAAAGGGATACGATATTTGTAAATTTATTTCAAAACTACACTAAATTTTTTTTTCATTATATAATATAAAATTAATATTTATATTGAAATAAATACACCTAATTTCCATTAATATTATGTAAAAAATCAATTAATAACATATGTTAAACCACCAGTTAAAATGAAATAAAAAAATATTGAATTTTTTTTAACAATAAAATTTTATCAAGACACATTCTTCTATATTTAGTTTTATATAAAAATTATTGATATGTTTATTTGACACCAACACGTCAATAGGACATTGATGTGACTTGCGACACCAATTGTTATTGATTTAATGCTTCTTGTTGTACCAATATTCCAAAATTTTGTGATTCATAAATAAATCACTTCCACAAATATAACAAAAAATTTGAATTTTAAAAAATGTATTAAAATCAATTTTATATTTTAATTAAACTTTTGTAAAGATTTTATCTCCTCCAAAACATAAATTATATAAAAAAAATTAACAGTATTTATATACATGTAGAGAGGGGTTCCTTTCAATTTCCTTAGTTTTAGAAATGTGGTTAGTCTTGTTGGACCAAATCTTTACATTTTTTTACATTCATCTAAGACATTCTAGTGGTTCTTCATGGAAAGATACCACTCGTATTAACAATTTTATGAATTTTTTACTTTGGAAATCCGTCTCTTAGATTGAGATTCACCTCTATTATGAGATTAATCCCACTTATACATGATTCATCCTTTGGGGAACTACTTTCACAATTATATTCATGATTTATCATCTATAGTAGGTATCTAAAACTTTTATTTATCTCTTTACTTATAGTGGTTTTCTTAATACCACTAAGGAATGGTTTATATATCACATCTTTGATGGCCATTAGCACTATCTCAAACATTGTCTTCCTTAGTGGAATATTTTTTTCCTGATTATCTACCTTCCTCCCAAATAGAGCATATTAATTAATTTTCATCCAATATTTTTTAAATTCCAAAAAATAGGGATACTTTGAGTAAAATAATTTTAGTTATTGATTAACCATTCTCAAATGTACATCATTTCTTCCAATGTAATGAATCTTTTTTCCAACTTAATAAATTTTCTTTTTGGGTATGTATTTTTCTCATTTTTTCATTTAAATGGATGATCTATTTATGATTATTTTAGATAAAATTTTACTATAATTTATATCAATATTATATTGTTTATCATAAATGAAAAATATCCATAAAAAAGTTACACCATGAATAGTTATTCCCTAGTTGAGAAGTAGTTACAAAAAATTCATTTTATTCATTATGCCCTTAGGATTCTAAAGACACACTTTTAGTGTGTACTAGTCTTACAAAACTGTATGATTTGATATAAAACATCCTTTGAGAATATTTTATTCTATATTTAGAAATAATATTCTACTTTCCCATGGTTTCTAGATTTCCATAAATGTGAACTCCACATGTTTTTACTGCCTGGAGAGGTATAATATTTCACTTTTTTTGTGGAATTATCCTTATTCATCATTTTATGGACACTTATAATCCATAACTACTAAAAATAAAATTAATTTACTTTATGAAATAGAGAAAACTATTACAAAATGAACCTCAAAATTGGTACATCCACTAAAACATGCCGCGGTCGCTTTGTAGGATAGAAAAACCCCCATGGTATAAATAACTTTTCTCCATAAAATTGGAAATATTTAAATATTATGAATCGCTTAGAATATATTATGAAATACTTGAAGTCTTTTATGAAATCCCCAAATAATCTTACATTAATTTCTACTTCATGTTATGGCACCATCTTTCACAGTGTGACTATAAATTCTAGTCAAAATGGATAAGGGAAATATATCATGTATTCTTTACATCCATCTAGTAAAAATATTATTATTAATAAAATTATCCAAATTTAAATTTGAAAAAGCATTCACTTAGTGATGATACATTTAAAAATGTGACCACCAACCCAAATCAAACCCTTAAAACATCAAAAGATCCAATCTAGGTGAAACCATACCTACAAGGCCTTCCTTCAGAAACAAGATTCTATGTATTATCCATGATACGGTGTAACAATAACTTTCAGAACATGATGGAAAATATTCTTATAGTGATAATTTAAAATGAAAAATTCGTTTTAGGTTGAGTCTTACTATCATAAAATGAATTTCATTTGAAAAGTGTTTTCTAGGAATTTTTTATTTTTTAGAAACACCTTTCATTGTGTTACCTAGAGTGTTATGCGATGATATCTATCTTGCTTCTACAAAAAAACATTGTTATTTTTCTTTACAGATTTCTATAATGCTAAATCCAATACTAAATTTCACTTGTTAGGATATTAAATCCATCACAACAAATCCAACACATATTTAGAACAAATCCCATACAACACAATGCCATCTTTGTACAGGATGCTAATAATTATTTCTACAATTTTACTATATTTTGTTTTTTAAATTTTCATTTGACATTCATATAAATTAACATATATAACAATTGTTTTTATTATTTTGTTTAATTTTTAAAAACAAAACAGATTCGTTTTCATTTTTTTATTATTTTTGTTTCTAATAAAATAATATTCATAACATATATATGGAGAATAACATATATAACATGTGTACATACATGCATGAATACATAAATATGTGTGTCTGTGTGTGTGTATATATATATGTATATATATAGAAGTTTATTTCTATGTTTCTACACATTAGTTTTATAATTTAAAAAAGAAGATATATTATACATTACACGTTTAAATTTTTTAACATAACACATGTTCTATCATTTTTTAATAGTGATATTTATTTTTGATGATAATTTGTTTCTCTAATCTATATTTTTTTAGAAAAAATTTGTTTCATGTGATTTTTTAATATAATTTTAATATAAATAATAAAAAAGTATTTTTCTCTTTTATTCATTGAAAACCATCCCATTTACTGAGTAGAAATCATGTTTATATGGACAGTTAAAAAGAAACAAAATAATCCACATTCATGATGGGTCACACTCTAATGTGTTACATATCCTCTATTAACTCTTATAAATACATTTATTGGGCTCCAACAAGGACCTTTTGTTAATTGAAAGCAACAAAAATAATCAATTCATGTTTTAATGTTTTTAAATTGATAATTTATATTATTTTATTTTTTATATTTTTACTCATAGTTAGTAGTTTTTTATTTTATATTGAAAAAAATATAGGCTAATTTTTTTAAAAAATTAATTTTATATAAATATATTTTATTTCATTTTGGAAAAACATTATAATAATTCCATTTCATTTATTTTACACATAACATTACAATATTATTTTTTAAGAATTCATATGTCCGATTTTAGAAAATATAGATTCGATTCTTTCAAAGAGTAATGTAATTCCAAAAAAGGGTATATTTTAAAAAAACTTTACCATAATTTGTTTATAAAATATATGTTATCTAGATTACATAATATTAAATTTATTATTACTCCAAATTTTTATCCTCAACAGTTTACATTGACGACCATTAATTTTATTTTACCCTTGACATTATTATGATTAGATTTGATGTGGGAGATAGGGATTTACCTTGGACATTAATTAGAATCTTCATGTACTATATATTTATATGAGACTATGTTAATATAAATGATAGATTTTAGACCTATTTATTCCTTCTCTCAATTTATTATCACCTTCCTGACATTATTTTTTCACTTACCATAACAATATTGAATAATTCAAACCATTTTTTTATTAACACTTCATCTATCCTTATATTTATCACATTTTTTGGTTAATCAATTAAATGGGGTTTAAATTAAAATTTTATTACCTCCACAACAAATTATCAACATAAGAATGAATTCATAAAATGTGTTAGTAAAAAGTGTTAAGTCATATTTTCCACTGAATATAATCAAAATATTGGTTTTCTTTCCATTAAATTTTTGGGAAGAAATACTCGACCAAGATTTATAATGTGGAGATTCATTTAAATGAATTTTTTTTATATTATTAAATTTAAAATTAATATTCTGATAAAAATTATTCTTGATCATGACATTCCTTCACCACCACTCATAAGAGGATTGGAATAATGATTACCTGATAGTTAAGGATCCTATAGTGTCATATAAAATCTCCAAAGAGTAATACGATCTCTTATATCTGATAATAAGATAAAAAATAAGTTATGAATGGAGTCACATATGATTCATATATTATGAATTGTTAAGTTAATATTACTCCATAATGTTAAACATTATATCATAATTAAAATTCTGCTATGAAAATATTTTCAACATTGATATGATAGATATTAATTTTTCAAACTTCCATGCCTTAAAAAATTTTCTCTTTAAATAGTATTAGAAAAATGGTTATTAAAAAATTTTAAAATTACTCTACTAACATATTATTATGGATAAAACAATGAACTACCTCAGAAGAAACCCTAAATCCCAATCAATTGTCCCTCCTCACTTATTAGATATTAATGAGAGTGCCCATAATCAATGTTGTTGAAGCAATCAATGTGGATAAGGTCATGGAATGAACTTTTCTAGAGTTGATCGTACATTAAATGTAGAGATGAAAAAGAACATCCAAAATTGGACCTAAAATTGACAAACACAACCAAATAAATTAATATTTATTAAATTTAATCATTACAGTTTGTTATAAAGAGAAATTTTTCATGTACATATTGTACATCAATTTTTTTGTGTTTATAAGAATTCATTAAATGGGAATGAGAAGAGTGCAGAAAAAAATAATATGGACTATACCTTGAAATATGATTATTAAATTATGAATTTTTCCATCTATCGGTTTTTAAACATGAAATGTATCAAACATATTGATAATGAGAATGTTATCGTGATAGAGATGTAATTTTTTCATTTTATTGTTTATCAATGTATTTTGAAAGTTTTATTTCGTTTAATTTAATTTTATTTATTATATTTTTGTATTTTATTAATTATAAAGTATGTTATCAATTTCTTCATTTCAATTAATCATCAATATGAAGATACTTTACATTGTGAAATTAACATCACACACACAATTCCTAAATATGAAAAATATTTTACTAATAAAAAAATGGTAAGCGGTCATTTAATAATGATTTTATTGTAGTGAGAAATAAATAAATGTATATGGAAGAGAAATTTTTTTCGAATAAAGTCATATAAATATTTCTATAATTAATGAATTTTCCTCCTAATAATCAACAAACATTATTAAGATCTAACGATATTAATGGAAATAGATATCTCATCAAGAGTATAATTGGATGAGGTTTGGAATAACTCTATATAAAAATAATTTATAAGGATAACAAGTTGATTTACATGAAACTTTGGGGACTTACAACCATATTTTACGATGTTAATATTCAAACAATCAATAAAAGTATGAAAAACCAGAATTTTATCGATGTTGATAAATTTATTATATGGAATAAAAATTCAGATTATCTAGGATCCATAATGATGAGAAAAATATTAAAATTTATGCATGGTCATTCATTAGTTGAAAAAATGGTTTCTACACTTAATGATTTCTCATGCACTGCACATTCTCAAGGAGAAATGATTAAAGAATAATCATGATTGAAAATTGGGACTTGAGCACAATTTTTTTTAAAAAAAATCCATTGTGACCTATATTGGTTAATTCATTCACAATGTGGAACATTTAGATATTTTATTATTTTGATTGAAAAATCTAATTGATGGTATCATGTGTTCATAATATCAACCGACAACCTAGAGTTTCCAATGTATTATTCCTAAATAATAATGTAAGGGGAAAATATTAAAAATTATTCGATCAATTATATATGGATTTATAATGTTATATATTTATAATAACAATATTTTAAAAATTATTGAATTTCCAAAAAAAAATTGTTTAACATCTTATAACTGGTGATCACATTAAAAATGATCTGGTTGAATAATTTATAAACCGATTATTAACTATCTATAGAGCTCTGATTATGAAAATAAAATTTCCCATATCTCACAGGGAAATATAATTTTATATGTTTAATAAATAATTTAAATATTACCATCAACCAATTAGGTATTTTCCCATTTTCAATTTGTTCATGATCAAGAACATAAAATTTTACATTTAAAATCAATTAATTGTATATGTTCCTAGAGATCCTCCACAAATAAAAAAATTGACCCCAAATAGTATATGGGATTTATATTGGATTTTTATATCCATTTATTATAATGTATCTTAAGAAAATGATAAGATATGTGAAAAAACTAAATTGTTTCATTTTTTATCCCTATACAAATATGAGGGTATTCAAATTTAAAAAGATGATAAATTTTAAAAAAAAATTAAAAATAAATTTAATGATGCATTAAATGATTTAAAATATTTTATACTGTTTTATATAAACACTATAATTGTACATACTAGAATATATATCCCCAAAAAGAAACTCTGATTTTAAAATCAACAATGTTTCCTATCAACATTTTAATCATGGAAGGGACCTTGGGTAGATATATAAAAATACTCATCGAAGGAATGGGAAAAACAATTTTGGTTTAAGAAATAAATACACACAAAGATAATGTAAAATCACATTGTCAGGAAATTTCCCAAGGAAAAATGTAACTGAAGTGAATTATCATTATCAATATGAAATTTCTATAAATTTTACTAAAGTAAAAATATTTTGGAATTTATTGGAGACTATTTTGATGACATATTAAAATAAAATATGTAGCTTTATATTATTTATTATGATAGAGAATCTAAAAAATGATGAATGGTTTGATAGAGATTATTTATTAAAATTTAAAGTTGACATCCAATATGAATTGGACTCGCTTGATAAATGTATGGTTTGATTTTTATTGTGAAAACTCCAGAAACTATAAAACCCATTAGATTTAAACGGGTATTTTTGTGAAATAGAATTGAAAAAATAAAATTGTTAGATATAAAACGTGGATAGTTGATCATGTTTTTCCATAAATACCCATGATTTATTTTGATGAAGCATACTCTCCTATAATTTAATCAATAACCTTTATCCATATCATGTAATCTATTATACATGAACATAATGCATTAAACATAAAAGAATACGATTAAACATTACTATACGTAACTATTGATAAAAACACCTATATAAATATCTCTTATGTATTCAAAATCATGGTAAAATGTTTTGGATATAAAGAAATTTATTTTATTAATTTTAATAGATTATTATGTGGATTAATGTAGTAATAAAATATATGGAATAGTCATTGAGTGAATATTTGATGAAAGAGGTTTTAAAAAATCGTCCATTTTGTTCATGTGTATTAATTAAGAGTAGTGGATCCAATTATATTATTATTTCAATATATTTTTATTATTTTAATATTAGTGGGACTCATGATGAACATTACAAGAAAGTAATATACAGAAATATATAATTTAAAAAAAGACATTGTAAAATGGAAAATCATTCATATTACAAAATGATCATTTTGAAGATGTAACCTTTATTTATCAATAATGTTATACTAAAAGTCATACAAAGGGTTTATATAGTAAAATTAGATCTATTAAATACACTAATGGCTATATGGTACCATGATTATGATGAAGGGTATTTTATATCATGATTGGGTAATTGAGAAATTAATGGTCCAAAAGATCCATATTTGAGTACTATTGGAGAACCAATATACCAGGAAAATAATTCAAGGATATATATATCATTTTATATGAAATTATTATATTGGTACAGTCCTTCTTCTCAATGACATTGTAATGGTATGATACCTATATTAATATACCTTCAAGGATCTATTGATTTGGAATTATATTTTTATAGAAGCTCTAAACCATGTTTTTTGGTTATATGAACACGTGATATTTATCTTATCCACATAAAAATATTTCTTAAACTAGATTGTTTTTCATATATAGTGTAACTATAATTTCATAGTTGTCTATAAATCAATTCATTTCTCTGACATCCTCCTATCATGTTGAGATAATTAAAATTCATGAACCAAGGCATGACTCTAATTGGTTAAGATCGATTGTTCATTATATTATAATTAAGAGTGGGATAAATATAAATATTAATATTCCTAATATTTTATATTGGTATAATGTTTCTAATATAGATCAATTGAATGGTGGTTATATCAAATTTCATAAAAAATATACCTCACAATAATTATTTTTCCACTCAATAACATTGAAATAATGGTATTATTAATGTCCATCAAATAAGGGAATTTGAATTTTTTTTCGGGTTTTTAACAATATAATTATCAACTATGAAGTTTGCGAAATTTATTTATAGAATTAGGATGTAAATTATAATAATACTATCATGATTTTATGTCAGAAAGTGGTGGTAATGCCACACTATTTCCCCCTCATTTGGTTTTTATCATTTGGTTTTCCTAATAAATTTTTAAATTATGTACCATGGAATGGAATGATCTATGATATATCCCTCAATAAATCTAATGGATAGAATAATTTATTTTTGGAATGTGACTCCAATTCTACTATTTTGGCTATTAGAAATGGTATATTACATCTCTCATGGAAGCTAATGGATTGATGGATGGAATGCATGATCTTTATCTCTGATCATAATTTCATCATCACATATGCCTATCAGGAGGTGAATCATGTCGTAGATGGTTTTTCCAATTAAGTAATTTGTATGATTTTCACATGGATTGATACTATTACTCCAATTTTTTCAACTCTTATGATAGATATTATAGTAGGATCTTGTCATTTAGACATGTGTAGATATTATTATTTTTCATAAATCTTCCATGGCCTCTTTGGATAAGTAATAATTGAAATAAAACATAAAATTAAGGAATTCAAGGGAGAATATTGGAAAATATTAATTACGTATATATCACAATCCCAAAATAATTATTAGCTCACATTATTAACTCTAGCGCTGAATATGGTAAACCTTTCATCTTCTCCAAACATTGACATTCTAACCATTGGTTTTTACATGAGATATATAGATATATCAGGACCATTGATTAAAATTTTTATGTACCCTATATACATGCAATCTTGATAATAGAAATATAAAATTATTACCCTATTTTATTATTCTCACTAATTTCTTTTAAATTATTTACATTATAATTTTCATTCATCATCTTCATATTGTATATTCAATGACACTTTTGGTCAGTGATTTTATTTATTTACGATTGATAAATCATTTTTAGTTTTCAAATTCCTGATAGTTCAATCAGTGTTCTATCATTTCTTAAATATTACTTTTTTAAAAAATAAATTATCATTAGATTTCATTCAAATTTACAATTTTAAATATATAAAATTTTAATACTTAAATAGTCAAAACATAAAATAATAAAAATATGTTATTATAAAAACCCCTTACAAAACTATATTATGAATTATTGTCTATTTTCAATTTTTTTACAAACATAATTAAAACCCAAAAAAATTATATAACATATGTTTCATATATTAAAAACAATTAAAAATATTTTTAAAATAAAAAAGAATATTTTTAAACACACTACATATATAGTTGTGTAAAAAATAAAAAAAAATATTTTTATTCTAAAAAATTCTTTTTAATTAAAAAATAAATAAATATTATTAATAAAATATTAATAACTAAATAGAATATATATTTTATATTGAAAAAATATTAAATATACTTTTCAATAAATAAAAAAATTAATAAAATAAAAAACCCACAAATATATGTTCTGTATCTTAGAAACTATTATGTATTTTATAAAAAGTAAATATTTTTTTAATAGTAATAATATGTTTTGTGTTGTAAAATAAAGTATTTAAAAAATAATTTCCAAAAAATTTTCTATGATAAAATATATAAAAATAAATTATTAAAAAATAAAAAACCCAAATATCATATTATTTATTCTTTAAAAACTATTAATTTTGATTAAAAAAATATTATTTAACATTATAAATAGAAAAAACTGTGTTAATGTTTAAATAATAAAATTTTTCATGCAGTTTTTGTAATAATGTTCATAAAGTCAAAATTACTTAAAAATTATTCATAAAAAACCAAACTTATAACATATTTTCATAATTTTAATTTTTTTTTGAACTTTAAAAACTATATATTCATTTTTTGAAAACATAAAATATATAATTTAGAAATGTTAAATTATTTTTTTATTTCATTCCTAAAAAATCATAAATAAACTTGATATAATCATACATCTTCAAGACCCCTCCTATATAGATGAAGAGAATGAAATGTATTCCTTAATTCCATCTCAAATATCATAGGGGATGATGAATATTATTGATTCATAATAGAAAAATAAATTAAATTCATTTTTCTATTAAAACTTATTTAAAAAAATTAAATATCCTTTATAAAGGGAAAATATGAAATGAAACAAAAAAATTGTTCATGCTTGAATATAGATAAATATATAATCATATAATTACTATAAAAGAACCAAATAATAACATTAAAAAATATGATCTATATAAAAAAATAAATCACTAAATGACACGTAAGAATTTTCCCCTTTAGGGAACAAAACACATCAACTCCAATGAACATATACAGATCTTCTCTACCAACTCCCCAAACACTAGACCCAATGGTAATGTAAAAATATAAACATTGTATTGAGTATATATATTTATAGGTGATCATTTATGGTTATGTATGACAATACCAAGTATAAACTTAAAAATATTTTATAAAACACAAGTTTAATTTATTTCTTATATAATAATAGTGATGAAATTTATAATATAATTCCATTAGTTCAACACATAAAATTACCCAAGGAAATATTGTTAACAAGAAATAATCCAAAAACATAAATCCACCGTTTGATTTATACCAAAGAGTTACCATGTTAACTCTCCTAAATAATATGCTCAAAAGAGTAAACACATACAACAAAATGCATGGAACAAGATTCACCCCATCAGCAATACAGATTCACACACATTAAGAAAAATTGAGGTCCACAACCCAATCTCTAGGATCCCAGAACATATATATTTTGACCCACTATATCATTTAGTTATAGTGGGATATTTGATAAAGATTACTATAAATTTCTTGGAAATTCTGTCAATCAATAGATCTCACGTTTTACAACTTCTTGTTTCATTTTAGTCATTTAATGATCTTTGAGTTTAGTGAATTTACCAACGAAATAAATTAATGGATAATAAAATCCCTTCCCTGATATTAGGATAAATATATTTTTAATCTTGAGGGGTTGGTAAAAAACAATGACATCTCTTAAATAACATTAAAATATTACATATCATACATTGAGGACATCAAGAGACAATCATCTTCAAGGCCACATGCTTGTTCATCTTAAATAATCATCCTTTAAGAATTTAATGAATCCCAACCCTACCACAACTGTGTCTTAAGAGAACCACCCTCTTATTTCTTAACACTACCTTAAAATAGTAAATATAATGATAATAAAATTTTCATGAAATAATATCATCTAATTTTTAGAGATTTAAATAAATAATGTTTAATTAAAATCTAATGGCTAACTTTAAAAACCACTTCATTATCATACTAAATAATATTTTAATTTTTCCATGTTGATCATGAAAAAAATAATTTCAGTAATAATATTTTTAAAAAAAATATAAATTTAATGGCTCTAAATTGTCTACAAAAGTATCTCATTATATTTTACTCCCTAAATAATCCAAATGTTGATTTTTTGGGGACTATCATGTCACAAATGACACCACATTCTATGGGGTTATTTTTAATGAATGATAACCCCATGGACACCCCATGACACTGTTAAAGAGTTTTATACATGAGAGATATATATAGAAAGATGTACAAACAATAGTTTATGATCAAAATCTATTACATAATTTTACTAATTAGATTGTACCCCTAGATTACAATGATGACGATCATGCATGAGTGATATAAAATCCAAAATCACGTCACACATATAATCTCTATCACAAATTCATAACAAAACAATAATATGACACCTGTCATGATTTCCACAATCTGAGCATCATTTCATCAGATGGTCTATCAATAATCTATAACTTTTCAGGATTATGACCATAAAATAAGCATCATGTCACATTTACTATGTTATTTGATGGTTATATATTGATTTCACATTTCACATGGGAACCAAAAGTTATGATATTTTCCTAAATAGTATATCCCAATATTGATAAATACCATTATGGGTTCCACCAACTATGAAAAAATGGTTACCCCTTTGGAAACGGATTTTAAGGATTCAGATAAATTTAACACCATTTTATCATGTTGTCATAATAAAAAATGATTGGTGGTTGATATAATACCCAATCATAAGAATATATGTTTTCAAGGCAATTGATCATCATTTTTTATATCCACACCTCCTTAATATTTTAAACACCACCAGCCAATTGTTTTTTGAGTTATTTTCCTATAATGAATTCTTCTAGATATTTGTCTTTTATGAATCAAAATATATATATTATTTTACATTTACATAAAATAATCTTTTCTGGTTCTATTTTTGTGAAGTTTCAATATTCAAATAATGTGTTTAAAATGATTTGATTCCAAAATATAATGTTTTGAAACATCATGAAGTCACCTAAACAATTTCTAGTAGGAAATCCTGAGAAAAACTTCTATGTTTTTTACATGTGATATTTATACATAAATATCATAGAGTTTACCATTTTGAGTTAGATACACTTTACAGTAATAAATATCATGATGAGGCTTCAAAGAAAAATATGTTAAATGGTTAATTATATATTAACGGAACTTAGTTTTAGTGCTATATAACTCCTTAGTGAATATTTTCTTTTGATTGCATGTGTTTTTATGGTGTTCATGGCACGATTACCATGCCGAATTTCTTATAGCATAACAATAATTACCATTATAATCATTTTCTTCCAATCCCGTGTGATTTAAGAGTTCCAATGATTGGAAATAGGGATTTTGAACATCTAGTTTAATGAAAAATTATGAATAAGGACATCGATGTTCCAGATTGTATTTACAAATCAGATATTAGGAATATTCATTTCTTCTAATAATTCATCTCAAATAAGATTATGGATATGAATTTTGATTTTAATATTTTATATTGTGATATTATTGAATCATTAAAACATTATTCCATTGGATATGGTTACTGAACCTCATGCAACTCTAGATAGAAAACATATTTCCATTGATTGAAACTCTTATATTTATTAAAAATACCTCTAAAATTAGTCTATGTGTTTTCGTCTTTAAGTTAATTTAATTTATTCTTTTTGTATTTCATCTTGTTTCATTTCATTTATTTTTAACAACTTTTTGTTCTATTATGATTCCCTTGACCTACACTCCCTTGTCCAGTGCTTATAGACTCATACCTTATATACATGCTTTGATAATAGTAATAAAATCCCAGATATAACCATCCACAATTAAAAAATAAATAAATATTATTGAATCTATTACATATAAATGATCATTAACGGTTTATAGATTTAGATAATTATGAAAAATAATAATCTAATAAATCATATGTCTTTCTCTATTAATGTACATTTATCCACTATATATATGAAAATACTTAATTCATGACATGCATTCAACATATCCCATAAATTCTTCCACATATATTTTCTTTATAAACATTCCTTCTGAACTACTGTACTTCATAAACTGAAGAATATAAACCTAAGTCAAGTGTGAGCTCAAAACATTAGTAATACTAATATATAACTGATGAAATCCGGAGATAAATATCATGGAAGTAATTAGAAAACAACATGAATCCATAAACATCTTGAAACTAGGAGAATGAAATATTCATGAAAATAATTGAAAACATGGATATAAATAATATTGATATCTTGGATAGGGAAGGAATAATTTGGTGAAAAATTATACTATCTATTTCTTTTTCTATGAAACTTTAATTTTCATCAAGGCAATAGTAAATTCATCTGTCTATATTAGGAAAACATACATTAAATATATAAACATGTTTTTTCTCATGAGACCTATCAATTAATCCAGTGGATATATAATTATAGGTCACAACCATCACTTGATTAATTATAATTAATTCTCTACATGAGACATCAGGTCCTTTCATACCATTTCTTGTAATTTCTTTTACTGAATAAAATTATGGCTATCTATATAATGAAAAAATATGTAATTTAAATACGTATTTATATGACAATAAAAAAGAAAAACATGATCACAACCCATCTAGAGAAATGATATCTATGGTAAAACAATAAATAGTGAATATGGAAATAATCATCCATATTTTAATTGTGATATATTTTCTCTTGTAAATAAAAATTATAGCATAACCATAACCTATTTAGAGGAAGATGGTGGATGTTTAATCAATACATAATCAATAGGACAATATTATTTTATATTCGAATACATATACTTTTCACATTTCAATTGAATAATATTCCTTATAGTTGAAAATCATCAAATATGAAATAAGTAAAATATTATTTTTACACCGTATAGAATAATGAGTTTTTGACTAATTTAAAACATTAATACCATGATCATAATCCATCTAGATAATGAAATTTGATTATTTTAAAATTATATATCCCAATATGTGAGAAAAATTTGTCACAATATTTATGTGTTTTGAATGTATATATATAATAAACAATGATATAATAACACATAATAAAATCAAATGAAAATATATAACCATCATATATGAAATAAGTCCAAAGAACAATTATAAATCAATTAAGTAAAATTGAGTTACAATACATTCTTACTAATGTGGGAGAAAATGAAAAAATTATATTATGAAGAAGGGAACTAGATTGAGATATTAAATACAATGATATAAAAATTTTATGATAAAAACATATACATATTTTTTGAATAAACTATACCAATAAAACATAGTTCAAAAAATATATTATGTCTCAATGAATTAAAACTCAGACTAAGAAAAGCATTATGACTTTAGAATCATTAAATTCAAAAATACTTGAAAGAGAGTTATTTAAATTGAACATAAAATAACATTAATAAAATAAATTTAATGATATAATATTTAAAAAAATTTTATATACACCATGTAAATGAAATTAGGTATGTAATACCAAATATTTTTCAAATAGAGGATTTTGAGACGAAAGCCCTTACATTATAACCCAACATCCACAAACATACCTTAAACTAAAATAGAACAATAATTTATATCATAATAAATTAATTCATTACCTTATTAATACCTATATTCGTTAACACTCTTAGAAAATAGTCATTATCTATATATGTTATTCTGACTTTCTATATCATGTGTCTATAGTCATGATCCACTCTATTTGTTTCATAATTACTATGTTTGTATTCATTTATTGCCTAATGATAATCATTAATCAATAATTATAGATACTTATAGGGATTTTTTATAATTATTTATGTTTTTTAAAATTCCATTCATGACTGTTTTTTTCTATATTCTTGAATTTGATATTGAAAAAAAGCATGTTTAAGTGATTCTTATCAATTGAAGCGCGTATTCTGAATTGATTATTTAAATATTATTATAATATATCAATAATAAAATAATAATAATTATTTAAAAATTTATATTATTTTATACCATTAATTGTGTTCCCACATTCAATCATGACATAAATTCATATTATTGTTCAATGAAGTGGTAAAACTAACCCAAATATGATCATACACAGATTTGATGAATGATAAAGATGTGGTTTTATAATAATATCAATTTAAATGAAGTTAAATGATCATATTTAGTGTTCATTACTATTATATAAAATAATTTTAATAATTTATAGGAAACATTAATGTATATGGGAATATTAGATTATTTGGAAAAAAAGGTCATCCTCTTAATACACTTATTTTAAAAGATTAAATTTATTATGATTGTTTTTTAATATCATAAATAGGTTCTCCAAATTTTCTAAAAAATAATAATTATATCATAAAACTAATATTTATACATTAATTCTATGTTAAGATCCAACATTGTGTGGATGTGATGCAAAATGTAACAAGATACATCATGGAGGTAGTAATCTGCACAATGCACAAAAAAAGTAATGGTTTTCATAATGGTTGTGATATATGAATAAAATTATAATACCTTTAATAAAATAACATATAATTGTATATATTATACTAATATAATTATATTAGTGATTTTAGAATAAATTTTTAATAATATAATCAATAATAAAAGCTATGTAGTTTATAAAAATCGTGTAGGGTTGTTGAACTTTACATTGAATAGTCCTCAGAAATGATGGCTTTATGAAACCTAATGGAGACTAGATGATTTTGAAGGAGGGAGATGTTTATAAGAAACTGAAAATAGTATAAATTAATGTATACAATAATTTTATAGGTTATTCTTGAAGTGGTAGAGATGTTACCCTTCTATATGTGAAGGGAAGGGTAGTTTTGGGAGTAGCCCATACTTTTTAAAAAAATGAAAGCTTACTATAGATGTTTCAAAGGTATAAAATTGAAATATTAGAGAATAAAATTTATTCATTTTGAAACTTAGCCTATCCAATTCTTTTTTATATAACTTTTGTTTTTATTTTTATGGCTTATTTTTTTCACTTACCATAATTTACTTTTATCTTGGTAATTAATTTCTAAACTTTGTAATTAATTTTAATAAATAAAATTTAAGAATAAATTTTTTCCTAATTTTAATATTATAATTTCAAATTATTTATTTTTTTATTAAATAAAATTTCTAATGGTGTAAAAAATTTATTTTAAAATAAATGCACTGAATCTCGTAACAACAGTATTTAGAGATATAACATTTTTAAGCATTAAAGTCATTTATAATATAAAATTTACATAGTTATTAATTTTAATAACATAAATTGATTAACTATAACAAAATAATACATATAATTATTAAAATGGAATCTATAACTGAATATCTTTTAAAAATAACTGGTTCTAATAGATGAATGTTTTTTTAATGTATCATTTTAATTAGATATAAAAATATTTAAAAAAATATTTACATTCTAATAGAATATTTTAAACTTCATATTTTCATTTAATATATTAATATTTTATCACATAAAATGTTTTTTAATGTTATAAATGTTATGTCAATAAGGTTTCCTTAAGTCTATTATATTCCTATTTATTTTGAACATCATGAAAACTTTATCTTCAGGAAATGTATTTTTCCCTATGAATTATTTTAATAAGGAAAATATTCGATTTCTAAGGAAATGTTTATCATTACCTTTGTCTTCATTTTTAATTTTATAATCTCTCTAAAAATAACTCAATTTATTACTATGTCAAGATTTATTTTTGTATCTAAAACCTTTAAATTCTTATAATTTCACAGATATAGAGTTTTCTGTTTTCAAACTCCAATTTCTCTGAAATTCAGATTTTGATTTCTATGAAATTGCAATTCTGAATTCTCTGAAATTCTGATTCCAAATTCATTGAAATTTTAATTCCAAATTCTTAAGAATTTTGAATTTGAATTCTTTTGAATTTGTAATCAGAATTCATCAGAATTTAGACTCCAAATTACATAGAATTCAGATTCCAATTTCCCTAGAATTCCAAGACTAAATTCCTTATAATTCATATCCCCAATTCATTGGACTTCAGACTCTAGAATCTATAGAATTTATATTCTGAATTCTATGTAAAATAGAATCTGAATATATATATATATATATATATATATATATATATATCTTATAGACTAATAATGTTTATTAGGTTCAACTCCAAATGCAATTTTTCCTTATTCTCCAAAAATATATTTTTTAAGTACTTTGTTTTTCCTTACACATACAATGAAAAGATGACATGAAATCAGTTTCTGATTAACCATTGGTTGAGGGATAGGTGTAAATGTCCCTCTAAAATTCAACGAAAAATATGACCATTAGAGGAGGGAGTTTATTGTTGGAGTTGTGACTATAAATAAGAGCTCATTTTAACAATCTCATTACCATTCCATCAATCTAGAGATTACATGTGGTGATGTGATTTCTATAGAGGGAGTCTCTCATGCTTTGTGCGGATCTAAAAATATTGTTCAGCATTCTTTGTGAGACCCCAATTGTTTTTTAGTACAACCAATGGCTT
This sequence comes from Viscum album, assembly GCA_963277665.1. Taxonomy (NCBI): domain Eukaryota; kingdom Viridiplantae; phylum Streptophyta; class Magnoliopsida; order Santalales; family Viscaceae; genus Viscum; species Viscum album. The sequence goes on along the minus strand of OY728152.1, from coordinate 734,467,848 downwards.
TCAGGAATAGGAAAACATAGGTGATGACTACATTAAAGATTGTGGTCTTGTAGGGATAGAAATAGAGATTCTAATATTTCTATTGAGGGATCATAATGGTGTGTGTATGACAGACTTTACGAAATGTATAAATCGAGGCACTTTTATCAATGTTTTTTGGATACCCTATTCTTTGGGTTAAAATATTTCCTACTTGTTACTTATTTTTGTTTCAAGTTTAATTTTCACTGTATTTTTTTAAAATATGAAATTGTTAAATTCATATACTTTCTCGTACTTTGATTAACTCTTATAATTGATATTCTATACGCTTTAAGGTAGAATGTTCCCCTAAGTACAATTTTCTTATGTTTTTTTTTTCAGGAACCATATTTTCAATACCTAAGAAAATTTATTTAATATTAATGAATTAAAATATGGATTGTAAATTTACCTTGTTTAACATTATTAAACATAGTTTTACATAATGTTAAAAATTAATGTTTTTAAAAATAAAATTCACCCTCTCTTATAACTGGCCATCTACAGAGATTATTTCAATCTAAAAAAGTTATATCAAAGAAGGTTTCTAAAATACATACACTTTCTTATAAGATTTATTTCTTAAATTTTCCTTGTTATAAATTTTCTTGCATAAATTTTCTTGGTAAAATTTTTCTTAGAGACTTTTATATTTCTTTGTAATCTTTTACTACGTACACATTTTTTTAGAAAAGTTATTTTCTTATAAAATGGCTTGTATGAATATTGGTTCCATTGATAATCTAAATCCTACTATAAATCCATTTTTTTATAGAAATTATTATGATTACTAGAGTGATAGAATGATGACTTCATTCATTAACACTGGAGTAGATAATTTTTTAAAGCTTAGTAGAGATTACAAAATTCTAGACAAGGAAGTCAGAACCTTCACCAATCAAGAAAAATGAGAATATCAATTATATTACAAGGTATAGAATACTCTATTGGGTTCCATGCCTCGGAATATATATAGTAAAATTTATCCTTGAAAAGTTGATGACTGCATTTTGAAAAAACTAGAAGTTACACATTTTGGAACATCTAATGTGATAGAAACCAGAAGTGAAATGCATAGAGAATAATATCAATGATTTATATTTCCTTATAGTGATCCTATTTGAAATGTTCAAAAAATATTTGTGACCACTGTTAATAGTCTATAATGTATTGTAGAAAATTGTTTAGATGATGAATCTCTTGTGGAATAGATAAAATATATAATTCAAAATGTGTGGGAATAAAAAATAATAGCTATTGTATAGAATTGGAAAGTATCTCAATTTACCCTTTATGGGTTATTTTTAACTCTTATACATCATGAAGCCAAAATGAAGATAGTTGATGTCATTAACATAAATAAGAATGGTAATGGAAGTATAGATTTCACTACTACATCCAATGAAAAGACTCCAGAACGAGTAACCAAATATAAATCCATAAAAAATACTATTATAAATGAATCTAGTGATAGTGATCACTCAGATAATGAATTTGATAATCTTGCTCAAAAGATAAACATTATAGTGGGATAGAAATATTTTCAGTATACATATAAGATGAAAGAAAAAAAGGCAAAAAATGTTTCTGAAGTAACCAGATATGAATGTAAAAGGTAGGGACATATCAGACATGATTGTCCCATGCTCAAGAGAAAAAATATGAAAGAAATTCATTAAAAAGGTAATAGTAAAAAGTATTACATGTATAAGTCTATGAAAGTCATGAAGGCTATTGATATATAGAGTGCTAGTGGTGGTGACTCATCTAATGAATCCTCAGAGTATGAATCTTATAGATAGAGGAATAATTGTCTTATAGCCCAAGTATCTACTAAAAATAAATGTTTTATAGATTATGTACACAATTATGAATCTTAAACTAATATGTATTTAAATTCAATTTTATCTAATGAAGAATATTATGTATCGTTAGATGAAAATACCTTACAGTCATTTGAATATGTTTCTAGATTTTCTAAACTTCTTGAGAATGAAATTATAAGATAAAAAATAATTTAGAGAAAAAAATTATAGAGTTTATTTTTTATCTAAAGAAGTATCATATCATTGTAAAGACCATGATAAGAAAACATTTTATTTTGGAATTGATTCCAAAAACCATAACGATTTTAATTCTGATATGGATATACTTTATAATGATCTTAAAAAAATTATTTATAAGAAAAATATTTTGGAGGCTAACTCTAGTTATAAAATAAATAAACATGAGGATAAGGACTTTATTATTAAAGAATATTTATAACTATTTTCTTTAAGTATTTTTCTATAAAACAATACCAACGGTACATAAAACATTGACAAGATTTATTCCCATACTCTTCTTTTGAGAAATAATTTTGGATTTGGTTATACTCATTCAAAACCAGCTTTCTGTAGTAATTAATTTGTTAACCAAAGTGCTCCATTCATTACTATATTTAAGTGTGTTGGACATTGGGAGAACAATTTTTTATTAAAAAAACCCAATCATGAGGTTTTCAAAATGATTATTTTTCTATGAAAATTTGGATTCCTAAAATTTTACATTCTGATGTTTCTGGTTCCAAGAATGATTGGATTTCAAAAGTTGGACTATATTATTCTTATGAAAATAAAGAAAGTACAAACATAATTACATCGTATGTGGACAGTGGATGATCTCATCATATGAATGGTACAAAAAAATCTTTTTAAATGACTATCAAGATGAAAGGGCGAAAAGATACTTTTGCTGATAATTCTCATGGAGAAATTATAACATTGTTCTTCTTGAAAAAGCATTGATTTGAAATGTTTTATTTGTTAAAGGTATTAATCCCAACCTCATTGTCATAATTAAATAATGTTATGATGGTTACCTGGAAAATTGTAGGAATGATAAATTCTTAGAATACAATTCCATGGAAGTGTTTTTTCATTCTTCCCATAGGCATGATAATATATACACACTAAACTAATAAGATCATAGGAGCCAAGATCTACCTTCCAATAGTGAAATGGAAGATAAATTATGGTTATGGAATTTAAGGTTATAACACTTTAACCTCAAGAATCTATTAAAACTCTAAAAGAAAATATTTATTATGGATCTACAGGAACATCAATTTGATTCTTCAAAAGTTGTTGATCCTTGTCAATATGTCATGATACATAAATTAAGTTTTAAATCAATATGTGATGTCTAAAACACTAATTCATTATAGTAAGTGCATATGGATCATTTCATTACAACACATACTGGATGTATTGGAGGAAAATATTATGTATTTTTCATCATTGATGATTACACAAAATTTACATTGGACAATTTTCTAGAAAAAAACTCAGAATTTTTATTTTATTTCAAAACATTTATAGCCTACACTAAAAATGAGGAAAACCATCCTTTTATAACTATTCATAGTGATCATGGAGGACAATTTCAAAATTCATATTTTGAAACTTTTTGTAGTAAAATGACATTACTCATAACTTTTCAACTCTAAGAATGCCTCAACAAAATGGTGTTGTTGAAACTAGAAATAGAATTGTTAAAGAAATATCAAGAACCATGTTTAGTGAATATTCTATTGTTAAAAAAATTTGGGTTGAAGTTGTATGTAATGCTTGTTATACAATAAATTGAGTTTTAATTAAACCTTTTCTTAACAAAAGTCCTTATGAATTGTTGAATGGTAGAAATACTATTCTTTTTATTTCCATGTTTTTGGTTTCAATGTATTCATCTTGAATACTAAAGATAAAATATATAAATTTTCACCCAAATATAATGAGGTAATATTCCTAGGCTACTCTACTACTTCTAAGGATAATAGGGTTTTTAATAAAATTTTTTGTACTATTGAAGAAACCGTGCATGTTGATTTTGATAAAACTGATCCATTTGTTTTTAAACAAACCCAACATACATCCTTAGATGCGTTTTAAAAAACTGATTATCAACCTTTAATTAAATATTCTCCTAATAGTGAAAATTTTCATGAAAATATTTGGGAAGCATTTACTCTATATTATTTTCTACCATATGTTTATGAAGAAGTTTTAAAAACCCCAAATAAATTATTTCATATGAATAATCCCAGTGATAATATCATTGGTGATGAAAATAAACCTATAAGGACAACATGTTCCTAATGAAATGAAGTGGATCATATAGCATTTCATTCCCAACTAGAACCAAAAAACACTGATGTAGAATTAGGTTATGATGATTTGATTAAAGATAGTCAAGATGACCTAAATGAATTATAAATGAACAATGTCTGGACCCTGGTCGAAATAGCTAATGAATATTATTTAATTAGATTAAAGATGGTTTTTAGATATAATTTTAATGAAAATGGAATCACTATTATAAATAAATCTTGACTAGTTTCTGAATTCTATAATCAACAAGTATGAATAGACTGTGAAGAAACCAATTCTCTAATAGCTAGACTTGAATCTATTAACATTTTACTTTCCATTACATCATTCTTTAATTTCAATCATTATAAAATGGATGTAAAGTTTTACTTTAATAAAATATCTGATCAGGAGGATGTTCAGGTTGAACCACCTCCTATTTTTGAAAAATTAATACATTTTGAACATTTTTTCAAACATACCAATTCTTTATAGGGATTAAAATAAGCCCCTAGAGCATATTATGATAGACATAAAAGTTTTTTTTTTGAAAAAATATTATGTTAATGGAAATGAAAATACATCTGTTTTTATAAACATACATATGAAAAAATTTTGGATTGATCAAATTTATGTTGATGACATTTTATTTTGTTAAACTTAGCAATCTTTAACTAATTTTTTGAGAATCTAATAAAATGTGAGTTTTAAATTAGTATGATGGGTGAATTAAAATTTTTCCATGGTTTTAAAATTTCTCAAAAAACAAGGAGGAACCTATATATTTAAAAAATTATGTTAAATACCTTAGTATAACTTTTTATATGACCTCACTAATGGTAAAAGTATTCCAATTAGTACCACAAATTCTATTGATCTTGATGAAGTAGGGAAACTTGAAGTCAAACATCATTTCGCGGTAGGTTTGGAATATTAATATACATGGCATATAGTCATCCAAAAAAATGTTTTTAGTATTCTTATAAGCAATATATCTATCATATCAAATTTAATATCATTGAAAAGAAGTGAAAATAATTTTTTTCTCTTTAAAGGAAAACTTTGATTTAGGACATTTCTATACATCTGGAAATGATTTTGTTTTAAATAGTTTTTTGGATGCTGTTTTTTGTTGGTTTAAAATGGATAGGAAAAATTCTTAAAGAACTTGTAATTTATTAGAAGATTCATTAGATTCTTCTTCATAAAACATGAAACACTCAATAGAACATTCTACTGGTGAAGCTGAATACGTACTAGTTATAAGTTGAAGTGCTCAAGTGTTGTGGGTGAAACACACACTCATAGACTATGACTTGATTTTTACCAAAACACAGATATTGTGTGATGATACTAGTGCCATTAACCTAATAAAAAACAATGAACATCACTCCCATGAAAAACACAAAGATATTTGGCATCAATTACTACGGGATCACACTCTTAAAGGAGATATCAATCTTCAATTTATCATAATGCAAGATTAACTTGCAAATATTTTTACAAAATAATTACCCTCTGATAGATTTGAATACATTAAAATAATTTAGTAATAATAATCGTAAGCTAATATTCCATATTATTTTTTTTCAAACCTATCTCCTTACACAGAGTAAAACCTTCTCATAAGGAGATTAAATTTAGTTCTTTAACCAAAAAAAATAACGTAGTCAATATTTTTTCATAACCAAAATTTATCCCTAATAAAAATTTAACTTAATTAAATTTTCCATAATCAATTTCTTTTTATAATCAATTTTTTTAGTAAAAATTTTTTTAGTAAACAATTTTTTTGTAATAAATTTTTTCTAGAACTAAAATTCAAGAACTCAATTTTTTTTTAAAAAATTTTCATTTCCATAGAAAAAATTAAGGAATCCAAAAATTTCCCTTAAAAAATTTTTCCGGAATCTAAAATTTCTAAAGAAGAATATTTATCTTTACTAGATGTTTCTTAGAAATATGGAAGGTATGTTTCTTCACTATGGTTTTCATAATTGAATATTTTACATGATGGTATTTGTATCTGGTTTTAAGAAAAAAATTTAAATTCAATTTCCGAACATCCAAATTTATAACCAAAAAAACCTCAAAATATTAGAATCCTCCCAATCCTTCTTAAGATTTCATCTCAACCATAAAATCCAAATGTACATGTTTCCACAATAAGATCATTTTGGGAATATGAACCATCACTTAAATTCCTATATAAATTCCCCTTATTTATTGTTCGACATCAGTTTTCAAGCATTTTCATATTGATGTTCTGCCTCACTACATAATGGTCATTCTGCAATTCTAGTTTTTCGTAACTCTAAATTTCATTGGAAGCATCCCCTTAGATGAAATTTTCATCAGTTAAGGAAATTTCAAAATGAAAGATTTACCGAGAGAGTTTAGTATATCCAATGATCTTTTCCATGTATGATTCTCTCATTACGAAAAATGTCAAGCTGAATGGATGAGAAAGATTGTGTGTATCCGAACCCGATGGATTAAATCCAATTTTTCCAGAGTTTCTGGTATATTTTTCTTAGTCTACATGTTTTTAAGTAATGGTGGGAGAGATACCTTTTATTTCAAAATTTATGTGGAAGCCATTTCATTTTTCTATTAGTATGGATGAGAGGATAATTATAATTCTGTATGAGGGTGAAGATGTTTTCTGTACTCATAAATTACCGGTTGACTCAATAAATTTTCAAAATGAGAAGTCTATAGAGTGACTTCGTTAGATAGGAGTGACCACAAAAAAATTAACCATCTCTCTATGAATCTTAGTATCTAGGAATTATGGGTTCAAAGATTTCCCATTACGAGAAAATGTTATTGGTACACCTTGAAGAAGAGTGATTTCTATTGATTGGATTTTCTGGTAAATTTTAGGAAGATAAATTTTGTACAATATAACTTTATGACTCTTACAAATTTCAAGAAATGGAACCAAAAATCTTAAATTTTCATTTATTAAGAAATCATATCCAATATTATATTCTTTTTCCTAGATTCATTCATAATCCAATGCAGATCTAAGCTAAGAACACTCAATGATTTCTTGTTAAGTGATGATACCCTAAGGAGGATGAAGGTTGGATTTAATTGCAAATATAGAAAATTTTATAACTTATCTAAAAGTGAAATTGAGACCATAGATAATAATCTGGAAACATCAATGACTTCCAAGATGGGTCATATGAAGAGAAACCTGAAGGAACCGGTTGTTGTTGAAAACCCTACAGTTGAGGAAACTCAATCAGCACCCCCCAATTATAAGATGCAAAAAACATACCATGATGATGTGGATACCAAGTGGATGGAAGAGAAGAAGAATACGATGGAAGGAGATCCTGGATTTTTCAAGGTTCCTACTGAGGGAAAATCATTGAAAATTATGGCTTCTGGTGAATTTAAAAGGAAAAAAAAGCAGAAGAAGCAAAAAGAGAAGATATCTGAGACAGAAACTATTCATTCTCTTGTAAAGGATAAATAGGAATCTTTTTAAAAGATTCATGTATTATAATTCATTTTAAAAGAATCAGTTCTAGGTACTCCTGGGAATATAATAGTAATTATAGAACCTACAGAAGAATAAGAAGAAATTGTTTATGAAGAAGAAGTGGAAGAAGGAGAAGAGGAATATGGGGATGCCATTGATTATTTTATAAGACAAGTTGAAGAATATCATACGAAAGAATGACCTTTAAAAAAAATTTGATCCTGAATTCCCTGGCGTAATCTACCGAACAAGTTACTCCTGGAAAAAAGACATGGGACATGTAGAAGTGCATAATACATGTGATGATGAAGGTAGAAATCAGGATCTTCTTCAACCAGATGATCTTGTAGATGATTATGACAAGTAAAAGGATGATAAAGATAGAAACATTGAAGAATCAAATAGTGAACATGAATCCTGAAAATATACAGATACTATTTCTAGAGATAATAATGGAAAATAGGTGATAGTTGATACACCTATGAAAGTCAAGGTTGCTATAAAAGATGTTTTTGGTTCATCAAAAATATATGATATTTTGATAATGAAAAAAATCCTCACCTATATGGGAATCAGATTCGGAATCATACTCTAGGGGTAAGGGCATTATGGTTCAATCATTGAAGAAATTAGTTGACACAATCCCCTTGTTTTCATGTTTTGACTAAAGTTGTCAGCTGATTTAATCGCTTCCTTATTCAGAAGATATAATCCGTAAGCATTATCATGGATAATATTATCATCCATGAGGATAATTTCAAAGCTTTTATATCAATTATGATTATCATACAAGGTGATGTAAGGAAATAACTTTGTCATCCAGGAAGATGATTGAACATATAAGAATTCATGGTGATTTTCAAGACTCTGTGATGGATGCCTTTGATAGAGTATATGTGAGGATAAATGAGATTACAATATTTTTTTCTGAAAATATAAACCTAAAACCAGCACACATGATGAAAAAATAAAAGATCTAGATGAGAAGCTCAATTCAATTTCAATGAATTTTAAGAAGGAAATAGATCGTAGAATCGAGTTCGAAGAGAATTTTAGCAAGATAGTAGATCCTTTGATGTCTCAGGGAGAAATCCTAAAGTCTTAGCATGAAAATATAAAATCCTCAAAGAAGAAAAATGAGGATTTGTAAAAGTTTCTCAAGAACATTAAAGATCATCACAAGGAGAATAAGAAGTTGTAGACCATTGTATAGAAGTTCATACCGAAGGAAGTATATGGATGAATTTAATTCATTTCCAATCCATTTTTTTGTTTTAATTTATTAATTTCATTTTTTCCATCCTTAATGAAAAAATACATATTTTTCTTCATTTTCATTGTTTCATGTGGATCTAATCATTCAAGTACCATATTTCAATTATCAATATTCCTTTTTGAATGTCACAATAGGGGTGAAAGAAATGGAAAATATAATTCTATGTAAAGAAGTGTTTTCCCTATATATGAGGGATTCTATCTAAGTTGTAGTTTTCTAAAAGAATATTTCATTATGCAAGAAAAATAAAACTCTCTTTCAGGAAGTCAAGAATATGTTCATTTGGGATTTCAAAACCTAAGGGGTAGTTAGTTTTATTCACCTTGATTCATAAGTAAAGGGAGATATGTTTCTCTTTTAAGATCATAATGACAAATTTTTATTCTATATATTCATTTTCATAAGGATGATTGTTCTTTTCAAAAAGGAGGATATTTTCTTTGTCAATAAGAATTCTTTATGACTTTTCTATTCCACTATGTTTCCAAAATCACAAGCATTTTATCTTAAAGAAAAATATTTATCCCAAAAGATTATTTTAATAAGGAAACTTTTACTTCTCAAAGGACATTTTTATCATTATCATTGTTTTCATTATTCATTTTATAATATCTTTAAATCTACCTCATTTTATTACTAATTCAAAATTCGGTTTCATATCTAAAACCTCATAAAATTATAATTCTGTGGATATAGATTATTCTGTTTTCAGACTTAGATTCTCTGATATTTATATTCCAAATATTCTGAAATTCATATAAGAAAATCTTTGAAATTTATATTCTATATTTTCTGATATTCCAAAAAAGAAATCTTTAGAATTAAGACTCTTAATTATTTAGAATTCAGACTCTGATGTTTTTCATAATTTTGACTCTGAATTTTTCCGAATTCAGGATCTGAATTTCTCTGAAATCAAACTCTGAATTCCTCTAAATTTTTACTCCAAATTCCACAGAATTAAGATTCTTAATTCCTCAGAATTCATACACTGAATTTCAATAAAATTAGATCAAAAATTTATTTTAATTCTGAACTCGGAATCTATTGAATTATGATTCCAAATTCTTTAAAAAATAGAATCAGAATATCTATGTCATATAGACTATGAATGATTATTTTTTCAGAATATGAATTTTATTTTTCCTTGGACACTGAAAAATAGTTTTGGTTACTTATTTTGTTTTTCCATACACATACTACAAAACAATGTCGTTCAATCTGTTCCTAACTAACCATTGGTCAGGTGACAAGTGTACAGGTCCATCCAATGTTCGTGAAAAAATATGACCATTGGAAGAAGGAGCTGACCGTTGCAGTTGTGCGTATAAATAAGAGCTCATTTGAATGAGCTCTCTACCATTCAATAAATCTATAAATTACATGATGTGAATTGATTTCAAGAGGAAGATAATCTCATACATTGTGTGGATGTGAACATCTTTTTCAACATGCATTGTGTGTCTCTAATTGTTACTGAGTAAAATATAGGTATTCAGGGGATATGAAGATAGTGGTTTTGAATATCGTCATGTTCAAGGGCTTCCAGGGATAGAAAGACAAAGGTGTTGACTACCTTTAAGATTGATGGCTTACAGGGATAACAAGACAGATTCCTATATTTCTATGGATGCCTTACCTAAGTGTAGGTTTGATAGACTTTCAAGAAAGTATTAATCAAGGGAATTTTATCCTATGATGTTGGATACCCTACACTTTTTGTAAAAATATTTCCTAATTGTTTCTTGTTTTTATTTCATGTTTTATTTCCACTACATGTTGATAAAGGATGAATGTGTAAACTTCTTATACATTATTATACTATGATTTACTCTGATAATTTTGATTCTATAGGATTTAAGGCAGAATCTTCCCCTATGTAAAATTTTCTTAACTTTATTTTCCAGAATAATTTTTTCAGAACCTAATGAATTTTTTTTATTATTTAGAACTAAAATATGGTTTGTGAATTTACCTTATTTAACCTAATTATACATAATTTTCCATAAGGTTAAAAATAAATGTTTTTAATCTTAAAAGTCACCCCAATTGTAATTGAGAATCCTCATACACAATATTGATCCTATAATATATTGTTGTTATTTAATGATAACTTTCTAAAATTAAATATTTTTTAAAATCATATTTTTTTACTAAAAACCAATATATTATGAAAAAGTTAAAAAAAGTAATAAAATTTAAATTTTATTATGTGGAATTAAAAAATGATGCTCATTTTTATTAATATAAAATTCCAATATTTATATATTCATTTTTTGAATAAAATCATAAAAAATAATGAAAATGCTTTTAATTATAAATTGACATTTTTAAAAAATAATTGTTATTATTATAATTTCATAGCATTTACCTACTAAATTGGTGTAAATAAATTATTAATATAAAACATAATATATCAATTATTGTATATCTCTTCAAATATAAATGTGTATCCCATAAAAAGAAATATTTTTTTAAAAAAAACTAATAAACAATAAATGATTTATTTTTTCATTTTATGTAAAATAATTGAATATAATTCATCTTAAAAAATAATTTTTTAATTTATATATAATTCATAATGCGGTTACTCTTAATCATTACCTCCAATGCAACAGATCGGTATTTAACATTCTAAACATATCACAATTTCATTTGAGTTTGTTGCATCATGCGGATGAAGCTATCAAAAACCTTGACATATTTAACGGTAATAATATAGTAGGTTGTTGGAGTGTTACATTATCCCCATAAATTAATTTCATCCTCACACTTTAAATAATATTATCATAGGATTTCATAAAAGAAATTTATAATTAACCAAAAACTACTCGATGATCATGGATGTGGGATAATTTTTTTTTTAATATGAAAATTCATTAGAATATATTTATAAAGAGATGTAACCCATTATAAAATAGTCAAATAATTTTAATAAGGGATGTTGATCAAGATCCATATGGAATAGCTTTTGACAGACCTTGAAAATTATTTATATAATGATCATAAAACTAGTGGGTTTTGTAATTGAATATCAAATATTTGGTGAAAACTTACATGACAATGGAGATTAGTTTATATGGATTGAAAACTCACCATCCAATTCAACAGTAGTAGTTGCATTGGATTTTCCATGTTTTAAGGTCGTTTTGACTTTCTTCCTTGATGTCCCATAGATTAGGAATTTGAGTCACATAACTCCAAACATTCTTCAAATAAACGAAACAAAATATTAATATCTTTTCTCTTTCCCTTACAGTTATTATTTTGATAACCTTTATCCCCAAATTTATAGAATTTACATTCAAATTTAATGAATTTTCTCCAAGGATATTTTCAATATTTTAACATAGATGAAATTGATTTTTCTTTCTTCATCATCATCACAAATTGATCATTCATGAGACTCCATATTTTTATTCCTTGGTGTGTTTTCGACTTTGAATATGTTCAAATTGTTAATCAAATTTCTTTATCGATGGTTTGGTATAATTATATGATTTATCACTCAATCACACATACAATTAGGTTATTAATTGTTAGAGATCCTACATTACCCATAACTTCATTTGTTAAATTGGTTCCTTCAAGATTTATCCCATTATATTATCTAGTTAGTTAACCCGAGTGATGATCATTATATGATAATTTTAAAAATTAACCATAGTAAAATTTATCATCAGTATGTATCACATTATAACATTACTATACTAACGTATTGTTCTTACAATTCAAATTGAATCAGGTAACCACTAGGCACCACAAGGCCCCTAGTTTCCCCAAAAACAATTTTTTTACCCTATCTATGGCTTACCAATATGCCTAAATGTGTCATCAAACTAATAAATATCTACACATTTCAATAAATGTTTTTTTATATTTTGTAATCAATTACTCACACCAAAAGAAACATCCTCAGGGGCCACCAAGCCAGATCACTACCAAAGGAAAAGCCTATTTAATATAGAGTTCTAATTTGGTAGGATCCTGAATACCATGATGCATCTTGTTTACATGGGTAGTAAAACCAATCTTTTTACCCCTTTAAAATTATCGGTTGTTACATCCATCCCCCATTATAGACAAATGTCCTCATTTTGGACCATATATCTTAACCCAAAAACTCCCAAGACACTTGGGTTCCCTTTAGATAACCATTATAATCATAGGGATCTTCTAACAAAGCTATTTAATTCCCATTAATTGCATCAAGGTACCCTTACATATCTCCATGGTTACCCTTAAACAACCTTCACAATTAAAAGGTAAACCTTATGTAGTGCATTCCATACCCTTTCATTGCACATAGAATATCCATAAACCTTATGTAGTATTCCATGTACCTTTAAATTGTTCTAGATATAGGAGGAATATTTTAAAACCCCCCATTTATGATCCTTCTTCCCCAAATCACAATAAATATATATTTCAACAGTTTTAAATGTAAAAAATCATGGAAATAAATAACTTTGGTACATATTACATTTATCCAAATGATTATAAATACATAAATGATATTCCATTATAAAGCATTTGAGAGAAAAATTAAATTTATAATTTAATTTTTGGATTTAATACTATGACTTTGTACACGATATAGTTATTTCGAAAATAGATAAACCATTGAGACCTTCATTTTCTGTTGATGCTTTTTATCCGAGCATCCTAGAAATTCTATTATACAAGACATGTGAATTCCAAAATGAACATACTAGTTACTTGTTATAATTTTCAAGGAATGGATAAACCTATATATCTTTTTATCCTAATTTAAATAATTTAGATATATTAATGTCAATATAGTGAAATTTTGGAATTTTAATTGCATAAAATAATATAAATTTTATTGTCAGTAGAAAATTTTACAAAATGATATATATTATAATTTTAGATGGACATGACCCAATATATCCCAAAAAATAAATTTAAGGCTTGTGTTGGGTAGATTTTGAGACCTTATTTCAATGTTTTAATGTTGATTTACACATTTTACCCATACAGATGTGACAATGTTTGTCACAGTTACTATTCATAATGAAAAAAATAAGAGGAAAATATTTAACAAATTTGGAAATCATGATTCCAAAACTAATTACTTTTTCAATATTCAATTTCTATAAATGACATAATTTAATTTATGATTAAAAACTCAAAATGAAATGAAAAACATTTTTTCCAAAAAACATTTTTTTAAGGTTAATAATGTTTTTTTACCAAATTAAACCATAAAATTTTTTCCAATAAAATTTATTGGATTATTTAAAATATAATTGAACTAACTCTACTTCAAATCCTTTTTATAAAATTGGTACTTTTTAAAATATTCAATAAAAAATACAGTTATGAATAATTTTTTTTTCACAATTCATTAAAAAATATTCTTTTAAGAAAATTATAAAAACTTCATTCCATGATAATTATAACATGATGATTTTAAAAATTACATCCTCTTTATCATATAAATATTTAATTGTTCTAAATATTAATTACAATATTTCATCTCAAAAAAGAAATGTCAATCCTTTTTCAATAAAATATATATTTTTTAAAATAAAATAATTATACTAAAAAATGAGTAATTAATTAAAAATAATTTATAAATAAATTTTATTTAGTAATGTGATTATATATGTATGTATATATTTCCTAATCAATCCAGTCTTATTCTTAAACATAAATTTAATAGCTATGTTATAACTATAACATTTAAATATTAATATATTATCTTTCGTTTAAGATCATGGTTGTGTGTTTAATATGATAATGAATAAAGAGCATCTTAAAAAGATAGGATATTATATAAGGGCATGGCCATAAAAAATTATATAATCATGAATTAGATGAATACCTCACATTGATGATCTTTTCAGGATTAGAGTTTAAGAGAGTTAGGCTATAACTATTACATTTCAGAATATTACAAAGTAGACACTTCTACACAGTTTCTATTAATTTAATAAAATAAAAACTCATGATAGAAAAGTGTCATGTATAGTTATTTTTTTAAGATAAAATAACTTTTCTCTGAACCCATCCTTGACCCTATTCCAAATTATGTCCTGTGAAAAATATTTCCAAAATTTGGGATGGGCAAAAAAATCTCAGTAAGGGATATACAAAGAAGGAAAACAGTTAGTTTTTTCAAAACAACAAGTAAACCATGAATACTTTAACATAAGTAATACTTTTCACCTTTATCAAGTAGTGAATACTCTTCACGTAATAAAAGATCATTAATTTCCCATTTGAAACCAAAATATTACCATAAAACCAATATAAAGAACACATAACATATAAATGTAACTTGGGACATAAATATACTTAAATGGAATAACCATACAGTCTAATTCCACACATATCATTAAATTGAATAGCTATACGGCCGACTTCCTTTCCCAATTAATTGGAGGTTATAACATAACCACCCATCCTTGTTTTCATGGCAGCACCCGTCAGTTGGTTTATCCCGTAACCACCTGTCAAATGTTACAGTACCAATATAAAATAAAAACACATACAAAAAATATTAAAGAAAGAAAATATTCCCACAGTTCAATCATAGTATATCAATTAAATATATTGACATAACAAATCTATTTTAAAAACCATTTTCAATACCAAAAATACATAAATGAGTATAAGCTAATTATTTTCGTTTAAAAACATTACGGATTGTTGAGGAAGCAAAAGATAATATAATACTCATGGAGGTAGAAAAGGTTGTTGTCACCACTTTTGTTAAGAGGAAAATTGTTTATGTCATTTAGTAAAATTAGAATTTAAGGGGGATTATACACCATATAAAATAATGTTGTCTATTAATAAAAATATGCCTCAATGAAAGGAGATTAAGATAAGTCCATTACCTCATGTCTGACTTGATTGATCGTTCATTAATATACTGAATAATAAACTAATGTTAATTTATACTTTCATTAGAACCTTGTTCAAGTTTATTATTCCGTTTATATCTCTTATTACGATTTTATAAACATTATGTAATAATTTAAGTTAATAATGTTTGTTTTGTCGATATTAGGTACTTTAGTAAAAAATGGACTTCTTATAATAACATGTTGGCCATGCAGTAAATACTTCATTATATCCAGAATGATATTAATTATTTATATATCATATATATCATATATATATCCAGTATCAACATGTATTTACAATAGTACATTAAATTTTGAGATAATAAATGAAATTCACCGTTCATGAAGATGGTAAGCCGTACGTACGCATTAGTGCTACATCCATTTCTATTTCATAATTAATGGAATTAAAACATACTGATACATAGTAGTATTATAATTCCAGTATGGTATCATATATAATATAATGAAATCTATCCTTTATACATACCTCATGTGGTATGAACGATTCATATCACATTGAAGGGGCAGTAGTCCGCACTTCCTCTAATGAGATTATCGCGTTTACCCATAATGGAAACCACAATGGAATGATATAAAAAGAAATTACAGAATCATAAAGAAAATTTAAACATAATATATATCATATTTAAATACAGTGACATCATAATGGACACCATGAGAGGTGGTAGGAGATAATCAAACAATCATCGTTTTGTGAGGCGTTATTTTTTCATCCACAGAAACATTATGTTTTTCATCCAGTAGATGGAGGTGTGTGTAAGAGTAGTTTGAATCCTTCTCAAAACAACAACCTAGTATATCTAGGATACTGTTTTTGTTACAAAATAAAGGAATAAAAAGAGTTTATGTGTTGGAGAAGTAAAATAAAAGAAAACAATTCAAGTGAAACTGTTACCCTAAAATTGGATAACTCCCATTGGTTTGAACCAAATGACATCTTGAAGTGCCTTATGCCTAAGGTCAGGCTTATAAGAAGATGAGAGTGATTTAGGGAGATTAATTGTGCAGATTTTTTATGAGCCAAATGGATTGATAGGTGTGAGGAATTGGTTAAAAGTGGTCTCCTTTTAAAAGGGAGTGGAGGGGCTCTTTAGGAAAGTGTGAAAATATTATTTTATAATATAATGATATTTGGTTTATGAAGGTCCAAAAATAATTATAGTGGAAGATCAGATGACTCATGGTATAAATATAATCATCCAATAGGAATTGGACATGTTTTGGATAATATTTTAATCATTATAATCTTATTTTTTTAAATCATATATTAATGAGGTAAATACTGCATCATTATTGTGTCATGAATAATTTAATTTATTCAATGTATAAAAATTATAAAAAAAACTATCATGTAGCAAATAATTTTAAAATTCCAATGAATATTTATTTACAATAATATAAATTATATAACACCATCTAAAAATTAATTTACTAAAATATATTTGCTTTTGTCATTTTTGCCTTTACTTTAAGTTAATTAACATAAATTGTCATTATCACTCCCAAGTGTCTCAATGGGGACCCAAAATCGACCCAAAGACCACCATGGTCGTTAATGACTCAACAAATATGTTTTGGACATGTGTCAGGGTACTTTTGAATTATTGTAATAATTTTTTTACCTTGAACTACCCTATTTACATTTAACTGCGGTAAATAAAAGTAAAAACTTAATATTCAGCAAAAATTATATGCATATTTTTGAGATAAATTTTACTTCTTGATATCAAAAATGTATGTCATATTTTCAAAATTAAATTCTTGTAAGTGGTAAAATTTAATTTAAATCAAAAATTCAGTTTTTTAACTACCACTATGTGGTTTCACTATTCATCAAAAATTGATGTTTTTTCAGAAAAATACCAAAAATTCAGCCTAAGATATATTTGATATTCCAAATTCAAAAATGATGTCTCTTTTTCCAAATTCAAAACTTGAATTGGAATTAAATAATTTTAAAATTAAATCACATTATCAAAACAAATAGTGTCTTTTTAAGAAACAATAACTATCAAAAGATTGATACATGTTTCTGTCCAATTTCATAGTGAAATTAATTCCAATGACCAATAATAGATTAAATGGTAAAAATATATTTTAATTACACTCTAAAACAAATTAAAAAGATAATCTAACCATATAAATATATTATATTAAAAGGCACATTTGAATAAAAATAAAATATTTTTCACTATTCATTAAAAATGAACTTTATCAGAAAAATTACTAAAATTTTCACAAAGTAAATTTTTATGACCCAATTCTAAATAAGGAAATTATTTGGTCAAATAGAATGTATTAAAGTATCCAAAAATATATTTAATGAGCGTTAACCATTAAAAGGATATAAATATTTCTTTTAATGTAAATGACGCTTAAAATTAGATTCATTCACAATTTAAGACTCTAAATTTTATTGGATAAATGTAAATGCATTTAAAAAACATGTATAATCATGTTTTATGTGGTTTTGTTAATTCACTCCAATACAATGGCTAGGAGATAACTACCATTTAAAATAATAATATTATATTTTTATTGTGCAACGTAAGATTTCAAAGAATCTCGTTGTTGCATATTGGGTACGCTATCGAACATAGAAACCCCTTTAAAGTAAAATTAATATTTAATTAACTTATATTAATAAATATGAAATATTTCTTATTCTTCATTTACCTGGGATTTTACATCCTTCCCCCTTTTGGGAATTGAATCCTAGAAATTTTTCTTCACTTATCAAAATAAGTGAGTGTATTTATCTCTCATTGCATTTTCAGATTCCCACGTTGCCTCTTCAATCAAATGGTTTTTCTACAAAACCTTTACCTAGTGAATTACCTTATTCCACAACAAATTCTCTCTATGTTCATGAATCTATATTATTTGTTCTTCATAAGAATGATTCTCTTCCAACTGAACAACATCTGGCCTCAAAACATGAGATAGATCTGGCATATAATTTCTCAACATCGAAACAGGAAAACTATTGTGTAACTGGGATAAACTTGGAGGAACAGTCACTCTATATGCAACTGATCCAACTTTCTCCAGAATTTCATAAGGTCCAATAAACCTTGGACTCAGGTTTCCCTTTTTACCAAAACACATCGCACTTTTCCATGGAGAATCTTTGAGAATGAGATGATCACCTACGTCAAAGGAAAGATCCTTACTCCAGTTATCTACATAACATTCATGTCTGCTCTGAGATGTTCTCATGTGCTTCTGAATCATCTAAACACTCTTTTCCATCCCATCTACCAATTCTGGTCCCATCAGCTTCCTTTCACCTATATCATCCCAAAAAGCTGTAGTTTGAAAACACTTTCCATATAATGCCTCAAATGGAGAAATATGTTTACTAGAATTAAAACTTTTAATATATAAAAATTCAACAAAATAATGGTTTTGGTCCCAAATTCCTTGATAATCCATCGAACAAGCACATATCACATCTTCCGATGTCTGAATTTTTCATTCTTATTGCCCATCAGATTGAAGGTGAAAAGATGTACTAAAATTTAATTCAGTACCCAACAACTTTTGAAGGCCTTTCCAAAAGATAGAAGTAAACCTGAGATCATGATCAAATACAATGGAGAGGGAAACTCCATGAAACCTTACTATATCTTAAACATAAAACCGATCAATTTTATCTAAAGACCAAGTATCTTTAATAGGAAGGAAATGAGCATATTTAGTCAATCGATCAACTATAGCCTAGATTTCAATATTACCTCAATATGTCTTTGGTAATCCCACAATAAAGTCAATGGATATATATTCCCATTTCCACTCTGGCACCGGTAAAGGCTAAAGCATTTCTTTCGGTAACTATTTCTCTCCTTTAACCTTCTGACAAGTCAAACAGTTCATAGTAAAATCAGAAATATCTCTTTTCATTCTATCCCACTAGTAATACTACCAATGATCCCTGTACATCTTAGTACAACCATGATGAACAGAATACCGGGAACTATGAACTTCACATAACAAATCATTCTTCTATTGTGCATCACAAGGCACAAATAATCTCTTCCCAAACCTCAAAAAACAATCATTATCAACATTAAAATCAGGAAACATAACCTTCTAAACCAATTCTACCTTTTTCTGTAACTCACTATCTTCTTTCTATCCTTTCTTTATACTGTCTGATAGAGATGATCTCACTGACACCTAATAAAAGAAAGAATAATTTCCTGCACCAATAACTACTATTCCATAATTAATAAAATCAAAAAACAATGGATCTCATTCCAAACGTAACGTGGTTAATGAAGTATTACTTTTTCAACTCAAAGCATGAGAAAAATTATTTTCTTTTCCCGAATGATAAAGGATTGTGAAATCATCATCCTTGATTAATTCCAACCATCTCCTATATCTCATGTTCAATTATTTATGATTGAATATATACTTCAAACTTTTGTGATCAGTATATATTTCACACTTCAGTCCATACAGATGATGCCTCCAAATTTTTAAAGCAAAAACAACAACAACTATTTCCAAATCATATGTAGGGTAATTTGACTCATGATATTTCAACTGACGTGAAGCATAAGCAATTACCTGTTCATTCTGCATTATAACACAACCCAGTCCTTTTAATGAGGCATCACTGTAGATAACAAAATCATCATTTCTGGATTGTAGTGCCAAAACTAGATCATTCACCAATCTTCTATTCAATTCCAGAAAACAGTCATCACACTCTGTTTCCCAAATAAACATAACACCTTTTCTTGTTATCTTAGTCATTGGACTAGATAACCATGAAAAAGATTCAACAAACCTCCAGTAATAACCCTGAAAACCAAGAAAACTATGAATCTCAGTTATATTTGTGGGTCTTGGCCATTCCTCAACAACTTTCGTTTTATCAGGGTCAACAGTAATGACAACTTTTGAAATAATGATACCAATGAAAGAAAATTGTTGTAACCAAAACTCACACATGCTGAATTTCCCAAACAATTTATTTTCATTTAATGTTTTCATGTCAACAGTTAAATGAAATTAATGATCCAATATACATTAAGAATAAACCAAAATATCATCAATGAACACAACCACCATTTATCACCTGATTCGACTGAGCCATCACAACAGTAAACTGCTCAATTCTAATTATGACCAACTCAGGATGCTGATTTCGAAGGTCATTTCCCTCTATATTCCTCCCATAAAAACTGAAATGTTTCCCCTAAAAAAACCATTCTGAACATATAATTATCTTATGTGAAACAACATGGTAATCTGTAAATGCTATATCATTCCAATATTACCATAAATTAATTTATTATCATCTATTTAACAATACACTAACTCCTAAAGTTGCCTAAAATGACCTATTATACCAAGTATAAAGACCCAGCCTTAAAACATTACATAATATTGAATTAAATGAATAATTCTCATTGAGGATCTTTTCAGGTTTTGTGTTTTAGAGAGTTAGGCCATAACTATTACATTTCAAAATATCATAATGTAGTCACTTCTACACCGCTTCGATTTTTTCATAAAATAAAAAATCGTGAAAAAATAGTAATTTATAGTTCCATTTTTATGATAGCATGCTTTTTCCATGATCAAATCCTTGACCCTATTCCACATTATGTCCTGTGAAAAACAATTCAAAAACATGGGGTGAGCATAAAAATCTTAGTAAGGGATTCAAAAAGAAGGAAACCAGTTAGTTTTTCAAAACAACAACAAAACCATGAATACATTAACATAACTAATACTTTTCACCTTTATGAAGTAGTAAATACTCTTAACTAAATAAAATATCATTACTTACCCTTTTGTGACAAAAAGATTACCATAAAACCCATATAAAGAGAAAATAACATTAAAATGGTACATGGGACATAAACATACATATATGGAATAACCATATAGTCGACTTCCAGACATATCACTAAATGGAGTAGCCATACGGCCGAAATCCATACCAAATGCATTGGAGGTTTTAACGTAACAACCCATCCTAGTATTCAGAACACCACCTATCAATTGTTTTATCTTGTGACCACCCATCTAATGTCCATGTACCAATATAAAATCATAACACATATAACAAATATAAAGGAAAGAAAACATTTCCCCATTTCAAACACATTATATAACATAAATATATTGAAATAAAAAATCAATTTTTAAAAGCATTTTCAATACCAGAAATACAAAAAAGAGTTTAAGTTATTTATTTTCTTTTAAAAACAATACGACATGTTGTTAAAGCCAAAGATCAAATGATACTCGCAGCGGCGAAAAGGTCGTTGTCACTGCTTACGTTAAAAGGAACATTGACTTTTTCATTTAGTAAAACGCTTCGTAGAACAAGATTCCTTCTAAATAAATCTAAAATCCAGTTTGGTTTATACATCATATAAAATAATGTTGTGTATTAATGAAAATATGCATCAACAAAAGCAGATTGAGACGAAGTCCCTTACCTCATGTCCGACTTGACTTGATCATTTTTTAATCTCCTGAATAATAAACTAAAGTTAATATATACATTCATAAATACCTTTTTCAAGTTTATTATTTATTTTATATCACTTATTATCATGTTATAAACATTATTTAATCATTTACGTTAATAATGTTCGTTTTGTCGATATTTGGTACTTGGGTCAAAAATGGACTTCTTATAATTACATGTTGTTCATGCGGTGAATAGTTCATTATATATATAACGAAATTAATTATTTATATATCATATATATCATATATATCCAGTATATAGATTTATTTATTATAATACATAACATTTAGAGGTAAAAAATGAAATTAACCGTTCATGGAGACGGTAAGCTGCACGTACGCATGAACAATACTTTCATTTCTATTTCATATTTAATGGAATTAAAAAATAATGATACATATAATTATTACAATTCCATTATGGTTTCAGATATAATATCATTAAATCAATCCCATATATGTACCACATATTATATGTAAGAGACATATCACTTTGAGGTGGCGGTAGTCTGCACTTCCTCTAATGAGAATATCATGTTTACACATAATGGAAACCATAAAGGAATGCTATAAAATAAAATTACAGAAGCATAATGTATAAATAAACATAATATATGTCATATATAAATATAGTTCAATCATAATGGCCACTATGATAGGTGTTAGGAGATAATCGAACAATCATCGTTTCGTGAGGCATTAGTTTTCCATCCACAGAAACATTATGTTCTACATCCATTAGATGAAGGTGTGTGTAAGTGTATTTTGAATAAATCTCATAAAAACATATTAGTATATTGAAGATACTATGTTTGTTACAAAATAAATGAATAAAAAGATTTTAGGGATTAGAGAAGTAAAATAAAAGAAAACAATTTAAGAGAAACTGATATCTTTAATTTGAGCAACTCCCTTTGGTTTGAACCAAAAGACTTATTGAAGTGCCTTCTGCCTATGGTATAGATTCTAGGAGGAGTAGAGGGATGTTGGGAACTTAGTTGGGCTGACTTTGTACGAGCCAAATTTCTCTAGAGGTTTGAGGAATTGGTTAGATTTGGTCTCCTTTTATAAGGGAGAGGAGGGGCTCTTTAAGAAAGTGTGATAATATTATTTTATAATATAATTATATGCAGTTTCTAAAGGTCCAGAATCATTATAGTTGAAGATAAGATGACTAATGGTCGAAATATACTCATAAAATGAGGATTGAACAGTTTTTTGATAATATTTTTATCATTATAATTTTATTTATTTAAATCATTTATTAATGAGGTAAATACTGCATAATTATTGTGTCATATATTTTTTTATTAATTATATGTCTAAAAATTATAAAAAAATTACAATAATGTAGGAAATATTTCTAAAATTACAATGAATAGTTATAGACAAAATGATAATTTATTTAACTCATTCTAAAAATTAATTTACAAAAATATATTTGCTTTTGTCATTTTTGCCTCTACTTTATGTTAATTAATCTATATTGCCATTATCAATTGCAAGTGGCTCAATGGGGTCCCAAAATCTAGACAAAGATGGCCACAGTCGTTAATGACTAAAAAAATTAGGTTTTTACAGGTGTTAAGGTAATTTGAAATTATTATAATATTCTTTTTATGTTGAATTTCCCTATTTATCTTTAACCGCGGTAAAGAAAAGTCAAAAGTTGTTATTCACCAAAACTTTTTTTCAACTTATTGAACCACATTTCACTTTTTTATAACAACCATGTATGTAGTATTTTCAAAATTCAATTCATATATGTGGTAAAATTTCATTTAAATGAAAAATTCTGTTTTTTAACTACAACAAAGTGGTTTCACTATTCATCAAAAATTGAAGTTTTTCAGAAAAATACCACAAAATCATCCTATTCTATATTTAATAATATTAATTCAAAAATTATTTATCTTTTTCAAAATTTAAAACATAGAAGTGTCATTAATAAATTTTGTAATTAATTTCTGGTATCAAAACATGTAGCGTTTTTGAAGAAACAATAACTATCAAACGATTGATACTTGTTTATGTGAAATTTAATAGTGAAATTAAATCCAATGACCAACATTGGATTAAATTGTAAAAATATATGTTAATTTCACTTTAAAACAAATTAAAAAGATAATCTAACCATATAAATAATATATATTAAAAGGCACTTTTGTATTAAAATAAAATATTTTTCACTATTCATTAAAAAATTTACATTATCGGAAAAATTCCAAAAAATTTAACAAAGTGAATTTGGATGTCCCCATTCTAATGAAGGATTTTATTTGGTCCAAGAGAATGTATTAAAGTAACCAAAACTATACATAAAGAGTGTTCTCCATTAAGAGGTGATAAATCTTCCTTTTAATGTCAATTATGCTTAAAAGTAGATTCATTCACAATTTAAGCCTCCATCATTTATTGCATAAATGTAAATACATTTAACAAACCTGTATAATCATATTTCAGTTAGTTTTTTTCATTCCTGCCAAAAAATTTCTAGGAGTTAACTACCATTTAAAAGAATAATATTATATTATTAGTGTGCAATGTAAGATTCCAAAGAAACACGTTGTTGTGTTTCAGGTACGCTATGGACCATAGAAACCCCTTTAAAGAAAAATTAATATTTCATTCACAAGTATTAATAAAAATGAAAAATTTGTTATTCTTCATTTACCTGGGATGATATATATTAAATTATCCCATATTAAATAAAATTCATTTTGGAAATGTTATCATGTTCTCAACATTCAAGGGTTGTACGTTTTAAAATTATTTTTTGAAATCCCACATCATATAAAGGGATTAAAAACTATTCTTAAAAATAGGTAAATGAACATATAATGGACATCTAGGATAACACATGTCTATATTTCTAAATAGGATAACTTTTTTTGGGAAATTAAAATATGAAATGTACAAAAAAATAATGTCCGAAAAATTATAGATAGTGATGAAGAAAATTAATCACTAGAATTTAAATGATAAAGAGGAAGTCAATGACCAAAAAACCGTAAAGCAATTATGTATTAAAAAGATAATCAGTACATTTGAATTTAGGGTAACATGATAATTTTTTTCAGGAACCTTTTTCCTGATATCATGAATTTATTTTCCATTTTGATTACAAATATAAGTAAATATACTTACCTGAATGGTCTATTATAACAATTTAATTAATTTACAATAAAATCACATCTTTGGGTTTAGATATTAAGTAATCAAGATGAAATTTTCATTTTGTAAGCACTAAAATCAACATTTAACAGATCACATAATTAATAAAATAGTATAATAAGCTATTCATAACATCTTTAGACATTAACCAAAACCAAAATAATAAAAACAATTTAACGAAATTAATATAATTAATAATACTTCATATGATGAAATAAAACATCAATCTTTTAAGCCTCCATGGTAACACCTAAAGATCAATATATATCATTTATTAAATAAATAACATTGAGATCCTTAAAAATAATTATGACCAAGTTATAAACACTATTGTTTGAAGGATTTTATAACATATTCTTACAATATTAAAATAATATATATATTTAATTAAAATTAGTTACTCATAAGTTCATATACCCAAATTGATATAATCCCTAGTCATTAAATGTTTAAAATAAGCTATTCGTTTACATAAATTACATTAATTCACCATAAATCCACATTAAATAGTATATTCATCCAAATTATTATTTAATATTAATAGAACAAATAATATACAATCATATTATGTTTACCTTATTTATATAAGGTTCCAAATATAGTGGAAAGATTCTAAAAAATATTAAACACATTGTCACCAAATCAATTTTCAATCCCATAGTTATTAGTAAAATAGATGTATCCAAATTGTCATAACCCATAATTATCTCAACATAGAAGATAATATTATCCTAAAATGATTTCATTACCATTAAACTCATGTGTAAAAAATTCAAACACATTATTCATAAAATAAAATTTTCACTAAAACCCATACTAAACTCAAGGGTTATATTAACACAATTGTCACCCAAAATAATATTAATAATCATAGACTTCCATCACACATATAACATCCCACAAATCCTAATTGACTATTAATGGTGATAAGATGTTACATGGCTGTAGGTGACATCCCCAGGACACCAATGGTTGGAAATAAATGACAAGGGCTTCAACACAGTTAAGGAAAGATTTTCCCATTGAAAATAAAACAACCACAATAATGTATAACATATCCAATCAAAATCTATATGATCCATGATATGTATATTAGGTGTTTGGGGGTATAATTACATTAAATAGATACCCCACACGATAAGGATGGATAGGAATTCCATATCCTCTAAGGTATAACCCACCCATTTTGCCTTATTTATTTAGTACATGGCCTAAAGGCCCAGTGGGCATGAAGTCCATTACATGAGCCAAAGACCCAAAAATTAGCATGAAGTCCTAGTGCAGCATTATGCCTGCCACATGCCTATATCACAATCAACCATAATCATGACTACATCATTGTCTGCCTACACTATGGCAACATCACCGCCTGTGAGGGGAAATTTGTTCCCTCTCGGATTTGAACTCGACAATGATGTAGGATTATAGAAAGTCTTTACTTCTCATGAAAGCCCCAAAATACATTATGATGAATGATAAATAAATATGAATATCATGAATTCAAAACAAATAAAATTCCAAAATATAACCAATCACCATATTAGAGTACAATGTAGAAACCGAGACCAATACCAGAATACAATGCGGAAGAGAAAACCAACAAAAATCAAAGACTCCAAATACATAAGCACCATAGCTCCCAACATACTATATGATCCAACTCTACAAGACATTTCCATTGTATCCTGATTCATCACAATTGAAATGAGATACCTTGCCTTTACTTATGTCTCATTAAACCATATATGAAAACACACAAAAGATCCTAGGAAAGGGGAGTAATGAAACATATATTCTTTTCTCCAAATGACATCCCTACATAAGCCACTAGGATAGAACGAGTTAAAATATTATACAAAAAAATTTATATAAAACAATTTCAATGAATTTCGATTGTTTATCTCAATGGATAAGAAACTCTAAATCGGAACAATTTTCTATATCAAAATACCTTCCAAAGGAAGAATACAACAATGATGCTTTTAACAATTTCACATTTCTTTTTGGATTACTCATTCCATTAATCTCACACACACACATGCATGAATCCCGTGACAATTGCATAATCATTAGTGGTTTTGAATCCATCCAACAAGTCATCACAATGTATCCAATCTCTTTATAACATAATTGAATATGCCCCTTATCTAGGGCCACATCCCTTGTACCACCATGGTACACGAGCCTTATTCGGTTTCACATTGAAATCATGAACTCACACAAACCAATGTATGCAAAAACCATGCAAAAAAACCATATCAATCCATTTTAACAAAAGAAACCATTTATTGAAGATGATTATATAAAACATTTTCCATGATTCATAGCCAATAAATATTTTAATGATTTATTTTATATTATTAATCAATCCCTTTCCACAAAAACCAAGTTCTATAATTTTCCAAATGATCACTAAAGAGGTTTTCCACCAAGATTTGCATGAAATTTAAATAATTTTAGACCTAGACTTTATGTTATAAATAGGGTAGTCAAGAGTGAAGTCACCTACCCCACAAACCTAGGTAAAAATGATGAACGATGCAAATTCTACATCAAAATAGGTTTTAAACACCAAAAAGCGTCTCAGATCTTCTAAAATAATATTAAAACGACTAAATAAAAGCATTATTGGAAACATCCAACATATATAAATCACAAAATGACTAGATTAACGAATCCAATAGAAGAAATATGAAGAAACCAGTAAAAAAACAACTAATTATGGAGACTTCCACGGGAATCCAACCTTCAATGCCTTAAATTTCCCAACAGATGACTCTTGGATTGAATGGAAGGGTTTCCTCTACCTTTAGGTGGACATAAAAATATTTTACGACAAAAATAACGAAATTTTTTTAAGGTGATAATATGAATTAGATCTACAATTTTTGGTTCATCAATATAATTTTTCATTGTTTTGGTGCACGATTTGGCAAACTGTGCATAGGGATCTTCCCCAAGAAGCACCGCAAATGGTTTAATAACAAGGTTAAAAAACCATGCTCCAACAATGTATAATACCAATGTCCAAAAAACATGGTTAATCATAGTTGGATGCATAGTTTGGCCAAACCGTATGGAAAACCATGCGCCTACCCAAAGCCTACTATTTCACTTTTTATGATTTCATAGAGGTGATTCATGGTTTTTTCTAACTATTATCAAATCATTGTCCTCCAAAATACCATAAAATGGCCTCTTGAACTCCAAAAAACACGCCAAAATATAACATAATTATTTTTCCTACATAAAATTCATTAAAATGGTTACTTAATTGAAACTAGGGATGTTAATTTCTCCCCACCGTTGGCCCTTCAATCCTTGAAAATTAGAAAAACACAACTGCCCAAAAAGAGTTTGAGCCATGGATTGACCAATTCTATCTCCCATTCTGATGTTTATTCCTGAGTCCAAATATGTTTCCAAAAAACATGCACTAGAAATATGATTTTCTCGTTGAATAAATTCTCTTACCAATATACTATTCGTACAGACACATGTTGAAATCCAGCATCCAGATGTTTGACCATGTGATCCCTTCGAATCACATGGTTAGGTTAAGCCTGTTATATTTTCAACTAAGTTACATGAAATACATTATGTATTAAAATTATCCTTGGTGGAAAATCCATCTGATAAGTCACCTAACCACCTAGTTCAATTATCTCAAGGGGGATTATGTATTTGGGATATAACATGAACAACAACCCAGAACAATGATTCCTAATCCTTGGAGTGATTATCAAGAACACATGAACACTCAACTCGAATAAAAATGCTGATCAATAATGATTCGCATATGATTTATGATGCCTCTAAGCTTCCTATATCCTCTCCCAAATCAACTGAATATTTTATGTTGTCTCATGGATAAGGCACTACCCAACTAGCAAAGTATCACCTGTTTCCACCAAATAAAGTAGGGAATGACAAGGATGGACATAAAATGATTCATGATGAGCCATATTTATCAGGTCCTGATAACGGTTGTCATACATGAACTCCACTAACTTCACAAGATCTTTCCATGTTCCACCAAAATACCTTCAACAATCTCTAATGATTTATTCCAATGTTTTTATCATACTTTCAGAAATTCCATCAATCTACAGATGATATGTCATACTCATAGTTAACTGTGTCCCAAGGGTTTTCTGTAAGGATTTCTAAAACTAAGATGAAATCTTCAGATCCAAGTCTGATACTATAGAAATTGGTATGCCATATCTCTGTACAACTTTTCTAATATAGATTTTTGACATGACCTCAAATGAATAAGATTAAAAAAATATGAAATGGATAGAATTTGTGAGCCAATTAACTATGACCCATATGGAGTATTATTTCCAAAATAAACTAGGGAGACCAGTTAAAAAATCCATAGCTATATGATCCTATTTACACATGGGAATTGGTAAAGACTGAAATATACAAACTAATCGCTGGTGTTCTTCCTTCACATGCTGACAAGTTAAGCCTCTCGAATCCAGATCAAGAACTTTTCATAACATGATAACCCATGAAAACTATGATTTCAAAGTCATATACATCATATATATTCTAGGATTAAAAAGCCATCATGAATGATGATAAGCATGAAGATATTATTCTTATCAAGGAAAAGGTATGACCATCTGACCATAAAACCAAAAAACATTGTTCCCATACTATTTTTATCCCTTAATGGTCTCCCGACCATTGAGTTCGTTCCTCATATAAATACATTATTAATTTGATGTTTATAAATTTTAACCATATCCAGAAAATCTAGAACAAAATAAACTAAAAAAGAAAACACGAACACTATCTCAGTCTTTATAATACAAGTGCCTGTTGAGTATCACTGACATCAATAGATTTGAATCCTAATTTTCCAACTGACCATATGACTTTTTACATAATGTATCCTATACCATATTTTATTTACCCATTTTATACATGATGTAAAAGTAACAAATTTATAGATACTCAATCCATTTTCTTTATCTCAAATTCAAATATAATTGTGATAAAATATGTTTCAAGCTCTTATGATTCCATACAATAATAAATTTTCACTAAATAGGAAATTACTCTAATTATTAAAATTTTGGACAACAAAAAATAACTCCAAATCATATGTTGGGTATTATAAACATGGAACTGTAATATCCATGAATAATAAGAAACCACCTTATCTCCTTACATGAGAACAAATCCAAACCCATATCTAAAAGCATCACAATACACAACAAACCATTTTACTGATTCTATAAAAACAATAATAGTGTTGATGTAAGGAGAACATTATGTCTTGAAAATAATTATTAAATTTATCATTCCATCAGAATGGATCATTATTAATTATCAAATCTATCATTAGTGAATCATGTCATGAAAATTCATGTATCAAATATCTGTAATAACCATCTAAGACAAATTGACTATTTTCCTCAAATTCATTCCTTAGTGGAATCCAAGAGATAAAAACATTTATCATTTTTAAATCCATGAAAACACAATTTTAGGCGATAACAAGGCCAAAGAAACATACCTCATTAGCCTGTAATCAAACATTAATAATTTAGAATACATATGATATTCTTAAAAAATTCCCAACACAGCCACCAAGTGTTGCTCATGCTTATACCATGACCATGAATACCCCAATATGTCATCTAAAAACATAAAACAAAGTAATCCATATTTAGTTGTAATATATGATTCATCAATTCCATAATGATTATTGGTGAATTCATAGGACCTAAAACAATCATCACATGCTCATTATGGATATATCTACTTCTGAAATACATTTTTGGAATACCCTCCTTTTAAATATGCAATTGGTGATATCCCAATATCAAGTCAATTTTTGAGAACCATTGGGATCCACTCAATTGATTGAAAACCCAATCATTGTGTGGTAGTGGATATTGACTATTTATCATACCTTGGATAAGCTTAAAATAATCCATACACATCTTTAGAGTTTAATCTTTCTTTTTCACAAACATGATAGGTGCTTCCCATGGATATTTGTTAGTCCTAATAAACCCTTTTATTTACATCACTTTCAACTAAAATTTAAATTCCCTTAGTTCTTTTGGTGTTATCCAATAAGAGGATGTGAGATAGGACTAGTCTAGGGTAAGAGAATAATCATAAATATCACCTATCATTTAGGTGGAAACCCTAATAAGTTATTGGGAGAAATGACTATAAACTAATCAACAACTACTAAAAACTCCATATTCATGATAATATCTATTGATTCCAAAGTCTAGTATTATAATTTTTATGAGATTATTCGAACCATTGGTTCTAACCCTCCTTTTTACAGGTCGTTACATTCCAACCTCCCCAAAAGAGATTCTTGAGGAAATCATCAATCTTAAAACCATCCATCTATGTATAATTATAGATGTTAGCTTTGAACGCTGTCAACCAATCCATACCTCTTATTATGTCATGGATATCCATCTCAATTAAGATCCATTAATTTTTATCGATCATTATTTACACATAAATACGCGACATTCTCTTTGATCAATAAAAATTATACATAAAACAAATCCATAATCTCAACATGAAAACAGAAAAGTTCATCTTCATAAGAAGAAACAGACAAATGGGATGCACCCACACCCAAAAAAAGGGTAGAATTCAAAATAATTTTACCTCTCACCAATGATGGTATAGATTTATCAACCCAAATCACTTTCTATGTTCCATATAATTTCTTACTCACTTCACTTTAGACATTATTACCTTATTGAAATTACATTTCTTGAGGAGTTATGGTATTCCTAGAACTTCCATGGATAGATCAACTCTACTAATGAGAGGTATTTTTCTTCCCTTGTCTCATTGAATAATATGACATCTGTGAAGCATGAGATGCGTCCCTAACACCTGACTATGGATATCTACAGTAATAGAACTGAAGATGGCCCATAATTTTAATTATATATTAAAAGGTATTTTACGATCTCAATTAATGTGGTTAAAATACCCACACTAAAGTCATCTCGGATTTATCTTGGATCATGGAGGAATATTCAATAATCAAGACTTTTGATTCTAATTCACACCAGTACCTTGGAAATAGGTGTCTCTCATTCACTTGTTCCCAAAATTATAGATCCCACCATTTCCCATAGTTATTAACATGCTACCTCCACCAGTAGTTCCTAATATGTCTCTTTCTACCACCATCTCTCTGTTGAGAATCTCAAAATAATTCATTATTCAAAGCACTGAAATCATTATGAGAATATCATTCAAAAACACCTATTAAAAAATTCCTTCTGTCAAGGATTCACTGTCAAAATCCTCAAGTGAAAATCATAACACATTCCTAAATTTAGCCATGTAGTCTATCACTGAGAGATTCTCCAACATCAAGCTGAAAAAATATTCCATTCTTGAAATATTGTATGAAAGTGGATATAATTACTTGTTGAACAATTATTCAAAATCATCCCATACCACTCCTTTTTCTAATTTTTCCTAGAATAATAAATACCACAATTGAGATGTAAGATCCTCTAGAATATAGGTTTCCAAATTGATTTTCATCTCAACTGGTGTACCTAGGAAAAAGATGATTTTATCTATTCTATTCAGCCACATTTATTTGTTCTTTGGTTTTGGATAACCTGGAAATATGGGTGGATTGTTCTTCTAGAACACAATGTAATGATCCACTCATTTTGTTTCATCCCTTTTATTCCCTTTATCCACAGCTTGAAATGCATTGACAACACTCTAAACTATTTTTTGGTTGACCTGTGGCTCCGGTTAAACCACATTATCATCATCTAAATTTGGATGGTTTCTATGATTCCTACTGGGTTCCATATCTATAACAAAAAAATTCTATTAGTCTAACTCAATATAACTAAAGTCTTAACCACTTAAATTATTCCACACCACATATATCACATAATTGGTTTCCGCAATTCAACATTTTATACTTCTTAAAATTAACCCATTTTTAGAATTACATAATCATAACTTTTCAAAATCTATCATATAATAACAATTTTAAAACATTTCAAAAATTAACTTTTTTACATCAAATCATAAATCATTACTCAAAATAAAATATACACTCTTATTGGGAAGTTATTTCTAAAACACATCTCATGCTCTTCTCATTGGATAAACCCATACAATGGTATTTCAACTCCTATTAGTGTCTGAAATCACTCATGTAACCAACTACTTATTAACTTGGGGTTCAACATAAATAGGATAGTAATGCCATTTTATGCCCTAAAATTAGTGTTTCAATTATCCCACTCTCTTCTTTAATCAAAACTCAACGAAAAAACTACAATTATTTTCCATCATAAAAAACTAATTATATTTTTCACAAAATGAAAGATGGTATAGCTCATATTGATACCATTTATAATGTCTCACCCCACCTCTTTTTGTTGATAAGGTTTTCGAATGTTACATGATGTTACGTGACATCCACAAGAAACCAAAGGCTTGATATAAATTCCATGTGATTCAATATAGTTTGGTGATAGTTTTCCCTTTTAAAATAAAACAAACACAACCATCTATACCATAACCCAAAAACAACTATCTAATTCATGATCACAACGAATGCAACTCATGAATACCCACAGAAAAAAATAACAAACTATAAAAAATCATTATATCAGAGTACAATGTGGATACCGAGAAAAATATCAAAATATGAAGTGGATGTAGGAACCATCAAATATAAATGACATGAAATAAATATACTTTATAGTTCCCAACATTCTCTGACCTTCAATCCCACAATCCATTCCCATGGTATCACAGTGCATCACTAAATAAATGGGATTCCTTGTCTTTACTTGTGTACTAATAGAAAATATATGATAATTCACCAAAGTTACCATGTAGGGGGTGAGTATCGAATCTCAGTAGGTTTCCCCCAAATGAATTCCTAATTTACACTACTAGAATAGATAATGTTATCGTAATTATATAAAACAATATATGAAATCCATTTCAAATCCTTTTAACATTTTATCTTAAAGCCCAAAAATTCCAAACCAAAATACATTTCTATATCAAAATTTTTCCAAAGTAATATAAAAGAAATTATTCCTTAAACCATTTCAAATTTATTTTTAGAATACCCATTCCATGATTTACATACACACACATAAATGAATCCAGTGATAGTTCCATACTCATGAGAGATTTCACATCAATTCACCATGTTGTCACTAGGTGTCCGATCTATTTGTTCCCTATTGGAACACACCCCATAAATTGGGTCATACTCTTTATACCTCAATGAAACAAGCCCCTTATTCAAGGCCATGTTGAAAACAAGAACTCAAACCATAATGTGTATGGAAAAACCATTCCAAAAAACTATTTCAATATATTCCAATAAAACCTACATTTTTTTAAAAAAATTCTATCAAACCATTTCCATGAATCTTATCCAAGATATATTTTAAAACATCACTTTAAAATAATGAAACATGAAATTTTGAGAAAAACTAAATTCAAAAAAATTACAAACCATCATTAAATAGGGTTACAACAAAGATTCATACAATTATTTCACAATCAATTTCATACAATTTAAGAAATTAGAAACCAATCCATGAATTTCTAATAACCAGAGTGATGCATGCCTGTTATTAGGAATAGAAAATGTATGTTTCTATATTTTTCTAGTGTAGCACTGTGGCTAACCAGGGTTATCTCGCTTGAGGAGATTTATCAATTTGTACACCTACAAAATCTAATTATATTAAGAACTAATTCCTTTCTTGTTGTTTTTATGTTTTATTAAAGAAATTTAATTTAATTAAAAAAATGAACGTCATAAATAATAGGATTGAAAATTTCAATTCAAAATTACCATTCATTCTAAACAGAATGGAATTAAATAGGGAATGAAGATATCCTAAGAAAATTTTCATGTAGCAACTTCATTGACCACCTTTAAATCACCTTAGTGAAAACACTCTATTGTATGTGTGCGTACCTCAATATACCATTATTTTGAATGAAATGTCT
Organism: Viscum album; assembly: GCA_963277665.1. Classification (NCBI taxonomy): domain Eukaryota; kingdom Viridiplantae; phylum Streptophyta; class Magnoliopsida; order Santalales; family Viscaceae; genus Viscum; species Viscum album. The sequence goes on along the minus strand of OY728152.1, from coordinate 734,432,331 downwards.
ACTTACTAATCACCAGAAACAACCTCCATTCACCTTCTCAATCAAGGGAAAATGGTATTAGATTATGAATTTAAGCATTATATAACCCTAGTGAGGATTACAACCACTAAAAAGTATCCTTATAAATAACTCAAATATGTAAATAAAATAATCTTTGGATCAAGAACCTTATTACTCCCTCTGGAAATTCCTCGGGTTAGTTACTCGTGATCATGTGTATTCGAGTTATTGGTGATAATATTAGAATAAGTAAAGAATAAAATAAAGAGAAATGTTGGATAAGAAAATATATCAAAAGGTTGGACCCAAAAATAAAAAAAAATCTTGAATTTATTAGAAATCCCAATTAAAAATCAAAACTAGAACAAAAATAATGAAAACAGATAAATGCCAAAAATAATAAAAGGGGTATATTTGTGGATGGCCTCCCTCAGTAGAGATAACCTAATTTGAGCCTTGTATGGAGTGTAATGGTATGATTAGGGAAGGAGGATCTCTCCTCCTTTTATAGGCCAAAATATGTCGTCAGATATATTTACCATGTTTTTTCACATTAAATAGATGATTCACACATTCTATCCTTTATAAATATTGTTCACTAATTTCTTGTTTGTTCCACCAATCCATATTATTGTATTTTGAAAAGTCAATTTTAAGGGTAAATGGTAACATCACATTTAAATGTACGAAACCATACAAAAACATGACATTAAACCCAATTCTATATTCAAAACTGTACTAAATTTAAAATTTGAAAATACTAAATCGATACCACCAAAACTCCATGGGCCGTGAGATCCTTAATAGTTGATCCATGCTTCATGGATCCCTAACACAAATATCCATCATCAAGAATAAAATATCCAAAACAATTGATTCCCACTAGTAGCCATACTCACCCCTAAAACCACTAGAGTCAATAACAGAGGAATGACTTTTGAAATGTCGGCAAAACCAACTAGACACTGAGCTACCAATGATTTAAACTATGATCCATGAAAATACCATAAACATGTTTATCTTCATATTTCCAAGATTATCTATCGAAATTTTTCTTAGTTGGCATCAGGATATAAGAGTTATTATATTGTTTTTGATAGTTACCTTTTTTTCGATATTTCCATGGATCTTCTGTCAATGTATAACGTCCACATGCTTCCTTAATGGCTGAAAAACACCATAAAATTTAATATTTGAACACTCTTATATGTCATCATTCCATTACATGTGGAATCACCTCAATTGGATGTTTTTATCCTAGCATGGCCATCTATTATGGATGTGTGGTCCATATTGTCAGCCAAAAAAACATTTCAAATTGAATTAATTTCTCGGGGCTCAAGATTGTTGACTAAGATATTACTCTAGAATAAAAAATTGAATTAAATATTCATGAAATCCTAAAAAAATAATAACATAAATTATAAAAATATTAAATAGTTCATTTCCAAAATATCCTTGTCATAAAATTCTATCAAAAATCCATATTTAAGAAAATTTAAAATATTTTCTCAAAACACTCCATAAATCCAAAATTGGGCCATATATGCTCAAATTAAGAAATATAGTGGTTTTATAAAAATAAATTTCATATTTAAATTGATGAAAATATTATCTCTTTCAAATCCCCCACATATTAACTTTACATGTATTCATGAATATAATCTCAAAATGATATTTAGAGAACAACAATGTTACCAATAATCAAAATCCAAAATTATAAAATGAAAAAATATTCAATGTCAAAGGAAAATTTTGAAAATCCATATAAAATATTAATGTAATTTCTCATTTTTTTCAATGAAATAATCAATTCATGAATTTTAATTTTCCCCTTTGAAAAATTTTGTAACATCTAATTTAATTAATTCATGATCCTCAAATCATTATTATTCAACATGATGCATTATTATTTACCTCAAATTATATTATTTCCTCTCATATTTCATGATAAAAATCTGGAGGAGTTTTGATCTTATCATGAGAATGTCTTCCTTATCCATAGGATTGTAAATGAACTATATTCCCCTCTTTGTAATGATAAAAGGAACAAAAAATCATGAGGTCCTTCAATAAAGGTTCCAATGATAATTAGTATTATGATTAGCATGATTTGATGCTTTTAAACATTAATTCTCAAGGAGGAGGTTTATCTCTTAAGTACAATGCATGATATAAAAATGTGTAATTAAATTAGCCACTTCAATTTAGAAACTCTCATTTCCCCTACATTCAATATATGCTCATGATCAAGTTATTCATAATGAATGACTTATTCAAACTATTGATTTTATTATTTGTATAAGTTATTTTTTAATTTTCAATGAAACTTTTATTTTTTGTTATTTTTATTTTCAATGTCATTATTATAATAATTCTCTTATCTAGCACCCAACACTCTACGATAAAAATAATAAATATAGTAATGTTGATTTTTGGTTTCCCAAAATCAAAAAACATTTTACTCAGTTTTTTTTAATTTTAGTCTTTTTCATTTTTTTATATTCAAGAGTATAAAACAATGGAGTACAATGATTTATTCCACAACATTTTCAAATTCCTAAAATATCACCCCCACATGTTTTCCTTACAATTTATGATATCCCTTCAATCATGATTCCCTATACCCACACACTTAAACATTATAATCTTAGGCATATACTAAGAGTAGTGTAGGAATGGATAAAAAGGGCTTGAAATATGGATCATACCTAGAAAGTTCCTTCATGGTCTCTATGATTTAAGAGAATGATTTATGTAAAGGTTCTATTTTAAGGATAAGTGGTTTATCAAATGATGCCTCAGTCATTTTAAATGTGTTTTTCATAGCCACTAAATTTGAAAAGTTTCAATATAATTTCTAGAAGGAGACATATCACAAGATCACTCAAAAAATAAACTCAAGAATAAATATGAATTAAATATTCCAGAAATCCTATATATAATAAAACATTTTATTTTTGACAATCACTGTAGGTATGATTAATAATAACCACCCAAGTCACATGATTTTAAAATATTTAATGAATTGGACAAGTTGGGGAATTTAATTTACAATAATAAATTAATTCCTTCTAATCACAAGTTATCATTCCAATAACCATTCTTCACATTTAAAAATCAATTTTATTTTCCAATCATTAATTTTCATTGAAATTAAATTCTAAAACATAGATTCACTGGATTAATATAAAATTATTATCACCTAGATATGTCCTGTAAATAAATAATTCATGTTTTGGCTTGGAATTATTATCATTAATGAGAAAAACATTTATTGGCTCAAGAAATTTATAGACTATAAAACTATAAACAATAAAAATGTTCTAAAATTACCATGATTTTTATTCCTTCTTTCCATTATATGAAGCATTCTTTCACCATCATGAACCTATAAAAGAAAAGAACATAATTAAGCATAATGTCATCCTTGCGCAGGGGCCATTCTAATCTTCTCTGTATCATTCCAATTTTATCGGATGTCTCCAATGAGACTTTTTTTTATGAAGATCATGAGCATAAAAAGTTTTTGTTGTTGTGATCCAACCAATTCGAACAAAAAGACATGTTTGAATGAAAAGCACGATTTGACAAGTAGAAAATCTTCATGCCCAAATATTGAGAGCTGGGTTCAAAATTCTTGAATCCTAATGGAATCCTAGGGAACCGCATAGGCATCCCTCAGCTTCAACTTCTTCAATCCGGCAGTCGTGAGCCAGACCTTATTGGACTTGCTGCTCTCCACCGCAACGCTTGTCACCTTAATCCACACCAACACTTTGGTCTTCAATCCCTCAATGCTAGTAAGGTTTCTCTTCGTCAACATTCCCTTCACCCTAGTGGAGTACCTCATCATGGATCCATTGAAGTTCATCTCAGAGGCCGTGGGAAGGTACACAACAAGCTTGGATTTGGAGATATTGATTTCATAGCAGGTTATGTTGTGTGGGAAGTGGCGTGCAGGAAAGCTATAGTCCTAGATAAATATGGAAAGCTTCTAAGGGGATTTCCATTCAACTTGTTGAAAACCCATTTGGCCTTTTCTTCTATAGTATTATAGAAATTAGTGATATCATCCGTGATGTTGTTGAATTCCTCCTTAGATTTGTTTGAAATCCAAAAACTCTAGGCCTTAATCCTGCCCACCTTACTCAGCACTTTCTCTATTTCACCTTCTTCCCAGATACCTTCCTGCCCTAGCCTCCACCTGCAAGTGCCCCCGCCGACTGGAAAATGAGGGCCGAGGGCACCACAACTACTGTAAAAAATGGCATGACCTCGAAAAGAGGAAGTCAATTAAGAATATTGATCATGTCATTATATCAATAAAATATCAGAGGGAGGGGGTGACATCCTTGACTAATTCATAAGACTAAATTAGAAATAAAAATTATTAATAATGAAATTTAATGTAGTAGATTGAAATTAGAGGATAAATCCTGGTATAATCCCCTATGTGGGCCCTAGATTTTTTCTACCTCATGTAGGAAGTTCAATAAATTATCCAAATTCAGATGGTGGATGTAGTTTTATTTATTTGAACCTCCACATCTGTCTTTTTCTAGTTTGTAAATTATCCATGTTCTAGAGATAATATAAATAGATAGAGTGCAACATATCCTCCCACTTATCCATGAGTTATAACTTTTATAATTGGTTGGATGAATAATCGACCATCATCTTCATTGGTTTCTACATTTTCATCATTTTTCCTGTTGAGTGCTGACTTCAAGGGGGATTCAATAAAAGTAGTCTTTTGTATGATTTCCCAAGGCTCAGTTATATTGATCTCCTGATGGGGGTCTTCCATTGCATGATCCATGAAACCAAGGAATTCCATATGTTCCCTATAGGTGCATTTCTAGTTTCATATTCTTCTTCTAATTCATTGAATAGAAAGTCGAATTTTTTATAATCCAAACAAGAGGGTGAGATGTATAAATAAAATTTAATATAATTAGAAGAGATAGATTCAAAGAAAGATTTAACTCCCTAAGATAGTTCAGCTTCAATATCTTCATCACTAGAAAGTTATAATTGGAGTGGACTTCTACTAGATATAGGAATTTAGTCATTCTCCTCCATATTGACATCAAATCCCCCAACTCGGTTGGTTTCTTCCTTCAGTGGTGTTGGATCTTCTCCATTGAACTACTTGGGGGGACCAAGTAGTTCATCCTATTTACACCAAAATTCATTCAATTCATGTTGATCTCCCTCATGTGTCTCAACAGGCATGTATTCCTTCCATTCTTCCTCATATTATTCAATTTCTATGATATGTGGTGAAATTTCTTCACCCACTTTCATAGGTTCTTGCTCCATCTCAGGTTTGGGATTATATTGGGTAGTGTGGAAATATTCTGTAAGCCTTTTTATTTGACTCCTCAGTCCTTCTATGGTCTCTTTATGTTCATTAAATGGAGCTATATTGTACTCTAAAATATCTTCCTCTTATTGTTGTTACAAATTTGAGTAGTAATTCCATACATAGTAATTTTAGTTTGGATACATCATGGAAATATTTCATCCTTTGGATTTTTTGTATAAAAAAAATAAAAATCTAACTACAATGTGAAAATATATAAAGATAAGTCAACTAAAAATTTTATCCCCATCAACGGTGCTAGTTTTCATGCATACATGTTTTAGGGAATGATAAATGTGTATTTATATGTTTTCCTAGAGAATTATATTGCCTAACCAGTATCATTTATCTTAAAGAGATTTCTCAAAAATTTAACCTGCTTAATCTAATCCAATTTTGTAATAATTCATTTTTTAATGTTTTATGAATGAAATGGAATTTAATAAAATTAATGAAATTCATAAATAAGAAGAATCAAGCCTTCAATTATAAATTAAGATGAAATTATAAATAGAATGGAATTATAAATGAAAGGAAGTTATCCCATGTGAATTTTTAGGGATCACCATCTTTGAAATGATTTAAATCACCATAGTGAACCCACTCCATCATATGTGTAAATACCACAATATACCATTGTTATGAATTAAAAGTACACTTTTTGATCACCAAGAACAACCTCCATTAATATACCCAAAAGAGGAAAATGGTTTTAGATTATGAATTTAAACATTAGATAACTACTATGAGGATTACACATACAATAAATTTTACATTCAATTAACTCAAAGATGATAAAACACATGGGCACAGATTTAAGAACCTAATTACTCCATTGGGGTATTTCATAGGTAAGTTACTAATGATATTGATTGTTATAGTTCTTGGTGTTACGATTTGAATAATAATAGAATAAAAAAATTAGAAAATTATTATAATAATAGTGGGTGTATGGGTAGACACAAAAATAAAAACAATACATAAATTTTTTAGAAATATTAATTACAAATGAAAATTACCAAAAATATATTAAAAATATAAATGAAAGATGAATAAAAGGGGATGATTTGTAGTTGTCCTCCATGGGTGAAGATCTCCACCTTGGTTCCTCAGTTGGAGGGGAATATGATGAATTGGGAAAGATGATATCTCCTTCTTTAATAGGTGAGAATATTTCCTTCAAAATATTTCACCTATTTGACCGATTAAATAGACGAGTAACACATTTCAAACTTCATAAAATATGTTCACTAATGTTTTTTTCTTTCACCGTCCAAATTTCATCTTAACTAGAATTTTTATTTTTGGTGTAATGAATTTTTAAATTACTGTTAATTTTTCTATCTGAGATTTCTAGGTTTCTTACTTAAAATAATAACAATTACCTTCCACCTTAATGGTATCAAAAACAACATGAAACCTATTAATGGAACGTGTCTATTTGTCCTTGTTATATACCACATATAGTCCCCTCAATTGGAGGTTTGTATCTAGAATTTTGCATCTGTTATGGAGGTGGTGTCCACATTGTCCGCCGAAACAACTTTTCACCATGAATGATTTTTTCGGGGCTCAAGATTGTCAACTAAAATTTTTCCCATAAAATAAATGTTTAATTAAATTAATCATGAAATTCTACAAAAAATTAATCAAAAAAATTGGAATAATATTATAAATGTTAGGATCAAATACCCTTGTGATAATATTCAGTCAAAAATCATGATTTAACAAATATATAAATTTTTTCTCAAACCACACTATAAATCAAAAATTGATCATATAAACTCAAATTTATTAATATATAGGGCTTATATAAATTTAATACATATATAAAAAGATTAAAATATTATCTCTACCAATTCCACCACACAAGAAACATGATTTTCCACAAGAATAAAATATCAACATAGAATTTATAGGACACTACAGTTACCAATATTAAAATTCCAATGTAATAAAATCAAAAAACAATTAAACATAAAATCAATCTTTCAAAAACTAACAAAAAATATTAATTTAATTTCATAGTTTTAAATGAAAAAATAAATTCTTGTATTATATTTTCACCCTATAAAAAATTGTGGAATTTTCCCTTTCATTATTTCATGCACCACAATTCATTATTATTAAGGATGTGACATTATGAATTAAATCACCTGTGAATATTTTCCCTCTAATCTCATGATAAAAATCAAGTTGAATAATTATCATGTCATGAGAACGTGGTACTTCTCCATAATCTTGTGATTGAACTACTTTATCAAATTTTTTATGTCAAAAGGCATATAAAATCATGAGTAATTGGAATAAATGTTCAGATGACTATGAGGATTAAGGTTGGTGGGATCTGATGCTATTATACATTAATGCTTAAGGTGGAGGTTATCTATTATGTACAATGAATGATATAAATACTATTATTAAATTCTCCCCTTCAATGTAGCAACTCCCAATTTCCCCAAAACACATGGTATGGTCGTGATTAAATTATAAATAATGAATTATTTGTGCACCCCGTTAATTTTTTTATAATATTTTTTAAATTTTCAAGGATTCTTTTCATTTTATTATATTTTGAAAATATATGATTAAAATAAACCTCACATCCACCACATAACCACGTATGATAAAATTCATAGGTCTAGTAAGTGTGATTTTTGGTTTACCAAAATCACAACCAATTTATCTCATGTTTTGGTTATTTTTTCCACCTTCTTTTTTTAATATTCAAGAGAGGGAAAATAGAGTACAATGAATTAGTCCACACCCTTATACTGATCCCAAAATATCACCCCCACATTTTTTCTTACAATGTATAACATCTATCCCAACATGATTCAATTTACCCCCACATGTCAAATTTAAAATATCATGTATATACTAAGAGTAGGGTAGGAGTGGATTAAATTTCCCTGAAACATAGATCATCCCTAACAAGGTCATACATGGTATCTATGGGATAAAGTAAGGATTTATGTAAATATTGTATTTTATGCATAAGTGGTTTATCAAAATATGCCTCAATCTTTTTAAATGTGTATTTGCATAGTAATAAGATTTTCCATGTTTCAAAACAATTTCTAGAAGGTGACACGTCAAAATATCCCTCAAGAAATATGATCAAGAATAAATAGAAATTATATAGTCTATAAATAATCTCGAGAATGAAATCATTTATTTTGTATAGTCAATCAAGGCATGATTAATACTATCATGTCAATTTACATGAATTTTAGAAATTCAAATCATGAAAAAATTTAGATAATTTCATTTAAATGAATCAACAAATTCCTTCAAATCACATGTCATATTTTCAATATATAAGCTTCACATATTAAAATTCATTTCTCTATTTATATCATTCAATGCCACTAAAATTGAATTCTAAAACATGGAATCACCGGATTCCTAAGAAACTAATTAATCCAAGATAAGTCAATAAAAATATTTATTCAAGTGTGGGTATGAAATTCATATCATTAAAGCTCCAAACATGAATTGGACCAAAAAATATAATGAGTTTAAATGTATAAACAATAAAAATGAAATTCATTTCCCTTGAAGATTAGTTAGTCTCTTTCACATTCTGAGGCTTCTTATCTCCATAATGAACCAATAAAAGAAAATAGCAAAAATAAGAACAAGGATCTTCCCATTATAGTGTAAAATGATAAGAGGGAGGGGGCTGGATGCTTGACTAATTCCTTAGACTAAATTTAAAATATAAATTCATAAGATTTAAAATTAAATATATTGAAATAAATTAATGGATAATTCCTGGTAGAATCCCCCATGTGGGAAATATATTTTAACGACTTCTAGTGCGTTGTAACAAGTATTATCCAAAGTCAGATGGTGGATAAAGATTCATTGATTTGAGCCACCCCATGTGTATTTTCCCACAATGTGTTTCATCCTTGTCCTTTTGATATGACCCATGGATAAATGAACCATATCCCCTCACGATGATACATATCTTACAAGGTTTTGTTAGTATAAATTATTAACCATCCTCTTCCTTGGGTGATACTTGTGCATCCTTCATCTCTTCCAGTGCTGGCTTTATGGGGGCCTCAATAAATGTAGCATCTTGTCTGATTTCCCCATGCTCAACTACATGGATCTCCTATTGGGGATAATACCAGTTATGTTCATTGAAATTTTGGATCTCCATATGTTCCAAAATAGGTGGATGTCTTATTTTTTCATATTTTTCCAATTCATAGAAAAGGATGTCTAATTATTTATAATCATGACAAAAGGAAGTGATGTATAATTCAGATTCAACAAAATTATAAGAGATATATTCAAAGAAAGGATCAAATCCATGAGATGGTTAAACATTAATTTCTTCCTCAATGGTAAGTGACTCATGGAGTAGAAAATTAGCAGATGGAGGCATATATTCAAGATCCTCCATCATAACTTCATATTCCAGAACATAGGTCTTCATCCTTCATTGGTGTTGGATCATATTATTTTCATGGATTTGGGGGATCATGTAGTGCCACACATTCACTCTATAATTAATCCAATTCCTATTTATCTCCCACTTGTGGACTATACAGTAAGTCTTCCTTCCATGCCTACTAAGTTTATTCAATTTCAATGATATGTGTGGAAATTTCTTCCCCCACTTTCTCAGGTTCTTTCTACAACTCATGATTGTTTTTCTCTTGGGTAGTATGGACATATTTGTTTAGCCTTTCTATTTGACTATTTAGTCATTATTTGGCATATTTTTGTTCATTCTATTGAGCTCTAAGGTACTCTCATACAAATTCCACTTGTTTTTATTTCACCTATGATTTTTAATTCTATGAAATGTAATTTTTGTTTGGATATATCATGGAAATTTTTATTTTTTAACTTAAAATAGTATATCTCTCTATAATGTGAAAATAAAAAATGATATGTATAATACTTATTATCTCCTTGAAAAAACACTAGTTTTTATGCACATCTATCCAAGGGTATTGAAAAAACATATTTTTATGTTTTCCTAGTGCAGTACAGTGGTTGACATTGGTCATCTTAGTTGAGGTGCTTTCTCAGTATGTTCATCTACATAAACTAACCAACCAATGAACGAATCCCTATTTAGTTTTTATGTTTTTCAAATGAAATTGAATTTAATAAAATAAGTTATATTCCTATATAATAAAAAAAATAAAATTTAATTATAAATTACAATGAAAATATAAAAATATTTGAATGAGAGACAAATAGAAGTTCTCCTAAGAGAATAATTATGGATCACCTTTATTAAGAATATTTAAATATCAATAATGAACACACTCCATCATATGGATGAACTCTTTAATCTATAACGATTATAAATTAAAGGTCTTCTTAGTGATCATCAAGAACACCCTCCATTAACCTCTTCAATTGAGGAAAAATAGTTGCAGATTAAGAAGTTAAACATTGGGAAACCATAACAATGATTACACCACCTATATATTATCCATATAATTTTATCAAATAGGGTAAAAACACGAGCTTTGGTTTAACAACATGATTACTCCCTTGGGGTATTCCTTAGGTAAGTTACTCATGATCAGGAGTATTAGAGTTAACAGTGGGATGATGAGAAGAAGAAAATAAAAATACAAGGATAAATTTTTGGGATGAAAATAGGGTGGATGAGTGGAAAAAAAATAATAACAATGTATAGATTTATTATATATAAGAATTACAAATGAAAACTAAAAATAAAATAAATAAAACATATAAATGATGAAAATAATAAAAGGATATTATTTCTATTTAGCCTCCCTCAATAGATATCTCCTACATGGTGCCTTGGATGGAGAGGAATGAGTTGATTTCATAAGGAATAGCTCACCTCCTTTTATAATCCAAAATCACTCCTATGAAATATTTCAGATTTTTTATCCATTAAATGGACGATTGATATATTTTTTCCTTCATAAACGATATTCAACAATGTATTTTTCACTCACTCCCCATATTTCATATTAATTTTCCATGGGATATAGATGTTATTAAATTTTTATTTACTGTTAAATTTTATGATTCAGATATCCGTGAAGCTTCCGTCAATTCATAACATCCACATTCCACCTTAATAGATAGAAAACTCCATAAAATATATTAATGGAACACTCTTATGTGTCCTCGTTGTATTGAAGGTTGATTCACTTAAATTGAGGGATTTTATCCGAAATTGTGCTTCCGTTAAAAATGTGTTGTCCACGCAGTCTGCTCAGACACCTTTTCGACATGAATATTTTTTTGGGCTCAAGATTATTTGCAGAGATAATGACCCTAAAGAAAATTTTTATTTAATTTAATTAGTGAATCTAAAATATAATAACCACTTAAATTGGAATAATATTTTAAATGTTATGCCCACAATACTGTGGTGAAAATATTTTCTCAAAAATCCTTATTTAACAATTTATACATTTTTTCTCAACACACACCATATATTCCAAATAGATCCATATAACCTCAAAGTAATACATATGACTGGTTTAAATAAATTAATGAATATTTAAAATGAGAAAAATATTATCTCTACCAATTTCAGCACAATTAAACCATTCACGTCCTCAAGGATAAAATCTCAACATGGAATTCAAATGACAGTAATGTTACAATTATTAAAATTAAAATGTAATAAATTAAAAATATTATTTTTCAAATAAAAATTTCTAAATTCCAAATAAAATATAAGTTTAATTGATATTTTTCAACAGAATAATCAATTCTTGTATTTTACATTTCATTTTCAAAAATTAATGAACTTCTCCTTTCATTAATTCAAAATCCACAATTAATTATTATTAGACAAGTGAAATCATGATATACTTCACCTTTGAGTATTTTCTCTCAAGTATCATAATAAATATCAACTAAAGTTATACTCATATAATCAAAATGTGTTCCTTATCCCTAGTCATGTAAATGAGATACCTTCTCCACTTTATAAATAAAAAAATTCATTAAAATCAAAAGGAATTCTAATATATTTTAAGATGACTCTAAGGCTCATGGTTGGTAGGATTTGATTCTTTTATACATTAATGATCATGTAAGAGGTTTATCTATTAAGTTCAATGAATAATATCAAAAAGTGTAATTAAAATCTCCCTTTCAATATGGAAACTCCCATTTCCCCTAAACTCAAAGTAAGTTCATAATCAAATTATGAATATTGAATGATTTGTACACCCTATTGATTTTTTTATATATATTTATTCAATGAACCTTTTTTAGAAAATTATGATTAAAATAAACCACACATCAACCACCTAACCATGTATGATAAAAATAATTTGGCCCAGTAATGGTTATATTTGGTTTCCCCAAATCATGACAAATTTATTCACATTTGGGTTATTTTTTTCATTTTTGTTTTTTATTATTTCCAATGGGGGAAAAATAATAGAGTACGATGAATGATTGCACAAACATTTACAATTACAATAATAACACCCCAAATTCTCTTCCTGATAATTTATAACATCCAATCCACCATGATTAAATTTACCCCCACACGTCAACTGTAAAATATCATGCATATACTAAGAGTAGGTGATGAATGGATAAAAATATCTTAAAAGAAGGATAATCCCTAATAAGGTAATTCATGGTCTATATGTTGTAAAAGCATGATTGATGTAAAGGTTGTATTTTAAGGAAATGTGGTTTATCAAAGTATGCCTAAATCTTTTTAAATGTGTTTTTGCACAGTCATTATCTTTGAAATGTTTCAATACATGTTTTGTATGATGACATGTCCAAAGATAATTCATGAAATAGACTTACGAATAAATATGAAGTACGTGTTCAAGATGTACTCTCAGGAATGAAACACATAATTCTATACAATCACTCAAATGATGATTAATAGTAACTAATAAATTCTCATGATTTTCATAATTTCAAAGCATGAAAAAAATCTACAGAATTCTATTTATAGGAATCGATTAATTCCTTAAACTCATGAGTCATCATTTCAATATCTATGATTCAATTTTAAAAATTATTTAACCATTTAAATCATTTTATGTCATTAACATTGAATTATAAAACATGGAATCACTGGATTCCTTGGAAACTCATGACTCTTAGATAAGTCATGAAAATCATTAATTCTAGAGTTGACATGCAATTCTTATCATTAAATCCCAAAACTTGTTATGGACCAAAAAATGTAAGGAGTATAAAAGTTTAAATAATAAAAATGATCCCACTTTCCTAGGAATGATAGTTCTTATCTTCCAATGTCTGAGGATTCCTTTCTCCATCATAAAATAATAAAATAAAACAACTCAATTAATTACATTGATCATGTCAGGATATATCTAAAAAAGAGGAGGGAGGGGGCAGCATGATTGACTAATTCCAAATACTAAATTTGAAATCTAAATTCCTAATATTGAAAATGAAATTTATAGAAATAAACTAAAGTATAAATCACGGTACGATCCCCCAAGTGGGTACAAGTTATTTACTTCCACCGATGGGGATTACCATCTATTATCCCATGAAAGATGATGGGTACATATTAATTAATTTGATCCACCATTATGTATTTTTTGAGGTTGTGATTTGTCCTTTTTTTAAGAGAATATACATGGAAATATTAAACCATATCTCCACTTCACAATGATCTATAGCTTGAATGGTTGGTATTGGATGAATAATGGTTCATCCTCTTCCATGGTTTATAATTCGGTATCCATCTTCTATTCCAGTGTTGGCATTATGGGGGAATCAATAAAATTAGCCACATTTATTATTTATGATGGCTCAAATACAGGGTTATCCTGATGGGTCTCCTCTAATTCATGTTCATTGAACTTAGTAAGCTCCATATTTTCCTCAATAGGTGCATGAATAGTTTCTTAAAATTCTTCCAAGAAAAAAAAACAATGTATTGTTCTGTATAATCAAAAAAAATTATAGTGTGATGTATATTTCATATTAAATAAAATTAGAAGAGTTTGATCCAAATAAGGGTTCCACTCCATGATTGGGTTCAGCATCAATCTCTGCCTCTGTGGTATGTGCCTCCTGGAGTAGACTCTTAGAAAATGGAGGCAGGTATTCTAGCTGCTCCATCATGGCTTCAATTTCGACACTTCGGTGGTGTAATCCATAATTCATTATGTATCTTCTTCGTTGAAAGTCTTGGGGAGGTCAGGCAGTTCCTCACATTCACCCGGTAATTCATCAACTTCCTATTGATCTCCCTCATGTGGCTTAGTAGACAAGACATCCTTACATGCCACCTCAGGTTCTTCAATTTCAATGAAAAGTGGTTAAATTTCATCCACCACTTTCTCAAGTTCTTTCTCAGGCATAGGGTTGGGTTTTGCTTGGGTAGTTCTAAAAAATTCTATTAGCCTTTATATATGAATATTTAGTCTATATATGCTCTGTTTATGTTCATTATATTGAGATCTATTGTACTCTAAAAAGGCTTCACCTTGTTCATTTCCACATGCATAGTAGTTATTGTTCAAATACATCATGGAACATTTTTTCTTTTTTTAAATGGACATATATATACATCATTAAATTTTTAAAAGATAAGTAAACTACTGATTTGATCCCCAGTAACGGTTCCTGCTTTGATGCACACATGTCGTAGGGCATGGAAAAATCATATTTCTATGTTTTCATAGTGCTGCGTAGTTACAGACCATGGTCATCTCACATAAGAATCTTTCATAGTGTGTTCACATAATTAATTAATTTCACCTAAAAACTAATTCATTTTTCGTTGGTTTTTTTTTGTTTTTTAAAGAAATTTAATTTAATAAAATAAATGAAATTCATAAATAAGATGAAACTAACATTAAATTCTAAATTACCAATCAAATCTAAATATAATAGAAATGGATAAAAAAGGGATTTGTCCAATGAAAATTTTCTGGGAGCACCTTTACTGGCCAACTATAAATCTTTTAAGTGAATACACTCCATTGTATGACTTCACTTTTCAATCTATCGCGATTATGAATGAAAAGCCTACGTAGTGATCACCAAGAAAACTATCCATTCACTTACTCAATTGAGGGAATATTGTTGTATATTAAGATAACAAACTTTAGAGAACCACTTGGACGATTACACAAACTATAAATTATCCTTATAATAAACTCATAGAAGATAGAAAACGTGTCTTATTTTTCAAGAGCCCAATTACTCCCTCAGGATATTACTAGAGTCAGTTACACATGATCCTATGTATTAGAGTTCAAAGTTCTAATGTCCTGGATCTAGATGCCACTCAAAAGATCCCTATACCCAGTTGGCCACATGGACTGAAGCACATTTCCCTAAATGTCACAGCCTTCTGAATAATAGTAATGGAATGGGTGTGATTATGGAGAAACTAATCCCTTGTTGGTAGATAATAACACAATGGAATAAAATAATATACATATAACTAAAGCTGTAATCCCATACAATAGGAGTAAACAACATAAGAATGGTAACAAAAATAACCAGATGTCATAGAATAAAAAGGATGATGCTCCATGTCACATGTTCTGTAGAATACAAAAAATAGGTTACAGAATAGTAATAAATCATATAATTACCAAATTACACAAAGAGACAATAGAAACTGAAAAGCATCGCATGATTTCACTTGGTCCCATGATCTCCTCCTCCTAAACAAATTCTCAAGTACATCTAGAAGATTTCCTACCACTATCGGCACCTGTAACAACATAATATGTTTGGTCCCAATGACATGACCAATATAGGGTGTGATACTAAATCCCAAAAAGAAACCACCCAAAGTTTGTGCCAATCTGTCAATGAATATATGTAACGGGGTCTATGCAATAAAAAAATAGAAAACTAGGAAGTACTAAAATGTAAAAAATACTACATGTATTGGATACAATTTACATTCATTTATGTTCATTATTTATTGAATTACATTCAATTATATAACACTTGAGATCCATCCTATGCCGGAGAATCCATGTATAAATGTATGTCCAAGAGATGTGTTAAAATACCCTCCAAATAGGTTATAGTTACGAATGAATCCAATATTTTGATTTGTATTGGAAAAACATAATAAGCCATTTCATTCAATATTCAAATTATTTTTAAATATAAACACATGACATAAAAATAGATTCCAATAGATACCATCTTAGGAATCCCTCATTGGATTTAGGGTTCTCTCGACATTTAAATAAAGTATCCATGAGCCGGAACACTACATTCATGGGTTGCTCACGATATAACATGATAGTGCCCTATTTTAGTCCATCTATGGTCTTTTAACTGAGTCCATGGTTCAGTCACGTTATATTGTATAATTCTCATACGATCATGACCTTTCCATTTAACCTAAGGCTATGTCTTTCCCATTGATATTTAAGGTTTTCTCATTTTATATAAGAAATAACACATGTAAATTAAACTATTAAAAGGATTTAACATCAATATGTCACATGGTAAATTCATATCACAAGATATACTGGTAAATTAATCTACCTGATGTCTTTTAATTTAATCATCTTCATTTGAACAACCCAATATGAGAATGTAATTCATGTCTCATAGGCATCCAAGTCCAAATAAATTACAACGACCATTTGAAAAAAAAAAGTACAAATGGGGTGGCCCTTAATCAAGGTAAGAAACACTAAAAATACATTAAAACCCTTAATAAAATACATGAAAACAATAGTCAATATAAATATAAAATATTCTTTCAGGGAGAAACCCTAATAATGGGTTCATGACACTCCGAAACTGATATTCATCTTGAAAATTAACAAAAGGCACGAGACCACCTACCTTTTACTAGTATGACTCTACTCATCCAGTGTCATAAACTAATTTTACCTAGAATGTAGTAGATCTACAAAATAATCATAAATAATCAATCCCCTATGATCAATCCCTGAGAGAAAATCATGAAGAAATGATTAAGAGGAATTGAGAGCTCACTAAGGGGATTACAAAGCATTCAATGGTGTTAGATTTTGAAATTAGACTATGAAACAAGAGGCCACCTTATACTCAGATTTCCTGGGTGCACTATTTTTCAAAGAGGGGTGAGATCAATATTTTTTAAAAAAATGATTCTACTTCTAGATTTAATGAAGAAATGAATAGTACACGACATGTATTGGAATCTACATATAGTTTGCATACAGATCCTATCATGAACATTACATGGCATGTACTGGGAAGTATACGGTGTGTGACCATATTACATGACATGTTCATAAAAGGACACGACATGTAACACACATTTTCATTGTGTAACATGCTTTCAGTTAGAGAATGACCTATTTTCCAGCCATTTCTTTATGATAAAACTAAAAAGAAAAATATTAGTACCTAAAATAAAGAACATGGTTCATACAATCATTCCCCCCCTAATGAAATTCATCCTTAAATTTCCCTTCCAAGGGTGAAAAATATCAGTTTGGGACCAACACTAGTTACTGAGCAAGTACATCCTCCACTTGCTCCCAAGACTCGTCCTATAAATAGTTGTGCTACCATAAAAACCGTTCTTGAGGAACTGGACAACCTGGAAGATCCTTCGAGATCCATTCATCTATACATATCACATTCTCCTCAAAGGATGCATCATCCTAAATCTCAACACACTCAAGATTAAAAACCTAATATTGATTTGAGTTATAGAAGCAAAACTGAGTTATGTGGAAGATTTCGTGTGTGGATCAGTACCTATGAGGTAACTGCAAACTATAGGCAACTGACTCGACTCTCTCCAAAATCATTAAGGGCATAAAATATCTCAGTGTATTTTTAACATATATCCTAATCAAACGGTGTCCCAACCTTGGTTAAATAGTAATGAAATTTCATTCCCCATCCTAATACTCTAGGGGTTATCTGTGGCAATCAAAATAATATTTCTGAAGAGGCTATGCATTGGCCATTCACGTCTGATTCAACTGGACCTTCTCAGAAGTCTCCTGCTTGAGATGAGGTCCCAGTAATGTTGCCTCACCTGCCTCCATCTAGCACAGGGGATAATTACATGTCCAATTGTATACATCCTCATATGGTTTCATCAGTATCATCTCGTGATTACTATTATTGACGGAGAATTCAAGCAAGGGATTTTGCATCTCCCAAGAGCCCCCATAATCCATGATGCATGCTCAAAAAACATCTTCTATAACATGTATCATATGATTTGACTGACCCTAAGAATGAGGGTGGTATGTTGTGATCAGAAGTACATGTGTACCCAGCTGCCTCTAAAAACTCTACCCAAAACAAGATGTAAAATGGTAATCCCTTTCTGAAATGATACAGAACAGGACCCAGTGTTATCGTAAAACCTCTTTGATATACAACCTCCTGAGATCATCCACACTAAAAGTTTCCATGATCGATAATAAATTAGAGACCTTCATAATTCTACCAACAACAACCAAGAAAACATCATTACCTCAAGGTGAACTTGGTAAACCAATGACATTATCCATAACAACATTATCCCATTTCCACTTCGGAATATGTAGCTTCTATAAATGCCCAGTCAGTTGCTGATGTTCTTACATAACCAGCAAACATCACCTCGTAACAAAACCAGCTACATATCTATTCATATATATCCACCAATATTGACGATGTAAGTAATAGTACATCTTGGTGACCCCTATATGTATTTCCCAATATGAATCATGAATCTCCCACATCAAGTCCTTGTATATATCCACTAGAACCCAAACACGTACATACACAAGCTAGATCTCATTATCACCTACCGTCCAACCACAATGAGGTTCCTCAGCTTACATACTCTCCCATAAAACTAGGTATTCAAAATCCAATACATACCTGATCTTCACTCATTCCAGTAGGGTACAGGTAACAACTAAGGATGATAGAAAGGTCTATCCATGCCAACCATTTACCTCCATGTGAATCTTAGAGAATAACACCATAAGCTACTACTCTCTACTTTCCAAATTCACTATCTGTATTTGAGTTCTCCTACTAAAATAATCAGCCACTACATTTCATTTCCCAAGAATGTAGGAAAGCCTGATGTCGAAATAATGATGTTATTACACCCACCTATTCTTAATTAGATTTATATCACACTATGTGATGTTGTACTTGGGGATTATGTGGTAGGTGTACACCATAAAATTCTCTCCAAACATGTAATATCTCCATCAGTGAAATCCACTAACTACCATATCTAACTCAAGTTCATGTGTTAAGTAATTCCTCTCATGTTTTTTCAACTACCAAGACCTGTACACAATGACAAGTCCACATTTCCTATGCATTTTTCCCAGCCCAATACCTAATGAGTCACAGTACACAGTGTAACTCTTTCGCAGTTCTGAAAAAATATGTTTCAACATCGTTTTCAATCTTCTTTTAGCTCATAAAAGTCCATTTCACAGGAATATAACTAGACATACTTTTCACCATTTTAAATTAGTAAAATCAATGACATTACTAATGGTGATAAATCAAATACGAAATGGTTGTAGTAACAAGCCAACCCCAGGAAACTCTACACCTAAAAGGCATTCTTAGGATACTCCTAGGAGACTATTTCTCTAACATTCAATTATTCCATTAATACACCTATATATGAGAAAATGTGACCCCAAAAGTAACTTATAT
The DNA here is from genome assembly GCA_963277665.1 of Viscum album. Classification (NCBI taxonomy): domain Eukaryota; kingdom Viridiplantae; phylum Streptophyta; class Magnoliopsida; order Santalales; family Viscaceae; genus Viscum; species Viscum album. The sequence goes on along the minus strand of OY728152.1, from coordinate 734,412,323 downwards.
CCTTCCATAAGAGGAAATTTTAGTGCATAGAATATATCTGATCATCTCTAAGTTTACTCAAAATGATCTCAAGATGCATGTCATTGTCTTGTCGATTTTGAGAAAACCCCATGATATCCTCCATGAACACCACTACCAAAAATTAAAGATCATGAAGGAATACTAAGATCACTAGTACCATAAAAATTGCTCAGACATTAATGAGACTGAATAGTATAAAAAAATACTCATAAAAACTACACCTACTCTGGACTATATGGGTTTTTTCTAATGATATAACATGAAACAGATGATAACCAGATATCTAGTCAATATTTCAGATAACTTGAGCTCCACAGAATTGATCAAAGATATCTTATATTCAATATAGAAGGTACCAGTTCATACCCATCAACTAGTTCAATTTTCAAAAATCCATCCATAGTCTTAGGGCACCGCCTGACTATTTCTCTAAAAGGACCAAAAACCCCATAGAGAAGTATTGGGTCAGATAAAACCCCTATATTTATAATACAATATCTTCCTCTTGATCCCTTTAAACTCCTTTATATCTATAATATAATGATGAATGGATACTAGTGTAGCTCTGAGAACTGTATCGATAGACAACTCTACCTATCTTTCGAGAGGTAAACCTCAATAGTCATTTGAGAAGACATCGTTGAACATATAAACTACTAGAGGACTATTATTAAATCATGATTCCTAGTAATCCTTATATAAACTCACAATTATAGCTTTCATGCCTCCCAATCCATGATGATCAGATCCAGATTAGCTAACTTGGACATCCCATTCACCTTTGTGTTGAAAAGATCCACCCTCTGGAGACATAAAACTCACCCTACGATGATTATAATAAATATTTTATACAAAGGAGGAAATGTAGTCCATTCTGAGAATGAATTCAAAACCATCCATCTCTAAGACATAGAGATCCCATCAGAAGAGACACCCTCCATCCTAAAGGGGAAACTATTTTCACTATTTCACACCTACCGTTCTAATCCCTAATGAAGTGTATAGCTTTATAGAATTTTCATAATTAAACACATAGAGCCCTAAGATCTCAACAAAATGAAAAAAATGAAATTGGTGAATCCCAATTATCAAAAAGTGTAGAAGCTAAATAGTGGTATCTATAATAGTACCTATTATAGTATAAGGTACAAGATTTTCCTCCCACTATGTATGTTGCACTGGATATGTTTGAACTGTACCACGACCCTTTGACAAGTGTTGGCTACCATGAGATGATCAACCCTGTTGTCGCCGCAAACCAAGGGCCTGGCTACCATGGCCATGACAACCACTTCGCCTTAAACAACCTGATGCATTCTAGTTCCCTGACTGGTGAGAAGCTATTGATCCTACTTCTACATGTGGAGTTGGTGTTTATCCTCTTTCACTATCTTCTAGTGAATTTTTTTGTAGAAGAGTAGTAGAAGTCCCATCATGCCCACGATCATCACTCGACTCGGTTCATCGAACAATGTGGTCTTTTATGCCAAACTCTTCCACACTAGTAGCCCCTCCCAGGTCTACCTGAAGAAACGTTCTGCCTACAAGCATTAGCATGAGATGTCTCCAGATGACACTTCTCGATAGCAGTCAAAAATATCACCAGATAACGGCAATGAACCACCCTGGAATGTACCTCCATATTCCCTCAAATTATTTATGATAATCATTACCTAATTCACTATAGAAGATAGAGTAGTCAGCTAAAAGATAATTACCTGCATTTAGATGTAGTTATTGAGACCATACTCAAAATGCATAGCCTTTGACAAATCATCACCCATAAAAATAAGTGAAAATAATTAGAGCTTAGTATTTTAGGTTGAGTAATCCATTAGTGATAATGTTCCATGCTCTAGATTCATAATCTCATTGGATTTATCATCCCATAGAATATCAGGATATAAGTAAACATAGAAGACTATCATAAAATGTTCACAAGAATTATCTTAATGATATTCTATCTGAGTAATAAAATTCCACCATCATTTGGTGGAATAAAAAAACATATATGTAGTGTGATTTACCCTCTGCTCATGAGGCCACTCCAGGTGCTCAATGATTGATAAAAGGACTCTATCAATGAATCTTTACCCTGGTGTCCATCACCCCTCGAAAACATGGGTGGATTATAGAATTGGAACACTCATGTCATCACTTCCATAAATGCAGTAGGATGTGATGTTCCTTGAATGGTTTTCCTGAACCTCATAAATTCTTCTCAATACTATGAATAAACACTTGCATTCAGTATAATAGATGGTTCCACAACAGACAAAACTGAAGGATCCCCTAGTATCCCGTGGCCTACCACCTTAGGGGTATGATCCTTTCCACTCTCCAGACATACAACTAGAGGTTTTTGTAGAGGATTGACTCAACAAGGTCAATCACACACATTTGGTGAAGTTCATTTTCATGGTTTGTAGTTAAGAGCATAAGAACAAAACAGGAGAAGAAAATCCTCAAAAGATAACAAAGATGAGTACACTATTTCTAGAAACCATACATATCATGTATAATTAAGCTCTAATACGGTCGTGTATTCCCTCTGATCTGGGCATGTAAACACACCAGTTAAATAGTGTGTTTTTTGGGTACATAGTGTATAATCATGATTCCTCCTCCAGGATATATAAATGTACACAACTAGTACAACATGAGGTATGTCTAGGTATGTCTTTATAGTGTGTACCAAATGTACTAAGCTGTGTAATTTTCTCAAACCATTATATCATGTTCTTCGTGACATGATCGAACACACTTTCAAATTAAACATGGTGTATAGAGGTTGTACAATGTGTGTATTTATGAAAAGTTTTCTTCCCAAACAAAAAAACACATGCCATGTGTTCATAGCATCACACAACATGTTGTTCGGGTTTTAAGGAAGTAAAACAATCAAGAATTGATCGAAGCCCATTTTTGAATAGATAAAATTCTTTTTTCAAAATTCTGATGTTTGGGGGCCCATACTCTCTTGGAATCAATGTTTTTCATTTACATATAGAATATCATATGATAATTTAAAAAAATTACAAACCATGATCCACCTAATTCTGATTCCAGAGGGCCCATACACATTACGGACCAATGTTTGGTGTCTATCCAATTAGAACCATAATACATACTAATACACCTATCACAATAGTAGGAATATCCATCATGATACCTATCTCAACAGAATGCATATCTATCATGATATCTATCTCAATAGAAGGTAATCACTAATGATCTCAAAATGGAATGACAAGAATTCCTGGCACATGATTTCTAAAAAATGTATATATGATTCATGAGATGGAATACCCCAATATCATCATGTTATAACCAAATAGAACCCCATGATATTAATAATATCAATACAATACAAGTGATTCACCCAACTGTGAAATCAAATCAATTGGGATTTTCTCTATACACAGGGTAGCTACTCTTAGTCATAGTTTATTACCAAACTCCATTTCCATCTGATCCATGTCTATTGTCCCCAAATAGTAAGAAAAATCTGAGAAAGACTCATTTGAAACCTCTTTGTATCATCCCGAATCCAGAAGACACTAAATATTTCCCCACACCTAGTAGACCACATGGACCCAAACACATTTCCCCAAACTCTAGAGTTTATCGACATGTTGTGAGGGCCTGTGTAGGATAGTGGGAAAAATATGCCCTCATTGGCAGAGTGTAACATAGTGGGATAAAATAATATATATCGAAGAAGCAGTAATACCATACAACACGATTAAACATAAGAAGAATGATTATAAAAAAACTAGATGTCACAACAAACAAAGGATTGTGCACAATGTCACATGTTCTAGAAAACAGCCAAAACAAGTTACACTAAAGTAATACATGATATGATTATTAATGTACAAAAAGAGATAAAAGAATTTTTCAAGCATCACAAGCCTTATCTTTGTCCAATTATCTCATACTCCTAAATCGTATATCAAGTACATGTAGAAGGGTTCTTACCATTATAGACGCATGCAACAACATAATCTATTTGGACATAAAAACATGACCCAAACTAGGTGTAAGACTAAATCCCAGAAGGAAACTACCCATGGTCTGTGAAAATCTATCAATTAATAGATATAACAGGTAGTGTGTAATTGGGAAAATATTAAACTGGGAAGTACTAAAAAGTAAACAGTCCTACATGTATTGGATTCCATTTAAATTCATTTTTGTTCATTATCTATTAAATCACATTGAATTATATAAGTCTCTGGATCCGACACAGGACTGACAATCCCTATACTATATTATACCCATCATATGTCTCAAAAGACCCTCTATACATGTAATAGTGAGGACCAAATCCTACCAAGTACTTTATTGAAAAACACATCATAATTTATTCCACTTTATATTCAAATTATTAGTAAATGTAAATTCATCAAATATAAATAGCATCTAATAGTGACCATCCTTAGAATCCCTCAATGAATTTATGGTTTTAATTATATTAAAATAATTTCTCCTTGTTCCCGAACACTACATCTAGTCCTTGCTCACGACATAGCATGATAATACCATCTTTAAGTCCATAAATTGGTTTTTAAAAGAGGTCATGGTTCTCCCAATGTGTAAGGTGAAATAGTCATATGAACTCTAATTTTCCTTTAAACATGAGGCTATGTCATACCAATTTCTATTTATTCCTTTATCATTATATATATGAAGCAACACTTGTAAGTTAAACTATTAAATGGATTTAACATTAATAACTCACTTGGGTAATTCACCTCACAAGAAACACATGTAAATTATACCATTGTATGGATTTTCATTTAATCAACATCATTTTGAACAACACATGATATTATTATAAGGCATGACACCTAGGAATCCATGGAGAAATGCCTATAAATAGCCACTCATGGAAAAATGAACCACCAGGGTGGCCCTTAATCAAGGTAAAAACACTAATCATTCTTTAATACCCTTAATTATTTACCTAAAAATAATAGGAAATATAAATAGACAATATTCATTCACAGTGACCCATAGAAATGGATACACTATACTCTGATACATATATTCAACTTTACAATTAATGAATGGCATGAGACCACCCACCTCCTACTAGAATGACTTTCCTTGCCCCGAGCTGACCTGTAATTCATCCTAAAATGGAGTAGATCTACAAAAAGAGCATAAACGCTCAAGCCTCAATAATTCAGTTGAGTGAAGAAATCTTGAAGAATATATCAAGAGAAATTGAGAGCTTAATGAAGGATTCAAATAAAACTAACGTTGTTTGAATCTGATATTAGAGAACCAAACAGAAGGTGACCCTATCCTTAGATTGCCTGGGTATGTTTTTAAACGAAGAAGGGGGAGTTCCGTACATTTTTTCAAAAATGAAGCTACTTCCTAATTTTACGAAAAAAATAAAATACACGACATCTAATTGAGACTAAACACAGTGTCCATAGAGATCATGTAAATAACATTACATGGAGTATACTTGGATGTACATTTTGTGTTCCCATATTACATCACATGTTCTTGAAAGTGCATGGCGTTTGACAACCACTTATGTCATATAAGAGGAATATTACCATCCCTTGACCTATTTTTCATTACTTTAGATTAGTACAAACTAAAAAATAAAATATCTACATGTTAAAGGAATAACCATGTTCTTACAACTGTGATAAGATGAGAAAAATAATGGATAAAAAGATAGGGAAAATTATCAGGAGGTAATAGCGTGGATAGGTGGACACAAAAATTAAAACAATGCATGATTTTATTAGAAATATAAAATAAAATTCAAAACTAAAATAATAATAAAAAATTATAAGTTAAAAAATAAATAATAGGGGAAGATTTGAAGTCCGCCTCTCTTAGTGGAGATCTCTTCCTTGGTGCCTCAGATGGAGTGGAATGGGATAATTTGTGAGGGATGAGCTCTCTTCTTTTTATAGGCCAGAATCTATCCTCCAAAATATTTCACATAATTGGCCCATTAAACTGATTATTCAAAAGTTCCATTCTTCATAAAAAATGGTAACCAATGTATTTTTCTTTTACACTCCATATTTAAGATTATGTGGCTACGATAATTAAGATTGATGAATTTTCTATTGACTGTTACTTTTTAGGTCCGATATTTCAAGGAAGCTTCCTTCAATTTATAATGTACCCCTTATACCATAATGATTTCCTAACTACATTATATTTATTAATGGAATGCACTTGTGTGTCATAGTAATATTATTGGTCAAATGTACTCAATTAGAGGGGTGTTTCCCGAATTGAGCATTTGTTACAGTGGTGCGGTCCACACAGTCCATCTGAACAGCTTTTCAAGCTGAATTATTTTTTTAGGGATCTAGATTGTTTTATCAGATCATACTCCTGAAGAAAAGGTTGATGTAAAATAATATGTGAATCCTAAATATATAATAAATTAAATTTTAATAATATTATAAGTGTTATTTCCAAAATACCCTTGTGATAAATTTTCTTCAAAAATCCAATTTTATCAATTTTTACATCTTTTTCTCATAACACACTATAAATCCAAAACTAATCCATTTACACTAAAATTAATAAATATGTAGGTTTTAAATAAATTTAATGAAGATATAAAATTATGAAACTATTATATCTATCAAGGAATGGTGATTGAATCCACCCACCTCACAAACTCGTGAGAAAATAACGAACGACAAAAATTCGTCAAAAAATAGGATTTAAACTCCAGAAAATAATTAGATCTCATTAAGTAACATTAACATATCCATATCTCAACATTAGTGGAATAAAAAAATATAGATATATTCCTAAAGGACATATCTATAAATCCAAGAGATGTAAGAAGAAAAAACTAAGGAATAACAACAATGAATAAAGAATTATTATGCAATCTGGCCTTCAACACACCATGATTTTCTAATAGATAACTCTTAGATGGAAGGAAAGGGTATCCAATGACATTGAGAGGAGAGAAAAACATTATAGGCTTAAATAATGTAATAATTTGGTGTTAAGGGGAAAATCCAAATCCAGTATACACTTTTTAGATCTATCTTTTAACCATTCACGATCTTGAAAATTGTTCATGTTTAGGTAGAGTGTGCATGTTTAGGAAAACTGTGTGTTAACTATGAACATGCATGAACCTCAGGAATCATGTAAAATATATATAAAAACTATTCAAAAACCATTAATAATGTATCTATCTCAAAAATCCATGCTATCTCTTGGGTGGATACACTATTTTTCCAAAATGTGCACCTATCTAGTGCCCACTATTTCCATTTTCATTGTTTCCTAGAGGTGTTTCAGGGTTTTTATTATCCATTCTCAAACTATTAAGCTCCAAAAAGCCCCAAAATGAGTCTATAACTCCGCTAAAACCTTATAAAATCATCCAAATTTATATACATACAGAAAATTCAGAAACAATATTACTTACATGAGACGTGTGGTGGTACAATATAAAACATCAAAATTGGTGTATAATTATTTGAGTTTTTGAGAAATCCTAAACATATAAACACATGATATTCTCTATAACTATTAAGATATACTTTAATGAAAAAATTAATATAGGAAAATTTATCTAAACCAACCTATGTTTCTAGTTTTAACATCTCATGACTCTGTACTAAAACATGTACTTTTAAAAACATAATCATTTAATTTCTAGATTTGATACAAATAAATGTGTCATAATTTATTCCATATAAAACATTTAAAACAATATAAAATTAATTTATCACTTACATAACCAATTTACTTTTAGGTTTATATTTTTATATAATTAGGAAAAACTCATTTAAGTGGAAATTTCCACACAATTAATTTTTTTTTAAAAAACGATTTCTTCATAAAGACTTGATTTATTGGATCATGATAATTTCCATATCTTGAACATGCACTTTATTAAATTTTCTATTCAACTATAATCCTTATGAAATATAATTTCAAAACATTGTATGAGAATAATATAGCTTTGTATGGGATATTAAATTAAGAAATCCATATTTCTAGTGGAAAACATGAGAACCAATAAATTTTTTACCAATTTCCATGTAATTATTTGGGTGTATATAATAAATCATATCCACATTTAAAACAAAATATTTTCTCAAAAAAATGCCTAAAATTCATACAAAGAAATTAGATACCCTTTTAGGGAATGTAGAGGATCAAATTCATAACAAGTTTTAATCATGAATCAAAATAAATGGATCCTTATTAAATCCATTTAAATATCTACCATGGTTACTTCCATATTTATTCCCTTTAAGATAAGGAACATTACCCAAAACATTGGAGAGAAATAATGGGGATAACCTGTCATTAAATATATATCACGATCACCCATAATATAAGATGTATCAGTCTCACACATCATCATTTAAATTTTTTTTGTACTATACCATGAATAATACATTTTATGACGGTAAATATTCATCATAAAATCCTTGAAAAACACTTTTTATTATATATGAAAATCAATTTTGGATATCTAAATACCCTTTCCTTTTAAAATATTATTTTCAAAAATAAAAAACCAAGAATAAATTAGAAAGAGGGATTTTATTTGATGAAAACATAATGTCTTGAAATTCATTCCAAATTTAATATAATAGTTACATAATTGGGAGGATATTTTGAAACCATATATATTAAAATATAACATTCATTTATTCCTTTTTGTAAATAATTTTAATACATTTTGTGTAAAATACATATATAGATTCATTCTAAAATCATAAAAAAGAAAGACAAAAGAAATATAAAAAATACTTTATAACTCTTTTATTTACATATTAATTCACCTATAAAATGATATTAAAAATATTATCATAGAATAAAAATATTCAGAATATAACTCTATGAAATATATAATATTAAGTTTTAAGTTAAATTATTCTTTACCTCGACTCTGAATCGTCACAAAAATTATTTACCTTCATGAATAATAAAATTATTTTTATTATTTAATTTTTTAATAAATATTTACATGTTTCTTATTCCTTTTATTTTATTTTTTACTATGTTATATTCAGTTACCTAATCATTTACGTTCATGATATTCTTTTTGATGATATTCAAAATATAGGTCTAAAATGACTTCAATAGGTTGACTATGGTCAAAGAGGTAATTGTTTTTCCATTTAGAAAACAATAATCATGAAATAATTATCATATTTATACTCTAATTATACTTTTAAAACCAAACATGATATATGTTCATGAAAAATGAACCACGCTACAATCGTGTTGATGGTAGGCTGTACTTACTTTTGATTAACATTTTAGTTATTCAAAGATCATGATAGAAATATGTTATGTATTACGTTATAACAAAATAATTATAATTATATAGTAAATATCATATTATATCTTCATATTACCTTATATATATTATCCATGTGATGTGGTGATGGAAAATGAATCACATCAATTCATGGGGCTGGTAGTCCACATGCATGCATAGACAAAATTATTTTTAAATTAATGGAAAGATAATAAATAAGATGGTATATTATCTTTAGGGAATGAAAAATATGTCATTACTATAATATAATATATATATATATTAAATCCATCATTTTAACCAACCATGAGAGGAGGTTATTGAAAACAAATTTCATCAGTTGGGAGGTGGTAGTCCACCGTATAGATGAGAAATGAATTCTTTTCCCATTTGATGGAAGAGTAGAAAAATATAGGGTACTAAATTAACATAACAAAATATAAATATATTTAATATTATTATTTTATTATTTCTTCTTGTTTAATAATATTGTAATGAGGTATAAGAATAATTTATATAAGAATGTTTGGTTGAGAACTATACCTCTTCATTAGACGACCTCTTTTGGTTTATACCTAAAACATTACTAGGTTGGTTTAATGATAAAACCATGAAATCTAGGAATTGGGTAGGGATTTATATAAGATATATTTAAGGTATTGGATGAACCAAAAATCTTTTCATGTGTGATGACAAGAGGCTAGGAGATTCCCTTTTATAAGAGTGGGGAAATGAACTCTTGAAATTAAATAATGTATTAAATTAAAATAAATTAATTTCATGAATAATTGACTCAAAATGATATAATTAGAATATAAAATAATTTAGGGTAAAAAATAACCTCATACAATAATAACTAGACATGTTTAGGCGATGTTTTTACCTTTATATCATTGTTTTAATCCTTTATTAACTCCTTTGACTATTAGCAAGGTATAAAGTTTATTACACTAAATGTGTTCATAATGTTATAATAAATAAGTGACCCATAAATGGTATATGATTGATATTAAAATACATATAAAATTTAATTATTCATCTATAATTTTTCATTAATTATAAATCATTTTATAATACAATATAAATTATCAAAAATCATTAATGACATTTCTGGAACTGTAAATTTAATTTGTATTTGAAAATAACGACAAAAAAAGACACTGAATACAATATATTAAAAATAACTAATATGTTATTTTTATCTATAAAATTTATGTGAAATAATAAATCATCCAAAAAAATTTCTTTTATATTTCTTAAAATAATTTTAATGATTATTTTAACTCCTCATACAATCATTGAATTAGTATTGCGTAAGCCTTTTTGGTAACTATTTTGAATGTAAAAATTAAATAAAAATTTATTTGATAATAAAGATTATTTAATATTTAAATTAAAAAATTATAACATAACATAACCCCTTTTAATCCTTTTGTAAAAGACTTTATATATTTGGAAGTCCTGAGTATGAAATATTGAAAATTTATTTACCATATGAAGAATAAATATAATTATCAACAGAATATGGCACCTAAATGTCATATATAATAAATTTGGATGAATATAATCATCTTTAGAACATAAAATTGAAATAATACAAATTTTTATTGATTTTGAGACCTTATTGGATTGTTGTAACCCTGATTTACCAATTTTTTCTGTAACATGGTGACAAAATATTTACCCCATTTACTTTTCAATAATGACCAATGATATGAGGTAAATATATACCAAATTTGGAACAATTTAATCAAAATATGGGATAAATTTTACAACATTCAATTTCTATATATGGAATAAATTAATTTAATATTAATAACATAAAACGCAATGAAATATAATTTTTCAGAAATATTCTTTTTTATATAGAAAACTATTTTTATACAAAATTCAGCCATAAATTTTATTCCAATGAAATTAATTAGAATACTAATAATATTGTAGAATTTATTTTACTTTTAAAACATTTCAAATAATGGTACCTTTTAAATTCATAAAAATTATAGTATCAATAAAAAACAGAATCTTTCCCTATTAATTGAAAAATCAAACATTTTAGATAATTCCCAAAAAATTAAATTTAAGATAATTTTTATAAAATGATATAAATAATTATATACTTTTTATAAAATAAATTTTATAAAAATTCCTGGAATTAATTATAAATTTTTACCAAGAAGAGCAATAAAAATCATTTGTGAAGAAAAAATATTTTTTAAGCATAAAATGGATTTATTAAAAATTTATTGGTTAATTACTAAGTATAAATCCGTAAATATTTTCAATTATAAAAATTATATATATATATATATGTATATATGAATTCACTTAATAATATCTATACCCACCTATTTAATTAATAGATTGTAACTATAACTTTTAAATGTAAATATATGGTGTTTTGTTTAATCTCAGGGTTGGGTATTGTATATGAAATAAAACATTGTGTTTTTTTTAAATCATGGGATATTAAAATAGTGATCCTAATGAAGGAGAAACGGTCACATCAATTGATTATTCACAAACTATAGAATTATCATCTCTTGAGGTATTTTTAATACAGGGGTGTGGTTATAGTAAGAAGAGTTTCAATGGAAGAGAATGTGGTAGACCCATTCACTCGGACGAAGCACACACATCATGTGGGAGAGAGTGAACTAAAAGATATTAATAATTTTTAATTAAGAGTATGCTGAGAGTTTTACCTAAAACCAACTAATTAATACACTAGATTACTTTTATATTCTTAGCATTGTAGGTTAATAAATACCATGTTACCCAATGAGTGTTCTTCTATATATCATTCATGTGATAATATATTTAGAGCATATGTCACATAAAACAATCATACTAGTTTCCCACATTGATGGGAACCATGAAGTTAAATAACAATATCATAAAATATATATTCTATTGTGATTGTATATCTATCTTATAGGACATTGATGGTGTAGTTTATCAATTTTTGGAGACTGAAGATACATTCACAATTCATAACAGAAAGTGCACACATGGTAATCTCAAATAGAGGTAATTATGAAAATTGAACTATAAATAGTAATTTAATATGTTATATATATAATTATATATTTTTATATAAGATATATGTGTATTGGTATTTAGAAATGGTATTATGATTGATGTATATCATGAATTACACAAATATATGTATTAATGAAATCCATGAAGACATATGTTCATAGAGATGTAGGACACGCTGGGTGCATGAAAAATTACATGAAATTAATGAATAATTAAACAATGGATTTATTTCTTTTATGTTACTATAAGAATATATTTAAATAACTTATATTGAAGTAGAATTTTTTGACTAAGTATGTGGACATGTGTTTTTTATTGAACAATTTGTTTTAGGAATTTCAATGAAATATATTTCATCATATTGGTAGGTAACACATGTAATGAAACATTCAAGATGAGATATTGATACAAATAGAATATTTTACACAATGAGAATCCATAGGATTTTTTTTATAAAATTAACATATTTATTTATGATTTCCCATATTTATATCTAGATAATAATATTAAACTATAGTCTAGTTATCCTAGTTACACTATGAAAGAGTATTAAAGGGTCAAACACTATGTGTATCCAAAAAATCAAATACATTCAATTTTAATATAATATTAGAATGAATATTATTCTCATGTTTTTCAGAATAACTCTTATTCTCATAATGTTAATCAAATATATTCTATAACCGGTCATTTGAAAGAATATATATGTTATATAAATAGTAAATAATTATTTATTCACAGATTTAGTTACTATAGTATTTATTTATTTGTTGAATGAATATTATTGTGAAATTTATTAAATTAAATAAATAACAGATTAATTATGTGGAGGATTTATGAACCCGATTAATTGTTTAGTAGGAATGATATATTTATTATTATTTAAATAAATTTTATTTTTTTTTTAAAATATTTAAATTATCTAATAATTTTTTACACATCTAGAAAGTAGAAATAATAATAAAATTGTTATTATTATATATGGGGTTCTCTTATAATTTTGAGATAGTTTATGTGTCATTGTGTATTAAAATATTATGTGACCTATATATTTAAGCATTATTATATCATATCTATGTAAAAATAAATCACTTTGAATAAAGATTCCTCTCTAGATAGTTATCTCAATCCTAGAGAGTACTTATTCTAGAATATTATCTAGGATGAAGAGCTTCAATATGCTTCCTCCATCTCAATCCCCTTGAGAACATGATATAATCCTTCAAGATTTGAAGTAATTCTTATTATGATGGTTGATGAATGATGCAAGTTGTTATACTCATCTATACTAGAATCCAAATATTCTATAATGGAATTCCAAGGTCCATGGAGCATTTGTGGGTACTGTTAGAGAGATTCTACAATTGGATCCTTTGATGTACTGATGATATGGAAAGATTGGTCAATTGATTTGACAATAATGAAAAAATTTCAAGAAAACATCATATTTATATAAATTAATTATAAATTATATTTTAAAAATACTCTCTTGAATATTTTGGGGTTGTTTTCATTAAATTTTGATGATAAATTCAATGAAATAAAATAAAATCCCTTATTGGGAACGACCATGAATTGTGGTCCACTCTTATAATAACATCATTTTAATGATGGGTTCAAGTGTAAAATCCATCAAGAGGTATCCACACATGCACAAGGAACCATATTACATCACCATAAAATCACAATGTTCTAGTGTTGATAAATCCATCTCATTTGATCACTAACCATTGATTCCAACAAGAATCCCTTCGGAGTGAGAAGGGTTCTATCCTGAGATCTTGTAGTTTTGAGAGGGGGAGGTGGATTACTGCACATCATTCGTGATGTAAATATATATAAATTTATTTTTATGATTGATAGAATTATCTTGAGAGTAATGTACTCTATAATAATATTCTTTACCTAGATATTATATAATCATGTTTAATTACTCTTCTCAGAAAATAGGTTATTTAACAAAATCCCTTGGCAATTTTCTGAATTTTAAGAAAACATCACATCAAACCACTACACGAACAAAAAAATAATAATATTTAATTGATGTTTGAAAAACTCATATATTAATTAAATATCATTTATTAAATAAACAAATTATTATTAATTTAAATGATAAAAATTTTATTATTCCCAATAGACTCTTAATTAATTCCATCAAGGCTCCATGAAATTTATAGAATGTTGAATAAGAATTTATTTAAATGAAAAAATGCAATTATATTAGTTGATTAATAAATAAAAAAATATTTTGTTCATTAAACTGTGGAATACATATTTATTTAAAAATAAATTCACACTTATATTCTTTAAAATAACTTGTGATTGAATATATTCTTACAACATACCCCGAATGATTATTAATCCAAGCAATTTTAAGATAATATTTATTTTTATATTAAATTTTTTATAGAATTTAACCAAGGTTCTGAATACACATTGTGGGTGACCCTCTAGGCTATTTTCTCAGTGCCATTTGGATTACTTACATAAACATCAATATCCACCCATAGAAATAAATCAAGAAACCCATAGGGAAAAATGTTAATGTTGCAATGATAACAACCTCCTACGTATAATCACTATATAATATAATCTCTATTTATTAATATATCATCGAGCATGATACATTACTTGTGTCAATGACCTATATGATTGATTTTTATTTCATTGACTTTACATAAATGAAATTTCCAGTATAACCACCATTTCCATGGAATTAATTAGATAGTTCCATTCAAATCAAAGAGAATTATATATCTACTTCAATTAACATAGAAGGTAGAAATATTTTATTAACATTTTCGTTAATTTCATATCACTCATGATGCACCCAATGCATCATAGCTCCCCAGGGGAATATACATTTATAATTTTCATTAAAAAATTTATTTACAAAACTCATGATATGTGTTAAAAATAATGATTAGTATAAGGAACATTATACATGTCTATAGATAGGAATATTTAATGACACATATAACATGTGGAATTCTTAATGGTGAGTCTATTATCATAAAATCCTCTCTTGGATATTATTAAGTGTGAACTTATTGAGAGGAAGTCTAAATATCATAGGATTCTATAACACCTCATACCCTGCATCCTATGTGTCCCATCACATATATGTCATATTATAATAGAACATATATTTAAGAATATTATCCTAGAAATTCAAGGTTCTTATCATCATAGGAAACTATTGTAACCTATTGATACGACGTATAAAGACATTATCACATTAATTTTATACATAAGAACATCCATCATGTGATAATATATATATATTAATATTCATGATTTTGAATATATAATTAGTTTCACGTACCAAGTTGTTGGTTCTAGGTGGTCAAATAAAATAGACCACTAATTTTACTAGATAAAATTATTAATGAATTTGAAATTTATACATATCATATGATGTTTGTTCTTATACTAATACATTCCTTTAATCAATGGGTCTACCATGTTATCCATTATATAATCTCTACTCACTATGACCTCACCCATGAAAGAACAATATATAATTTGGAGATACTTCTGAATTAAATGCTTCATATATTGATGTGACATTAGCACTTTGGAAAGGTTAACCACTATTATATTATCAGAATAATATGTTATAGAGCCTTTATATCTAGGATCCACATCCAAATCCTGGAAAAATTAATGTTTTCAAAATACTTATTTCATTTTAATAAAAGTTTCATTGTAGTTAAACTCTGTTGTAGAATTGGTTACCGCTGGGTTATTTGAGAACTTTTAACTCCAAACTTCTCTATTTATATTGAATACATATCCTAAATAGGTTTATAGATCATCCTAATCTTTTTAAAAACTATAATTTATATATCCCATGATGACTAGTGCCTCATATACTCCATATACTTGTAATGTATACTTAGTACACCTTTGATACATTAAGATATCCTTAACATTAATCGAAGTATGGTCTATTAGATCTACAAGACATATACCAACCATTACCAAGTGTGGGAAACATCATGACTCATACACATCTTGGAATACAAGATTGATCGTATCACTGATGCTTAAGTGATCACTGTCATCTTTTCCTGTCCTCTTGTGCTCAAGGACACATTTTTTTATAGAGATATAAAACATATGATAGTAGTAATGAATCCTTCATGGATTTTTCCATACCTAATATATTTATTATCATGTTGATATATTTACCATGACATAGTGCTAGATTCCTCGTGGATCTATCAAAATTGATATTGATACTAATAAAATAAACCACATCACTTATGTAATTTATAATGAAGAATGTGTCTAACCACTTCTTAGTTAACTGTATGATTGGTAAATGATTTATAATTATTAATATGAAATTAAAATTTACTACTAAGAAAATTTCTACATGAACAATAAATCATTTCTAGCCATAGGGATCAAATTCATTCTCAATGAAACAAAATTCTATTATGGATTCATTAAGGGAAATATCCCATGATCTAGATACTTTATTCAATCACTAAATTAATCTCTACAAAATTCGTACCTTATTGTATTCTCTTGAATTCAATATCCCTTATATTTGTGTATTTAAAAATCTTTCATAAGGTTTAAATAAAAAATTTGTTTTGAAATCAGTCTTCTAAATATAAATGTCTGGGTATGTTTCTTTGATAATTTGAAATATTATGGTTTTAACTATAGAAAATGAGGAATCGTTTTCCTCCTAGTATCTTACATGACCTTACATAAAAAATTTAGATACTATATATTCCTTATATATACGAATATTACTTTAAATGTCTAATTAATTCATGAAAACCCATTTTAACATAATAATAATTACATATTACTGATGATCGATAGGATCCTAGACTTTTTTTAGTATATAGAATCCATCTAAAAATTAATAACAAATTATTGATATTTATCTTTTGAGAAACATGTTAACGCCTTATAGGATATATATTCATTATTATCATTTAGTTATGATTCACTGTCATCATTGACTAGAAAACCATATCTCACATGGTCTCAATCCTCATTGTTTCTTCTATGTTGTTATTGTGCCTCATGGAAAAAAATTCTATGGGGTCTTGTGGAATTTATTACCACAAAAAATCCATTATATCATTGTTATCAACATCATTGAATTCAATCATTTTTCTACTATATGTTTTGGAGATGTACTCCCACATAAGAAATATGACATGTCCTGACACTATTACCATTATGTATAAGTGTTCTTATAGATAATATCCCTATATTTCCTTGGGATATACTATAAATATACAATTAATACTGTAACACCCTAGGTAAATAATGAATATGACATTTTTATATTTATCCATATTTGTGAATAAAATATTAATATTACTTTAAAGTGGATTCTATGCTCGATGGCGTACCCCATACGCAACAACGAGTTTCTTGAAAATCTTACGTTGCACTCTAATAATAAAATAATATTATTTTAAATGGTAGTTAATGCCTAGCCATTGTAATGGCGGGAATGAACAGAACTAACTACAAAATTATTATATATGTTTGTCAAATATTTTTACTCTTTACAATAAATGTTAGAGGATTAAAAATGCGAATGAATCCAATTTTAAGCGTAGAGACTATAATATTCGTTAAAAGGACGATTAACCACCTTTTGATGGCGAACCTCTTTTAAATCCACTTTTTGATAATTTTATGTTTTATATTTGACAAAATAAAATTCTTCTTTATAATCGGGACATCAAAATTTACTTTGTGTTAATTTTTGGTATTTTTTCCGAAAAAGATCAATTTTTAATGAATAGTGAAAAATGTTGTATTTTAATTCAAAACCACTTTTTAATCTAAATTATTTATATGATTAGATTATATTTTTAATTGGTTTTTAATTATAAATAGAATATATTTTTACCATTTAATCCAATGGTGGTCATTGTAATTAATATCACTTTATGATTGGACATAAACGAGTGTCAATCTTTTGAAAGATATTGTTTCATAAAAACACGCTATTTGTTTTAACAGCGGGATTTAATTATAAAATTAATTAATGCATCTTCTATGTTAGGAATTTGGTAAAATATACATCATTTTTGAATTCGGAATATCAAATATACCTTAGGGTGAATTTTTGGTATTTTTCTGAAAAACTTCAATTTTTTATGAATAGTGAAACCAAAAAGAGGTGGATACAAAATTTGATTTTTTGTTTAAATGGGACTTTACCACTTCTATGATTAGAATTTCAAAAATCAAATTTAAATGATTTTAATTTTTAAGTAAAATTTGGTTCAATGGGATGAAAATAATTTTTGATGAAAAGTAACTTTTAAGTTTTATTAATCGCGATTAAAGTAAATTAGTGTAATTTATGGTAAAAATGATATTATAATAAAATGAAAATATCTTGAAAATTGTCCTAACCCTATTTTATGAGTTATGTCCGACCAATAAAACCCATGGGTCGATTTTGGGTACCCCATGGAGCCACTTGGGTATGATAATGACATTTATTCCTTTTATTTAAAGTTAAAATAAAAAGGACACAAACATGAGATGTTTTACTAAAACAATTTTTACATGGGGTTATACAAGTCATATTTTTGACTATAAATATTAATTAAAAATATAAAAATATTTCCTACATCATGATAATTTTTTTATAATTTTTAGACATTAAATATATTAAATTATTTATGACATCATGATGATGCAGCGATTACCTCATTAATAAAGGATTTAAATAAAATGAAACGATAATGTAAAATATATGACCTAAACATGTCAAAAAACTATATTATGGGTATATTTATAACCCTTATAACCTTATCCTCTAAACACATCAATGTGGGACCTTTAAAATCCGAACCTCATTTTAAAATAAAGTAACCTTTTATACCTTTCCAAGTGTGCCCCTCCTCTCCTCTTATAAAAGGCCCCCACCACTACCTCTTTACCCACACATCAAAATCCTTTGGATCTGCCAACCCCTGACCATTTTTTATCTCCACATACCTCTCTAACAGCTTGAAACCTCACTTTGGGCAGAAGTCTTCCCATGGAAGCCTTTGAGATAAAACCCAAGGGAGTTACCCGATTTTAAGGTAGTGTCTTCACTTGAGTCCTTTTGTTTTATTTTGCTTCTCCAACTGCCTAAACTATTTTTATTAACTTCATTTGTAACAAATACAGTATCTTAAATATAATAGAATGTTTTTATAAAATGTATTCGAGCTACACATACACACACCTTCATCTAATGGTTAAAGAACATTATGTTTCTGTGGATGGCGAATTTCTGCCTCACGAAACGATGATTGTTCAACACTCATATAACACCTTCAAAGGTGTCCATTAAGATGTCAATATATTTATATATGATATATAATATGTTTATTTTTTACTTAATATTCTTTATTTTTCATTTATGGCATACCTTTATGGTTTCCATTATGGGTAAACGTGATATCTTCATTTTAGGAAGTGCGGACTACCGCCCCCTCAAAGTGATTTGATTCGTTAATGCTATATGTGGGACGTATAAAGGATGGATTTAAAGTTATTATATATGATTTTATTCTGGAATTATAATATTCCTTTATATCATTATTATTTTCTTTCCATTAAAGTATGAGATAGAAATGAAAGTAGCGTTCATGTGTACGTTCAGCTTACCATCTCCATGAACAGTGCATTTCATTTCTTATCTCCAAATGTTATGTACTATTATAAGTACATATATATAATGGATATATATTTAATATATTACATCTAAATGATGGATATAATTCTGGAATTATAATATATATATCTCTCATTTTTTTAATTCCATTAATAAGACAAAAAATGAAAGTAGCGTTCATGCGTACGTATGGCCTACAGTGTCCATGAACGGTGATTTTAATTTTTTATCTCCAAATGATATGGAAGGGTATAAAATGAATATATAATGGATATATATGATATTTAAAACATAAATGCTATTCTGGAGATGATGTTCCTATAACTACATGGATAATTCTTTTCAACAAGTTCAATTTTTATTCATGTACTGAACGTCGACAATAACGTCTGATATGAACTAAATTTATTAAACAATTATTATAACATAATAATATGTGATATGAAATGAATAATAATATTTAAAGGAGGTCCTTAAGAAATTATAAATTGACCAAATTTTAATATTCAAGAGATTGAAGAATGATCGAGTCATGTCGGACACGAGGTAAGGGATCCTACTCCTCTCTTTCTTTTTAAGTACACTCTTTTATGTCAATCCTTTTAAAGATCATATTTCATGTTATTATGATGTTATTTTATATTACTCTTACGGTAATTTTTATTTACATATGATGAGAGGACCTATTCTCTTTCATCAATACATTTTGTATGTTTTAAGTGGCGTCGTTAGGCTGCCGAGTTTTCGTAAGGGAATTTTCATCTCACTTTTATACCCGTGAGATTTATGCTACATTTGCCACAATTTCCTTTGAGTGGTGTATGTA
Source organism: Viscum album (assembly GCA_963277665.1). NCBI lineage: Eukaryota > Viridiplantae > Streptophyta > Magnoliopsida > Santalales > Viscaceae > Viscum > Viscum album. The sequence goes on along the minus strand of OY728152.1, from coordinate 734,391,476 downwards.
CTGCCAATTATTTTACTCATTGTGTAATATAATTTCATTTATGTGTATTTACATCAATGTTGTATTGTCCTTTTTTTCACAGGGTGTATGTTTCGAAAGATACTCATATCGGTAAGGGAACCTTTCACCCTCCTCTTTTTAAAATACTGCTTTTGTTATGTCTTTTAATTCACATACTATTATGTTGGGATATGTTCTTATATATCCTTATTGATTTAAATTTTATTTACATGTGATGATATACCCTTTTTATCTCTCATCAACTCATTTTCTGAATTTTGTAGTGACACCATTAGGTTGTCAAATTTTTGCAAGGGAACTTCTAAACCCAAATTTGATTCTTTTGGATAAACTTATAATCCTTGAATATGTCGTTCTATGAATATGTGTGAATAAACTATGATTGTTTAACACTTAATATACAATTATATTTGGTGTATTCATTTGTCCCACATAATTATGTAATTGATTTATCCTTAAACCAAGGATACCGTCTTTGTAAGGGACTTCGTCTCAATCTCCTTTCATTGAGTCATATTTCGTTTTATACAAAACTTTCTTTTATACGGTGCATAAACCCCTTTGAATTTTACTTTTATACAAAAGGAATATTTTTCTACAAAGCGTTTTACTAAACGTTAAAAAGGAATGTTTATTTTAACGTACGCGGTGACAATGACCTTTTCCGCCACCGTGAGTATTATTTGATCTTTGGCTTCCCAAACAAGCCATAATGTTTTTAAAATAAAATAAATAACATATAATCTTTTATGTATTTTTGTATTGAAAATGGTTTTGATAAAGGATTCTATTTTTCCAATAAATTTAAATGAAATATTGTGATTGAAATGTGGAAATGTTATCCTTCCTTTATATTGGTTTTATGTTTTATAATTTTATAATGGTACTTGGACATTTTACGGGTAGTTACGTGATAAACCATATGACGGGTGGCGCCGTGAATACTACGAAGGGTGGTTATGTTATAACCTCCAACGCATTGGGTATGGAATACGGCCATATGGAAATTCCCTTAAGTATGTATGGAAGTTGGACAAGTGGCTATTCCATTAATTGATATGTGTGGAAGTCGACCTTATGGTTATTCAACTTAAGTATGTTTATGTCCCAAGTTACCTTTATATGTTATGTGATATTTATATGGATTTTATGGTAATATTTTGGTTATAGAAAGGTAAGTAATAAACTTTTATTCGGTGAAGAGTTTTGACTACTTCGAAAAGGTGAAAAGTATTACTTTTATAAAGTATACATGGTTTACTTGTTGTTTTAAAAAACTAAAAGTTTTCATTCTTTGTGTATCCCTTACTGAGCTTTTTATGCTCATCCCATGCTTTTGAAATGTTTTTCAGAGGATTTAACGTGGAATATGGTCAAAGATGGGATCAAGGGAAAGTCATGCAGCCTAAAACATGGAACTGGACATGTTTATTTTTAAGAGTTTTTATTTTATAGAAACTTAGTAAATGTTTCTACTTTGTAATATTTTGAGATGTAATAGTTATGTCCTAATTCTCTAAAACTCTAATCCTAAAAAGATCCTCAATGTTAATTATTCATTTACTTCAATATTAAGTATGGTTTAAGGCTGGGGCCTTATAATTGGTATCAGAGGTCGGTTTAGATAACTTTAGAGGTTAGGGTATTCTTTAAGCATAAGTGACAGTACCATAATGGTTAGGATTTCAGAAGGAGTCCATGTATTAGATAAAGTGAATGAGTAAGTATATCTTAGTGTTTACCTTTCTCATTAGTACATAATGGTTTTTTGATATACTCACCCTGACATTTTTTTTGTTTTTAGTGAATGGATGGATCTAGCAGGCCCTAAATAGGCAACAAGTATGAAGGAAACTGTGGTGGTTCTCTGATTATGATACTTGACAAAATGGGGGAATCAATGAGGAAACTCGTGGTTGTTCTAAAAAAACTATAAATGAGTCATGATCAACCACTTGAACCTTGGTATGTTCTGTAATGCATCATGTACGAGATGAACAATCGATGTGGAAGTTCAGGTAATAATTATAAAGGTAACCATTAGAGTTTATATGATCCTTACATTTTAAGTAATTATGGGTTATTATATATTATGATGGAAAATGAAAGGCATGAGATAAACTTGATGTTAAAATATATTAGGATTATTTTTTAAGATTTTATCTTGTTTTGGGGAATGTTCTAAGAATTATATAGTTTTGGAAAAAGGACATCACACAGACCGTGTGACAACCCGTCGCGTCGGACAAAGCTGCGGGAATCGAACCCACAACCAAAGTGCGACTGGTATTTATCGCCTACCACTGGACTACGTGAAGTCCCTGGTTAGTTTGACTAATTCTTTTTAGTTAGATTATTTTAGGAATCAAGAGTACGTTTATTTTGGGTTATCTATGGAAATTATTAACCTATCATGGAGGATATGTGATTAGGTTAATTACATTTCAATATGAGAATTTAATAGAAACTGATGTTATTTGGAGATAAAAGTTAATTTGTACCATGGAAGAATATGTGAATAAATCCTTAAAATATTTGGATTTGAATCTTGGTTTGGATTATAATGATGAATTTTATGGACAATTGTTTATCGAATGGTCCTCGTTTAACTTTTGGTTTTGTTGGACAAATTTTGGTGATTAATAATAGATTTTCTTTTTATAAAGGGTTATCCTTTTCTGGATTATCTGATCTTTTACTAACCCTTTTGGTTTTGGTTTTGGATAAAGTCTAATGACGTGGTAAGTATATGGTTCTCTTTTGTGGATTAGGTGATTGTCTAGAAGTTGATTATATTACTCTTATTGTGAACAAGTCTTCCTAAATACTCGTCTTTTGGAGAAAATATGAGTTTGTGTAAGGAATCTAATAAAAGTTGAAAGTCAACATGATAAGTGAATATGTTTCCTTATGAATTAATTCCTCAATAAAAAGTAACTTAAAACAAAAATGTTGTCTATTAACATTTCCTACTGGGGAATCGAATACCGTTTAACCCATCACAAGTTTGTGATTTTTTTGTGGTTAACTTTCTCCTAAACATGTTTTCTATCACTCTCCATCAGAACATTACCCTATGTTTTCTTCTCTATGTACATGTTTTCCTACATGGAATCCTAGTATGGGTTAACTTGGGTGACCTCTATACTTATCTTTCTTTATTTTAATGTGATTATTTTACCGACTCTTTTTCTGATGTGGGACTTTCAAGGATGTTTCCAAGCTCAATTTTAAAATTGCGAGGACGCAATTCCCAATAGAGGGGAAGGATGTAACACCCCAGGTAAATATAGAATATGAAATTTTTATATTTATCCATATTTGTGAATAAAATGTTAATATTACTTTAATGGGGATGATATGCTCGTTGGCGTACCCAATACGCAACAACGAGTTTATTGGGAATCTTACGTTGCACTCTAATAATAAAATAATATTATTTTAAATGGTATTTAATGCCTAGCCGTTGTAATGGTGGGAATGAATAGAACTAACTAAAAAATGATTATATATGTTTGTCAAATATTTTTACTCTTTACAATAAATGTTAGAGGATTAAAAATGCGAATGAATCCAATGTTAAGCGTAGACAGTCTAATATTCTTTAAAAGGTCGAAAAACCGCCTTTTGATGGCGAACCTCTTTTAAATCCACTTTTTGAAAATTTTATGTGTAATATTTGTGAAAATAAAATTCTTCTTTATAATCGGGACATCAAAATTTACTTTGTGTAAAGTTTTGGTAATTTTCCGAAAAAGTTCAATTTTTAATGAATAGTGAATAATGTTGTATTTTAATTCAAAACCTATTTTTAATCTAATTTATTTATATGATTAGATTATCTTTTTAATTTGTTTTAATGTGTAAATAAAATATACTTTAACCATTTAATCCAATGGTGTTCATTGTAATTAATATCACTTTAAGATTGGACATAAACGAGTGCCAATCTTTTGAAAGATATTGTTTCATAAAAACACACTATTTGTTTTAACAGCGGGATTTAATTATAAAATAAATTAATGAAAATAATATGTTATGAATTCATTAAAATAGAAATCATTTTTGAATTCGGAATATCAAATATAGCTTAGGTTGAATTTTTGATATTTTTCTGAAAAACTTCAATTTTTGATCAATAGTGAAACCACAAATTGGTGTTTCCAAAATTTGATTTTTCATTTAAATGTTACTTTACCACTTCTATGATTTGAATTTAAAAAATCCAATTTAAATGATTTTAATTGTCAAGTAAAATTTTGTTCAATGGGATGAAAATAATTTTTTATGAAAAGTAACTTTTAAGTTTTATTAATCGCGATTAAAGGTAACTAGTGTGATTTAAGGTAAAAATGATATTATAATGAAATGAAAATATCATGGCACTTGTCCTAACCCTATTGGATGAGTTATGGACTTCCAAGAAAACCCATGGGTCGATTTTTGGTACCCCATGGAGCCACGTGGGTATGATAATGACATTTATGCCTTTTATTTAAAGTTAAAATAAAAATGACACAAACATGAGATGTTTTACTAAAACAATTTTTACATAGGGTTATACAAGTCATATTTTTGACTATAAATATTAATTAGAAATATAAAAAGATTGGCTACATCATGACATTTTTTTTATAATTTTTAGACATTAAATATATTAAATTATTTATGACATCATGATGATGCAGCGATTACCTCATTAATAAATGATTTAAATAAAATGAAAAGTTAATGTAAAATGTATGACCTACACATTTCCAAAACCTATTGGATGGGAATATTTATAAGACTTATCACGTCTTCCTCGAAAAAAATAAATTTGGGACCTTTAAAATCCGAAACTCATTTTAAAATAAAGTAACCTTTTATACCTTTCCAAGAGTGCCCCTCCTCTCCTCTTATAAATGGCCCCCACCTCTACCTCTTTACCCACACTTCCAAAGCCTTTGGCTCAGCCAACCCCTGCCCATTTTGTATCTCAACATCCCTCTCTAACTCCTTGAAGCCTCACTATTGCAGAAGTATTCCCAATGAAGCCTTTGATCTCAAACCAAAGGGAGTTACCCGATTTTAAGGTTATGTCTTCACTTGAGTCCTTTTGTTTAATTTTGATTCTCCAACCCCCTAAACTCTTTCTATTACTTTCATTTGTGACAAATCCAGTATCTTAAATATACTAGGATTTTGTTATAATAAGGATTCGAGCTACACATTCACACACCTTCATCTAATGGTTAAAGAACATACCGTTTCTGTGGATGGAGAATTTCTGCCTCACGAAACGAAGATTGTTCAACACTCATATAACACCTTAAAAGGTGGACATTAAGATGTAACTATATTTATATATGATATATAATATGTTTATGTTTTACTTAAGCTTCTGTATTTTTCATTTATGGAATACCTTTATGGTTTCCATTATGGGTAAACGTGATATCTTCATTTTAGGATGTGCGGACTATCGCCCCCTCAAAGTGATTTGATTCGTTAATTCCATATGTGGGACGTATAAAGGATGGATATAAAGTTATTATATATTATTTTATACTGGAATTATAATATACCTTTATATCATTGTTATTTTCTTTCCATTAAAGTATGAGATAGAAATGAAAGTAGCGTTCATGCGTACATACAGCTTACCGTCTCCATGAACAGTGCATTTCATTTCTTATCTCCAAATGTTATGTACTATAATAAGTACATATATATAATGGATATATATATAATATATTACATCTAAATTATGGATATCATTATTAAATTATAATATATATATATCTCTCATTTTGTTTTAATTCCATTAATATGAAAAAAATGAAAGTAGTGTTCATGTGTACGTACGGCCTACCGTCTCCATGAACGGTGCTTTTAATTTTTTATCTCCAAATGATATGGAATGATATAAAATGAATAAATAAGGGATATATATGATATTTAGAACATAAATTCTATTCTGGAGATGATGTACCTATAACGACATGGGAAATTCTTTTCCAACAAGTTCAATTTTTATTCATGTACTGAACATCGACAAAAACGTCTGATATGAACTCACTTTATTAACCAAATATTATAACAGTATAATATGTGATATTAAATGAGTAATAATATTTAAAGGAGTTACTTAAGAAATTATAAATTGACCAAATTTTATTATTCAAGAGATTAAAGAACGATCGACTCATGTTAGACATGAGGTAAGGGATCGTACTCTTCTCTTTTTTTAGTACACTCTTTTATGTCATTCCTTTTAAAGATAATCTTTCTTGTTATTAGGATGTTCTTTTATATTAATCATACTTTAATTTTTTTTCCATATGATGAGATACCCTATTCTCTCTCATCAATCCATTTTGTAAGTTTTAAGTGGCGTTGTTAGGCTACCGAGTTTTTGTAAGAGATTTTTCATCTCACTTTTATTCCCGTGATATTTATGCTACATTTGCCACAATTTCCTTGGAGTGGTGTATGTACTGACCATTATATTACTCATTGTGTAATATACTTTAATTTATGAGTATTGACATCAATGTTTTATTTTCCTTCTTTCACGGGGTGTATGTTTCGAAAGATACCCATGTCGGTAAGGGAATCTTTCACTCTCCTCTTTTTAAAAGACATCTTTTGTTACGTCTTTTAATTCCCATAATATTATGTTGGGATATGTTCTTCTATATCCTTATTGATTTAAATTTTATTTCTAAGTGATGAGATACCCTTTTTATCTCTCATCAACTCATTTTCTAAATTTTGTAGTGACGCCATTAGGCTGTCAAATTTTTGTAAGGGAACTTCTTAACCCAAATTTGATTCTTTGGGATAAACTTATACTCCTTGAATATATAGTTCTATGAATATGTGTGAATATCCTCTAATTTTTTTACAATTAATATCCAGTTATATTTGGTTTATTCGTTTGTCACACATAATTATATAATTGATTTATCCTTAAACCAAGGATACCGTCTTTGTAAGGGACTTCATCTCAATCTCCTTTCATTGAGGCATATTTTCGCTTTATACACAACTTTCTTTTATACGTTGTATAAACCCATTTGGCTTTTACTTTTATAAAAAAGGAATCTTTTTCTACGAAGTGTTTTACTAAACTACAAAAAGGAATGTTTTTTTTAACATACACGGTGACAACGACCTTTTCCGCCACCGCGAGTAATATTTGATCTTTGGCTTCCTCAATAAGCCGTAATGTTTTTAAAATAAAATTAATACCATATACGCTTTTATGTATTTTGGTATTGAAAATTGTTTTGATAAAGGATTATATTTTTTCAACATATTTAAATGATATATTGTGATTGAAATGTGGAAATGTTATCATTCCTTTATATTGGTTTTATGTGTTATAATTTTATAACGGTACTTGGACATTTTACGGGAGGTAACGTGATAAACCCTATGACGGGTGGTGCTGTGAATACTAGGATGGGTGGTTACATTATAACCTCCAATGCATTGGGTATGGAAGTCGGCCGTATGGCTATTCCATTAAGTATGTATGGAAGTTGGCTAAATGGATATTCCATTAATTGATATGTGTGGAATTCGACCTTATGGTTATTCCACTTAAGTATGTTTATGTCCCAAGTTACCTTTATATGTTATGTGATCTTTATATGGGTTTTATGGTAATATTTTGGTTACAGATGGGTATGTAATGAACTTCTATTCAGTGAAGAGTTTTTACTTCTTCGAAAAGGTGAAAAGTATTACTTTGATAAAGTATACATGGTTTACTTGTTGTTTTGAAAAACTAACAGTTTTCATTCTTTGTATATCCCTTACTGAGCTTTTTATGCTCATCCCACGTTTTTGAAATGTTTTTCATAGGAGTTAACGTGGAATAGGGTCAAAGATGGGATCAAGGGAAATGCATGCAACCTAAAACATGGAACTGGACATGTTTCTTTTTATGAGTTTTTATTTTATGGAAACATAGTAAAAGTTTCTACTTTGTAATCTTTTTATATGTAATAGTTATGTCCTAATTCTCTACTACACTAAACCTGAAAGGATCCTCAATGTGAATTATTCATTTAATTCAATATTAAGTAAGTTTTAAGGTTGGGGCCTTATAAATACCATGGGGGGATATATTGTTTCTAGATATAGCTATAAAAAAGCTTTGTAACACAATATATATACATACGATTATATGAAAAATTGTTTATTTCCACTCTATAACAAAAATGGAATCCAAATATACAACTTAGTTTGCATATATTTTAGTGTGTACACAATAATCTATAATACATATCGCAAAAAGGATAATTGAATATTTCCATGACTCATCATTGCCCTCACAATATATGAAAAGGTGTGTTTCTACCATTCACTAACACTATTCCACTATGGTGTATAATAACGAGTGAGTTAAGATATAATCCCAAATACCCTTATATAGTTGATGAATTCGTGGAAAATAAATTCTCATCCTTGATCCTATCGATTGATCTTTACCTTATTACCATGTAAATTCTTTACTTCATTATGTAACTCCTTTAAATTTATCAAAGGATTATGACTTATACCTCATTAATAAGACATATCTAAATATACTCAAGTCATCAGTAAAATTTAAAAAGTATGAGAATCCACCACTAGCATCAAATACAATGATTACACATCCATATATATGATATAATTGAAGAATCCCCATTCACATTCAACATTAACACACAAATTTTGTTTGATCTTCTTGACATGAAAGAAATAAAAACACATACTAAATGGTTTTATTTCAAAATAATATAAACAGTCATATTCATATATCATTTTCAAATTCATACCATTTACATGAAAAACATATTTACCTCACAATAACTAATCAAATTAGCCATGTGAACATGAATCATTATTGATTTATAAAAATTTATTGTTGTATTCTAGAACATAAATTATTTTATTATTATATTATGTATCATAAAAAATGAAATTTTTATAAAATTGGAATATATTATTCCCAAAAAAGTATAATAATGCATCTATTTCTAAATTGGAAATAGATATAATGTTTTTAGTAAAACTAGATTCTTAATAATAGTTCTCTATGACTAAAGTCATTACCAGTGACTCTGTAAGCTAGTAGTCTCATATTGTCATGGTAACCATTCATTCTCTGTTTACTTATTATAGATATAAATCACCTATAGAAACATTACAAAATCTACTTGGTTCTTATAATTAGATACAAATTTGAGAACCATAGGCTATATCTAATTATCAACTATTAGAAATGGAATTGTCACATTTTATAAAAAATCCACATAAAACATTCCCATACTTCCTTACTGAGGTACATTTTCTCTTCTAATGACCCCTTTTCTAGAATAAAAACATTCTTAATCTTACTCATTATCTTGAATTTAGATCCTCATAATTTTTATGTGGATTGAATAATCCTTATACATTGAAATACTTTAGGGGAATTTTATTCTAATCATTCTCATGTTCACCATATGGACTTATTTTTATTCATGTCTCATGTCCACACATTCTAATTGAATCATGGTAAGAAAATTTAAGATTGATTTATTAGTATTGTTTATATTATAGTTCAAAATAAAACGATAAGGTCCATGAGGTCATGAGTGTAACACCCCGTGAATTTACGAATATATTTAATTTAGAATGCATGAATCACTGAGTTCTTGAGAAAACTTATTTTTTATTCTATTTTTTAAGCACAACAATGCCTCTACTATATTCGGAATTTTGAAAAATGGACATCTTGATTTTTGATCAGTAATTCATTTGGAATCTGAGTGAATCAACTTGATTTTTTGATGAATATTAATACACCCATTTGAATAGTAATATGAAATATAATATGACCCATATGAATAGTAAAAAATATTATTATTTTATTTTCATAAGGTAATAAGATGATAAGATCTTAAAGATGTTTTCAATGTGATATAATACTAATTATACCTTTATCATTGTTATTTTTCAAATTTACTATGTTTTTTAAATTAAATTTACAATATTTAGAAAATTATTTTTGAAAAATGGAGATCATTTTTGAATTCAACATGTCGACAACTTGTTAGGGTGAATTATTGGGATTTTTCTAAAATACACGAATTTTCATGAATAATAAAGATACAGTTTTGAGTTATTTGTAGTTTAATCACATATTAATGATTTAATAATTAAATATAAATAATGGTCGACTTCTTTACAATAAAATATGACATGAGGTGTCCCAAGTGGATAAAAGCATGTGAAAATACCATGGGAAAGTCTCTAGTTTTTCAAAAACCACTAATAAACTGTCACTTTTAATTAATAAGAAAACACCCTCTCATTTACTATAAATTACCACTCACACCCTTCATTTTCATTCATTCCAAACCTATTATCCTAATATATATAGTATTATTAACTCCCTAGGAGTCATCCCATGGTGTCCTCAAACCCCAATGGTTCCAACATTAATGTTTTGGGAGTTACTCTACAAGGCAAGAGAATTATCCACCCTTCACTTTTCATAAAGCGTTCATTTTATGTTTTCAATTTTTTTTTCAATTGGATTATGTAGGGAAATGTAATTAAAAATTACTCTTTCCATAAATATTATATAATTGTGATGAGCTACCCACTTTATCTACTTAAACTATTAAATTAAATTTTTTGAGACGTCGTTAGGCTGCTGAATTTTCATGAGAGATTTCTCTATTTTTTTATTTTGAGTTCCTTTATTTGATACTTATTTCCTCATCTCCCCACATAAAAATGAAATGATAATTATAGTACCTTACATGAAGTGAAATTATATTATTGTAATGGAATATTTCATCATCATCTCCCTTTTCCCCTCCTCTTATACTAAAAATGGAAAAACCATCCGAGATGTGTTAATTTATCGCATTCGAGGACGACAGGTTCTCAATTAACATTAAAATGTTAAATTATAGCCAGGAAACCATTTTTAAGGTATAACCAACTCATAATATATGTATATCATCTCATTATTTTTATGGAATCATTACATACACATAAAATAAAATAATAATACAAAACAAGTTCATTATAAAAAACAACCAAGTTAATCCAATCATTTGTAATTAACATTTAACTAACAAATAATCAACATGGTATATAACCAGAATTCTTATAAGATCATTTATATATCTTAAATTTCAATAAAAAAATTTATTAACAATTCTATATCTTTAACAACACATCAAACAAACTTCCATTTATGAATACAAACAAATGGATCCTAAAAAAAGGGAGAAAATTCTTCCAAAACATAAAAATTGAACCTCTTAAACCCATAAAATTCCATGAATGAACCTAAAAAATTTATAACATATTAATTAAACATTTATGAGGTTCTTGAATTATTATTTAATGATGATAAATTTTATAATTCAGGTTGTTAATAAAAATCAAGAACACCATTGAGCATAAGGTAAGAGATATCTTAACTCAATTTCTACACGTTGAGTTAAACCTCAATGACATTGGTTTTGAATTTTACAAGAATATGTGTTAATGTAATATGATTTTTTTATTCTTTATATACAAATTTATTGTGTAGATTTATGTTTTTCACACATAATTATGTAATTTATTTGTTCACAATCTAATGATACGTTGTTGTTAAGGGTTTCTCCATCCCAGTTCCATCTTTGTGAGATATTCCTTATTCACTACTATTATTTTTGTATTAAGTATTTAAACTTATAATTGATGTTTCATACCATTAATATATTTTTTATAATGATATTAAATGTATTATTATATGGATTTTAATTTTGGGGAATAGAGTTCAGTTGATTACAAAGTAGTAAGTACTTTCTACCCGAACCTCCATTTTCATTTTGGTTGCTCTTATTGTCTATTCACATCAATGAAATTATTATTTATTAATATGAAATCCTCTTAAATTTTATGTGATTTTCCTATATATTTTTAACAATAATAATCCCTATTTATTTTTTTGGGTAGTTTCATGTTTTAAAATAATCATTCAAAGATTCTTCTAAAATGCAAGCTTGATTCAAGGAACATAAAAAAATCATTCATATTTTGATGGTTACTCTATTATCTATTTTAAGACATTTATATTTTTTAATTCAAACATTTTAACTTGAAATTTATATTTTGGTTCATTTCAGATTTTATGAAAGAAAACATGGATTGCGCTTTAAAATCTCTTTAATGAATTACTTAAACCACTCTAAAATATTTTGCTTCAACAGCTTCTTTAACATCACTTTTTACATGATTTCACTTCAGTAGGAGATCATTTATACCTCAAATGTAATAAAAATTTCCTTACCTTTTACTTTTGAGATATACTTGTTTTAATCTAGATTTATGGAAAATAAAAATTGTAATGACCCAAAGTTTCATTAATGGAAAATCCCTCTTGATCCAGTTAAATGTTTCTTTATGAAAAATGTTTTTATAAAATTTCAAATTCTTTATTTTTATTTTATGATTTGTGACCATAAATTTTATAGCCGTTGAACAGTGATCACATGAGTAGTATAAATATATGGATTTAACAAACCCAATTTTACTCAGACAAAGGAAGCGATGGCCTCGTCCAATAGAATTGCCCCATACGAAGCCCATTTTTCGGAGCTCAGAAAAGAGGTGGCGTCTTTGGGATTCTCCCTTGACCAAGCCCAGGCTGAGCTTCATTATTTCATGCTCGAACGGGACTGTCTACGGAAAAGTGGATGGTGATAGAGATTACCACTCGAGCGATGTTATCCGAGCTACCCCAAGAGTCTGTCACCGTCGCACACCTTACCCTTAGGTATTATGTGGCTATTTTAAGGGGTTATGTAACAAATATGTAGTACCATGTTCATGTACATTATTTTTTTATATAATAATGAATATAATTTCTAGTCATTTTTGATACATTGTAAATAGTTTTTAAGGTACAAATGATGTTTTTAGTTATAATTTAATTAACAATTATATTTTAGTAAATTAAAAGATTTTTTTTAATTAAATAACTTTTTAATAAAATATTATTATTAATATTAAATTAATTTTTATTAAATATAAATGATCTTATAATTTTATGAATGCAATTAAAATTTTTATTAAGGTTTGAAAGCCATTTTTTTCAAAACCCGTGAATTTTTTATAAATGTCGGTTATTATTTTAAAAGTGAAAATTAACATATTTAGAAAATTATTTAGATAAAATAAATATTATTTTTGGAATCAGGAAGTCGAAATTATCCGACGGTGAATTTTTCATAATTTTCTGAGACAGTAAATGTTATGGGTAAAAATTTAATACCATTAAAATATATAATGTGTTTTATGACATCATAATGACCCAATGGTGAGGAAATAAAATACCATAATCCTTATGTTCGGCCAATATATGTTTTATCATTAAAATAATGTGATTTTGGGTTTGTTTGACTTACTTTTCAAAGCATTAATGGAGCCCTCAAGACTTATTCAACACTTTGCCTTTTTAAATTAATTTCCGTGGGGGTATGACTCACCTCCACATAAGAAACCTTAATTTTTTAATAAGTTCGGACCATGGCCTTGTAAAATATTGTTTTTCTATTTACTTTTCCAGAAACCATGGGCAAATACCATGGGATGGTTTGTGTTTTGGATTATTTTAATATAAGGGGTCCCAAACCTAAATAATAAAGAATTCTCTCACCTTTCCTATATAATCCCACCCAAGATCCCACTTCCTCCTCACTAAAATCCATGGGAGTTCGTCCAACCTATGCCCTAATCTCTCTATAATCCTCCAAATGTTCCCCAAGCTCCAAAGAAGACTCTCACAAGCCTCTCCCTAGCCTTTGGAAGCACACTTCCAAGTAAGGGTTTTGCTTCCTTTCTCATTTTTGTCAATTTTCATTAAGTTGTATTGCCCTTTTAATTTCAATTATAAATGTTGGGGTATGGCTTATCACCTCCCCCATACATCCCTCTTATTGTTTGAATGATGGGAGAACCCTTTATCTCTCATTAAATGCCTCCAATGTACACCCATTACTATGCCGAAATTCCGAAAGGAACTTCTGTCTCTTCTTATACTTTCAAGCACTACTTTTGTATCATGAATATAAATTCCATTTCAATTGTTTGGACATGTATATATATGGAATCCTTACTGTCCATTACATGTAAATATGATGAGGAAACCCTTTCTCTCTCATCAACCTTTTTTATGAATTCTTATGTCACGCCGTTATGCTGCCGAAATCACAACGATTTTCTAAGCCAATGTCTTTGTGTAGTGAGTACCTTGCCCATTCCTCCATCAAGGGAATTCACATTTATGAACATTTACATTTTGATTGTAAAGTTTCATGTATGAATTCCACATTCCTTTATCATGTAATAAATGATTATGTTTTATGAATCCATGTTTTATGATCTATGTGGAACACTTATTCATGAAAAGAAATGTTTAAGAAGGGTGCGCCCTAATAGCGCTCCAATGAATTGGTATAGTATCATGATACTTCATGTGAAATGAGTGTTTACTCATGCTAATTAAAGTGAAATGAGGGTTTACTCATGCTTCAAGTGCAATGAGAGTTTACTCATGCTCCATGTGCAATGAGCCTTGGCTCATGTTAATTCAATGTTAAGTGTTGTTGCCACATTTCCAGGTTATGATTATCATGATTTATCATGCCTTTATGTTCATGTTTCTCTTATGCTCTATTGATATGCCTATTCCCTAAAATGTATTGTATGCCTCATGTTATTCCATGTGTATTCCCATACTGGGCTTTATACCTCACCCTTTTCTTATGCATGTCCTCTGGTTATCCCATGGAATGCTAAGTACGATGGAATGTAGTGGTCATGTAAAGGAAGTTTTCAATAAAGATGTTGTATTTTCATGTTTTATGTTTTTATGTAATAATCCTAAGCCCCGAAGACACTAAACCTCTCGATATTCTTTGTTTATCAAGTGACGTTTTATGTAATAAAGCATTTTTAAGTTGTAATAAAAAGAAGGGTTGACATAGTTGGTATCAGAGGATAGGTTTAGTTATTATTGGGATTAGGAAACCCCCATTAAAGCCTTAGATACAAGACTATGTATAACAAAAAATCCCTATGTTTTCGTAAGTATTGAGTAAGTGGTTTATCAAGAAAATACATCCCTTTCTGGATACGAGCAAGCAGAGGCGGATCTGGCACATATGTATCCTAGGGGTAAAACCCGAAAACACCGCTTTGAGCTAGACTCGAATGGGAAATGGTTTCAAAACAATGGGCCTTGATGTACTCTTGGTTACGACACTCTCAGGGGATATGCTTTGATAAATTAACAAGCTTAGTATGAACCCATATTAAGGGAAAAATTCCCCTAAGAATATATGTCAGAAAGTACATCATGAAAAGCCTAGATTGAAGCCTATAGACTCATGAGTTAAGGAAATTATAGTTTATTTATAAGTCATCAAGTTTTGTCTTTGTATTACCCTTTATGTGTTACCCCTAACTTTTCTTTTATTCTAGCCAATGGCCGGTAATAGGAGGAATCAGGCTAACAACCGTTGTGAAGATCAGTGTGATGATTGTACTAATGAGATGCCCAATCCAATGGGAGCAGGAATCACGAACTTTGTCATGCTTTTCTCCCACCTAAATCAAGTTTTTAATAGAAACATGGGTCTAGAGGAATGTTCAACCCCCCCAAAGAAAGAAAAAGTCACTATTGAAAGCTTCATGAGACAAAGGCCTCCTACTTTTAGTGGATCATTCGATCCCACGATCGCTGAACAATGGATCAACTCCATTGAAAAGATATTCTCCATCCTCCAATGTTCTGAACAAGAGAAGGTTCTCCTGGCGGCTTATCGTATGGAGGGTGAAGCTGATCAATGGTGGACGTTGATCAATAATACGAAGCCTGAGGAGGAGATCGAGGCTTTGGAATGGAAGGAATTCTGGAAGATGTTTTTCGATAAATATTTTACACGCACCCTCCATCTTAAGATGGAAAGGGACTTCCTTTCCCTCAAGAAAAAAGATGAATAATTTGTGGGAGTGTACGAGGAAACCTTCACAAGGCTTGGACGGTATGCTTCCGGCTTTGTCGTTACCCCCGAATGCAGGGTTGATCGCTTCTTTGGTGGGCTGAAGCCTAGTTTGCAGAAAGCATTAGCGATCTGTGACTTTGACAGTTATGAGGAAATTGTTCGATGTGCCCTCAAGGTTGAAATGGAGATCGGAGAATCACAGGGGTATCATGGGGACAAGAATCATAAGGTGGACATCAATGATGGTGGTCTGATGGATAAATTCAACGGTGCTAAGAAGTTCTTGCACCCCACTTGCCAAAAGTGTGGAAAGAAGCACCCTGGAAATTCACTTAGGGGGACGAGAAAATGCTTTAGGTGTGGAAGAGAAGGGCACCTAGCTATTAACTGTTGGTAAGAAGGACCCGCTGCTACGATAGAGGAGACTAACGCTCCGTTCGAACCTCAACGCGTTGTTTAGTTCTACAAATTCAAAGAACCGGGTCATTTTTCAAATCAATGACCTAATCCAAGGGTTTTCAGAGGCAACCAACAACCTCCAAGACAGCAAAGAAGAGTTTTTGCCATCACTTCTGCGGAAGTGAACCCCGACAACGAAGTGGTGACAGGTACGCTAGTTATTCATTCAAGAATAGCGAACATACTTTTTGATTCAAGTTCTACGCAATCTTTTATATCCCAAAATATTAGTAGAACAGTCCCAGCACCACCACAAATCATGGATGTAAAGATGTCGGTGAGTACGGAAAATGGGGCAATCATTGCATCCCATGAGTATAAGTCCTCCCCTATTATAATCTGTGGATTGAATTTCCAGGCGAACCTCACCATACTCCCTCTGGTGGAATTTGATGTAATTCTTGGCATGGATTGGCGTTCATTATATAGAGCCAACATAAATTGTCGGGAGATGGAAATCACACTCCATATGGAGAATCGACCCCCGATTCATTACAGGTGTCAGGAGGAAGATGAATCTCCTTTAGCTCCATCATCTCAAGAATGGATATTACTTCCTTATGAGCCTACATATCTGGCTCAAATGATTGAGTACAAGGATGAAACCACCCTTGAAGAAATTCCTATTGTGAGGGAATTCGCTGAAGTGTTTCCCGAGGAACTTCCTTGTCTTCCTCCAAGAAGAGATGTTGAGTTCTCAATTGAACTTATACCTGCGGCGCTACCAATATCCAAGACTCCATATAGAATGGCTGTTGTTGAGCTTGAATAGTTGAAGAAACAACTAAAGGAGAATCTGGATAAAGGGTTTATACGCCCAAGTGCGTCACCATGGGGTGCACCAGTCCTCTTCGTCAAGAAGAAGGATGGGTCAATGAGGCTTTCCATCGATTATCGTGAACTTAATAAAATCACGATAAAGAACAAGTATCCTCTCCCAAGAATCGATGACTTGTTTGATCAGCTGCGTGGAGCACAATACTTCTCCAAGGTGGACTTTCGGTCGGGATATTATCAAGTAAGGGTGAAGAATAAAGATATCCCCAAGACTGCTTTTCGTACAAGGTACGGGCACTAGGAATTCATAGTAATGCCTTTCAGACACACCAATTCTCCAGAAATATTCATGGAATTGATGAATAGAGTCTTTATAGATTACCTTGACAAATTTGTGGTAGTCTTTATATATGATATTCTAATATACTCCAAAACCAAGGAGGACCATGAGGAGCATTTAAAAACTGTACTAGAGACTTTGCGCAAGGAGAAGCTCTATGAAAAGTACATAAAGTGTGAGTTTTGGTTGAAGGAAGTCTCATTCTTGGGACATATCATCACAAGCAATGAGATATCTATGGACCCCTCCAAAACAGATTCAATTGAGGGATGTCAATGGCCAACATCGGTAACTGATATCCGTAGCTTCTTGGGGTTAGCTGGATATTATCGACGATTTGTGAGAGATTTATCAAGATTGTCCAAACCTCTTACCAAGCTAACTATAAAGGGAGTAAAGTTTTCTTGGAGTGATAAATGCGAAGAAAGCTTCAAGGAGTTGAAAAGGAGGCATATCACTTCACCCATTCTCACTTTACCCATAAGTGGGGAAATTTTTGTGGTATTCAGTGATGCCTCAAAGAAGGGATTAGGATGTGTGCTGATGCAGAATGATAAAGTGATATCCTATGCCTAAAGGTAGTTGAAAATCCATGAGCGAAACTATCCAACGCAGGATCTGGAGTTGGCGGTGGTGATCTTTACCTTGAAAATCTGGCGGCATTATCTCTATGGAGAGAAATGTGAGATATATACTGACCACAAGAGTCTTAAATATATATTCACACATAAAGAGCTTAATATGCGCCAGAAATGATGGATAGAGCTCATCAAGGATTATGATTGTTCAATACATTACCACCCTGGGAAGGCGAACAAGGTGGCGGATGCCCTAAGTAGAAAGGATCCAGCGATTCTATCAATGATGAGAATTGAGAAGGATCCAATCTTCTTAGACTTGATGAAGATGGACGTGGGAATCATAAATAAGGGAACACCATTAATCCTTCACAAATGATTGCTCAACCATCTCTTTTGGAAAGGTTAAAGGATTCTCAAAAGGATGATGTGGTAATTCAAGAAAAAGTGTAAGCTATCAAAAAGTGGAAATCCTCGGAGTTTAATGTTAATGAAGAAGGAATTGTGCGGTTTGGGAAAAAACTATGTGTTCCATCAAGTCCGGAGCTGAAGAAGGACCTTTTGAATGATGCACATAGTTCAAATTTCTCTATTCACCCAGGGAGCACAATGATGTATCGAGATCTCTGAGAAAACTTCTGGTGGGATAATATGAAGAAGGAGATTGCTGAATATTCATCCAAGTGCCTGGTGTGTCAGCAAATGAAAGCAGAGAGGTAGAAGTATAAGGGGATGATGCAACCATTGCCCATACCAGAATAGAAATGGGAGAACATCACCATGGACATTTTCACCGAACTTCCAAGGACATCCAAAGGCAACAATGCAATCTGGGTTGTTGTGGGCCGTCTTACAAAGACTGCACACATCATTGCTATTCTAGAGGATTTCTATTTGGATAAACTGGCACATATATATATTAGGGAAGTGGTACGGTTGCATGGAGTACCACTATCTAATGTTTCTGACCAAGATCCAAGATTCACCTCTATGTTTTGGAAGAGTCTACAACATGCTCTGAATACTGAACTGAACTTCAGTACGGCCTATCATCCTCAAACTGATGTCCAATCTGAGCGGACTATCCAAACACTTGAGGACATTTTGAGAGCATGCTCAATGGACTTTAAATGAGGATGGGATCAACATCTTCCTCTGGTTGAGTTCTCTTATAATAATAGTCTCCAATCGAGCATCCAAATGGCACCATATGAAGCCCTATATGGGAAAAGGTGTAGAACACCAGCATGTTGGGATGAGGTCGGTGAACGTAATCTGCTTGGACCAGAATTGGTCGAAGAAATGGTGGAGAAGGTGAAAACCATTCAGCAGCATATCAAGGCAGCCCATAGTCGACAGAAGAGTTATGCAGATAATTGTCGATGAGACCTTGAGTTTAAAGTCAGATACATGGTGTTTTTACACATATCTCTGTGGAATAAGGTCATGAGGTTTAGAAAAAAGGGAAGTTAAGTCCAAGGTACATCGGCCCCTTTGAGATTCATCATCGTGTTGGGGATGTGGCCTATCGACTAGCACTTCCACCTACTATGGCCAAGGTGCATGATGTCTTTAATGTATCCCTCTTAAGGAAGTACATACCGGACCCTTCACATGTACTATATTCCGAGGTGGTACAATTGGAAGATGATCTTTCTTATGAGGAGAAACCAGTGAAGATCTTAGATCATAGAGAAAAAGTTTTACGAAATAAGACAATGCCCCTCGTCAAGGTGTTGTGGAGAAACTACATGTTGGAAGAAACAACTTGGGAGTTGGAGGATATGATTAAGCTTAGTTACCCACATTTGTTTTAGTGTGAAAAAACGAAAAATTTCGAGGGCGAAATTTCTTAAGGGGGGAATATTGTAACGACCCAAAGTTTCATTAATGAAAAATCCCTCTTGATCCAGTTAAATGTTTCTTTATGAAATTTTTTTTTATAAGATGTAAAATTCTTTAGTTTTATGTTATGATTCGTGACCGTTACTTTTATTGCTATTGAACAGTGATAACATTAGTAGTATAAATATATGGCTTTAATGAACCCAATTTTACTCAGACAAAGAAGCGATGGACTCATCCAGTAGAATTGCCCCATATGAAGCCCATTTGTCGGATCTTGGAAAAGAGGTGGCGTCTTTGGGATTCTCCCTTGACCAAGCCCATGCTGAGCTTCATTATGTCAAGCTCGAATGGGACCGTCTACGGGAAAAGTGGAAGTTGATAGAGATTACCACTCGAGCAATGTTATCTGAGCCGCCCCAAGAGTCTGTCACCATCGCACACCTTACCCTTATGTCTTATGCGGCTATTTTAAGGGGTTATGTAACAAATACATAGTACCATGTTCATGTTCATTATTTTTGTATATTATAATGAATATAATTTCTAGTCATGTTTGATACATTGTAAATAGTTTTTAAGGTACAAATGGTGTTTTTAGTTATTATTCAATTAAGAATTATATTTTATTAAATTAAAGGATTTTATTGAATTAAATAATATTTTAATAAAATATTATTATTAATATTAAATTAATTTTTATTAAATATAAATGATCTTATAATTTTATTAATGCAATTAAAAGTTTTATTAAGGTTTGAAAGCCATTTTTGTCAAAACCCGTGAATTTTTTATAAATGTCGATTTTTATTTTAAAAGTGAAAATTCACATATATAGAAAATTATATAGATAAAATAAATATTATTTTTGGAATTAGGACTTCGAAATTATCAAATGGTGAATTTTTCATAATTTTCTGAGACAGTCAAATTTTTGGGTCAAAATTAAATACCATTTAAATATATAATGTGTTTTATGACATCATAATGACCCAATGGTGATGCAATAAAATACCATAATCCTTATGTTCGGCCAATATATGTTTTATCATTAAAATAATGTGATTTTAGGTTTGTTTGACTTACTTTTCAAAGCATTAATGGATCCCTAAAGACTTATTCAACACTTTTCCTTTTTAAATTAATTTCCATGGGAGTATGACTCACCTACACATAAGCTACCTTAATTTTTTAATAGGTTCGGACACTGTCCTTGTAAAATATTGTTTTCCACTTTCCTTTTCCAGAAACCATGGGGAAATACCAAGGGATGGTTTGTGGTTTGGATTATTTTAATATAAGCGGTCCCAAACCTAAATAATAAAGAATTCTCTCACCTTTCCTATATAATCCCACCCAAGCTCCCACTTACTCCTCCCTAAAATCCTTTTGAGTTCGTCCAACATCTGCCCTACTCTCTCTATAATCCTCCCAAGGTGCCCCAAGCTTCCATGAAGCCTCTCTATAGCCTTTGGATGCACACTTCCAAGTAAGGGTTTTTCTTCCTTTCTCATTTTGTCAATTTTATTTAAGTTGTATTTCCCTTTTAATTTCAATTATTAATGTTGGGGTATGGCTTCTCACCTCCCCCATACTGCCCTCTTATTGTTTGAATGATGGTAGAACCCTTTCTCTCTCATTAAATGCCTACCATGTACACCCGTTACAATGCCGAAATTCCGAAAGGAACTTATCTCTCTTCTTTTACATTCAAGCAATACTTGTGTATCATGAATCTAAATTCCATTTCAATAGTTGGGACATGTATATATATGACCTCATTACTGTTCATTACATGTAAATATGATGAGGAACCCCTTTCTCTCTCATAAACCTTTTTTATGAATTCTTATGTCACGTCGTTAAGCTACCGAAATCACACCGATTTTCTATGCCAGTGCCTTTGTGTAGTGAATTCCATGTCCATTCCTCCATCAAGGGTATTCACCATTATTCAAATTTACATTTTGATTGTAAAGATTCATGTATGAATTCCAAATTCCTTTATTGTGGAATAAATGATTATGTTTTATGAATCCGTGTTTTTTTATCTATGTGGCACACTAATGCATGAAATGAAATGTTTAAGAAGGGTGCGCCCTGATAGCGCTCCAATGCATTGGGTAAAGTATAGTATCATGATAGGTCATGTGCAGTGAGTGTTGACTCATGATAATTCATGTGAAACGAGGGTTTACTCGTGCTTCATGTGCAATGAGGCTGTACTCATGCTCCATGTGCAATGAGCCTTGGCTCATGCTAATTCAATGTTAAGTGTTGTTGCCACATTTCCATGTTATGATTATCATGCATTATCATGCCTTTATGTTCATGTTTCTCTTATGATCTATTGATATTACTATTGCATAACATGTATTGTACTCCTCATGTTAATCGATGTGTATTCCTTTACTGGGATTTATATCTCACCCTTTTCTTATGCATGTTCTCAGGTTATCCCATGCAATGCTAAGTACGAAGGAATGTAGTGGTCATGTAAAGGTTGTTTTCAACAAAGATGTTGTATTTTCATGTTTTATGTTTTTATGTAATGATCTTAAGCCCCAAAGAAACTAAACCTCTTGATCTTATTTGTTGTATCAAGTGAAGTTTTATGTAATAAATCATGTTTAAGTTGTAATAAAAAGAAGGGTTGTCATAAATATGATTTACCAAAAGAACTCTTCTTTCCAAAGTAAATTGGATTTTTCTCCTAAAACTTCATCTTTTTGAGATATATTCCTTGTTCACCACTTATGTATATTTTATAGTGTAAATAATTCCATTTGGTATAACATATTGAGATTATCCTTATTATCAGGATATTATATGGGATTTTTATTTGAATGTTTCAAGGTGGTATGGGAAACATTTGAATGTTTATGGTTTATTTTCTCAAGAATTTTTCAATGGTCTCATTTAAAAGTATCCTTATTTATTTCAAAATCCTGTGATGAATCCATATCATAAAATATATATGAATATTGAGAAGGAATATTTTACATGAGTTAAATCTATTTATAATGAATGTTTTCGACATGAATTGGAGGGTGGGGCCCACTATAGCCCCTTGATGCATCGACGACTCCCATGAGAAAATTCAGTTGGTGTTGATCCCTTTGAGTTTCTTTCCAAAAATCTGATGGGTTTCTACCCACTGACATAAATTGTTCCTCTGATATTGTGGTATCTTGTGCCCGATGAATGACATCCAATTAATAAGAATTCTTTTTATTAATTTTTCAATTATTACTATCCATGAGGTTTTCATGACTACAAAACCTTTAGATGTAGTTTCATTCTCACTTTTTTAAAGGCATGTGATTTTCATTCGTTATCCTTCCATATTGATTATGCATAATTTTTTATGATTCAATCATTATTGATTCATTATTCAACTATTTATATCCATAAATATGTATTTGATCTCAACACATTCATTTGTTTACATTCAACAGTTTATGAATAGAAGAACATTTATTGATTTCTCAGGGATAAAATCTTTTAGTTTTTGTATTATGTTACATTTCCCAATGTAATATGAGTTACATGTATGAATATAGTTTCTTCAAGACTATTAAACTACTCTGTCCTTCTGGATTTGATTCCTGGTAATCTTTACAATGTAATTAGTAATGCACCAGCTCCGGTCTAGAGGGGTGAGGATGTTACAGTTGGTATCAGAGGATGATTTGTAGAAATATTGGGATCTAGATTTAGAAAACATAGTTTAGGGAACAAATAACTTTGATGGTCTATGAGGAAAAATAAACAAGAATATCTTATAAATTTGGTAATCAATAGATTATGGGGATATTTATAGAAAATATATCCCTATCTAGATATAAACAATTAAAGGATTCCCTGGCATAGATGTACCTAGGAGTGACAACTCTGACATGGAGTTTTAGGCTTGACCTGTGGTATCCCGGTAAACGACAACAGGCCTTGTTGCACTCTTGTTTTGACAGTCACAAAGGATATGCTTAGAATATTTCAAATTTTATTAACCCACCATTATGAATGATCTATGCCCCCAACATGACAATAGAATATGTTTCTAGGATTTATGATGCTTAATTTTATGCTATTTGATATACCATATTTAGAGTTATGGATTGTTAATAATATTATGAGCTAATATATTATATAAAAATTAATTAGAAATATTTCCTAGAAAAAGGAATAAAAACATCACCAATGCCCATGATGTGAAGCATATGAATTATCATATCTCTAATAGTGTTAAGCCATCTATTGAAAAGAGTATTGTCTCCCATGTATCCCATCATATAAGGAAATAATATCATGTGTTAACAAGGTATGTAAATACTTCTTTGAGTCATATGTATTTTATGGGATGAAAAATAATGATTGGATGGTAGAAAATTATAGGGATAAAGGGAATAAGGGAGAAGAGTTTTCCCACATGTGAAAATTGAGGAAAAGATCACCATGGTAAATGTTTGAAGGGGATGTGATTTTTCTATAGATGTAGAGAAGAAGGGAACAATGTTCATGATTTCAAGGTTATAATAATGGTTTTCAATGTACTATGATTCAACTTCATGGAGAAGAGACACTATGTGAATCAATGACCTTATCATCAAAAGAATATACCCCAAATTCTAGTTTTGTATAACAATCATGTTATGATGCAGTAATAGATGAAGTGGAATCATTAATATTCCTTGTCAGGAATAATTTCATTTCAATATTTTTTCAGTAATGTACTTGTTATATGAAATATGAGATATATAAGGATTGTACTATAGTACTATTTCATTAAGGATTTGTGTGTGTATGATGAATGGTACAAAGGAAAAGTTACTCAGATGAAAGTCAGTCTTTAAAAAATATATATGATCTAGGGAAATACAACATTAAATATATATATATATATATGATATTGAGATAATGATGATGAAATGATTGATTCACATAAATAATTTCTACCTTGATATTTCTTTTTTGATATGTCAAGAAGTGGTCCATACTATCATCGATGGAGGTTATATCACTTTTGGATTTAAGGAATATGTATAATAACATTTTTTTACATAAAGAATTGAAGAATGCGTGTTTCCAATATGGTGTTTATGGTAACTCAAGGTAATTCTGTATTTTAATAGGATATATGTTAAAGTTATTCACATGTTTGGAATGTTAATTTTAGGTCCTCTTCTGGTTCATTAATGTTTAATGATAAGTTCATAATTGATATTTATATACCTTCATTATAATGTGTTGAATCATTATATTTTTCAATTTTTAACCATTTACAAAATTGATTATGTTGATCATTGTGTGGGTTTTTTAGATTTTAATGTATCTACATGATAGTTTATTATTCATACATGACAATGTTTTCCAATTAGAATTCATTATTTTTTAGTAGTTGAAGCATTTTCCATTTCTCTTATTAAGAGGGTATTTTAACCATATTCTTGATATGAGTTTCCCATAAGGGAATTTAGAAATATCAAACATTACCTTTCTATGTTCAATTTTAAATCTTAGGACAAAAATTTTGTTAATGAGGGAATAATGTAACACCCCATGATTTTAGAAATAGATTTAATTTATAATTCATGAAACACCACGTCCCTAAAAAACACCATCTTTTTATAATCTATTCATTATGAACAACATTGCGTCTAATATGTTTTGAATTTTGAAAAATGGTCATCTAGAGTTCTGATTACAATGTAATTTTGAGTCTGATGATACCAACTAGATTTTCTGATGAATAGTAATATACCCTTATGAATAGTAATATTAATATTAATATGACCTATATGAATAGTAAAATATAATATTATTTTATTTTATTAAGGAAATAAGGCGATGGGATCTTAATTATGTTTTCAATTGGATAAAAAACAAATTATACCTTTAAGATTTATATTTTTTGAATTTACAATGATCATGTTTAAAAATTAAAATAATAATACTTAGAAAATTATTTTTGATAAATGGAGTTCATTTTTAAATTCTATGCATTGAGCAATGGTTAGGTTGATTTTTTGGGATTTTTCTAAAATACATGACATTTTAATGAATAGTAAAAATACAATTTCGTGTTTTAGGTAGTTTAATGACATCACTAGGATGTAATAATTAAATATAATTGTCTGGATTACTTGTGTACTGCAACATATTACATGAGGTGTCCCAAGTGGCTAAAACCATGGGCAAATACCAAGGTAATGACCTTGGTTTTATATAAACCACTAATGTGGTGTCCCATTTAATTAACAAAAAAACTCCCTCTCATTTACTATAAATAACCACTCACCCATTCTTTTTAATTCATTACAATCCCATTATCCTCAAAGATATGGTAGTATTACCTCCCTTATAATCCTCCCACGATGTCCTCAAACACCCAAGGTCCCAACCTTCAGGTTTTGGGAGTTACTATACACGATTTGAGCATCAACCACCATTCTCAATTCTTAATGCTTTAATTTTATGTTTTCACTTTTATTTCCAATTGAATTACGATGGGATATGTAATTCCATATTACCCATTATATCTATATTATTTTAGAGTTATGATATACTCCTTTCTCTTATCAAACTATTTTGTGAAATTTTAGGTGATTTTGTTTGGCTACTGAATTATCGTGAGATATTTCTCAAATTTTTTTCTATTTTGAGTTCCCTTGTTTTATACATATTTCTTCATATCCACTCATCCAAATTCTATGATAATTCTTGTACCTAACATGAACTTGAATTATATTATGCTAATGGAATATTTCAACACCACATCCCTTTCCCTCTCCTCTTATACTAAAAATGAAAACACCATCTATGATGTGTTAATCTATCACCTTCAAGGATGATGGGTTCTCAATTTTCATTAAGATGTTCAATTCTAGTCATTGATCCATTTTTATGGTAGAAAAAGTTCCAAATATATGTATTTTATATCATAAATTTTCTGAAATCCGTTGCTATGGTTTGTCTTAGAGGTAAGAACACTTTAATTCTACCTGAAAAAAGGGGTTTGAAAACCCATTGGGCATAGGGTACTATAGCGTACTGTAAGAATCGGGGGTACTATGCGGGTCTGTAGTAGCATCGTTACTGTAGCATTACTATTCACAGAATGGGCCTTGGGCCCAAAAAATGGGCTTATGGGCCATGTAATGGTCTATATTCCCACTGGGACTTCGGGATATGTAATGGGTCTCCCTCTGCCCAGTTAAAGAGGTCATTTCATTTATTTGAGAAAACTTTAGGCATCGACCCAAACCATTAAAAAAATAATACAAAACAACTTCATTAAGAACAAAACCGCCGAGTTCATCCAAACATTCTTATATAACATTTAACTAATGAATCATCATCATGGTATATAACCAGAATCATTATAAGATAATTTATATATCTATAATGTCATTAATGTTATATATTATCAATTATGTATGTCTATCCACACATCAAACAAACTTCCATTAATCAATACAAATAAACGGATCATGAAAACTAGGGGAGAAAATGCATCCAAAACAATAAAACTGAACTTATTAAACCCATAAAAGGGAAATGAATGAACCTAATAAGGTTATACAATATCAATTACATGTTTATGAGGTTCTATAGTTATTAGTTAATCAAGATAAATTTTATTATTCAGGTTTTTATGAACAATCAAGAACACCTTTGGGCTTAATGTAAGGTATGACTTAACTAAATTTCCCTTAATTGAGTTAAAAATCAATGTCATTGGTTTTTTATTTTACCAGAATATGGTTTAATGGCCTATTATTGTTATATTCTATATATACACTTTTATTTTTTGGGTTTATGTATGTCACACATAATTATTTCATTGATTTCTCCTCAATCTAATGAAACGTTCTTGGTAAGGGTTTCGTCATCCCACTTCTATCATTGTGAGATATTCCACATCCACTAATATTACTTGTGTATGATGTATGTATACTACCCATTGATGTTTCATACCAAGAATCTCTTTATTTTCACTATATTTAATGTATAATTTTATGACTATTAATTTTGGGGAATAGGGTTCATTTTATTACAAAGTAGTAAGTATATTGTACCAGAACCTCCATTTCCATTTGGGATGCTCTTATTCTCTATTGAAATCAATGAAATTATTATCCATTATTAAATAATACTCATAAATTCTATGTGAATGTCCTATATATTTGTAATAATCATAATCCTTCTTTATTTTGTGGGAATTTACATGATTTAAAATAATATTACAAAAAGTCTTCTAAAATGAAATATTGATTCAAGGAACATTTATAATTATTATCTCTTTTGATGATCACTCTATAATTTATTAAAGTAATGATTATATTTTAAAATATAAAATTTTTTCCTGAAAAATATATATTGGATAATTTATTTTTTTTAATGAAAACATTCTTTTTCACTTTAAAATCTCTTTAATGATTTCCTTAAACCACCCTAAAATGTTTTATTTATAAAGATTATTGAAAATATCATTTTACATGATTTCACTTTAGTAGGACATCAATTATACCTCAAATGTAATCTGAATGTCCTTACCATTTCCATTATTGGATATACATGTTTAGAACCAAATTTATGGAAAATACAAATGACATACCAAAAGAACTATTCTTTGCAAAGTAAAATGGATTTTTCTCCTCACATTTTATGTTTTTGAGATATATGACTTGTTCAACACTTATTTATTTCTTGTGGTGTATGTAATTACATTTTTAATATCATATTAAGTGTATCCTTATTATCATGATATTATAAGTGATTATTATTTGAATGTTTCAAGGTGGTAAGGGACACTTAGGAATGTTTAAGGATTATTTCCCTAAGAATGTTTCAATTGTCTCATTTAGAAGTATATTTATTTATGTAAACATCATTTGATAAATCTATATCCTCAAAAAATATGTATTTTGAGAAGGAATATTGTACTTGTATTAAATATATGTAAAAAAATTATTTGGTCATGCAGTGGCAGGTGGGGCCTACTATATCCCCTCGATGCATCAAAATGTCTCATGAGAAAAATCAGTTCGTGACGAACACCTTGAGTTTGTTTCCAAATATCAGATGGATTTCTACCCAGAAACATAAACCATTGAAATTGTATTGTGGTATCATATGAAAAATACTTGAAATCCAATTAATAATCATTGTCTTTATTCATTTTTATTTATTACAATCAATGAGTTTTTCACTAAGAAAAAATCAATGGATTTAGTTTCATTCTCAGTTTATTAAAGGCACATGTTTTTTATTCATTAAACATGCTAGATTGACTATGTAAAATTGGTTAATATTCAGTCATTATTGATTCATGCTTCTGCTATTTGTTACACTTACTAATCATTTGAGGACACCCATTTCATTTTTTTACATTCATTAGGTTATGAAGAGGATACCATTTATTATGTTCTCATGGATGCCATATTATAGTTTTAGTATTTTTTTTCTTTCCGAATGTACTATGTGTTACGTGTATATATCTATTTTCATTAATACTTCTAAACTACTTGGTCCATCGAGATTTTATTCCATGCAATCATGCCAATGTAATTAGTATTGCACCGGCTCCGATCTAGAGTGGTCGGGGTGTTATAGTGAGGCAATATTAAAGTTGTTCAATAATTCATTGGATAACATAAAATTCAAGATGTCTAAATGCTCAATATAACCTATCATATTGACTACATGAGGTCTGAATAAAACTCTATCACTAAAATATCAGGTAAAATGTTCCTTGGAGATCTCGTACCTCACTTTTATAACATTATTCATGTAGATATCATAATGGTGAGACTACATGGTGTATGAGTCCATGGTTTAATTTGGATTTTGAATCTCACTGGACATGGATGTTAACATGAAAAACATGACATGTATCACATTATCCAAGAGAATCATGTAGATAGAGTGTTATTTATTACTCATCTCTATAAAATTCTCACTAGGAACATGGGAATGAATTATATAATTATTCCTATTTTGGAGTATTATTGTGCGAATGTTCTTGTACTAATACTGAAAATTACTACCCTTTATGAGATTTTATTTCTCCAATGTAGATCAAAATGATAATTTAATGGTCATATAACATTCTATTTTTATATATGAAAAATAAAAGAAGGTATTAATAATTTATATTGATTACCAAAATGTGACATAATATATTTTTTATTAGTCTCACACTATTTTATCAAATCCCAATATTCATTACCATTAGATATGAAATCACCAATTTATTGAAAATTATTGTGGATATGATCCATATTTTCATTCTCATAATTCATAATGATGTTTTAAAAAGTATTCAATGATATTTTCATAGCTATTCATGGAAACATTATTTACTTGCTACTACTTGATCTGTTGAGTAGACTCCCCAATCCTAAAATCATGGACCTCATTTTCCTCAATAACTGATCCTAGTTACACAAATTATGGATTTTTATTTTCAATCCAGGATGTGATATAGGTCATTTAAACCCAAAAAATAATTAAAACTCTATGATAATTTAAATCACACAAACTTGGGATGGAAAAGAACTTTGAACTATCGTTACATCTAAACATATGTAAATGAATTTCATATCCCACTATTGATTTTTGGAACAACCATATTATGAATTTTTTCTCTTAGCATATTGAAATATTTGTTTTTTGGGATTTAGTCCTTGAAGGGTCATGGGAGAGAATTTTTATTATGAACATCTGGGATTGGAATCCTTCCCCCCACCACAATATTGTCCTCTTTGGCTCACTTTCTCATCATTTTATTCTTTATCTAAGCTCTCTAGACACTTAAGGGATCACTAACCTCCATAATTTAATTTTTTTTTGTGATTTTTATGAGCTTAAATCGGAATTACATTAAATTTTCAAGACCCCTCCAAAGTTGATGTCAGACTCTGGTCAAAGTTCTCATGATGTGACACTTACTGGTCATGATGTGACACTCTAAAACAAAAAAATCATAATACCTATGGAACAATTTGAATTATAATTGGGATCCAAAACCACTCACTTAGTAATTTACATATGGATCAAAGGATACCAGCATAAAATATATCGCAATTTTTAGATCAATTGAGGCTACCGTCCTTGCTCGATCACAATATTGTTATCATTAGCTCACTGCCTCGTGGTTTTTTTCTTCAGTAGGAATCACTTTTAACTGAGAGTATCAAAATATAAAACATATGAAAAATACTTTTTATGGGAAGGAGGTCTCAAGGGACTTATATACTATGCCAAAGACGCCACTATGCCAAACGTGGGACTCCATTTGATGGCATCACAACATGACACTCATTGTTCATTCCATGAAACCATGAAGCCAACATCACATAATCCCTAAGGAATAAAATACATGAAAATTAGGTCCCAAAAGATATGGAGTTGGAGTTATTATGGTCCTATTAATGTATTTAGAAATGATATTTGAGGTCCAAGGACTTATCATTTTAGCTACTAGACAAACATCAAACCGACTCGAGCTAAGCCAGGCTACAAGTAGACTTCTAGATCAATAGTGGGTAATTATTATCTATCCAATAGTAGTTATAGGCTATAGAAATTATATCTAAAACAATTTGCTGACCGGTTGATCACTACTAGCTAGTTAATGGTTGACTAAAAAGATGGTGGGAAACCACCCACATACTAGTTATGTTGATGGGGTTATGAATTATCCGGATAATATTATAATTTTTCCAAAGAGGCCCCCATTTTATTATTCCTTCATCCGTCAATTCATATGATTATTTTAGCCCTATTGAACATTCATGGATCCTCCAAACATAATTTATTCTAGATTGAACCATTATTAATCTTGGTGGTTTCCTATCAGTGAGTATTTCCTTATTTTGACTAGAATCTCTCCTCACATGTCATTCCTCACATTGATCGACCACTAAAACATTGAAGAATTTATGATTCCTAAATATTGATTAGTGTTTGTGGTTTCTAGGAATACTGATTTTGTCTTTATTTATAGTTAGTAGATGTTATTTCCAATTATTTTCATTTTGAGAATTTAGGTTGGTGGTTTAATATGATGCCTAATTTCCTTATTTTTCATGAAATTGTTTTTAAATGTTACCTAATAAATTTCAATAGTTTTATGTTTTGTTGACCAAAAAATTATGTATTTCATAAAATTTGGATGATTTATATTTAATGAACTAATTTTGATTAAAACACAGAAACATTGAATTAGGATGTTTTTGTTCACCTTTATTTATGAACAAGGGCCTGTGTAAGGGTAAAATGTGTTCTAACATTACACGTGAGGATTTTAAGCACTATGTCTAGGAAACCCTTTATTTTCAAAGGTTGTATAAGGGTAAGTGATTTTCCATTTGTTCTATGATAAGGTAAATAAAAATTCTTATATCTTTCTTAATGGTAAGAGAGACACATCATAAATATAAGGCAACCATTCCACTAGGTGACTTATTGTTTTCTAGTTGTATGTAAGTGTAACCGATAGTTTTCATTAAATGTTTATGGGAATGAAAACCATTATGTAAAGGTATGTGATTTACCTAAAGTTGAATTGTATGTGTGACTCTAAATTCATTAATTTTTCATAAAGTTAATGTAATCAATAATAATTTTTTGGTAGCCACTGCATAAATGTAGTCCTGCATTTTCAGATTTTTGTAAAGTTGACTTCATTTTTCATAATGATAAGTAAGGGTCGCATAACCCATATGTGAGGGAATCTCAGAGTTTATTAAGGCTACATAAGGGTTAAAAAACACCAAATATATAATTTTTAACCATTTCTATGTTCTAGGGATGATAGGGAAACATAAGATGGAACTTGTAGACACTGGTGAATTTTCATCCACTACTCTACAGGCTTCTCCATTACATCATAGTGGTTCTAGAGCCTAAAAAATAATGGATCATGAACTATGGGATAATCCTTTTGAGCCATGGTTCCATGTGGCCTATGTTGGTGAAAAGTAATATTAATCAACTGTTATAGACTATACTATGAAGGAATAAAATATGATAGTGGTGAGGTTTTGATGAAGGGAATGAGTTTTCACCATCACTTACAATCAATGATGCATCTATGGAATGAAGAAACTATGAGGAAGCATGTACATTGTAACATCCATGACCTAACTATAGGGTTTACTACATTAAAACATTAAATGCATAATATCCTTAGATAATCCATGTGATAAATGGATATATTTTTAAGGGAAAATAATATTATGTTGATTCAGGATTAAAAAATGGTCTCAAATCCTATGGAAATCGAAATAATGTTTGAATTTTTGGTTTGAACTAAAAATAAGGAATCATTAAAAAAGAGATGGAAGATTTTGGGATGTTAATAGAATATCAAGGTGATGCAAGGGATGCTCTCCCTATATAAATATAAGGGTGATTCACCACTCTTGATAGATCAACTGAGAGGGGAATATTATATTAATAGTCACATATTTATTATATATTTTAGTTTCATTCTACTTTTATCCTATAAACCATATACATTATTTTAATAAAAGTGTTTCTTTAATTATCCCTCTCTCCCTTCTTCAATATATTTCATTCATTATCCATCTTGATCTTTTCTAATCATGACTATGAGTAACTTAACCAAGGAATATCTCAA
This sequence comes from Viscum album, assembly GCA_963277665.1. Taxonomy (NCBI): domain Eukaryota; kingdom Viridiplantae; phylum Streptophyta; class Magnoliopsida; order Santalales; family Viscaceae; genus Viscum; species Viscum album. Next base: position 734,357,774 of record OY728152.1, on the reverse strand, counting down.
TAGAGTAATTTGTGATGGAACTAGATTACATGTTCAAATTATACATTCCATTAATCCATGGATAATTTTTAGTGGGTGAAATCCTCATTGTGGTCATATGAATGCTATCTTATTATTCTATAACCATTATATATCAATTAAAGAGGTGTATTTTCATTGTGAATGATGATTATTGAGTGATCTGTAGATTCACAATTGTCATATAAGAATGTGTACACACATACTATGATGTGTCTACATTTAGTATAATTAAAATATGATAATTAATGTTTACTACAGATTATTCTATTAGGATAATTTCCTTTTTACATCTACAAAAATTAAATATATTTTTTACAACATATACATGATTAGGTTTATTATTTAACTATATTTTCAATATCCAATTTTTTCATTACTTTTTCTAGAAAAACAATGAAGGGAATAAGTGAACTAATAATAGTGAATGATCGACTATGAAGATACTCATGTGAGACAACCCTCTTCAACCAGTATTCTTCTCTATAAAACATATAGTGCATTTTTTACCACATTATGATAATGTGTCAAAACATGACAGTGTTTCTGTGGATAAATCCAATCATTCATTTATATTTTCATTTCACATTATTTTAAGTAGATTTCTTTTCTTTTATATAAAAATAAAACATTAATTTTTTTACAATGATGTATTCAAATGACTATTATTAAATCTATAATAGTTACTCATTAATTCAAGGACTTGTGGTTAATAATGATATAGAATACCTCTTTTAAATGGTTGATGATCTCTCTCTTTTGGACAAGAATATATTGAATGACGATATTAAATTTTTCACACTTAAAGATCTAATAGAAATTATTAGTCAATTCAATGTGGATATACAACAACTGGAGGACAATAAGGATGTTCCCCTAGATGAGGATCCATAACCCGAACATCCAAAATATTCAAAACCAATGGTGAAATTTTCCCCATTAATATTTCTAGTTGAATAAGTAGATGAGTCGAAGAAGTAAATGTCTTAATATCAATTCCACACTAATAAACAATTTTTGAAAGAGATTTAGGTGTAATATACTCATGAATACATGAATATGGGAGGTCAACAAGATTTAGATGAATTATAGAATGAATATTAAGGGAAACATGACACCCCCATCCTTAAAAAATATTTATAATCTAAACATTTATATCTCCATCTAGATATTTAAAAATAATCCACAAATGTGGTGTAGTTTCAAGAGACGATGTTGGTGCCTAACAACCTACCATTATCTAGTGAAATTCAACCCCAAGTCACACTTTTAAATAATGAATATATTGATTCCAAACCATATTTTGGGGATTATATTTTCTTGAAATCATTATCATCTAATTTTATTGAAACTAAACTGAGTATCATCACACTTTTATTTGAAAATTGTAAATTATTTTTTGGATATAATATAAATATAAATATGTGTCCAACTAAAGGATACAAAAAAGGGATTAAGGTGGTATAAAAAGATTAATTCCAAGGTAATAACTTCAAAAAATTATAACTCATTCAATTAATATAGATATTAAACATTAAAAACTAGATAGAGAATAAACTGGGGGAGATATGGTAGGAATGAAGTTATCCATCTTATTTCTCTCATACCATGTGTGGGTGATTCAAATATTATTGGAGGTGAGGCTGTTCTCACTAATTTTTTGGATATTTAATGTTTTATGGTGTGTAGGTTTGGCCATGTAGGGATTTATAAAGAACTTGGGAGTTGGTCTCTAATATATCATTGTAGATGTTATTAAACCTGTAGAGATCCTGGTCTTTAATAATAGCATTGGGTTCTTCCAGACGTGAGACATAATTCACATATTAATCAGTGAAAGACATGATGATAGATACTATAATATTGAATATGATACCATAACACCACAAACACCCCATGTTACATGACCCATCAGTATTGATATTCAAACTAGAACTAAGAGGGATCTATCTAACTAAGCGGCCTAAGGAGGGGTTGAGTGAAGGAAAATGAGATCTATTAGTGACCCATAAAAATGTATGATAGGGTTATAAATCCCATACCTTGAGAGTACTTATTAACAAGGAAGAAGGAGTCAATGATGTAAGGAAGAATTTTTGGTGGTTCTGATCAATGAAACTCAATCCACCATTATACATTTAATGATATATTGTGCATACCTTCTGGAGACTATCGAAACCCAAGGCCCACTTCGAGGAATTAGACCATGACTTATCTCTCTTCTCTTTCACATTTTTATAGGAATTTTGATATCAATTTATTTAATAATAAATAATATTTGTAATATATTGTGATATTGAACACTATCAATATATCTTTTTTAGCTTTAATGACATGATCCTTATACATAAATGAGTGGTTTTATTTTGTAGAAATATGTTGATATAAGAAGAAGCCCAATTAAAATGACATGACAATGAATGAGTAGTATAGTTTCATTATAAAGGGTGGTTCATTCTTATATTAAAGATATTTTATCACCCTATAAATTTTAAAAGTCTATTTTCATCTTTAAATGTGAATTTTATGCCCACTCATAGATTTTTTTACTTAAATTATCTAGGATACAAGAGTTTCATAAGAACCCCATGATTCTATGTATTATAATTCTATGTTAATTATATTGAATTAGTTTGATGTAAAATATAATTATTATAGTGGATCATAGATATTAATTTTATAAATAATAATTTGATGTAATATGCTGATTCAAGTAAATTAAATCTCACATTCATTTTCTTCCATCAGAATTTTGAATTTAATGTAGATTGGTTATTATTATTATCCATTCCAAAAGTGATTGTTTAAATTCATATTTTTCATTCACAAGAGGACTTATAGAACTAATTGTTTCCATTATATAATGATAATTTTTATTGAAATATCATGGGTACTGTCACCTACTAGATCTTTAATTCAAAATTATCGAGGTGATGACTATGCAAAGTCACATTTAATATTATTGAAAAATATTTATTATTTCTTACATTATCATTGAAACTAATATTTACATTAATCATTTCTTATCCCATACAAACCATGAATGACCTTGTTATGAATGAGCCCTATTACAAGTCAATTATTTCCATGCTTACCCTCCTCTTGGAGTTTTGTATCATATTATAATACAGATGTGTCGGGGTGTGGGAATTCATAGTGGAAGGTATGCACTAATTTGAAAGGAATTTGTCTGTCTTTAGCCTTTTTTAATTAGGAATTGTTCATGTTTCATTCTGAATACATTCATTTTATTATGTTCTTGGTATAAAAAAATAGAAAAAAAAAGCAAAAGTTAGAAATAGATTGGGTTAAGACATGGGATAACAAAATATGACAAATACTTTGACAATTATTTTTATCATATGGGGCTAAGTGTTGGATGTTAGATTAATTTAAATCATAACATTCAAAAAATGTATTTTTTTTAAAAAATGTTTGAATTGGAAAAAATTTAAAAAATAAAGAAAATACAAGAGGGTGGAAGTCATTCATTATACAATCATTATTCATGACCTTTGATTTGAGCATTGGAAGAATTTGTTTTCACATTGAGAAGGGGTGATTCCAATGAAACATTATTTTTGATATCATGTTTTATTATTTATAGATAACATCTTCTTTGAGACTTAATTCATTACAAAATAATACACAGCAAAAATAAAAATTAGTGCCATTTGAACCTTAATTCTAATGTCATCATGATTTTAGTATATTTTTGTCAATACAAAGTGAGGAAATTATCTCCTTTTCATGATTATGAAATGAATATTGTAATAATGGTATATGAATAAATATCATTCAATGTACTCCATGAATGATGAGAGAATAAAATAATTCAGTGTAAGGTTGACCAAAACATGTCTGGTTTAATAATAATAAATTTCAAAACATGAACAGAAGAAAGGATAAGTTTCTCATTTCCAATTGGAAAAATTAAAATACGTGGGTTGAATGTTCAATAAAAAAGTGTAAAGTTAAATAGATATTTTATATGGAATATAAAATATTATTTTCCTATTTATAATCAATATTTTTTATGTCTTTTAAATTTAATTATTGGTAGCATGGGTTCCCTCAAAGAGTTTTTGTTGTGATTCAATGGTTGAGGCTAAGAATAATTTATGTTTGAGGGTGTTTGAGGACCTTATTATTAATGATTTTTTTATTTTGATAATGTTTTTCAGTGTTTTTCAATATTTTTTTCTCATGAAATTAATTATTTATTTTTATGTTGGAGATTTACATTTATATAAGAACTTTTGATTAAAACAGATGAACTTGTTTAATTTCAATGTTTTTTCTTACCCTTACATATGACCTAGGTCCTACATAAAGATAAAATGTGTTCGCCCTTTATAAAAATGGAATAAAAATTGATACATAAGGGTAAACCATTATTTTAAAAGGCTGCATTAGTGTTATTAATTTACTACAAGTTCTTCATAAGGGTAACAAAAAATTACTACAGGTTGAAAAAAAGAATGTGAAACACTGTATAAAGATAAGGCATTAATTGTGTATGGGTAACCGATTATTTTTAAGTATTTTATAAGGGTAACTAATAGTTCTTATGTGCTTCATAAGGGTAATATAACCGTTGTTTAATGGTAAGTGCCATGCGTCTGGCACTATGTATGGGTAACAAAAAATGACCAAAGGATTCAAAATGTTATAAAATTGGTGTGTAATGGTAAGGCATCCACTACACAAAGTTAGTATTGGGACTTCACTATTTTATAAAGGTAAAATTGATTTTATTAATGATATATAGGGGTAAGATAATAACAATGTAAGGGATTCATATCCCATATTTGATGGTAACTCAGAGTTTCCTATGGCTATGTAAATATTGTCAGGCCGCAATTACTATGATATTTACCCAACATATATTCCATAGGGATTCATGGAAATGTTGAGAAATAACCCAGTTTCACTGGAGGATTTGAAAACACTATTCCATAGGCAGATCCATTGCTTCAGTGCAATTTTGAAGCTTTGACATAGAGAGGGTATTACAGTGTGGTAAAGACCTTGTAAGAACCATGTTTTTACCTCAGGTATTGATCCTTTTATTTTTTGTCTAATTTTATATTATGGACCTAATATTGATGTCTAATGAGATTTTAGAGGATACAAAGATTCATAGGGACTTTTTGGATCTTGAAAACTAGAATAATATAAAAATAGACTTACATCATGAATAGAATAATTCACATGACTCCAGACACATGTTTACTTTTATCTATAAAGAGATAGACAATGCGGTGGAATAGGGTACACAATTTTCTCTAACCAGGGTCTAGGGTTCAAACAACCATGAAAAAAATATTAGACATGTTTCAAAGGTCTTTTCATGGCAGGACCTTGTTTTTCCTAAATATGTGGCCTAACGGTGTGGGTTCCCCCTCACTATGGAAAATGGTGAATGGTTGGCGCACTATTTGGTGAACCATACTACCAAACCGCATGATGTCTATTGCACTTAATATTATATTAAACTAAAACCACTCAATATATTTCTTTTCCTAGTAGAAAATAGTGGAGTTTTCTCTTCATTGATCTCCTAAACCCAACTTTTAATGAATTTGATCCCATTTTTCGGTCCAAAGATAAATTAATTCACTATTCATCTCATCAGATCTACAATGGTAAGATCTCGATTCCATTTTTATCCATTCATTATTAATATTATCCTCGATTAATTTATTGATATTCTATCCCAAATACTCTTATTTAAGTTTATTAATGGAATATTACCTTTTTATTACATTGCTTTTATTTACATTGTCCAAAAACTGATTATTTTAATGTTTATATTCTTAAAAAATGGTACATAATAAATGAAAAATTAAAACAATATTCTAATACACTTGAATGTATTCTTACAAGTATCATCCTAACTGAATTTACTACCTCCCATAACCTAGTGATATATATCAAATTAAATGGGTTTTCATAAGGAGGATTAATGAAAACAAGGGAAATAGTTTACAAGTGATTTTGAAGAATATCGATAAGAACAGGAGAAGTATCATTATGTAATTATCAAGGGAACATGAGTCATATAATAATAAAAATTAGATTAATAATAACATGAAAATGTGGCTAAAAAATTTAAACGATACATTAATAAGCACATCCCTATGGTTTTTTGCCGAGGAATGAGAAACATTTCTAAGGTTATTCACAATGTTATTGTAAAACCAGTCATATAGAATTATTAAATTTATTCCCCAATGCATTAAAGTTCTATCTAGGTAAAAAATTCATATGTATTAATTAATTATATCCACATATTTAATAATAAATCATTTCATAAATAACCCATGGAAAATAAAAGAGACAATCTTCATATAAAAAATCAAGGCATTTTAAAAAGTGCTTCAAGACAAGATCGTTATTTAATTTTTAACCCATAAAAAGTGAATGCATGTTTTATGTATTTTAATTGTAGAAAAAAAATCATTTTATTATCTAGGTGAATACCCCTAGTAATGAAATTAGTTTGGGTATTAAAAAATGAAAATAAAAGAGAATTTATTGAGGATAAAAGTGAAATTTTGAGACGTAAATCATGAAATATAACATGTATAAAATGTTGTTTTATAAAATGGTAAAATCATTATAAGAACCCGGCCATAAAAACATACATAATCATTAATTAAATGAATAATTCACATTGAGGATATTTTTAGGTTTAGAATTTTAGAGAATTATTCCATAACTATTACATATAAACATGAAAATGACATGTATACACTACTACTCAGTATCCATTTATTCTTCAAATAAAAACTCTTAAAAAGAAAAATTTCTAGTTCCACGTTTTAGACATCATCATTTGTCTATTATCCCTTCATTAACTCTATTCATCTTTTCATCCTGTGGATAACATTTCAAAAACATGGGATGAACATAAAAAGCTCTGTAACTATTATAAAATAACGAAATGAAACATTATCCTATCAATAAATACAAATCAATGAATCCATTATTTTCGATTATAACATATATCATTAAATCACATGATTTATAAATAATACAAGGAAACCATAAATCCTAAATGTAACTGATGCCATACATAACATACATACATTGTAACTAACTCAACTACATAAGGAGTTACATTTCTAATACTCATCAATGTATATTCCCTAAATCACTTAGGAGATACTATAAACATTAGATCCTTCATGTTAACCAATTCATTGAATAACTATCTCGGGCTCACCAACCCTAGGAATATCACATAACCACACTTAAACGTAAAAAATTCCCAAGAACAATAACATAATCATAACACATAACTCAGTAATAAAATAAATATATCATTTCCATATTCCAATCATAATATAACATCTCAAGATATTGAAATAAACAATTCATTATCAAACCATTTTCAGAACCATTTAAAACATTCAATAAAGAGAATTTTGAATCAAAGTGTCCCATACCAATTTGAAGCTTTTAAAGGAATTAACAATTTAAAAAATAAATTTCCATATAAATAAATCCTAAAAACTATTTTTAAAACATGGAAATTAATGAGAATGATTTAGAAGAATAAATCTTTAAAACATTTAAAATTTTATTTTAGTTAAAATGTTTTTAACAAAATGGGAGACTTGAATACAAAAAATTGAGGAATAACATTAATAAAAACATTATAATTTCATGAGAATTGTGATATTCATCATATAATATGTCAAAGGGAAGTTTATACTCCATATAAATTTTAATTAGTGTATATGAATAAATTAGTTTCAATGGAATGTATATTGAGACCAAGTACATTGCAAAGATCATATCCTTAGATTAAAGACAAATCAATGACATAATTATGTGTGAAAATTTTTAATACCCCCAATATAAGTGGATATTATGTGTAAAACAATAATAGGACATTTACACATATTAATATTACGACATAATCATGAAGTAGATGTTTAACCCAAAGAATTGAATATTGGGTGAAGAAGTTCCCTTACAAATATTCTACAGCCTAACTACATTACCTAAAATTTCAGAAAAAGAATTGATGGGATAAAAAAGGGTATATCATCACATGGACATAAAATTTATAGATAATAAGGATGTATAACAACATATCCTAATATAAGAAGATGAAAATTAAAATACATAATAAAATTAAATCTTTCAAAAAGAGGATGGTGAAATATTCCCTCACCAATTTGGAAACATATGAAACATACACCATATGAAAGAAGGATCATACGATGAAGATTTTAAATCCAATAAATTAATGTACATTAAAAAATTAATACAAGAATGGGTAGTAAATACACCACAAAAAATCAAAATGTGGAAAATATATCACGAATCTCATTGGAATAAAAAGTGAGATGAAAACCCCTTACCATGTTCTAATCAATCGAGTTGTATGAAAAAAAATTAATAACCACCAAATGAATCAAAAAATACCATTAAAATAAATATAATCATTATAATATATATCCAATGTCTATTTAGAATACACCACATGCAATAAATAAGTGGTGAACAATGAAAATCTCACCAAATTAAAAGTGAAATAAGAAACCCCTTACCCCGTGTCTCTCATCACACGTTCTTTATTCAATATCCTGAATAATATGCTAAAGTTAATTTCTAATTAATTAAGATCATTTTTAATGTTTATTATTCCTTTTATATCACTTATTATATTTTATAAACTTTATGCAATCATTCATGTTAATAAATGTCATTTTGTCGATAATTGGTACTTGAGTCAAAAATGAACTTCTTATAATTACAAGTTTTTCATGTGGTGAAATGTATATTATCTCTATAAATATATTCATGATTTAGCAATCATATATATAATATATATCCTGTATATGTATGTATTTATAATTTTACATAGCATTTGGAGATAAGAAATGAAATGCACAATTCATGGAGATGGTAAGCTGTACGTACGCATTAACACTACTTTCATTTATGATTCATATTTAATGTAATGAAAACATAATAAAACATAGGTATATTATAATTACAGTATAATATAATATGATATATATGTTACATAATTTCATTAACTCAATTTTTTAAATGTTCCATGTTTGTCATAAATGAATCATATCACCTTGAGGTGGCGGTAGTCCGCACTTCCTCAAATGAAATTATCGTATGTACAAATTTTGGAAAGAATAATGATATGATTTTAAATAAAAATTACATAAACATATATAAAACATAAAAATAATATACATCATATATACATATAATTCCACAAAAAATGGACACCATCAGAGGTGGTAGGAAAAGATTGTACAATCATCATTTCATGAGGTGTTAGTTTGTCGTCGATAGAAACAACATGTCATTTACCCATTATATGGTGGTGTGTGTATGTTTAGTTAGAATAATTATAATAAAAACAACCTAGTATATTGAGGATACTTGTTTAGTAATAATTGGAAGTAATATTAATAGGTTTGGGGGATGGATAAGTAAAATAAAACAAAATAACTAAATAGAAGATGTTACCTTTAAATCGGGTAACTCCCTTTAGATTGAACAAAAATGGTTTCTTAAAGTTCCTTTTCCCAAAATTATGACATATAAGAGGAATAGAGTGATCTAGAGAGATTTTATGGGTCAATTTAGGATGATCCTAGGGGATTTAGATGTGTGAGTAAAGAGATAGAGGTACAGGCTTTTTATATTGGGGGAGGGGATCTTTAGGAAAGGGTGAAAATATTATTTTATTAAATAATTATATTCGGTTTTTAATGTTCTAAAAAAATTAAATTCAAAGATAAGATGGCAAATGTTCAACATAAAATCATCCAATAATAGTTTTACAAGTTTTGGGTATTATTTTAATGTTTATAATCATATTTATTTATATCATTTATTAATGAGGTAAACAATGCATCATTACTGTGTCATAAATAATTTAATTTATTTGATGTATAAAAATTATTAAAAAATAACATGATGGATGAAATATTTTAATCATTCAAATTAATATTTATATCTTAATAGATAACTTATATTACTATATTTAAAAAGTAATTAAATAAATGATTTATGTTTAAGTCATTGTTGTCTTTACTTTAAATTAATTAATATAAAATATAGTTAACACTCTTATGTGGCTCAATGGGTACACGAAATAGACCCATGGATTCCAGTGGTCGAAAATGTATTATCCAATTGAATTAGGATACATGTTAGGGTAATTTTATATTATTATTATAATATTTTGTTACCCTTATTTACTAGATTTACCCTTTAACCATGGTAAATAAATTTTTTACTCAAGTAAATATTCATATTTTCTAAAAATGGAAGTTACCTATTTACACAATATGGACCACTTGATTCCAAATATGGAATCCATTTTTAAAAACTAAAAACACAGAAGTGGTAGAAATTAATTTAGAATTAATTCCTGCTGTCAAAACTAAAAGCATGTTTTTATGAAATAATAACTATTAAAACATTGACACTTATTTTTTTCCATTTTAAAAGTGAAATTACTAATAATGACCAAATTTGGATGAAATGGTAAATACATATTATAATTACACTTTAAAACAAATTAAAATGATAAGATAACATTATTAATATATTAGATTAAAAGGAATTTTTGTAATAAAATATAGTATTGTTCTCTATTCATTAAAAATGATTTTTATTCGAAAAATACAGAAAATTTACCAAAAGTAAATTTTGATGTCCTGATTCTGAATAATAATTTTATTTTTTCATATACAACATATAAAAGTTACTAAAATAATATTTAAAGAGGGTTCTCCATAAAAATGCAGTAAATATTCATTTCAATGAATATTATAGTATTTATGCATAGAATTAGATTCATTCACATTTTAAGCATCAATAATTTATTTTATAAATGTAAAAACATATAAAAAACATATATAAACATATTTTAGTTAGTTCTATTCATTCCATTTAATAAAATAGCTAGGTGTTATCTACCATTTAAAATAATAATATTATTAATTTTTTTTCAGTGTAACTCAACGTCATGTGAAACGTAAGTTTCCAAAGAAACTCATTGTTATTTATCGGGTATGCCATCGAACATGTTATCTTCTTTAAATTAAAATTAATATTTAATTCAAAAATATTTATAAATATGAAATTTTTATATTCTTTATTTACCTGAGATGTTAATATGATAGAAGAAATTGGTATTCCATTGATAGAAAATAATTTTTCAATAAAGGTATGATATAATTGGTAACATAATATTACAAAAAAACATTTAAAAGAAATATATATAATGAGTTTCATGAATCAAGATGAAAATAAGGTTAATTCCAATAGATAGAAAAGTAAGTCCTAAAAAATTATGATTGGAAACATGGGGTCTTTAATACACCTTGTAAGGACTCCATGTGAGGTAAAAAACAATACGTTGATTTATTTTATATTTAAATAGAAAATAAATGGATAAATGATTAGGTATTTATAGAAAAATTGAATTATTTTTTTATTAATTTCCAAATATATGTTGTGGAAACCTAGGTTGTAGAAAATGAGAATCCATTGTCTATACCATTGTATTTCACCATGTTTTTGCATAAAAGTTTCATATTTTATGTTTTTAAAACAAAATATTCTATAATAATTTTATATTACATATTTTTTTCATGGAAATGTAATGTTTCCCCAAAAATAATGTTTTTAATATTGATGTTCCTTTTTAGACTTTGAATGAAAATTATTGGTTTATAAATTGATTAAAATATACATAAATACATGATATTAATAAAATAAAAAATTTTAAGTCATGGATTCAAGTTAATTAGTTATTTATCATTATAACATAATTATGAATTTGAAAATCATATTGAAAATCTAAATCTATAATGTTAGGATTCCAGAAAAAAATAAGTATTTTAGAAAATTATCATAAATTCACTCTAAAAATGTTAGACATTGTTATTTCAAAATTGAAATTCTTTTTTATAATAATTATCTAAATATGATAATCATAACCTTTAAATATAAATATTATTATTTATTAAAAATAATAGTGATTAAAAGTGCATTGTAAAATTTCAAAAACGTTAAAAAAATTATTTTATCATTTATCATTAAATAAGAGTGTTTTATCATACCATTTCATTAAAAAGTATTGTTAATAATATGTTAGTTTATTATAAATATTTATATATTCTTATAGACTGCACAATTTTTGTTTAAAAATTTCAGTGATAAATTTCCATCTCAATTTTATTTATAAAAAACCTTTCTTAAAATGGTGTTGATGAAATAAACATTTTATTTATATAATGGAATTAAACATTATGTAACAAGGTCCTAGAAACATAACACGTTATAATAACCACATATGACCTAATGGAGTGTTTTGTGATGGTGATAGATTCATCTGGTGTATCAGCTAACATCGACCAATTAGAAATCTCCCTGAACATAAACTTCACCCATAGGTGATTTCGTTCTAAGTTCAACTACTAATGCTCAGATTAGGATTGTACAAGTGTGAATAATAGTGATACTAATTCCCACCCTAGAATTGACAAATATCTTTATATAGAACTTATATAATGGCTGAGTCCATTATTTATCCTTTTTTAATTAATTATACAATATCATTTTTACCTGAAAATTATAACGTAAATATTATTACCAAGAGTATTGTTTCATATGGTAATTTATGACCAACAGTCAATAAATTTCCAAATATTAACGGTAACATTTTCACTTTATACTCACTTGATTATTATAGAGAAATTGACGTTTTTTATATGATAAAATATAAAACAAATTTTCTCTAGAATCAAGTATCAATTAAAAATTATATGTCATCACATTCTTCACCACTTCAGGAATTTAATTCATGATATTTCAACTTGTTATCTTAGTTGAAGAAATGTGGAGCTATTTCTACCTCATAGTCTCTTATGGTTCCCCCCTCAATTATTCATATATAAATGGATCCTCCAAAACATTCTGATAAGGTGGGTAGTAATGTTGCCTAGAACCTTATATCTATGGTCCAAGATCTCCACAGGATACTCCTCATAACAGAGGTCATGTTCATGTTGTTCCATCATTGGATTAAATATATGTGGGAGATCATGTATGTAATCCCTCAAGAGAGATACATGGAGTACATAATCATGCTAAGATAGTTTTTGTGGAAGTGAATTTTGATAGACCATTACTCCTATATGATCAATGAATTCATAGGGGACAATGTATCTAGGGATAATCATCCAATTGTTACCAAACCACATGAATCCCTTTCATGGTGATATTTTAAGGAATAATTTGTCACCAACAACAACATACAAGCCCCTTCAATGACATTCAATATAGATCTTCTCAATACTATGATCAACCACTATGTGTTATTAGATGGAACTAATATTTTCTGTCATCTCTTGCATAGGATCGATCCCAAGAATCATTCACTCACAAACATCATCCCAACATGTTGTATTTCTACATCACATCCAATATAAATATTTATAGGGATAGATTTTAATAATTTAATGGATGCTGATGTTGTATTTGAAATCAAATTATTGGAGATGTTGATCCCACCAATCATTAAATTTCACTAGGATTGTTTTTTTTTCAAGGAAATTCCACTGAGATTGTTCTCAAAATTCTCTAGTTCTTATAAATAGTAAATTTAAATTTTCCATTAGTTTGGAGGTCATTGGATGTATTAAAACTGGATTTTGTATCTAGAGAGTTTTGAATACAAATTTAGAATGTTTATGTGAACCAGGAATCATGAAAAAAATGATAGAATGTTTTTCCACAATAAACCTCACTACTTCCTTTCCGTAAATATTTTCAAGTTGTTAAAGAGAGAAATCTTCCAAAATAGTGATAAAATGGAATGTCTTGGGGAAATGATCCACTATAAACAATTTCACATTGTTTCCCTTGGTTGTTCTCAGGAGATTATTAACAATGTTCATTGTGATATTGTCACACATCCATGTCTGTATGGGTAGTGGTTGAAATACCCCTTTAGGATGTTTTAGATCTTCCATCACATGTAGACAAACCTAGAAACATTTAGTATTGTTAGAAATATCCCCTTTCATGTTATCCCACCATTAATGATCAACAATTTCCCTATACATTTTCATTATTCATTGATGTATAGATAAAGTAGAGCTCTGAGGTTTATCCATCATATCCATATTTATTTATATAATAGATGGAACATATGGCCTTTGTATGAAATTTTGGAACACCTTGTTGGTCAATATTTAACTCAGGAATATTTCCATTCATATAAACCTCTATCTTTTTCTATAATAAAGGATATAATCTTTGATATTTCTTGATATTCTCGTGTATTTATGGTTGAAAAATTGTTGAGGATAAGTTTGATGATGTACCTTATGTTACGATTCCCATGTTCAGTTTTACTACGTCTTTGATAAAAGTATCTCTTTGAATATTCATCATTTCAATTAAAATAGGGTTACTCTTACATAATGCATCAATGTATTTGTTTTCTTTTATGGGGTGATAAGGAATTGAACAATTATATTATTTAAGAATTTCCAACCATATCCACTGTCTCATGTTCAATTCATTTTTCATGAAATATACTACCAAAATTGATGGTCTCTAAATATATCACATTTCTACCCATAATGATAGTGACTCCATATTGTTATATAACAAATAACAAAATATAGCTTTAGGGAATGTGTTGGGTATTTCTTTTCAAAGTTGTTTAACTGTCGAGATAAATAAGCATTCCCCTTGTCCTTTTTCATGTGTATTCACCCTATCCATTTAAGATATGAATCGCTAAAAATAATGCTTCCTTCTTTCATTGATGGTAGAGTTAACACATGTGCAGTAAGAAATATCTTCCTTATCTCTTGGAAAATTTATTCACACTCCTTTTTCTAGATGAACATATCCCCTTTTCATGTTAACATGTTTAGTGGATTAGAAATTCATAAAATATTTTTGAAAATCCTCCTATAATATAATGTTAAACTAATGAAACTATGAATCTATGTTACTGTTTTCTGATGAGGCCACTTCTCCACAGACATAGTCTTAATTGGGTCAATGTAGATTCTTTTTTTAGTTCATAATGTTCCTAAGAAAGAAACTTGTAACCAAAATTCACATTTTTTGAACTTTCCAAGTACATACCCTTCTTCATAGTTTTCCATATAACCCATATATAATCCTCATGACCCTAGAGAATTTTGGAATATATCATAATATCATCCAAAAAAAGTACCAAAAATTTATCAAGGTAGTCGGTAAAGACTATATTCATCAAATTCATAAATATAGTTGGTGAATTAGTCAACCCCCAAGGGAATATAAAGAAACTCATAATGCCCATATCTTTTTCCAAAGGTAGTTTTTATAGTATCTTCTTTCTTCACCATCAATTAATGATAACCATATCGAAGACAATTCTTGGAGAATAATTGGTATCCATTTAGATGTTCAAGTTAATCATCAATATTTTGAAGAGGGTACATGTTATTCACGGTGATCCCATTATGTTCCCTACATTCAATATATAGTCAGATTGATCCATCCTTCTTTTTCACAAAGATAATTCGTGCTTTAGAAGGAGACACACTTGGTCAAAAAAAAACTGATTCTTCGAAAGATATTGGCGTTGATTCATTAATTCCTCATAATCCAAATTTTCCAAACCAAAAGGGGCCTTCGATATCCGCTTGGATTTAGGAATGAGTTCAAATTAAGAAATACAACTCTCCTTCTGGGTGGTAAAAACTTAAAAAATTTCTCAATGTATTCTTGAATTATGGAGACATTATATATTTTTATAATTTAATTTAATTATTCATATTCATTGATAATATCCAAGAATAAGGATATTGGAGGTGTATATAGACAAATATCATGTCAAGATATCTAATTTTTTGAAACAAATATTGGTTTTAAATTCAGGAATACTTTGATTTACATAGTTTTATAGTTGATATTGGAATTATACTTTGCGATCAAATTCATCCCTAGAATAGTGTTTAATTACATCATGGGAATGAATACTTGATTTTCAATTAATTTTTTCAAACTAATGTTCATACTAGAGTTTCTATACACTAATGATGCTTAGATTATATTTCCAGGAGTCTTGACTGATAAATCCAGTTCTAGGAGTTTAGAGATTGGTTATATATTCTTTCCAAATTTGGTGGAAATAATGGAATGCATAGATGAAGAATAAAAAAAGTACTTCTTATATTTTCTAGAATAGTGATAAAAACCACTATCAAACCATTTCGAGTCTATACTTAATAATTTATGATTTAAAAATCCTCACAATTATCCTTTTGCCTAGGCTGTTGTAGATGGTGATTCCCCTCCATTTCCTTCTGATTTGAAAACAATTTATCAAGGTTACCATGATTTCCATTGATATAAAATTGGACTTCAGACTATACATGCTACATTTTAAATTTTTTATTACTGTTTAGAAGTTGAGGATTCACCTCACTACATTAGTTAAAAGAAATATGTTTATCACATCAACACATATGACATTACCTACCCGCAAGAAACAATTCCTCTAAATGTTTCTCCCAACATTTGTTCAAGGTGGGATGTTTCACATGGTTTCTTGATATTACATGAAAATATTTCATCCCTAATATTTGTTGCATTGATCTATTATTTTTATATTATCTGTGGGAAAAATTCATCTCGTAGATATCAAGATAATCCTTCAGAGCACTTCACACCATCTCTCCATAGTTGTCATAGTCTTTAATGGCTACATTCTTCTATAAATGGGGTCTTAATCCACTACATAATAAATCATCCATTTTAATAGGTACCATGAGAATTATATAAGATTAAGGATAAATTCATGTAAATTACACTTCATAGATTCCCATTGATTCATTTTCATTCTGCATCAGACTTAGGAATTCATTCTCTATTTTTTCACATCGAACAAGGGGATTTTTATATTGAAAATGGATTGCTTGAACTCTTCCCATTCCATAGATACAATATATATTCTTGGTTTTTTGTTTTTAATCAGTTTCCATAACTACTCACCTTCACCTTATAATAGGTACGCAACAAGTTTCACATTCTCTTATTCTGAACAATAGAGTATAAAAAATATCTTTTCTATATAGCTTATCCATTATTGAGAAATCATTGATTCAGTAGATCCAATGAATTATGGTGGTCATGGACACATAAATTACTCAATGAAATATTGTTCCCTTCATGGTGAATATGGTCTCTCTACTTTATTCAAGTTATTTTTCATAACATGTGTTGGTTTAGACATCATTTTTATAATGTTTTCAATTCCAGCATTCATCAGAGGGTCGTCATCACATGGTCCATTTTCCCCACTATTTATGCAGTTCCTCTAATTTTCTTCAACTTTTTAATGGAAGAAAACAATAGTGTGAGATTTTTTTTCCTATTAATAATATTATACTTCCAAATGAATTATTATGTCTTAGTTGATCATTCTTAAATGTGTAAATATTAACAATAATTATAGTTTATATAAATATTTCATAATTTTAAATAAAAATCATGTGATTAACCAAATATATCCCCATTTAGTGTCAGAGAAGGATTACATTAAAGACCATTTTAATTCATCATTACCCATTGGAGTCTACCTGAAATTGGCATCTTCAGCTATAACCCCTAGATACATCTCTACCAAATCCACATCAACATGTTTGTATCGAGACAAGGATTTCATTACTCAAAACCCAAAACATTAATAATTCTGAAAATTAATAGGCTATTTTCCAATAATTTAAATTTTTCATAGGGTTATTAATTTTTTTTTTCAAATAAAAATTTATATAAATAATGAAGCCATCATTTTCTACCAATTCTAGCATCCCACCTTTTTATTTCATAACATTTCATTACATTGTACTAATATAGGGTGTTTTAATTTTTTTTATATGGGAAAAAGTACATAATACACAAAATAATAATAAAATATTGTAATCTACAAGAAATTATTATTAAAATGTTTATCCTATGTCTGTTTATTTCATATCATAGCCTGGGGACATAAATCAATGTAAAGTGGTGAGCATATGGTTGAGTAAGGGAAACTAAGAGAAACACTTTACAAGTGATCTTGAGGAATAACAATAAGAAAATGAGGAATATAATTAAGTCATTATAAATGTAATATGATGCATATACTAATAAAAATAAAATTATAATTAACATTGGAATGTGTCTATAAAACTTTAATGAGACGTTTATAAAAATATAAATAACATTTGCCACTGAGGTGCAAAAACAATTACCATGGCTATTCACCGAGGAATGGAAAAACATGTCATCTGGAGAGACTAAATTATTTACCCTATAAATTAGATTGATTTTAAGGGGAAACCTTCATATTAATTAAACAATGTTATCTAGATAGATCATATTTAAATATATCATAAATTACCGCTAGATAATAAATGAAATGGATTTCATATAAAAAATCATGGTGTTTTAAAAAGATCATAATGATAAAATCATTATGTAGTTTTTTTACCCATGGAAATTGTGTGTGGGTTTCATGTATATTAATATGATAATAAAATAAAACATTTTTCCATCTAGGTGAATACCGCAAGAAAATATATTGGTTTAGATATTCACAGAGATAAAATAAAATAGAATTTCTTAAGTGTAAAAGGGAAATTTTTAGAAGTAAATCTGGAAAAATAATGGGTATAAAAAGTGGCTTAAAATTTGTAAAATGAGAAGGGACAATGGTATCCTACTGATAAATCACAACTTTGACGTAATTAAATTATATAATGGTTAATAAAAAGTATTAATCATAAAATAATGATGACATAAATGAAGAGAGTTTCTTGAATCGAAAACAAAAGAAGGATATTTCCCTTACATTGAAAAGTAACTCCAAAAACACGACGATTGGATACATTGGGGATTGAGGAAACCTTGGGAGGACTACATGGTATTTAAAATACCAAATATTAATATAGTATGGAGATATAGTGAATAGAAATGGATAAATTTGTGGGTATTTATTGATAAATAGGTGAATGTTTTTATTAATTTCCAAATATTGGCCTTGGAAACATAGGTTGTGTAAAATAAATGCACATGGGATTTCACAATGAATTTTCCATTTTTAGACACAAGGCACATATCTTATGCTATTTTAATAAACAATAGTATGGAATGATTTTATAATACTTCTTTTTTCATGGAAAATTATATTTTAAACTAAAATAATGTTATTAATTTTAAACATTCCATTTTTTGTGTTGGAATGTAAATTTTTGGTTTTAAATTTTAATAAAATATATTAAATTACTAGGAATTAATATAATTGTGTATATTAGGTCTTCTATTGTTATTAATTTGTTATTAACACATTATTACATAATTATTAATTCATTAAACAAACTAAAAAACTCATACTGTATTTTTACTTTTCTGTTTCAAAAATAATGTATTTTTGAAAGTGCATAGTATAATTTCTCACACATATAATAAAAATTATTTTATTATTTATATTAAAATTAGAGTTTCTTTATCAAGCTATTTTACTAAAATAAGTATTATTCATAATATATAAGTTTATTATAATTATTTATATCTTTTTTGGAATGTTAAATTTCTATTCAAATAAAATCAAATTATCAAATTCTATCACAATTTTACGAAGAAAAAATAATCTTAAAATAGAATTGAGGGGAAAAAATTTATTTATAAAATAGAATTAAACTTTAATTAACTAGTTTCTTGACACATAACCCCATATAAATACCACATACTACATAAAGGTAAGGTGTGCGATGGTGATAGACTCACGGAGCAGCTCTGCTAACATTGAACGATTAGTAATTTCCACTATCTTGAACTTCTCCCAAAGGTTATTTAGTTCTATCTTCCCATATTGAATCTCACATTGGAATTGTTCAATATTTAACCATATTGGTGATACCTCCCTCATAAGATCCAATAATAGGGTTTCCTAGGGAACGAATCTGTTGGTTGAGGACATCATTTCTCTTTTTTTTGTATTAATTATAATTTCTCATTCATACATAAATATTATAACATTATTTTTCTACAAAGAGTACAATTTCTGACAATCATATTGACCAATGTTCAAAAATGGTTGATTCCATATGGACACATTTACGATTTATACTCACATAATTTTTAAATAGATATGGATTTATTGTGTATGATATAATATAACACACATTTTTTGTGGAATCAAATATCATTTAAAATGTTTCGGTTGATACATCATTGGTCTATTCTTTAGATATCTTCCAAATCATGATGAACTAAAGAGTGATACTGGATATGGAGATTTATATTTATAAGAGGTGGGAGTTCTATGAATCATTATTCATGTTTTTATGTTTTACAATATGATCCATTATGCCACATGTTGGTTTCATTGGGAGTTGGTCCTAAATTAAACAATCCCTAAATCAGTTTCTTTTATTAGAAGCTAATGGTCCTCATATAACCCTTTTTAAATAGAAAAAGTTTAACTTATTCCTATATCACCAAATGGTGTGTTTTACCCTTAATTACAGTAATGATACAATATTTTTCGAAATGGATGTAATGAAAAATCATGTATAGTGACCATGGAAATTATAAAGACTTGAATTGAATTGGCATGAGTGGTGATCCCATATCTGTTCCGTCAATTGAAAAAGGGTCACATCCTTTTTAACTGTAAATGTAAATGATATAGAAACCATACCTTGTTTACTGTTTATGCCAATAGTCTAGAATCAGTGGCATGATATAGGGACTTATCATCCCTTAAAATAATAATAAATGGTCATGTAGTCCATTTTGAATTATAGTCAATGGGAATGATGTCCCTTATTTTTTTGTTATAAAAATTAGTCAAGATAACCCATATGATGTATGTTTATTAATTTTAATGGAATCACATCTTCATTATAATTATGAATGATCATGGTGTCACAAGTTAAGTATAATTGGTCATGGAATCCCTTGTGATTTGGGAATGGAGTACCTTGTGATGATAATATAATACATGGATGGAATCCATTAACAACATAATAGTGGGAATATCCTCCCATGTGATACAATTATAATACAAGGCATATAATCCATTATCCATGTGATACTATAAGGGAATGGTGTCCCTTGTGATACTAATTTTATTCTGGTAATGGAATCCCTTATGAACATGATACCGGGCATGGAATCCCAAGTGATAATAATTTGATTCCAAGAATTCAAACCCATGATACTCTTTAGATTTATTCTGGCATGGTATGAAGCATGTATTTTCTATCTGGTTTCATTTTAGAAACCTGATCCAATCCTTTTATAGTGTTTATTATGACTTTACTTACTGTATCTACACACTGCCATATTATATACAGAACTAGATAGTTATAGACCATTGTGTGGTTAATGATTTGGATTTTATCTGACACTCTATTTTGGTCCTCATTAGGAACCCAAAAAGACTATAGTGTTACAGTTTTATATAAGGGGAAGAACAATTATAGGGATGCATGACTTGTTGAATGAAATAATTTGTAGCTGGTAACAGATGATCCAGAAGGATATTAGGATGCTAGATATACTATTTTTACTTGTGTACGTTTTTGTATAGTATAGTTTTTTTCTGGTCATAACCATGTTTTATTTAATTATATATAGATAACATATATTAACATCCATATATTTATGATTTATTTAGTTTGTTATATTAGTTTTTTGGTTAATCATATCTATTTTCACAACTTATTCTTTATTATACCACTTACTAAATTTATAGTTTTAATTGTTCCATTGTGCTAATAATTTAATGAGGGAATTATCTCCCCATAGACACAACCAAGGCCCTCACTAATGGTTTGAATCCTCTGACATTTTGGGAGATGTGCTTGAGGTTATGTGGTCAACCAGGGTTAGGGCAATGCTGAGTGGAATCTGGGTCCGAGATGTCACACTACAGTATTAGAGGTTTCCATTAATATATTAATATTTTGAGATAATATGGAAGATTTATGATAGGTTATAAGTTTTGTTAATGATATGTTCATGGGTGTAGCTAACCCACATAAATGGAAAATTCAATTTTCCTAGAATGGAAATTACTTTTTTTGTGATTTTTACATATTACAGAAAATATGATTCCACCATTGGGTGATGAAAATTAATATTGATACTATTATTAACTAAATTAATATTTATTTTATATCATTATTCCAACGAGATGAGGGAAATGAATCAATGATAATGAATATTTTAATCCACCCTATAAGAAATTAACATTATAATCATACACCATGCCACATAGGAGAGTTGTGTTGATTTCATTGCCTATGATTTCCTTGAGTGAATTCACTATTATAAATATAATTGAAATAATGTAACGAATCTTATAAGTGAATGGGAAAAACATAGTTGATAATTAGAGTTCCTAATATCCTATACGTGTTTCCTTTTAGAGGCTATAATAGACAACCCTATATATCCAACTATTTTATTTTGTGTAATGGACCATTGGTTTTGTGTACTAGAATATGTAATGGTATGGATTGACTGGAACAACATTTTGGTAGGAATTAGTTCCTTCCCAGCTGGGGCTATCTCTAGTGTGATCTATTCTTGAGGAGGGGCGTTCCCATATGCTGAGGGTTTGAGAAGACCAGATATATGGATTTCTTTTTAATAGAGCACGAATTCGTATTTCAAAACATGAATCATTACACAATCTTGATCTTTTTCATTGGTAGTAGGTAGTGTCTTTTTTGTTCCATATAAATGCATCGATCACCCAGACTTGACATCTTCAGCTAGCGGAGGGCTGAGACTTTTACATAGAAAGGAAATTTACATGTTCTAGTTTTATATATACATCTTATTATGTTATTGAATTCAATATGAGGAATGTGATTGGAAATTATCAAGAAATTCCACCCCAATGTCCTCTTGTTGTATGGTAGGAGGTCAATGAAGACCATTCCCTGGAGGTGTTGGGTAGTGATCCATGAGTTATACCTCCATTAGTGTAACCTTTTCCTATTCCCAACATGGCGATGATTCCAGGTTTTTTTGATATTTCCCATGGATTATGTAGATGATTCTGGTAGGAATGCCCTATACCCCTTCTATTGGAGAGTTGACTAGGGAATTAGAACAACAACATCCACCAATGTTTTTAGGGGTGTGGATGACTACAATCTATAGAGGTATGAGTCGAGAATATCATGAATATATTATAACATCTAGAGACACCTTCCGAGAGGAGGGTAAATTTTTCTACTTATATAATTAGAGGATCCACCAAACTCTTGAGGGATATACTTAATTAGGTTGGTTAGTGTGAGGAAGTGATGTAGGGTGAAATTGAGTAATGATTATTTGATTATTTCATCCTTGACTCTCTAAGGGATTATCAGTTTATAGAATTCATGAACCTTCAATATGGTTTGATTAGAGTTATTGTAAATTCAGATTAAATTATATATATTTAGTGCTTCATGAATTTGTATACTACTAGTGAGACAATAAATGTGAGATGATTTGAGGATGGTTTGGGAAATCCTATTCATTATCTGGTAAATTGATTCCAATTTACAACCATATTTAATATAATGAACTGGGAGCTTTTCATGAAGAAAACCCCATGGGAAGCCGATGGTGTTCGCTAGGGTGGTTCAGAACCTAGACAGTGTAGTATTTCTTCAAGAGGTCAGAGGCTATTCTATGAGATTGCGCATGTGAGCGGCATTGACCAGTTGAAACCCACAAACAATTACACCATATGCCATCAGTTTCGAATGATTAGGTATTAAATGACCCAGTGACGTAGAGAACTTGTTTTTTGACAAGGATATGGAATATTAGGGAAATATTTATGATCTCTTTTTGAGTGGGAGAGCATCTGTTCTAGGTTAACCTTTAAGAGAAGGTTTAGTAGCACCTCACCAGCTAGGTAGCTAGAGTACTAATAGCCTTAGAGGTAGGGGAGGAGTAAATAGATATGGTATCCAAGATTCCAACATACACAGCAGCGTACTGTAACTACTATATATAATCAGGTTATAGTATAGGGCCTAGTATCAGGTCATATATACTCAGAGTTGGAAATACCAAAGTTGTAGGATGCCAAGATATCTGTTGTTTAAGGTATTATTCTAATATCCTATACTATCATTTCTTACTTATTTTTTATTTTTGAATCACATTATTTTATATCTGTTCCTATTATGGAGGGTCTTAAATTTCATGATGATTACTCTTTTGGCACCATGATTCTAGATAAACCATTTTCTATATGATTAGTGACCATATTCTAGGGGAAGGACTTTCCTACTTC
This sequence comes from Viscum album, assembly GCA_963277665.1. Lineage (NCBI taxonomy): Eukaryota > Viridiplantae > Streptophyta > Magnoliopsida > Santalales > Viscaceae > Viscum > Viscum album. The sequence goes on along the minus strand of OY728152.1, from coordinate 734,333,395 downwards.
GGTAATAAACCATTGTTTCTGGTGTAACCTCTTTATCCCCATGAATATTGTCTTTGACATCATTCGTAGGATGGAATGGTTGGTCCCCTATCATGTCATTGTGTAATTTTTTCACCAAAGTGTGTCATTTTCATCACCATGTTACACCAGTTCTTTGATACATCATTAACTCACTATACAAGATTTGTTGAGTGTACACCCCAGTCCTAAAATCCAGGACTTGAATTTCCTAATTTATTCCACCAAGTTACACCAGTTCTCTCATAGGTAGTAAAACCTTGAAGAGAACTAGATTATATAAATCCAAAAATTTAGTAAAAACATCATGTTAATTGAAACCACTCTAATGTGAGATGGAAATGCACATTGAACTATGGTTATATTTTATCCCACGTAATGGAATTTCATACCCCACAATTGATTTTACGCACAACCATATCTTTTTCTCTATACGAGTGTATCTATTGTTTTTATTTGGGTTTTATTCCTTCAAATGTATGTGGATAGATTTTTTTGTGATCAATTGGCATTGTAGTCGTTCCTTCAACAAATATATTTTCCTCTTTAGCTTACTCCCTCACAGTTTTGTTCTTCATCTAGGATCACTGCCCACCTGGGGGCTCACTAAACTCCCCCTTTTATATATTTTTTCTAATGGCGATAATGTTCATTAATAATTATATAATATTTCAATGACCCCTACACACTTAATGTGGGATTCAGGTCTTAGGTGTCATTACGTGACACTCACTAGAAATCTTGTAACAACCAACAACCAACAGATCAAAATAACTATGGAACCCAGTGCATTCTAATTGGGACTCAAAACCTCCTACATATTTCTTTATATAAGGAACAGAGGCTTCCCATATCATATTGACACCTATTTTTTGACAAATTATGGATTCAGTGCTTCCCCTATCACAATATTGTTTACATTTTCTCAGTGCCTCATAGTTTTTTTCTACAGTAGGACTCACTTACCACTAAGGGGATCAACACCCTATCCCTTATGGATAGTCCTTGTGATAGAGAGGGGTCTCATGGGACTTATACACCATTCCCAATACCCCTCCATTCCAAATGTGGTACTCATTTTTAAGACATAATAACATGAAAATCACTAGTCAAGCAATGAAATTAGGCATCCAACATCCCACAATCCCAAGGGAACACATTAAATTCTAATTATGACAAATTTTATATAGATTTGGTGTAAATATGGTCTTGTTCATATAGTTATAAATGTTATGTGAGGTCCACCATCTCATTAGTGGGGAAACTGACCAATTGGTTGACTGACCAGAGCTAAACCATGCTATAGGTCACCCACAAGATCACCAATAGATAGCTAATAACTATAAAACAAATGTTATAGGTTATAGTAATTATATCTAAAACCATGGACTAACCATTTAGTAACTACTAGATAGACGGAGGTCCACTGACAAGTAGGTGGTAAACCACTGACTCACTGGTTATGCTGATATGGTCAGTAATTATAAGGGATATATTGTATTTTGTCCCTTAAGACACCCATTTTATTATTCCATCCACCTTCTTCAATCCATTTGATTCTAGGAGCCATATTTGAAATTATTGGATCTTCCATACTCAATTTTTAGTATATTGAAGCATCGTTCAACATGGTGGCTTCCAATTAGTAGTATAATCATGTTTTGATTAGATTATCTCCTTTCATATGGTTCATTAATTTAACTGACCCCGAAGACATTATATAATTTTTATGTATTGAATGTTGACTTGTGTTTATAGTTTCCTACAAAAGGTATTTTATCTTCTAATATAGTTATCAAATCCCATTTCCAATTATTGTCATTTTGATAATTGATGTATGTTGTTTCTTATGGGGTTTAATAATCTTATTTTTCAATAAATTGGTTTATAAAATTTTATTATGAATTTCAATTTTTTCTAGTTTTTTATAGCGTAATTATTATTTTTTTAAAATGTGGTTGATTTACATTTAAAGAATAAATTTTGGGTAAAAATTATGATAATATTGAATTTTTATGTTTTTTTTCACCCTTATATATGAATTAGCTTTTATGTATGGGTAAACTGTATTCTACCATTATACCTGAGGATTTTTAGCAACTATTTTTGGGTAACCCATTTTTTTTTTCAAAGCTTCATAAGGGTATGTGATTGGCCTCTTGTTCTATGTTCAGGTAAATAAAAATTCATAATGGTTTTGTAAAGGTATGATTGCCACTTCATAAATATAAGGCTACAATTAGATAATGGTAAATTATTGTTTTCTTGTTCTATGTATGGGCCCCCAATAGTTTTCATGAACATGTTAAGTGTATGATAACTATTGTGTAATTTTAAGTGATCAACCTCATGTACTACTATAAGTGTTACATCATCACCTAAAATATATTTTTCATCCATATAATGATGAAAATATGATTAATTCAGTACATAATAATATCCTTGACCATATTGTAGGGTTTCCTGTCTATCAACATTAAATTCCTGATATCCTTAGAGCATCAATGTGAGAAAATGAGATATTTTCAAAAGATAATAATTTGATATTGATTCATGCATAAAGTAAGGGGAATTAAATCACATGGAAATGGAATGAATTTGTGAATATTTGGTTTCATAAAAAAATAAGGAATATTAATCCAATGAGAATGAAGGTGTGGGGATTTTAAGATAATATCTAGGAGATGCAAGGGAAGTTATCCATATTTAAATAAAAGGGTGCCACACCACTCTTGTTAGATCAGATGATATAAGAATAGGATACATTTGAGGTAATTTTTAAATAATATTTTCTAGTTTAATTCCTATATTATCATGTTACTCATCTACATTATTTTAATAATTGCATTTCTTCATTTATTTCTCTCTCTCATGCTCTCTCTTTTTATATATATTTCTTTCATTCCCCATCATGAACTTTTATAATCATGATTTTTAATAATTGAACCATGGATAAAATTAGAGGAGTTATTATTTGTTAAACCCTAGTCCATTATTAAAATATACTTTCTTTTGATCCATGGATTATTTTCGATGGGTGTAATCCTCATTGTGAGCATTTGAAGTATAAATTATTATTCTATAACAATTCTATATCTATTAATGAGGTGGATGTTCATTGTGATTGATGATCATTGAAAACATTATACATTTATAATTTGGGTAGTATAAGTTTTACACAATAACTATGGAGTGTCTTCCTTATGTAGATTTAAATCAATATGATGAAGGTTATCTATGGATGAATCTATTGGGAGAATATTCTTTTTTTCATCAATATGAATTCAATATAATTTTCATGACATCAACATTATTTAGTTTAGTCTATCAATATATTATCAATATCATATCATTTTTGTAAATTTTATAAAAAAAATATATCATTAAAAAGTGAATAGGTGAAATAAGAATAGTGAATGATCGACTGTGAAGATACTTAAGTGAGACAACCCTATTCATCCACTATACTACACTGGATGATATATAGTATCTTTTTAACCACCCTACAATAATGTGTCAAATCATAATAGTGTTTCTGAGGATAAATTATTTAATTAATTCATATTTTATTTTAATATTTTGTAAATATATTTCATTGTTTTTTGTATGAAACGTTAATTTTTTACCAAGATTTATTCAAATTACTATTATTCAATCTATAATTATTAATCATTGGTGAATGGAAAAGTGGTTAACAGTAATGAGGAGTAGCACATGTAAAGGGTTGATGATCTCACTAGTTTGTTAAAGAATATATTTAATGGACATGGTATATGACTCTCACGTAAAGAACCAATGGACATGGTCAATCAAGTCAAAACTAATAATCAACTACTGAAGGATAAAAAAGGATGTTCCCTTAGGTGAGTATCCTCAACCTAAACCTCTATACGAATAAAAAATATGACATAATATTTCCCCATTAATAATTATAATGGATGAAATTGGGGATTCTTAGAAGGAAATGTCTGAATATCCATTCCACCGTAATCAACCATTATTGGAGGAGATTAAGGAGGAATATTTTCTTGGTGATGTGAAATGGGAGATGAATAATAAATGGATGATTTATGGAATAAATATAAAGTGCAACATTATCTCCACATCCTTAAAAATTAATATTTATATACCCCTTTATATCTCTATATATCTATGGAAAAAGAAACCACGCATGTGGTGTAATTTCTATAGAAGATAGAAGAGACTAACTACCTACCTATATAAAGTGAAATTAAAATCCATGACACACATTCCAATAAAAAATAAATTGATTCCCAACCCATATTTGTGGATTATATTTTATTGATAACATTCTCATCTTAATTTATTGAAACTAAATTGACTACAAACATTCAGTGTTTTGAAAATTGTAAATTTTTATTCAGAGATTAGTTAATTTGAAATTTCAGTCCAATATAAGGTCACAAACAATGGATTGAGGGGGGTCTAAAATAGTGATGAAAAATGGTATAAACCATAAAAATTTCTACACCTTTCATGAAAAAGGATCCTATAATTGAAATAAATATAGAGAACCAACCATGCGATATCTGGTTGCAAAGAAGATAACCACCTATTTCCCTCATTCCATGTGATGGTGCACTCAATAATGTTAAAGGTGAGGATCCTACACTTACACACACGAAATTGAATATATCATGGGATGTAGTTTTGGATATGCAGGGTTTTATAAAGAAACTAGGAGTTGTTTTCATTGATATCAAGACTAATGTTCTTAATTCTATAAAGATCATGGCCTGTAATCATTGATTTGGATTCTGTATGATGTGAGTCATCATTCCTATATGAATTAAAGAATGAAATGATGAAAGTGACTATTATATAACATATTATACCATCACCCAAAATATATCCCTTGTTACATTACCCATTATTGTTGAGCATTAAAACAGAACATGGAGGGATCCATCTAAAATATCGACCCTAGGAGGGGTTGAGGGAAAGAAATTGAGATATATCAGTGACACTAAAAAATATATGAGGGTGAAATAAATCCCAGTCCTTGATAGTACTTTTTGTAAAAAAATAACGATCTATAGTAGAATGGAATAATCTTTGGTAGTTCAAATCAATGAAACTCAATCCACCAAAAGACATTGGATGATAGTTGGTACATCCCTTTTAGCGGTTGTCAAAAACCTATGGCCCACATCGGGGTATCAAAGCAAGGATTTTATTTATTCTATGTGACATTCTTAATAAAAAGTTATATTTTAATTTATTTCCAATAAATTTAAGTAATATATTTGGATATAGAACAATATCACTATAACTTTTTGAGAACTAATGACATGTTCCTTGCACTTCAATGAGTGGTTTTCATTATTTGGTCAATGATGGTGGAAGATGTACCCTAGTTGAAACTGCAGGATGAAGAAGGGGGACTAGTGATTCATTATAAAGGGGATTTAATTGTTCATTTATTTATATATTAGGTACCTAATGTTTTAAAATAAATTTCTTCATCCTTAAAATATAATTTCACATCCACAATTAGTATTTTTTACTTTACATATCTTGCACAAATTAGTTTCTTAAGAATCTCATGATTCGTTATTTTATATATCTAATATAATTAGATTGAATGATTTTGATGTAAAATTTAATAAATATAGTGATTCATGAATTTTAATTTTATGAATCATATTTTTTGGTAATTAATTGATTCAAATAAATTAAATCTCTCTATCAGTTTATTTCATTGAATTAACTAATTTCATATAAATTGGTTGTTATTATTATCCATTGTAATAGTGATTATCCAAATTCATATGTTTAATTCCTAATAGGAATTATAGAACTAATACATCCATTCTATATTGGGAATATTTATTGAGACATCTTGGGGCATTCCATATACTAGAACTATCATTTCATTATGTCAAGGCAATGATAATGCAAAGTAACATTTAATATGATTGAGAACTTTTTATTAATTTATCCCTTATGATTGAATCATGATTTTACAGTAATCCTTTTTTATCCCCTAGAACCCATGAATGAACATGTTATGAATGAGACACATTACAAGTCAATTATTTCCATTCCTACACTCCTCTTGTTTTTTTATGCTATTGTAATGATTGGGTGTGGGTTGAGGGAAGACATGGTGGAAGGGATGAACCGATTTGAAATGAATTTTTACTGGGGATATTTTTTTGGGTATTAGGAGGGGTTCAAGATTCATTCATTTTAATTTTATAGTTTTCAATTATTGAAAAAAGAATCAAATAGAAATAAAACGTGAAAAAAGAAAAAAAAAGTTAATGACTTGGGATAATCAAGAATCACCATTTCCCAAACAATTATTTTTATCATATGGGGTTAAGGTATGGATGTGAGATTCATTCAAATAATAACATTAAAAAAATAAAAACTATTTAAATAATTTTTTTAAAAATAAAACATGTAATAATAGAAGAGAAAATTCAGAAAAGTGTAAGTCATTCATTATACTTTCATTATTGAAGACCTTTGCTTTATGCTTGGGAGGATCGTGTTTTTACATTAAGAAGCGTTGATTTCCAATACACTTTATTTTTTATTTTAGGCATTATGCCTTATATATAACATCCTCTTTGAGCCTAAATGTTTTAAACATCAATAACTGACATATTCCTCAGAGTCATTAGAACCTTAATTGTAAATTCAGAATAATTTAATCATATTTTTAGCTCTATGATGTTTAGAATGTAAATAATTTTCAAGATATTTGAAAGGAGCATGTACACATGTTATAAGAGTAAATCTCCTTTAATATAGATAATAAGTTTTAATATAATAATAGAATTTTGTTTGAGATAAATCAAAACATATCATGTTTCATAATAATAAATTTGGATACTTAATTAGAAGAAAGTATTATATTAATATTTCCAATTGAAAAAATTGTAATACCCATGTTGAATGTTCCATTGAAAAGTGTGATGTTAAATTGTTATTTCATATGGAACATAAATGTTTTTTATCCCATTGATAATCATCATGTTTTATTTCTTTTAAATTTAAATATTAGTAGAATGAGTTCCTTCTAATTTTCTTGATTCAATGATTGAGGATAATAATTGTTCATGTTTGAGGGTGTCTGAGGCAATTTTTTAATTCATTTTTTAAAACATTGATAGTATTTTTCAATGTATTTTAATTATTATTTCCCATGTAATAAATGATTTTTTAAAATGAGGGTGATTACCATTTTAATTAGTAATTTTGAGTTAACGAAATGAAAATGTTGAATTTGAATGTTTTTTCTTAACCATAAATATGGCTTTTGGCCATTATAAGGGTAAGACATGATCTATGATTATAACAGAGTATTATTAAGTGCTACAAAAGGTTAAACCATTGCTTTTCAAGAATGCATAAGGGTTAGTGATTTTTCATATGTATATCATACGGGGAACATCGAATTTATGAAGATCATATGAACGTAAGACACCCACCCCATAATGGTATAGAAATCATTTTGTGTGGGAAACCATTGTTTTAATGTGCTACATAAGGGTAAATGATATTTTTCTAATTATTTATAAGGTTAACATAATCATTGTGTAATGTTATTTTCTCTGACTCCTGCACTGTGTAAGGGTAACTCCAAATTCTAAATGTTTTCATAAATGTATGATAATCACTACAAAATGGTAAGGAATCAGCAATGTAAAGGTAATAATTGGTATTCCTGGATATTTAATGGTATCCTTTATTTATTTAATGATACATAGGGGGTAAGAAAATAACAATATAAGTTCTTCTTATCCCATATGTGATGGAAACTCATATTTTCCTAGGGCTATGTATGGGTTGTCCGGCCTCCCCATATATGTTGTTTCTACTATTATTACTCCATATAATTGCAAGAAATCTAAAAAGGTAACTCAGAGTCCCTAGAGGATTTGAACCCACTATTACATAGGCTTATCCATTATATAATAGAATGTTTTGAGCTTAAATGTATTGAGGGGATCACACTATGTGGGAAGACCTTATATGAACATAGTTTTTCCATAGGTAAGAATCCTTTTAATCTTGTTTTAATTTCATATTATGGACATTATATGGATTCACAATGTGGTTATAGATTTTATGGGGGTTTCGAGGGAATTTTAGGATCTAGAAACCCTAACCAGTGTGTAAAATAGTTATGCCTCTTGGCTATAAGATACCATGCGAGCTTGGACACATGTTTATATCCAACCATTCAGAGATGGATAGATGAGTTGAATGAGGAACATGATTTTTCCAAACCATGTTTTTGGGTTTACATGAACATGAAAACAACTCTAGAAATGTTGTAGAGGTTTTTTTCAAGATTGGTGTATAGTTTTCCTATATATACACCTTTTATTTAGATCATGGATAGTCAGAACATTATTTTTCTCTGCATTGTGATTCCAAACATTATAGTTTTATTTAAAAACAACATTTTTACTATAGTTTCTCAATTATTATAAACATAACCAGATCTTATAATTTAATTTTAATAATAGAAGTGTATAAGTCTTCCATTTGAAGCATTTTTAAATAAAAAATTGAAAAAATATAAATTATTCTTATACTCAGTTGATTTTTGATCAGAATCATAAATCCAAATTCCACCCATTCTAATAAGTTTTTTTGTTAACACCAACCTAATTAACTACAATTAAAAAAAATTGAAAATAAATAAATCATTTTAATACATGTTTGGATAAATAAAATTATAAATTATACTAAATATAATTTTTCCCATATTGCATGAAAATCATTTATAATATAATAAGTAAAACATCAAATATTTTAATAAATTATATAAATACATTTCTAATTCCCTAAAATAGTAATATAACATTATAATTCAAAAATAATGACAATATTCACCTGAGAAATTAGTTTCATCTCACGTAAAATTTTAATGGCATGATATTACATTATGTATGATTTAATTCTTGTGTAAAAACCTACATATAATACATCTTTTCCCAATTAATTATCCTTAAGAAATCAAAAAATGTAAATAATCACACGGATCCTCTATAACCTATGATTGTTTTGCTATACTCTTTCTCAAAGGATAATTAAATAATGTAACCACCTTATATATTCATACCATACAATATAGTTCTTACTTATAACTTTATTAGTCCCTATATGAACTCCAACTAAGTTGGCAAGGAGTACAATGGTTAAACATGAATCGCGAATCTAATCATCCACATGGTAGTGTTTAAAAACAATTGTATATTAACATAATATGTAATGAATTAAATTTTTTTTTGTAACTATTTTCCATATCTAGTTAAAAAGTACTAAATCAATTATTAATTTTAATAAATGAGAACATGCAATGGGCTTGTTAACAAAAAAATAACAATACAATGACTTCAGTGTAAAATTATTAAAAATCCACACATTATCACATTACAATAAATGTAAACTCAATATATTATTTTTATGTTTGGTGAATTAAAAAATGGGTGGGCCTATGCCAAATAATAGATTATCAAAAATTTCATCGGATAAGTCCTTAAAATTGGATGAATAAAAACCATGAAACATTCATGGGTGGACATTTTAAAATATAATTTACAATTAATTTATATAAAAAAGAATTACCATTTTTTGAAATTATTTCTTCATTATTGAATTGGTTGGCCACTCTTGTTGCACCAAAATTTATAGATTCATTCAATGGAAAAATCCCTCAAGAGGTATTTGTACATGCAACACAATCCATAGAACATAACCTTATAACCTCATAGTTATATTGTTGATAAATCAAAAAGCATTCATCATTCACCATGGATTTCAACAAGAATCTCTTTAGAGTAAAAAGGATTCTATTGAGTGATTGTGTATTTTTGAGAGGGGGTGGAGGATCGTTGCTCTATATTAATAAGATTATTCAAGGGAAATTTATCATTATGATAGATAGATTTATCTAGAGAGTAATATTGTGTATAATAAAAGTATACACCTAGAAATTATATAATCATGTATAAATACTCTTGTCATAGAATAGGTTACTGCATAATGTCCATTATAAATTTTCTTAATTCAGGGAAAACTCCATGTCAAACAGAAACAAAAAAACCACAACAACAACAACAAATATTTAATTGAAGTGTGAGAAACACAAAGATAATTTAAATATCCTTCATTAAATAAATAATTTAATATTTTATATAAATAATATTATATATATCATTCCCACGGGAATCATAACTATGTACTTCAATCCTCCTAAACATTTATATAATGTTGAATAAATAATTATTTATATAAAAAATATAATTGTATTAATTATATAATATATATAGAAATATTATATACACTAAAATAAATAAATAGTTATTTTTTAACTAAAAAATATATTATTTTAAATTGCCGATTCTTTAATATATACAATCATTATAACCCAAATTATTATTATTCTATGGAAAATTAGAATGAGATATATTTTATTCTTAAATTTAAATAGAATTTATCTGAAGTTCTGAATACACTTAATGGTTTACCATCTAGGCCATTTTCATATTTTTATTAGGATTACTGTCCTAAAGTTCAATATCAATGTTTAGAAGTATATCAAGAAACAAATAGAAAAAAATTTAAATGTCACAATGATAAAAAATTTCTATGTATGCTTTCTATATAATATAATAAATTTTTATAATATTTTTTTGAGCTGGTTACATTACATTTGACATCAACCTATAATCTTAATATAACTATATTTTACATTTATTAAATGAACATGTCAAAAAAACCACCATGGCCATGAACATTATTTGATAGTTCCAGTCCAATCAAAGGGAATGATATATATATATATATATTATGTTATAAGGTACAAATGTTTTATTAACTTATTCATTAATTTTATATCCCCCATTATGTGCCCAGTGTATCCTAGATCACCTTGGGAATATGTAGTTAATATTATATTAAATAAATATAATTACAAAACTCATGATATTTATAAATAATAATTTCTAGTCTAAGGACCAGAACAAAAGTATGTAGATAGGATTATATAATGACATATATAACATGTGGAATTAATATGGGTGGTTATGTTCTCATAACATCATCTCTTTGATATTATTACGTGTGAACATCATGAAAAGATGTTGTTGGACCAATGGTATTCTATGAATGAATTGGATGATGGTTTGTGCGCCATATGTTTTTTGAAGATCAGAACATTCAAAAATGGGAGAGGGATAAGGGACGCGCATGTTTTGGTCTGGTCGCGCAAGTGACTTGCGTGCTGAGAAAGGACATGCGTGTCGGTGCCTAGGAGATTGGAAAGTTGTGAGCCTATTGTTATTTATGATCAGAACATCAAAATATGGCAAAGGGTAGAGGTTCTCATAAGTATTGGTTTGGTTGCGCAAGTGAGTTATGCGAAAGAGGCTAGGGCAGTTGGAGCTGAGCGCCGGGACTTGCGCACCGTGAGGACACTTGCGCGCCACCATGCAAGGGGTCCAATTTGCCGATAAATAGAGGACCACCCCTCCTCATTCGTAGTGAAGTTCCAGAATTAGAGATTCTTCGAGCTCTTGTCACGCAAGTTGTTGAGTCGTGCAAGTGGTTGTTGGGTCGCGCAAGTAGAGGTTGTGCAACCTAGTCGGTTTGTGAGATAATGGTGCAGAGTCACACAAGTTTGGTGTTGGAGGAGCTAGTGTCACGGAAGTGTGTTAGTGTCACCTTTGAGACTATTTGTTTCGCACATGTGACTTTGGAACCATTCTCTAAACAAGAGCACCAGCCTTGGAGAAGCATGCCAGGTGAGGTTGTTGTACGCCAGTATTTTTTGAGCTGCACAAAATCTGGAAGATTTCCTGATACCTTCGGTGAAAAGTGGGATTAGTATACGAGTGAAAGATTGACATCAGTAGAGCATCTACATTCAACAAAGGATGCATTATTTTGTAATGATGAAGAGACCTTCACATCAGCAAATTGCGTGTGACTTCACTAAGGGCAGTGAGACTGGGGGAGTCAATGGGAGTGACCCGAGGGACAGAGTGAGGTATCCCTGAACTTTTGTAAAGGCAGTGATCCTAGGACATAGTTACTATTCTCGAACCATTGTAATCCACAACTAGTGAAGATTAGTAGAATTTGGTACAACTAAAAACTTATTGGCGTAAGCTCCTTGGACGTAGCCCTTAGTGGTGAACCATGTAAAAATTGTCGTGTCATCTCTTTACATGTAAATGTTTCATTTCTGATCATATTCATCATACCAGTTTAACTAGTTCCTACAAATATGGGAACAAGATCCTTTTTTAAAAGAAAAATTTGACACCCTGATTCACCCCTACCCTCTTAGGGTGTCATAGGGTCCTAAAAGTTGTATCAGAGGTAGTATACTGGTGTTGAATCTGTCCTTTGTCATCATGGAAAATGAATTCAATGTCAGAGGAGTCCCTCTCTTCAATGGAAGTAGTTTTCAGATTTGGATATATAGAATGAGATCTCAATTAAGATCCCTTGTAATGGAAGTTATGTTTTCCAGTGTGCAGGGTATAAATGCCACTGATCCAACATGCCTGGCTATGACTGATGCAGACAGGAAAATTCTTGATGCAGATGCTAGAGCCCAAAATAAACTCACCACAACCCTTTTTGATTAGATCTATCAAAAGGTGATGAGTTTCATCTCAACAAAATCCATGTGGGATAAACTTGAAAATATTTATGAAAGTGATAGAAAAGTGGAGGAGGAAAAATTAAACGTCCAGCACAATCAGTTTGATGATATGATGATGCATCCAGAAGAGAATACAAGCTCATTCATAAATCAAATAATAGAAGTTGTTGGAGAAATTTGGGATCTCGGCAAAGATATGAAAGTCATTGATAATGTAAATAAAATATTAAGAAGACATCCACCCCTATACAATGCAAAGGTTTCATCCCATGAGGAATGAGATATTTTCAAACATTTTTTGGATGATCTTCTAAGAAGCTTGGTAGCATATGAAATGAGTGTCAAACCAGAAGATGCTATGACTCATGTGGTCAAGGAAATGGAGTTCATGGACATGGATAGACTGAATATCTCAAATGATAGTAGCAGTGATGTTGACAAAGAAAAAGAAATTCTTTCTCTCATTGAAAATAATTTCTATAAAGGAAAAGGGAAATTCAAAGGGAAGTTACATCGCGCATGTTTTCATTGTAGAAATATTGGGCACATTTCTTCTTAGTGTTTAAGAAATATAAATGATGAATATAGTGAAGATAAGAACATTGAGAAGCCCAAAAAAAAATTTTTCAAAAAGAGAGACTTCAAATATGGAATTAAAATATAACAGAAATGTTTTTTTTGAGAAGAGGGAGATGAAGATACCAAATTTTGTGAAGATGTAGAACCCGAATTGAAAATAGGAAAGCATGCTTCCATGATGCCTACCGTTGAAAAGTCAGAACCCTGGATCAATAAAGGAAGAGATAATCAGATTAAATATAATTGTTATACAAAGACTCAAATTAAGGATTAATTTTCTATGCTTGAGAATATATATAGGAGATGTAATATGTGGAAGGAAATGGTGGAAAAATCATCAGAATATATGTTGATGAGCATGAAGCATAAATTGAAATACTAGAAGAACTACTGAGAGTTCAGTCATAAATCCTTGAATGCACTGATGATGTTGTGGAACTAAAGATTAAAATTGATGAACAAGAAAAGGTCATAAATTACCTTTCATCCAGATTAGAAGAGAAATATAATACTGTAGGGGCACTTGAGGAAGAAGCTGTTACTCTTATAAGTAAAATAGAATGTCAATCAACCAACAATGAGGGAAAGAAGAAAATACATTTTGGAATATTCTTAGATGTAGAATTACTAGCAAGAGCGAAGTGTTGTTTAGAAGGGGTTGGAAAAATATTAACTGATCAATGGAACACTTTAATGGGAAAGAGTGGAATTGGCTGTGAAGTTGAGACATCAACTGCTAGAAGTATAGAGAGCCAAAAGAAAGACAAGATAAAAGTTTGACATGCTGACACATTACCTGAAATGCTGAAAAAGAAAGTCTCAATCCAAACTAAAAGAAGAACTAAAAATTATCCCCATACATTCAAAAATTACAGGCAGTTCAACTATTCTCCCAAGGAAGAAGGCATGAGGATAAATTCAACTGAAAATACATTTCCTCTCATGAAGTGTTAGTTATGTGGTTATCTGGGACATACCATGTCATACTATGAAGTGTCATTGAGCTACTTGAATGGGGAATATCCGGGAAGTCAACAAAGGAGGCCTATTTCATATCGTCCATCATAAAGATTAAATAGCTTCTATGGTTACTATTTTCATTATTCTAACGTTGGACATAAATCTATGTATTACAGGTAGAGGTACGACATGAAAAATTGAAACAAATCTCAAAGACAGGCTAGTTTTCACCCTCTTGATGGTGTTGCTCCCAAAAATAGTTTTTTTTTTCTGGAAGAAGATTATGGGAATAAAGAATCAGATTATGTGGAAGAAAGTATTAAAAGGCCATCAGTATCCTATGTTCAATCCAATATCTCAGGGAATGAAATTAAGAAGATCAAGAAATACCATCTTCTAAATGTATCCCTCAATGCTAGAAAGAGCAGCAACACCTAGATCATTGATAGTGGATGCTCTTCCCATATGATGGTAAATGCTGACCTTTTTAAGAACATTGAAATGAAGGTTGATGGAATAGTACAGTTTGGTAATAATGGTGCTTTGAAGATTAAAGGCAGTGGGAATACTGCTCTCTCCAATGGAGAGCTGAAGAAGACAAATGTTCTTTATGTGGATGGTCTTTGCCACAATCTCCTTAGTGTAAGTCAACTATGTGACTCATGGCTCATAGTAACCATCACTCAAAAAGGTTGCACTATATTGGGGAAAACAAGGAATTCTCTTATGAAAGGTTGTAGAGCAGATGGAAACATATATCAGGTTGACATCAACGTAATCTCATACTATTTGTATGTTGAAGAAGAAAACAATTTGTGGCGTCGAAGACTGGGGCACATAAACCATCAAGACATGGAAAAGATATCTAAGATGAAGATAGTCATGGATATCCCCATTCTGAAATGTGAACAGGAAAAGTCTTGTGGTTCTTGCATTCATGGGAAGCTGTTCTGTAGTTCATATCAGCTAAAGAAGAAAAGGGCATCACATCTTCTTGTTCTCATTCATACAGACGTATGTGGCCCAATAAATGTTGCTGGAAACCATGGAGAAAGGTACTAATTCCTTTTCATTGATGATTATAGTAAAATGACTTGTGTAATAGTGATTCACAGGAAGCGACAAGTACGTGAATGCATGCAAACTTATCGCCGGATTGCCGATAATGATACTGGACTGGTAATAAAAGTGATGCGATCTAACAATGGAGGGGAATACACGTCCATTGAGATTGAAAATTACCTAGAAAGTCATGGAATATAGCATGAGGTAGCTACTGTGAGAACTCCACAGCAAAATGGAGTTGTTGAGCGCTGAAATCGACAGGTTTACAATATGGATAGGACTATGCTGATTGAGAGCCGTATCTCTCGCCATTACTGGAAGGAAGTTGTGGAAGCTGTAGTGCACTTTCAGAATCGAACAGGGCTTTATATGGGAGAAACAAAGACACCATATGAATTGTGTCATGAAAGGAAGCCTTCGTTGATATACTTTTGTGTTTTTGGAATAAAATTTTTCATCCAGAACAAATAAAGAAATCAAGGGAAGTTTGGTGACAATGCTAATGAAGGAATTTTTCCTGGTTATCCAATGAACAGCAAAGCCTAGAAGTGTTTCAAAAAGCGATTAGGAAGGATTTTGGTAAGCAGTGATGTTAAGATAACTGAAGATAAAACCAAAAATTCTTCATGGATGGCAGACATTGATATGATAGAAAGTGAGGATGACAGTGAACGTAGAGAAAATACAAATACAGAAATAGAAGAAGTTGTACAATAAACTCAGCAGTCACATCATGATGTTGACTAAGATGAAAAATCTGAACAAGAGACTATGGCTGAAGATAATGCAACTAAACCTTGCATGAGAAATCGAAGAGCTGATATTGATCCATCCATCATAACTGGGGATAGAAGTGCACCCACTCAATCAAGAAGAATGAGTAATTACACGCAATCTTCATTTCTGTCAGTTGTGGAGCCATCCTCATTCAAAGATGCATCAAAGGATGAATCTTGGGTGAACGCCATGAATGAAGAATTAGATTAGATTGACAAGATTCATACATGGGATCTTTTCCAGATACCCTAAGGTCACAATGTTATTGGTACCAAATGGATCTTCAAAATTTTTTTGATGAGCATGGATGTGTCATCTAAAATAATGCAAGACTGGTATTCAAAGGATACTCCCAGATTAAAGTCATTGATGTTGAAGAAACCTTTTCTCCAGTGGCTGGACTAGAGTCAATTAGGATTTATCATTCCATGTAACTACAAAGAAAATATAAAGTATATCAAATGGATTTCAAGACAGCATTCATGAACGGTGTACTCGAAAAAGAATTCTACATTGAACAACCAGTGGGTTTTGTCCTTGGTACTGATGAGACAAAGGTCTGCAAACTAATGAAAGACCTATATGGTTTGAAGAAGGCAACACGATCTTGGTATTCCCGCCTGGACTCGTATCTCAAGAAGCTATAGTTCAAAAGATAAGAATTGGATCACAATCAATATGTGAATAATTCTCCAAAAGATCAATTCATGGTTCTAGTCTACATTTATGATATCATATTTTGTGGCAGCAGTTAGAAATCAGTGGATGAATTTTCCAATCATATGAAATCAAAATTTGAAATGTATATGATTGGGGAGCTCACATATTTCTTGGGGATACAGGTGATTCAAAATAAGGATTTCAATTTCATTTCTCAGGAAATGTAGGCAATAGAGCTGTTGAAGAAGTTTAATATGCTAGACTCCAAACCAATATCAACTCTTACTTCAGTTTGAACTAAACTTGGAAAACATGAGGATGGGGCCTCTGTTGATACCACCATTTTCAAGAGGATCATTGGGAGCTTACTGTACCAGACATCAACACGGCCAGATATTGTCTTTTCCATATGTCATGCATCACTCTTTAAGAGTAATCCAAGGAGGAACATGTGGCGGTAGTGAAAATAATCATGAGGTACATTCATGTTACACATAAAATTGGATTATATTTATCTACAGGAGGGAATAATGAATTATCAGTTTTTTTTATGCGGACTGGGCCAGTGATGTAGTATACAGAAATTCCCCCCAGTGGTGGAGCCTTCTATATTGGGAATAAATGTGTTGGCTGGTTGAGAAAGAAACACGAAAGTACTTCTTTTAGTACTAATGAAGCTAAGTATATCTCTGCCACGAAGGCATGCACTCAACTACTATGGATGAAACAATAACTACTAGATATTGGTGATGAGGTAAAGCAACCAATGGTCATTTACTCTGATATAAAGAGAACAATTGATCTTAGAATGAATCCTGTTTAGCATTCTCTTACAAAACATATTGAAATCAGGCATCATTTTATGAAATAAAAATTTGAGCATGGTGTGATTAGAATGGAGCATGTGGGAACTGATGAGCAAGTGGCATATATTCTGACCAAGCCACTATTCGTGGCTGTGTTTTAAAAGCATTGGTTGAACCTCAGTGTTCAGCCATCTCCTAGTGCATTATGAGGTTATGAAATTCCCCCCTCTCCATCTATGTTGACTATTTTTATCTGTTTATGGACTTGATGCAGGTTTGTGGGGGAGATACTATCCAAGGGGATTATGGTTTGAGCTGAATAATGAACACATTAATAGTCTTTGGGTTTCTTTTAAATGGGGGAGAAAGGAATAAATTCAGGCTTGTTCAGGCATGTAAAAGTAATAAATTCAGGCATGTTTAGGTGAGAAGTAATACATTTGTCATGTAATGCTTCTTGGGCATCATTGAGAATTCCAAAACACTAAAACCCAATTAAATCTTCCTCTCTTTTTTTCTACACCGAGCATTGCTCTTTTAGAAATAGAGTGTTGGCTGAGTTGATTATTGTGTTTTTGGTTAGCACATGGATGGGTATCTATTGAATTTATTTTCTGATTTCCAAAAAACCCATAGGATGAGATTGTTATACCCATGGTCATCTATAAATGAATTGGAGTATGGTTTGGGATTTTTTTCAATCCTCAGTGGATGTTCAGAATATGTACCAGCAAAGTGATCATATAGTTCAAGTATACAACATTATTGATGGTGGCGAGTTTTCCAAATGTTGGCCAAATTTTTGGGCTTGAAAATCGAAAAATGGAGAAAAGTGAGTTGGCAAAGTGACGTGCGCGCCGCGTAATTTAAGTAGAGGAAACTTGCGTGCCATATGTATGTTCAAGATCAGAACATTGAAAAATAGCAAAGGGATAATGGCCACATATGTTTTGGGCTGGTCGCACAGGTAAATTCCTCACTGAGAAAGGACTACTACGCCAATGCCTAGTAGGTTGGAATGTTGCACGCCTATTGTACAATATGATCAGAAATTCAAAATATGGAAAAGGGAAGAGTGTTGCGAATGTATTGGTTTGGTCGCACAAGTGAGCTATGTGACAGAGGCTAGGGCAGTTGGAGCTGTGCACCGGGACTTGAGCACCGTGAGGACACCTGCGCGTCACCACCCAGGGGGTAAAATTTGCCTATAAATAGAGGACCACCCCTCCTCATTCCCAATGAAGTTCCAAACATAGATATTTATTGAGCTCTCGTCACAAAAGTGGTTGAGTCACGCAAGTAGTTGTTTGGTCTCAGAAGTAGAGGTTGCGCGCCATTTGTGGCTTTGCGACCAAGTTGTTTTGGGAGTTAAAGGGGTCGTGTCGCGCAAGTTTGGAGGTGAAGGATACAGTGTCGCGGAAGTGTGTTGGTGTCACCTGCGTGCCGATTTGTACCGTGAAAGTGACTTGTGATCCATTCTTGAAACTTGTGCACCGATCTTGGAGAAGCGCGCTAGGTGAGGTTTATGTACGCCAGTATTTTTGGAGCTGCAGGAAATCTGGAAGATTGCCCGATACCTTCAGTGCAATGTGGGATTAGTATACGAGTGAAAGTTGGACAACAATAGAGCATCTAAATTTAATAGAGGATGCATTATTTTGAAATTATGAATAGACCTTCACATCTATAAACTAAGTGTGACTTCACCAAGGGAAGTGAGCGAGGGGGATCCAATGGGACTGACCCGAGGGACATAGTGAGCTATCCCGGAACTTTTGTAAAGGCAGTGAGCCTGGTACAGAGTGACTTTTCTTGAACCATTGTAATCCATAACTAGGGAAGAGTAGTGGAATTTTCTATGACCAGTAACTTTTCGGCATATGCCCCTTGGACGTAGCTCTTAGTGGTGAACCAAGGAAAAATTATTGTGTCATCTCTTTGAATGTGAATGTTTCATTTCTGATCATATTCATCATACAGGTTTAACTAGTTACTACCAACGTGGGAAGAAGATCCTTGTTTTTAAAAGAAAAAGTTGACACCTTGATTCACCCCTCCCCTCTCAGGGTGTCTTGGGGTCCTACATATGTCTCAATATCCAATAAGCAAACAACACCTCATAACATACATCATATGTTTCCCATCAGATAGATATCAGGTGATAATAGAACATATATTTAAGAATATTTCTATATCACATTACAGTTATTTTCATCATAGTAAATTTTTATAATCTTTTTATATGACATATATAGACATTATCAAATTTATATTTTGTAGAAGAACACCTACCATGTGATAATATATTTATTATTATTTAATATTATGAATATATAATAAATTAATGATACCTAGTAGTTAGATCTAGTTAATCAAATAAAATAAACCCCACTTCCACTAGAGCATGTTATTTATGACTTTGAGTTTTCAATATCTCATATAATGTTTATTCATCTAATTAGATATTCCTTTAAAATAATGGGTGTACCATGTTCTCCTCTGTATAAACTCTTCTCAATGTGACCTCACCCCATAGAGAAATATATATCAATTGGTGATACTTATGAGTTATATGATTCATATGTAAATGTGACCTTTTCACGTTAAAAATGGTCACCACTATTATATTATCACAATAAAATGTGATATATCCATAATTATTAAGATCCACATCAAATTACTGGAAAAATTTGTTTTTCCAAACTAATTATTCTACTACAATAGATGTTTCAATATAGTTGATCTATATTGAATAATTGGAGACCAATAGATACATTGATCTATTCTAAAATATAAATTCTCCATTAAGGTTCAATAAATATCCTATCTATGATTTTAGATCATCATAATCATTTAAAATACTAGCATCAATATAACCTGTGATGACTAGTACCTCATAAACTCCCTAAACTATTAACATATATGTATTAAATCTCAAATCATTTAGGATATCCTTAACATCCGTCCAATGATCGTCTCATAGATCTTTTTGACATCTAACTACCATGACCGATGTGTAAGAAACATGAATCCTAATACATATAATGGCATACATGATTGATCACATAACTGATGTATAAGTAATTATTATCTTAATTTTCTTACAATATTTTGGTCAAGGACACATTTTATTATAGAGATATAAACCATGTGACAATGGAAACAACCCCCTATTTGATTGTTCTATACATAATATATTTAGTATCTTGTTTGTATATATTCCATAACATAGTCCAAGTATCATATAGGATTTATCATTATGGATCTTGATCCCAATAAAATAAACCTCATCTCTTAATTTCATTAAGGATAGTTATGTATTTTAGTATTTCATAGATAAATTTATTACCGACATCTCAATTCTAATTAGTAATATTTCATTAACATTTTCTACAATGAAAATTACCACATTCCGAAAAACCATTTATAGACACAAGGATCACATTCATTCTATATTAAAACAAATTCCATTTTGGATTCATCAAAGAAAATATCCCCTGATCTTTATTCTTTATTCAATCCATAAATAGATCTATATAACTTTCAGACTTTATTATTATTTATTGGATTCACTAAAAATTATAGTTGTGCTATATAAACATCTAACATGAGGTTTCCATAAATATTTGGTGTTGACATCCATCTTCCCAACATGAAAATCATGGAATTTTTTTATGATAAGTTTCATTCTAATGGATTTCAATATAGAAATTGTTGAAATTATTTCATCATAGTATATTCCTTGATTCTAATGAAACACTTTAGTAACTATCCATGCATTATAGGTACTAATATTGTATTCCGTGTCTAATTTCTTCTTGATTTCCCATTCTAACATAATTTTCCATACATATTGTTGATGATTGACTAGAACCAAAACATGGATTCATTAAATGGAGTCCATCTAAAAATTTAAGACTTATTACTTAATTTGAACTTATGATCTTCTTACTTCCACTTTATAGGATATTGATTCATTATTAACAATTGATAATGAGTCACTATCGTAACTGACTAGAAAACTGTATCTCTCTAGTTTTCTAACCTCACTGTTTCTTCTATGTAGTACATGTAGCTATATAAGAATCTATTCCATGGGGTATTGTGTAATTTTTACCATTCCAAATCCATTATATATTGATCATCAACTTCAACAAATTCAATATTTCTCCCACTATATCATTTTGAGATTTGTTCCTTCTCATGAAATATGACCATCATTAAGATTATTACCTATTTATATAAGGATTGTTAAAGATTATATTTCCTTATTTCCATGTAATACCCTATAAAGATACAATTCATACCATAGGGTATTGTTTGTTTCCATAGGTAGGGTTAACAAATTATTTTCATACATACACACACACACACATATATATATATATATGAGTATATAAAAAAATATTTTCATTCCACTCTATAACTCAAATAGAACCCCAATTTATATGTTATTATTCATAAATATTAGTATGTACATAATAATCTATAATATATATCCCCAAAAGGATAATATAAGATCTAAAAGGTTTCATTATTGACCTCACTAACTTCAAAAGGGTGAGTTTCCACCTTTCACTAGTACCATTCCACTATGATGTCCAAGGATGATTGAGTTGAGATAAAATCCCAAATACCCTTATAGTTGATGAATTCATGGTTAAGATATTCTCTTTCTAGATCCTATAAAAATTTATTTATCTTATTACCAAGATTATTCTTTTCATCATTATTGAACACCTAGATATTTCTCAAAGGATTAATAATTAAACCTCGTTAATTAGACATATATATATCTACTCAGTTCATTAGTTAATGTTATGAAGTATGAGAATCCACCTATAGCTTCGACTATAATGAGTACACACACATATGTATAATCAAATTCAATAATCTCCATTCCCTTTCACCCTTTACACCAAAATTTGGTTTTACCATCTTGGCTTGAAAAAAATAATAACACGTACCAAATGGTTTTAGTTCAAAATAGTCTAAATACACATATTGATATAGATTATTCAAATTATTCATATTTATATGACCATGATAGTGATTCCACAACTATTTGTGAAATGGGTCATCTAAAATTTAAACTATATCAATTTATAATAACTAATTAATATATTCTAGCACATAAAGTCTGTTATTATGATATTCAATTCCAGAAAAAATTTTATTGTTATAAAAGTTGAATATATTATTTCCAATCATGAATAAAAATATATATATTTATAAACTAAACATGGATATATATTTTTTGGTAATAATAGACATTTAATAATAGTTCTTTAAGACTAAATTCAATCCTGGTGACAATGTAAAGTGCTTGTCTCCTATAGTCAAGGCAACCACTATTTCACTATTTTCATATTAATGTTCTACCTCAGCAGTAGAAAATATCCTAAATAAAATAAGATCTTATATTTGGATTCACATGAGTGAACCAAAAGATATATATAATACCAAATTATATGAAATTCAATTGTTTCATTTTATAGAAAATGTACATAAAATATTGCCACACATCCTTATTGAGGTATAGTAATTCTTCTAGTGGCCCTTTTGTCCACATGAATTTCATTTTTTTTATATTATTACATACTATGAATTTCAATCCTCCTATTTTTCATTAGGTGGTGTGAAGAATTTGTATTCTTTGAACTACTATTTGGGACATTTACCCTAACATTCCTATTTTTCACTATAATGACTGAAAATTTTAAATGCCTCAGTTCCTTACATGCTTAGTGAATCATGGTAATAATATTAAAGAGTGATTTATCGATTGTGATCAAATTAGAATTCACAATAAAACTATAGATCTTATAAGTTAGTGAGTTAATATTGAAGTTGGTTCATAATTAATTTGTTAACATAGATATCAAGATTTAAATATGCTCAATATAGCTAATCATCTTGACTACATGAGGTATTAATAAAAATATACATCTAATATATCATGTAAAATGTTTATTAATGATTTTGTACCTCACTATTCTATAATTATTCAAGTAGATATCATAATGGTGAGAATACCTGTAATATGCATTTATGAATTCATATAGATTATAAATCATACTAGACATTGATAATAACCTAAAAAATCGAATGTCTAGAAAATCCACCAAGAGCCTTAGATAGATAAAGATATATTTTTAACTTATCTCCACGAAAGTCTCACCCAGAACATGGGAATCTAATATGCAATACTTATTCTTTTTTCATAGTATGGTGCAGATGTGCTTATTCAACTCTTGAAAATTATTATTAGTTCTCAGATTTTCCTTCTCCCAAATGGATCACAATGATTATGTCAATGTCATATAACGTTCCATTTTTCTATATAAAAACAATTAAAGAAGGTATTATTACATTATCTTGATTAATAAATTTTGACATTATAAATTTTTATTAGACACCAACTAATTTACCAAATCCCAATAGCCATCGCCATTAGATTTGGAATATCCCATTGAATTGAAATTATTTTCTAAATGATCTATATTTCCATTGTAAAAATCTATAATAATTCATGAAAATTTATTTAAATGTATTCTGGTTAACTGGTCATGGATACATCATTAACTCACTATACAATATTTTTTGAGTGGACACCCCAGTCCTAAAATCCAGGACTTGAATTTCCTAAATTATTCCACCAATTTGCAGCAGTTCTTTCATAGGTAGTGAAACCATGAAGATAACTAGCTTATATAAATCCAAATATTTAGTTAAAACGTCATGTTAATTGAAATCACTCTAATTTGGGATGGAAAGGCACTTTGAACTATGGTTATATTTTATCCCAAGTAATGGAATTTCATACCCCACAATTGATTTTACGAACAACCATATTTTTTTTCTATACGAGTGTATCTCTTGTTTTTAGTTGGGTTTTATTCCTTCAAAGGTATGTGGATAGATTTTTTTGTGATCAATTGGCACTGTAGTCATTCCTTCAACCAAAATATTTTCCTCTTTAGCTTACTCCCTCACAGTTTGGTTCTTCATCTAGGATCACTGCCCACCTGGGGGCTAACTAATCTCCCCCTTTTATATATTTTTTATAATGGGTATAATGTTTATTAAGAATTATATAATATTTCAATGACCCCTACACACTTAATGTGGGATTTAGGTCATAGGTGTCATTACGTGACACTCACTAGTCATCTTGTAACAACCCACAACCGACAGATAAAAATACCTATGGAACACAGTGCATTATAATTGGTACTAAAAACCTCTTACATATTGCTTTCTATAAGGAACAGAGGCTTCCCATATCAAATTGACACCTATTTTTTGGAAAATTATGGCTTCAGTGCTTCCCCCATAACAATATTGTTTACATTTTCTCAGTGCCTCATAGTTTTGTTCAACAGTAGGACTCACTTACCACTAAGGGGATCAATATCCTATACCTTATGAATAGTCCTTGTAATAGATAGGGGTCTCATGGGACTTACACACCATGCCCAATACCCCTCCATTCCAAATGTGGTACTCGTTTTTAAGTCATAATAACATGAAAATCACTAGTCAAGCAATGAAATTAGGCATCCAACATCCCACAGTCCCAAGGGAACACATTAAATTCTAATTATGACCAATTTTCTCTAGATTTGGAGTAATTGTGGTCTTGTTCATATAGTTATAAAAGTTATGTGAGGTCCGCCATCTCAATAGTGGGGCCACTGACCAATTGGTTGACTGACCAGAGCTAACCCATGCTATAGGTCACCCACTATATCACCAATAGATACCTAATAACTATCAAAAAGATGTTATAGGTTATAGTAATTATATATAAAACCCCGGACTAACCATTTGGTAAATAAGAGATAGACGGAGGTCCACTGACAAGTAGGTGGTAAACCACTGACTCACTGGTGATGCTGATATGGTCCGTAATTATAAGGGATATATTTTATTTTGTCCCTTAAGACACCCATTTTATTATTCCTTCCTCCTTCTTCAATCCATTTGATTCTAGGATCCCTATTTGAAATTATTGGATCTTCCATACTCAATTTTTAGTATATTGAAGCATCATTCAACATGGTGGTTTCTAATTAGTAGTATAATCATGTTTTGATTAGATTATCTCCTTTCATATGGTTCTTTAATTTAAATGACCCTGAAGACATTATATAATTTTTATGTCTTGAATGTTGACTTGTGTTTATAGTTTCCTAGAAAAGGTATTTTCTCTTCTTATCTAGTTCTCAAATCCCATTTTCAATTATTGTCATTTTGATAATTGATGTAGGTTGTTTCTTATGGGGTTTAATAATCTTATTTTTCAATAAATTGGTTTATAAAATTTGATTATGAATTTCAATGTTGTATAGTTTTTTACAAAGTAATTATTTTTTTGAAAATGTGGTTTATTTAAATTTAACGAATAAATTTGGGGTAAAAATTAGGATAATATTGAATTTTGAAGTTTTTTTCACCCTTATATATGAATTAACTTTTATGTAAGGGTAAACTGTATTCTACCTTTATACCTGAGGATTTTTAGAAACTATTTTTGGGTAACCCGTTTTTTGTTTCAAAGCTTCATAAGGGTAGGTGATTGGCCTCTTGTTCTATGATCAGGTAAAAAAAATTCATAATGGTTTTTTAAAGGTATTATTGCCACTTCATAAATATAAGGCTACAATTAGATAATGGTAAATTATTTTTTTCTTATTCTGTTTAAGGGCCCCCAATAGTTTTCATGAACATGTTAAGTGTAAGAAAACTATTGTGTAATGTTAAGTGATCAACCTCAAGTACTACTATAAGTGTTACATCACCACCTAAAATATATTTTTCATCCATATAATGATGAAAATATTATTAATTCAGTACATAATAATATCCATGACCACATTGTGGGGTTTCCTGCCTATCAACATTAAATTCCTGATATCCTCATAGCATCAATGTGAGAAAATGAATATTTTCAAAAGATAATAATTTGATATTGATTCATGAATAAAGTAAGGAGAATTAAATCACATGGAAATTGAATGAATTTTTGAATAATTGGTTTCATAAAAAATAAGGAATCTTAATCCAACGAGAAAGAAGGAGTGGGGATTTTATGATAATATCCCGAAGATGCAAGGGATGTTCTCTATATTTAAATAGAAGGGTTCCACACCACTCTTGTTAGAATAGATGATATAAGAGTAAGATACTTTTAAGGTAATTTTTAAATAATATTTTCTATTTTTATTCCTACATTCTCATGTTACTCATCTACATTATTTTAATAAAATCATTTCTTCATTTATCTCTCTCTATCTCATGCTCTCTCTTTTTATATATATTTATTTCATTCTCCATCATGAACTTTTATAATCATGATTTTGAATAATTTAACCATGGATAAAATCAGAGGAGTTATTATTTGTTGAACCCTAGTTCATTATTAAAATATACTTTCGTTTTATCCATGGATTATTTTTTATGGGTGTAATCCACATTGTGACCATTTGAAGTATAAATAATTATTCTATAACAATTCTTTATCTATTAACGAGGTGGATGTTCATTGTGATTGATGATCATTGAGAACATTATACATTTATAATTTGGGTAGTATAAGTTGTACACAATAACTATGGAGTGTGTTCCTTAAGTAGATTTAAATCAATATGAGGAAGGTTCTCTATGGATGAATCTATTGGGAGAATATTATTTTGTTCATCAATATGAATTCACTCTACTTTTCATGACATCAACATTATTTAGTTTAGTCTTTCAATATATTATCAATATCATATCATTTTAGTTAATTTTATAAAATAATATATAATTAAAAAGTGAATAGGTGAAATAGGAATAGTGAATGATCGACCGTGAAGCAACTCATGTGAGACAACCCTAGTCAGCCACTATACTACAGTGGAATAAATACAGTATCTTTTTAACCTCCCTACAATAATGTGTTAAATCATTATATTGTTTATGTGGATAAATTAATTCATTCATTCATATTTTATTTTCATATTTTATAAATATATTTCATTTTTTTATGAAACATTAATTTTTTACCAAGATTTATTCAAATGACTATTATTAAATATAGAATTATTAACAATTGGTGAAAGGACAAGTGGTTACAGTAATTAGGAGTAGCACATGTAAAGGGTTGATGATCTCACTCGTTTTTTAAATAATCTGTTGAATGGACATGGTATATGACTCTCACTTAAAGAGCCGATGGACATGGTCAATCAAGTCAAAACTAATATTCAACTACTGAAGGATAAAAAAGAAGTTCCCTTAGGTGAGTATCCTCAACCTGATCCTCTATACGAATAAAAAATATGACATAATGTTTCCCCATTAATATTTATAATTGATGAAATTGGAGAGTCTTAGAATGAAATGTCTGAAGATACATTCCACCGTAATCAACCATTATTTGAGGAGATTAAGGAGGAATATTTTCTTGTTGATGTACAAATGGGAGATCAATAATAAATGGATGATTTATAGAATAAATATAAAGTGCAACATTATCTCCACATCCTTAAAAAATAATATTAATATACCCCTTTATTTCTCTATATATCGATGGAAAAAGAAACCACGCATGTGGTGTAATTTCTATAGAAGATAGAAGAGACTAACTACCTACCTATATCAAGTTAAATTAAAATACATGACACACATTCCAATAAAGAATAAATTTATGCCCAACCCATATTGGTGGATTATATTTTCATGAAAAAATTATCATCTTATTTTATTGACACTAAATTGAATACAAACATTCACTGTTTTGAAAATTGTAAATTTTTATTCAAAGATTAGTTTAATTGAAATTTGAGTCCAATATAAGGTCACAAGCAAGGTATTAAGGGGGGTCTAAAATAGTGATGAAAATGGTATAAACCATAAAATTTTCCACACCTTTTATGAAAAAGGATCCTATAATTGAAATAAATATAGAGAACCAACCATGGCATATCTGGTTGCGAAGAAGATAACCATCTATTTACCTCATTCCATGTGATGGTGCACTCAATAATGTTGAAGGTGAGGCTCCTACACTTACACACACGAAATGTAATATGTCATGGGATGTAGTTTTAGATATGCAGGGTGTTATAAAGAAACTAGGAGTTGGTTTCTTTGATATCAAGACTAATGTTCTTAATTCTATAGAGATCATGGCATGTAATCATTGATTTAGATTCTGTATGATGTGAGTCATCATTACTATATGAATTGAAGAATGAAACCATGAAAGTGACTATAATATCACATATTATACCATCACCCCTAATATATCCCTTGTTACATTACCCATTATTGTTGATCATTAAAACAGAACAGGGAGGGATCCATCTAAAATAGAGACCCTATGAGGGGTTGAGAAAAAGAAAATGAGATATATCAATGACACTAAAAAATATATGAGGGTGAAATAAATCCCAGTCCTTGAGAGTACTTTTTGTCAAAAAATAACGATCTATAGTAGGATGGAATAAGCTTTGGTGGTTCAAATCAATGAAACTCAATCCACCAAAAGACATTGGATGACAGTTGGTACATCCCTTCCAGGGGTTGTCAAAAACCTAGGGCCCACATCGTGGTATCAAAGTAATGATTATATTTTTTATATGTGAAATTATTTATAAAAGCTTATATTTTAATTTATTTCCAATAAATTTTAGTAATATATTCGGATATAGAACAATATCACTATAACTTTTTGGGCACTAATGACATGTTCCTTGCACTTCAATTAGTGGTTTTCATTAGTTGGTCAATGATGATGGAAGAAGTACCCTTGTTGAAAGTGCAGGAAGAAGAAGGGGGACTAGTGATTCATTATAAAAGGGATTTAATTGTTAATTTATTTATTTAATAGGTACCTAATGTTTTAAAAAAATTATCCTAATCCTTAAAATATAATTTTACATCCACAATTAGTATTTTTTACTTTACATATCTTGCACACATTAGTTTTTTAAGAATCTCATGATTATTTATTTTATATATCTAATATAATTAGATTGAATGATTTTGATGTAAAATTTAATAAATATAGTGATTCATGGATTTTAATTTTATGAATCATATTTTTTGGTAATTAATTGATTCTAATAAATTAAATCTCTCTATCAGTTTATTTCTTTGAATTAACTAATTTCATATAAATTGGTCGTTATTATTATCCATTGCAATAATGATTATCCAAATTCATATGTTTAATTCCTAATAGTAATTCTAGAACTAATACATCCATTCTATCTTGGGAATATTTATTGAAACATCTTGGGGCATTCCATATACTAGAACTATCATTTCATCATGTCAAGGAAATGAAAATGCAAAGTAACATTTAATATGATTGAGAACTTTTTATTAATTTATCCCTTATGATTGAATCAAGATTTTACAGTAATCCTTTTTTATCCCCTAGAAACCATGAATGAACATGTTATGAATGAGACACATTACAAGTAAATTATTTCCATTCCTACACTCGTCTTGTTGTTTTCATGATATTTTAATGATTGGGTGTGGGGTGAGGGAAGACATGGTGGAAGGGATGAACCGATTTGAAAGGAATTTCTGCTGGGGTTATTTTTTTGGGTATTAGGAGTGATTCAAGATTCATTCATTTTAATTTTATAGTTTTCAATTATTGAAAAAAGGAATCAAATATAAATAAAAAGTGAAAAAAGAAAAAAAAAGGGGTTATGACTTGGGATAATCAAGAATCACCATTTCCTAAACAATTATTTTTATCATATGGGGTTATGGTATGGATGTGAGATTCATTCAAATAAAAACATTAAAAAAATAGAAAGTATTTAAATAATTTTTTTAAATAAAAAATGTAAAAAAGAAGAGAAAATTCAGAAAAGTGTAAGTCATTCATTATACTTTCATTATTGAAGTCCATTGCTTTATGCTTGGGAGGATCAAGTTTTTACATTAATAAGGGTTGATTTCCACTACACTTTATTTTTTATTTTAGGAATTTTTCCATATATATAACCTCCTCTTTAACCCTAAATGTTTTAAACATCAATAACCGACAAAATTAATCCTCAGAGTCATTAGAACCTTAATTGTAAATTCCTCATAATTTAATCATATTTTTAGATCTATGATGTTTAGAATGTAAATCCTTCTCATGATATTGGAAAGGAGCATGTACACATGTTATGAGAATAAATATCCTTTAATCTAGACAATAATATTTGATATAATAATAGAATTTTTTTTGAGATAAATCAAAACATATCATGTTTAATAATAATAAATTTACATACTTAATTATGAGAAAGTTTTATATTAATATTTCCGATTGAAAAAATTGTAATACTCATGTTGAATGTTCCATTGAAAAGTGTGATGTTAAATTGATATTTTATATGGAACATAGATGTTTTTTATCTGATTAATATTCATCATGTTTTATTTCTTTTAAATTTAAATATTGGTAGAATGAGTTCCTTCTAATTATCTTAATTCAATGATTGAGGATAATAATTGTTCATGTTTGAGGGTGTCTGAGGCAATTTATTATTTCGTTTTTTAAAACATTGATAGTCTATTTCAATGTATTTTAATTATTATTTCCCATGTAATTAATGATTATTTAAAATGAGGGTGATTACCATTTTAATTATTAATTTTGAGTTAACGAAATGAAAATGTTGAATTTGAATGTTTTTTCTTTACCATAAATATGGATTTCGGCCATTATAAGGGTAAGACATGATCTATTATTATTACAGAGTATTATCAGGTGCAACATAAGGTTAAACCATTTATTTTCAAGAATTTATAAGGGTTAGTGCTTTTTCATATGCATTTCATATGGGGAACATCGTATTTATGAAGATCGTATGAATGTAAGACACCCACCCCATAATGGTATAGAAATCATTTTCTGTGGGAAACCATTGTTTGAATGTGATACATAAGGGTAAATGATATTTTTCTTATTATTTATAAGGGTAACATAAACATTGTGTAATGCTATTTTCTCTGACTCATACACTGTGTATGGGTAACTCCAAATTCCAAATGTTTTCATAAATGTATGATAATCACTTCAAAATGGTAAGGAATCAGCAATGTAAAGCTAATAATTGATATTCATGGATATTTAATGGTATCCTTTATTTAATTAATGATACATAGGGGTAAGACAATAACTATATTAGTACTTCTTATCCCATATGTGATGGAAACTCATATTTTCCTAAGGCTATGTATGGGTTGTCCGGCCTCCCCTTCTATGTTTTTTTACTATTATTATTCCATACAGATGCAAGAAATCTAAAAATGTAACTCAGAGTCCATAGAGGATTTGAACCCACTATTACATAGGCTTATCCATTATATCATTGAATTTTTTTGAGCTTAAATGTATAGAGGGGATCACACTATGTGGGAAGACCATATATGAACATAGTTTTTCCATAGGTAAGAATCCTTTTAATCTTGGATTAATTTCATATTATGGACATTATATGGATTCCCAATGTGGTTATAGAGTTTATGGGGGTTTCAAGGGAATTTTAGGATCTAGAAACCCTAACCAGTGTGTAAAAGAGACATGCCTCATGGGTATAAGATACCATGCGAGCTTGGACACATGTTTATATCCAACCCTTCAGAGATGGATAGATGGGTGGAATGAGGAACATGATTTTTCCAAACCATGTTCCTGGGTTTACATGAACATGAAAACAACTCTAGAAATGTTGTAGAGGTTTTTTTCAAGATTGGTGTATAGTTTTCCTAACTATACACCATTTATTTAGATCATGGATAGTCATAACTTTGTTTTTCTCTGCATTGTGATACCAAACATTATAGTTTTATTTAAAAACAACTTTCTTTCTATAGTTTCTCAATTATTATAAACATAAACTTATCTTAAAATATAATTGTAATAATAGAAGTGTATAAGTCTTCCTTTTGAAGCATTTTTAAATAAAAAATTGAAAATATATAAATTATTCTTAAACTCAGTTGATTTTTTATCAGAATCATAAATCCAAATTCCACCCATTCTAATAAGTTTTTTTATCAATAGAAACCTAATTAACTAAAATTAAAAAAATAAAAATAAATAAATCATTTGAATACATGTTTGGGTAAAAAAAATTATAAATTATAATAAAGATAATTTTTCTCATATTTCATGCAAATCATTTATAATATAATAAGTAAAACATAAACTATTTTAATAAATTATATAAATACATTTCTAATTCCCTAAAATAGTAATATAACATTATAATTCAAAAATAATGAAAATATTCACATGAGAAATTAGTTTCATATCACGTGAAATTTTAATGGTTTGATATTACAATATGTATGATTTAATTCTTATGAAACAACCTACATATAATACATCTTTTCCCAATTAATTATCCATAAGAAATCAAAAAATGTAAATAATCACATGGATCCTCTATAACCTATGATAGTTTTTATGTACTATTTCTCAAATGAGAATTAAATAATGTAACCACCATATATATTCATACAATACAATATAGTTCATACATAGAACTTTATTAGTCCATATATGAACTCTAATAAAGTAGGAAAGGAGTACAATGGTTAAACATGAATCTCGAATCTATTCATCCATATTGTAGAGATTAAAAACAATTGTATATTAACATAATATGTAATGAATTAAACATTTTTTTGTAATCATTTTCCATATCTAGTTAAAAAGTACTGAATAAATTATTAATTTTAGTAAATGATAACATGCAATGGGCTTGTTAACAAAAAAGATTAAATTACATTGAATTTAGTGTAAAATTAATAAATATCCACACATTATCACATTACAATAAATGTAAACTCAATATATTATTTTTATGTTTGGTGAATTTAAAAATGGTTGGGACTATGCCAAATAATAGATTTTCAACAATTTCATCGGATAAATCCTTAAAATTGGATGAATAAAAACCATGAAAGATTAATGGGTGGATATTTTAAAATATTATTTACAATTAATTTATATAAAAAAGAATTACCATTTTTTGAAATTATTTCTTCATTATTGAATTGGATGGCCACTCTTGTTGAACCAACATTGTAAAGATGCTTTCAATGTAAAAATCCCTCAAGAGGTATCCGTACATGCAACACAATCCATAGAACATAACCTTATAACCTCATAGTTATAGTGTTGATAAATCCAAAAGCATTCATCATTCACCATGGATTTCAATAAGAATCCCTTTAGAGTAAGAAAGATTATATTGAGTGATCGGGTATTTTTGAGAGGGGGTGGAGGATCGATGCTCTATATTCATAAGAGTATTCAAAGGAAATTTATCTTAATGATAGATAGAATTATCTAGAGAGTAATATTTTGTATAATAAAAGTATACACCTAGAAATTATATAATCATGTTTAAATACTCTTGTCATAGAATAGGTTATTGCATAATGTCTATTATACATTTTCTTAATTCAGAGATAACTGTATTTCAAACAAAAAAAAACCACAACAACAACAACAAATATTTAATTGAAGTGTGAGAAACACATAGATAATTTAAATATCCTTTATTAAATATATAATTTAATATTTTATTTAAATAATATTATATATATCATTCCCACGGGAATCATAACTATGTACTTCAATCCTCCTAAACATTTATAGAATGTTGAATAAATAATTATTTATATAAAAAATATAAATGTATTAATTATATAATATATATAAAAATATTATATTCACTAAAATAAATAAATATTTATTTTTTAACTAAAAAATATATTATTTTAAATTGCCGATGCTTTAATATATATAATCAATATAACCCAAATTATTATTATTCTATGGAAATTTAGAATGAGATATATTTTATTTTTAAATTTAAATAGAATTTATCTGAGGTTATGAATACACTTAATGGTTTACCATCTAGGCCTCCTTCATATTTTTATCAGGATTACTATCCTAATGTTCAATATCATTGTTTAGAAATATATCACGAAACAAATAGAAAAAAATGTAAATGTCACAATGATAAAAAATTTCTATGTATGCTTTCTATATAATATAATAAATTTTCATAATATTTTTTTGAGCTGGTTACATTACATGTTTCATCAACCTGTAATCTTAATATAACATTATTTTACATTCCTTAAATTAACATTTCAAAAAAACCACCATGGCCATGAACATTATTAGATAGTTCTAGTCCAATCAAAGGGAAGGCTATGTATATATATATATATATTTATATATATTATGTTATAAGGTACAAATGTTTTCTTAACTTATTCATTAATTTTATATGCCCCATTATGTGCCCAGTGTATCCTAGATCACCTTGGGAATACGTAGTCCCTATTATATTAAATAAATATACTTACAAAACTCATGATATTTACAAATAATAATTTCTCGTCTAAGGACCAGAACAAAAGTATGTAGATAGGATTATATAATGACATATATAACACGTGGAATTAATATGGGTGGGTATGTTCTCATAAAATCATCTCTTTGATATTACTACATGTAAACATCATGAGAATATGTTGTTGGACCAATGGCCTTGTACGAATGAATTGGATTACGGTTTGTGCGCCATATGTTTTTTCAAGATCCGAACATTCAAAAATGGAAAAGGGATAAGGGTCGCGCATGTTTTGGTCTGGTCGCGCAAGTCACTTGCATGCGGAGAAAGAACATCCGTGTCGATGCCTAGGAGGTTGGAAAGCTGTGCGCCTATTATTATTTATGATCAGAACATCAAAATATGGAAAATGGAAGAGGTTTGCACAAGTATTGGTTTGGTTGTGCAAGTGAGTTAAGTGACAGAGGCTAGGGTAGTTGGAGGTGAGTGCCGGGACTTGCGCACCGTGAGGACACTTGCGCACCACCACGCAAGGGGTCCAGTTTGCCTATAAATAGAGGACCACCCCTCCTCATTCGCAATGAAGTTCCAGAATTAGAGATTCTTTGAGCTCTTGTCACGCAAGTTTTTGAGTCATGCAAGTGGTTGTTGCGTCGCGCAAGTAGACGTTGTGCGACCAAGTCGGTTTGTGAGATAATGGTGCAGAGTCATGGAAGTTTGGTGTTGGATGAGTTAGTGTCGCGCAAGTGTGTTAGTTTCACCTGCGAGCCAATTTTTTCCGCGCATGTGACTTTGGAACCATTCTCGAAACAAGCGCCCTAGCCTTGGAGAAGCGCGCCAGGTGAGGTTGTTGTTCGCCAGTATTTTTGGAGCTGAACGAAATCTAGAAGAATTCCTGATACCTTCGATGAAAAGTGGGATTAGTATATGAGTGAAAGTTTGACTACAACAGAGTGTCTACATTCAATAGAGGATGCATTATTTTGTAATGATGAAGAGACTTTCACATCTGTAAACTGGGTGTGACTTCACCAAGGGCAGTGAGACTGGGGGAGTCAATGGGAGTGACACGAGGGACACAGTGATCTATCCCTAAACTTTTTTAAAGGCAGTGTGCCTGGGATAGAGTTACTATTCCCAATCCATTGTAATCCACAACTAGTGAAGATTAGTTGAATTTGGTACAACTAAAAACTTATTGGCATAAGCTCCTTGGACGTATCCCTTAGTGGTGAACCATGTAAAAATTGTTGTGTCATCTCTTTACATGTAAATGTTTCATTTCTGATCATATTCATCATACCGGTTTAACTAGTTCCTACAAATATGGGAACAAGATCCTTGTTTTTAAAAGAAAATTTTGACACCCTGATTCACCCCTCCCCTCTTAGGGTGTCCTAGGGTACTATAAGTTGTATCAGAGGTAGGTTACTGGTGTTGAATCTGTCCTTTGTCATCATGGAAAATGAAGTCAATGACAGAGGAGTCCCTCTCTTCGATGGAAGTAATTTTCATATTTGGCTGAACAGAATGAGATCTCATTTAAGATCCCTTGGAATGGATGTTATGTTTTCCATTGTGCAGGGTCTAAATTCCACTGATCCAACATGCCTGGCTATGACTGATACAGATAGGAAAATTCTTGATGTAGATTCTAGAGCACAAAATAAACTCACCACAACCCTTTTTGATTAGATCTATCTAAAGGTGATGAGTTTCATCTTAGAAAAATCCATCTGGGATAAACTCAAAAATATTTATGAAGGAGATAGCAAAGTGGAGGAGGAAAAATTAAAAGTCTAGCAAAATCAGATTGATGATATGAATATGCATCCAGATGAGAATACAGACTCATTCATAAATCGAATTACAGATGTGGTTGGAGCAATTTTGGGTCTAGGCAAAGATATCAATTTTATTGATATTGTAAATAAAATATTAAGAAGACTTCCACCCCTATACAATGAAAAGGTGTCATCCCTTGAGGAATGGGATATTTTCAAACATTATTTGGATGATCTTCGAAGCAGCTTGGTAGCATATGAAATGAGTGTCAAACCAGAAGATGCTTTGACTCATGTGAGCAAGTAAATGGAGTTTATGGACATGGATAAACTGAATATCTCAAATGATAGTAGTGGTGAAGATAACGAAGAAAAAGAAATTCGTTCTCTCATCGAAAAGAATTTCCATAAGGGAAAAGGGAAATTCAAAGGGAAGTTACATCTCGCATGTTTTCATTGTAGAAATGGTGGGCACATTTCTTCTCAGTGATTAAGAAAGATCAATTAAGAAGATAGTGAAGATGAAAAAATTGAGAAGCCTCAATAAATATTTTTCAAAAAGAGAGACTTCAAATATGTAAATAAAATAAAAAGGAAAATTTTTGTTTGAGAAGAGGGAGATAAAGATACTGAATTTTGTGAAGAAGTAGAACCCTGATTTAAAACAGGAAAGCATGCTTCCAGGATGCCTACCATTGAAAAGTCAGAACCCTAGATCAATAAAGGATGCAATAATCAAATTACATCTAATAGTGATACAAAGACTCAAATTAAGGATGACATTCCATGCTTGAGAATAAATGTAGGAGATGCAATATGTGGAAGGAAATGGTGGAAGAATCATCAGAATATTTGTTGATGAGCTTGAAGCAGAGATTGAAAGACTAGATGAACTACTGAGAGTTAAGTCTTAAATCCTTGAATGCACAGATGATGTTGTGGAACTAAAAATTAAAATTGACGAACAAGCAAAGGCAATAAATTACCTTTCATCCAGATTGGAAGAGAAATAAAATACTGTTGATGGACTTGAGGAAGAAGCTATTACGCTTACAAGTAAAATTGAATGTCAATCAACCAACAATGAGCGAAAGAAGAAAATACATTTTGGATGATTCTTAGATGCAGAATTACTAGAAAGAGCCAAGTGTTGTTCAGAAGGGGTTTGAAAAATCTTAAGTTATCAATGACCCGCTTGCATGGGAAAGATTGTAATTGGCTGTGAAGTTGAGACATCAACTGCTAGAAGTATAGAGAGCCAAAAGAAAGACAAGATAAACGTTTGAATTGCTGACACATTACCTGAAATTCTAAAAAAGAAACCCATAATCCAAACTAAAAGAAGAACTAAAAATTATCCCCAAACATTCAGAAATTATAGGCAGTTCAACTATTCCCCCAAGGAAGAAGGAATGAGGTGAAATTCAACTAAAAATACATTTCCTCTCGTGAAGTGTTTGTTCTATGGTTATCTGGGACATACCATGTCATACTGTGAAGAGTCATGGAGCTACATGAATGGTTAATATCTGGGAAGTCAACAAATGAGACCTATTTCATATCGTCCATCATAAAGAAGAAATAGTTTCTATGGTTACTATTTTCATTATTCTAACGTTGGCCATAAATCTATGTATTACAGGTACAGGTACGACATGAAAAATTCATACAACTCTCAATGATGGGCCAGTTTTCACCCTCTTGATGGTGTTGCTCCCACAAACAGTTTTTTTCTGGAAGACGATTATGGGTATAAAGAATCAGATTATATGGAAGAAATTATTAAAAGGCCATCAGTATCCTATGGTCAATCCAATATCTGATGGAACGAAATTAAGAAGATCGAGAAATACCATCTTCTAGATGTATCCCTCATTGCTACAAAGATAAGCAGCACCTAGATCCTTGATAGTGGATGCCCTTCCCATATAATGGGAAATGATGACCTTTTGAAGAACATTGAAATGAAGGTTGATGGAATAGTATAGTTTGGAAATAATGGTGCTTTGAAGATTAAAGGTAGTGGGAATACTTCTCTCACCAATGGAGAGCTGAAGAAGACTAATGTTCTTTATGTGGATGGTATTTACCACAATCGCCTTAGTGTAAGTCAACTATGTGACTCATGGCTCATAGTAACCATTAATCAAAAAGGCTGCACTATATTGGGAAAAACAAGGAATTCTCTTATGAAAGGTTGTAGAACAGATGCAAACATATATCAGGTTGACATCAATGTAATCTCCTACTATTTGTATATTGAAGAAGAAAATTTTTTTTGGCATCGATGACTGGGGCACATAAACCATCAAGACATGGGAATGATATCTAAGCTGAAGATAGTCATGGATATCCCCATTCTGAAATGTGAACGAGAAAAGTCTTGTGATTCGTGCATTCATGGGAAGATGGTCTGTAGTTCATATGAGCCAAAGAAGAAAAGGGCATCGCATCTTCTTGTTCTCATTCATACAGACGTATGTGGCCCAATAAATGTTGCCAAAACCCATAGAGAAAGGTACTTCTTCCTTTTCATTGATGATTATAGTAGAATGGCTTGTGTAATAGTGACTCACAGGAAGCGACCAGTACGTGATTTCATGAAAACTTATCGCTAGATTGCTGAGAATGATACTAGACTGATAATAAAAGTCCTGTGATCTGACAATGGAGGGGAATAAATGTCCATTGAGATAGAAAATTACCTAGAAAAACAAGGAATATAGCATGAGCTAGCTACTGTGAGAACTCCACAGCAAAATGGATTTGTTGAGCACTGAAATCGACAGGTTTACAATATGGCCAGGACTATGCTGATTGAGAGCCATATCTCTCACCATTACTGGAAGGATGCTGTTGAATCTGTAGTGCACATTCAGAATCGAACAGGGCTTTATATGGGAGAAACAGAGACACCATATGAATTGTGTCATGGAAGGAAGCCTTCATTGAAATACTTTCATGTTTTCGGAATAAAATGTTTCATCCGGAACAAAGAAGGAAGTCAAGAGAAGTTTGCTGACAATGCTAATGAAGGAATTTTTCCTGGTTATCCAATGAACACCAATGCCTAGAAGTGTTTCAACAAGCGATTAGGAAGGATTGTTGTAAGAAGTGATGTTAGGTTAACTGAAGAGAAAACAAAAAATTCTTCAAGGATGGCATACATTGATATGATAAAAAGTGAGGATGAAAGTGAACGTAGATAAAATACAAATACAGAAATAGAAGAAGTTGTACTATACACTCAGCAGTCACATATTGATGTTGACTTAGAAGAAGAATCTGCAGAAGAGACTATGGATGAAGATAATGCAACTGAACCTCGCGTGAGAAATCAAAGAGTTGAGATTCATCCATCCATCAAAACTGGGAACATAAGTGCACCCACTCAAACAAGTAGGATGAGTAATTACCCACAATCTCCATTTCTGTCAGTTGTAGAGCCATCCTCATTCAACAATTCTGCAAAGGATGAATCTTGGGTGAACGCCATGAATGAAGAATTAGATCAGATTTACAAGATTCAGACATGGGATCTTGTCCAGAGACCCGAAGGTCACAATGTTATTGGTACCAAATTGATCTTCAAAAAAGTTTGATGAGCATCGATGTTTCATCTAAAACAATAAAAGACTTTTATGCAAAGGATACACCCAGATTCAAGGCATTGATGTTGAAGAGACCTTTTCTCCAGTGGCTGGACTGGAGTCAATTAGGATTTAACTTTCCATGTAACTACAAAGATGATATAAAGTATATCAAATGGATGTCAAGACAGCATTCATGAATGGTGTACTCGAAGAAGAAGTCTACATTGAACAACCAGTGGGTTTTTTCCTTGGTACTAATGAGACAAAGGTCTGAAAACAAATGAAAGACCTATATGGTTTGAAGCAGGCACCACGAGCTTGGTATTCTCACCTGGACACGTATCTCAAGAAGATATAGTTCAAAAGATGAGAATTGGATCACAATCTATATGTGAATAATTCTCCAAAAGATCAATTCATGGTTCTAGCCTACATTTATGATATCATATTTGGTGGCAGCAGGCAGAAATCAGTGGATGAATTTTCCAATCATATGAAATCAAAATTTGAAATGTATATGATTGGGGAGCTCACATATTTCTTGGGTCTACAGATGATTCAAAATACGGATTTCAATTTCATTTCTTAGGAAATGTATGCAATAGATCTGTTGAAGAAGTTTAATATGCAAGACTCCAAACCAATGTCAACTCTTATTATAGTTGGAACTAAACTTGGAAAACATGAGGATGGGGCCTCTGTTGATACCACTATTTTCAAGAGGATCAATGGGAGCCTACTCTACCAGATAGCGAAATGGCCAGATATTGTCTTTTCCATATGTCTTGCAGCCCTCTTTAAGAGTAATCCAAGGAGGAACATATGGCGGCAGTGAAAATAATCATGAGGTACATTAAAAGTACACATAAAATTGGATTATATT
Source organism: Viscum album (assembly GCA_963277665.1). NCBI lineage: Eukaryota > Viridiplantae > Streptophyta > Magnoliopsida > Santalales > Viscaceae > Viscum > Viscum album. The sequence continues at coordinate 734,292,228 of OY728152.1, read as the reverse complement.
TATCTACAGGAGGGCACAATAAATTATCAGCGTTTTCTGATGTGGACTGGGCTGGTGATGTAGTATACAGAAATTCCCCCAGTGGTGGAGCCTTCTATATTGGGAATAAATGTGTTAGACAGGTGATTAAGAAACAAGAAAGTACTTCTCTTAGTACTACTGAAGATAAGTATATCTCTGCCACGAAGGCATGCACTCAACTACTATGGATGAAACAATAACTAGTAGATATTGGTGATGAGGTAAAGAAACCAATGGTCATTTAATCTGATATAAAGAGCACAATTGAACATAGAAAGAATCGTGTTTAGAATTCCCTTACAAAACATATTGAAATCAGGCATCACTTTATCAAAGAAAAAGTTGAGCATGGTGTGATTAGAATGGAGCATGTGGGAATTGATGAGAAAGTGGAAGATATTCTCACCAATACACTATTAGTGGCTGTTTTTTAAAAGCATCAGTTGAAACTCAGTGTTCAGCCACCTCCTAGTGCATTAGGAGGTTACGAAATTCCCCCCTCTCCATCTATGTTGACTATTTTTATCTGTTTATGGAGGTGATGTGGGTTTTTGGGGGAGATACTATCCAAGGGGAGTATGGTTTCAGCAGAACAATGAACACATTAATAGTCTTTGGGTTTTTTGTAAATGGGGGAGAAAGGAATAAATTCAGGGTTGTTCAGGCATGTAAAATGAATAAATTCAGTCATGTTCAGGTGAGAAGTAATACATTGGTCATATAATGCTTCTTGGGCATCATTGAGAATTCCAAAACACTGAAACCCAATTAAAGCTTCTTCTCTATTTTTCTACACTAAGCATTGGTCTTGTAGAAATAGAGTGTTGGCTGAGTTGATTCTTGTGTTTTTGGTTTGCACATGGATGGGTATCTATTGAATTTATTTTCTGATTTCCAAAAAACCCATAGGGGGAGATTGTTGTACCCATGGTATTCTATAAATGAATTGGAGTATGGTTTGGGCTTGTTGTCAATCCTCAGTGGATGTTCAGAATATGTACCAGCAAAGTGATCATATAGTTCAAGAAGACAACATTATTGATGGTGGCGAGTTTTCCCAATGTTCGCCAAATTTTTGTGCTTGAAAAATAGAAAAATGGAGAAAAGTGATTTGGAAAAGAGACGTGCACGCCGCATAATTTAAGTAGAGGAAACTTGCGTGCCATATGTATTTTCAAGATCAGAACATTGAAAAATATAAAAGGTATAAGGGCAACATATGTTTTGGGCTGGTCGCGCAAGTAAATTTCTCACTGAGAAAGGACTAGCGTGCCGATGCCTAGTAGGTTGGAATGATGCGCTCCTATTGTACTTTATGATTATAAATTCAAAATATGGAAAAGGATAGATGGTCGAAAATGTATTGGTTTGTTCGCAGAAGTAAGTTATGTGACCGAGGCTAGGGTAGTTGGAGCCGTGCACCAGGACTTGAGCACCGTGAGGACACCTGCGCGTCACCACACAGGGGTTACAATTTTCCTATAAATAGAGGACCACCCCTCCACATTCCCAATGAAGTTCTAGACTTAGAGATTTTTCGAGCTCTCGTCACACAAGTGGTAGAGTCACGCAAGTGGTTTTTGGGTCTCACAAGTAGAAGTTGCGTGCCATTTGTGGCTTTACGACCAAGTTGTTTTGGGAGTTAAAGGGGTTGTGTCTTGCAAGTTTGGAGTTGAAGGAGGCAGTTTCACGGAAGTGTGTTGGTGTCACCTGCGCGCCGATTTGTACCATGCAAGTGACTTGTGATCCATTCTTGAAACGTTTGCACCAGTCTTGGAGAAGCGCACCATGTGAGGTTTATGTACGCCAGTATTTTTGGAGCTGTAGGAAATCTGGAAGATTGCCCGATACCTTCGGTCCAAATTGGGATTAGTATACGAGTGAAAGTTGGACAACAATAGAGAATCTAAATTCAACAGAGGATGCATTATTTTGAAATTATGAAGAGACCTTCATGTCTATAAACTAAGTGTGACTTCACCAAGGGCAGTGAGCGAGGGGGATCCATTGGGAGTGACCCGAGGGACACAGTGAGCTATCCCTGAACTTTTGTAAAGGCAGTGAGCCAGGGACAGAGTGACTTTTCTTGAACTATTGTAATCCATAACTAGGGAAGATTAGTGGAATTTTCTATGACCGGAAACTTTTGAGTGTATGTTCCTTGGATGTAGCTCTTAGTGGTGAACCAAGGAAAAATTATTTTGTCATCTCTTTGCACGTGAATTTTTCATTTCTGATCATATTCATCATACAGGTTTAACTAGTTACTACCAACGTGGGAAGAAGATCCTTGTTTTTAAAAGAAAAAGTTCACACATGATTCACCCCTCCCCTCTCAGGGTGTCTTGGGGTCCTACATATGTCTCAATATCCAATAACCAAACAACACCTGATAACCTACATCATATTTTTCCCATCAGATAGATGTGAAGTGATAATAGAACATTTATTTAAGAATATTTTCAGAGCACATTAAGGTTTTTTTCATCATAGTAAATTTTTATAATCTTTTTATATGACATATATAGACATTATCAAATTTATATTTTGTAGAAGAACACCTATAATGTGATACTATATTTATTATTATTTAATATTATTAATATATAATAAATTAATGATACTTAGTAGTAAGATCTAGTTAATCAAATAAAATAAACCCCACTTCCACTAGAGCCTGTTATTTATGACAATGAGTTTTCAATATCTCATATAATGTATATTCATCTAATTAAGTATACTTTTAAAACAATGGGTGCACCATGTTCTCCTATATATAAACTCTTCTCATTGTGAACTCACCCCATAGAGAAATATATATCAATTGGTGATACTTATGAGTTATATGATTCATATGTAAATGTAAACTTTTCACGTTAAAAATGGTCACCACTATTATATTATCACAATACAATGTGATATATCCATAATTATTAAGATCCACATCAAAATACTGGAAAACTTCATTTTTCCAAACTAATTATTCTACTACAATAGAAGTTTCAATATAGTTGATCTATATTGAAGAATTTGAGACCAATAGATACATTGATCTATTCTAAAATATAAATTCTCTATTAAGGTTAAAGAAATATCCTATATATGACTTCATATCATCGTAATCATTTAAAAAACTAGCATCTATATATCCCCTGATGACTAGTACCTCATAAACTCCCTAAAATATTAACATATACGCAATAAACCTCAAATCATTTAGGATATCATTAACTTCCATCCAATGATCGCCTCATAGATCTTCATGACATCTACCTACCATGACTGATGTGAAAGAAACATGAATCCTAATATATATAATTGAATACATGATTGATCACATAACTGATGTATATGTAATTAATGTCTTAATTTTCCTACAATATTTTGGTCAAGGACACATTTTATTATAGATATATAAACCATGTGACAATGGAAACAACCCCCTATTTGATTTTTCTATACATAATATATTTAGTATCTTGTTTCTATATATTCCATAACATAGTCCATGTATCATATTGGATATATCATTATAAATCTTGATCCCAATAAAATATACCTCATCTCTTAATTTAATTAAGGATAGGTATGTGTTTAAGTATTTCATAGATAATTGTATTACCGACATCTCATTTATAATTAGTAATATTTCATTAACATTTTCTACTATGAAAATTACTACATTCCCAAAAACCATTTATAGACACAAGGATCACATTCATTCTATATTAAAACAAATTCCATTTTGGATTCATCAAAGTGAATATCCACGGATCTTTATTCTTTATTCAATACATAAATAGATCTATATAAATGTCAGACTTTATTATTATTTATTATATTCACTAAAAATTATAGTTGTGCTATATAAACATCTTACATGAGGTTTCCATAAATATTTGGTGTTGACATCCATCTTCCCAACATGACAATCATGGAATGTTTTTATGATAAGTTGTATTATAATGGATTTCACTATAGCAATTGTTGAAATTATTTCATCATAGTATATTCCATGATTCTACTAAAACACTTTAGTAACTATCCATGCATTATTGGTACTAATATTATATGCCATGTCTAATTTCTTCTTGATTTCCCATTTTAACATAACTTTCCATACATATTGTTGATGATCGACTAGAACCGAAACATGGATTTATTATATGGAGTCCATCTAAAACTTTAAGACTTATTACTTAATTTGAACTTATGATCTTCTTGATTCCACCTTATAGGATATTGATTTATTATTAACAATTGATAATGAGTCACTATTGTCATTGACTAGAAAACTGTATCTCTCTAGTTTTCTAACAGCACTGTTTCTTCTATGTAGTATACGTAGCTATATAAGAATATATTCCATGGGGTATTGTGTAATTTTTCCCATTCTAACTCGATTATATATTGATCATCAACTTCAAAAAATTCATTATTTCTCCCACTATATCCTTTTGAGATTTTCTCTTTCTGATGAAATATGACCATCCTTAAGATTATTACCTCTTTATATAAGGATTGTTAAAGATTATCTTTCCTTATTTCCATGTAATACCCTATAAAGATACAATTCATACCATAGGGGATTGTTTGTTTCCATAGGTAGGGTTAACAAATGCTTCTCATACACACACACACACACACACATATATATATATATTTGAGTATATAAAAAATATATTTTCATTCCACTCCATAACTCAAATAGAATCCCAATTTCTATGTTATTATTCATAAATATTAGTATGTACATAATAATCTATAATATATATCCCGAAAAGGATAATATAAGATCTAAAAGTTTTCCTTATTGACCTCACTAACTTCAAAAGGGTGTGTTTCCACCTTTCACTAGTACCATTCCACTATGGTGTCCAAGGATGACTGAGTTGAGATAAAATCCCAAATACCCTTACAGTTGATGAATTCATGGTTAAGATATTCTCTTTCTTGATCCTATCAAAATTTATTTATCTTATTACCAAGATTATTCTTTTCATTATTATTGAACTCCCAGAAATTTCTCAAAGGATTAATAATTATACCTCATTAATTAGACATATATATATCTACTCAGTTCCTTTGTTAATGTTATGAATTATGAGAATCAACCTATAGCTTCGACTATAATGAGTACACACAGATATGTATGTTCAAATTCAATAATCTCCATTCCCTTTCACCCTTTATATGAAAATTTTGTTTTACCATCTTGGCTTGAAAAATATAATAACACGTACTAAATGGTTTTAGTTAAAAATAATCTAAATACACATATTGATATAGATTATTCAAATTATTCATATTTATATGACCATGATAGTGATTCCACAACTATTTGTGAAATGGGTCATCTAAACATTAAACTATATCAATTTATAATAATTAATTAATATATTCTAGCACATAAAGTTTGTTATTATGATTTTCAATGCCAGAAAAAAATTTACTGTTATAATGTTGAATATATTATTTCCAATATTGAATAAAAATCTATATATTTATAAACTAAACATGGATATATTTTTTTTGGGTAACAATAAATGCTTAATAATAGTTCTTTAAGACTAAATTCAATCCTGGTGACAATGTAAAGTGGTTGTCTCCTATTGTCAAGGAAACAACTATTTCACTATTTTCATATTAATGTTCTACCTCACCTGTAAAAAATATGCTAAATCAAATAAAATCGTATATTTGGATTCAAATGAGTGAACCAAAAGATATATATAATACCAAATTATATGAAATTCAATTGTTTCATTTTAAAAAAAATGTACATAAAATATCGCCATACATCCTTATTGAGGTATAGTAATTCTTCCAGTGGCCCTTTTTTCCACATGAAATTCATTTTTTATATTATTCCTTATTATGAATTTCAATCCTCCTATTTTTCATTAGGTGGTGTGAACAATTTGTATTCATTGAACTATTATTTGGGACATTTACCCTAACATTCTTATTGTTCACTATAATGACCGAAAATTTTAAATGCCTCAGTTTCTTACATGCTTAGTGAATCATGGTAATAATATCAAAGAGTGATTTATCAATTGTGAAAAAATTATAATTCACAATAAAACTATAGATTCTATAATTTAGAGAGTTAATATTTAATTTGGTTCATAATTCATTTTTTAACATAGATATCAAGATTTAAATATGCTCAATATAGCTAATCATCTTGACTACATGAGGTATTAATAAAAATATACATCTAATATATCATGTAAAATGTGTATTAAATATTTTGTACCTCACTATTCTATAATTATTCAGGTAGAGATCATAATGGTGAGAATACCTGGAATATGCATCTAAGAATTCATATAGTTTATAAATCATACTAGACATTGATAATAACCTAAAAAATTGAATATCTAGCAAATCCACCAAGTGCCTCAGATAGATAAATATATCTTTTTAACTTATCTCCGTGAAAGTCTCACCTAGAAAATGGGAATCTAATATGCAATACTTATTCTTTTTTCATAGTATGGTGCGGATGTGCTTATTCTACTCTTGAAATATATTACTAGTTCTCAGATTTTTCTTTCTCCCAAATGGATCACAATGATTATGTCAATGTCATATACCATTCCTTTTTTCTATATCCAAAAAATTAAAGAAGGTATTATTAAATTATCTTGATTAATAAATTACGACATTATAAATTTTTATTAAACACCAACTATTTTACCAAATCCCAATAGCCATCACCCTTAGATTTGGAATATCCCATTGATTTGAAATTATTGTCTAAATGATCTATATTTCCATTCTAAAAATCTATAATAAGTCAAGACAATTTATATAAAGGTATTCTAGTTACCTGGTCTTGGATACATCATTAACTCACTATACAATATTTATTGAGTGGACACCCCAGTCCTAAAATCTAGGACTTGAATTTCCTAAATTATTCCACCAAGTTACACCAGTTCTTTCATAGGTAGTGAATCCTTGAAGAGAACTAGCTTATATAAATCCATAAATTTAGTTAAAACTTCATGTTAATTGAAATCACTCTAATGTGGGATGGAAAGGCACTTTGAACTATGCTTATATTTTAACCCAAGTAATGGACTTTCAATCCCACAATTGATTTTATGCACAACCATATTTTTTTCTCTATACAAGTGTATCTCTTGTATTTTGTTGGGTTTAATTCCATCAAAGGTATGTGGATAGATTTTTTTTTGTGATCAATTGGCACTGTAGTCATTCCTTCAACCAAAATATTTTCCTCTTTAGCTTACTCCCTCACAGTTTTGTTCTTCATCTAGGATCACTGCCCACCTGGGGGCTAACTAACCTCCCCCTTTTATATATTTTTTCTAATGGGTATAATGTTTATTAAGCATTATATAATATTTCAATGACCCCTACACACTTAATGTGGGATTTAGGTCGTAGGTGTCATTACGTGACACTCACTAGTCATCTTGTAACAACCAACAACCGACAGATCAAAATCCCTATGGAACCTAGTGCATTATAATTGGGACTTAAAACCTCCTACATATTGCTTTCTATAAGGAACAGAGGCTTCCCATATCAAATTGACACCTATTTTTTTGACAAATTATGGCTTCAGTTCTTCCCCCGTCACAATATTGTTTACATTTTCTCAGTGCCTCATAGTTTTTTCAACAGTAGGACTCACTTACCACTAAAGGGATCAATATCCAATACCTTATGAATAGTCCTTGTGATAGATAGGGGTCTCATGGGACTTATACACCATGCCCAATACCCCTCCATTCCAAATGTGGTACTCATTTTTAAGTCATAATAACATGAAAATCACTAGTAAAGCAATGAAATTAGGCATCCAACATCCCACAATCCCAAGGGAACACATTAAATTCTAATTATGACCAATTTTCTCAAGAGTTGGAGTAATTGTGGTCTTGTTCATATAGATAGAAATGTTATGTGAGGTCCACCATCTCATTAGTGGGGCCACTGACCAATTGGTTGACTGACCAGAGCTAACCCATGCTATAGGTCACCCACTAGATCACCAATAGATATCTAATAACTATCAAACAGATGTTATAAGTTATAGTAATTATATCTAAAACCATGGACTAACCATTTGGTAACTACTAGATAGACGGAGGTCCACTCACAAGTAGGTGGTAAACCACTGAATCACTGGTGATGCTGATATGGTCCGTAATTATAAGGGATATATTTTATTTTGTCCCTTAAGACAACCATTTTATTATTCCTTCCTCCTTCTTCAATCCATTTGATTCTAGGATCCCTATATGAAATTATTGGATCTTCCATACTCAATTTTTAGTATATTGAAGCATCATTCAAAATGGTGGTTTCCAATTAGTAGTATAATCATGTTTTGATTAGATTATCTCCTTTCATATGGTTCTTTAATTTAACTTACCCCGAAGACATTATATAATTTTTATGTCTTGAATGTTGACATCTGTTTATAGTTTCCTAGAAAAGGTATTTTCTCTTCTTATCTAGTTCTCAAATCCCATTTCCAATTATTGACATTTTGATAATTGATGTAGGTTGTTTCTTATGGGGTTTAATAATATTATTTTTCAATAAATTGGGTTATAAAATTTGATTACGAATTTCAATGTTTTTTTGTTTTTTACAAAGTAGTTATTTTTTTGAAAATGTGGTTTATTTACATTTAACAAATAAATTTGGGGTAAAAATTATGATAATATTGAATTTTGAAGTTTTTTTCACCCTTATATATGATTTATCTTTTATGTAAGGGTAAACTGTATTCTACCTTTATACCTGAGGATTTTTAGCAACTATTTTTGGGTAACCCATTTTTTTTCAAAGCTTCAAAAGGGTAAGTGATTGGCCTCTTGTTCTATGTTCAGGTAAATAAAAATTCATAATGGTTTTGTAAAGGTATGATTGCCACTTCATAAATATAAGGCTACAATTAGATAATGGTAAATTATTGTTTTCTTGTTCTATTTAAGGGCCCCCAATAGTTTTCATGAACATGATAAGTGTAAGAAAACTATTGTGTAATGTCAAGTGATCAACCTCAAGTACTACTATAAGTGTTAAATCATCACCTAAAATATATTTTTCATCCATATAATGATGAAAATATGATTAATTCAGTACATAATAATATCCTTGACCACATTGTAGGGTTTCCTGCCTATCAACATTAAATTCCTGATATCCTCAGAGCATCAATGTGAGAAAATGAGATATTTTCAAAAGATAATAATTTGATATTGATTCCTGAATAAAGTAAGGGGAATTAAATCACATGTAAATGGAATGAATTTTCGAATATTTGGTTTCATAAAAAAATAAGGAATCTTAATCCAACGAGAAAGAAGGAGTGGGGATTTTAATATAATATCCAGGAGATGCAAGGGAAGTTATCCATATTTAAATAGAAGGGTGCCACAATACTCATGTTAGATCAAATGATATAAGAATATGCTACTTTTAAGGTAAATTTTAAATAATATTTTCTAGTTTTATTCCTATATTATCATGTTACTCATCTAAATTATTTTAATAAAAGCATTTCTTCATTTCTCTCTCTCTCTCATGCTCTCTCTTTTTATATATATTTCTTTAATTCTCCATCATGAATTTTTATAATCATGATTTTGCATAATTGAACCATGGATAAAATCAGAGGAGTTATTATTTGTTGAACCCTAGTCCATTATTAAAATATACTTTCATTTTATCCATGGATTATTTTTGATGGGTGTAATCCTCATTGTGACCATTTGAAGTATAAATTATTATTCTATAATAATTATATATCTATTAACGAGGTGGATGTTCATTTTGATTGATGATAATTGAGAACATTATACATTTATAATTTGGGTAGTATATGTTGTACAAAATAACTATGGAGTGTGTTCCTTAAGTAGATTTAAATCAATATGATGAAGGTTCTCTATAGATGAATCTATTGGGAGAATATTTGTTTTCATCAATATGGATTCAATATACTTTTCATGAAATCAAAATTATTTAGTTTAGTCTTTCAATATATTATCAATATCATATAATTTTTTTTTATTTTATAAAATCATATATAATTAAAAAGTGAATAGGTGAAATAGGAATAGTGAATGATCGACCGTGAAGCTACTCATGTGAGACAACCCTAGTCAGCCACTATACTACACTGGAATAAATACAGTATCTTTTTAACCATCCTACAATAATATGCCAAATCATAATATTGTTTCTGAGGATAAATTAATTAATTCATTCATATTTTATTATCATATTTTATAAATATATTTCATTGTTTTTTGTAAGAAACATTATTTTTTTTAAAATATTAATTCAAATGACTATTATTCAATCTGGAATTATTAATCATTGGTGAAAGGACAAGTCGTTAATAGTAATCAGGAGTAACACAAGTAAAGGTTTGATGATCTCACTCGTTTGTTAGATAATATGTTGAATGGAAATGGTATATGACTCTCACGTAAAGAACCGATGGACATGGTCAATGAAGTCAAAACTAATATTCAACTACTGAAGGATAAAAAGGAAGTTCCCTTAGGTGAGTATCCTCAACCTGAACCTCTATACGAATAAAAAATATGACATAATGTTTCCCCATTAATATTTATAATTGATGAAATTGGGGAGTCTTATAAGGAAATGTCCGAAGATCCATTCCACTATAATCAACTATTATTGGAGGAGATTAAGGAGGAATATTTTCTTGCTGATGTGCAAATGGGAGATCAATAATAAATGGACGATTTATAGAATAAATATAAAGTGCAACATTATCTCCAAATCCTTAAAAAATAATATTAATATACCCCTTTATATCTCTATATATCTATGGAAAAAGAAACCACGCATGTGGTGTAGTTTCTATAGAAGATAGAAGAGACTAACTACCTACCTATATCAAGTGAAATTTAAATCCATGAAACACATTCCAATAATGAATAAATTGATGCCCAACCCATATGGTGGATTATATTTTCTAGAAAACATTCTCATATTATTTTATTGAAACTAAATTGACTACAAACATTCAGTGTTTTGAAAATTGTAAATTTTTATTCAGAGATTAGTTATTTTGAAATTTGAGTTCAATATAAGGTCACAAACAAGGGATTAAGGGGGGTCTAAAATAGTGATGCAAAATGGTATAAACCACAAAATTTTCCACACCTTTCATGAAAAAGGATCCAATAATCGAAATAAATATAGAGAACCAACCATGGGATATCTGGTTGCGAAGAAGATAACCATCTATTTCCCTCATTCCATGTGATGGTGCACTCAATAATGTTGAAGGTGAGGCTCCTACACATACACACACGAAATGTAATATATCATGGGATGTAGTTTTGGATATGCAGGGTGTTATAAAGAAACTAGGAGTTGGTTTCTTTGATATTAAGTCTAATTATCTTAATTCTATAGAGATCTTGGCCTGTAATCATTGATTTGGTTTCTGTATGATGTGAGTCATCATTCCTATATGAATTAAAGAATGAATTTATGAAAGTGAATATAATATAACATATTATACCATCACCTAAAATATATCCCTTGTTACATTACCCATTATTGTTGAGCATTAAAACAGAACAGGGAGGGATCCATCTAAAATAGCAACCCTAGGAGGGGTTGAGGGAAAGAAATTGAGATATATCAGTGACACTAAAAAATATATGAGGGTAAAATAAATCCCAGTACTTGAGAGTACTTTTTGTGAAAAAAGAACGATCTATAGTAGGATGGAATAAGCTTTGGTGGTTTAAATCAATGAAACTCAATCCACCAATAGACATTGGATGACAGTTGGTAATCCCTTCTAGCGGTTGTCAAAAACCTAGGGCCCACATCGGGGTATCAAAGCAAGGATTATCTTTCTTCTATGTGACATTATTTATAAAAATTTATATTTTAATTTATTTCAAATAAATTTTAGTAATATATTTGGATATAGAACAATATCACTATAACTTTTTGAGCACTAATGATATGTTCCTTGCACCTAAATGAGTGGTTTTCATTAGTTGTTCAATGATGATGGAAGAAGTACCCTAGTTGAAAGTGCAGGAAGAAGAAGGGGGACTAGTGATTCATTATAAAGGGGGTTTAATTGTTCATTTATTTATATATTAGGTACCTAATGTTTTAAAAAAATTATCTTCATCCTTAAAATATAATTTTACATCTACAATTAGTATTTTTTACTTTACATATCATGTACACATTAGTTTCTTAAGAATCTCATGATTATTTATTTTATATATCTAATATAATTAGATTGAATGGTTTTGATGTAAAATTTAATAAATATATTGATTCATGGATTTTAATTTTATGAATCATATTTTTTGGTAATTAATTGATTCAAATAAATTAAATCTCTCTATCAGTTAATTTCTTTGAATTAACTAATTTTATATAAATTGGTCATTATTATTATCCATTGAAATAGTGATTATCCAAATTCATATGTTTAATTCCTAATAGGAATTCTAGAACTAATAAATCCATTCTATCTTGGGAATATTTATGGAAACATCTTGGGGCATTCCATATACTAGAACTATCATTTCATCATGTCAAGGTAATGAAAATGCAATGTAACATTTAATATGATTGAGAATTTTTTATTAATTTATCCCTTATGATTGAATAATATTTTACAGTAATACTTTTTTATCCCCTAGAAACCATGAATGAACATGTTATGAATGAGACACAGTACAAGTCAATTATTTCCATTCCTACACTCGTCTTGTAGTTTTCATGCTAATGTAATTATTGGGTGTGGGGAGAGGGAAGACATGGAAGAAGGGATGGACCAATTTGAAAGGAATTTCTGATGGGGTTATTTTTTTGGGTATTAGGAGTGGTTAAAGATTCATTCATTTTAATTGTATAGTTTTCAATTATTGAGAAAAGGAATCAAATAGAAATAAAATGTGAAAAAAGAAAAAAAAGGGTTATGACTTGGGATAATCAAGAATCACCATTTCCAAAACAATTATTTTTATCATATGGGGTTAAGGTATGGATGTGAGATTCATTAAAATAATAACATTTAAAAAATAAAAACTATTTAAATAATTTTTTTAAAAAGAAAAAATGTTAAAAAGAAGAGAAAATTCAGAAAAGTGTAAGTCATTCATTATACATTCATTATTGAAGACCTTTGCTTTATGATTGGGAGGATCATGTTTTTACATTAAAAAGGGTTGATTTCCACTACACTTTAGTTTTTATTTTAGGCATTATGCCTTATATATAACCTCCTATTTGAGCCTAAATGTTTTAAACATCAATAACTGACAAACTTATTCCTCAGAGTCAGTAGAACCTTAATTGTAAATTCCTCATAATTTAATCATTTTTTTAGCTTTATGATGTTTAGAATGTAAATCCTTTTCAAGATATTGGAAAGGAGCATGTACACATGTTATGAGAGTAAACCTCCTTCAATATAGACAATAAGTTTTGATATAATAATAGAATTTAGTTTGAGATAAATCAAAACATATCATGTTTCATTATAATAAATTTGGATACTTAATTGGAAGAAAGTATTATATTAATATTTCAAATTGAAAAAATTGTAATACCCATGTTGAATGTTCCATTGAAATGTGTGATGTTAAATTGATATTTTATATGGAACATAAATGTTTTTTATCCCATTGATAATCATCATTTTTTATTTCTTTTAAATTTAAATATTGGTAGAATGAGTTCCTTCTAATTTTCTTGATTCAATGCTTGAGGATAATAATTGTTCATGTTTGAGGGTGTCTGAGGCAATTTTTTAATTCATTTTAAAACATTTAGAGTCTGTTTCAATGTATTTTAATTATTATTTCCCATGTAATTAATGATTTTTTAAAATGAGGGTTATTACAATTTTAATTAGTAATTTTGAGTTAACAAAATGAAAATGTTGAATTTGAATATTTTTTATTAACCATAAATATGGCTTTCTGCCATTATAAGGGTAATACATAATCTATGATTATAACAGAGTATTATCAGGTGCTACATAAGGTTAAACCACTGCTTTTCAAGAATTCATAACGGTTAGTGGTTTTTCATATGTATTTCATATGGGGAACATGGAATTTATAAAGATCGTATGAATGTAAGACACCAACCCCATAATGGTATAGAAATCATTTTGTGTGGGAAACCATTGTTTTAATGTGCTACATAAGGGTAAATGATATTTTTATTATTATTTATAAGGGTAACATAAACATTTTGTAATGCTATTTTCTCTAACTCCTGCACTGGGTATGGGTAACACTAAATTCCCAATGTTTTCATAAATGTATGATAATCACTACAAAATGGTAAGGAATCAGCAATGTAAAGGTAATAATTGGTATTCCTGGATATTTAATGGTATCCTTTATTTAATTAATGATACATAGTGGTAAGACAATAACAATATATGTACTTCTTATCCCATATGTGATGGAAACTCATATTTCTCTAAGGCTATGTATGGGTGGTCCGGCCTCCCCTTCTATGTTTTTTCTACTATTATTATTCCATACAGATGCAAGAAATCTAAAAAGGTAACTCAGAGTCCATACAGGATTTGAACCCACTATTACATAGTCTTATCCATTATATCATAGAATGTTTTGAGCTTAAATGTATAGAGAGGATGACACTATGTGGGACGAACTTGTATTCACATAGTTTTTCCATAGGTAAGAATCCATTTAATCTTGTTTTCATTTCATATTATGGACATTATATGGATTCCCAATGTGGTTATAGAGGTTATGGGGGTTTCGAGGGAATTTTAGGATCTAGAAACCCTAACTAGTGTGTAAAATATACATGCCTCCTGGCTATAAGATACCATGCGAGCTCGGGCACATGTTTATATCCAACCATTTAGAGATTGATAGATGGGTGGAATGAGGAACATGATTTTTCCACACCATCTTCCTGGGTTTACATGAACATGAAAACAACTCTAGAAATGTTGTAGAGGTTTTTTTCAAGATTGGTGTGTAGTTTTCCTAACTATTTAACCTAATAATTTTGGTTCCCCCTCTTTATAGATGAAGTCACATGATTGGAACACTATTTGGACAATTGTGCAGCCAGGCCATGTGATTTCTATATTTTTCTGGATTTTATCAAAATGAAGATAAATTTATGTTAAACTCACAACTATAATTTTATTTCTATTTTCATCAGACAATAGTGGGGATTTATCTCCTTTGAGCCCCTAAACCCCAATTTCATTAACTTTGATCTCGTTCCTCTATCAAAATTCTAATTGAATCATGGTTCGTCTCAGTGGATCCATTTTGTAATATATCTATTCATTTTTATCCATTTTTCATTTAACATAAACTCAGTAAATTAATTTAAATAAATAATCATATTCTCGATTTTGAGGGAATTTATGAAATTCAACATTTTTATTACATAATTTTTTCTTTATAATGTAAAAAAGGATATATTGATGTTTAGTTTCAATGAAAAAAGGTACATAATACATGAAATTATAAAAAAAATTATTGTTATACACATGAAGAAACTATTCATTGTTTCATCCAATGTACATTAACATTATCTAATAACTTTGGGATATACATCAATGTATAGTGGGGAGCATAAGGTCCAGCATGTATAAGAAGGGAAACATTTTACAAGTTATCATGATGAATATCCATAAGAATGTGAGGAATATCATAATGGAATGATCATGGTAACATGATTCATATAAAACACAATTATATTAATCATATCATTAAAATGTGTGTAAAACATATAAATGATTCATTCATTATCAAATCACCATGTTTTTTCACCGAGGTACCATATAAATTTTGAGGGATATTCACTAGGGTATTATAAAACATGTTATCTCCAGAGACTAAATTCATTACCCAATGCATTGGATTTCAGTCAAAGTTAAATCCTCATTTGTATTAATTATTTTGAACAACATAGATCATAGTAAATCATTTCATAAAAATAACTTGATAAATAATTGAAACATGTTTCATATAAAATCCATGGTGTTATAAAAAGTGATTAAAGACAAGATCATTATGTCATTCTTAACCCATGGAAAGGGAATGTGAGTTTCATACATATTAATAATAGAATTAAATAAATAATTTTTAAATTTAAGTGAATAAACCTATAAAATGAAGTAGTTTTTGGTGTTCAGAAATTGAAAATAAAAGATAATTTTTTGAGGAGAAAATAGAAGTTTTGAGAAGTAAATTTTGCAGCAAAATTGCTATAAAATATGGTTTTAGAAAATGGTAAAATTAGATAGACAAGGGTATGCCATGGATAAAACACAAATAAAAAGTAATGATATGATATAAAGTGTAATATAATAGATTAAAAAACATTTATAAGACATAAACAAAGTATTGTTCTTTAATCTAAACGAAAATAAGGATAATTCAGTTACCTTGAAATGTAACTCATAAAATTTTGATATTGGAACCTTGGGGGATTTATGTCACATTGGTAGGTAAAAATACTATATATTCATGGATTATGGATTGGTAATGAATATAAATGGAGAAATTGGTGGGTATTTATTGAAAAGTGGGGCATTTTTTTAATAATTTATAAATATAGGCTTTCTAAACCTCGGTTGTGGAAAATGAAAATCCATGGGCTTGACCGTGGTATTTTCCCATGGTTTTTGAAACTTTAGACACATATAATTTTATTTTAAATCAAAATACTCTATCATCATTTTATATGACTTCATTTGGAATGGAAAAATTTTTTTCCACAAAAACGATGTATTTAATGTTATAGTTTCAATTTTAGACATTGGAAGGTAAATTATTGGGTTCAATATTTATTAAAATATGATAAAATAATTTTTGTTAATATAATAAATTAATATAGGTTGTTAATTTTGTTAAATTAGTTATTACATCTTTTTGACATAATTATAGAATCCTTAAACAAACCAAAATAATCCAACTGTATTATAACTATAAACGAAAAAACAAAAAAAAATTAGAAAATTTTTGTAATCCACCATTACCATATTTTGACAGGATAATTTAAAAATTATTATTGATTATTTACAAATAATTCTATATATATGAGAATTATAAATTTTAAATATAAAAATAAGTATTTATTAAATAGTAATAAACGATTAAAAGATTATAGTAAAATTTATGACACATGAAAAATAAAATTACATTACCATTTAAATTTAAAGAGTGTGTATTTATGATAACAATAAATTAAAATAATTATTGTTCATGATATATTAATATATTGTAAATATTAATATTATTTATAGATGTTACACTTTTAGTCCGATTTTTTTATGAAATTCCATCTAAATTTTATTAATAAAAACTGTTATTAAATTGGAATTGATGGAATAAAAATTATATATATAATGTAATTGAACTTTACGTATCCAGGTCCTCGATTCATAACCCTATATTACCCTCGAATATGACCTAAGGATAAGGTGTGCAATGGTGATAGATTAATGGGGTGGCTTGGAAAATATTGACCGAGTGGCAATTTCATCAAAATTGATCTTTTCTCATAGGTGATTTCATTATAAATTTTAATTGAAGCTTTTCTTAGGAATGGTCAAGTGCAAAACCCCTTGATATTACTTCCCTCTGAATATCCAACAATTCTGATTCATATGAAATGACTCTACTTGTTGGGCCATTAAATTCTTTTTTCTACATTTATTATTCTTTATCATTTTCACATATAACTTATAATGTAAATATTATTACCAAGAGTGTAGTTTCAACGGGTAATATTGACCAAAGGTCATATTTGACTAATAGTTAAAATATAGTCAAATCATAATCATCTCATTTCCCCTTTATAATCAATTTATTATTAATGATACATGGTTTTTTTGTGTAAGATACATTATAACAAACATTTTAATAGGAAAAAAATATAATTTAAAACATTTGGGTTGTTGTATTATCCCCCCTTAAGAAATATGGCCCCTAAAACTTCAATGTGTTCTCTTAGTTGAGAAAATATGTGGGTACTTCTACCTCATTGTCTCCTCTGGTTCCAACATCATTTCTTTATACATATGGTTCCTCTACAATAATTTAAATATGTGGGTAGTCTTGTTTCATATAACCTTGTCTCTAAGGTCCAAGATCTCCACCGGATGCTCCTTATAAGAGAGGTCATCTTCCAATTGTACCATATTATGATTCAATACATGTGAGGGATCAACTATGTACTTCATGAAGAGAGATAAATAATATACATCATGAAATTGAGCTAGATTTGGTGGAAGTGCAAGATTATACGTCACTACTCTTATGCAACCAAGGATTTAATAGGTGACATTATACCTTGGGATAGTTTTACCATTATAAGTAAACAACATGACTCTCTTACATTGTGATATTCTAAGGAAAAATTTGATAGCAAAATCACACTCCATGTCCCTTCAATGATTGTTAGTATTGCTATTCTACCAAATATGAGCAGCCATTATGTGTTATTGGTTGGCATGATCCTTTTTTATGTCATCTATTGCATAATATTTGTCTAAATAATCCTTCTAACATAAACTTCATCACAAAAAGATAGTGTTCTAATCGTTTCCCATATAGATCATCATTGGGTTCCATTTGAATACACTAATGGAATATATTGTTGTTTGATAAATCAACTAATTGGAGATATTGATATCATCCACCATTAAATTCTATTGATCTTGTTATTGGAATTACCTAGATTGTATAAGTAGTACATTAATTTTGGCTATCTGTTCGGGGGTGATAGGCTATACTAAAATTCAATTTAGTATTCAGAGCATGGTGAATACTTCAATAGAATGTTGATAGGAACCATGAATCATGAGCCGAAATGATAAAAATTATAACCCCATGCAACATCACCACTTCCATTAAATATATCATGGCATGTCGGTCAAGAGTTAAATATTCTAAAATAATGATAAAATGGGATGTCCTGGTGAGATGATCTACTACAACTCATATGTCATTTTTTTCATGGGATGTTCTCCAGAGACCAGTTACAATGTCCTTGGTGAAATTGTCTCACATCTATGTAGGCATGGGAAGTTGTTGTAATACCCCTTTAGGAAGATGTAACTCCAGCTTCACTTGTTGAAACATCGTGAAACTAGTAGTGTAGTCATAAATATTCCATTTCATGTTATCCCATCAATAATGATCCCGAATGTCCATATACATTTTTGTGATTCCAAAATGTATAGAGAATGTATATCTAGGCGCATCATCCATCAGCTCCTTCATTTCAAGAAAATATGGAACACATAACCTTTTATCAAATTTTATTACCCATACATGGTCAATATTGAACTCGGGAAACATCCAATTATTCATGGACTATATCTTCTTTTTCAATAAAAGATATAATTTTTTTGAATTCGTGATATTCTCTAGTAATGATGGTTGATTATCACATGGGATATGGTTGATGATGTCCCCTCCCATAGGATTCCCATTTCCATTATTATTTGGTCTTTGATCAAAGGATCTCCTTGAATCCTCATCATTAATAGTACAACATGGTCTTACCTACTTAATGCAACGATGACAATGTTTGCTTTTCTAGGGTTATAAAGAATAAAAAAATCATACTATTTGTGAATTTCCAACAAATCACACTATCGTATGTTCAATTTAATTTGATTGAAAATATAACTCAATCTTTGGTGGTAATTGTAAATATCAAATTTCTCCCAAAAATGATAGTGACACTATATATTTAGAGAAAAAAATCACCATAGTTAGCTCTAAGTCATACGTATGATAAATATTTTCATGATTCTTCAATTATTAGAATGAATAAGAAACCGCATTATTATTTTGTATAAGGATCCACCTAATCCCTTTTAGAGATGAATCACTAAAAAATAAAGAATCCTTATTAGATGGAGTTTAGAGTTAACATAGGTGTATTAAACAATCATTTATTCCACTCTTGGTAAATTTATTAAAAACCTTTTGTCTAGATATAATTATCCCCTTTTCAAGTAATCATGGTTAGGGGATGGCAAATTCATATTTCATTCACAAATCTCCTATAATATCATATTAAACAAAGGAAACAATAAATATCTATAACTATTGTATGGAAACTCCAATAATGCACACACAGTGTCTTGATATGTTCAATTGAGATTATATCATTGGTTGTAATCTTCCCAAAGAATGAATCTTTTTTATCAAAATTATATATTTTCAAATTATTCCAAATAATATCTCCTTCCTCGGAGTTTAAAATATACCCCCTAGATGATCCTCATGCTCCTCTTGAATTTGGGAATATATCATAATATAATCAAGTAAAAGTATCCAACATTTATCATGGTATTACTTAAGGACTCAA
The DNA here is from genome assembly GCA_963277665.1 of Viscum album. Classification (NCBI taxonomy): domain Eukaryota; kingdom Viridiplantae; phylum Streptophyta; class Magnoliopsida; order Santalales; family Viscaceae; genus Viscum; species Viscum album. The sequence continues at coordinate 734,271,801 of OY728152.1, read as the reverse complement.
TTTATCAAATCCATAAAAATTGTAGGTGAGTTAGTCATTCTAAAGGGAATAAGAACAAACTCATAATTCTCATATCTTGATCCAAAGTCGTTATTTGATATTTATTCTTTCATCACCCTCAATTGATGATAACTCAATAGAAGATATATCATAGAGAAGAATTGATCCCCATGAAGCTGGTCAAATAAATCATCAATCCTTAGAAGGGGGTACTTGTCATTTAATGTGATCCTATTAATTTATCTATAGTCAATTCACCGCCGCATTGATCTATAAATCTTCTTCACAAAGAGAATAAGTACAATAGAAGGAGACACACTTGGTCGAAAAACCCCTTCTCCAAAAAGGTATTTGAGTTGCTTCTTTAATATCTCCAACTCCATATTTTCCATTCTATTAGGGGAATTTGATATCTTCATGGATATAGGAATTAGATCAATAGAGAACTCTACCCAACTTTTGGGGGGAGGATCAGGTAACTCCACAATAAATAAATCATTATATTATTTCATTATGTGGAAATTTTCTATTAGTATACATTCATTTCATTCTTAATATTCACCGATAATTTTCATAAATAATGCTATGGGAGGTTCTTATTGATATAGATCCCATCATGATATCTCCCATTTAGAAACCAATATTGGTTTTACATTCAAAACTGATGTGATTTACTTTCTTATGCATTTGATATTAGCATTATATTGTAAGATTTAGTGCATCCCTAGTATAGTGAGGAATTACATAATGGGAATGACTACAATATTTTAGATGATATTATTCATTAAAAAGGAAATACTAGAGTTTTATACACTACTAATTCGTGGATAATCCCTTTAGGAGTCCTGAATGATAACTACACGTCTAACAGTTCTATGATTGATTATATATTGTTCACCATCATGGATGAAATAAAGGAATGTGTAGAACCAGAATCAAACAAAGTACTTGATAGATTTGATAGAATAATGATAGTTCGTGCAATTACATCATTTGGATCCTCTGAATTAGTTGTTGTGACAAATAAATCCCGAATTTTCTCCGTTTTACTATTTGGAGGTTGATGTTGATTCCCCTCCATTACCTTCTTATTTGAACACAGACCGTCAAAGTGACCATGATTTCCCCACATATAGAATTGGAATTCAGGATAGGTTTCCTCCATTTTCCGTTTGTCATTAGTGATGATAACTTATGTATTCACCTCACTATAATATTCTTGAGCAATATATACTTCTCTTCTACACATGTAACATTTCCTACTCCGTAGAAAGTAGTTCCTCGACTAATTCATTCCGTATTAGATTTATCTGGGATGTTTCACTTTCTTTAATCCTCGTCCATGATAAAAGCTCCCCCCTATGATTAGATATATTGAAATCTTATTTTCATTTTATTTATGGGACTAATGTATCTCTCCAAACTCTAGTTATACCTTAATATCAATTCTTACAATCTCATCATAGTTTTCACAGTCTCAATTAGCTAGACTATTCTATAGATGGGGTATTATTCCCCTAAATAATATATTTAACAATACATTTATATCCATAAAACCCTATAGGATTAATAATAAAGTCTTTTAAATTTCATCTCATATTTTCCCATAAATTAAATTTCCCTTTTCCTTGAGATACAAGAATTCCTTCTCCATTTATTCACCATTAATTAGTAAAATATTTATTTTAAAAGGATTACCTAAAAGCATCCCACTCTATTGCATTGACCTCAATTCTTGGATTGGTGTTTTTAATCAGTTTCCTCCACTGATCTGGTTCTCCTTCTATGTGGTACAATGTTAGAGTAACATTCTCATTTTATAAAAAATTGAGTATAAAAAAACACTTTTCTATCGAGCATATCCACTATTTAGAAATAAATGGGTCTGTAGATCCACTAAAAGAAGGTGGTCATTGACAAAAAATGTGTTCAATGAAATGTTGTTCCCCTCATGGTGAATCCAGTCTCTCAGATTTATTCATGTTATTGTTCATAACTCTTATTAGTCGATTCATCATTGTCATGGAGTTTTCTATTCTATATTCCATCGGAGGTCCGTCATCACATTTTCTATTGTGCTCACCATTTATGGGGTTCCTCCAATTTCCTTACATTTAATAAAATAATAAATCCTTCATGATAAATATGTTTCATTTAATAATGTTACCATTATAACATAATTTTTATATCTTGACACATGATTCTAAAATATTTTAATTTTTATCAATAATTAAATATTCTAAAAATCATTCATAATGGTTCATAAAATGCAATAGATAAACAAATCATATCCTTTGAGAGTTTCAAACCAATATTACAGAATGGACCACTGTTTTTCACTACTTCCCATTTGAGTCTATCTCAAACTGTCATTTTCTAGTGTTACCCTAGATACATCTGTGCCAGATCCACATCCACTTGTTCATATCCAAACAGGAGTCTCATTGCATAGATATCACATGTATAATAATTCACCATAATTTCAGGTTATTTTACTATATTTTAACTTGACCCTTAGGTTCATAATTATGTTTTAAAAGCATAATTTCCACTAAAAACAGATCTTTCTTTTGATACTAACTATGAGATTCTGTCATTTTATTACAAAACTTTTCATTAAATTGTACAAATAAAGGATATTTTAATGTTTAGTTTCTTGTAGAAAGATAAATAATATAGGAAAATTTAAAACTTTATTATATTATTATTTAAATTATTCTTGAAAGGTTCATATAATTTAAACATTCAAAATATCAAAACATGGGGACATTTATCAATGTAAATGGGTGTGCATAAGGCCAAGTAAAATAAAACATGGGAAATCATTTTCATGTAATCCTGGGGAATATGAATAAGAACAGAAGGGGTATAATTATGGAATGATCAATGTAAAATGAGACATATTAATAAAAATATTATTAATCGTAACACAGAAATTTGGATATAATTGTTAAATGAGACATTCATAATAATATCACTGTGATTTTTCACTGAAGTGTCATAATAGTTACCAATGATATTGACCAGGGTATCCTAAAACATGTCATCTAAATTGATTAAATAACAAAACTAATTCATTAGAGTTCAATAAAGGAGAAAACGTAATATCTTTTGATTAATTTTATCAAAATATTTAATAATAAAACATTCCATAAATAACATATGGAAAATAAAAGAAACAGGTTTCATATAAAGTATAATGTTGTTTAAAAAGTTCATAATGAAAAGATCATTATATCTTTACTAACCCATGGAAAGGGAGTGTGGGTTTCAAGTATGTTAATAACCAAATATAGTAAATTATTCTTAAATTAATAGAATGCCAAAAGAAAACAATTATATTTGGGTATTCAGAAATATTAAATTAAAAGAGAATTTCTTGAGGAGAGAAGAGAAATTCTGAGAAGTAAATCCAGTTGCATAAGGGGTATAAAATGTGGATTAAAAAATTACTAAAATTAATGGGGAAAATTGTCTCACATTAATAAAAAATAATTTGGTTTTATGTTTAGGATATATAGGGTAATATAAGTGATTAAACATAAATTTTAAAATACATATATGAAAATGGGATCCTTAATCGAAAAGAAAATCATGATATTTCAATTTCATTGAATTGTTGCTCATAAAACTAGATGATTGGAACATTAGGGGATTAAGGACACATTGGGAGGACTAAATAGGAGTTAAAAATATTATTTATTCCTGGAGGAAAGATTGGAAATTAAAGGAAATAGAGAAATGGGTGGGTATTTATAGAAAAGGTGGATGATATGTTTATTAATTTCCAAATATAGGTTTTGGATACATGGATTATAGAAATTGAAACACCATAGGTATTCCCCTTGTATTTACCCATGTCTTTCAACACATGGGGTATATTATATGTTATTTCTATAGAAAATATTTTATCGTTAATTTATATTACTTTTTTAGCATGGAAAATTAATGTTTCGACAAAAATAATGTTTTTAATTTTAAAGTTTCCATTACTGAATATGGAAAGTAAATTATAAGTTTGTAATTAGATTAGAATATATTAAAAAACATGATATTAATAAAATAATATATTTTAGGTCATGGATTGTGGTTAATTAGTTATTACATCATTATGGAATAATTATGAAATCAATAAAAATATCGAAAAACTGAAACAATGTTTTTACAACTCATGAAAAAAGTAATGTATTTTTGAGTTTCATTCATCAACTCACCCTAACCAAATTATAATATGATTATTTCCAAAATGATATTTATTTGTTTATAATAATTCTCTAAATATGATAATTCTATCTTTTGAATCTAAAAATTCTTATTTATTAAAATTAATAGATGAATGAAATTTCATAGTAATTGTTTTGACACATGAAAAAAATAATTTTTTAGTTATATTTATATAAGACTGTTTTCAACATAATGTTTCATTAAAATACGTTTTATACATAATATATTAGTTTGTGAATAATATTTATATCTTTTCTGAAATTTACAATTTCTATCCAAAAAAAAGTGATTTATCAAATTCTATCTTAATTTTATGAAGAAAAATTATTATTAAAACGATGTTGATTGAATAAAAAGATTATTTATTAAACATAATTACACATTAAGTAACTAATTCCTTGACACATTACCCCTTATGAAACCCCGATGCAACCTAAGGATGTGGGGTGTGATGGTGATATATTAATAGGGTGTCTTGGCTAACAATGACAAAGTGGTAATTTCCACTAACATAATCATCTCCCATAGGTTATTTAGTTCTCACATCACTTTTTGAAGCTCTGATTGGACTTGGGAAAGAGTTAAACCTAATAATTCTACCTCCCTCAAAATCTCTAAAAAATGTGCTTCATACATAATGACTCTACTGGTTGAGGCCATCATATTTCAATTCCGCATTAATTAGTATTTTTCATTTGAACATACAAATTCTAAACTAAAAATTATTACCAAGAGTATAAATTCAAATGATCATATTGAACAATGGAAAAAAAATTTCAAATCCCAATAGTCAACTTTCCCCATTATACACACATCATTATTAAAGAGAGTTGGTTTTGTTTTGTATGATACAATATAACAAACATATTACCCTAAAATAAATTCCATTTAAAATGTTAGGGTCTCCATTGGTTACCCAAAAGAACTACATTGTTGCATATATAGATAAGGGAAATATTTATCTTACAGATGAATGAAATTTGGAATGACATATAATGTAACATGAAGCTGATGATTGAGCTAGAGTTTTGTATGCAGGATATACTTTTTTTCCTTTTGTAAATTTGTATTTTGTACTATTTCCTAGTGGTTGTACCCATGAGTTCCTACTTTATAGATACATGAAATACATTACCATCCATATGATTATTATTACGTTATTAGTTGATATCCATTTTTTGTTATTTCCATATGCTTCTAATTATTATTCCTTGTAATATAGATTAACCTATTTATAGTGTTAAGGGTTCAGCATGCTAATTTGGTACATATAGAGTAATATCATTCACTAGAGCACGAGGTCTCTTAGAGGGTATTCAATCACTTTCGTATCGGTGTTATGGCATCAAAGGAGGGTACATGAACCGAATTGGGAGCATGATGTCATCACATGTGCCCAGTTGTCAAATTTTTTCACAAAACAGTGTTTCTCCATCCTTTGAAGGTGAACATGGAGACATGTTCCATTAAGGGGGAATGACAATAAAAAACTAGTTTTCACCTAAAATATGGTTCCTTTTATTTTTTTAGTCTAATTACTTAGGATGTAACTAATATGGGTGCCTAATGAGGTTGTTGTCCTTACTGGGGGTGTTTATGGATTTTTTATGCATAAAACCCTGAAGGATATGAAAAATAGGCTAGCATCACAATTAGAAGAAACTATGTCAGCCAGGCTGCATGGTTATTTCTAGCCACATAGAGGAGGAAAATGGGGTGGAATAGAAAACATGGTCATCCCTAACCATACAGCAGTGGCTGCACAACTATGAAAACAAACTACAAACATGTTGTAAAGGTATTTTTTATAGTTAGTGCATGGTTTTACATACCATTAATCCTAAAAATGAATGTTCCCAATCAATAGAGTAGAAGGCATAGGGTTAGAATATGGTTTTGACAACCATGTTACCAAACTATGTAATTATTATTTAGTGGTGATTTTACCAAAATGAAATTAAATATATATTGAACTGTAACATATCTTTCTATTTATAGTTTTAGAAGAAAATAGTGGGATTTTCAATCCATTGTGCTCCATAAACAAACCTTCATAAACATTTATCATGTTCATCAGTCTTGAGTCTAGTTTAAGAACCATTCATCTAGTTGGATCTACAATGGTAAAATATCCTATTTTTAGTTGTTCACTATTTCTCTTCTCCTCGATTATGATATTGAGATATAGGCCCATATTCCCTAATTTAATGGCATTTGTCCATTCATCATATCTATTCCAATCCACACAAACTCAAGGCTGGTACTAGATGAGGAGTGTCATACAAGTAGGATGTAGGTGGTCTATGTATTATTCCTCACGTTTTGATGTTTTCCAATAGGTTCCATTATGCCGCACATCTGTTTTCTCGGGTGTTCCATCTAAATGGAACCTTTCTTAAATTGGCTGGCTTACATTGAAAATAATGAACATAATAAACCCCATTTTTATCAAATTATATGGATGGAACCTCCCCATTGGGAGTACCCTCCAAATGCCCAAATATGCCCTTTTTATCTTATTCCCAAAACACCAAATGTTGTCTTTAGGCCCAAATTAAAGTAGTGATACCATGTTGTTTAAAATGGATTTAATGGTATATAATTACTAGTGACCATGGAAATTATAAATATTTAAAATTGAGTTGAAGTGAGTGTTGATACCACACCACTTGTTTATATTAATCAAGGTTTGTGATCTTTGTTAATTGTAAATATATATTATGTAAGAATCATACATTGGATTGTTCATAATCCAATATTAATGAATCAATTACATGATATATGTATATGGTATCATTTAAAATTAAAAATAATTTGAATAGTGGCCCTCATGAAGTATAGTGAATGTGAATGATGACCCATATGTTTTTATTAATTCAATTCGACATAAAGACCCATGTGATATATATATATATATATAAATGGCCAAAAAATCTCTTATTCATTATAATTATGAATATTTATGCTGACCCTATGTAACACCCTAGGTAAATAAAGAATATGACAGTTTCATATTTATCCATATTTGTGAATAAAATATTAATATGACTTTAAAGGGGATGCTATGCTCGATGGCGTACCCAACACGCAACAACGAGTTTCTTGGGAATCTTACGTTGCAATCTAATAATAAAATAAACTTATTTCAAATGGAAGTTAACATGTAGCCGTTGTATTGGCGGGAATGGATAGAAATAACTAAAATATGATTATATATGTTTTTAAATGTTTTTACATTTATCCAATAAAAGCTAAAGGCTAAAAATACGGAAAGAATTCAATTTCAGGCGTATATGCCCTAGTTTTCACTAAAGGTTCACTTATCGTCTTTTGATGGTGAACCGTCATTAAATATAGTTTTGTTCACTCTTAAGGATTCTATTGGACCAAATAAAACTCTTCTTAAGAATCAGGACATCAAAATTTACTTTGTGTAAATTTTTGGTATCTTTCCGATAAAGTTCATTTTTTTAATGAATAGTGTAAAATGTTGTATTTAAATTCAAAACCTCTTTTTAATCTAATTTATTTATATTATTTGATTATATTTTTAATTGGTTTTAAAGTGAAATTAGAATATATTTTTACCATTAAATACAATAGTGGTCGTTGGAATTAATTTCACTTTGAAATCAGACTTAAACTAGTGTCAATCTTTTAATACTTATTGTTCCACAAAAACACACTATTTGTCATGACAGCGGGAATTAATTATTAAATTAATGAATTTTACTTATATTTTTTGAATTTTGTAAAATAGACTTCATTTTTGAATTCGGAATATCAAATATAGCTTAGGGTGAATTTTTGGGATTTTTCTGAAAAACATCAATTTTTGATGAATAGTGACACCACTAAGTGGTACTTATAAAAACTGATTTTTCGGTTTAAATGAAAATTTTCCATCTTTGTGTTTTTAATTTCAAAAATCCGACATACTTGGTTTTCAATAAGAAATAAAATGTGGTTTAATGGGATAAAAATAATTTTTTGTTGAATAGTAACTTATTAAGTTTTTAATCGCGATTAGAGGTAATTAGTGTAGTTTAAGATAAAAATAATGTTTTAATAATATGAAATGAACTTGAAAAATTTCCTAACCTCATTTTATATGTTATGTCCGACCATGAAAAGCCATGGGTCAACTTGGGGACCCCATGGAGCCACTTTGGTTGGGAAATGACATAAATAACTTTTTTTAGTGTAAAAGTAAAAATGAGATAAACATGAAATGTTTTACTAAAACAATTTTTCATGGGGTTATACAAATCCGATTTTTTGACTATAAATATTAATTGGAAAGAAAAAAAGATTTCCTACATCGTAGTATTTTTTTTTATAATTTTTAGACATTAAATAAATTAAATTATTTATGACATCATAATGATGCAGCGATGACATCATTATTTGATGATTTAACTAAAATGGAATGATAATGTAAAATCTATGAACTACATATGTCCAAAACTTATTGGATGGGTGGATTTCGAACCCTTATCACCTTATACACTAATTATATCAATTTGTGACCTTTTAAAAACGAAACACATTTTCAAATAAAGTAATATTTCTTACTTTCCAAAAGTGCCCCTCCTCTCCTCTTATAAAAGTCCCCCACCTCTACCTCCTTACCCACACTCCCAAATCCTTTGGATCGGCCAACCTCTGCCCATTTTGTCTCTCCACATCCTTCTATTACTCCTTGAAGCATCAATTTGGTCAGAAGTCTTCCCAAGGAAGCCTTAGAGCTCAAACCGAAAGGAGTTACCCGATTTTAAGGTAATGTGTTCACTTGAGTCCTTTTGTTTTATTTTGCTTCTCCAACCCCCTAAAATATTTTTATTCATTTCATATGTAACAAATCCAGTATAATCAATATAATAGGATGTTTTTATAAGAAGGATTCTAGCTACACCTTTACACACCTACCTCTAATGGTTAAAGAACATACTGTTTCCGTGGATGGCGAATTTCTGCCTCCTGAAACGATAATTGTTCAACATTCCTTTAACACCATAAAAGGTGTCCATTAAGATGTCACTATATTTGTTTATGATATATAATATTTTTATGTTTTACTTATTCTTCTGTAGTTTTCATTTCTTGCTTACCTTTATGGTTCCCATTATGGGAATACGCGATATCTTCATTTTAGGAAGTGCAGACTACCGCCCCCTCAAAGTGATGTGATTCTTTAATGCCATACGTGGGATGTATAAAGGATGGATTTAATGTTATTATATATGATGTTATTCTAGAATTATAATATAACTATATATCATTATTATTTATTTCCATTCAAGTATGACAAAGAAATGAAAGTAGCGTTCATGCGTACGTACGGATTACCGTCTCCATGAACGGTGCAATTCATTTCTTACCTCTAAATGATTATGTAATATTATAAATACATGTATATGATGGATATATATATGATATTTTAATCATTAATACTATTCTTTAAATTATTTACATATAACTACATGTGCAATCTTTTTTCAAATATGTTCATTTTTGACTCATGTACCAAACATCGGCAAAAACATCTGATATGAACTAACATTATTAAACAATTATTATAACATTATAATATCTGATATGAACTGAATAATAATATATAATGGAGGTAATTAGGTAATTAATAATTGACCAAATTTTATTATTTGGGAATATAAAGAAACGAACAAGAAAAGTTTGACTTAAGGTAAGGGATCCTACTCCACTCTTTCTTTTTAAGTACACTTTTTATGTCATTCCTTTTAAAGCTCATATTTCTTATTATTGGTATGTTCTTTTATATTAATCTTACTGTAATTTTTATGTTAATGTGATGAGAGACCCTATTCTCTTTCATCAATCTATTTTGGAAGTTTTGAGTGTTGTCGTTAGGCTGCCGAATTTTCGTAAGAGATCCAACCTCTCTCTTTCGCTTTAAGTACTCCCCTTTATGTCACTTCCTTTAAGTTCCTATTTTTTATGATGGGGGATGTTCTTTCATATTCCTCTTTCGATAAATTTTGTTTTAATGTGATGAGATACCCTATTTTATCTCATCAATACATTTTTGGATGTTTTATGTGGCGCTGTTAGGCTGCCGAGTTTTCGTAAGTGAATTTTCATCTCACTTTTATTCCCATGAGATTTATGCTACATTTGACACAATATCCTTTGAGTGGTTTATGTACTGACCATTATTAAACTCCTTTTTTAATATAATTTCATTTATGGGTATTTACATATTCATTTTATGACACTTATCAATGGGAGGTACTTTTCGAATGTTACCCAAGTCTGTAATGGTACCTTTCGCCCTCCTCATTTTAAAAGACTTCATTTGTTATGTCTTTTAATTAACATAATATTATGTTGGGATATGTTATTCTATATCCTGATTGATGTAAATTTTATGTCCAAGTGATGAGATTCCCTTTTTATCTCTTATCAACTCATTTTCTGAATTTTTGAAGTGACGCCGTTAGGCTGTCAAATTTTACCAAGGGAACTTTTTAACCCAATTTCGATTTCTTTGGGATCAACATGTAGTTATTGAATATTTCATCCTTTAAATATTTTTTAATGACCTTTTATTGTTTTAAACATAATATCAAATTATATTTGGTGTATTTATATTTTTCACACATAATTTTGATATCGATTTATCCTTAATTTAAGGATACCTTCCTTATAAGGGATTTCATCAAATTTTACATCCCTATTGAGACTTCATTGTTGTTATGCACCAATTCACTCTTATATGGTGTATATACTGTCCTTTGAATATTATATCATGAATCCATTTATTCTCATGATATTATAAAGTTCTGATTAAATGTTATTCCTCAATTATTGTCATCAAGTGTCTCTAATTTTGGTAAAAACCCTTTGACCAAAATATTACTTTAACTGTTTTAATGACTTGTTATTATTAATATCCATGTTTTAAAAATGGTTTTAAGGATTTATTTATATGGATATTAATGGTTTAAAATGTTAAAAGCATCAAGGTGGTATGGGACTTCGTCTCAATCTCCTTTCATTGAGGAATATTTTGTTTTATACACAACTTTTTTTTATATGGTGCATAAACCCCTTTGACTTTTACATTTATTCAAAAGGAATCTTTTTTATACAAAGCATTTACTAAACGAAAAAATGGAATGTGTTTGTCGTATGTATGCGGTGACAACGACTTCTCTGCCGTCATGACCATTATTTGAGTTTTGGCTTCCTCTACAAGCCATACCTTCTTTTTAAAAGAAAAATAAATACCATGTTTTACTTTTCTTTTATTTGGGTATTGAAAATGGTTTTCATAATGTTTTTATATGAATGTGTTTTATTTATATCTTGTGATTGAAAGGTGGAAATGTTATGTTTCCTTTATGCATGTTTTATGTGATACGATTATGTTATGGTTCTTGGGCATTATTATGAAGACGGGTGGTTACATGATAAACTAAGGGCGGGTGAGCCCGATATAGCTCTTCAATGCATTGGGTAATGCGAAGGAGTGAAACGTTAAGGTTTCTCCGAAGATATTTAGGGAATATACTGTGCTGGGTATTCCAAACGTAACCAAGAGGGTTACTCCCTACGTAAGAATGTTATGAATGCCTCAAGTTACCTTTATGTCTTATGATTTCTATGATTTATTCATGGTTTGATGAGGTATGTTAAAGTGCATTTGTTTTATGGGTAAAGTATGATTTCATTCTTATGTATATATGAACTCATGTTTCCTTTCCATATTTTTTATACCCCTTACTGAGATTTTTATGCTCATCCCATGTTTTTGAAATGTTTTTCACAGGTCAAGGGAAAGGTACATGATGTGATGATAATGTCAAGGATGTGTCAAGAAAGAATCCATGTTTTATTTTCAATATGTTTCCATTGAGGGGAAGAATGAATACTGTCTTTTATGTAACCACTTTGTTTAAATGTGGAATGTAATGAAAGTTTCATGATCTAATTCTCTAAAACTCTAAACCTAAATAGATACTCAATGTGTAATCTTGTAATAACTCAAGATTAAATAAGGTTTAAGGCTGGGGCCTTATAGTTGGTATCAGAGGTCGGTTTAGATAACTTTAGAGGTTAGGGTATTCTTTAAGCATTAGTGACATTACCATAAAGGTTAGGATTTCAGAATGAGTCCTAGTATTAGATAAAGTGAATAAGTAAGTATAACTTAATGCTTATCTTCCTCATTAGTACATGATGGTTTTGTTGATATACTCACACTGACATTTCTGTTTTTTGTGGATCGATGGTTCTAGCAGGCACCAAAGAGACAACAGGTTTTAAGGAAACTGTGGTGGTTCTCTGATTAAGATACTAGATAAAATGGGGGATTCAATGAGGAAACTCATGGTTGTTCTAAACCAAATATCAAGGAGTCATGATTAACCACTTGAACCTTGGTATGTTCTGTAATGCATCATGTATGATATGACCAATCGATGTGGAAGTTCAGGTAATAATTATAATGGTAACCATTAGAGTTTATATGATCCTTACTTTTGAGGTAATTATGGGTTATTATACGATATGCTAGAAAATGAAATGCAGAAGATAAACTTGAGGTTAAAATATGTTATGTTTATTTTTGATGATTTTATCTCTTTTTGGGGAATTATTTAAGAATTATATAGTATTGAAAAGGGACAACACGGATACCATGTGACAACCCGTCGCATCGGACGAAGCTGCGGGAATCGAACCCACAACCAAAGTGAAACTGGTATTTATCACCTACCACTGGACTACGTGAAGTACCTGGTTAGTTTGACCGTTTCTTTTTAGTTAGATGATTTTATGAATTAAGATTAAGTTGATTCTGGGTTATCTATGGAAATTTATTAACCTATCATGGAGGATATGTGATTAGGTTAATTACTTTTCAATACGAGACATTAAGATCAACTGATGTTGTTTGGAGATAAATGTTATGATTTAGCATGGAAGACTATGTGACTAAATCCTTAAAATATTTGGGTTTCAATATTAGATTGGTTTACTTTGAAGAATTTTATGGACAAATTGTTTATCGAATGTTCCTAGTTGAACTTTGGGTTTGTTGGACAAATTTTGGAGATTATGCATAGATTTTCTTTTTAATGGGTTATCCTTTTCTGGATTATCTTACGTTGTACTAACCTTTTTGGTTTTGGTTTTGGTTATAGCCAAAAGACATGGGATGTATATAGTTCTCTTTTGTGGATTAGGTGATTCTCTAGAAGTTGATTATAGTACTCTTAATGCGAACAAGTCTCCCTAAATACTCGTCTTTTGGAAAAAATATGAGTTTGATTAAGGAATCTAGTAAAAGTTGAAAGTCAACATGATAAGTGATTATGTTTCCTTATGAATAAATTCTTCAATAAAAAGTAACTTAAAACAAAAATGTTGTCTATTAAATTTTCCTACTGGGGAACCCAACACCATTTATCCCATCACAAGTTTTTGATTTTCTTATTGTTAACTTTCTCCTAAACATGTTTTCTATCACTCTCAATCAGAACATGACCCTATGTTTTCTCCTCCATTTCCATGTTTTCCTACATGGAGTCCTAGTATGGGTTAACTCAGGTGACCTCTATGATTATCTTCCTTTATTTTAAAGTGATTCTTTTACTGACTCTTGTTCTGATGTGGGACTTTCAAGGATGTTTCCAAGTTCAATTTTAAAAATTGCGAGGACGCAATTCCCAAAAGGGGGGAAGGATGTAACACCCCAGGTAAATAAAGAATATGACATTTTCATATTTATCCAAATTTGTGAATAAAATATTAATATGACTTTAAAGGGGACGCTATGCTCGATGGTGTACCCAACACGCAACAATGAGTTTCTTGGAAATCTTACGTTGCTCTCTAATAATAAAATAATATAATTTCAAATGGTAGTTAAAATATAGCCTTTGTATTGGCGGGAATGGATAGAAATAACTAAAATATGATTATATATGTTTTTAAATGTTTTTACATTTATCCAATAAAAGCTAAAGGAATAAAATACGGAAAGAATTCAATTTCAGGCGTATATGCCATAGTTTTCACTAAAGGTTCACTTATCACCTTTTGATGGTGAACTGTCATTAAATATAGTTTTGTTCACTCTTATACATTCTATTGGACCAAATAAAACTCTACTTAAGAATCGGGACATCAAAATTTACTTTGTGTAAATTTTTTGTATCTTTCCGATAAAGTTCATTTTTTTAATGAATAGTGTAAAATGTTGCATTTTAATTCAAAAAATCTTTTTAATCTAATTTATTTATATGACTAGATTATATTTTGAAATGGTTTTAAAGTGAAATTAGAATATATTTTTACCATTAAATCCAATAGTGGTCGTTGGAATTAATTTCACTTTGAAATCAGACATAAACTAGTGTCAATCTTTTAATACTTATTGTTTCACAAAAACACGCTATTTGTCATGACAGCGGGAATTAATTATTAAATTAATTAATTTGACTTATATGTTTTGAATTTTTTAAAATAGACTTCATTTTTTAATTTAGAATATCAAATATAGCTTAGGGTGAATTTTTGGCATTTTTCTTATAAACATCAATTTTTGATTAATAGTGACACCACTAAGTGGTACTTATAAAAATTGATTTTTCCGTTTAAATGAAATTTTTCAATCTTCGTGTTTTGAATTTCAAAAATCTGAAATAAATGGTTTTCATTAAGAAGTAATATGTGGTTCAATGGGATAAAAATAATTTTTTGGTGAATAGTAACTTATTATGTTTTTAATCGCGAGTAGAGGTAATTATTGTAGTTTAAGGTAAAAATAATATTTTAATAATATTAAATGAACTTGACACATGTCCTAACCTCATTGGATGTGTTATGGACGACCATGAAAATCCATGGGTCTACTTGGGGACCCCATGGAGCCACTTTGTTTGGGAAATGACATAAATAACTTTTTTTTAATTTAAAAGTAAAAATGAGACAAACATGAAATGTTTTACTAAAACAATTTTTCATGGAGTTATAAAAATCATATTTTTGACTATAAATATTAATTGGAAAGATAAAAAGATTTCCTACATCATAGTATTTTATTTATAATGTTTATACATTAAATAAATTAATTATTTATGACATCATAATGATAAAGCGATGACATCATTCATTGAAGATTTAACTAAAATTGAAAGATAATGTAAAATCTATGAACTACACATGTCCAAAACTTATTGGATGGGTGTATTTCGAACACTTATCACCTTATACACGATTTATATCAATGTGGGACCTTTTAAAACCGAAACACATTTTCAAATAAAGTAATATTTCTTACTTTCCAAAAGTTCCCCTCCTCTCCTCTTATAAAAGGCCCCCACCTCTACCTCCTTACCCACACTCCCAAAGACTTTGGCTCGGCCAACATCTACCCATTTTGTCTCTACACTTCTCTCTATTACTCCTTGAAGCATAACTTTGGGTATAAGTCTTCCCAAGGAAGCCTTTGGGCTCAAACCGAAGGGAGTTACCCGATTTTAAGGTAATGTGTTCACTTGAGTCCTTTTGTTTTATTTTGCTTATCCAACCCCCTAAACTCTTCTTATTCATTTCTTTTGTAAAAAATCAAGTATCATCAATATAATAGGATGTTTCTATAAGAATTATTGGAGCTACACTTTCACACACCTACATCTAATGGTTAAAGAACATAGTGTTTCCGTGGATGGCGAATTTCGGCCTCCCGAAATGATGATTGTTCAACATTCATTTAACACCTTAAAAGGTGTCCATTAAGATTTAACTATATTTATATATGATATATAATATGTTTATGTTTTACTTAAGCTTCTGTATTTTTCATTTGTGTCTTACCTTTATGGTTTCCATTATGGGAATACGTGATATCTTCATTTTTGGAAGTGCGGACTACCGCCCCCTCAAAGTGATGTGATTCGTTAATGCCATACGTGGGACGTATAAAGGATGGATTTAATGTTATTATATATGATGTTATACTGGAATTATAATATAACTATATATCATTTTTATTTCTTTCCATTAAAGTATGACAAAGTAATGAAAGTAGCGTTCATGCGTACGTACGGCTTACCGTCTCCATGAACGGTGCATTTCATTTCTTACCTCTAAATGATTATGTAATATTATAAATACATGTATATGCTGTATATATATGATATTTTAATCATTAATATCAATTCTAGAAATTATTTACATATAAATAAATGGGAAATATTTTTTCAAATATGTTCATTTTTTGCTCATGTACCAGACATCGGCAAAAAATTCTGATATGAACTAACATTATTAAACAATTATTATAACATCATAATATGTGATATGAACTGAATAATAATCTCTAATGGAGGTACTTAGGCAATTATTAATTGACCAAAGTTTATTATTCAGTAATATAAAGAAACGAACAAGAAAAGTTGGACTTGAGGTAAGGGATCCTACTCCACTCTTTCTTTTTATGTACACTTTTTTATGTCATTCCTTTTAAAGCTCATCTTTTTTATTATTGGGATGTTCTTTTTTATTAATAATACTGTAATTTTTATGTTAATGTCATTAGAGACCCTACTCTCTCTCATCAATCTATTTTGGAAGTTTTGAGTGGCGCCGTTAGGCTGCCGAATTTTCGTAAGAGATCCAACCTCTCTCTTTCTCTTTAAGTACTCCCCTTTATGTCACTTCCTTTAAGCTCCTATTTGTTATGATGGGGGATGTTCATTCATATTACTATTTCTGTAAATTTTGTTTTAATGTGATGAGATACCCTATTTTATCTCATCAATCCATTTTTGGATGATTTATGTGGCGTCGTTAGGCTGCTGAGTTTTCGTAAGTGATTTTTCATCTAACTTTTATTCCCGTGAGATTTATGCTACATTTGACACAATTTCCTTTGAGTGGTTTATGTACTGCCCATTATTACACTCTTTTTTTAATATAATTCCATTTATGGGTATTTACATATTCATTTTATGACACTTATTCAATGGGGTGTACTTTTCGAAAGTAACCCAAGTCGGTAATGGAACCTTTCACCCTCCTCATTTTAAAAGACTTTGTTTGTTATGTCTTTTAATTCACATACTATTATGTTGGTATATGTTATTCTATATCCTGGTTGATGTAAATTTTATGTCAAAGTGATGATATTCACTTTTTATCTCTCATCAACTCATTTTCTGAATTTTTGGAGTGACGTCGTTAGGCTGTCGAATTTTACCAAGGGAACGTTTTAACCCAATTTCGATTTCATTGGGTTAAACATGTAGTTATTGAATATGTCATCCTTTAAATATGTGTGAATGAACTTTTATTGTTTTACACTTAATATCCAATTATCTTGGGTGTATTTATATTTGTCACACATAATTTTGATATTGATTTATCCTTAATTTAAGGATACCTTCCTTATAAGGGATTTCATCACATTTTACATCCCTATTGAGACTTCATTGTTGTTATGCACCAATTCACTCTTATATGGTGTATATACTATCCTTTGGAATATTATATCATGAATCCATTTATTATCATTATATTATAAAGTTCTGATTATATGTTATTCCTCAATTAGTGTATTCAAGTGTCTCTAATTTTGGTAAAAACCCTTTGACCAAAATATCACTTTAAATGTTTTAATGACTTGTTCTTATTAATATCCATGTTTTCAAAATGGTTTTAAGGATTTATTTATATGGATATTAATGGTTTAAAATGTTAAAAGCTTCAAGGTGGTATGGGACTTCGTCTCAATCTCCTTTCATTGAAGCATATTTTGTTTTATACACAACTTTTTTATGGTGTATAAACCCCTTTGACTTTTACATTTATTCAAAAGGAATCTTTTTTATATGAAGCATTTACTAAATGAAAAAAGGGAATCTTTTTGTCGTACGTATGCAGCAACAATGACTTCTCCGCTGTCGTGACCATGATTTGAGTTTTGGCTTCCTCTACAAGCCATACCCTCTTTTTAAAAGAAAAATAAATACCTTGTTTTACATTTCTTTTATTTGGGTATTGATAATGGTTTTCATAATGTTTTTATTTCAATGTGTTGTACTGATATCTTGTGATTGAAAGGTGGAAATGTTATGTTTCCTTTATGCATGTTTTCTGTGATACGATTATGTTATGGTTCTTGGGCATTATTTTGAAGATGGGTGGTTCTGTGATAATCTAAGGGCGGGTGAGCCCGATATAGCTCTCCAATGCATTGGGTAACGTGAAGGAGTGAAACGTTAAGGTTTCTCCGAAGAGATTTAGGGAATATACTGTGATGGGTATTCCAAACGTAACCAAGAGGGTTACTCCCTACGTAAGAATGTTATAAATGCCTCAAGTTACCTTTATGTCTTATGATTTCTATGATTTATTCATGGTTTGATGAGGTATGTTAAAGTGCCTTTGTTATTTGGGTAAAGTATGATTTCATTCCTATGTATATATGAACTCATGTTTCCTTTCCATATTTTTTATAACCCTTACTGAGCTTTTTATGCTCATCCCATGTTTTTGAAATGTTTTTCACAGGTCAAGGGAAAGGTACATGATGTGATGATAGTGTCAAGGATGTGTCAATAAAGAATCCATGTTTTATTTTCAATATGTTTCCATTGATGGGAAGAATGAATACTGTCTTTTATGTAACCACTTTGTTTAAATGTGGAATGTAATGCAAGTTTCATGATCTAATTCTCTAAAACTCTAAACCTGAAAAGATCCTCAATGTGTAATCTTGTAATAACTCAAGATTAAGTAAGGTTTAAGGCTGGGGCCTTATACCCTATTTAGGAATATATGGGTATTGAGTCCCTTTTAATATGGGAGTGGCACCAATTGTCATATTGCTGTGATACAAGCATGACATCCCTTCTAAATGTGATACCAAACATGGCTCCCCTTGTGATATGACTATGATACTGGGTGTGGAAACCCTTATTATTGTGATACTATATCGACATGATTTCCCTTTTCATATTAATGTGATACCAGTCATGGATTCCCTTATGAATATTATATCAAGCATGGAGTCCCATGTGATACTAATGTGATACTCGGCATTGCGACCCTTGATAATATTTATTGTTATTTCAACATGGGATGTTGTGGGTAGTGTCATCCACATTTTCATTTCAAGAATCAGATCTGAACCATTTACTATATCTATTACAACTTTATGTATTGTATATACACACTTCCATATTTTCTATGTGATACACAGTTATAGAAATTTGGGTGATTACATACTGGGATTTTATATCACACCTTGTACAAGCCCCCATTAGGTACTCGAACAGATTATGTACGTGCATGGTTAGATAGGGAGAAGAATCATCATATGGATGCATTAATTCTTTTATGACATAGTATTGTGCTAGTAGAACATGATTGGTATGTAGATTGGGAATCTAGATAGATTTTTTATATTTTGAAACATTCAATATAGTACTGCTACCGATTTTTAGTAAACTTGTTTTAATTGTTTAGAGGTATGTAGAAAACATTACCATCCTTATATTTATGATTGAGTTATTAGTTTATATCATTTATTGGTTATTTTCTGATTTTTCCAATGCTAATTCCTTATTACACTGCTTCTATGATTTATAGTGATGATCATTCTACATTGATACAATAGTAATGAGGAAATAGTTTAACTAAGGACACGCCCAAGGGGATCATTTCTATTTGGAAGCCACTGGAAATTGAGTATATTATCTTTAGTGATTGTGGAAAACCATGCGCGGGGAACTACTGAGTGGAATGCAGGTCCCAGATGTCAAAAACATACTAGACCGTGGTCCTCTATTCAATGAGTTTATGAAAATAAGGATGCACCATGGGTTGGATTCTATGATGCGGAGGTGATAAATATATAAGTGGAGAGTTTTTGATATCTATACGGACAATACCCCATCACCTATAAGCTATGTAACATTCATGTAATGATGTAATACGTTAAAGCATCTATGATTCAATATCCATACCCACAACATTGTGTTTGCTGCACTTAATCTTTAAAATCATGATATCCTAGAAGTATACACATAAAAAAAAGAGATATTTTCAATGGAGAATAATATTAAGTGGATTCATACATAAGAAATGGGATCTAAATCACATGGGAAGGGATTTTTTTGAGGATTTGGTTTTATTTAATAGGATTAAAATTTGACCAAAGAAAAGGAAGGTTTGAGGATATTAAGAGAATATCAATTTGATATCTAGGTCATTCTCCGTATATAAATCGAATATCGATTCTCCACTGAAGAGAGATCAACCCACATGGTATTAAGATTTCTTTTATTTAATTTTTTCTATATATTTTAGTGTTAAATCTATTTTACCATATAGTTTATCCAAATTATTTTAATAAATACATTTCTTCCACTATATCTATTACTATCTATCTTCATCCCTCTATCTTCCCTTCTACACTATGAACTCTTATAATCTTTATTATGCGTAACTAACCGATGAAGTATCCAAAGGGAGTAATTATTCTCTGAACATGAGAACATGTTTAAATTCTTCTTTACGTGAACTCAAGGATAATTTGTGGTGGGTGTCATCCTCAATATGATAAACAAAAGGACAAATTCTTATTCCAAAACCATTTTCCATCAACTGAGGAGTTTGATTTATAATGTACATTGTTGTTTTTTTTGTGTTTTATATTTCAAATAGTGGTAAATTAAGGTGTATTCATATACATTTGAGTGTGTGAATTATGTAGATTTAATGTAAGATGATGAAGGTTATATATTGATGAATCTCAATAGAGAATTTCCTTAGTGTTTTAACATTAATACATTCTATTTACATGAAATCTTCCTAATTATGGTTACTTATTCATTAAATTCTCAATCTCCCATGTTTTTCATTACATTAAAAAAATTCCACAATTATAATAAGTGAACTAGTTATAGTGAATGATCGACTTTGATTCTCCTTGAGTTAAATAAATCTTGTCAGCCATTATGCTAAACTAGGAAAAATATAGTAATATTCTGACCAGTCTATGCCAGGTGTATCAATTTCTCTATTCAAAAAAATCATTATTGATTACTTGTTTTTTAATTGGTATCTAAAATGTTTTTTAGGAATGAAACAAGATCGATTTGAAATGATTATAAATCATTGTAAAAATGATGGAATCCCACTTTAAAATTATATTTGAATCAAATCACATGATCCAAGATAAAATGGTTTTTTATTGAAATTATTGTTTTAAACAGATATAAATGATATTTATTTTGAAATATAGATGAAAGGGAATGTTGATATGTCTTTGAAAATGATTTTTTTTAAATGAAAATAGTTTTGGAAAAAACATTTATTTTGTTTTCATAAAATTCAATTTCAACGGATTATGGAAGCATGTGTCTGGACCGATTGTGAAATTATTGATAAGCATGATGAATAATTTTTGATATCCCATGATTAAAATTTGAAATGAATCCCATTTGATCTAGTAATTTAGGTGGGTTTTTCAGAAGTTACATTATAGAAATGGTCAGCTCTACCTAGCAATGAAAATAATTATGAAAACACTAACTGAACATCAATGATGAATTGAGAACCTTATTGGTGTGGAATCATACCCTATACATACTATAACTATGGGAATTTTCATAGTATGTATTCCTGATCACTAATAAGTGTGAGGATCCTTGATCCTTAACATAACATACATGGTAAATCTACAACCATAATGATAGAACTTCTTAAAAATATTAATTGCATGTTTTTTCAGATGATGTTTTAAAAATGAATTCCCGATAAACTACTATTATTGAGAACTGTTGGATATACCTATTTTTATAAATACTTTTAAAATGATTGAAATGTAAATTTTAATACAAACGATGAAAATGATCATCATGACCTATTTTATTTAATGTTATGAATATTTGGTTTACTATATAAATAATTATTAAGAAACACATAGTGGAATCTTATTGTGTTTGTTTTCAGACACCCAGTATATGAATTTGGGAATACCAAAAAATTGTTTCTTCGGGTTCATGTAAAGTCAAGGCACTACATGGATGAGATAGGTATCCACGATAGAGTGCCATGTGATATAAATTATAACATGTGAAGTAAGTAACACATATGTTTCATGACAATGGATTGATTCTAATGTCATGGTCTTTGATTTTTTTTCAAATATGTATTATTCCATCTTCTTCATTACCTATATTTGGTTTTTATCCCCATTCCACATCATTCAATTTTTTTAGTCTTATGGATTTTTTAGTACTCTGTTGCGGAGAATTTATTCCCAATTAGTGTTCATGATGACCAGGTTCCAATCACCAGCCTAAAGGGATCAGGAATTCTCTTTGGGTCATGTTATAGACTAACATGGATACCTAGATAAATGGGTGTTTTAGGTTAGTTTGTGAAAAATTATTGTAAAAGGATAGTTCAGTAGTTTCTATCATTATTATTTGATTTTGGGAGGTAATAGTAGATATGAGATTAGAATATTATGACGTATGGGGTAGGTTGAGAGTGGGTTCCTAGACAGCTCTTGTCATAGTGTGAAGTAAGTAAAAATGGGTGGTGAAGAAATGAATTAGTCAGATATGTTCTTATTTATTTCAATTTTTTCATGATACTTATAATTTGGTATTGATAGATATTTATTGGTCTAATATATACCATTTTGTTTTTTATTAGACTATTTTTAATACCATACCCCCAAAAGACTTCTAGTGAGACTTTAGGAGGGTTCTAGAGATGAACAATAATATAAAATCTCTACAATTGACCAAAATATCACTGTAGCAGTACAGTTGAATGAGATATGAACCAAAAAACAAAACTTGATCTTTACATGCATACAATGTTATATCAATGAAAGGATGAGAATAATGATTGATCTTATGTGTTACATAACCATAAACAACCATATTTTTTGAGTATTAATTGTCCTCAAGAAGTAGGTCATATTTGGAGGAAAATTTAAAGAACCATTAAATACCTCAAGACCATGAACTCCATCATGGTATGGTTCATAACATTAAAGCATGATGTACCAAGTAGAAGACCATACGATTCAATGGTTTTGGAAAATAAAAATGATTTCTTAGAGTGGAATTATGTTAAGGACATATTTACCATATAATTATATCTAATATATAAGACCTTAGAGAATTATATACAATTCCTCATACATGAGTAAAATAAATAGATAGTCATAGTGAATTCCAATTGCATTTATGAACATTATCGGTTATCACTTGAGGTTTTTTTGAATGGAATGATGAAGACTTAAGGGATATAGATGGGTCATTGACTAGATATTTGATCATAAGCATTCACGTTTTTTACCAATATCGATGTATAAGAAAGGATTTTATGACTGAGAGAAACCTATCTATCAAGTTATGGATAATTAGAGTTCTGTTAATCCAAATTGAATTTTTAATGAATCTAGGTTGGGGAAAATGAAGTGGGATGATACTTATAGTTGAAACAGTGGGGGTTCCCCAAAAAATTATTCATACTATAAATTATCAACAACAATTGATATAGTCCTAGAAACTTTTTTCCAATGTGTCCAGATATGAAACTAGAAGTGCTCTTTCTCAAAAGGACTAATGATCGGAAACTCTTATGATCTATATTTTTATATCTAGATATTTTTTATGTTTTATCTAATTTTAAAAGTGTAATCGGCTCATTGAAAACTTGGAGAACTATAGTGAAAATATATTCTTCAAGTGCAATGGAGTTCAATCCATAGGTCACTATAATGTTGTTATTATAGATTATGTAAGAGTTTCCAATGGAGATTGATGAATTTACAAGGACTATTAGAGGTTCCATTTTTGTTACTTCATCACTAATGATCATTTTATTTAATACAAGGTCCTCAGACTCCTTTTTATATTAAAACACACTATGAATCTTATGATTCTCTAAATAAAAATAAATACCTATTTTATAGAGATAGATACACATCTCATTATGAAGAGTGGGAATGGTTTCTGATTCCCCTCATGTTTATTTTATTTTTCAGAATTTGACCTATTTTGGAATTTTATTATTTCTATAAATAATCCAATTTGAGTACATGTTATAATTTATTGTATTGTATCCCTTAAATACTGCATCAACTATTATCATGGGATGGTTTTTTTACATCCCCTAATGAGAAGTCTCTTATGTTTCAATGAGAGTGGGACCCTTGGTCTAGTTGGGAGATAACTCCACTTCTTGCACTAGGTAGCTTAATATCAAATTTCACTGTTGATAAAGATCATGAAGCATTTTGGTTAGAACATCCTCAAGTACTATATGAGTTTTTTAAAGTGTTATTGGATGAAGTTTCTTGAATTTCTCTATATAGAGATGTGGGATTCATGATTTAATTAGTTATAGAAACTCAATCGATATGGATACTATCTTACTACATTAATTTTTTAGAGTTAAAGGAGCTAAAATTTCAATTGATTTATTTGAGATACATGTACTTCAAATTTATGTGTTTGTTTCCCTATGGGGATCCTATACTATTTTCCTAGATGTATGGTGGAACTCTCTACTAATATGTTGATCACCATATGTTTAACCAGGTAATAGTGAAGAAAATGTAACCTTTTCCTTTCATTGATGATTTTTTTGTTAAACTGAAATGTGAAAATGTTTCTAAAAAAATGATCTTTGGGTTTTTAACCACAAAATCAAATTCAAGGAGTAATATGTTCTAAAGACTACCATCATGAAAATCTATGACTATTTTGAGTACCTTAAGATGCAATTTGGACTAACCAATGATTCTACAGTCTTCATGAAATTGTTGAATTGGATTATCACCCATAAATTGACTATTTTGTTTGTGGTATTAATGGAAGTAATTTGGGTTTACTCAAGAACTAAATAAGATATTGTTAACCATATGGGTAATTTCTTATAAACATAATTGATCATCTTCCATGTAAAATATTATAAAACTGTAAATTTTGGATCCGAGTAGTGAAATATTTTCAGCATGAGGTCTCATAACACGGAATAATATTTGATCCTTAATGGTTAAAGGAAATGATACATGGGAAAACCCACAAAATGTATCTTTGATCAAAATATTCGCAGGTCTGTCTAGTTATTACCTATTGTTTGTGAAGGATTTCTCAAAACATTCATTTCTATTAATTACTCTCATCATGAATGGGATGAAGTTATCATGGGGTTGATGATTCAAGAATCATTTACTAAACCAAATTAGATTTTGATGTCAATAACTATTTTGGATCTATTAAGGGCTAGATAGGGATATGTTGATTATTATGAAGGCTCAGGTATAGTTTTTGGATGAGTTATTATGAAAGGATATCAAGTGGTGGATTTGGTCTCCTATCAACATCAAAATCATGATAAAAATTTTCCCTCTCTTAATTTAGAACTCATAGCTATTATGAATCTCCTTAAGAGATGGATACAATAAATTATTGGGAAATCTTTAATCACTTTTATTGACCAATAGTGTTCCAGTTAAATCATTACTTAGAATGATTTGAATATTTTTTAGATATGATGATTTTAATACATGAATTTTTTCTAATTCAATATTTCCTATACTCTATGAATGTGTTCTATGTTTGTTGATGCTATTAGTTTGAAGTTTCCATCCCATGCATTAATGGAAGAAATAAATGTACATATATTTTTTGGGAATATTTTCATGGTTTCACTTAGATGTTATGTAAAAGTATTAAGGTAATATTATATCATGAATTAAATAGAAAAAATATAATATTAAAATGGAACTCCCAGAGAATAATAAATTAAAGAGTTCAAAAATATCTAATATTATTTATAAGGATGGGTGACCATCAGTGAATGGTCCAGCTCTTTGGTAGGTATTCTTTTCTTATGATACCATTATTTTGTTCTTTATTCTACACGATATGTTGTGATGGGTTATTTTCCTAATTCATAGTGGTATATACACTAAATAACATAAAATATGTTTTATAGCATGAAGTATAATTTTTTTTGATCGATATGAAATAATAGAAATATTACATTAAGTCACAATATGATTCATATAAATAGATAACGGTTTATAATAAAAAACCTTAAAGAATACTTCAGACTCTCCCCAATAAAACATGGAAATATAATGGGATATTAGTGGATTTCATTGATGTTTTTTCATAGTAAACACTATCTAATAACACTATTTGGGTGTTGATTGACCAGTTAAATAAATATTCTATTCTCATAACTATTTCTGACACCACCAAGTTGGAGGACCATATGAATTTGTGTGTGTAGGAGATCTTTCGGATTTATGTGATTCTAATGATCATTATCCATATTAGAGATCCTTATTTTAAATATTAATTTTTTTAAATAAATCCAATTGGTAATCAGATATCAGGTTAAGTTGAGCAAAAAATATAATCCTCATATGGTTGTAAAAATAGAGAAATCAATACAAATTTTTGAGGACATGATTTGTGCCAACATTTTGGACATCATAGGTGTTTCGGATTTTCATCTTGGATTGGTTGGATTTTATTATAATAATTATTATCAATATTATATAAATATGGAACCTTTTTAATCTTCATATAGACAACCCTATAACTAGTCATTGTGTTAGTTAGAGGTGGGATAAGATTCCTTGTTTGGACCATGTATGGATCTGTAAATAAAATTGATGATTTAGAGGATTCATCATCAAACGATGATGACTAAAGGATGGTAAAAATTTTATTAATATCATGGTTAACATAATTTGGAGTTTTTATTTGGGGAAATGGTATTTCTAAAAGTATCACATCGACTGGGTCATTGATTACTAGGGAAGCAGTGGATGTTTCTATAAGATATGTGGGGACATTTTATATTATGGAATGCATTGGAAAGATGGAATACCATTTTTATTTACCAACTCATATTACATTAAAATGCAATATTTACCATATGTATCAACTTATGAAGTATGAAACTGACCATTCTCATTTCCTGAGTTGGGAATACATCGTTTCCTTAGTTTATTATCTTAAATTATTGTTAATTATATATAATGATATATATTTTATAGTTAATTAACAATATCTTGATAAAATATTTAACGCATAATTCGTAATTCTTATTTGATGTCCCTACTTAGTTCAATGATTCCAGCAGTTTAGTCAACAAGACATTTTTAGGTGATCACAAACCAGGTATGTATTCCACTCTCTATCCATCCACACAACTTGTTTTCCACATATGAATTTATGTATTGCATGGAATGTATTCTAGTTACACACTATGTATTAAAAATTGGATAACGTTTCTTGACTAATAGTCAATAATTTACATGTAATAAATACACACTAGATAATTTGAATAGAAATCGTTCACAATTCCAACATGGAAAAATTGTGCGGGGTCATATGGTGTGTACACCACTATAATCCATCTAACACTATCAAGCCACATTCCTTTTAACCAGTCAATATATTACATTTAATGATGTATCATATTCTTCTCCCACTCGGGGTGCCACCATTTTTATATCTCATCCTTGTTGTAGTGAACATGGGTACATGATGCATATTTTTGAGTTATATTACATGCATCCATGTTATCCATTACAAATCTATAACACCTTTATATTATATCATCATCAACTCTTTATATGTTATTTTATTATTCATGGTCATATAAAAGTGAACGAACAAGATATATTAAATTTCATATTTAATACTGAAAAATAGGAAATGAAAAACTAAAAAAATGATAAATTTCATTAATAGATAATAAATAATTAAAAATTAATATGTGATCTATTTGATACATCATAATGGTTTATGTGATTTAGTGGAAGTGGTCAATCCCATGAACAAGAATGGATCTTTATCTATTTCCTTAGTCAAATCCTCAGAGGAAGATGAAAAAAAAACCCTAAAATATTAGAGAGAGTTTCTTTTCATATATAATTTCTAAATAATTTTTAAATATAAGATTTATATTTTCATTCAATTCATTCATAATCATTGAACTATTTGACCACTCTTATCATACCATAATGACGATGAAGGATTCAAGGGAATAATCTCATTAAGTGTATTTACACAACTTGTAGGAACCATGAAATATCACCATTGAATCTACAGGTTCTAGCATGGATTATTCTAACCACATGTTATGTTCATTTTTTATCTTAATAAGAATATATTTTGAGATAGAAGGGTTCTAACAGGTTCTCTCAGGTTATTGACTGAGGGTAGCATCAATGACCTCCATTCATTACTGTGTTCTATAGAAATTTCTCTATAGTATTGTGTGAATTATCTAGATAGTATTTTTGGGAAAAAAATTCATCTTCTCCTAGATATTATATAATAATGTTTAAATACATAGTCCTTAGAATAGGTTACTACATAATGTTCCTTAAATATAGTATTAATACTATGAAAATCCTAGTTAAATAATAATAATAATAATATTATTATTATTTCCTTAACACGAACAAAACATGTGGATTATTTAATCATTATTTTACAAATAAAAAATATAAAAATATTTAAACAATATTAAATATATTATTCCCACAATACCCTTAACTCCGTCCCTCAGTCATTCTTGGAATTTATCAAACTTAGAATAATAAATATTTATATAAATAAATAAATGTGAATATGTTATTTGATCAATAAATAGAAAAATATTTGATTCACTGTAATAGTGACTAAATATTTTTTTAATATTCAACTCAGATAAATATTGTTTTCAATAACCAGTGATTGAATATATTTGATCAATATAAAAAAAATATTTATTTTTACTTGGAACTTGAGAATAATAATTAATTAAATATTAAATTCAAATATAATTTAAATTAGGTTCTATATTCACTTAGACTGTGATCCACTAGGCCACTTTCTCAGTGGCATTTGACTAACTAGACTAAATTCCAATATCTTTGTCTTGTAACCCATCTAGTAACCCATAAATAAATATTTATATTTCCTTATTAAAAAACACTCCTATGTTTAATCAATCATTATATAATCCTTTTATCTTGATATCTCATCAATTGTGTGGAATTTATTATGTTATCAACCAATACAATTGATATACAGTTCATTGGATTTCTTGAAATGAAATTATTGGTGAAACCACTCTGGAAATAGAATTTATCAGAAAGTACTATTATAAAAAATTTATTAATATATCTATTTCTATAAAATCTAAATTTAAATATACATTCTGAATTTATTAATTCAATATCACTCATACAAAATCAAAAGTATCCTACCTCACAGAAATCATATTTTATCATGGTTTTTATTGATACTAATTAGTGCTAGAATTATAGTATACATTCATAATAATATATTATCTAAGGACCAATAAACAAATCCACTAATAGGAATATACATCGTAAAATATAACTTGTATAATTTTTATTGATGGGTTTATTCTCATCACCTCTTCTCTTAGAGATTACCATGGGTCAACTTCATGAGAATACATATCAATGTATTATGAGCACCTAACACCTGATTTCCAACATTATCTATGCACCGTTAGATATTTGAATTCTATCTGTAGAACATATATTTATGAATTTGATGATAGAGCTTCAAGGTTATAATCATAATGTAAAACAAATTTGTCCTTTTGATGTGAAATAAACTTAATGAAGATTATCACATTGATATTATATAAAAATACATTCATTATTAGATAATATATTTATTATTATTCAATAAAATGAATATATAGGTAATAAAATGTAAAAGTAAATGGTTTTGGGGAACCAAATTTGACATTATATTCCTTTTTTATCATCAATAATAAATTTTTTTAATATCTAGGAAAAACAAAATTATGTTAATTTGTGTATTTGTGTATTTTTGGTTATGGAAGAAAAATGAGGTTTGCAGAACAACATTCAAAAAATGAATATTCCAATAACACCTAGTGTATTCAATTATAATTAATATAAGGCGTAAATGCAATAAAAAAATCACATCAACATATAAATAAATGTTCATATAGTAATGAAATGGGATCAATGATTTTTCATGTATGTATTGAAAATCATCCATAATTTCTTTCAAGACGCATTTCATATAAAGAAATTCATTAACTAAATTCATGAATATTTTATGACTAATATATATCATATTAACTGAAAAATGAAATGGATTCCATTAGGTATAAATTCTAATGATTAATGAGAATTATTTGTTTAAATCGTTCTTTATCAACAATCATACATCAATGAAGAACAATACGTATCTCAGTTAATTTTCTTATATCCCTAGAGGATAGAAAAAATACCTTATTAGTCAAGACTGGATATTTAACAAAAAAATGTATTTGAAATTAATTTTTATATAGTGGGTGCATGATAATGTTAAATAATTTATATGATATGTACGTACATGGGATGGAATAGGATCACAAGACTCTATTAAGTTGATTTGGTTTTGTTTTTCTAAAGACACATACTGTGTATGAAGTAAAACTAAATAGGTCCGTTTATAATCACTCAGAATAGGGACATATAATTTAATTTTAAAAATGAATAATACATGAAATTAAATAATACAAAAATGTTAATATTGAAAATTATATATAAAATTGATAATAGGATCCTTCTACAAAATTTAGGGGCATTGTATTTTGGGTGTTTCAAGGATAGGTAATGCTGGTGTGTAGTCAAGAAAAACAATATATGCATGGTATAAGTATATATCGATAATAAATGGTAGAATAGTAAAATGATTAAAATATTTATAAGACACACTCTATGACAAAAATTTTTCCACAATAATTATCCCAAAATATATTTGAATTTTACATTTCCTAGAAACATTATAGGATGATTCAACTAGGTTGCTGGATATCAAGGCTAGCTTCATTAAAAGTGAAACAATGGAACATATCCATAAATACATAATCGAAGGGTTGGTGACACCTATAACTCCTAGTAAGATATAAAAATTGATCTTACCCATTCTGGGATATAAGAAATCTTATATATCATTATAACGTCCCGAACCTAGAGCCACACACCGGTTCCCTGAGCTAGTTTGTCACATGATCTTAGGAACACCTCCCCATATCCCAGAGCATGCATACTAGTAGCGAGGGTCTATAATTGATCACAAGGATACTATTTCCTCTTTATCATAGAAATACACTAGTGGAAATAAAAAAACAATAACCAAATGATATAACCATAACCCAGAGAATAACAGTATCACGAGATTTAAAAAAAATTACAAATAAAATATTAAAAATAAATAGTAGATATAAAATGCCAAAGTGTATTCCGAGTGTCAAAATGATGAACCAAAAGTAAAGTCACTAAAAACAGCCAAGAGGGTTCCAATCCAGGTCTCATTCGATCATCCATGCTCCATCCTAAATCATCTGTCTAACATAGGGTCATTGTATTAATCTTGTCCTTCACACATGAAGTATATTAAAGTAACTACCATGTAGCCTAAGTAGGATGTGAGTAAGATTCAGTATGTCACCGCCAACGGTGCCTAAATCAATATCTAGTCAAAATAATTTACTCAGTTTTATCAATAATTAATAAAATCAATATGTAAAATATTTTATATTTATTAAATTTATCTTTTTTTAACAGCATAACCCTTAGGTTCTGGAGGACACATCAATATTGAATTCCTATTTTGGGCCATGCCAACTAATGAAAAATCCCCTAGGTATATGACCTATAACAATATTTTTTTTAACAATTATCATATCATTGAAAATTATATTACGGTTTGTTGGAACAATAGTATAATGCCAACATTTTTTGTTTCAATTTCAATGCCTAAGTCATTGTGGTCTTTTGATGCACTAGAACATGTCCCACACTAATTTATGAATTTATCATTGTGGGGTTTTGGTGCATTGGGCTATGTTCAGAAATCAAATATCAATTTATCACAAAGGTATTTTGACGTAATAGGTCATGTCCCTCATACAAATATATATTATTCAGTCTGGGATTTTGACGCAGTAGGCCATGTCCCACACATGAATCTCACAATAATCACATGTATCACAATTACGAATATATCAGTTCAGTAAATGATAATAATCATTATCCCTATCATCAAATATCACAATAACAATATCTACTAATTAATTTGTCAATTAATTAACCCATTTCAAACAATTACAAACTCAAAATACTTCCCAATAAATAATAATATAATTAAGTAATCCAATTAAAAAAAAATTAAAATTTGCATCGTTGAATTTAATGAATTTATCAATTAATTAATCAGATTAAACCCTTCTATTAATTCACTAATTAACTGGTCACTTCAATTCCAATAATTAATTCAACAAATAATTAATCACATCAATAATTTTATAATCACAGTAAACAAAACTAATGAATTCAATAATTAATTAATCCAATTTATTAAAATACAATAACACAATATTTTCCATTAATTAATACGATAATTAATTAATTAATTCACAAAACCAATATGCCCAATTAATTCCTCAATGAATTGACAAATTCAAAATTTTAATATCACAATTTTAGAATCGCTTAATTAATTAATTTACCAAATAAATTAATACAATATAGGAAACACAATTTATAATAATCAAATAGGAATTCATAAATTACTTCTAATTAATTTAAATCAAGACATAGAGATTTAAATATAGACCACCTACCATAAGAATTGTGATAAATGCTCACTAAATGAAATCTCCAATTTGGGAATACGAATGGTGAATAAGGAGATCATGATTCAATTCCTATATCCATGATTTAAAAAAAATCAGTATTCAAAAAACCTAGATCTTGATCTAGATAAAATAGTGGAGAACACCTCTTTTATCTGGTAAAAGGAGTGAGAAGAGTGGCAGATCTAAAAGGGGACATAACACATACCCGGGTTATTCTGATCATCAATTCATGCTTCAAATCACCATTAATGGTGGTCGTGAGACTCGGTAAATCATTCAATATCCTCTAAAATTGATAGAAGAAATTTGTAATTATGTGGTGGTAGATGTTATATTAATATGGTGGGGTTTAGGTATTTTTAAAAATTATTTTGTTATAATGAAAAATCCACACATTATTTTGTGGGTAGGGGTGCATCTTCTTCCAAACCATACAGCTTATCTATGCACCTATTCTATGGGGGGGGTGTACAGTTTCTACTAAGAGGGAACATGGTTTGAAAAACTATTTCCCAACCCTATAGTCCCTATATATGAGGGGTTTCATAGTATATCAGGCGAAGTAAAAAAAAAAATTGGAACACTTTGAACTAACTGTTCACATGCCATCCTCCATCCAAAATTCTCAATTTTTACACAAACACACCAAAAGGTAAATCCAAAATTAAAATTACTTGACACAAATAAAATGAGTACCTATAAATGTGCTCGAGACCTCTCCTGAAAAGGTCAGCATCTTACAGTCTTCCCACCATATAATAGCCCATCCGAGAGCTATGCTCCCGAGAATCTCTATCATCCCGAGTAAAAAAGATAGGAAAATAAACCCTAGTATCTACTTATCAATCCCATGTTTACCCCATTACACAACCATTTTTCTACAATACATGAACTATCAGTATGGGATTTCTTCCACACACTCACTCACAATGATCCAACACACGTTTTAGTATCTCCTCAAAAGGAGCATTAGTATCATACTCAAAACCATCCATATTGATCACATGAGATGGATTGGGGTGATACTATTAATGTTATAACCTATGGAAACATTGTGCAATGAATGGCTCCCCTATGGAAGAGGTAATGGGTATAACACCAGCTTGATCCTCTCCCCAACTACATTTAGTCCAACAAACCTTGGCACCAGCTTTACCTGCCACCATATCACTACATAAAAGGATCAGTCGTAGCAATTTTGACCTGAATTAGATTTTTTTAAACCATTGTTGAATAATGTAATATTCATTTTTAAAATCATCACATATTTAATAGAGTCTATTCATTTTATCTACTGTTATTTTATTTTCGTGGTAGTTTTTTTATGTTCATTTTTTGATCTTTTATTGGAGGTTACCAGTATATTTAATTATGTTTTTGTTTTATAAAAATATATTAGATAAATATAATAAAAATTATGTAACCATGATTTTCCATGTTTGCAGTTGTTTATCTTCACCGATGTTATGAATAAATACCACTAAACATATTATATAAAATTTATTTAGTGATAGTTACATAAAATTGGTACAAAATTATTTCTTTTAAAAAATAATATTAAAAATCTATAAATACAAAAAAACATACATATAATAAATGAGAAAAAAATACATGATAAACCCATCATACAGATATTGTACATCCATAGTCTTATACAAACATCTAGTCATCATAACCTCATTCTAATTCAACACATACATCTGTCAATAGATATAAAATATGTACACAAATAACACATTCCTAATATACATCCACATTATGACCCCCATAGCATCAGTCTTCCACCACATCATGTTATAAATTGAAACTAACTATGTTATCTCACCCACTGTAATAAAAATGAAATCCAAAATTAAAACTACATAAAATAAACCATAATTACATAATAATAATTGTATTTTTTTACATACCATGGAAAAAAAGAATCATCACAACAATTTTATATAGAATTTATGGATCAAAATGGTCAAACTCCTTCCTATTGTCGTAATCTATCACCTACAATGAAAGAATTTTTTTTAAAAAAATAAATGTGTAATAGAAAATACATTGAATATATTAAAAAATGTACACTTTATTTTTTTATCAAATAGAATATATTTTAAGATAAAAATAAATATATATTTCAAGACACTTTGAAAATGTTAAAAAACCTATTTAACATAAGATTTAAAAGATGAAATTTAATAGGGATGAGTAAAAATTGAAATTTACTTTGAAAGCGATGTCCGATGTGCATGAAATTTTGATAATAAATTTTTTAAATATTTTTATTCCACATCATGTTATATATTTCGGAAATAACTCAATGGTGGTTTTCCCATGATTTTACTTCATTATATATTCATATTCTATGGTTTTGACCATTCTACACACATTTTAGTGTTTTAGAATACAATAACCACATTTACAGCAATGACAAGGAAAATGTAACATGAAATATCAAGTCATCAGTGTCTACATTTCATAATTAAAACTATGATTTTTTTCCATGATATCAAGTAATATGGATTCATTTCCCTTGTTTTGACCCATAACACTTGTTTTTAAAGGCTTTTATACCTTTCAAAACTGTATACCGAGTAATTTTGACCACACCACAAGTTATATTGAAAATTATTATGTGAATACACTTAAAAAACTGATAAGTGGTTTTACCCTGATTTCACATCAATATATG
The DNA here is from genome assembly GCA_963277665.1 of Viscum album. NCBI lineage: Eukaryota > Viridiplantae > Streptophyta > Magnoliopsida > Santalales > Viscaceae > Viscum > Viscum album. The sequence continues at coordinate 734,236,172 of OY728152.1, read as the reverse complement.
GTCATTTTATTAGGTTTTTAATGCTCCAAACATGTTTAATTGTTTAAAAACATTAAATATGTTTTATATCCATAATAAGAAATCCATAATTCAAAATGAAATATCATTAGTTCATAAATTAAAAAATTAAATATATGGTCCTTATTCATTTATTTCTAGGAAATATTATGTTCTTTTCCTATTTTTGACCACCCCAACTTATGTTTTTAAAGGAGTTTATACCTTTTAGAAGTGTATATCAAGTAATTATGACCACACTGCTCATCGGATTGATGTTGTTTATATGGATACACATAAAAACAACTAAAAGGGTTTTACAATAATTTAAAATATATCAATGTCCATTTTATATTGTTTTGACCATTCCACACATGTTTTAGTGTTTTAAAACAATAAAATCACGAATATGAAAATGTCTGGAAAACTATATTTTGTAATGACATATTGTAAGATACTAAAATTCAAATATAAATATATGGTCATTTTCCCATGATATTATGGATATTTTATATATTTTTACAGGTTTTGACCCTTTGATTCATTAATTTAAATGCTTTTGTATCATTAAGAAATGTATAGAGTGTAATTATAACCACTCCACTTGTCAGATCGATGTGTTGATTGTGCGTACACATTAAAAATAACTCATTGGTGGGTTTACAATGATTTCAAATCAAAATGAGGTTTTTTTCTATGTTTTTTACCATTCCACACATGTTTTAGTGTTCTGTAACACTAAAAATGAATTTATGATCAAAACAAGCAAACCGTAATTCGGAAAATTGAATCCTTGGTTTCAAATTTTCAATACTAAATAAAAGTTATTTTTACTATGATCTCAAAGTAATTCAATATCATTTCACTAATTTTGACCCCCCCATAAACATATTTTTAATGGCTTTGTACCATACAAAAGTTTATAAAGAGTAATTATGACCGCACCATACATCTTATTGACATGTTTTATATGAGTACAGATCAAAAACAACTCATTAGTGGTTTTCACATGATTTAACATCAATATGACGTCATTTTTTATGGTTCTGACCATTCCATAAATGTAAGAGTGTTTTAAAACACTAAAAACACATTTACGACCATAATAGGAAAACTAAAATTTAGAATGATGGGCCATGCGTTCATACATTAATTAATTAAATTTTTTATTGAGTCACATGATATAAGGGAAATCAAATATCATTTTTTATTTTTTACTACTCGACACATTTTTGAAAGGATTTTGTACCTTTCAAAAGTGTATACTGTGTAATTCCTACCACACTACTAGTCAAATTGGTCTGTTTTCTATGCATAAATATTAAAAAATTATTATTATTGGTTGTCCCATGGTTTTAAACCAATAAAAAGTTTTTTATGGTTTTTATCATTCCATGAACGTTTTAATTTTTAAAAAAACTAATAACATGTTTTTACCATTAATCATGTATTTGTAATTTTTTTAAAAGAATATTATCTTAATATTATCATTACTTGAGTATCGAAGTCCTCATATTTCCAATATTTAAAAATAAGCCTCTAATATTTATAAATAATGTGAAATCTCAATGTCTCACAATCAATCGTCCCATGAATCTACACATAGATTCCAATAATATCGCCATTTGGCACCCATAAATCATTTAATGGAATGAAAATCTTGAATTCCTTTTTGTAATATACATCTTTCATGTTCGTATTTTTATCCCTTATATGTTTTTATTTATATTCATGACAAATGAATTAAATAATTAATAAAAAAATTTATTTATGAAAAATTAAATACATAATAGTAATGATAACATGTCAATATCCCATAGACGGAGATGTTATGAACATCTCCCTGGCTAGAGTTGAATCAGGCGGTGGACTACCAATGAAATCTAGGGAAACACCTAGTTCCCTAGTAGTATCGGTTATTAGGAAATCACTAGGATCCACATAAGATGATGGTATTGGTGGTGTTCTCCGAGAAGTTGATCAGATAGAATTTTGAAATTTGTTTTTTCATGAAATTTTTTCATTTGAAATTTTAAAGTAAAATAATATTTATATTAAATGAAAAAGTAAAATATTTTTACATAAAATTTTATGAAAAATTAGAATAATTTATATATGTACAAAACACTTATCAATGACAAATTTTAATATATTTTCATTATCAATTTATACATTTAATTATCATCATCTTCATTATTTTTGTTGTTATCAACGTCCATTATGATGAGTCATTATTTTTAACCATATATTTTAAGATATACTATTATTATATTATCAGGAAAAATCATTTAAATGGTTTTTCTTTATGAGGTTCACTATCAAAATGCACCAATTGATCTTCCCCACCCATATCATTGTATTTATAAATTTTGTGACAAAAAAATTCAACCTTCATGTATTTCATCATCCACATATTAAACCATCTTCTCTTCTGAATCCATGATAAATTGATCATATTCTACTTGCTAACTAGTATCCATCACGCAAGATAATTTGACATAGATAAAATTTAATGAATCTGTCCTTAAACACCTATCAATGATGACCCACTTTTGTTTGAATAAGACATCCGAAAACTGGAAATGATAGTTTAATTCAATTATATCATCCATCTTCTTATATTATCCCACTTATAAAAATGTAAATACAACACTATTCCATCCAATGGCCCAAAGGACTTTAAATTTTTATTAAATGATAAATCCACAATTTAAGGGATGAAGGGTATGGGAACCTGAGCAGTCATCATTGACATAGCATAATTACATTCGAATGATCGAAATTGTTAAACCATGATAGCATCACATAATAGCTCCTCCCATCATTTGATCAATGTATCACTCCACCATTGCAATGTTTTTCAACAAGCAAGTGTCATATGTCAAAGTACATGCCCTATCCAATTATTGGTTCCATATCCTCTCAAACAACCGATTCCCAAAAAACTCTACAAAGAAAAATCGCCAGCTCTGGAACTATCCCATGATTAAATATCAGGATGTCGAGTTTGAATCACAAACTTTCCAACTTCAAAGAAAAACCATTCAACTAAACAAAAAAACCAGTCAAAAACATCAAAACCACCACTGCTGAGACGTCACTTTCGAATGGGAACTACCAAAATGTGAAAGATAAGATAAACTATCCAAAAGAAATCACTGGAATCAAATAATGAAGAAAATTGATACATCTGCAAGGCACCCATTGAACTCATCATCATCAACCCAAAAAAGGAGGACAAACCAAGAAGCATGAATCTAGATTTTCGTCCCCCAGGACTCAAAGATGTAACATCAGGTCGAAAATTTTACGAATCATGAATCCATTAATATTTTAGGCATAAAATATATTATCATTCCTTAGAGGACCTAAAGATAAAAAATTTAAATCTTTTCATATTTCAACTCGATAGACAACATTCATTATACAGAGAAAATGATATAAGCTGTAACATTTATCAAACAAAATAACTACACATTGATTATATGAATATTATTATATACTTACACAACTAGAACCCCATTCTAAAATATCCTTATTGACATATTTTTTTTAATTCGAGCTCATTTAGAAATTGGACCCTTTTTCACCTCATTTTTGTAGTAAAAATTCCATAATAAATGGATTTTTGATTACACTATTGAGTAGAACATAACAATGTTCTTATACCAACATCAATTTCGTCAGTATAAAATTTTAACCCATTCCAATTGATAGTCCAATAGTTGGAAATACCAATGACTTAATTTTAGAATGATAATTTGTGTAGATGTACTCATCACATCTATCATGATTGAATCGAGTCTGAACCCCATCAAAATACCTAGAATATAAGGTCAAGCACTCTTTGGATATGTAACCTTCAACAGTAGAGCCTTATGGATGAGCTTTATTCCTCATATATGTTTTCAAATGACTTTAGTACATGATTTTAAAAATATGAAACATATTAGAAAATTATTTGATGATTTGAAAAAACTAAATTCACCGATGAAAGTAAAAAAATGTCCACATATCTTTCAATTGGATACATTGATGTATTCTATACCAGTCCACCATGTTCGGCTTTATCAATGAAATGAACCGTCAAATGAATCTTGCCTATTAAGAAAGACGGGGGAAATAACTTCTCCAAATTACATAGTGTCAAAACAATTTTTACTTGATTCTATCATTCTCATTATCACACATTACATGCTTTATATTGATTAACTCATAATCCATACGAGCATTAAGTTGATCATTTGATTTACACTACTCATTAAGCACTATAAAAATTAAATTATCATAGAAATCCTTCTCAATATGCATTACATCAAGATATTGACGTATCAAATTAAACTTCCTATAAATATGTTAGATAAATATACTCTTTTTCTTTATTATTGTGTTCCATCTTCTTTAGATATTTTACCTCATACCCTTCTCTCCATTTTTTATATTGATTTTATTTTCATAAATTCATAATTGTTATTCTATAACTATACCATGATTTCTAAACAAAATAACACCATTGGAATCTTTCTAATTTTATAATATCCATTGAAACATATCTGGTTAAACATGGATTTTCATGAAGAATCATGAAATTGAAGATGACCCCTAAATTTTTTTCCTCTATGTGGAAATTATTGAGGATCAAAATCAAAATTACAAACTAGAAAATCCAAAACAATATGAGTGTTACAACTAGATAAATTTTCGAGTTAAGGAAATTCATGAATTTTCATATTAATGTATTATTCATTTTGAATAGAATTATAATTTATGTATCATATGATTCCAACCCATAATCCCATAATTCTAACAATTAATTGATTAGAGGATGAAGGTATACATCAATTTTATTTCCATGAATTATATTTCTAGGAATAATCATTGAAATAATGAATAAAGGATTATTTATACAGAACCATGGAGGTAGATTATATAGGATCAAAATAGTTTTCCAAATTCTATAATTTGTAGTTAATGTACCAAAAGTGATAAGAAATGTAGAATACAACCCCAAACTTACATTCATAGGATCATAGAAAAAAATTAGATATAGATAATCATACAACATCAATGATGTTGAATCTTTTGGATGCCTCATAAAACCATCATTACTATCCTAATAATTCCAATTTATGTGATGTAGAACCTTATATGACATAAATACTTTTTGAAATTATGTTTTCATAGGGAAGTATCACAATACTTTTTTTGGAGTTTTATTCATCGGTTTCAACGTGGGGTTTCATTGTTTTTATTTTCCTTTTGGTACGTTGAATTTTGTCTTCTTATATGTCATATTGGGTATTCATATTTCTCAAACACTTTTCCCTAGTAATTCTTGAGCTCATTAGGGCAGGCATGTATCTTTGTATAATCAAGTCCTTGTTTTTTGGATGAATTTATTCATCCTATAGAATGATGTAGGGAACATAGATTCACTAATTGCATCTGGAATCAACAGTAAATTCCTGGAAATTCATTTTTAATAATTCAAAAGAGACACTTAATATGACACAACTTATTTAGAAAAGACAACTTCAAATTCTTCGCACACCCTTCCAACAGTTCTTATTTTCCATCTTCAACATATTCATAAAAATGACTTCTTTCATTAGAGTGTTGAGCAAGATTAACCTTATCATGATCAACTAAAGGGTCTGTTGATTTATGAAAATCTTGGAAATTTTATTCTGAAAAACAAAAAGATTCATTTAACCAATTTTAACCGAATTCACCTCCATCGAGTCACTTTTCATTTCATTGATAATATTATTATTATTTTGAATTTCCATTAAATTTTATTTACCAAGACAAATCCAACATACATATCATGAAGGAAACTCCTTCAATATCAAATCCTCATATACTCATTATCTATTAAACCATAATTGGAATATACAATTAGGATTCCAAAATTTTATTCTTCCATGCATAGATCGATTTGTAATATCATAATCTAAAAACTCTTACAAACCCTTTGCATATCGTTGTGTGTTCAAAGGTAAATTAATCTAACTTATATTCCAAGGCATTTGATTTTATTCATTATGTACATTTGGATATAAATATTTAAATGATCAATCAAACAGTTATAATCAAAATTAAAGATCACCCAACTTTTCCATCCACTCTTCCATAAAATCTATAAATTAAAATGGTATTAATCAAATATTGAAATTTTTCATAGTATAATTATAATATAAAAACATGAATAAAGTAAATTATTATTTCTCACAAATATAAAAGAATAATGAAATAATTTATATGACCACCAGATTTTAGCATAATGGAAACCCATGAACATTCTAAATGATATCAAATATGTATTCCTAAATTAAGATTTGATAGATGAAGTGTATTTCCTGATAATGATAAAATTATTTTTTTTAATGTTAAAGAATAATATATAAGGGTTAGGATATGACTGAGGGCCTAGGTATTTGATGTTTTAAACATGCTTAAAAAATTCATATTTAATGATTGATGTGTGTAATACAACCTCTATATTAAATTAGATAAACAGATATAAATTTTTGAGCTTTTATATGGAGATGATATTATTTTTTAAGGGAGAAAAAGATATTGGTGTATTAAATAAAATATTTATTACTAATGAGGGTTCATTCAATTGAAATTTTATCAATATTGATCAATGTTCAAACCTTTTCTCAAGAAATAATTAATACCAAGCGCACCCCATTAAAAATATTGATGCAGAGTATATTTTATTTCGATATCAAAATATGTCATGCATACCGAAAATATCCATTTCTATATGTCTATATTCTATTGGACAGGTTTATTGTGACTTCATGTAGTTCCTTGAATTATGTAAATTAACTACGTTCACATAACTTCAAATCCAATATTCCATTAATTCTACCAAAACATAAAAAACCTGTTTTTTACAAAAATTTGAATAATGTATTTTTTATTTACAAATATAATGATAAAAAATTAGTCTTTTGAACCAATATGAAAAAAACTTCACACTATAATTTTTTTTATAAAAAAGTTGTTTGGTAAAATAATATCAATAAAAATATTTTGGATGATTCAGTTACAATAATCTATAATTGATTATCATGCATGTAAAACATAACCCTAACTACGCTCTCATTATTCGATAGATATCGTTAAACTAATTGATTCCTCACATATGCATAAATATAGTGAATTTTGATATACTTATGTAGGGTCTAATATCTTTTTTTAAGGCCTTCATCCTTAGAGAAATTACTAGGGTTGGGAATGAAACCATTTGTGACCCCAAACCCTACCAAATATTTGTCAGGAGTTGGAAAAAATCATCAATTATGTATCGGTCAAAAATTGGAGGCATTAACTTATATAGAAAAAATTTTAATTCATTAATATTAAATAAAAACCATGAAATTATAAATTATCTATAGTCTAGAACCCGCATATATAATAAATGAATTTTTTAATTTAATACATCATAACCCACATAATGATAATTGTAACTCTAAATAAGAAAAAATAAAATAAAAATAACACTTTATAAACCAAAATTAAATATATATTTAATTTTTAATGAATAAAAAACAAATACTTTAATGTTTTTATCAACCATGATTTTCCATCTAATGCTATGGAATAACAAAATTATAGTGAGGATGATGTAGCATTTAGGGGGTCTGCATTTCCACCGAGGAGGGGATTTGAGCAAGGCAGTGGGAGCTTGGGGGGGGTGGCGTCTCTAAAAATATGGACAAAGAGGAGGACATATGGGTGAGGGTTTTAGGATTGGGGTCATGGATTTTAGGGTGATGGAGTTCACGGGGGTGAGGGGTCACCATCTGGGAGATCATAAGGGGACGGGTGGGGGAAAGGGTTTCATGGGCTTAGGGTTGCCGCTGGGGATAGGAGATGAGGTGTCGGGGATGGTGGGGGTGGGGGAAGTGTTTCATGTCTCATAAAGTGAGAAGGGGAGGGGAAGGGACCTTGGTTTTTTAAAATATTTAGTATGGGTTTCAATTTAACCACTGAAAATTAGTAACATAAAAAATAAAATGACTGTTTTATGAAACTATCACCATATTTTTTTATAAGATTCATTTTTTTGTGGGAACCAGAACTTTCATGAATAAAAGACCACTGACCCTAATTTTTTGTACTGTTAGAGTAGGGGGAATGTGGTTTAGGGCTCTTAGGATGGTTCTAGTGTTTAAAGGTAGAGGCAGTGACCCTCTTATGATTGTCTAGGAAATCATGCCAAGATTGTGTGACCCGCTATAGAGCAGATAGAGTGATACATAATGGAATTCATAGGTACGGTAAATAGTAAGATCAAAGAGCTACATATGACAGAAGATGATATGGGATAGTAGTAAGAGTTTCTATGTGATTTGATCTGTTTGAACCATCACCCCCATGTGGTCGATGCCAGGGTAAGTGAGCTTGTGGTCATGGTCGAGAACACCTACATGTAGTGGAGTCCTATGACCCAGAGGATCTAGGGATGATTATAGGCTGGATTACTGTCTCTTCTATCTTATCATTAGTATTAGTATTCACAAGTATTATAAAATATATTATTTCTATATCATCGGTTCAAGACCTAGACAATCCAATTGACCCTTTATCTCAAACATGGTGTTGGGAGACTCATAAAAGAGGAGATTAAATGATCACACACTTATTCTGTTAGTGTGAAATAATTCATAGTGGAGAGGGATTTAATTATGATCTATTTATAGTCGGTATGAGGCCATATCATGTCATAATAATCATGGACTGACTATACATAGTTAATGTACATATTGACTATTTTAGGAAGAAAATGAATTGTTTCCATATTGGTGGGATGAATTTTTCCTTCACTAGTCAGATAGAAACTCAATTAGATTAGTATGTAATAATATGCAGTAGGATAAAATAAATTACTCATTAGTTATCTAGTATTACCATTGTATCACTAGGTTATATAATAACTCAGTATCCTATAGTGGTTGAGGATTATGAAGATGTCTTTCTTGAGGATTTGATGATATTACCTCCCCATTGTGAGATAAAATTATTCAGAGAATTTCACCCATTGACTTCTCGAACATATATTTGAACATATTGTATGTCTCCCATAGAGATTTGTGTGATTAAGGTACAATTATAGGAGCTTTAGACGAAGGATTTTCAGACCGAGTGTGGGACCCCAGACAACCGTAAATTTGTAGGCATGATGGTAAATATTATTTTGAGGTTGTGTATGGATTAACATCTCCTGAACAAGGTTGTTGTAATGAAATATTATCCATTACTGAGTGTTGATGAAATTGTTTACCGATTGAGAGAGGATAGATGGTTTTCAAGGATTGACCTCAATCAAGCTATCATTTGCTCTGTGTTCAAGGAATGAATTAACAAAAATGGAATTTCAGTATCACATAAGTAATTATGTGTACTAGATGATTCTATTAGGTGTGAAAAACACTAAATTTGTGATCATGGGACAGATAATTTAGATCATTTCTAAAATTTTATATCATTTCATTTTAGTCTTTATTGATGAAATCCTAGTGTAATCAACATATGAGGAGGAGCATGAAAGACGGGTGAAGATAACACTGTACATACTTTGAGAGGACCAACATTATTGTAATCCCTTTAGGATTTTCTTCTAGAATTAGATTTCCACTTTTTGGGACTTTTCATCTCAAAATATGGAGTAATAGTGGACCCATAAAAGGTATATGCATTTCTAGATTAACAGTCAACCAAGAGTGTGATTTAGGTAAAAAGATACCATTGGTTAGTAGGAAACTATCAAATATTGAGATCTGATTTCTCTTCGATTGTGGAACCCTTTTCTAATTTGACATAAAAGTGCTAGCCATTCATTTTGTTGGAGAGGTGGAAACCTTCTTTTCATGAGTTTTGGTAATGGTTGATGAGATACCCAATTTTAATACATATAGTGGAGGGTGTTATGTCTATTGTGTTTTATGACTCCTCTGATACCTTTCTTAGATTCCTCTTGATGTAGTTCTAGGATGTGATAACTTATGGGTCCCAAAAAATAAGACCTCAAATATAGAAATAAAGGGCCAATGATCTGAAACTGGTAGAGATGGTCTTCACCCTAAATATGTGGTGACACTATCTTATGGGTGAATACTTTATATTATATTCTAACCAAAAGAGTCTCAAGTATATTTTCTCAAACAATAATCTTACCATAAGATAGAGGATATGGATAGTGTTCTTGTATAATTATTAAATTTAGATAGTCTATACACATGGTATGTTGAATGTGGTGGTAGATTCTCTCAGCAGAAGATCTTTTTTTTAGTTTTTGAGTGAGGAATCAATGTAATTGGCCTCGTTGGAGTTTTTCATATTGTATAATGATGGTTGTGCATACCCCATGCTATTATTTGTTACCCCATAACTTTTATATTATATTATGTAGGTTCATCATAGAGATTTTTACCTTGAGATATTAAATATTCAGATACCCATTTGAAATTCCCCTAATAAATTTTTTGCATGCATGGACCTCAACATCCTTTTTAGAGGGAATGCCATTATACCAGTAACATTGTGCAACAAGGTGATGGAGGAGTTACATACATACTCCTTAGCTGAATATTTTGGTATGGATATGATGTACTAGGACCTTGAACCTTACTAATGGTGTCTAGGGATAAAAAGGTTTGTATTAGAGTTTGTCCCTCGATGCCTCACTCATCAATAAGTAAAGGATGGACACTAGGTTCCTATGGGATTGTATCAACCCCTTGAGGTTCCTCAATGGAAGTGGGATGGTATCTCTATTAACATTATGATTGGACTCTCAACATATTCTACAATATACAATTATATCTGGGTGTTGTAGAATAACTTAACCAGTCAACCCACTTAATCACTATTGCATACCAGAGTTTAGTTGAGTGCTTGGGATGCCATTACATACAAGAGATTGTCCAGCTTCACTATGTTATTTTGATGGTCATTTCAGAATGTGATGTTTTATTCATGTCACAATTTTGGATAGGATTTGATGAGGCCTCAGGGGCTTAGTTTCATTTGAGAATGTTGTTTCAACCTTAGATAGAGGGATAAAATTAGTGGACCATTCAGGTTTTGGAGGACATGTTTTCAGACTGAATGTTGGAATTTGGCCATAGTTGGAAGGATCACCTACACTTTCTAGAGTTTTTATACTAAAAAACTACCATTTAAGCATCAATATGGTACAATTAAAGGACTTTTAAGAGAGTACCAAAAGTTCAACATTATTCTATATTGATCCAGGAGAGTTAGCACTCACGAGACTGGAGTAAGTATGAATAATAACATAGAAGGTGAAGATCATCCAGTAGTGGATGAAGACTACCTATAGCCGTCAAAATTCTTATGCATACATGCGATGGAGGTTTTGGAGTTTTATTAGGGAGACCATATGATACATAATGTATCACCTCTTTGGGGATTGTATTGATTTAGATGGGGAGGAAATTTATCTATGAGATTCATTAGCTGTTTCTATATACTATATAGTTTTGGTGAGGTGGCATGCTACATAGCCCTCCAATCGTATTTAGACCTAGTATATGATGTCTTTCGTCTATCATAATTGAGAAGGATGTTCACAAACCATTGCATGTAATAGACTATGGAGGGATGGAAATCAAGGATGGAGCTACCATTTCATACAACCCATAAGAGTATGAGGATTTACAGGAGAAGTTCCTTTGGTGGTAAATAATTCCCTTACCATATACACATAATTTACATTTTATGGGGTAGTTTGATTACCTTTTTCTCTTTAGTGTCGTACATTGGAAAGAACAAATAACATGGGAGTGACCGAAATACATGAGCAAAAACCAAAGTAAAAAACAACATTATAGAGAACCTGGGTAGAAAAATGATAGACAATACACACCATGTACTCCATGTTTACACCATTTACTTTCTCAAGGGTTTTTTGTGTCCCTTCTTGTCATTAATGTCGACCATTTTCCCTAGCGTGTGTTCCCTCTGTCTATAACCCGTGAGGGTATAGTTAAGAATTATCTATGGATCATAGGATGTGATCTCCTCTATTGGACTATTCTCAGATATAGATTTAGGATTCCTTCACAAGGCTCAAGGGGGGATCCTTTATCATGACTTCTTGCATAGGTGGGGTTTTAAGAATCGACGTTACCAGAATTCTTGTGAATTTATCTCTACATATTGAGTTAATCTAGTTAGGGTTTTTCATGTCATGCATGGCCCTAGGTGTGATTCTCTAGCTATGTATTGATATATTCAATGTTCTATCATATAATTATTCCTTGAGAGCCCCAATGAGTATTCCATTTAATAATAATTCCATCAACATTATTTGGCTCATGGAGTAAGATTGATCACATAGGAATTACAATAAAACATACAACAGTAATCCAAGTATAGTATTGCGATTTTAACCTTACCGAATGACTTAATTTCTATCATGTGTATATTTGGGTGTTATTATTTGAGGTCTTTTCTTCTAACCAATATGTCCTTGTGATGAGATGAAGACTCACTTTATGACTTATGTTTGGAGATTTTTGAGTTTCCTATAATGTATTTTTATATTATACCCTTTATGGGATATTCCCACAAGTCACATGTCTTATATATTGGATAAGCTGTTTGGTGGGGTACATAGTGGACATAGAGAAACTAGAGCATAATTGAGCTCGACCGACCATGGTTTATACCAGGTGTTTTATTGTAATGAAGTCACCTCCAGCATGCAGGATTGAGATCCTTTATAGTTTTAGTTGTCTGGTATTTATCCCTTAATTAATTTCTATTTCCTTTTTCATACATTGATTATGGGATATAGATGTATTCAATCATTATGGAGATGTATGTGTGTTTATAGGTACCTTACACTAAGGTCACCCGTGTTTTTTGTATTCTTACTATGAACATTTCCCTAGAACATCCAATATTAGAGGTGATATTGGGGTGAGAAAATTGTATTTTATCCTGCTAAATAGGCCCCGATGGGTCGGTTCATGACAATTTTTTAAATAAAATGATTGAATTTTTTTATGAATCATTATTTAGTTGTCTGAGATGATAAAGGATTCCACTCCATTAAAAAATACAAAAGGGTGGATTATACATGATGTTAACATCAAAAATCTTGAGGTTTGATGTTCCTTACCTTGTTGAAGCCATTTTTTATATTTTTAGCATGTTAAGATTTGTATTTTTTTTTGTTTTTATAAGATGATGAGTTTTATAACATGTTTACATATTTGGATTTGTTCATTGCCATGATATTCTATATTGTGCCTTGATTTGACACAACTGTTACCTTGTCTTATATTTTGGTGAATGATATGTTGTTGTTACTATATGGATGGTACAAAACTGATAGGTAAACCCATCATATTATGGTATTCCCAATGGTTGATCATATTTAGATTCTACATGTGATATTATAATGGGGCCAATATAAATGATGTGTTATGATGGCCTTTTGTGGTATAACCTATGGACATGGTGGTCATATATGAACAGAATGGTATGGTAGTAGTAGGTGTATGATGGACCATGTGACCTAATGTGAGAGATTGTGATAGGGTAGAATGACCTATAGTGTTATGATATAGATTCCTAGGATCTATATGACTATTGAAAGTCTTATAGGATGAAACCATCATTATTGACGTATCCTTTACCATATTGATATCATCTGGTAAGGTGTCAAAACCTGTAGAATTTGGTTTTTTTTCTTGAATAGAAAAAAAATCCTCTGTATGATTTTTTTTATTTGTGTTCACATTTATTTTTTATCATTTTATAAGCTCCTATACATGATTACTCATGTTAAGGACACATTGGTGTTGTCCAATTTGGGATTACATTCACATAATGAATGATCATCTCAATGCGCATGTAGATATTACGTACCAGGATATGAGTAATGGAAAGTATCCCATGGAATATTTTTGAGATATGAAGCATTGATTTGGAGGCTGGATCTTGATATTATGAAGATATTACCATGGTTTTATTTTTTTATTTACCTTCATGACTTTATACTATGGTGGGTCCTCTTAGTTTCGGAGCACACTAATTATCAATATGACATGAGATATCCTTTTTATTATTTAGCTTTAACATTATTTATTTGATTATTTATTGTAATTACTATTATTATTATTTTCTATATTAAATGTTATTAATGGTCTACATTCCCTTTGATGTACTTATACCCACATTGCATGTCACCCTCCTCTTTCATATTAGGAGGTGTTAATTAGGTTATGTGGCACACTAGATCAGACTTGGTGGATAAAATATGGATGTTACATATGATACATGGTTCAACTGATATAAAACTCAGTTTAACATATATCTTTCTTGGTTCAACCAAATATACTATTATTTTGGACACCACATACTTTTTAACACAATCCTTATAATAGTGATCTCAAATTACCATTTATTTGCTTAAAATAATCTAGAACCAATAGTCATTGAAATAATGTTTCTAAAAATCTAACATATCCTTCCTCAAAAAAGATTATTCATTACTACAATAATATACAAAAGTATTTATATAGCTTAATAATATACTCTCAATAACATACCTTTCCCAAAACCAATTTGAATCTATAAGACATTAATCCGCAAAGAGATTATATATTACTCCCAAAATTAATTATATCTTTAACCATCAAATGGTATTAACCAAAAATTCATAAGGACAAACACAAGTCACAAAATCATTATCCTATAAAATGAGATGAAATTTTACAAAAAATATCATGAATAAATTATCAATTCCAAGGATAAAAATTACTATCTATCTTAATTCATCAATATAAACCCCCCCACCGATTCAATATCAACATCATGTGTACATTAAACTTAATAGATATTCATACCTCAATCATGTGTTCTTCAATATTTATCTCAAAAAATATTTCCTTATCATAAAATAGATTCATAAGGTAATTGATTCAATTTAATATATATTTCCATATCTTTAATAAAAAGCTATTGAATAAAAATACTAAGATGTTTCACCTTTTCCATAACAATACTTTCAATATACAAAATTTTCATCGAAAATTTCATTGACTAATAAGAATAGATAAGAATATTAGGATATAACATCTATTAAAATATCAATATCACCATCTTAGGTAATAATATGAATCTATCCATTTCTATCATAACAGTAATCTACTTAAATTCTTACAATTTATATATTCTCTCTTATTTGATTATAATAAATAGTGGTTTATAGGTTCATAACATTACTAACATCATTTACATGATCCCATTGAACAAAATAAAAAAACCTAAATGGTTGTCATAATCTCCAATATATGTATATAAAAACATCAATCCAAATAGTTATTCCCTTATAAGTTTTTTTATCATATGATACTTTCATATCCACCTATAACTATCTTTGTTCAATCCATGGTTATCTGTTGTCATTTTTATACTAGGTTCTATAACCAAATTAGTTAACTTAATTACTATATTCTTCATAATGGGTTATAATGAGAATATGATTACCCAGTGAATATCCACCTGGGGTGTCTATAAATGAATGTAGACTTTCTCCTCTCGTGATTTATTAGATTGATGATTGATTTAGTGCTCAACCTACCCTTTTAATGGTTATTACCCCTAGGTATATCTGTTCCACATCAACACTGACATGATAGTATCAAAAAATTAATGTATTATCAATGAAAACCACACATGTATGGATTTAAAAAAACATTAGGATATAATATTATACTTAAACTCATCTCGGTGGTTTTCTCTTGGTTTATATGAATTAGTTCATCCTCCATGCTCTACTATCATCATTAGATCCATTTTCTGTACATCGGGAAGCTCCCTTGGATCTGGTCATCCCTTGTGTTTCTATTGGTTCTATGATGTTGGTCTCCCTAATGTAGACTTCTCTTCATCCTCCTCCATCCTCTATAGTCAATTTTTCAGGTTTTGGTAATGACCTCCCACTGGTCCTGTGGTGTTAGAAGGTGGCTGCTTCATGGGGATTAGATTCACCAACTCTCCTCTCTATTCACAATAGAAAAATAATTTTCATTTTCCATGCATCTATAGAAGAATTTGTTAATCCCTAGAACATAATCCCAATAAAAAACATCACATAGTAATTCTATCCATCACACTGGTCTTTCAGGTTCATTCTGGTCGCTACTCTCCCCATGCAGATGTTTGGTTCACCCTCCAAGGGTTCCCCCTAATATTTTGAAATCCATCCTTCTCCAGTTGATTGGATATTAGGCGGGATCCTTCTTATTTTCATATGATCTCACCTCTTGGATGCTTGATTCTTCTTTTCTAAGGATCTATGTCGAGGTGGA
Organism: Viscum album; assembly: GCA_963277665.1. Taxonomy (NCBI): domain Eukaryota; kingdom Viridiplantae; phylum Streptophyta; class Magnoliopsida; order Santalales; family Viscaceae; genus Viscum; species Viscum album. The sequence goes on along the minus strand of OY728152.1, from coordinate 734,219,811 downwards.
CGTTTCTACTCAAATCCCATATTACGTTCTTCTCAACAAAGGATCTTCCATATCATGGTGGAAGAAAATCCTTTTTATTTTATAAATCAATTATATTCATCATTTCACTTGAAAGGTCACTCCCCTGAGGCTTGAAGGAAACACAGGTACACCCAACAATACACTCATTTTGAGGCACATTCGATCCCTCATTTTATTCTTCCAGTTGGGGTGATCTTCAATCCTCCTCTAAAAGTACCTCAACACATTTACCCCTACCCACATCCTTAATGGGGGTTCAAGTATTCCCTTAACATCTTATTCTCTCCATAGTCCTCTAGTTCGATCATAGCCTCATATTCCCACTCTTTTACCTCCCTCTTCCTCCCCAGATTCCATAGTGTTGAACGAGGAACTGATTGTCTACCTATAGTCATTAATATAAACCATCAACTTCCCTCTATCTAGAAAGCCTCTATAGGAACCTACGATACTAATGGAACCTCCTATCCCTCCCCTACAACCACCCCTTTGAGGGTAACAGTATATCCTTGAAACTCCCCTCTTCAAACCTACGACAAATTTTTCTGCACTGTAGTCCTTGGAGACGGATTCATGGACACCCAATACATTCCTCACACATTCTCCTGGTGGGGTGAATAAAATGTCCCAAAAGAAATCAGTCCTAGTCTCTTTGGCATCCAATGTATCAGTTCCATCCTCAGATGGTGCCAAAGAAAATAATTTACTTTTCCAATGATCACCATAATGTTGTGTAATTCATGAGGGATTAGTACATAGTGCAAAACTACTTTCATTTCAGTTTAAAAATCTAAACCAAATCACTCACATGGGGTAATTATTGACAAAAAACAATCCTCCAATAATGTATCCTTTGACAAGAGAATTAGTGTTAAAAATTTTCTGTATGTGGATCGTCATAAAAATCATATTATTATTTATTAGAAGTCAAGTTTTATAGTGGAGAGGATTTCTTGATCTATCCAGTTCATCACTATGATGGTTATCTAGGGATAACGTTTATAGTTTTTCCAATTTAAAATGAATATTGTGAGGTGTGTGATCACAAGTCTCTATGTAATTCATGGGTTGTTTCAGTACAGGTTCTTATTTTTTGATAGTGGGAAGAGACATCAATATTATTGTGAACAAATCATAGAATAAGAGATGTGGTGATTATCCACATAAATCACCTTAGGAGTTTGTTTCATTTATAACTCACATTGGTATTGCATATATGGGTTTATATGGAGACCATTTTACATGGTGTAATAATTAGAAATGATCTAATCATACATGGTGACATTTCGACCGCTGCCTAGCTAACACAGCTTCCATTTCAGCTTATCCGGATGTGTAGGTTATCCACCTCTAAATAGTTCTTAATCATCTCTATCCCCTTGTTGTTATGCTACATATAAGAGATAATAGTGATGAATACTTCATTTTTTTAGGTTATGGAACTCTAGACTGGACTATAATGATGTTATGCACTCATCATGGAAAATAATAACACAAGGGTTTTTTTAGTCCATCCTTCATAAGATGCTATGATGTATTTAGGGTCATATTCATGACTGGAATAGGAGGAATCCCTCCCACATCCATGTAGGAGATTAAATCTCCCATTACGTGGATGATCTAGTGTTTGTTCTCAAGGTCAATAAGGATGTGGTCATTTACCACAACCTTCCACAAAAAATAACTCAATGAATGATAATATTTTGAAATACGAAAACCTAATTTGTCAGAAGTACACTGTTTTATGGATCTCTAAAGGTTATAAAAACCATGAATTCATTTATGAAAGTAATAAAGATCGGAATTGGAACATCAAACTGTTCATCTAGCTTGAGGATGTGTCTTATTCTGGAAACTGTGAGAGGTTGGAATGCTGGGTGAGTCCCACCATAGGAAACTACTAGCTAGTCAAAAACCATTCCTCAATGGATGCTATCCATAGGGAACCTTTGAATTTTTTTTATTCTGTCCCCATGTTGTATCTGGTGATCACACCCACCGTTTTGGAATTTGTTCTAGTTGAAAAAGATATTTATGATGCGGTGAAAGGTCTCATCCATGATAGTGTGCCTAGCCCAGACTACTTCCAAGGTCCCTTATATGTTGGGGCTTGGGACATGGTTAGAAAGGATATGGTGGATGTGGTTTATGTCTTATTTTGAGTAGGACATTTTCAATGAATTTCATGTGTCACATTTCTTTTTCTTGTTCTAAATATCAAGGACCTGTCATCTCTTTAACACCACCGCCCCATCAGCCTGAGTAATTTATCTTTTACAGCCCTAGAATGTGTTATCAATAAAATAATTTTGGTTCTATTTCATTAATGGGTTTCTATAGAACATGATCAATTTATTAAAGGAAGGTCAATCCAATGGTGATTGGAATGGCTATGTAGATGATATGAGATATCAACCTGAAGGTAATGAGATCCAATGTGGTCATCAAGATTCCCATGGAAAAGGCATATGAGAGGATTATATAGAACATTATCCAAAAGATCCTATCATTTTTGGGTTTCTCCATATATACCTCAGAATTTTTATACCAGTGCTTCAGGATCACTTGGTTCAATATTTCCATTATGGGAAAACAATGTGTCTTTATTTAAATTTGCAAAAGTCCTTAGGAAAGTGATCCACTTTCTCCGATTCGGTTCACATTAATGCAGGATTCCCTCAGTCAGTACATCAATCATAATCTCTAGATTGGAAAGTTCATTCCTTTCTAGTGTAAGCATAATTTCAATGAATTTTTACTCCCATTCTATGCAGATTATTCCAATATTTTTCTTAATGGAAGTATAGGGTCGATTCACAACATCAATGCTATTCTTAAGGAGTAATGTAAATGTAGGGGCTATTTTATTAATCATGATAAGAGAAGTATATATATCTCCTCTAGGTGTAGAGAAAGGAACATTCAACACGTAGAGAAAAATATGTGAATACATAGATAGAATATCCCAATGGACTATTTTAGTGCCCCGATCTACCCTTCAAGAGATTTAATTGACCACTTCAACAGGTTATTTGAAAGTATCACAATGTGTATCAATAATTAGAGGAACCACTTCTTTTCTCATGGTGGACACAATTATTTGGTCAATAGTGTCCTCAAATTAATTCCAATGCACACTCTATCAGCTCTCAGGGTTCTTAATGTATTCATTTATGGCATTTGGAATATGAAAGTGACCTTCATATGAGATTCAAACTCATATGGAATGCATTTCTAGGTATCATGGTCTAGGATGACATGGCCCATCTCGAGGGGGGGGGGTGGTAAATGTAAGAAGTGTGTCTAGTGTGGAGTAGGGATAGCATTCCAAATTGGTAAGGGATTTTCTTAAGAGCCACCCATTGTGGAAGAGGATCTAAGAAAATATATGAAAATAATATAGGATGTAATAGAAATACCTCCACCCAGTGGATATCGATTCAAACACATATTACATACCTCTATATATACACTTGGGGGATTCTACGAAGAGGAACCATCTGTTATTGGTATCAAAACTATGTTATATTATTGTTTTGTTTCCTAGGTTTTCATATTCTATATTTCAATTTTAGAAAGAAAAGTATTACTCATATTTTACATAGGTTTCCATCAGTGATAATCAACATGTCCCCTTTTATCTCATTGAACTTTATAATATTTATGATAAATTCATTTTTTTGTTTCACCATCGAGGGTTTTTTTCAGGGATTAACTCTATCGGGCCAAATCTCCTCCATCAGAATGAGATATGGTTCCCTCTAGTGTAATGAGATCAATGCCAAGCTTAAATTCTTGTTTTGGGGAATCCATAATAGTGTAATTACTTCTGATGAGAATTTAATTTTTATGGGCATCAAAATGGTGTTGTTCTACCTTTTCAATGTAACTCCTAGTGACGAGTCTTCGGATCTTCAATTTTTTGAAAGAGGCTGGGGATCACGTGACTTGGATCACATTTTGAAAAAGCACTACTCTCACCTCTCAATCATCTCCATGGGACTATTTCATGTTTATGTGGTTCAAAGTGGTGTGGGAGATGTCATATGAGTACACGATGAGATAACATATTTTCGTGATGGGATATTTGTGTATTTGGATGGTGAGGTACACCACTCTATAAGAGGGAACCCCATGAAATTTGTTGGCCCTCATAAATAGGATCAAAATCATGGTGTGGGATATTTCATGGAAATACAATATCTAGACCAATTCCCCATCTCTTCATATCATCATGTGTAATGGTACTCTTCATTATTCCAGTCAGTATGTCCCTCACGGTCAATGGGTCCACTGAAATTTTCACTCCAATTTCCATAAACATTATACTGATGGTCTGTATTGTAAGGAAACATTTGGGGGTGGGGTTGTTCATGATACCAGGGGTAGTGCGATACTTGAATTTTAATCCCACATTCACCCTAGTTATTCACTCTAAGATGAGGTGCATATGATTCTCACAGGACTAAAACTATGTAATCAGTTCAACATGGATGTGGATGATGTGGAGATGGACTCCAAAATAATTTATACCTATATATTGGGTCTTTTAAATATCTAGCAGATAATTCCATATCATATATGTGAGTTTGGGTTCCTCATTAATGATCACATGGATTTCCTTCAAATTTGGAATGGGGGAAATATTGTATCAGCCATTATCACCAGCAAGGACATTCTAGGTATGTTAGGTGCATGTTTTTCTAATTAGGGTTATTTTAATTGTGAATTGATGGATTTGATCTGAGGTATTACCTCATACTTCATGATTTTAGACCTCTTTATCCCTCTCTTATTTATTGTACATGGATTTGGTCCCCTCATCTATTTTAATAAAATAAATTTTTTGGTTATCTATAACAATAATATTATGAAAAAAGATAACATATCAACCCTCATATTAACCATATTAATAATAATAATCTAAAAATTTATGTAAACCATTCCTTTGATAAGAAATTTGAAGCCTTATACCCACACTATTGGTTCCAATTCTCATAGATACATACTTTAAGAAGTTTATTTCACACCAGTAGTAAAATCTTGGATATAAATATCCCTAATAAGGAAAAAATAACAATTATGGAAAACTCTTATACCTAATGGATCTTATCAGTTTTAGTGGATTTTAGAATTATTAAAAAAATCAACTACAAATTCCCATGTATTTCTCAATTAATCTATATTATTTACACTATATATAAGAAACTACTTAATCTATGATAAGCATTCAAAATCACCCATAAATTATTTCATGTGTACTATCCTTTTAAACATGTTAATTGTTATACATTACTTAATAACAAGGGGATTGAAAACATGATAAATTGGTGGTATAAAATTTCTATTAAGGGAAAAAATAAGTAACAATAATAACATATTAATGTAATTAATTTTGATGGATATAAAAACACTACTTTCTAGGCCTTATGCCAAGGAACTATACTTTTTTTCGAGACCACATTGAAAACATGTTACTATATTGATAAGGAATATACCAAACACCCAAACCCATTTTTTCTAATTATACACGTTAATTCGTCGAAAGGATATATAATTATGAGCGTCACCCATCACCCTATTAATTCAAATTGATGATCCATTATAGTCATCAATACATTTCATACCATTCCATGAGGAACCACTTAATGATGAGAAACATGGTTATTTGTATAATAAAAAAAAATAGATTTACAATAATTTTCCCTATGTCCAATCAAAGGGATAACATGATCATAAACCATAAAGAGTAAAAAGGTAGATGGTCAAACAATACATAGTCTAATTTCCAATAATAATTCATACTGGAATTCCAATACTTTTCCAATTTCAATAAAATGGATAACATGATCATAAATCATCTAGAGAATGAAGGTGTATGTTTAAAAAAATATACTCAACATTACAAAAATAATCCATATTGAAATGAAAATTAATTTTACATGTTATTATAATATCATATTTTCTAGGAGAACATCATCCAATCCTAATAATGTAAAATTTTATCTTCACATCATATATTACAATGAGTTTATGACTAAGTCCATATTGGAATAACATGATCATAATCCATCCGGAGAATGAAAGTTGATGTATTCAAAAAAAATATCCCATGAAATGATAAATATTTTTCAAAGGGATTATGTTGTAGGAATGTATATCCCCAAAAAATAATGGGATAATAACACATAATATGATCAATGGGATGAATTCACAAAACATATATGGAATAAGTTCAAAAAATGATCATTGTTCAATAAAAGAAAATTGAGTTACCAAAAAATATTTCTACAAGGGAAACAACTAAATTAATAGCCACTTGAATAAGGGAACATGATTTGGATAGTAAATATCATGAAATAAATGGGTATTATAAAAATTTATCCATGAGAAATGGATAAACCATATAAATTAAACACGGTGAAAAAATGAACTATGTCTCATGGAATCAGAATAATGACTAGGAAGACCCTTAAGAATTTAGAATAATTTAAATAAAACCCATTTGAAATATAGGTCTTCAAATTCAAATTAAAATAACATGGTTAAAATATAATCCATTATAAGATAGATAAAAAACATAGTATATACACCATAAAAATTAATTTAGTTGTATAATACAAAACATATCTCAAGAGAGGAAATTAATATGGAAACCCTCACAAATTTTCTTGAATATTAGGAACATAATTTAAATTCCTATATAAAAATTATATATTTATTAATCTGTTAATATATAACCTTAATCATATATATTTTAATTCATTGTCTATAAATAGTCATTCTCAACATGAATTATTTCAATTTTCCACATCACTTTTTTACAGTCATGATCATTTCTCTTACATTAATAGTAGTGATGCCCACATTCATTATTCATCAAAATTTCATCATTATTGGATAATTAAACTTATTGATAGGAATATTTTATTATTATTTAATATGATTAAAATTATTTTCATGAGTGTTTTTTATTTATCATTGGAGATAAAATTTATAACAATCATGTTTCTATAATTCTTAAAAATAAAAGGGTTTTTTTATAAATGATTATTTACATATTTATATATCATCATAATAATAAATAAAAATTATTTACCCATTCATATTATAATATAATATTTATTATCTTCCCATATTCAATCGTGATATAAATTCATATTGTTGTTCTTGTTGGTGGTTAAACCAAACCAAACAGGGACAAACCCTATTTTAATGAATGATTATGATGTGGTATTTTATTATATAATTATACTAGTAGCATAAGGATATAATTTAGTATTAATTAGTGTTATATATCAAAAAAATGTTATCCGTTTAGTGTGATTATTTAAAATGATTATTCTAATGATGATTATTTTTTGATATTATCATTAATAGGTTATCCAATATTTCATACAAGATCATTAATTATTACATAAAAATATTATTAGTAATTTATTAAAATATAATTATCTAACTGTGATTGTATGTGATTGGAAAATTTAAATGTTTCATCATAGGGGTTTTTGGCTGCACAACATGCAAAAACCCAATTTTTTTGTTAATAGTTGATGTATATGAATAAATAATGATAACATCCTTAATAAAGCATGATTTAAGGATATATCTAACAAAACTATTAAAATATTTGTGAGGGTAAAATAAAATTTAACTAATATAATATAGAATAAACGCAAATTAGTTGATAAAACACATGTTGGGGACTTGGATTTTCAATGTAATTCTCCTTGGAAATGAAAACATAATGATAACTATGGGAGGATAAAATATTTTTCACATGGGAGAGTGTTCTAGGGAGTGGAAAATTGTATAGTTTCGATGTAAAGACCCATACCCCAATATCCCAAAGTGGGTTCCATACTTTATTACATTGGTTTGATTACATGGAATCACATCCAAAAGTACTAGATAGTTTAGTAGAATTGGAAATCCAGATACATATATAATTGTAACATTAAAACACGAATTTAAATACTACATATTAATATATTTTTAATCACTAAAAAAATCCTAGATTATCCCCATAGGTACTTCATAATACACATCTTTGAGTACAAGGGAATATTAAAACATTAGATTGGTGTGAGAATAGATTCTTAGTAAGGGTAAATAATTCTGAAATAGTTGTCATAAACACAAACATGTGGAATAGAGATTAAAAAACACATTCCTTTTAAAATAATCTAGAGAATAATATGGAAGGACTGAAATATGAGTAAATAACTCCATATAACTGATCATGAAAGAATGATCCTTATTCGAGGATATTCTAATAGTCAAATATAAAATGTCTTATAAATTTCCAATATCATAATGATGGAATTTATAATACCATACATCTGAAACATATTATCAATGCCTCTACCGAGACATCTTAAAATACTATTGTAAGGCCTGAACCAAAACCCAATTCTATTTTGTCTCATGAGACCTACCAATGCATAGAGGGGATATAGAGGACCTCACCCAACACGTTATATATCCAATTCATTCCTCATATGAATAGGACTATATATAAACAAACATGAACATATGAAATATAAATAACATTCCCCAATCTAAAATCATAATCACTGACCAATCTAAGTAGCATAGTGAATGGAATCAAGATAGCACATCCATAGTCAAACTGGACATAAAACAGTTAATAACAAATATAAGAAGAATATAATAATTTATCAATATTAATAAATAATAAAATTCAACAGAGGTATTGGAATAGATGATAATACTCTAATAAAATCATCGAGGAATTCTTGATAGAAATACACCTTTTACATTGCAAAGATGAGTTCTTTTTGAAAATTCATTTATATTTTTATTTATTGTTTCTTTTAAACCAGTAATGAAAAAATATTGTATTTAATTATAAAATTATTAATCATATAAAAATAATGCTTCCTTAAATAAAATTGTAAATGGTACATCAAAATGGGTAAGAAATCGAGACGTTTCTATTAATTGGGTTGTCATATCGATAAGGATTGAGAAATATCCTTATAAAACATGAAACCACCCATCAAATAATGAATCATTATAATACATACACATATATAATACATTAAAACTTAATTTATTATGAGTAAATAAGAATAATTAAAAAAATTATTATGGTAACGACTGAGAAAGCATAATCCTGAATGAAAAATAGAGGTTTGAGGAGAAACCCTTACCTTAAGACTGAATGTGTTCTGCACATGGCATTAACGTCCAGCATAATCAAATTAAATCCATTAATTAACTAAATTAGCTAATTATATAAATTTTATAATTATAATTTTTTTATGTTCATTTATAGCCTTTTTTATGACTTATATGATATAATTTTATTACTTGAGTGCTTTTATTTCCTTGGTTTTCACAATCCATATACTAGTATATGAGTATGAATGTTCATGTTTAATGGGTATAATTAAATTGAATTTATTTTTTGAGATATTAAGAAAAATATATAATTTTATATGGAAATATATATCACTTGATTATATGGTTTGTGGATGAATAATTATACAATACATTTAGTGATTATCATTTACATTATGACGTCGGTTATTGATCATAACGAACTAATTTTGTTTCATCCTTTATTATTATGTAAATATGTTACTTACAGAACATAAGAAAGATTTTAATAAATATATAATATTCTATTTTAACTAAATAAATGGTTTTACTTCCATCCTTGAAGGGCATATTTATGAACAAAAATTCAATGTCCACCAAGGTTCTAAATCAACTCATCGTGGATGATGATTACATTTTTTTTAATAAAAGAGAGTGAGAAAGGAGTTTGAGTAAGTATATTCCATTAACATGATATCATTCAAGTATATAGATGATACTGGGGTTATCATGATCATTTCAATATAGGTGTCGAGGATAGAATAATAATATAGAACTACATCTAATGATATTAAAATGAAATGTAAGAGGATTTTATATCTCAAATACACTTCTGTGAGATCCAACTTAATGGTATTTGTTTTGGTCTCTTTAAGATTCCAAGAGCTCATGGGCATTGAGGAGAGTCTTGGGAAGAGTATTTCTTATAAATTTGATAGGGCTCAAATCTCGGATGGTGTGAGCAGTAGTAGTGGTGATGGGTGTTATGTATATTGGAGGAGAGGGTTGAATTCTCATTATGTTATTCATTATTTTATTATTTTACTCAATAACACCTATAATGTTGATTCTTGTGACTATATACTATAATAAGTGAATGTGAATTATAACCAATAGTTCTTACATAATCCAAAAATCACCTATGACTCTATAAATTATGTAGTGATCATTTATTGTAAATTATCATATTTAAAAATTAACCAAAAATTCATGTATTTTAGAAAAATACTAAATTTTTACCATTAATAATTTTAAATTTTTGTAACTCAAAAATGTTCTCAATTTTATGATTCTAAATTAATAAATATGAGACATTTATTTTTTAATTAAAATAACCATCTTAAAAAAATAGATTTTAAATATATACCCAATTTTATAACACTTTCAAATTCAACTAAGGTCTAATACAATTATCCCAAAATCATAACACAAAAAAATGATAATTTATAAATAATTTTTTTAGGAATATATTTTCTTTTAAATCACATTATTAATTTTAAAATTTTAATTAAATATTTAGGACATACAAAAATACCAACACTTAATTTAACATCTTTTTAAATATTTCTTTACTTATCCTATTAAATAATTAAATGATAATTTCATTTATAATATACCTAAACATAATTTATACTTCTGTGGTTGATTAAACTATTCATTATCCCTATTTAATATTCATAAGGTAAATGTTACTATTTCTATTTTCATCTTACTATTTTATCAGTATATGTTCCTTAACTTATAGAAATACCTCTTATTTTTTTCATTCTTCATTTATTATGTTTTAATTGTATTCTATGAGTGATTTCATATGATCTATACTATATAAAATAAACCTAGGAAGGGAAAATTAATTGATATAGTTATTGGTCATCACATTTGAAGTGATATTCAATGTATTGTTTTATCTTGAATTGGTAGAGATAAATCCTTTTATAAGTTACGAGAATGATAATATTGACCATAACACATACATTTTCAATAATGTACAGTTACTATTCGTGTGTCAAATGATAAAAAATGAAAAAAATAGTAGAGGAAAATGATTGTAGGTCTAAAATCATAACAAAAACTCCCTTTTTATATAATTTGGAGTTATTTTATTATTTTTTGTTTTTAATTTTTATCTTTTATGGAAATTTTATTTTACATTGGTAATTAATTTCAATCCTTAATAATTAATATTATTGAAAATGATTTAGATTCAACTCCTTACCTGATTTGATAATTCATATTTTTAATTTTAAGATAATTTTATAAAATAATATTTCTAATGGTATGAAATGTTAATTTCAACAGAAATACAATTAATCACATAAAATCAATATTTAGTGGAACAATTGTTTTAATATTCTAATTTATTTATAATATAAAATTATCATTTATTCTGGTTTTCATGAAATAAATTTATTTATTATAAAAGCATTATGTGTATGAGGCTTCCAAGGTACACCAAATTGAATATCCATTAAAAAATAATCAATTCAATGAAAAGACCATAGTAATTTTTTTATTAATTTAATAATTTAATTATATATAAAAATTATGAAAATGCAATTTATATGGTCAAATAATATTTGAAAAGGCATAATTTTATTTCATAAATTCATATTTATTCTCCAAAATATGTTTTTAATCTTATATATAATTCTTATATATTGAAAATTTCATAAAAAGTAAAAGTTTTGTGAAAACCGTATTTATCGACTAAAAACCATCCTTTTCAAAAAAAACATCAGAAATTAATACTAAATATATTTTGATATGTAGAATTCAAAATTTTTGATACTTTATATTATTTATAATTTCCAATATTTATAAATTCAGTTTTACAATAAAATCATGAAATTTAATGAAAACCCATTTTTATTGGAAAATTATATTTTCTAATATTAATTATTAATATTCTTGTTTCATAACATTTACTTTATATGTTCGTGATAACCTAATATTATCATCAAACATAATTTATAATTAATAATACATTTTTTGAAATAGAACTACACATCACATAAAATGTACTTTTTGAGAAAAATAATTTTCTATATAACAAATGATCTTATATTAATTTTAGATAAAATAATAGAACATAATTCATATTAAAAGTATAATTTATTTTATGTATATATCTTATTCATAATGGGGTTACTCATATTCATTACCACTAATTCAATTACTAGTTTTTTATGGTTTTAATTTATCACATTTCTATTTTACTTCGATGTTTCTTGTAGATAAATTTATTGAACACATTGAATTATTTAAATGTAATCATATATTTATATGAAGAGGTGGAATATTATTTTCTTATTTCTGCTATGTTTGTTGTCATTTTTAACTATGATTCATTCTGAACATATAACACTAAGACTAATTATTACCCGAAGTGGGGTAAATTCTTATGTTTTTTAAAACGTAAATTATCTCCAACATGAAGATTTAATAATGGAAATATATTTGGAACCAGAGGAATAGTGTCCCTTTGTGTTCATAATATATAGTGTACTAGAAATATTTTCTGTATAAGTTTTTCTATAAATCGGTTCTTTGGTGAATTATAATTTGAATCAGTAACCAAATTTTTATGTTGATAATTACATGTAATGGAGAGACCAGTACATCCATGAGTGGAGAAGACGTACTAGGATCTACGATGACATCACTAGTAGTTGGGAATGAAGAAACCATTTACAGAGTTTGGCTCTCGGTGCCTCACTTGTCAGCATGTGAAGATGAAGCATCTAGTGACAATAGGGTTGGTTCATCAATTAGAGGCCCCGAAGAAGAAGTGGGATGGGATATCAATGGACTTCGTGGGAGGAATTTCACGTACATCTAGGGGTCATGACTCGATATTGGTGATTGTCAACCGAATCACCATATCATCCCACTTCCTAGAAATCAGAGAGCAGGGTTCAGTAGAGAGCTTGGTAGGCCTCTATATGAAGGATATTGAGCAACAACATGGAGTAACCTCGAAGATTTTCTCCAATGGTGATGCATGTTTTACTTCCTGTCTATGGAAGGGGTTGTAGGAGGCTTTAGGGATACAGCTTCGTTTGTGCACCGCCTTAAAGCATCAGATGGATGGACAGACTGAGAGGACCATTCAGACCCTTGAGGACATTCTACAAGCTTGTGTGATCGATTTCAGTCACATATGGGAGGATCACTTACTATTGGTTGAGTTTTCATACATCAAAAGTTTGCACTCCACCATTTGGATGTTACCTTTCGAGACCTTGTATGGGTGACCTTGCAGATCACCATTGTGTTAGGCTGACCTAGGGGAGTCAGTACTAGTGGGACCAGAGATGGTATGGGCTACCATATAAAATTTTAAGATCATCCAGGAGTAGATGAAGACTTCACAGAGTAGGCACAAGTCTTATGATTATAGGATACAGAGACCTCTAGTGTTTGAGGATAGCGACCACGTCTTTCTATGGGTCTCACCTCAACGAGGTTTGTGGAGATTTGGATAAGGCGTAAAGTTATCTCCGAGGTTCATCGTACCATTTCAGTTACATAGTAGAGTTGGCGTGGTGACTTACAGCTTATCTCTTCCACCTCAGTTGCACAGGGTGCATGACGTCTTCCACACATCCCAGTTGAGGAGATACGTGCATGACCCTTTCCATGTCATCGACCATGGAGAGCTGGATATCGATGATGGGGGAATTTTATAGAGGTTATAGTAGAAATTGAGGATCTATAGGAGAGGGTCCTTAATGGGTGGTCGATACCTCTGGTGTGCATTTGTTAGCTTCATGGGAACCTCTAGAAGAGTACATCAGAGCGGGAGGCTCAGATTCATTATCAATACCCCCACATGTTTTCCTTGTTTTGAGTTGTGGCTTACCAAGATATAAATACCTGAGGTGGGGATAACATAATGACCCTGAATTTCAATGTAATTTTTTTAAATTATTTTTGAATTTTACGAGTCCACAATAATTGACATCCTGTGATTCTGAGAACCGGAGTGCCTGAAATGAATTTCATAACATTTTTTAGGTACGTTCAGTAAATGTGCGAACAAGTTTTTCTAATTTTTGAACCGGTGCTCAGAATTGAAATCTGAGGACATTGTTAAACAAAAAGTGCATGTATTATCTTTAGAATAATTTCACCTAGACAATAGTGGTTCGATAGTGAAATATTGATATTGGGTTTTTTGTGAAGGAATAAATTAAAATATAATGTTGGAAATTTTTATTTTTAATTTTTTTTAAACCACCCATCTGGATATTTCCGAGATGGGACCCAACTGAACTAAAACCGCCCATGAGAGGTTATAAAGGTTGGTCCACTGAGCTTAAACCACCCATGAAGGGTTATGGTGGTGGGTACTACCCGATGCTTAAAACCCCTTGAACACCATGAACTCCCTCATATGTGTGGGGAAGCCACTTAAACTTCCCCCATCTAATTGGCGCCACACCATTTAATTTAACATGCCAACCTATGTAATTAATTAACCCAATTTGAAATTGTACCAACAATTAAATTGGGAAATCATATCAATTTGACTACTTTTCAATTAGATGGGTTTGGGGAGAGGATAAATATTGGGAGGATTTCACTTATCCAATGAAGAACCCCATCAAGAACATTCTTTGAAAATCATGGAAGAGGATGACGAGTGAGGCCAGCATTGAATCATTGCATCAGAAGCGAAGATCATTGGAACATTCATTGATTTCTTCAAATTCATTCTCACACCAACATCAATGAACAATCCATAGTAGGATTTTATTTGTGTATGATTATTTCCTGGATTTTGTAGGGTGGTTGTTTGCTATTTTTCTCTCATTATGTTCTTCATAATTCTTCATAATTGAAGAAGGAATTATAGTCGATTTCTACTGCTCTAACGTGGAGAGTGTGGGCCAAGAAAACATGGAAGGTCTTCTCTGCATACCTCCTGATTAATTGTTGATCGCAATGGATGAACAGCTATTAACCATGATGGGGCATTATAATGGTGGCTAACACTACCGCTAGCTGCAACGAAGATGACAGCGCAACGACACCACCCCGTAGCCTCCGTCGCCCCGTGGATGAGCCACCACCCCATACCAATGTGACACCTCCCATGGCCAGGAAACTACCCCACAGCCATGCCCCCAGTGCCCCGCACCCTCTGCCATCTTGGCCGAGCCACCCCGTGCTAGGCCGAGCTGCCCCACGCCCTCGCGGCACCCACCATTCTCGCCACCCAGCATCCTCCAACCTCTCTACCAAACTACCCTAGGTCGAGACGAGCTGCGTCACACCCTCATGGTGCCCCTGACATGCCACCCCGTGGCCTCCAACATCCCGAAAGAGCCACCCATGGCCATGCCGAGCTGCCCCACGCCCACGTGGAACCCCCGTTGCCGAGGCGCTGTCTGCAGCCAAGCCAACCCACGGCCTCTGCCACCTCATGGATCCTGCGGCCATCACAGACCCTTGTGGCCCTGGTGGCCAACCGTCCAGCCAGACCACCCAGTGGGCCTGGTCAACCTGAACCTTGTAGACCCTAGCAAAGTCAGGTCAGGTCAGTCCGACCGAGTTGGATCGGACCCAGACCATATACGACCCTATTCTCTAATTGTGCCATAAGATTAGAACCGGATGTCTATTTGGAAAATAGTCAATGGCGCTGTTAACCTTGGATCATGACTTTCCCATTGATTATACCCCACTAAAACTTTGGATATTTATGTTGTACAGTTGGGTTGGATCTAGCACGAATCTCACTGGGCCTTTGGGACTAAAAGGATAATAACTCACTAACAGGGTGTCCCATGTACGCACCGTCTGTTGCGTTGAGACCCCTATGAGGTGGTGGTAATTTGAGATAATTCTTCATGAGACATCATGAAAATTGGAGTATCACCCAGTGGTTTGGGGATCAGACCCTCCAGGTGACAAGCAAGCCTAGTGTGGGAACCTGGTAGCTTGTTGTGACAAGAAGACTGACTATCGATCCTGTGTGGGTCAGCTCTGAGCATTCCTATTTGTGTCAGCTCTTAGAGATCCAGTGTGGGTCAGCTCCAAGCGATCCTATGTCAGTTATCTCCTAGTAGTCTTGTGTGGTTCAGCTCCTGGAAATACTGTGTGGGTCTGCTCATAGCCATACTGTGTGGGTCAGATCATACCGATCCTGTGTGGGTCAACTCCTTGCGATCCTATGTGGGTCAGATCCTAGTGATTCTATGTGGGTCAGCTCCTAGAAATCCTATGTGGATCGGTTTTTATAGATTTTGTGTGGGTCCGCAGTAGAGCCTCTTAATAGAGTAAAATTATTTAGTAGCTATAACTTATCATCTCTACTATAGTACCTATGTTATACCTAGTGTGAGCTGAGTTCGTACCTTTGAGGTACTTTTCTTTATGGTAATACCATGGTGGTATTCTCCTTTGTGGCGTACCTATTTGGTACATTCCTTTTTTGGTTTCACTTCGTTTTTGGAATAGTTTATCTTTGGGCTTTTGGGTTGGACCATGTGTGTCCTCATGATTGAGATGGGTATAATTGTTAAGATAGGTATATGTAAGTGAATATACCCGTGTAAGGATGATAGTTTACTTCATGCTTTGAGGTTTATCCTTTGTGGATTATGTGAGACCTTGAGGGTCTCTAGGTCCCTACTGAGTAACGTTATACTCGCCCCTGTATGTACTATACCCGCACCTTATTTTGTTTGGTGTAGATAATAGACAACGTAGATTGATACTGAGGGTACGAGGAAAGGACGGTGCCCGGAGGAGGACCTTATGATGAGTCATATCATAGGGGAGACGGTTGGACATGGACTTCTTAGGAGGAGATTTGTACCCACCCTTCAGGTATGAAACTTGGAGGATGACCCAACAGTTGTCTTTCTTTTTGCTCAAGTCTAAATGTACTTTCAGTTTCTTGTAATTTCTAATTGGGGTATTATTTTGGCCCCTTTTACATACTGTACTCACACTATTTACTATTCTGTTTACTTTATTTTGTATCTTGATGGGTTCTAGGTTGCGTGTTCTTACAGGTTATTAACGCAATGCCTTCCCAGTTTTAAGGATTACACATTTCGATGCTAGTTATCATCCCCGGGCCTATGGAAGGTGGGATTGGGGCAGTCATGGAACGGGCCCCAGGGGAAGGGTCATGGAAATTGAAATGGGTAATAAATATGTCCCAGTAAAAACAAACCCATAAACAATATCGAAAAATAATGAGATATAGAAATTAACCCTTACCATGTAGTTTCCTTTAGTAAAGGGCATGATTAAAAAAATATATAAAGACCATTGTAACATCCCAAGTAAATAAAGAATAAAGAATTTTCATATTTATTAATATTTACGAATTAAATATTAATTTTATTTTAAAGGGGTTTCTATGTTCGATAGCGTACCCGATACGCAACGATGAGTTTCTTTGAAACTTACGTAGCACACTAGTAATAAAATAATATTATTTTAAATGTTAGTTAACAAGTAGCCGTTGTACTGGAGGGAATGGATAGAAATAACTAAAATATGATTGGATATGTTTTTAAATGTTTATACATTTACCCAATAAAAGATAAAGGCTTAAAATACGGAAAGAGTTCAATTTTAGGGCATATATACTCTAATTTTCACTAAAGGTTCACTTATCACCTTTTAATGGTGAACCGTCATTAAATATATTTTTGATCACTCTTATACTTTATTTTGGACCAAATATAACTCTTCTTTAGAATCGGGACATCAAAATTTACTTTGTGTAAATTTTTGGTACCTTTCTGATAAAGTTCATTTTTTTATGAATAGTGTAAAATGTTGTATTTTAATTAAAAACCTCTTTCTAATATAAATTATTTATATGATTAGATTATTATTTTAATTGGTTTTAAAGTGAAATTAGGAAATATTTTTACCAGTTAATACAATGGTGGTCATTGGAATCAATTTCACTTTGAAATTGGACTTAAAATGGTGTCAATTTTTTGATACTTATTGTTTCACAAAAACACGCTATTTGTCATTACAGCGGGAATTAATTATTAAATTAATTAATTTGACTTATATGTTTTGAATTTTGTAAAATGGACTTCATTTTTGAATTCGGAATATCAAATATAGCTTAGGGTGAATTTTTGGTAATTTTTTGAAAAACATCAATTTTTGATGAATAGTGAAACCACTAAGTGGTAATCAAGCAAACTGAATTTTCAGTTAAATGAAAGTTTACCACTAATGTGTATTGAATTTTTGAAAATCCGACATACATTGTTTTCATTAAGAAGTAAAATGTGGTTCAATGAGATTAAAATAATTTTTTGGTGAATAGTAACTTTTTTTCATTAATCGCGATTAGAGGTAATTAGTGTAGTTTAAGGTAAAAATGGTAGTATAAGAATGTGAAAACACCATGACACTTGTCCTACACCTATTGGGTGAGTCATGGCCGACCAATACAAGCCATGGGCCAACTTGGGGACCCCATGGAGCCACTTTAGTTGGAAAATGACATTAATATATTTTTATTTAATGTTAAAGTGAAAATGAAACTAACATAAATTTTTTTACTAAAATACTTTTTGAGTGGGGTTATACAAGTCCACATTTTGATTATAAATATTAATTGGAAAGCTAAAAAGATTTACTAAATCATAGTATTTTTTTATAATTTTTAGACATTAAATAAATTAAATTATTTATGACATAATAATGATGCAGCGATGACATCATTATTTGACGATTTAAATAAAATGGAAAGATAATGAAAAATCTAAAACCTAAACATGTCCAAAACTTATTGGATGAGTGGAGTTCGAACCCTTATCACCTTATCCACGAATTATATCAATGTCGGACCTTTTAAAACCGAAACACATTTTCAAATAAAGTAATATTTCTTTACTTTCCAAAATTGCCCCTCCTCTCCTCTTATAAAAGGCCCCCACCTATACCCCATTTCACACACTTCTCAAGCCTTTGGCTCGGCCAACCCCTGCTCAATTACTCTCTCCACATCCCTCTCCTCATCCTAGAGGATTCCCTTTGGGCAGAATCCTTTCAAAGGAAGCCTTTAGGCTGAAATCAAAAGGAGTTACACTTTTAAAGGTAATTCATTCTCTCTTGTTCATTTGTTTTATTTTGCTTCTCCAACCCCCTAAACTCTTTTTATTTACTTATTTTGTAACAACACCAGTATCTTCAATATACTAGGATGTTGTTATAAGATTTATTCGAGCTACACTCTCACACAACTACATCAAATGGTTAAAGAACATACGGTTTCTGTGGATGGCGAAATTCTGCCTCCCGAAATGATGATTGTTCAATACTCATTTAAGACCTTCAAGGGTGGCCATTATGATGTTACTATTTTTATATATGATATATAATATGTTTATGTTTTCTTTAAGCTTCTGTATTTTTCATTTTTGGCATACCTTTATGGTTTCCATTATGGGTAAACACGATATCTTCATTTAAGGAAGTGCGGACTACCGCCCCCTAAAAGTGATGTGATTCGTTAATGCCATATGTGGGACGTGTAAAGGATGGATTTAAAGTTATTATATATGATGTTATACTGGAATTATAATATACCTCTATATCATTATTATTTCTCTCCATTAAAGTATGAGATAGAAATGAAAGTTGCGTTCATGCGTACGTACGGCTTACCGTCTCCATGAACGGTGCATTTCATTTCTTATCCCCAAATGTAATGTACTATTAAAATTACATGTATATAATGTATATATATAATTAATGATATATCTAAATGATGAATATAATTCTGGAATTAAAATATACATACCTCTCATTTAGTTTTAATTCCACTAATATGACAAAGAAATGAAAGTAGCGTTCATGCGTACGTACGGCTTACCATCTCCATGAACGGTTCATTTAATTTCTTACCTATAAATGATTATGTAATATTATAAATATATGTATATGCTGGATATATATGATATATATGATATCCAAATCAGGAATTTCATTCTGGATATAAAGAACTTTTGACCACACGAACAACATGTAATTGTAAGAAGTCAACTTTCGACTTAAGAACCAAATATTGACAAAACAAACATTATTAACTTAAATGGTTACATAATGTTTATAACATGGAAATAAGTGATATAAAAGGAATAATGAACTTTAAAAAGGTTCTTAATCAAGTATAAATTAACTCACGTTTATTATTTAGGGCGTTAAAGAACGATCAAGTCAAGTCGGACCCAAGGTAAGGGACTTCGTCTCAATATCCTTTCATTGAGGAATATTTCGTTTTATACACTACTTTATTTTATACGGTGTATAAACTCCTTTGACTTTTACTTTTATACAAAAGGAATGTTTTTCTACTATGTGTTTTACTAAAGGACAAAAAGGAATGTTTTTTTAACGTACGCGGTGACAACGACCTTTTCCGCCATCGCGAGTATTATTTGATCTTTGGCTTTCTCAACAAGCCGTAATGTTTTTAGAATAAAATAAATACCATATACTCTTTTATGTATTTTGGTATTGGAAATGGTTTTGAAAAAGGATTCTATTATGTCAATATATTTATGATATATTGTGATTGAAATGTGGAAATGTTATCACTCCTTTATATTGGTTTTATGTTTTATGATTTTATACTGGTACTTGGACATTTTAACAGGTGGTTACGTTATAAACCATATGACGGGTGGTGCCGTGAATACCAGGACGGGTGGTTACGTTATAACCTCCAATGCATTGGGTATGGAAGTCGGCCGTATGGCTATTCCATTAAGAATGTATGTAAATTGGACGTTTGGCTATTCCATTAAGTGATATGTATGGAAGTTGGTCGTATGGCTATTCCATTAAGTATGTATGGAAATTGTCCATATGGCTATTCCATTAAGTGATATGTGTGGAAGTCAACCGTATGGTTATTCCACTTAAGTATGTTTATATCCCAAGTTACCTTTATATATTCTATGTGTTCTTTATATGGGTTTTATGGTAATCCTTTGGTTACAAAATGGTAAGTAATGATACTTTATTCAGTGAAGATTTTTTTTACTACTTCATGAAGGTGAAGGTATTACTTTGATATAGTATACATGGTTTACTTGATGTTTGAAAAACTAACAGTTTTCATTCCCTTTGTATCCCTTACTGAGCTTTTTATGCTCACCCCAAGTTTTTCGAAATGTTTTTCACAGGACTTAAAGTGGAATAAGGTCAAGGATGGGATCAAGGGAATTTCATGCTATCTAAAACATGGAATCTAGACATCTTTCTTTTTAAGAGTTTTTATTTTATGGAGACTTAGTAGAAGTGTCTACTTTGTAATCTTTTAAGATGTAATAGTTATGTCCTAATTCTCTAAAACTCTAAACATGAAAAGATCCTCAATGTGAATTACTCATTTAATTCAATATTAAGTAAGGTTTAAGGCTGGGGCCTTATAGTTGGTATCAGAGGTCGGTTTAGACAACATTAGGAGTTAGAAAAGTGTTAAATTATAATATGATTGAAATGATATAGCATTTACGGATTACCATGTTTCTTCGCCTAAGATATTTCTATGTTCAGAATGGTTTTCCGCAGAGGAAACAAAGCAGCTATATTGGGACGACATCAGGAGGAAGATAACCTTCCAAATCAGCAACCTGAGATGGTCGGAATCGGAACTGAACAGTTTGTTGCAGTGATGACACAGTTGACTCAGGCTATAAATGGTGGTGGTATCCATGCACGAGATCAGCCAGATCAACCGCAGAGGAACATGTCAGTGGTGGTCGATGGTGAAAAATATAAGGGATAGTGATGAGATTGAGGATCTTCACTGGGACGAATTCAATGGTATGTTTCTTGAGAAATATTTTCCTAAGGTGGTTCGTCTTAGGATGGAAAACAGTTCCTAGAATTGAGGCAGGAGGATGATTCAGTGGCTTCTTATGAAGAAAAGTTCACTCGATTGGCAAGGTATGCTCCAAACTTCATACGAGATCTTGATAGTAAAATAAACCGTTTTTACTCAGGGATAAAGCCAAAGTATCGAAGGGATTTAGCTTCTCGTGAGTTCAAAAGTTATGAAAAACTTGTTCGATGTGCGGAGAAGGTAGAAATGGTGTTTGCCGATGATCAGGTGTTCTATGACAAACAACAGAATAAGAGGTCTAGTTGGAAGGAAAAGGGGAAGAATTAATCAAAGAAGCAAGGAGGTAAGAAAACCAAATATCCATCCTGTGAGAAGTGTGGTAAAATGCATCCTGGAGAATGTTTATCTAAGTCTGGTAAGTGCTTTCGGTGTGGTAAGTCTGGTCATATTGCTCGTAACTGTAAGGAAGATGATCAAGCAGGAAATGAAAAGCCAATGGTAAGATGTTTTAAGTGTAATGAAATGGGTCATTATGCAAACGAGTGACCAACTAAGAACTCAATTAGGGGAATGCAGCCAGACTACAAGAAGGAAGGGGTGGTGAAATCCTTTGCAACAACTTCAGAAGATGTTGGGCCATCGAATGAAGTGGTATCAGCTCCAGGGAGCTCAGTATTTTTCGAAGATTGACTTGAGGTCGGGGTACCATCAGTTGAAAGTAAAAGAAGCAGACGTTCCGAAGACTGCGTTCCGTACTAGATATGTCCATTATGAATTTGTAGTTATGCCTTTTGGGTTAACCAATGAACCTGCTGTATTCATGGACCTTATGAATAAAATTTCCCATCAGTTCTTGGATAAGTTTGTGTTTTGAGGTTTGGGAAGTGGTTATGTGTGCCTTGTGATTCACAGTTGAAGAATGAGTTGTTTTCAGTTCATCCGGGCAGTATTAAGATGTATAGAGATCTGCGGGAGTATTACTGGTGGGATTGAATGAAAAGAGACTTTGCTGATTTTACTGTGAAGTGTTTGACATGTCAAAAGGTTAAAGCAGAGTGGCCGGGATGCTTCAGCCTTTACCAGTGCCAGAGTGGAAATGGGAAAACATATCCATGGACTTTGTTGTGGGATTACCGAGGACATCATGAGGTAATAATGCAATCTGGGTTATTGTTGATCACTTGACCAAAACTGCTCATTTCTTTTCTATACGAGATACTTTCTCTCTTGATCAACTTTCCCTTCTGTATCTTAAAGAGATAGTCACGTTACATGGAGTTCCTCTCTCCATTGTATTGGATCGTGAACCCAGGTTTACTTCTAACTTTTGGAAAGGCCTTCAGAAGTTGTTGGGTACTGAATTAAATTTTAGTACAGCTTTTCATCCTCAATCAGATGGGCAGTCAGTAGGAACAATCCAGACATTGGAGTATATTCTACGAGCTTGTTCTATGGATTATCAGGGAAGTTGGAACCAACATCTTTCTTTGGTTGAGTTTTCATATAATAACAGTTTTCATTCCAGTATACAGATGGCACCATTTGAGGCATTATATGGGAAGCGGTGTCGAACTCCAGCATTTTGGGATGAAGTGGGTGAAAGGAAGTTGATGGGACCAGAATTGGTAGAAGAGATGGCAGAAAAAGTTCAGCTGATTCAGAAACACATGAGAACAGCTCAGAGAAGGAAAAAGAGTTATGCGGATAACTGGAGGAAGGATCTATCTTTAGAGGTAGGTGATCATGTTTTTCTCAAGGTTTCTCCTTGGAAAAGTGTGATGAGATTTGGTAAGAAAGGAAAGCTGAGTCCAAGGTTTATTGGACCATATGAAATTCTGGAAAGAGTTGGATCAGTTGCATACCGGGTGGCTTTACCTCCGAGTTTATCTCAGGTACACAATTTTTTTCACGTTTCGATGTTTAGAAAGTATATGCCAGATCCATCACATGTTTTGAGCCCAGAGGTAGTTCAGCTGGAAGAGAACCTATCTTATGAGGAATAACCGGTCCAGATTCTTGACCACAGGGAGCAAGTGTTACGGAATAAGGTGATTCATCAGGTAAAGGTTTTGTGGAAAACAATGTGATTGAAGAGGCAACGTGGGAATCTGAAAATGCTATGAGAGATAAATACCACCACTTATTTTGATAAGTGAATAAAATTGCGAGGATGCAATTCCCAAAAGGGAGGAAGGATGTAACATCCCAGGTAAATAAAGAATAAAGAATTTTCATATTTATTAATATTTACGAATTAAATATTAATTTTATTTTAAAGGGGTTGCTATGTTCGATAGCGTACCCAGTAGGCAACGATGAGTTTCTTTGAAACTAACGTAGCACACTAGTAATAAAATAATATTATTTTAAATGTCAGTTAACAAGTAGCCGTTTTACTGGCGGGAATGGATAGAAATAACTAAAATATGATTGGATATGTTTTTAAATGTTTATACTTTTACCCAATAAAAGATAATGGCTTAAAATACGGAAAGAGTTCAATTTTAGGGCATATATACTCTAATTTTCACTAAAGGTTCACTTATCAACTTTTAATGGTGAACCGTCATTAAATATAGTTTTGATCACTTTTATACTTTATTTTGGACCAAATATAACTCTTCTTTAGAATCGGGACATCAAAATTTACTTTGTGTAAATTTTTGGTACCTTTCTGATAAAGTTCATTTTTTATGAATAGTGTAAAATGTTGTATTTTAATTCAAACCCTCTTTTTAATCTAAATTATATATATGATTAGATTATTATTTTAATTGGTTTTAAAGTGAAATTAGAAAATATTTTTACCAGTTAATACAATGGTGGTCATTGGAATCAATTTCACTTTGAAATTGGACTTAAACTGGTGTCAATCTTTTGATACTTATTGTTTCACAAAAACACGCTATTTGTCATGACAGCGGGAATTAATTGTTAAATTAATTAATTTGACTTATATGTTTTGAATTTTGTAAAATGGACTTCATTTTTGAATTCGGAATATCAAATATAGCTTAGGGTGAATTTTTGGTAATTTTCTGAAAAACTTCAATTTTTGATGAATAGTGAAACCACTAAGTGGTAATCAAGCAAACTGATTTTTCAGTTAAATGAAAGTTTACCACTAATGTGTATTGAATTTTGAAAATCCGACATACATGGTTGTCATTAAGAAGTAAAATGCGGTTCAATGAGATTAAAATAATTTTTTGGTGAATAGTAACTTTTTTTCATTAATCGCGGTTAGAGGTAATTAGTGTAGTTTAAGGTAAAAATGGTATTATAAGAATGTGAAAACACCATGAAACTTGTCCTACACCTATTGGGTGAGTCATGGCCGACCAAGACAAGCCATGGGCCAACTTGGGGACCCCATGGAGCCACTTTATTTGGAAAATGACATTAATATATTTTTATTTAATGTTAAAGTGAAAATGACACTAACATAAATTGTTTTACTAAAATAATTTTTGAGTGGGGTTATACAAGTCCAAATTTTGATTATAAATAGAAATTGGAAAGCTAAAAAAATTTACTACATTATAGTATTTTTTTTATAAACTTTAGACATTAAATAAATTAAATTATTTATGACATAATAATGATGCAGAGATGACATCATTATTTGACGATTTAAATAAAATGGAAAGATAATGAAAAATCTAAAACCTACACATGTCCAAAACTTATTGGATGAGTGGATTTCTAACCCTTATCACCTTATCCACGAATTATATCAATGTGGGACCTTTTAAAACCGAAACACATTTTCAAATAAAGTAATATTTCTTTACTTTCTAAAAGTGCCCATCCTCTCCTCTTATAAAAGGCCCCCACCTCTACCCCATTTCACACACTTATCAAGCCTTTGGCTCGGCCAACCCCTGCCCAATTACTCTCTCCACATCCCTCTCCTCATCCTAGAGGATTCCCTTTGGGAAGAATCCTTTCAAAGGAAGCCTTTAGGCTCAAATCAAAAGGAGTTACACTTTTAAAGGTAATTCATTCTCTCTTGTTCATTTGTTGTATTTTTCTTCTCCAACCCCCTAAACTCTTTTTATTTACTTATTTTGTAACAACACCAGTATCTTCAATATACTAGGATGTTGTTATAAGATTTATTCGAGCTACACTCTCACACAACTACATCAAATGGTTAAAGAACATACGGTTTCCGTGGATGGCGAAATTCTGCCTCCCGAAACGATGATTGTTCAATACTCATTTAACACCTTCAAGGGTGGCCATTATGATGTCAATATTTTTATATATGATATATAATATGTTTATGTTTTCTTTAAGCTTCTGTATTTTTCATTTTTGGCATACCTTTATGGTTTCCATTATGGGTAAACACGATATCTTCATTTAAGGAAGTGCGGACTGCCGCCCCCTAAAAGTGATGTGATTCGTTAATGCCATATGTGGGACGTGTAAAGGATGGTTTTAAAGTTATTATATATGATGTTATACTGGAATTATAATATACCCATATATCATTATTATTTCTTTCCATTAAAGTATGAGATAGAAATGAAAGTTGCGTTCATGCGTACGTACGGCTTACCGTCTCCATGAACGGTGCATTTCATTTCTTATCCCCAAATGTAATGTACTATTTAAATTACATGTATATAATGTATATATATAATTAATGATATATCTAAATTATGAATACAATTCTGGAATTAAAATATACATACCTCTCATTTAGTTTTAATTCCACTAATATGACAAAGAAATGAAAGTAGCGTTCATGCGTACGTATGGCTTACGGTCTCCATGAATGGTGCATTTCATTTCTTACCTATAAATGATTATGTAATATTATAAATACATGTATATGCTGGATATATATGATATATATGATATCCAAATCAGGAATTTCATTCTGGATATAAATAACTTTTGACCACACGAACAACATGTAATTGTAAGAAGTCAACTTTCGACTTAAGAACCAAATATTGACAAAACAAACATTATTAACTTAAAGGGTTACATAATGTTTATAACATGGCAATAAGTGATATAAAAGGAATAATGATCTTTAAAATGGTTCTTAATCAAGTATAAATTAACTCACGTTTATTATTTAGGACGTTAAAGAACGATCGAGTCAAGTCGGACCGAAGGTAAGGGGCTTCGTCTCAATCTCCTTTCATTGAGGCATATTTCGTTTTATACACAACTTTATTTTATACGGTGTATAAACTCCTTTGACTTTTACTTTTATACAAAAGGAATCTTTTTCTACGAAGCGTTTTACTAAACGACAAAAAGGAATGTTTTTTTAACGTACGCGGTGACAACGACCTTTTCCGCCGCCGCGAGTATTATTTGATATTTGGCTTTCTCAACAAGCCGTAATGTTTTTAGAATAAAATAAATACCATATACACTTTTATGTATTTTGGTATTGAAAATGGTTTTGAAAAATGATTATATTATGTCAATATATTTATGATATATTGTGATTGAAATGTGGAAATGTTATCACTCCTTTATATTGGTTTTATGTTTTATGATTTTATACTGGTACTTGGACATTTTAACGGGTGGTTACGTTATAAACCATATGACGGGTGGTTCCGTGAATACCAGGACGGGTGGTTACGTTATAACCTCCAATGCATTGGGTATGGAAGTCGGCCTTATGGCTATTCCTTTAAGTATGTATGGAAATTGGTCGTATGGCTATTCCATTAAGTGATATGTATGGAAGTCGGCCGTATGGCTATTCCATTAAGTATGTATGGAAATTGGCCATAAGGCTATTCCATTAAGTGATATGTGTGGAAGTCAACCGTATGGTTATTCCACTTAAGTATGTTTATGTCCCAAGTTACCTTTATATATTCTATGTGTTCTTTATATGGGTTTTATGGTAATCCTTTGGTTACAAAAAGGTAAGTAATGATACTTTATTCAGTGAAGATTTTATTTACTACTTCATGAAGGTGAAGGTATTACTTTGATATAGTATACATGGTTTACTTGATGTTTGAAAAACTAACAGTTTTCATTCTCTTTGTATCCCTTACTGAGCTTTTTATGCTCACCCCAAGTTTTTCGAAATGTTTTTCACCGGACTTAAAGTGGAATAAGGTAAAGGATGGGATCAAGGGAATTTCATGCTATATAAAACATGGAATCTATACATCTTTCTTTTTAAGAGTTTTTATTTTATGGAGACTTAGTAGAAGTGTCTACTTTGTAATCTTTTAAGATGTAATAGTTATGTCCTAATTCTCTAAAACTCTAAACCTGAAAAGATCCTCAATGTGAATTACTCATTTAATTCAATATTAAGTAAGGTTTAAGGCTGGGGCCTTATAACCATAGTATGTTGTTAAATTATAACAGAACCGTATTAATATTTATGATATCATAGATGATTCATTTATTACGTTTTACTACCCATTTATTAGTAATTTCCATGATAAATTAACATTTCAGGTAGTAATCGCTTTCTTTATCTTACTTGTTTTAACTTATTACTCTTGATTGTATCACTTAGATCATGATTTAAATACATCCAGAATATAAAACAAGATTTATATATCATATATATTTAGAATATAAATATGTTTAATAAAAATATAATTGAAATGTAAAACACCATTTTTGGATATGGTTGTCCATACGAACACAGAAACGCTATTTCTGATTTCATATCACATTGAATGGAACTAAGTGAATAAGATATATGTAATTACATACATACATATATACATATATATATATATATATATATATACATATATATATATATATTTCCTTCATCATTATTATGTCATATATTACATACTTGTTAATTATGTATATTTTATAATCATCGTTGAATGGTGAATGTGGAAATGAATCTCATCACGTCGTGGAAATGGTAATCCGTACGTACGGACAAGTGAAAATATCATTATATTGACAGAAAAATTTTATGTAATTGGATAGTATATCATATATATATATATAATCATTAATAAGTTATATTTATTCTTTACATCAGTTATACTCATTATTATACACATACAAATAATGATGTGTTTGAACAACAAACTACACCACGATGTGGAGATGGTAATCGATACGTATGCACGCATAGTGACCTTGTCATTTATTGTATGGATGTAATAATTAATGTGTTTTTAAAATTTACATAACAACATAATAGTATTTAGAAGATATCGGAGTTATTATTTTAGAATGGATACAACAAATAAAGAGGAATTGGAAGATAAAAAGAACTAGAAATATGTGATGAAATATTTATAACTTTTTCGGGTTTTTCCTTTCCATTTGATCTAAAGGGCTCACTAGGATGGTTTTTTAACCAATATAATGCCTATATAATGAAATTAGGAATGTTGGGAGGATATTTGGGCAGGGTTTTATGGAGCCCAATGGATTTGGAGGTGTGAAATTATGAGAAATAGAAGTTCCCTTTTATAAGAAATGTGAGGGTCACTTTAGAAAAAGTTTGAAATATTATTTTATGACAATATAATTTTCAGTTTCCAATGGATATAAAATGAATAAAATAAAATATAAGGTGGTGATGGGTCGAAAAAATCTCTAAAAATAGGTTTTATAAAGATTAGGTTACCATTTTTACCATATCATTTATATTTAACTCTTAGTTAAATAGATTAACATTTACAGTGTCTTCTTGTATCTTTAACCTATATGGTTAACAAACATAAACTAAACTTCTAGGAGAACATCAAGGGGTTAATTAATGAAGTATATAACATTACATAATCCTTTTGGCCTAACATTAGATTTTTGGGAATATTATATCAACCAATAATATAGATTTTGTTTTAAAAACAATTTTATGTCAATTTTGAAACTATTTGGAATTTGATTTTTGATAAAATAATAACAACATGATTACATCGGAAAAAATCAATTGAATCAACCCTAAAATGTCATATTAAGTTATAAATTTATTTTAATTCATCATAAGTCTGAAATTACATTTTTTTGGGTATTTATAATATAAATTATTTTAATGGTTTCTTAATAAGGTAATTACTACGTCATCATTGTGTCATAAATAAATTTAATTATTTAGTGTCTAAAATTATAATTAAAATATGATTATGCAGGAAATATTTTTAGATTTCTTATAAATATTTATACTATAATTAATTTTATGTATGAACCTATATAATAAATGTTTTAGTTATGAAAACATGAATTTAACACATTTAAATCTTCTTCAAAAAATATAATAAATTTCTTAAACTAATCCAAGTGGACCTAAAGGACCATATTTTATTTCTAATGTTGTTTCTGGTCAAACTAAAATTATCCAATAGAATTAGTACATCTGATTGGGTAATTATAATATCATTTTTACCCTTGATTACCCCATTTACATTAAATCATGGTAAATTAAAGTAAAAATGTACCATTCACCAAAAAAATATTTCCATCTTATTGAACAAATTTTTACAAACTAAGGTTAACCATTTCTCTTGGATTTTGTAAATTCAACTCATAGAAGCAGTAGAATTATGATTTATTTAAATTTTCTAATGATCATGGGAGGTGGGTAAAGGATGGTAAAATGTTCGGTAAGATTTTATATATCTAAACTTATTATAATATGACTCCAATGAATTACATGTACAATATAAAGATATTATGTATCTATTTTTGCATAATATAAATTAAAACAAAAAAATTATTTAAATAAATGTTGGTTTTAACAAATATCATAAAAACAATTCACTATTCATTAAAAATCGAATGTTTTCAGAAAAATAAAAAACATTATACTAAGATAATTTTGATGTTATGAAATCAAAAATGAAGTCTATTTTACGAAATTCAGAATAGAGAAGTTTTATTTGTTAATTTATAATAAATTCCCATTGTCAAAACGAAAAAATGCATTTTTTAAAAAGTAAAAACATTTAAAAGATTGACACGTGCTTATGTCAAATTTAAATGTGAAATTACTTATAATGACAAAAACTATATTAAATGATAAAAATATAATCTAATTATACTTCCAAACTAGTAAAATTAATAATTTATCACTATAAAGTATTTTGATTGAAGAAAGTTTTTTTTAATTAAAACATATTATTTTTCAGTATTCATCAAAATTTGAAAGTTATCAGAATAGTAGCAAATATTTATCCAAACTATTTTTTTATGTACTGCTTCTAAATAAGAATATAGTTTATTAAATTGAATATATAAATGTTCAAATATTGGTTTTAGAAAAGGATCTCTATTAAAAGGGTGTAAATTTGCATTTTTTTTGAAAAATTACTATTTTATTTTAGAAAATTAATTTTTTCTTATATTATATGTTTGAAACACATAAAATAGATGGTAAAATTACATAGAGTATATAAGATTCAAAATACAGTTAATATTATTCATAACATCTTTTTGAATGGCTAGATTAATATGTTGTGGTGCACTTGAACTCAGTGTTGAATGTAGCGCAAGATATTAAATTACATTAATGAGATAACGTACTATGAAATCTGGTGGTGTTACAAGTAACTCATTAGATAAGAATATAATATGCACCTATATAAATAATACACCTTTAAAAATAACATAATATGCATAAAATGAATAATTTTAGGTTTTGGTGTGTTGGAACATCATCATTTCTCAGGATATTCATTTATAAATTTTTTTGGAAATATTTAAAATCCCAATGTTTTCATACTTTACATTCTATGTTAATATTATATTTATATTAATATGAAAAATATTTGAAATTGATTGATTGCATTCCTGATTACATGGGAAAATTATATATATGGATTAAAGGACCATCAAAAGAAAATATTACATTCACATGTACCATGACTAACCCCTATAATTTTAATTTTCATAAACTGTTATTAACAATCATATTATTGGTAGTCTAGTCTAACTCATTTGGAACTACGATCTTCTCTATATGTAAGGTCTGCAAGAAAAGAAAAGGTGAGAGAACCCATCTAATATCATGGGTTAAGGAAATATCATAGGTTAGACTCCATAGTAATTCATCATCATTCACCAACCGGTATTGAGAGGCCCCACTATATGAATTGCCTTTCCATGACAATTCCTCTTAACACAAGCTAGCTGTTAGTGGAAAACATTGGAATTTGAACAATGAAACCACAAGGATTGTAGCATATTTGGATGATATCACCTAAAAAGTACATAAATTTTCATTAATTATAACTATATGATACACATACAAATATAGTTATATCCCAAGGTTTTTGAATCAATGATTTATATTGGATAATCGGTAATCCAATTTTTTGTGAGTGGATACATCAACCTGCATACCTATACTATTCTCTCGAGTCATATTACCAAACTAAAGTCCCCTTTAACAATGATTCATTATATTCTAAAACAAATATTCATATGACTAAAAACTCTATATTCCACCCCTAGGGAATGACCTCTCTAATACCACAATGACATGACCCTACCTACTAGATCCCCACTTGGGCTGGTGATAAGCAGAGGGTGCCACCCAAATTCCATAAACAATTGGCCTGGGTTTGGTTTCTAGCATTGAGTAAGAATATAATAGAATATGGGAGGCCTTAAAATATATCATCTTATAAAATATACATATCTACAATGATTAAAATAATAAAAAACCAACCAATATCTATTTATATATAAGTATATATATATATAAATGAACTATATACTATACATCCATGAGACAACAAATTGAATGTCAACGTGACATATGATAATATCAATTGTATAATACATTTCAAAATTCTATGAATCTAGAATACATAAGAATCTAAGAATATGACCCTGAATGGATATTGCCCTAGATTGAACTGTATTTGCAACAGTCCCAACCACTGTCATGAACCACCATACAATACTATGAATTGACAAGAATCTCCACGTGTTTTCTCTAAACAATACATATTATCTCCTTTTCTATCAAGACCATCTTCACACTATGTATCATTTATATAAACAAACCACATGCAGTCAAAAATCGATAGTTGGGGTGATTATAAACATACTCAATAAAATACCCTAAAACAAAAAAGGAAATATGATACACATGTAAAATCAAACATCATTATAAGAAAGTATATTAGAGGAAGATAATGAATGATCTAGATAAACTATACCACTATAATACTATTTGATGAAATGAATTACCAGTTATCTCAACTCACATCCTCAAAGGTAACATCTCATTAGAAACTAAAAATTCCTAGAACTCAAAAAACCACAATACGTCCAAATTCAACATCCTAGTAGAGCAACGCATCTGGAAGTAAATCAATGGGTTATTTAGGAATTTAAAGCCACAAACAATATGATCTTCTTATCCTCTCCAACCTTCATATGAGCACAACAAATCTTAAAGGAGGATCCATTCCTCTCTAGAGTATTCATGATTATTGTTGGAGTATCTCACCTTACTGTAAATTATTACCATTTCTCCATTTTAAAACCCCATATGGGAAATTACATCTTGACCAATATTTAATATTATCTTATTTAGTAGTAACCAATATAATCATTATTTCCTTGTTATGAGAAAACACATGTCACCTCTTTAGATCTATAGAAGTTGACATATAACTCATTATGTAGTAAAAATGATTAGGGAGTATCATCCTACATTGATAGAGGACCCAGACCCCATGAAATATAAAACAAAACAGGGGGTACCAAAATATATTTGTAATACATGGGACCCATAACATTTATTATATAAAATAATAGAATAGGGGTTGAAAGACCGTATAAATTCTTCTATTTCAATTCTAAATATCTATAATTATCCTTATAGAGCTATGAAGGATGTGATTATCTCATTAACTCAAGACTTAAAACTAATTTTATTGATAACCATTTGTTCTGCCTCTTATGAAAAATATAATTTTAACATAAAATCCTATATGGATAGGGATGTGTTCATGCCCTGTAAATACACCATTATCCATTATAAGGAAAAAATTATAGCTAGAAAATGTATATAATTCCATGATAGGATGATCATTTTGGGGTCTAATGGTAAGACCTCTTCCACTGGGGCACATGATAATCCCAACTCCCAAGCCATCCGGTCAAAGAACCCCATTTCCATATCATGGAATCATGTCATTCATATATCATACATTCCACGGAATCTAATGCCACATCATTAGTGACCAATGATTAACATACATTTATATTACATCAACTTAGTTGAATAATAATCATATTACAAAAGTAAATGCCCAAGGACCATAATATTTTAGTGTATTTGTAAACAAGGAACACATTATTCTTGTTTTGTGAATGATATTCATCTTCTCCCTTAGAGATCTTCCCCTATAAAACTACGAAATAAAACCATTCTTCCTAAACATGGATAGGATACATAATAAAGGGGTGACTATAAATTCTTAGTATGTGATAATATTGGAAATAAGAAATCATATCATGAAAATAAGGATAAGAGAACATGATAATAACATTTGAATATCATGACCTTAAAATGAATGATTGGAAACAAGATACATAGCATAAATATTGGCTGTTCAAGAGACATGAATGATAAGATAATCAAGAACATGAACAATGTGATCATTTCATAGGCATAATACATAGAATATGAGGAAAACCCCAATACATGTATTTTAATTCATTATATGTCAAGGCTTCTTTGCAAAAAATTATCAACACACTATATCAGGACTACACCTACTAGATGGGAAACACCTCCATCCCCAGTCATAGTAATTTCCATACAAGGGATTGAGATTCCCCATCTTCCAATAGTGGATTGGGTTTCACCATTTTACCATATTTGATTGGGTTTCCCTATCTTCACATTGTGGACCCGTTTTCCCTATCTTCCCATTGTGGATAGGGTTTACCCATATTCCCATTGTAGATCGGGTTTCACCATCATCCCAAATTAGATCACATTTTCCCATTTCCCCATAACAG
The DNA here is from genome assembly GCA_963277665.1 of Viscum album. Taxonomy (NCBI): domain Eukaryota; kingdom Viridiplantae; phylum Streptophyta; class Magnoliopsida; order Santalales; family Viscaceae; genus Viscum; species Viscum album. The sequence continues at coordinate 734,184,860 of OY728152.1, read as the reverse complement.
ATCTAGACTCATTTATTTCAAATTTTGTATTAGGATGCTCATGTTTCCCATTTTGGTTGAATCACATTGACTTGTTTCCAATAATTATCTCATGATATATAAATATTTTCCAAATTCATTTGAGGGAGATATATGACCCATATTTCACATAATAAAATCATACATACATGTTCCAGAAGATTTATAAACATGTATCATATCATGAACCATAAAATTATATGGGTTTCTTAAACATAATATCATAACACATGAAATGAAATGGGTATGATAACATTTTATCATATCATTACCTATGTAAAATAGTTATGCTTCAAAATAATTTCAATAAATAATAATCCATCAAAGGAAACATGTTTCAATAGATTACTAAAAAAGGAAGTCGAATGAGTATCACAAACATCATTTTATCTAAACATAAACCACACAAGAATGAATATGAATGGTATTCTTGGATCATATCCCCAGTAATGTATAAAAGATAACAAAGTATATAATCTAATATGGGGAAGGTATTATAAAGACAAAAAAGAAAAGTTTTGTAAGGAAAACCTTTCTTTGAGAATTATTTTTATAAAACCATTTCAATATCTTTTTATTATAATGAATTCTTTAAATTTTCCATTAAATAATTTATTGGAGAATTAATATTTTTCTCTATGAAAAAGTTCGTTATAATACATAAATCATTTTGAAAACATTTTTTATTATAAAATAGAATTGAAAATAAATAATAGAATATTGAAAATAGTTTGAAACTCTTTTTATAATAAAAAGCCTTCAAAAATCATAATAAATCTTAAAATCCTTTTAAAATCAATTTTCATTGAAAATACATTAAATCCAAAAAAATTATTGAAATCATACTGAACACACATTTGATTGATATATATTTAAAATTAAAAAAATTAAAATATTTAGAAAAAAATTAATTAAAAATATACTTATGAAATATGAAAGAAAATATTTATTGAAATAACGGTCATGATGGATGGTATGTCTGTACATGACAAACATTCATTTTCCACCATAATAGATTAAAAGAGTGCCATTATGGGATATGAAAATAATATTCCTTTGAATTTTTTTTTAAAACATAAAACATGGATAAAAATTCCCTCAAATAATAATATTATAATTATAGTAAAATTATGCAATCATTTTTAGAAAAAAATTCTTAAAACAAAAATTTCTGTTGAAAAGGAGATGTAAAGTTGGATTTTCATAAAAAAAATATGAATTAACTTTAGTTACAAAGTGTGGGAATATGTTATCATTACATTGATATAACATGAATAACCAGAGGTTTTTAAAATTAATGAGTGTTATTAAGGGATGGATTATAATATTTCATCAATGGAATAAAAATTATAAATAGACATGATAAATGATGAGAGTGTATCAATAAACTATTACCACATTTATATCATTGAATCATAATAAATTCAGAATAATAACATTAAATGAAGAATCTAATATCAAGAGAATAATTTTATGCATTATATAGCCTGAAAAAGGTAGTCACTAAACATTATATGAAAATATTTGTCCATAATATGGCATGTGCTTAAAAGAAGAAAAATTGATAAAAAAAATTACATTACCAATATGGTAACTTCTGAAATAAAATCCCAAGAAATAAATATGACCAAATTTAATTGTAAATAGAAATATATTTTTCAATAATTATAATATAATACATCAATGGGTATTATACACATCACAAATATGAATTAAGAGGTGGACATGGCTTGTGTCTCATAGAAAATAAAATCGAGATGGGATAACCCATAATACATGAGTAACAATAGATTTTTGATCTGCGTAAAATAATAAAATAAATTAATGAATTTAATAACCATTAAATTATGTAAAATAAGGATGTAAAATTTTATTGGTCAGTTCATAAACGACAAAAAATAATCTACTGGTGAATATGACATCAATCTCAAAGAAATAAAAAGTGAGAGGAAATTCAATTACCCTCTGCCTTTACATTGTTTTTACACATTTTAACCTTATGTTCAATAAATATTAGTTTATTTTTTATCCCATTACATAGAAAATGATTTACATATTTAAAAAATTTAATGAATGATATAATTATATTATATATTATTTATTTATTTAATTATAAAAATATATAAAAAATAGAAATTTGAAATGTAATACACCGTTCATGGAGACGGTAGGCCGTACCTACACATTAATGTTGTTTACATTTATTTATCATAGTGAAATAAAGAATGTAAATGAATTATATATATATAATATCAATCCTGTAGAATTATTATTTTTTATATAGCATATATGTTCACTAAAACCATCCATAATAAATTCTATGTAGAGTGTGAATGAATGACATCGTTTTAAGGAACATGTAGTCCATACATCCACAAACGTTGTTATTATATTTTCACAAAATGGAATGCATGATGGTATGTCTTAAATGAAAATTAAATAAGAATAAATAAATCATTAATATCATATATATCATATAAAAATATAGTTTTCATCATAATTCTCAACCACGAGAGGTTGTAAATTAAAAATTAACAACATCATTTAGTGAAGCGGTAGTTCATTGTACATAAGAATGGTATGTTTATTGACCATTAAATTAATGTTTGTATAATTTTTGAATTGACACAGAAAATAAAAATAGAAATGATTAATTTGTATATTGTTTTTTTATATAATCATGTACTTAGAATAGTTGAGGGGTGGAGAACGAAAATAAAGCATATGAGCATGAGGAAGGACATTACCTCTTCTCTCGATAAGTACTATTGTATTTCACCAAAGGGTTGTGATGGATGTATTTAATCCCAAATAGACGATTTTAAGATGAAGGTATGGATTTCATGATATTATTTTATCACAGTTTGTGTGAGAAAAAGGACATCATATGTGTGAATAAGTTGATGAGTGAGTGTCTTTTTATTGTGGTGGATTAGTGACATTCTTGAAAACTTTTTAAAAGGGAATTGCACACACATTTTTCCATTGTCAATTGTAACCAATAATGTTATAAATTAATTAAAATCGAGTATAGTATTGAAATTTGTCTAGAGAATGAATTTTGAAGAAGTATCTAGGTCAGTTTGGGCTTTACGATTAAGGTTTAATACTTTATCAAGCTATTTTTACTCTTAATCATTTTAATTAATTTTTAGAACATTCATTAATTTTTTGGATAAAAAATATTTTATATTTACTATACAGGACAAATTATTCTAATTATAAATATTTATTCGATTTTTGCAAATTTTAATAACACAATTGGTATAAATTGATTCAATTTTAATCCCACTAATGAGAGGACCAAAGCTATTTCTAAATGATACAATGTTCAAATGTTAAAAATAATTTTATTTGCAATTTCAATGTAAAATTTCTTTTAATGATCTAAATTTGATTAATATATGTAAAATTAATCTATTTAACCATTAAAATCAATATAAAATATAATTCACCTATATAAATAAATTATACAAAAATTCAGATTTGAATAAAATTTGGGTTTCTCAATATTTAATAACTCTTCAAGGATTCTAGTTGGAATAGATTATAATAGAGTCAAATATGATTAGAAAGATCTTGGATGATATGAAATGTAAACCAAAATCATATATCCTAATAAACACTCATATTGTTGCCAGGAAATCATCTATTCCATATGATCTTGGTGTTAGTGTGGTCGGATATTATAATACTTTCATGGAGCTAATGTTTTTTTCCACAGAGGATAACCTTTAATTTCTTTCGATCATATGTGGTTAACCTAATTTAATATGACATATTATTTGTAGTCTTTTGTAAATTCTTCATTTTTATGGAATTATTAAAATTTTAAGGATGTTAATTAAATTAATTGGTTTCATGAGCTTCCATATAGTGTTATTGTGTTCCTCCAATGTTACTTTTCATCACTCTTCTGAAAACGACTTTTATAGGTTTTGGGAATGATGATCATGGGTTTTTGTGACTACATATATTAATTTTCACATATAGATTTCTAATTTCTGTCCTTTTACTATATCCTTTATGGTTCTTTTCTGGATTGGATTCCCTGGTTTACCCCTTCACCTATTTAAGAAAGCTGGTTTGTATCTAATCTCCAACCATATTAGTTTTCCATAACAATTATAATTTAAAATGAGTAAGATGTCTAGAAACTTGGTTTCTATGGTTTTTATTGAGATTGATGTTTCCCAAATGCTCATATCCAAAATATTGATTAAAATGAGAATTCTATGTTTTTTCAGGATGTGATTTATGAACAAATACCTTACTATTTAAGTGTCTTCCATGATATTGAAAATTCTATGATTGATTATAATAATTGTATAACATTTTGACTAATACCTAAATTAACATGGATTTAAAAGGAATAACAACTAGTATATCAGAACAAAATAAATGAATGTAGTATAGTTACATCATTCCGATCTAGGTATCATGATCCCCTTAGAGAATAAAATGAATTCAATATGAATCCTAATGGGGATAGTTCTCCTGATGGGGGAAATTAATAGAAATTAAAATCTATGAGACATTATATTGAGTCCAATTACCATTCATATTTCATTAATGTGGTTCTCTTTATATTAGATGCCTCAATGGATCTCCTCTCCCTAGTGGGAGTTCAGATTAACCCTAATAATCATCATGATGCCTCTCAATAGAATGATAAAAATGTACACTGTGATTATTTACATAATAAAAGTGATTAATCTTGTCATATTGGGGAATCATAGTTTTAATTTGGATTTAAGAGATGCTAAAATTAATTATTCTATCTAATGGATTCATCACTCCAAATAGAAACAAGACATGAAAGTATAGGGATTACTCTATTCATTATAGAAATGTAGTTACTAGGTCTTCATAAGATTATAGGAAGATGATTTCAGCTATAAATCCATAGATCAACGTTGGTAATAATTCTATTAAATTCTATTGTGATGATAATTTTAGTGACATTAGTGATAATGAAGACTCTAACCCTACTTTGAGGGATTATTATCAATTTTATGATGATGTGATAGATGAAATTGAATCATGGATGGATGAGCAAGACAAAATAGTATTACAATGATACTTGAATGGGGAAATTACTGTGGAGATCTACCATCAAATCATAAAAATAATTTTTATCAAATTGGTAGAGGAATTTAAACATAATCCACCCCACATTATTTTTTGATACATTCCATGAAAATGAATCATTATATTTCCCCTTGTTTTTCGACAAAATTCTTTTTTCATTACTTATTAATGGACCCTAAACATGTATTTCTAGTTTTTTTATTGTTTGTGCTTGAATCGTAGATGAAGTTTTGAAAGCCTATCTTTTGTATCCATATTTTGATCGTTATTTACACATTCTTTTTGTAATACCCCAGGTAAATAACGAATATGACATTTTCACATTTATCCATATTTGTGAATAAAATATTAATATAACTTTAAAGGGGATGCTATGCTCGATGGCATACCCAATACGCAACAATGAGTTTCATGGGAATCTTACGTTGCACTCTAATAATAATATAATATTATTTTAAATGGTAGTTAACGCCCAGCTGTTGTGATGGAATGAATGAACAAAAATAACAACAAAATGATTATATATGTTTTTGAAATATTTTTACTTTTTATAAGAAATTTTAAAGGATTAAAAATGAGAATGAATCCAATTTTAAGCGTAAACATTCTAATATTCTTTAAATGGTTGATTAACCGCCTTTTGATGGAGAACCTCTTTTAAATACACATTTTGATAATTTTATGTGTTATATTTGTCAAAATAAAATTCTTATTTAGAATCAGGATATCAAAATTTACTTTGTGTAAATTTATTGTATTTTTCCGATTCAGTTCATTTTTTAATGAATAGTGAAAAATTTTGTATTTTAATTCAAAACATCTTTTCAATCTAATTTATTTATATGATTAGAATATCTTTAGAATTGGTTTTAAAGTGAAATTAGAATATATTTTTACCATTTAATCAAATGTTGGACATTGGAATTAATTTCACTTTGAAATTGGACTTAAACTATTGTCAATCTTTTGATATATAGTGTTTCATAAAAACATGATATTTGTCACGACAAAGGGAATTAATTATTAAATTAATTATTTTAACTAATATGTTTTGAATTTTTTAAAATATACATCATTTTTGAATTCGGAATATGAAATATATATTAGGGTGAAGTATTGGTATTTTTCTGAAGAACATCAATTTTTTATGAATAGTGAAACCACTAAGTGGAACTTATAAAAACAGATTTTCTGTTTAAATGAAATTTTACCACCTTTGTGTTTTGAATTTCAAAAATAAAACATACATGGTTGTCATTAAGATTTAAATTGTGGTTCAATGGGATTAAAATAATTTTTTGGTGAATGGTAACTTATTATGTTTTTAATCATGATAAGAGGTAATTAGTGTAGTTTAAGGTAAAAATAATGTTCTAGGTATATGAAATGGCCTAGAAACATTTCCTACCCTCATTTTACGTGACATGGCCGACCATGAAAATCCATGGGTCAGCTTGGGGACCCCATGGAGCCACTTTGGTAGGAAAATGACAGAAATAACCTTTTATTTAATGTTTAAATAAAAATGTCACAAACATGAGTTATTTAACTAAATCAATTTTTACATGTGGTCATACAATTCATATATTTGACTATAAATATTCATTGAAAACCTAAAAATATTTCCTACATAATAGTATTTTTTTATAATTTTTAGACATTATCTAAATTAAATCATTTATGACACTATGATGATGTAGTGATTACCTCATTATTTGACGATTTAAATAAAATGGAAATATAATGTATATTATAAGACCTAAACATGTCCAAAACCTATGGGATGGGTAGGTTTCGAACCCTAATCACCATATAATCTATAAACATCAATTTGGGACCATTAAAATCCTAAACTCATTCTAAAATAAAGTAACATTTCCTTACATTCCAAGAGTACCCCTCCTCTCCTCTTATAAAAGGCCCCCACCTCTACCTCCATACCGACACTTCCAAAGCCTTTGGCTAGGCCAAACACTGCCCACTTTGTCTCTCCAAATCCCTCTGTAACTCTTTGAAGCCTCACCTTGGTCATTAGTCTTCCCAAGGAAGCCATTGAGCTCAAACCAAAGGGAGTTACCCGATTTTAAGGTAATGTCTTCACTTGAGTCCTTTTGTTTTATTTTGCTTCTCCAACCCCCTAAACTATTTTTATTCATTTCATTTGTAACAAAAAATGTATATCCAATATACTAGGATGTTTTTATGTTATGTATTCTAGCTACACTTACACAAACCTTCGTCTAATGGTTAAAGAACATACTCTTTCTGTGGATGGCGAATTACTGCCTCACGAAATGATGAATGTTCAATCTTCTCTTAACACCTTCAATGGTGGACATTATGATGTCACTAAATTTATATATGATATAAAATATGTTTATGTTTTCTTTAAGCCTCTGTATGTTTCATTAATGGCATACCTTTATGGCTTCCATTATTGGTATACGCGATATCTTCATTTTAGGAAGTGCGAACTACTGCCCCCTCAAACTGATTTGATTCATTAATACCATATGTGGTACATATAAAGGATATATTTAATGATATTATATATGATTCCATACTTGAATTAAAATACTATTATGTATCATTATGTTTTAATTCTATTAAATATGAAATAGAAATTGAAGTAGCGTTCATGCATACGTACGGCTTACCGTCTCCATGAACGATGCATTTCATTTCTTAACTCTAAATGTTATGTAATATTATAAATGCATGAATATACTGGATATATATGATATATATGATACCTACATCATGAATACAATTATGGATATAATGGATATTTTACCACATGAACAACTTGTAATTATAAAGAGTTTATTTTTGACTCAACTACCAATGATCGTTAAAACGACCGTTATTAACTTAAATAATAAAATAGTGTTCATGACATGGTAATAAGTGATATAAATGGAATAATGAACTTGAAAAAGTTTCTTAAGGAAGTTGAAATTAAATCAAGTATATTATTCAGGATATTAAAGAATGATCGAGTCAAGTCGGACCTGAGGTAAGGGATCATACTCCTCTCTTTTTTAAGTACACTTTTTTATGTCATTACTTTTAAGCTAATATTTATTGTGATTGGGTTGTTATTTTATGTTAATATTACTATACGTTTTATGTTACTATGATGAGAGACCCTATTGTCTCTCATCAATCTATTTTGGATGTTTTGAGTAGCGCCGTTCGGCTGCCGAATTTTCGTAAGAGATCTAACCTCTCTCTTTCTATTTAAGTACTCTCCTTTATGTCACATCTTTTAAGCTCCTCTTTGTTATGTTGGGGGATGTTATTTTATATTCCTCTTGATGTAAAAATTATTTTAATATGATGAGAGACCCTATTTGATCTCTTCGATCCATTTTTTGTATGTTTTAAGTGGCACTGTTAGGCTGCCAAGTTTTCGTAAGGGATTTTTCATCTCACTTTTATTCCCGTGATATTTATTCTACATTGGCCACAATTTACTTTGAGTGGTGTATGTATTGCACATTATTTTACTCATTGTGAAATATAATTTCATTTATGATTATTTACATCAAATTTGTATGGTCCTTCTTTCACGAGGTGTATGTTTCGAAAGATACCCATGTCGGTAAGGGAACCTTTCACTCTCCTTTTTTTAAAAGACTTCTTTTGTTATGTCTTTTAATTCACATACTATTATGTTTGGATATGTTATTCTATATCCTTATTGATTAAAATTTTATTCCCAAGTGATGAGATACCCTTTTTGTCTATCATCAACTTATTTTGATGTGACGACGTTAGGCTATCAAGAGAACTTCTTAACCCAATTTCGATTTCTTTGGGTACAACATGTAGTTATTGAATATGTCAACCTTTGAATATGTGTGAATGACCGTTGATTATTTTAGACTTAATATTCACTTATATTGGGTGTATTTATATTTGTTTCACATAATTATGATATTGATTTATCCTTAATTTAATGATACCATCATTATAATGGATTTCATCTCAATTTACATTTCCATTGAGACTTCATTGTTGTTATGCGCCAATTCACTCTTATATGGTGTATATACATTCATTTGGAATATTATATCATGAATCCCTTTATTCTATTGATATTATAAAGTTTTTATTAAATGTTATTCCTAAATTATTGTATTCAAGTGTCTCTCATTTTGTTAAAAACCCTTTAACTAAAATATCGTTTTAAATGTTTTAATGATTTAATATTATAAATATTTCTCATTGATATCCATGTTTTCAAAACGGTTTTAAGGATTTATTTATATGGATATTAATGGTTTAAAATTTTAAAAATTTCATTGTGGTATGGGACACTTTGATTCAAAAATCTATTTATTAAATGTTTTAAATGGTTTTGAAAATAGTTTTTAGAATGGATTCATTATTTCAATATCTAAAAATGTTATATTGTTATTTCAATTTGGGAATGTTATATTTCTTTTATGCTTATGTTATGTGCTATGATTATGTTACGGTTCCTGGGAATTGTTATGAAGATGGGTGGTTCCGTGATAAACTAAGGGCGGGTGAGCCCGATATAGCTCTCCAACGAATTGGGTAACATGAAGGAGTGAAATGTTAAGGTTTCTCCGAAGAGATTTAGGGAATATACTATGGTGGGAATTACAAACGTAACAAAGAGGGTTAATCCATACGTAAGAATGTTATGAATGCCTCAAGTTACCTTTTATGTCATATGATTTCTATGATTTATTCATGATTTGATTTGGTATGTTAAAGTGCCTATGTTTTATGGGTAAAGTATGATTTCATTATTATGTATATATGAACTCAATGTTTTCTTTCAATATTTTTATATCCCTTACTGAGCTTTTTAGGCTCTTCCCATGTTTTTTTGAAATGTTATTCATAGGTCAAGGGAAAGGTTCATGATATGATGATAGGGTCAAGGAAGTGTCAAGAAATAATCCTTGTTTTATTTTATATATGTTTCCATTGATGGGAAAAATAAATACTATCATTATGTAACCACATTGTTTAAATGTGGAATATAATGCATTTTTTATGATCTAATTCTCTAAAACTATAATCCTGAAAAGATCCTCAATGTGTAATCCTGTAATAACTCATGATTATGTAATGTTTAAGGCCAGGGCCTTATAGTTGGTATCAGAGGTCGGTTAATATAACTTTTGAGGTTAGGGTATTTTTTAAGCATAAGTGACATTACCATAATGGTTAGGATTTCAGAAAGAGTCCTAGTTTTAGATAAAGTGAATGTGTAAGTATAACTTAGTATTTATCTTCCTCATTAGTACATGATGGTTTTGTTGATATACTCACACTGACATTGTTGGTTTTAGTAAATGGCTGGATCTAGCAGGCATCAAAGTAACAGTGGATGTGAAGGAAACTATGACAGTTTTTTGAGCAAGAAACTGAATGATATGGGAGCTTCAATGAGAACTCTTGTGCTTATCCTCAACTAACTATCTGGAGTCATCATTGACCACCTAAACCTTGTTGATTTCTCTAAGGCATCATATATGCGAGAAACAAATCCCTATGGAACTACATGTAATAATCATAAAGGTAAGTGTGTTAAAAAACCTATGTGTCAAAGATGTGGAAAGAAAAACCTAGGAAAATGTTTCAAAGGGACAGAAATATGCTATAGATGTGGAAATGAAGTTCATAAAGAAAAAACCTTCCATGGAAAAAGGAAGCATCCAGCTGACTCAATGAAAGGGAAATAAGTTCTTTATGAGGGATAAATTGAATGTTTCAAATGTGGTGTGCATGGTCATTATTCAAACACATGTCCTATGGAGAATATTTGTGAATGGGGTCACCAAGATTGTACAAATATTCGTTTACCAATACCTAATTCCATTTCTATTGAGGTTGAAGAAACCGACAATGACCAATCAAAGGTATGGATTATTTCATAACTTTTGTTTTCCGATTTTAGATTCTTAGGATATGATTCATGATTTTGTTTGTTGGAAATAAGTATTTCAGAATAAGTTGGAATGGAATGGTTAATGGATCATGAAGAATATTGAATGAGTAAGAAGTCAACATATAAGGGCTTCAAGAGTAATGGTGAAATTCTTAAGAGTATTAAGTCTCTTTTAATGATGGGGTTAAATTAGAAGACTTTTTATAGTATATGTAACCCTGATGTTTAATATATGAAAATTATATTCAAGGAATAGTTATCTGTTATTTTTTGGACATTGTTATAAAGTGCCATTTGGGATTATATGATCCTTAATTTTGAGGTAATTATGGGTTACTATATGTTATGATGGATGTGAAAGGCATGAAATAAAATTGAGGTTAAATTATGTTATTGATATTTTTGATAATTTTAACTCTTTTTGGGGAATGATTTTAGAATTATATAGTTTGGAAAAAGGACAACACGCAGACCGTGTGACAACCCGTCATGTCGGACAAAGCTACAGGAATCGAACCCACTACCAAAGTGCAACTGGTATTTATCACCTACCACGGGTATACGTGAAGTCCCTGGTTAGTATGACTTATTCTTTTTAGTTAGGTGACTTTATGAATTAAGAGTAAGTTGATTTTCAGTTATTTATGAAAATGATTAACCTATCATGGAGGATAAGTGATTAGGTTAATTCATTTTCAATACGAGACTTTAGGAGCAACTGATGTTGTTTGGAGATAAATGGTACGATTTAACTTCGAAGACTATGTGACTAAATCCTTCAAATATTCGGGTTTCAATCTTATATTGGTTTACTTTGAATAATTTTATGGAAATTTTTTTTATTGAATGGTCCTCGTTGAACTTTGGGTTTTGTTGGACAAATTTTGGAGATTAAGAATAGATTTTAGTTCTACAAATGATTATACATTTGTGGATTATCTGATCTCATACTAACAATTTTGGTTTTGGATTTTGTCTAAAGTCATGGGAAATATATTGTTCTCTTTTTTGGATTAGGTGATTCTCATGAAGTTGATTATAGTACTCTTAATTCGAACAAGTCTTCCAAAATGATCATCTTTTGGAAAAAATATGATTTTGATTAAGGAATCTAGTAAAAGTTGATAGTCTATGTGATAATTAATTATGTTTAATTATGATTTAGTTAAGATAAAAAATAAATTCCTCAATGAAGAGTAACTTAAAACAAAAGTGTTATCTGTTAACTTTTCCTACTGGGCAATCGAATACCGTTTAACCCATCACATGTTTGTGATTTTCTTACGGTTAATATTCTCATAGACATGTTTACTATCACTCTCTATCAGAACATGACCCTTTGTTTTTTCCTCCATGTCCATATTTTCATACTTGGAATCCTAGTATGGGTTAACTCGGGTGACCTTTGTACTTATCTTTTGTTATTTTAAAGTTATTGTTTTTCTGACTCTTGTTCCGATATGGGATTTTCAATGAAGTTTCCAAGCCCAATTATAAAATTGCGAGGATGAAATTCCCAAAAGGGGGGAAGGATGTAACACCCAAGGTAAATAAATAATATGACATTTTCACATTTATCCATATTTGTGAATAAAATATTAATATATCTTTAAAGGAGACGCTATGCTCGATGGCGTACCCAATACGCAAAAACGAGTTTCTTGGGAATCTTACATTGCACACTAATAATAAGATAATATTATTTTAAATGGTAGTTAACACCTAGCTGTTGTGATGGAAGGAATGAATAGAACTAACTAAAAAATGATTATATATGTTTGTAAAATATTTGTACTTTTTACAATAAATTTTAGAGGATTAAAATGCGAATGAATCCAATATTAAGCGTAAACATTCTTATATTCTTTAAAAATTCGATTAATAGCCTTTTGATGGCGAACCTCTTTTAAATACACTTTTTTATAATTTTATGTGTTATATTTGAAAAAATAATATTCTTCTTTATAATCGGGACATCAAAATTTACTTTGTGTAAATTTTTGGTATTTTTCCGATTCAGTTCATTTTTAATGAATAGTGAAAATGTTGTATTTTAATTCAAAAAATATTTTTAATCTAATTTATTTATATTATTAGATTATCTTTTGAATTGGTTTTAAAGTTAAATTAGAATATATATTTACCATTTAATCCAATTTTTGACATTGGAATTAATTTCACTTTGAATTTGGATATACACTAGTGTCATTCTTTTGATATATATTGTTTCATAAAAACACGTTATTTGTCATGACAGAGGGAATTAATTATTAAATTAATTATTGTAACTGATATGTTTTGAAATTTTTAAAATAGACATCATTTTTGAATTCTTAATATAAAATATAGCTTAGGGTGATGTTTTGGTATTTTTCTGAAAAACATCAATTTTTAATGAATAGTGAAACCACTAAGTGGTACTTATAAAAAATGATTTTCCTTTTAAATGAAATTTTAGCAACTTTGTGTTTTTAATTTCAAAAATCCGACATACATGGTTTTCATTACAAAGTAAAATTTTGTTTAATTGGATTAAAATAATTTTTTGGTGAATAGTAACTTCTTATGTTTTTAATCGCGATTAGAGGTAATTAGTGTAGTTTAAGGTAAAAATAAAGTTCTAATAATATGAAATGACCTAAAAACATGTCCTAACCTCATTGGATGTTTCATGGACGACTAAGACAATCCATGGGTCAACATGGGGACCCCATGAAGCCACTTTGGTAGGAAAATGACATAAATAACTTTTTATTTAAAGCTAAAATAAAAATGTCACAAACATGAGTTGTTTAACTAAAACAATTTTTACATGGGGTTATACAAGTATGATTTTTTACTATAATTATTAATTGGAAAGCTAAAAATATTTTCTACATCATAGTATTTTTTTTTATTTTTATACTTTATCTAAATTATATTATCTATGACACCATCATGATGTAGTGATTACCTCATTATTTAACGATTTAAATAAAATGAAAAGATAATGTAAATTATAAGACCTACACAAGTTCAAAACCTATTGGATGGGTGGATTTCGAACCCTTATCACCTTATCCTCTAAACAAATCAATTTGGGACCAATAAAATCCGAAACTCATTCTAAAATAAAGTAACATTTCCTTACATTCCAAGAGTGCCCCTCCTCTCCTCTTATAAAATCCCCCCACCTCTACCTCCTTACCCACACTTCCAAAGCCTCTGGCTCAGCCAAACCCTGCCCATTTTGACTCTCCACATACCTATATAACTCTTAGAATCCTCAAATTGGTCATAAGTCTTCCCAAGGAAGCCTTTGAGCTCAAACAAAAGGGAGTTACCCGATTTTAGGGTAATGTCTTCCCTTGAGTCATTTTGTTTTATTTTGATTCTCCAACCCCCTAAACTCTTTTTATTCCTTTATTTTGTAACAAAAAAAGTATCTTCAATATACTAGGTTGTTTGTATGTTATGTATTCGAGCTACACTTACAAACACCCGCGTCTAATGGTTAATGAACATACTGTTTCCGTGGATGGCGAATTACTGCCTCACGAAACGATGATTGTTCAATCTTCTCTTTACACCTTTCATGGTGGCCATTATGATGTCACTACATTTATATATGATATATAATATGTTTATGTTTTCCTTAAGCTTCTATATTTTTCATTAATGTCATACCTTTATGGATTCCATTATGGGTATAAGCGATATCTTCATTTTAGGAAGTGCGGACTACCTCCCCCTCAAAGTGATTTGATTCGTTAATACCATATGCGGTACGTATAAAGGATATCATTAATGATATTAAATATGATACCATACTAGAATTAAAATATTATTATGTATCATTAGGTTTTAATTCCATTAAATATGAAATAGAAATGGAAGTAGAATTCATGCGTACGTACGGCTTACCATCTCCATGAACGGTGAATTTCATTTCTTAACTCTAAATGTTATGTAATATTATAAATGCATTAATATACTGGATATATATTATATATATGATATCTAAATCATGAATACAATTCTGGATATAATGGATATTTTACCACATGAACAACATGTAATTATAAAGAGTTTATTTTTGACTGAAGTACCAATGATCTTTAAAACAACCGTTATTAACATAAATAATAACATAGTGTTCATGACATGGTAGTAAGTGATATAAAAGGAATAATGAACTTGAAAAGGGTTTTTAAGGAAGTAGAAATTAACTAAAGTTTTTTATTTAGGATATTAAAGAATGATCGAGTCACGTCAGACCCGAGGTACGGGATCCTACTCCTCTCTTTTTTTAAGTACACTTTTTTATGTCATTCTTTTATGCTCATCTTTATTGTGATTGGGATGTTCTTTTATATTAATCTTATTGTACGTTTTATGTTCATATGATGAGATACCCTATTCTCTATCATCAATCCATTTTGGAAGTTTTGAGTGGCGCCGTTAGGCTGCCGAATTTTCGTAAGAGATATAACCTCTCTCTTTCTCTTTAAGTACTATCCTTTATGTCACTTCTTTTAAGATCCACTTTGTTATGTTGGGGTATGTTCTTTTATATTACTCTTGATGTAAAAATTATTTTAATATGATGAGGGACCCTATTTTATCTCTTCAATCCATTTTTGGTAAGTCTTAAGTGGTGCCAATAGGCTGCCAAGTTTTCGTAAGGGATTTTTCATGTCACTTTTATTCCCGGGAAATTTATGCTACATTGGCCACAATTTC
Source organism: Viscum album (assembly GCA_963277665.1). NCBI lineage: Eukaryota > Viridiplantae > Streptophyta > Magnoliopsida > Santalales > Viscaceae > Viscum > Viscum album. Next base: position 734,169,097 of record OY728152.1, on the reverse strand, counting down.
CTTTGATTGGTGTACGCACTATCCATTATTTTACTCATTGTATAATATACTTTCATTTATGAGTATTTACATCAATGTTGTATTGTCCTTCTTTCACAGGAAGTATGTTTCAAAAGATACCCATGTTGGTAAGGGAACCTTTCACCCTCCTCTTTTTAAAATACTTCTTTTGTTATGTCTTTTAATTCAAATACAATTATGTTGGGATATGTTCTCCTATATCCTTATTGATTTAAATTTTATTTCCAAGTGATAAGATACCCTTTTTATCTCTCATCAACTCATTTTTATGTGACGCTATTAGGCTGTCAAGAGAACTTCTTAAACCAATTTCGATTTCTTTGGGTTCAACATGTAGTTGTTGAATATGTCATCCATTGAATATGTGTGAATGAACTTTGATTATTTTAAACATAATATCCACTTATATAGGGTGTATTTATATTTTTACCACATAATTATGAGATTGATTTATCCTTAATTTTAGGATACCATCTTTATAATGGATTTAATCTCAATTTACATTTCCATTGAGACTTTATTGTTGTTATGCTCCAATTCACTCTTATATTGTGTATATAAATTCATTTGGAATATAATATCATGAATCCCTTTATTCTCATGATATTATAATGTTTTTATTAAATGTTATTCCTCAATTATTCTATTCAATTTTCTCTCGTTTTGTTAAAAACCCTTTAACTAAAATATCATTTTAAATTTTTTAATGATTTAATAATATAAATATTTCTCATTAATATCCATTTTTTCAAAATGGTTTTAAGGATTTATTTATATGGATATTAGTGGTTTAAAAATTTAAAAGATTCAATGTGGTATGGGACACTTTGATTCAAAAATATCTTTATTAAATGTTTTAAATGGTTTTGAAAATCGTCTTTAGAATGGATTCATTATTTTAATATCTTAAAATGTTATATTGTTATTGCAATGTGGGAATGTTATCTTTCTTTTATTCTTATGTTATGTGCTATGATTATGTTGTGGTTCTGGGGAATTGTAATGAAGACGGGTGGTTCCGTGATAAACAAAGGGCAGGTGAGCCCGATATAGCTCTCCAATGCATTGGGTAACGCGAAGGAGTGAAACCTTAAGGTTTCTCCGATGAGATTTAGGGAATATACTATGTTGGGTATTCCAAATGTAACCAAGAGGGTTACTCCCTATGTAAGAATGTTATGAATGCCTCAAGTTACCTTTTATGTCATATGATTTCAATGATTTATTCAAGATTATATGAGGTATATTAAAGTGCTTATGTTTTATGGGTAAAGTATGATTTCATTCTTATGTATATATGAACTCATGTTTCGTTTAGATATTTTTATAAACCTTACTGAGCTTTTTAGGCTCATCCCAATTTTTTTTGGAAATTTTTTTCACAGGTCAAGAGAATGGTACATGATATGATGATAGTGTCAAGGAAGTGTCAAGAAATAATCCATGTTTTATTTTAAATATGTTTCCATTGATGGAAAAAATGAATACTATCTTTATGTAACCACTTTGTTTAAATGTGGAATATAATGCATGTTCTATGATCTAATTTTCTAAAACTCTAAAACTGAAAAGATCCTCAATGTGTAATCTTGTAATAACTCAATATTAAGTAATGTTTAAGGCCGGGGCCTTATAATTTTATTCCTTAATTACATTTTTGTTTCCCTCTATTGGATAATCAAGGAGAAATGGATTTGTTCTTCAGATTGTACATCATCTTCTATTGACCATATTTATTAATGAGCTGTGTGATTTTTCTTTGGGTTATTACATTTTCTATACCCTCATTTGTTACGGTTAGATTTATAATTTATTATAGTGATTCCAATTCATGATATTTCAATGATTGGAGTTACAAGATATTGGCAATGATTTTTTGTGGTATCGTAATCTTATTTACCGGCTGAATTGGGAACTACTGTGGATTTTTGAAAAATTCCCTTTAATCATACATTTAGAATCGTGTTACTTTTTATTAAGGGAATTATGAAGTAAGACTATTTGTTAATACCTTCTGATATAATTCATTATATTTATTGTTCATATAGTCATACCCAGTTGAATTAGTATTTGACTAACATGGATTTCAGGTTGAACAATACCTATTTACTTTATTGTCAGGTTGGTCAAAGTGTAATTTGAATTATATTTGAGGATAAAGTGGCACAATGATGATTATGGAAAATTGGATAATGTGGTTGCTTCTTCAAGATTTTATACTTGCACTTTTTCTGTGATTTGAGAATCATACGGTGAATCCTTTCCCAAATAATATGATTTTTTATTGTAATTCATGTTTATATCCTCATTCAATTTCTTAATGGTACAACCTCATTTAATCACATGATTTTCGTTTATTTTGTACCTTCTTTAATAAATATTTTTGGGGTATGGGTTGGGAAACCAACCCATATTGTTTTCACAATTCATCAAAAAATTAATCCTCAAAGAATAATAAAAAAATATTCACTAGAACAAAAATTTGATATACCACATCAAAGAATGATGTTTTATTTTTAAAATAAAAATTATAAATGATTTGAAATAATGTTTTAAAATTGGTTTTCATTGAATTGCTGTAAAATTTACTTTTATGAAAATTAATATTTTTATTCAAAAATTGGATTTTCATTGTATTATATGTATAAAATATAATGGATGCGTATAAAAAATTCCCATTTACTATATAATATGTAATGTATATTGAAAAAATTAATCAAAAATGGGTTGTCTAATTTATTGAGATAAAATTTTGATTGTACATAGAGAAATAGATATCTTATAAAAGGATTTTTTTCATTCTCATATAGTTATTATGTTCATTTCATACTAATTGACGTCCAACGGATTAATTTTACATAAATTTGTTGGAATTATTATCAGAATTTATTTAATCTTATGTGTAACATCCATTCTAATGGTTAGTTCATACAAAAAATAATTTAATTTTAACGTGTTGTGAATGATTGACTTGGTGTTTCATATAATCCAAGATATACATAGTTATTTTTTATAAGAAAAACCCTTTTCCTAGTATTGTGGAATGAAAATATAAAAAAGAATAAAATAATTAAAAAATATATATTCTACAAAATATCAAAGTGTTTTATTATACCCCCATAAATGAATTTTTCTAAATAAATTCATCTATGTTATTAATGGTTTACTACGTAGATGTTCTATTCATATAAACCCAGATCATAAAAAATGAATATTAAAACATTCATTGAAAAGGGAATGCTGTAAAAAAATATTATTATCTAATGTAACATAAAACGAGGTTTCCATATTTGATAACATATGTTGTAATAGAAAAAATGTATATGAAAGAAAAGTTGAAATAATCATTGATATTGATAAATACCACGGATCACAAGAAATTGGGTGACTAAGTTAGTGTTAACAATAAAAAAACCATAAAGTAAAGAAGAATGAAAGAGGTAATTAACATCATAAAAACTAATGATAATATGACAATATTTTATTTCAAGAACCTTTTTCAAAAATTTAATTTTTTATTAGAAGATATATGTATTAATATTAATTCCCTTTTATAAATAAAATCTCTCCCTTTGGTCATGTCTGGAAAATCCCCACTTCTACTATTTCTCCTAAAAAGAAGGTTAGTTTTTCATTCCTGAAGCATTGAAAGATTATGAGATCTATGACAATTCATCTTATTAATAATTAGTTAAATCAAAATAGAATTATAACATTTTATACAATATATATAATTCCTCATGTGGTTAGATAATATATTAAACTGAAAAACATCATCCATAGTTTAACATAAGCATTCAATAAATGGTTTACGTTAAAATAATTTGTAATGATGAATACCTATAAATTAGAAATATGGTCACAATATCATATTAAGATTTATCCCCTATATATCACAAACTATCTCTTGGTTTTCTCATTGGAAACATGTGAATACTATAATTTTATATTGTCTTAAACCTAGTGATAACCTAAATTACAATAAACCCTTCTGAAAAAAATGACTTCTTATTTATTACAATGATTAATGGATATATTAATTAAATCTATGAAGTCGTAAACCTCATCCATGATTACGTACACAAATTTTTCATCAAATAAATATTCAGTTCCAAGGTAATCATTACAATCCAATTTACTTTATCCATATCAATAATCTCTTTATACAAGATAAACACAATTTTCACAACATCAAGGACACATTAAATGATACCTTTTATTTAACAAAATATAACATTTCCATTAAATAAAATTTATAGTTTATCATAATAATTCAATATATATTTTAGAAAACTAATGGAAAACAAATACTTCGTTATTCATGTAACATAATTTGTCAATGCTTATATGTATACAGTTTAATCGCCCAACATTACTCTTCAACCCTTAATCATGATTTATAACCTTATCCCTTAAAACTAATTTCCTAAAATATGAAATATGAATCATGTATTATGGTTACCCAACCTCAATCCAATAATGATTCATACATTTAATCTAAACTATAATGGAATAACATCCCATATATTTCACTTTTCATTTGGGGTATCTTTATCTTCAGTAATATAACTAATACTCAAAGACGATCATAATTATGTACATGATATTTCCACTTATGAAATTGATTTTCATTATTCCCATACATTCATCATCTAAAAAAACAATTTTAATCAAGATCCTTCTAGTTACCTCTAATAACTAAAACTAGAAAACATATAGTGGGAAATAATTATCATAGTATAAGTCCACATAATCAGGAAAAACTATTTATAAGATATATAAATAAAGATACCTAATTATTAATCTATGAAACCATAGGATTATTTAAGGTTTTTAATTTTCATATTCTATTTAAATATTTATTATTTTTCATAGTGAGTTTTTGATTCATGGAGCATATCCCACAAGAATTTTAAACTAGGTGTACAACAAGTCCGGTGATCATTCATTAGTTCTCAACCATGTGTAGCTCAATATGATGTTTTTATGTCTGTTACCCAAATATATAGCTATTTCAAAACCACATTAAATTCATGTATCTCAAAATGGATTTATTTCATGGAAACTAGTCGATATAACATATATAGAGACCATTTCATAACATATATTGATATTATATCAAATCTAATGAATATTTAGCACATAAAACAAGTACTTTCCTGAGGACCATAATAGTTTAGTGTCTCGTGAAACTTGGATCAAATTATTATAGCTTGGTGAATGATCTTTATAATATACCATAATGTTATCCACCTTAATAAATCCCTATGTGTCTCTGGAATTATGAATAGAGGTATTTTCCCTTTCCATAAAAGTGAAATGGATTCCCTCTCATCCCATAGTGGATTGGGTTTCCCCATCATCCCATTGTGGATTGTGATCCCGTATCTTCCGAAAGCATATTGGGAATCCAAATATTAACATAGTGGATAATGATTACCTATATTCTTATTGTATATTGGGATTCCCCATATTCCCATAACAGATCTGGTTTCCCAATCCTCTAATAGTAGATCAAGACATAACTGTTTCACATTTTTTAATTAGACGGACTTGTTTCCAAATTTGGATCAATTATGATGACTTATTCCCCATAATTATCTCATGAGATATAACTCATTATAAGATTCCTTGGATGAAGATATATTTCCCACCCATCACATATTACAATAATACATACTAGTGCAACAAGATATTAATACACGAATCATATGATTACCAATAAAAAGTGATAGGCTTCATAAATAATATTTCATGACACATGAAATGTAATGGGTATCATAAAATTTTAACATATCATTACCTACTGGAAATAGGTAGGTTTCTTAATAATTTTATCTAATTATAAGAGCTGAAAACAAATAGATTACACATGAATATAAACCATGGTAGAGGAATAAGTAACATATACATAATTCCATCAAAACAGAAACCATTAAATTAAGAATATGAATGGTATCATTTGATCACATCCCGAGTAATGAACAAAATATAAAAATGTATGTTATTTTTTATGGAGAATGATTTGGAAGATCACATGAAATATTTCTTATGGAAAATATCCTTTCTTCGAATATACATTTTTCAAAACCACTTCAAAACCATTTTCTTATAATTAATGCGTTACTATTTTATTTTAAACATTTCTTGTGGAAAATATATTTTCCCTTATGAAAATTTTATTTTTACAACAAAATTCATTTGGATGAAAATTTATTTTCAAATATATTTGAAAAATTATAAAAGAATCAGAAAATGTTTTTAAAAAAATTTTCATTCAAACCCACTTAATATATTAGAAAAAAAAATTCAAAACCATTTTAGAACCATTTTCTAGGAAAATAAACTGAATAACAATAAAAGGCTCGAAATCATTTTGAAATCCCTTTTTTTTTTAAAACCAATTTAAATTAAAAAAATATCTAGAATATTAGGAAAACAAAATGATTAGAAATAAACTTGTAAACATACAAAGGATGTTTCAAGGAAATGTAGGTCATGAAAATGGGTATGTATGTACATTCCAAACATCTTATTTATGACTGTTATGATTGGGAAATATCATTGAGTGTTAAAGTTCAAGAAGAATATTTTTAAAAATGTTTTTTTAAAAATATTAATATTGGGTAAAAATTCCCATTAAGAAATTGGATAATAGTGAAATATTTTTTTATATCTTTTTTAAATCATTATTTTTGAGGAACGTAGATTTCCGACCAAAATTATAATTAAAGTATGATTTTTATAAAAACATTTTATTAATTATCTTATGTAAAAAATAGTATAAAATTGTACCATTACTTTAATATAATATGAATAATGAAAATATGTGATAATTTTTGAGAGTTCATGAGAGTTTGACTATAAAATTTCATCAATTAATGAGTAATTATAAACAATCTCGGTAAATGATGAAATTATTGCAATAAATTGTTATCACATTCAGAAAATAAATTTATATAAAATTAAATAATTAAATTAAATGAAGATTAAATTATCATGAAAATAATTTTATTCATTATATAACATGAAAAAGGCTGTCTATACACCTCATAGAAAAATATAGGTGCATAAAATGGAATTTGTCTCTAAGAAGCAATATTGAGACAAAATTACGATATAGATTTGGTAAATTTTGAAACATAATCCTGATGAAAGAAATATCATCAATTGTATATCTAAGTAATCATAAATTTTCATTTAATAAAAACCTAATACATCCATTGACATCATACATTCCATATAAAATAAATTTGAGGTGAACATAGTTTTTGTCTCATGGATAATAATTGTGAGAAGAGAAAACTGATACTGCTTGAGTAACATTAAAATCCATATCTGAATTAAATAATAACATAAATCAGATATTTTAATATAATTAATTAATATAAATTAGTGATAGAAAATTTATTATGGAGGTATATACACCACACAAAAATATTGAGTGGTTAATTCAACATGTATCTCACAAAAATAAAATGTGAGATGAAATTCCCTTACTTTAATTATTATGATTATTCATAACTTTTATAACCTACCATATAATAAATATATTTTTATTATAAAACTACCAAAGAACAATATTATTATATCTTATACAGTATATAATTTTATATGACTATATATTACATTTTTTTATCAACTCCATGTTAATACTATATTTTAGGAAATATTTTCTTTTTGTATCATATTTTTTTCTTCTTATTCATGATCATATTTCAAAGACCATGATTTACTTATTTTATTAATGTAAATAATGATATAAATATTATATATATTCAGTATAAATGAATTTATTATAATATATAAAATATTTAATCATGAATTAAAATACAACATTTATGGAGACAGTATGTCGTATAAACACAAGGATGTTGGTTCTGTTTTATTATCATATTAAAATAATGTAAGTAAATAAAATATTTGTAGATATATATAATTTCATTATAGTAAAATAAATATTTCATATATGTCATATAATTTCATAAAATCTAACCTTAGTACATTGATTGTTGAAAGTGAATGTGTCACATAACTTTCAAGAGGAGGTAGTCCACACGTTCACAAATGAAGTAATCATATTTACAAAAAAATGGAATGAATGAAGGTATGTTTTATATAATAAATTCAAAATCATAAATAAAACATAAATATCATAAATAATACATAATAACATAGATTTCATCATAATTTACAACCATGATGGGAGGTATAGAATAAATGAACAACATCGTTCCGTGAGGTTGTAGTTCGTTGTACATAAGAAAAGCAAGTTCATTACCCATTAAGTGGTGGTGTGTGAAACTATAAGTTTAACCATTATTATTACATTATATTATAATATTGATGATTATTTTTTTTATAGTGTCATGTAATGAGAAGATTTTATGGTGGTAATTATAATAAATCACTAGATATTGAAGAAGGATGTTACAACTTATTTTGGTAACACTTTTTGGTTTGGGTAAAAGGGATTCCATCATTGGATTTCCACCTATATAGTGAATTATTGGAAAAAGGGATGGATTTGGAGATATTATTTGATAAGTTTTTTTGTGATCCAATGTCCTTGAGAGTTGTGAATTAGTGGGAGGGTTGATTTCCTCTTTATAATGACAGAGGAGTCACATTCTTGTAAATTATGGAAAATCATATTCTAGGGATATTTTTCCCATGTCACATGGCCCCAATAATGGAAAAAATTGGATGAAATGGAATATATGGTCAAATTATGTTCATATAATAAATTTTGGATAATTTTATTAGTCATTTTGGCTCATAACATTAAGGTTTCGAAATTTGTTATGCTAAATTTTCTCCTAAACATTATAATTAAATTTAATCACCTTCACTAATTATTATGGTGAAAATCTATTTTTACATTATTAAAAATTGTAAATAATTCTTATTAAAAAATAGAAACCATTTTTATAAATTCAAATAACATAATTTGTAGAATATTATTTAAATTTAATCCCACAAAAAGTATGATAATGTATTATTTTAAAATAACAAAGTTCAAAAGTGTGAAAATTTTTTATATCCAATTCCATTGTTGAATTCATTATAATGGAAAAAATGGATCAATTTATGTCATAATTTTCTATTAAAACTTTAAAACCAAAAAATGATAATTTAAGTACATAAAAAAATAAGATGAAAATTCATTTTTGAATTCAAATTCAGTGTGTTTAACTATTCCTAAAAAATGACACTTCATTGGAAAATACCAATAATTCACCCAAAGTAAATATAGATACTATAAATCAAAAATTAATTTTATATTTTCAACTGAAAATTATAAATGATTCATAACTCATATTTAAAATTGGTTCTCTATTAAAATTGTTGTAAAATTACTCTTTAGAAAAATACATCTTTCTCTTCATAAAATTTGATTTACAATTATATTATACAAATAAAATATATTGGATGAGTATAAAAAACATTTACAAAGTATATAAAATATAAATTTAAATGAAAATATTACTCAATAGTTGATTGTTTAATATATTGGGATAAAATTGGTTTTTATAATGAAAAATAATTTTATTAGAAAAGGGTTATCTTCATTCTGAAATAGTTTTTATTTTCATTTCAAACTAATTAAATATAGAAAGATTCAATTTATATATGTGTGTGGATCATGTTTTAAAATTTTAGTTAATATTATTCATAAAATATATTATAATGGAAAAGTGCTAAATATAATTTTATTTTTACAGTAATATTAATATTATATTGTAGTCTTGTTAAACTCAGCCTTGTGTGTTACCCGACCTATTGAACGGACTTGGTATTTTGTGAATGTCAAGCCAAAAATAGTTTTCAATATACCAAAATAAACTATAATATTTTTATGTAAAAACTCATTTATTTTAGTTGTGTATATTTCAAGCCACCAATAGTCCATTCATATAACAAATGCTATATTTAGTGTCGTGTGAAATGACAAATTACAAAAAAAAATCATATTCCACAAAATATTTGGATTTTATATCATCAATACCATTTCTAAGCATAAATCCTCACAGGGATGAACCTTATGTGTGAAACATAACCATTTCGCCTCATAAAACCTTTAGTCAATTATTCTTATCTTTGACACCATGATCCTTTAGTATTAGACACCTTATCTTTCTATGACTCCTTATGTAATGACATATTGAATTTTCAACATAAAATATCTTGTAAAACCATCACTGCCACTATTTTTTGATTGATAAATACCAAAACACTGTAAAATTATCCATCTATCTATAGTAAACCTCCAATAGTCAACCCATGACATCATGACTTGTCTATTCCTCACCCATTTTCCTCATTCTATCTGCCTTTACTCTCCCCTTCTGTAGAATAGTCAATCCATAAGGGTATTAATAGGAAATTGATGTATTATGATTTGATTCTAGGCCCCTATATTATTTTGTGAGCCTCTATCTATTATCATTGGATTTTAATAGATATAAAGTGTTATTATTAATGTCACGTGATCTAATATAGGCGATAAACATATTATTAAATATTTAAATTTGGATTTTGAATTGTTGAAGTCTATGACTATATGAATTGTATGGATTATATTGAGATAGATATCATTATTTTTTTAGAAAGTGAAATGTTTTATTTGAAATAGGTTATATGATTATAGGATCTTGAGTTTTATGTCTCTAATTTTTTTTATGTCTTGGGTGGTTAAAGAATTGATCCACCAAGTAACAAAATAATTGAATTTGAGTACCCAATAAAACATCCAATGTGGTTGTCTCTATTTGAGGTCCATTGAGAGGCAATAGGGGTTAGAAAGATTAAATATTTGAAACTATTTTTATTTTTTGTTGATAGATGAATATACTTTTTTTAATTTATATAAATTTAAAACCGAATTGGGGTGTTTTCATTGAATTCGACAAAATTCTTTTGGGAGAGGCCGTTCATTTTTTCTTTTACCATTCTTTCCACTTATTCAATTTATGGATTGAGGATATGTTTTTTATTTTTTTAATAAAGTCATATTATCCTCATTAATTCTCTTATTACCTCCCTCTCTCTCTTACTACAATTTATGTAGGTTACTCAATGTATTTTGATATGTGATCTCATCATAGAAAAAATTAATCACTCTAATTAAATGTTCTTCCTTATGTGAGGGTTAAATTTGGATAATGAAGGTTGTACAATTTACCATAGTAATTTTTTATGGTACATAATTAATTATATAAATGTTTTTGGGATTTAGTTGATTTGTATTGAATTTTATGACCATCTATGTTATAAGAATTAGGGAATTGTTTTCATGGGAATCAATAGTAAATTAATATATTTAGGTGATTGGTTTGGTTTATAGATTTTGATATATCATTTACTGATTTTCATTTAACTATTATATAAATCTTATTTATTGTTTACATAGTATAATGAGATCACTAATCAATTTTTAATGATGGATTTCATAATCCTCCTTTATTTTAAATGGGGTTTTCTTGTGATGTGATATATATTTTTTCAAATCATTAAAAAATTGTAATTTTTTATTTTAAAAATGTATATGATAGATTTTTATAATTTTATTTTAGTTATAAATTATATTTTATTATTATAATATTTTATATCATGTCCATTTGAGAATGTTATGGAAGTATCTTTCTATATACCTGTATTTTCATCAAAATAATTATTAGTTCTTTTATAAACATTCATTTTCAAAATTTATTTCAATAATTGAGAAAGAAATATTTATTTGTTCATTTTTATATATGAATAAATTTTTTTAAGTAATTTTATGGTTCTTTTATATTATAAACCCCTAGTAACTAATTTTATTCCCTGTAATATATTTCATTAGTTCGTAAATAATTTTTTTCGTAGTATTATTGGATGTTGTTATGAATGAATTTATTTGTTCATTATAATAATTTTAAATTCTATTCATTAATTTCATATTTAAATCAAATGAATTACTTGTTAATGAACAAACACATAACCTTAATTTAAAAACATTCATCATTGGTGATTCAATTATCAGTATTAATGGTTTTGAAAGTGAAAATTCATCGTTTTCTGATTTGAAAGATTTCAATTATATTACTAATTATTTAAAATGGATCCATTTGACATGAATGCTATATTTACTAATGAAAATGGTCATTGGGATGAATCTTAATTTTTGGTTGTTTGGTCTGATATCTCTCTTTATTAATTATGGAATATTCTTTTATAGGAGTTGTTTATTATATGGTTCAATTTCCATATAATTTTCTCTTTTTATATACAAAAAGTTATTAAATCTTACAGAACTCAGGGTTTTTCTTTCATACATATTCTATAATTAGTTTTTTATGTTATTTTAGTTTTAAATTTGGGTTGATACCTTTGTATAGCTTCTCTTATTCTACATAAAAGTGTTTCTGAGCATTTTTTTTAAATTACAAAATGATTATTGGTGGTTTTTTGTGGATTAATATATAGTAATTACATTTTATTTGTTATTTTCTTGATCCAAATTCTCATGCTATGGGACTCGAGTGTGTCTCTTTGATTTTCTATTAGTCATTAGTTTAGTAATTTTTAATTTTTAGAGTGAACATATTGTTGAGAGATGTAAATTAAGGTTTTGATGTGTCATGATATAGTGGGATGTTGTAAAAAATGGGAGATTGAGTAAACTGACCACAGTGATTCAAGGGGTGGATTAGTATATGAATGTTATCATAGGGTCATTTATTACCATTTAAGAGAATTACTAAGTGTTTTGATTAGTATGGAATTTTATAGTTCTTGAGCAGTGGTTCTAAGAATTTTTTGGGACTATATACAGTGGGTTGACATGAATGATCTCATAATTAAACATCAATAATCTCTATAATATTTTTACAAACGAAATATTTATAATTTAACCATATCAACCCAGTTGATCTATTTAGTTATATATTATATATATTATTTCAATATGTGTTTTGATATATATCATGTTATTATAAATATTATTCTTAACATATTATTACTTTTTAGAAATTTAACATGATTTTATGAATCCTTATTAATGAGAACTCGATTATATATGAATTTTCCATGTTTGTTAATTATATTGGTATCATGATGTTATCAATGTATATTAGTTGTGCAGGTTAACAGGTCATGGATGAAAGAACTTATAGGCTTATTGGTTATAATTATTAGTATTTATTATTCTTATTATATATATTGATATAATAATTTAAAAAATACAAAATAATGAGATATTTGGTATATCATGTCAATGGTGGAGAATGATAAGGGTATAAAGGTTCCAAGAATCTCATCCCCATTTCCCTCATTCCCATGGGATGAGTATAATGAAACCTATGTATTTACATTTTATAAAAATAATTTCAATTTACCATTTTGTATTTTCCAATGCAGTTAAAATATTTATTTATAAATTCATATCTATCTTCAAAGAAGGTTTCAATTCCCCTAGTAGTGTTAGAGTAATGCATTTTTAGTCATTAGTATATAACTGACGTTATTTTTTAAACTTTTATTATTATTCAATCATTTTTTTTCAAATAATGTTTTTGTATTTGATAATTATATAGTCTCTTCTAATTATTTCACTTAATAATATACATATGGGAGTGGAGGTATCTTGGGGGGTCTTACCAAGACTTCATAATAATTACGTGAAAGTGAACATTAGTGGACATGAAACACCCTATTTATAATTTTAAGTATAGGTAGGAATAACTATATCAAATTTTTTTTAGTGTATGCAACTTCACAATATATTATAAAATGAATATTATGCTCGATAGTTTATGTGATATAACATATCGATCCTAAATGAACAACTATATATTATTATATAAATGTTATTATTATAAAAATATCATTAGAATATAGGGAATGAATATTATTAACTAAATATTAATTTATGGGTTATATATGTATATAATGCATTGACCAGTTAATTAAAAGTGAGTGTAAAACATATTTTAGTATAAATGGTAATGGTTTTATAGAAAAATTAATTGTTCACAACCGGGTTTATACCAATAAATAAAAAAATACTATTTTTGGACAATATTAATGAATTAAATATATAATAGAATAAATATAATATTTAAAACAATTATTATTTGTTTTCTATACCTGATATTTGAATAAATCCAATTTTACACATAAAAGAAGTATTTTCAGAAGAAATTTATTTTGACATCTATTGATGGAAAATTTGTTTTAAATATAGTTTTTAAAAATATTATAAATTTTATTTGAAAAAAAATAAACTTCTTCGTTGAATAAAAGAATGAAAATTTAAATTTTCTGAATTGATTGTATTTTTCTGATAAGATTAATTTTTGGAGGAATAGTGAAAAAATACTGCAATTTAAATGAAAATTAACTTTCCATAAAATTTTTTTATTGTGTTACATTATATTTTTGAAATATTTTAATGATTAATAAGATAATGATTTTATAATTAAATCCAATTATGGTCAATAGAATCTATTTTATACTGAAATTGTTTATAAAATCATTATCAACTGTTAAATGTTTCTAATTTTAAAACACCCTCTCTCGATCCATCAACAATGTTGATTTTTAATTCTTTTATTAAATTTAAATGTTTTTAATTTTGAAAAAAAGATTCCATATTTTTTATAATAAGTTCCGTATTTAGTGAATAATTCCGATTTATTTTTGTACATTATTAGTATCAAATTTAGTAATTTATTTAACATGCTAAAAAGTATACCAGTTAATTATAGGTAAAAATAATATTATAAATATCATATATAAATACCCTAAATGATATCCCAATTTCATTAGATGGTTTTTATTGACAAAAAGAATCATTGGGATGAAGTTATAACCTTTGGAATCAACAAGGATGAGAGTATGAATTTTATAATATTGTATTCAAAGAAAAGTTGATTTTGTCACACTTTTGGTTTTAACAAGTGAAATCTTTTTAAATTGTTTAATATAAGGTAAATATTCGTATATAAAAATATTTTAAAATATAAAACTTTTATAGTCATCATTATATTTTTGTAACTTTTAGCGAAAAAATAATTTATTTAAAGGCTTATTTAGTTATGATAAATTAATTTCTTAATTAATGGAACTATCAAATAAATGATATTAAAAATATAACAATAAATATAATTCTAGGGATATAATTTCAACCACTAATATAGTATATTACATTGACATGATATTTATGTTTTATTGGTATTGGTTTGAATTTTAGATCTTTAGGATATTTTTAAAATTCGTGTAATGAATTGGGGCTAAATTGACATTATTGATATATTAAAATAAATAATATTATGTTATGTGATATAAAATATAAAAAAATATAGATTTCATCCAAATATCTTTTATAAGCCTCAAAATGTTATAAATGAATCATTTTTTGTAATTTTTAATTATATTGTATTTATATTAACCTATAAATTTTAAATTACATGACACCACGCTAAGAGTTAATGGGGTAAAATAAGGGTTAAAAAGGGATTAATAAATAATAAAAAATTGACTAATTTTTTTTAATGGAATTATGCCCACTATAATAATATATTGGAAATAAAACAATTTGGACCCATTTGTAATATAATATTAATATAAAATAATTTAACATTTTGATGAATTCCAAGAGTATCCACGTCTCTTGTAAAAGGGAATCCATTACTCTCTATTAAACACACATTAAAACCATTTTTACACGGCCAATATCATCAAAACTACCTTCTGTGAATCAATACCAACATTATTGAGGCATAATTGTAGGAATAAAACCACCTTATAGGTGTTGAGTTGTTAATCAATGGTGATTGACTGAAGAAGAGATGTCATTTTTAATTAACTTTTTCAATTTTATTTCTTCATTCAATTCCCTCAAATATTCATAAAACTTGACTAAATAATATATCATGTATAGTAGATATAAATTTATGTTATTATATTGATATCATCAACTAAATCCATCTCCATTTCAATCAAATGGGAAAAAAATTTAATTGCACGTGCCTACGACAGACTACCCCCTCTTGAACCGATATAATTTTTTCTCCATCACTGTCTCTCAAGACTAGTTATAATGATAGAATTAATATTTATATATTATATTCAGGTTATATTTATCAGTATTAAATAATAATATATAATTTTCATTCATACCTTTCTATATACAAAAAAAGATAATATTGTTGATGCATACCTGTGATCAATCACCTCCATTAAGCGATGTGATTTATTTTTCTTCGCCACATCACATGGATGAAATATATAAGTATATTTAAATAATTAATATTATATTAATGATATTATGATAATTAAGGAATTATAAAATTATGATTACCTACATTTTATAATCTTCAATTGAAAAATGAGAACGTTATTCATGCGTACGCACAACCTAACACCTAAATGATTATAACACAGTTCAGTTTACTTAACCATAATTGAGGGGTTGAATTAA
The DNA here is from genome assembly GCA_963277665.1 of Viscum album. Classification (NCBI taxonomy): domain Eukaryota; kingdom Viridiplantae; phylum Streptophyta; class Magnoliopsida; order Santalales; family Viscaceae; genus Viscum; species Viscum album. The sequence continues at coordinate 734,152,611 of OY728152.1, read as the reverse complement.
ATATATAATTTATATATAAATTTTTCTCTTATTTAATGAATAATATTCTGGTGATGATGGAATAATACCACCTAAACTATTGACATCATTAGAATTTCATTTTGGACTCATGTACCGAATATCATCAAAATTTCAGACACACACTTATAGAATTAAGTAATTGTTATGACATGGAAATATGTTATATATACTGTGTAATAAAAAAATTCTACAAGAAAATAATTAATTAACTTATTTACTTTATTTATACAGATAATGGACAAACATGGAGAATCATATTCAATGTAAAAGATTTCTTTTCATTCTGCTTTCATTTGGGCATTTTGTAATGATATGCACCATTATTGTTTTATAAGAAGTATATATAAGGAATTTGAAATTTAATATCCATTTTTATCTTTCCTTATATTATTTAGTGTTTTTATATAAATTTATTATTTTTTGTTGCATATTATTTAAATGTTAAATGTGATATAAGATACATTGAATGTATAAATATTTAGTTGACAAATATTTTTCTCCAGGTAAATATTCTTGATATGATTTTATATATTTACTATTTGTATTTAATGTTTTATTAAAGGAAATAATATATTTATTTTTAATTTTCTTAATTTTTTTAATTGGAATCTATTTTCATGTTTTATATGAAATATTCTGTAAAATGATTCTAGGAATGTTTTTTAATATATATGCTTATGATGACTCATATACTATTATGACTGTTATTTTTTATTTCTACTACTCAACATTGAATTGTCTATTTAAATGAAAAATAAATAAATTTTTCCCATTAATTTATATATTGGAGTTTTATTTTTTTTTATAAATTGATTTATTATTTCAATATATTTAAATAATTTCATGTGATTGTTATAACATATTCTGAGTGAAATTAGAAAAATTCAAATATTATATGTGTTATGACTATAAAATGGGACTTGGACTTTTAATGGGTGGTTACATGATAATATAGGGATGGGTGGTTTTGTAATAAACCAAGGATTCTAGGTAACGTTATAACCACTAATTCATTGGGTCTGGAAGTTGATTGAATGGTTTTTTATTTATAATAGTAACATGTATGGAAGTCGGCCGCATAGTTTTTCAACTATAAGAGTGACAAGTATAATTGTTTCCCAGGGAACCATTCGGTACATTCTATGATTTTATTTGATTTATGATCACCATATGATTACAAAAATATTATAAAATGTGATTATATTAAATGGAAAGTATTTACAACTTATATAGGGTGAAAAGTATTAATTTAGGATAAACTATTCCTGGGTTCTATTTTTTATCATTTTATTAACTATTTAATTTTTTTATATATGTTATTGATAATTTTATTCTCATCCGAAGAATTGTTAAATGTTGTTCATATGAAATACAGATGAGTATGTATTTGGAGATTTCATGTTGAATGTCATTAAGAGTTTTTATAAAAGTGAACATGATTTATATTTAAATGTTTTAGATTATTGAAAAGGGATACACATTAGAAGTTTCCACTGTGTATTGTTATGTTTTTTATTTATGAGTTAGGTCCAAACCCACTAATGCTCTAAACCCTAAAATATCCTCATTGTGAATAAAGTTAAAATTCATGACATAAATCAATATTTTCTAATGTTTATGTTTCTGTCCTTATAGTTGATATCAGAGGAAAGGTTTAGAAAACATTAGTGGTTAGGATAATGATAATATAATTCCCTTAAAATATTTTACATTATAGTTAATGTAAAATTATGTAGCATTTAAATATTTACATATTGATTTGACTATGCTATGTATGTTTCTAATGGTTTTACATATAAGAAAGCAGGTATCTGTAATGGGAAGGAATCTAGTGGGAAAGAATACCTACAAATCAGTATCCTGAGATGGTTGAAATTGGATTAGATAATTTTTTCCTTGATGTACCATTTGAAATATTATATAAATTGAGGTGGTATCGATCCCTGAGAGGAACCTAATATTTTGTGAAAGAGAATTTATATAGTGGAACATTAAATGAGAAATTTTCCTCCATCATTTAGATGATCATATGACCATATGTGTAATGAAGGATGGACTAAATATTTAGAAAAGAGATTTGACCTTATGGGTTGTTCAGATTAAAAATATAAAGGTCAAGAAAATAGTCATTTTGAAGGAAATCAGATCAATGGTGGTCATTGGTTAAAAATTTTAGTGTATGTGAATACGTTTATACCATATAATGGGTTGAATTTAATAATATATTCCTCAATAAATTTTTCCATATGGATGTCTGACCTAGTATGTTGAAACAATTCTTGGAATTTTGAAAAATAGAAGAACATTTGTGGCGGTATATAAATATGATTTTAACCATTTCGAAATTTTCATTTTGAATTTTATCCTAAATCCTAATATAATGAAATATCATTTTTTTACTCAGGATTGAAGCCATGATATCAAAGGGAATAGCTTTTCGTGAATCCAAAATATATGTGAAACAAGTTTTATGTGTCTATATGGTATAAATGGAACTTGTTGATGATCATGTGTCCCATGAATATAAGAAAAATTTTAGGTCTAATTGGTAGTTACTATTGAAGATTTCAACAATGAATATTGATTGTTAGAAAACCAAACTCTCGTATTGTAAGAAGTGAGGTAAAAATCATTTGGTAGAATTTATTTCAAATATGGGGATATGATTCTTATGTGGTATGACTAGTTATATGTTTCGTTAATGTAATAGAGATAACCCGGAAAGAAAATAGAATCACACAATAATTTATTATAGTTGTAATGAGTTTGGACATTATGATATCCTGTGTACAAATTTAGTTAATCAGGGATTAAATCAAAATGATTAGAAATTAAAATGTTTGGTATAATTTTATTATACTTCTATAATTGATGCTAAGACATCTACTAATGTAATGGAATCACTAAGTATCTCAATAATATTTGATAGTTATCCCTACGCTCTAGTATTTATACATTCCTTGTGATGTTTTAACTGATGTTATTATAATGTGAGTAAGAAAATTTGGGATACTTTTAGTTGCTTTATTGTTTAATTGAGGATTTAGTTTAATGAGAATTATGCTTTAAAATTTAGATGTGAGTTTTAAGGTATTAATAATCTTTAGGGTTTATATAATCTTTAGTGATAAAGGTTATTATTAGGGATGTTCATCACCTGATCGTGAAATTGTTCTTATTAAAGGGAAATATATAAACTATTTATATTTTCATATATTTATAGGTAGTAATATAAATCATCAAATCTATGAAAACGATCTTAAAAAAAACTTATCGGTGTACCTCTCTCACAGAGAAATCAGTGAATATTTTAACCCATCACATAATTTTTATTTTGTGATAATATACTTTCTTATAACCCTTTTCTCTATCTCAATTCATCATAAATTAACATTTTATTATCTTAAATGTCTCCATTTTCCTACTGGAACCCTAGTATGTGTTATCCCAGGTGACTATTTTACTTCCCATTATTTATTTTAATGTTGTAGTCTCAATGATGTTGGATTTCAATAAAGGTTTTTTGAATAGTAAAAATGTTATTTTAGATAATGAATTCAAAATTGAGATGTTTAAATTTCCCTAGGGGGAAATTCAACATCCCATGATTATATGAAAGAAACATTATATTTGACAATGTGTATGATATGAGACATTGAGCCTAAACAAACAACTAAATTTTATAATTTGAATGTTAGAATTATAACTTAGCTTCTAGAATAGTAGGAATGATTATTATTTATTAAATTATGAAAATATTGGTTACCCAGGAATATATAATTATTTTACTAATAAATTATAACTGAATGTTAATCCTTTAAAAAAATAAATAGTTTTATGAGAAAATATTTAAATGTACACAATTGTGTTTTATATCAAAAAATAAATAAATAACTAATTTAGGATTATATTAATGAATTATATATATATAATTTATTAAATATAATTTTTAAAATACATCGTGTGTATTTTTGAGACTTGATATATGAAAAAATCAAATTTTAAGTAGAAAAGAATTATTTTTCAAAAAACCATTTTTGTTGTCTTTTGATAGAGCACTTGTTTTCAATATAGATTTTGATCCTTATAAAAATTATATATGAAAAAATAAACTCCTTATTTTGAATTTTAATATCATAAAAAATTATGGTTCTTTAGATTTCAGATAACATTCATGTTTTGATGAATAGTCAAAAATACAAAATTTTAATTGAAAACAACATTTCTATATAATTTATTTATAGTGGTAAGTAATATTTTTCAGTTCTTTAAAATTACTATTATATAATTTGTTATCATTTAATCCAATTTAGGTTATTTAAATAAATTTTACATTTAAATTGGATATAAAAACATTGTTAAATTTTTAATATTTTTACCTCAAAAACATGTTATCTCATTTCATCAACAGGATTAATGCTTAATTAAATTTTTAAATCTAAGTGTGTTAAATATTAAATAATTGATTCTACATTTTGGATCAAATTTTCATAAATTAGTAAATAAGTAACATTTATTTTTGGACAACTGGAATACGAAATTTCTTAATTTTTTATTATCACCTTTAAAGATAAACCAGGTAACTAGGGGTAAAAATATATTTAAAAATATTATAAAATTACCATAAAACATGTCAAAATTTAATTGGAAAAGATTTTTTTGACCAAAAACATCTATTTTATGACTCTATTACCATTCTATTCTTCATGGGTGAGAGTATGATATTTATTATATTATATTCATAGAAATGTCAATTTTGTGACACATTTGTTTTTAATAAGTGAAATATTTTTAATATTGGGTTATATAATAGATAGTTTCGTCTATAAATAATATATTTAATATTAATAATTTATTATATATAATGTTATTTTATTTTAAATTTTTATGGAATAAATAATTATATTAAAATCATATATAATGAAGATATAGTAATTTTTAAATTAAATTGGAATATAAAATAATTGATATTAAATATATTGAAATAAATATAAATGGACTATATTAATTTCAAAAAAAAAAATTTAAATAATCATTTGAAATTATAGTTATGTTTTAGAAGTAATGGTTTCAATGTATATTATATTTTGGATATTTTTAAAAAGGCAAGTAATGAATAGTGTTGAAATTTCAATTATTTATATTTTAAAAGAAATAATATTTCATTATATGATATAAATTTCTAAAAATACATTTTTAGAAATTTGATTATTATATGTCTTAAAATGTCATAAATTATTAATTTATTAGTATTTTTCTATTTTATAATAATTTTTTTTCTTAAAGTGTAAATTCCATGAGATTCTATTAAGAGTTAAAATATTAAAATAAGGGTTGAAACAAAATTATATGGATTAAAAAATAGTCATAAATTTTCTATTTTTTGTTGGATGAATTTATTTCAACTGATACTCAATCTTTATTCCATGTGAAATATTTTGGACCCATTAGAATAGAAAAATAATTTATATTTGTTTAATATTTGGATGAATATCATGAGTACCCCTCCAATCTCCTTACAAAGGTGACACACTATTTTCTTTTCAATACAATTCAAAACCAATATTTTTCAGCCAATAACTCCCAACATACCTTCCTATAATACATCTCAAAATTCTAGGGGCTTTATTTTATGCATAACAACCATCTTAGAGGTGTTAAGGTGTTCATCGATGGGGATTATTCAAAGAGGATGTATCATTTTTAATAAACTATTTCTATTTTATTTATTTTAACATGTCATTAAAATATTATCAAACCATGATTAAATAATAAAATCAGTATCTAAAATTTACATAGATTTTATTATTTAAATATAATAACCAAAAACCATGTCAATTTTTATATAATAGGAAAATAATTATTCATTTGTGCTTATGGAGAACTATTTCCTCACAAACCGATATAATTTGTTTCCCATCACCATATCACATGAAAGGTTATAAGGATATAATTATTGTTTGTATATTATATTCCTGATATTTTTATATTTTTTAAATAATAATATATAATTTATTTTCTACGCTTTCTATAAATATAAAAATCATAATTTCGTTCATGCCTACGTGTGAACTATGAACTCCACAATGTGATGTGATTCATTTTTCATCAACAAATAACAAGGTTTATATAAATAAGTATATTTAGATTATTAAATTTATATTAATGATGTCATTATAATCATATAAATATAAAATTAGTATTACCTTCTTTCCATAAGGATCACTCAAATAAAGAGATGTTACTGATGAATATATGCGGCCTATTATCCGCATGATTATAATATAGATAATATTTCATCACCATAAATATTGAATGGATTTAAAATTATAATTGATGTAAAAATGTGATTAATATGTCATTAATATTATTCAGGATAGTATGGACTAACACCACATTGAATATTGATGTCATTCCAAAGTCCTGTTATACTCATGTATATAATATCATCCAAGTGATTGATGGGAAATTATATAACTAATTAATTGTTATAAAAAAGTAATAATTTATATAAAATTAGAAATAAACAATTAAAATATTCTCATAATTGTAAATAATTATCCTTTTTCTATTATTTATGATTATAAAGATAATTTTGGATGAATCAGACCCAATATAATGGATTTGAGATCAATACCCTTTCATTGAGACATATCTTGATCATATGCAGATTTATTATTTTATAATGTATATATACATACCCTTTTACACTTTATATACACATTTTACCTTTCCAATTGTTATATAATGTTTTTTTTTAATTTTTATTCAATAATTTTTATTATGTTCTAAATTTTCTATGTGGTATGGGACGCTTTTAATGTTTAAATATTGATTTGAAAAATCATTTTCTCCATGTTTGTATTCTTTATATTATTCTACATATTCATTTTATGGATATAAAATTATTTTGAATGAAATTTTATCAATTTTTTTAATTTTATTAATATGTATTTAAAATCAATATTTTAACATGTTTTATATAGAATGTTTTGATAATGACTAGAGGAAATGTTTTATTGTATTTGGCAACAATGAGTCCTCCGCCATTGTGACCATTAGTTGTTATTTATATTCCTCTAAAAGAATTAATTTTTTACAAGAAAAATAAATACCTTCATCAGGTTTTTGGATATTTTGGAAAAGAAAATGATTTTGAAAATGTATTGATTATTTCACTATCTTTAAAGGATTTAATTTGATTACAAATTAAATTTTAGGAGTGAAATGCGAAAAATTGATATATTTTTTGTGTTATGATTATATAATGGTACATGGAAATTTATTAGAGAATATGTGATAAAATAAGGAAAAGTGGTTCAATGATAAAAAAGGATGGGTGATTACATTATGTCCTCAAACACATTGGTTATATAAAGATTATTGTATGTTTATTCAATTTATTATAGTAAAATGTATGGAGGTTGGCCTCCTGGTTATTACATTATAAGAGTAATAAGAATAAATATGTTATAAGGTTGATTTATGTATTTTATATAATTCGAGGGGATTTATATTGATATTTTTATTACCCAAAATAAATTTATTGATATTATTTTCAATGTAAATTATTTAGTAATTCATCAGGGTGAAAAGTATTAATTTCTGATAATATTTTCCTAGTTTTTAATTTTTATCAATGGACTTTTTGTTCCATTATTTTAAAATCCCTTACATATTTTTTGGGTGCTCATGTCCACATTTTTAATGCTTCTCTAGGGACACAAGTATGATTATGTATTTTCATATGTCGTGATAAATTTCTCGTAGTGTTTTCATAAAATTGATAATGCTTTATTTTCATATGATTTAGATTATTGAAAAAATTTGTACTATCAAAAAGTACCCAATTTTTATCATTATGGTTTTGTTATTTATGTGTTATAGATTAATAATCTAAAGCATTAAAACTAAAAATATCATCAATGTAAAAGAAATTAATATTCCTAATATCACTCAATATTATGTAATCATTAAGGAAAGGTTCTTACAGTGCACCAGATAGACATTGATGCCCCAATATCATGTCAGGTATCCACTAGGTGATGGAATTTTTGAGGCTGACCTTGGAAAGAGCCACCTTCAATATATGACAATATAAATATATATATATATATATTGAAGTTATTTATTTATTTTAACATTTATATTACTTGAATAGTGTTTTTATATTTTTTTGGTTTAATTATATATATAGTTAATTATTATTTTGATAATGTCATATCATGTACTCCCTTGTATATTTTTTCCATTTATTTTATGAAATTTGTATTATATAGATAGGTGATAAAACATGTTTGGCTTAATTGGGAATTTTCACATATTGTATCTATAATAGGGTAAATTATTCACTAATTACAAATTAATACTCTTATTGGTAGCCTATAGTCTCAATAATTAAGGTAACTTTATTAGTACATGGGACATACTGAATTAGGATTATGAAAGATCTGATTTGGGTCATTATAAACTAGGATCAGTATGGTGAATATGTTGTGTTGAATTTTATGGATATTTGATAAGGTGTTTTAGGACTTTTAAACAAACCTGTAAATTTACTTGGTCAACCTGTATATGGTATATTACGATGTTTGTAGGGATGTTTTGCTGTTTATTGTATGTATCATATGAATGAGTGATTTTTTGGTTTGTTTATATTATGTTTGGAATGGTGAAACTAGGATAGATCCATATAGCCCATCCAGAAGCCACTTTACACATAAATTAATGTATTATTAGAATAATTGATTATAAGAAATATGTATGTCATATCTAATGATTGTGATATATAAATGTGTTCTATTAATTACAAGAAATAATAAATTGAATTAATATTTCTATATTATTTTTGTCATGAAACCAATAACTAGAGTCACTCATATAATTTTAAATACTACAAATGATTTTCAATGTTATTAATGATGCACTGTTAATTATGTTTATGAATACCATATTTAAACTATTTATAAAAAATCAATATTTAAAGGAGTAAGAAAATATATTTTATGTACAATTGTATAAAATATAAGGGGTTTTGAAATATGGTTTAATTATATTTAAATATCAGTTACTTGGAAACTAATTAAGAATATTTTTTTATTCTTTCTTAATGGTTTTTTGGTAATATTGGCTTTTTAAAATGATAATATAAAATAATTTTAATGTAAAGGTAAATGTTTTATGTAGGTATATTTAGTTTTTTTAATATATGTTAAAATTTATTTGGTTAATCTAATTAAAATAAATATTTCATGTTAAATTAGAGTGATTGGTAGGTTTTGTAAAATATAATTATTTTCCGTCTATGAAATAATGCATGAATTTATATGGAATTAAATGGACTATTAATATGTATTAAAATGTTTGTAAATGTTGTTACAATATAGAAATTGTTAAACAATATTTTATTCTAATGGAATAGAGAAATAGAAGCCTATAATTAGAAGGGTTTTTTGCATAATTGACGTGCTTGTGCGTCAATTTTCAAATTAAATATGGGGGAATATGAAATTTTGTTTTTATTTTAGCGATTGTAAATTTGAGTCATGGTGATAATTTTAGGATATGAATCAATATGATTCATATGAATTATTGGGTATTGAGGTTGTTAAATTTGGTATTATAGAATATCGATTTTGGTAAAAAATGATATATGATGGGGGTTTTATGACCCATTATAGTACACTTTGAATTAAAGTATTATTAGGAATATAATTTTTGTAATTAAATATAGAAATTTATTTTATAATTTTATTAATTGTATTTATATTTAGATTGATATATTTCATAAGGTTCTAAAAGATTAACATTGGTATTTTGGAGGGTTTGATAATTAATAGTGACTGATGTTTAGGAATCTATGAGTTTTTAGAGTTAAACCTTCGGTGGTGGTAATAACAATCCATAGGGTACTTGGTAGATTTTCATAGGAAACCTAATAAGTATTACAATTTGGAGATCCTTATTTGGTTTACATCTAGTAAATTTAGGGTTTCAATCATGTATTTAGTATTACTATGATATTTTTATCTATTGGGGAAATATTATTTTTTCACTTTAATTTTTATTAGTCTCCTATCGATTTTTTTCGTCAGTTTTTTCCTGATCAATGAGGGGAATCCCCCTTTTCTATATGTTTTAATCAAAAAAATTATTTTTTAAATATATGATATAAAATTAATTTTTAACTTGATAAACATAGGAATACGCAACAATTTCCTTCAATATCCCCCTTTATTTCTAATTCTTTGATTTATTTTGGATGGTCTAGGTATTTTGGTTTCTAATTCCAAAAAAATAATAAAATTATGAATTGAGTTGAGTGGGTTTTTTTTTAAAAGGCATTCAATAAGGATATTTAATGTTTAATCCCTTCATTTATTCACTATTTTTATGATATTTATTTTCATAATTAATTTTATACATATTTTTTTATCTGGATTTAAATTGTATATTTTAACGGTAATTTGAATTGGTTTTATTTGTTACTTGTGATTTAAGTGTATTTTATTACGTATCTATGTTTATTTTTTTATTATTTTTGATATATAACGTATATAATTTTATATTCCACGTATATTACGATGGTTTATCGTTTTAATAGTATGAGGAGATCACTAAATGTTTATTACGGATGGTTGTTTCAAGCCCTAAGGGTTTAATTTGGTTTTTATATATGATATTTATATTAGATATCATTAAATATTTAGTCAAATACGAATAATGATTTTAAAAATGTAAATATGAGATTTTTCAAAGATCACTTCTATAATAAATTGATATATAATAATAATAATGTTATTGACCATGTTCGGTGGATTCATTTCCACACTAATGGAGTTCTATAGAAGACTCTAATTCAGGTGATGATTATAGAAGTGAGAAGGATCCGAAAAATATTTTCCTCGTGGCTTTATATCTGAGTAAGTTTTCTCATTATTTTCCCTCTTGTAATTATGGACCAAAATACCCATGATTAATGATATAAATATAATCTATGATAAACATCATTAATAAATTAGAAATCATTTATATAATCACATAACATCTCAAACTATGGAAAAACCCATAATAATGAGTTTAACAGAATTGAATTTTCATTTCATACACTACCATGGTTTTTTAAGTTTATAGTTTTAGGAAAATTTGAAGACATTACATATAAAATGGACACTTCCACACAATGAATAATTTTCCTAAAAAATGAAATTCTTATGATTAAACAAAAATTCCATACCTAATGCTTTTCTAACATTCAAGATGAGTCACTAAAACTGAATGATCTAACATGTTATAATTAATATACATCCTTAGTATATTTATAAAACATTTGAAAATATGGTATGAGGAAAAAATCTACAAGATTGATATGAAAATAGAAGAAACTAGTTAGTCCACTAATAAATCGAGAAACCCCTAAGAAAGTTTTCTATTTAAAATAATTAAACTTCTTACAGATTTTTTAAACAAAATGACTTGGGAAAACAAAATTTTGTCAATAAATCCAATTAAACATATTTAAATCATATATAAATCATGAGGGTATCCTGATAAATCATTTTTATCATCCATGTTCACTAGAATTTCACAAATAATGGAATAACATAGAACTAGTTAATTCCAATCGTCATTTCTGTTGAGAATAAATCATAACCCAATGTATTATATAACTATATATTGGTCTCACCCAAAATCATATATAATTAAAATAGACACTTAAATTGAAAAAACAAAAGTTTTAAATTTTCATAACATAAGTTATTTTGAACCATAATGACAAGACCATTCTAACATGTTATTAAAATGATATGAAATATCATATTATTTTGATAAATAATTTAAATAAAAAATTAACCAAAATAATCATAATATAATTTATTTTGGAAAACTTTGAAATCATGAATTTTAGGATTCATAAAATAGAATGGTCTTGATTGCGGGGAAAGTCAGGTGTGTGGTAATCATTAAGAAAACATTCTTTTTATACAGTTATATGATTGTCAAAAATGACACATATGTAAAACATTAAAATGATTCAATTTAAATAATTTCCCGAAAAATACAATGAATGTTGAATTTAAAAATTAAATTTATTCTTGAGAATAAAACTCTTATTAAAACATTAGTATATGTAAATAGAAGAGAAAAATTTGAAAGGAAATATTTAAATGAAAGTTTTAAAGAAAAAAACATCACATCGAGTCCCCATTAACCTTTTATGAATTTTAATTTATTTAATATTTAAATTTTATTAATAATTTATTTTATTAGAAATTGTTTTTGTTCCATTATTATTAATTAATTTATTTTATTTATTACCATGTTTTATTTTCTTTTTGAACTAGTTAAATTCATGCCAGATGTTTAGAGTATGTTTGTTCAAAAATAGCCTTGGTTTGATGAATGCATTAAAGGGTGCATAAAATTGTTTGATCATCTTCATAATGTCTTTATAATGTAATAAAAGACATTTTTATTAACTAAATACCATTTTAAAAACATCAATCTAGTGAAGTGATGAAAAATCAATAATGTCATTCATTGAGGTAGTAGTGCACACGTACATACGATCGACGTTTTCACATTCCAATGGAGATAAGGTAAAGATTCTATATAATGTTTTGTCATTATAGAATGATAATAATATCATAAATATAATATTTTTTTATTACACCCATATTTATAACTAATCATATTATGTACTGATGGAAAAATCAATATTACATTCATTGAGGCGGTTTTCTATTTGTAAACATGGACATGATTTTAATATTCAAGGTATGGATGAATTGTAGAGAATGATTGTGACATAATCATGATAAAATTTATGTCAAATATTTACTATTTATATATTATTTTGAAATGTATATTGAATATTAGTAGATTTTTTATTAAGAATAAAAGTTGAAAGATCTTTGATAGAACAAATTATTCCTCTTTGGATAACCTCATTTGATAAACACCTTAACGATTCATATGTTGTTCTCCTCGACCTGAACCTCTATAATGTGTGTGATGGTATTGGGGAGGTATATTGGGTAGTTATGGGTTGATTTAAATTTATCAGCATTTTTGGTAAATAAGGGTGTGAGGGGTTATATTTATAACTTTGCAGGGTTACAATTGTAAATAAATTTAAATTTAATATAATTTAAATGCCTTTATCATAGATATGATTACTAAATTAGTCCAATTTTTATGATATTATTATAGAGTTAGTTAATCCAGTCATCCAATAAAGTTATGATTAGTTTTAGTTATATTTATGACATATCATTTAGATTAACCATTTTCCACATTTAACTTTAACTACGTAACTATATATTTACCTTGGATAAAAAACATTTATAGCCAAAAATAAAATGGACCTTATTAAAAATACATCCCAAGAACTCAAAATATATAAATTATTTATAATATTCTTTTTCTAGAATTAGGAAATTTAATTCATCACCTATGTATGATAAAGGTAATGAAATTATGTTTTCATAAAAAAATCTTTTATAAACCTAGAAATGAGTTTACACCAAAATCATATACATAATTGTTCTTGATGATCTTATTTATGAGTAAATAAATCATATATTATAAATATTTTGGTCAATATGAAACTTAATGACACCTTCCAAAACTCAATTAAATTAAAATATCCAAATTTTGATTTTGTTTGAATAAAATATGACTCGAATTTTGATAAATCAAGCATGAGTTTCAAAATTAAAAATAAAGTTTCAATTTAATTAATATACTACTTAACTGAATATTTTTTAAATATATGTTTTATAAATTCTAGAATCAATCTGAACCATAATTATGTTATAAAAGGTACTATATTTGAATAAGCTGTATAGTTCAATATATATATAAAAATAAACCATTTGTGAAACAATATAATGATTCTTTCCTATATCAATATTAATATTCTATTCTCGAAAATGAATTCCATTATGATAAATTAATATTCCCAAAAATTTATATATTTACATAAATAAATATAATATATAGAAAAAAATTTAGTTATAATAAAACTATTTCTTTATCAATTGAAAATTTAAATAAAATTATTTATAAAATTATAATAAATTAGAATCTATAAATTCATCATAATATTTATCAACTGAAATTTTTTCCTAGGTTTTCACTTTACCCCCTTTAATGAAACTTTAACATAACAATTTAACATAATAATAAATATATTGGGATATTTTTCCCATGCAGAATTTTCAAATCCATATGTTGCTTCTTAAAATATATGGTTGTTATTGAAACATTAACAAGTTGGCTCACCGTATTCTATAATTCATAGCTCTATGATCAGTAATATTAACTGGTTGGTCCACATAATAATGATTTTCCTATAAATAAACTCATTCGTGTTTCAAATGTTTAGATACATACAATATATATATTCTTAACAATGTACCCAGAATCACATCATGTACTAGATATAAAACACACGGTAATGTCACTCAGTAAAAAAGTGATCCCACTTTCCCCAGAATATCATAAAGAACAAAATAAGTGTACTAAACATTTTTTTTCCAAAACAAATCACACCATTCTATATATATATTTTTAAATATAGTCACCCACATTAAATTAAAGATCTATACTATCATTATTTTCATCAATATTATTCTTACTCTTTGAAATTTAATATAAAACTATTTTTTTACCTTTTCAACCATTTATTCATAAAAGTTTTGTACTGAAAGCTTCCACTCCCTTACTTCATCCCAATATGATGTAGTTTTACCCTAGTTTCCATGTAATTCAAAAAATGGTTCCATATTTTTACGGGAATGAAAACTATAATTATATTAAAATTAAATTAATAAAATATTTAGATCCCAACATCCATGATAATCCATTTAACAATTAAATAGAATATCCTCAAAATTAAAAATTGTCAACTATGGCTACCCATCAAATTGAGGGTGAAATATTGTAATAAAATTTAATGTATTCCCCATTGAATTTTTAAGTGATTTTTTAAAATATGATCTTAATTTAGGATCATTATCAAATAAAATAAAAGGATGGATTCCATGTAACCTAAATATCTATTTAGGATGGAGTGTATAAAGCAGATCCAAAATTTTATTATATCCAATAGGGAGAAAATCATAGATTTAGTAAGATGATCAACTGTAATACATATCAGTTTATTACCTAAGATTTCATTGTAAATACTATCCAGAAATACATAAATATATAATACCATTTCCATTTAGGAAACTGAAATAGTTAAGGGATTGATTTTGGTATTTGTTGTTCAACAATAATCTGCTGAAAAGTCAAAAATTTCATCTTAAAAGTATATATATATTTCTACAGTCCTTCCAAAAACTAATATTCCTAATGGTCTCTATATATCGTAGTTCTATAAGGTGGAATATGGTATATGTATTTATATGAATCCCTCAATAGTAACATTTTCATCTAAAATTCAATTAGTAAAAAACACTCCATCAAAATCAGATAACACCTTATTTTTCTTTATTAAACCCTTATAACATTCCTTTCTA
The DNA here is from genome assembly GCA_963277665.1 of Viscum album. NCBI lineage: Eukaryota > Viridiplantae > Streptophyta > Magnoliopsida > Santalales > Viscaceae > Viscum > Viscum album. The sequence goes on along the minus strand of OY728152.1, from coordinate 734,137,063 downwards.
ACACAATTATATTGTTTTATTCAATGTTTTTATTATTTACAATCTTTCTTAATTATTTATCATAAGGATTATTGTAATGATACTAGGGAAAAATTATAATTTTTTTTATATAAAATATCTAATCATGGTTTCATTATGGTATTTTTAGTTGTATTATGATCCATGAATTGAATTGTTAGTGATTCATTATCCTTTTGACTCAAGTAATCTTCTACCATGATAGATTTACCAATATAGTAGGGTATCATGAAATAATAATCCTTTATTAGTTAAATATATCCTTATATAATAATGTTAAAACATTTTTTTAGTGCATATCTATTTGAATAATTTTTATCCACGTTTATATCCCATTTCTGTCCATATTGAACATGCATATATATATTTATATTAAAATTTTTACATAAATATCAACGCTATGCATTAAAAATAAATAAAAATGGGGATTCATATATCGTGATGTAAATGCAATTATCAAATTTCATTGCATAAAAACAAACTAATAAACATTAATGGAGCATCTCATTAAAAAAATCACTCTTAAAAAAATGGAATGCATAATACTGGATTATTTATCAATATTCTCTTTAATTCTTGAAAAACATCATTGCAGAAATTATTATAAATAAATTTGACTCCCTTATGGGTTAACATTATTAGTAGGTTAGCTAAACATGAAATATATTCAATAAACCATCATTAATAACCCACCAGCCCACTAATCCATTTTAACTAACTTCCACTAGTAGCTATTGACCATTAGTGTACCACATCTGTCTTAGTAAGATCAACTATTATACCATCTATAGATACAATATGTATAAGGAATAAAATCTATTTCAACTAATATTTATAATTTCTAAAGTATCTATATAAATTATTTTCTTAAAGCCTGCAAAACCACAATTATATGGTTATAATAATCATAATGAATTTAATAATATTAAAGAATATCATCAATAAATTCTATTTATTTTTTTCTAAATACATATGGAAACCACTATTCATAAGGTCCATAATACAGAGTATACATTTTTCAAACTAAATAGAATAACTACAAACTCATAATAAAAATCCTCATCGGAAACACCATCATTAGAATGTATTCTCCCTTTAAATTTAATTAATGATATAAAAGTGTTAGGTAAATATTTGAAAAATAATAACCACAATGGATTTGATCAATAAATCCATTGATATGATGAAAAAGATACATTTTATACAGTAATTTTATTCAGTGCCCTATAATTAAAACACATATCTATAGAACCATTCATCCTTTAAAAAAATAAGAGCACCATAAGGGGAAGTGATATAATGAATGATACCCATATCAATAAACTCATAAAATTATTTTATAACCTCAATAACTCTAATGGATCCATCTGATAAGGATATTTTAAAATTATATTTGCATCTAGAACTATGTCAATGGAAAATTTGACCACATGATCTAGAATAATGAAAGTAAAATCTTCATGAAATAAGCCCATTAATTCATTTACCATTATAATATCTATAATTTTTATGAATCTCTCTATTTGAATGATATAGTCATGATAAAATTCACTTCCATCTTAAATCAATCTCTATACTTCATGATAACTTATCACATGTATTGAATTATTTTTATATATGAATTGAATCATATTTTATAAATTATATATAAATTATATTCTATATATTTTATCATAGATTGATAACTCAAAATTTATTACATTCCCAGAGTAACGTAAAAATATTATATGGGTAATATGAGAAGACTTTTATTAAAAATAATTCCATATATGATAATGGAAAGATACTTGTAAATACATGTTTACTAAATACTTCCCCATGATTTTTACTAAAATTTCTTCCTATATTTCATTATATTATATTTTGATTTAACTAAAAACCATTATAAAAAATAATAATATATTGATCTCGAATCTAATAAGACATTAACATAGTTTTAGTAAAAAAGATATTTTATTTTCACATCATCATTTTATGGTCCAACATCTATTTATGTAGTAGAAAATTTATTTGAATCAAAATTATAAATTCAATCATAAGGATTCACAGTTTTAGTTAGTAACTTTTGATTTGTATTTTCATAATTAATAACTCATTAAAATTCAATTTTTTTCTAATACTCCATGGAACCACTCTCTTGAATCTACTGTAAATAAATATGTATATTTTATACTCACATTGATATAATGTGTAAAATAAACCATATAACCGTCCTTAATTACAAGGAAAAAAATGAATATTGCATTTATATATCCCAAATATATTGTTAGGTATTTATATTTAGATAAATAGCATAGATAACCTAGCCTTTTATACAAATCATTAAATGATTTTAAGTATAATTATGTATAAAACAAATTATGAGGTTCGTAATATCTAATGCCTTGGAAGAATAGTTACATAAAACTGAAAATATATGACATAAGAAAAACAATTATTATTTTTATCCATCAAGAGATCCTAACATCCTCTGATCCCATACATCTGCATTCGATATCCAAGTGATAATATGAACAAATAGATGATCTCACATCTCTATAAAGGAATAAACATTCAAATTAATCATATCAAATGGGATTGAAGGTATAACATAAAAATATATAAAGGCACTGAATAGAAATAAATATAAGGAATCATAACATATAACACATGAGATAATATAATCATAGGATCATAGTAATATGGAAAAAAATAAAACATGACTTTAGCATTATTCATGGATTGTTTCACATAGGGGTGTATGAATCATGGTGATTTGTACATAGGAGAACATGAGTCAAGGATAACTACCAAGACCTTTGCACAAGGTGAACCAGCCAAGGCTAACCACTGAGATCATTGCACATAACGTCTCATGAGAATAACTATTATACAATGCATTAGATTAGTGTCTAGGTTCACCCATCTTTTCATGTTCATGAATTTGAGTGCCACAAAAATTATTGTACACAAACAATCAAACATAAACATAAAGGTTACCCATTGAACGAATTGGGTATCATAATCTTGTTAAAATCCTAATAAATTGGGTTATCACAAAAGTGTACATTAACGATATAAATAAATCATACATGGAAATAAATTATGAAATGTAGTTATATATAATGATATGTGATTTCCAACTGAAGTTAAAAGAGTTTTTAAGAACCATTATAAATTTAACATTTTATTACGGTTTAAGGGAAAACGTTCAATATTATTCAAAAATGTATAAGAATAATTGTATGTATAATACCAAAATTTAAGCAAGGTATTTTTTCATTATATATTGAGTTTTTAGTAAAATTATTTTTGGATTACAATATAATATGAAGCATTGTAAAAAATGGGCATGAATTAGGGAAGATCCCTTAAAATTGCTTTTCTTATCATGAATAATTGAGTAGGTTACCTTTTAGAAACATGTATATCTCCAAAAATAAGGATGAATGGATATTGATGCATGATTTTTTAAATTATACAAATAATTTAGAATATGTAAATAAAATAAAACTGAATTAATTTGGGTAAAAATATAGATGGAATAACACGAAATAATAATGGAGGTTTGGGTAGAATCCCTTACCATATGTGTGAAACGATTCTATAAAAGATCATAGTTTCATGAATAATAAAATTAGATTCATTAATTTATAATTCCATAACTATTAATACATAAATATTCATTTATTATAAATTTATCTTGTTCATTTATGATCTTTTTTTATGAGTTTAGATATTCAATTTCATCATTTGAGAGGATTGATTTCCTTGGGATTCATCATAAGTTTACTTGTATATGTGTGTGGAAACTAATTTGTAATGGGGATAGTTTTAAAACAATGATCATATAAGTTACTAATGAACTTATATGATACTAAAAAACCATTTTATTCATAATTCATGTTGATTTATTACATTAATCATAAATTATAACAGTTAAGATTGATTTTTCATTTTTTGATCATAATGAAATCATTTTGATTTATTAATTAATATCATGTTTAAAAAATGATTATAGTACATTAAATATGACATAATAAATATATTATAATATTTTTCATCAATATAAACTGTTTGATTAATATCCCTGAAGACAAAATTGAAATATGAAAGCACATCGTCTACGAAGGTGGTAAATCAACACCTCACAGACAATGTTTTCATTCATAAAGTAAACGAGAGAGCAGAAGATATTTGATGAATAATTATTCCACATAAATGATAAAACACTAGTATATTTACGATAATTAGATTTTCATCCTATTTGGATGAGTGTAGTTTAGGAAAGGAAAATAATAGATATGAGCATGGGAAGAATTTAAAAGAAAATAGAAGAGTGTATAACATCTTGATTCCTTATTCCTGGTAACCTACATAGGGGATTGGTATTTATGTTTAACAAACAAAAAAATATCATGGACATTGGAGAGATTTTGGGAAGATTATTTTTGAAAACAAGGGTAAGGATCTAGGCTTGAGAGGACCGAGGAGAAGAGTTGGTGAGGATTGTATTTATAGTGGAGCAGAGGGGGGATTTCACATTATTTAATTCATTAGTTTATTATTTTTATCAAGAAAAGAAATAGTTTTTAATATTGAGACTAAATATTGTAATTAAATCATTTTAGTTATAACCATTTGTACTTATATAGTTTACAACTCAATAAATATTTTATTTGAATTATATTGTATATATTCCATAAATTATTAGGTTTTACTATTCAAAAAAATTAATGTAATTCAGAAAAATACAGAAAATTCACATTAACCAATTATATATATGTAGATTTAAAAAATTGAGTTCGTTTTAATGAAATAATTTTATAAATATGAGAAATATAATTTTTAATTAATATCATAATTTACTCAAAAAATGCAGATTTTAAAATTATATCTGATTTTATATCACTTTGAAAATTTAACAAAGGTATTAGAAAAATATATTATAATATTAAAAAATCCAAATAATTAATTATGAATTCATTATATGAAAATATATTTTTTAAATTATTAAAATTATTCTTCAAATTTTATTTCAATTTTTATGACATAGAAAAATACCAACAAAATATTAATAATTTTTAAAATATATTTTTTACATATACTATGATATAATTACATCATAATTTCACATAAAATATGGATAAATTTTATTCATTCCTTCATTATTGAGGTTAATATTCAATTGGTTGGTTTACTATTCATAAGGTTTACATTAATTTTAAAAAGTTCATGTTACTATTTCGTCATTATAGTTAATTTATCATCTAAAAATACTTCTTATTTCTTTCATTCATCATTTATAAATCTTGTATTATGTTATATATGTGTTTATAATAAATGAAATAATTATAATAATATAATTTATTTTGTTAAAATTTTTGGTCTTTACATTCTTTCCCCCATATGAAAATTTTCCCTCAAAATTTCATTTCATATTTTATGATGAAAATCGGTGTGGGTAATTTTCTTTTCATCTCCCCCTCAAAGGGACTAACATACCTAAGACAAATCATCCCATTCATCAGCAATATCATGATCCTCTTCCATGGAAATATGTGAAGGAATACAATGACTCTAACTTTTAACTCAAGGCCACTTAAATAATTGTCCAGATAGATCCTTTGTTTACTTTCAGATTCCTTAATGTACTACTAAAACGTTTTCACATTTGTTTCCATTTCATTGACCATTTTAGATCATATTAGCTAATATTCACTAATTTCATCCAAATATGTCGGTGTTCTACACATTTTCCCAAAAGGGATTCATATGGAGCCATTTGGATACTCGAGTGGAAAATACAATTGTTGTTCAATTCAACTAGTGGATGATTTTGGTCCCATACTCCATTCAAGTATATAGAAATTAATCAAAAAATACATCTTGTGACTAAATAGTACACTTAAATTGGCCCACATTTTGAGGATGATAGTGTGTTATAATGTTCAACTCAGTGCTTAGAGCATGTTAGAGACTTTTCTACAACATAGAGGTGAATCTCAGGAATTATTAAGATATAATTGATAGTGGTACTCCAAACAGGATTAACACTTCATTGACGTATATTCATTCAATTTGAGATAGTGGAAATCCTCTTAAATTGTGATAATGTGAGTTGACTTTGTAAAATGATCCACAATAACCCATATAACATTGTTTCCTCTGGATTCCTTTGGATGTCAAGTGAACAATTCCAGCGTGATGTTTTATTATTTATACCTTTATTGGTAATGGTGGTGTAATCCTATAAGACATTCTATTTTTAACCTTGAATTTCTGCAAAACTAGGCAATTATATGTATATTTAGAGATATCCTTTTTCATATTGTCCCACCAAATGTTCTCCCAATGATCTCGATACATCTTAGTGCTCCATGGGTGAATATTGATGGTTGAGATATGTGCATCATTCAGAAGAACATTATTTATCTCTTGATTGGATGGTCCATATTGTCGTGAACGAAATCATAAAACTCCATCCTCAATGATCTTTATCTCATAATATTTAAAATTTTAGATATCTTCCACCCTTTTTTGAATTTCTAAATAATTTTTCTTATCATCATTTATTATCTCCACTAGGGACTTGGGAATAATAACTTGAAAATGCATTTATAATGTTCCTCTATTAGTGATTCCCATTTCCATCATAAATAATACTAATATGTTTGGATCCTTCTCAATATTAATCATTGATAATGATGTAGGATCATTTCTACTTACAACATCTTCCAACTTATGTACCATACCAACATGGTAGTGGATTGTTCAGTAACAATCCTTGATGAGCTCTATCCATCTTCTATCATGACCCATCCCCTAGGGTTCGTTCCATGACTACCCCATCCCGCCTTCCATAGGGTAGGGGCTAGTGACTAGCACCAATAGGGTATATTACAAAAAGGGATGAAGTTTTATTTAAACATGTACACTCAAAGATAATGGAAATTTCACTAAGATAAAAATAGAGGAATGAAATATAATACAACCACAATAGTGTACCACCACTGAAAGTGAAGTGAGTAAAGTAAAAGTAAAGGGGACAGAATATGAGACCAACTGAATGTAAAGTATAGTAAAATAATTACACGCTCCAAATATCATCCTCCAATGATCCAACCTGAAGGGTAGGTACATCTCTCTGCTAAATATCATTGTAGCAGACCGCATCTATCGATCCACCTTCGAGCACCATCTAGTCTAGGTTCCTCAGTGTCCTAGTCAAAGATATTTGTTTTCTGCACAAGACTTAATAGTTCCGAGTGAATACCTTGCAAGGGTGAATATAACAATGCCTAGTAGGGACAATGAGATCCTGAAATGTCTTTTTGTAATCCATAAAGGAAAACACCACAAAGGAAATACCATAGAGCTAATAACATCATAAAAGATCTGAAACACATAGCATAATGTAAAAGACATAGCTCACACATGGTATAAATTAAGTACAAAAGTAAGGGTGATTAGTCATAAATGTGGATCATCATATTCTGATAAGAGACTCTACTAGTGATCCACACAGGGTCGCTAGGTGATGATCGGCAAAGGGTCACTTGGTGCTGACCCACACATGTTCTCTATGTGATGACCCACAGAGGATCACTCGATATTGACCCAAATAGGATCGTTAGGTCATGAACCACATATGATATCTAGGTGATGACATGATAAAGGAATGCTATTCATTTTTTCTATCATATCCAGCCACCAGATTCCCGCACTTTGTATGCTTGATTCATGGAGGATCAACACCTCAAGACATCAGTCATACCTCCACCGACATGATGTTTGGAATAGACTAACCCTAAAGGCCCGTCTTGTTGTATGGGTACCAAAGAAATAGACATCATGTCAATCAGAAATCCTGTTGGAGAGTTACATGTGATTTAGTGAAATGAAGACGCCAGTGTCTGAGTCTTGTTCGACTCAGTCGGATTGACCCGACCTGACAGAGTTCACAGGCCTGTTTTGGTAGGAAGGGTTTGTTCTAGTGGTGGTTTCATCCCATAGACATGGGTCTGGTTCGCTGAGCCACGAGTGTGGCCCACGGGTGGGCCGACCCACATAGTGGTGTGCGGCCCACCACAAGAATCCTGACATACACGGTGAATGCCATTTTTCCAACTTGGACATGGGGTCATCCAATTTTTACCAGCCAGTTCCAGCTGGCGATGCCACATCAACTAGCATGGCTGGAAAGAGGTCCATTATTACAAATGCACGCAGATAATATGTAACGACCCGGACCCGAATAGCCTCTCGAACAACGCTAAATGGGTCGGGTGTTACCACCTATGGAGCATCTCTCTGAACAACAAAGGCTGCCGACTAGCAGCGATGGTCATATAGGTAAAGTGGGGATTATATACCCTCTCAGGGGATAATAATGGTACTAGTCTGAGTATAATAATAAGAATGAAGTGGAATAAATGGATCAGTAGACTCGAACTAGACCTGTAGAGCAGAAGCACATTCAATATCGATAAATAGCAGAAGCAATAGATATAATCAACAGCAGTGTAAAGTAAACACAACATTGTGCTGATCACTTATAAATACCACTGAACAACAACATCCATCCAAAACATGTCATACATATCTATATGTAAAAGGGTGCCAATGGAAAACCAATTATAGCTACAAAACAAGTGAGCATGCAAATACAAGACAGAAAGAAAAAATGAGTAAACTCCAGCTAGGCAAGACCTCAAGGTCCCGGCCATATCCATGCGATAGCTAATTCAATCCAGCTCCTAATGCTGATCTCTTTACTACATGTAAATCCATAATGTATTCACACATCACGAAGGGCCTGTGTAGGGTGAGAGACGAATCTCAACAGTATACCACCCAACGATGGATACCTAATGTAAGTTTTTAAACATGAATGCAGTTATATGGGAAGCTATAAACAATACTATGCCAAAAAAGAACAGAAATTCCACTGGTGCACAGTATCCATGATGGAGTGTCACCTGATTCGGCCAATGATGGAATCTCTGTCTTGTAACCTGGCACCATGTGCCCCATGACACCGTGTGTCTCAACAACAGATGTCCTGAAGGAATGCCCATGAAATAGAAACCCAATGGAACAATGATACATGTCCTTAAATATGAAACCGGAGAGACATTGATGTTTTCCCTCAAATAAAGTAACAGGATGGACAACGATTTCTAACCTCAAAATAATGTAACATGAGGAACAATGATGTATGCCCTCAAAATAACGGTGAGTCTCTTCCCCCAACTTGATAGCCTCAATGCAATCCTATAAAGGATCCTCACATCGCATGTGCCTTCCAAAAAAATGCATCCCAAAACCAATAGTACATAAACCACAACTAATGGAGGTCTCTACCAACACGAGGGGAGAAAACCACATCATCACGGTGTCTCTCTATGTGCACACTACTCATAGTCCTGAGTGAGCGGTAATCACAAAAATATTACCCAAGCCACAAAACCTCTGACATGTCACATCCTTGCGAATGTGCCTCTCAAATCTGATAGCCCTTCCATCCCAGTAACCTGGGCCATGCCCAACCAGATAGTCATCATGCCTCTAGCCTACGCCCATGACGCGAAATCCTATGGACAGAACCACTTAACGCAACCCGGTCCAAACCCAACAAGTGATCAACATCACTCAAGAATATTTGGTACATTCCCAAAAAATCCTGAAGGTTTTAACACATGCAATTCAGAAATTACATATATAAAAATTTTAACAGAACACATAAACAGGACAAACCATCCAAATAGTTGAAATCACTAATAATGTGATGTCCCATACCAGTAATAAGGTTTTTAATGTCTCCAAAAATTCATATCAGGTTCAATAAACAATAATCAATAGTTTAAACAATACAATACAATTTTAACCATTTTGGCAGTCCCTTACCAAAATGCCCTACTGAGCAATGACCACACGCCAAAGCCTGCTCTAGAAAAATTAGTAATAGGGCATACCCAAAGACATCACATAGGTCAGATAATAATTAAACAATGAATTATATTTAATACAGGGTCATGCTCAAAATACCCAAAAATGTGATATAGGCCACACCACCCAATGTCTAAGAAAACACAAAAGGAGGTATGCACCACCTACCTTAGACACGTACAATGACACTCCTCTAATAATAGCCTCCGATTAGTTCTAAAACGTGGTATATCTACAATAGAATCAAAGCCGATCAAATCCATATAACTCACTCATGAACGAAAATAATGAAGGACAACTCAAAATGAATCATGGCCTTACTGAGGGGGTTCCAACAGATTAAACGGTGTTTGAGTCAGACCCTTGATGATGGAATCGGAGGGAATTGAAGTCTCGTCTAGCTCTCCTTGATCAAACTATTTGAGGGTTTGAGGTTCTGCCTCAATATAAATCCACATTCTGTTTTAGAAATGAAAAAATAAAATACATGGCATGTATTTTAATTACAAGCTAGGTATCATTTTACTACAAATATGACGAATGAAATTCCATTGTAGACTTTCCAACTAACTACACAACATTTTCCTAGGGGGACACACCATGTAATTATTTACACAGAGAACATACCCAATACGCCATGTATATCCCCATACACAGCCCATCTACACGGTATGTATAAATAGTACATGATGTGTACTTGCTAAAAATATTTTACCTAACCAACAGGCCTACATGCTATGTATGGCCTCCACACGATCAAGAGTACAAGGTGTGTCAATAACTACCAGTCGTGTAGTATGAAATTCCTACACGGTCTTCACAGTCATATACTTGGCGAACACACGACCGGTAGTCACCCAACCCATACACGGAGTGTACTTTAGGGTACACGGTGTGTAGTCAAGAAATTTATATAACATCCCATATTTTCCTAGTTCTCTTAGGAACAAGTCAAAAATTAAAGCTGGGTCAAGATTTTGACCTGTTGTAAAAACCCGGGTTCTTATAATCTCCCCACCATAACAAAGCTCATCCCTGATGTATCATTCAAAATGTGAATATGGAACCTAACAGAACACCCTGATTGAAATAACATAGACTCCCCTGGTTTCAAATGTTCTGGATAAAATCCTCAAGGAGGCTCCCCGCCTTAGGTGTTGCCTAGCTCGGTCTCAACCCAACAAAAAACAAAACAAGCTAAGTATTACAACCCTATTTCACAAATGCATGGTCCTCTCATGAAAAATCGTCACCCATATTCCAAATTGGTGCTCCCATGTAATTTATTACACCCAACATTTCCTGCACCACATCGATGTCCCCCTCCACGAGGACCTGCATCCCATGGATGCTCCAAAATAACATGATGCCATAGACCTCTAGTAACCCGCATCCTCAATGCCCCGATACCCACGACACCTCAAGTAACTGACATCCTCGATTCCCCGATGCCCACAGTCCCTCATGTAACCCACATCCTTGATGCTCCGATGCACATGCCTCCTCATACACACAGACACAGACACAGACACACACACACACACACACACACATATATATAATATAACATATCTGATATGGATCCAATCCCACAAACCAGCATCTAGTCAGTCCACAAGAATCATGTTCACCTCCTGCACACAAAATGGACATGCCTCAACAGGTCATGCCAAAAGAAAATGGGAATGTAACTGCCATAATTGCGGTGTATCTCTAACCATCATCATCTCACTAGCTTGATCAGTCTCTGGAAACTCCACGGAATGCACCATGCCAGATGTACAGAGGCCTAATGTTGGACCTCCTCGTGGTCCTACTCCAGTCACAGGCCACTGACCCCTCATCTAGATCCCACTGTCTCTATAATGTCCCCCGCGTGCAGCTAAAAATAGACTACCCTCTCATGGTACCGAACCTGAACCAACTCTAGATGCAACCATCTGTCCGGGACCCAGCCTACTGACTATCTACAGAGGCTTCCGGCTGCCCTCACTGAATGCTAATCACTCAGGAACTGCTACGAGTTGTTCTAGTTGAGTCCTTGGACAGATTTCCCTTCCAGAACTCATCTGGTTCTCGGTTTTTTCTATGTGAACCATCTCTTGAAGCAGTTACCTAGCCAACCTGGGGTATATCTATCTATTTTCCATCTAGTATGAGCGCCTGATTCACCGCCTCTGAGAATGAACCCTTCTGGATGATATTCAGCTGGATACTAATGGTGTATCGTAAGCCATAGTTGAAGCACCTCACCCTTGATATGTTATTGTATACCATACTAGGTGAAAAGCGAGATAACATAGTGAAAGTAGCTACATATCCAATAATGGACATGTCTCCCTACTAATGCCTCAAAAACTCCCGAGCTCTCTCAACTCTCAGTGTATCTGGATAAAAGTGATCAATGAACCTTTCCTCAAAGTATGTCAATTCTAGTACCTCGTGCCTACGAGCCTGAACTTTCTCATCCAACCAATGTGTTATTGGTCCTCTCAGCATGTACATCCCCATCATAACCCTCTGACCCGGGGGAGTCTCAAGCTTCTTGAAGATCATATGCATACTCTCTATCCAATTCTCATCTGCCTGTGGACCACCCTCACCCTGAAAATGTGGCGGGTGATGCTACTGAAACTCCTGCTTCAGATATTTCATAGATGGCATTGTACCCTGTGCACCATTATTGATCCCCTGCAAGACACGTACCATGCTAGCTCAGAGCTTCTCGCCGAGCCATGGTTTGTACACCGCCAAACCCATATGTAATAATGCCTACACTGGATCCGGAACCTAATCCTGACCCTGAGCCTATACATGTAGACCATGCTCTGGCTGTGCTGGATCCTGAACCTAATCCTGCACCTGCAGCATTGTATCATAACCTGCCAGACGCTCCATCGATACAATAGGAACCTGCTGAATACAATAAATTGTCATAAAACACATTTTTATATATTACAATATATATTCAACTTATATATGGAATTCAATAAAAGGCAGTGCATAACTACTACCCTAACTCTCCCCCACTTTAACCCATGCCCTGGGCATCCTAGCCTTACAGTCTCCTTACCCACCATTAATAGATCCATGTATCAAAAGTACCTTAGGCCATGCCCATCTCCACAACCAACATTTCCTCAAACTAATGACTATGTTGCCCATTCCTGGTGATCAATATCACCTCAATCGTATTACCTGCCTACTCTCATAAGAGCCAGATCCAAATACCCTAAAATTCTACAAATATATATTGCATGGAAATTTAAATTTTTCACATGGTATTATAACATCATAATTCATTCATGTAGTTCTTAAATTGAAATACCCTAAAATGTGGCTATCAAAATCCAAGAAACTAAGCATTTCCATACCGGTTCAAGTTAAAATTCTCCCTCATTGTACCTGGTCATGGGTTACACATTAAAATCAATAACATCACACACCAAAAGAGCCACTGAGGTGGGAGTCATATAAACTATAATCTGTGCCAAAACAAATAGTAATTCCCACCCATGGAAACTTGGTTCATCACTCATACCTAGGGCTGTAGGCATCAAAGCCCAAGCTAGAAACCTCGTTCCATAAATCACTTATCCCCAGTCTTCTATAACCCTAATAGTAATCTAGACATAAATAAAAAGATATGTCTCAATCTCAGTAGTATCCAGCAAGACACTACTACTAAATCCTTCTAAATAAATCCATTGATATCACATTGTAACGACCCAGACCCGAACTGCCACACGAATAGTGCTAAATGGCTCGGATGTTACTACTTTTGGCACACCTCCCCAAATGCCGAATGCTTCTGACTAGAAGAGAGGGACTTATAAGTATAGCGGGGAGGCTACAACATCATAGAGGATAATAATAGTACTAGTATGAGTATAATTATAATAATATAGTGGAATAAATGACTCAGCAGACTCGAACCAGACCAGCAGAGAAAAATCACAATCAATATCGATAAACAGTGGAATCAATATATATATCAAAAGTAGTAGAATGTAAACACAACAGCACGCTGATAACATATAAATACTTCTGAACAACAAACATGCATCCCAAACAGGTCATACATATCCATATGTAAAATGGTGCCAATGGCTAACCAACTGTAGCTACATAAAATTTAAACATGCTAATACAAGTCATTATGAAAAACATGTATACTCAATCTAGGAAAGACCTAAATGTCCCTGCCATCCCAATGGGATAGATACTACAGAACAGATCCTAAAGATGATCTCTTTCCTTCATGTAAATCCCTAAAGTCTGGATGCATCCTGAAGGACCCGTATAGGGTGTGAGAAGAATCTCAGCAGGATACCTCCCAATGGTGCATACCTATTATAAGTGTTTAAACATGCATTCTATTATAAGGGAAACAATAAGAAGTATGATACAAAAATGCACACAAATTACACTAGTGCTCAGTAGCCACCATGGAGTGTCAACTGCTTTTTCCAACCACAGAATCTCTGTCATGTAACCCAGCACCATGTTCCCCCTACCACTATGTGTCTCATGTATCGACTTCCCAAAGGCACACCCAAGAAATAATAACCTAGAAGAAAAATGATACATATCCTCAAATATGAAACTGGGGGGACAATGATGTCTGCCATCAAATAATGTAAGTGGACGGATAGTGATGTCATCCCTCAAAATACTGTAATCGGAGGGACAAAGATGTTTGTCCTCAAAAAAACTGTGAGCCACTTCCCCCAACCTGATACCCTCAAAAATATCCCCTGAAGGCTCCTCACCTCTCATGTGGCTTCCTACAAAAAGCACCCCCAAACCAATAGTAACTAATGCGCAACTAACGGAGGCCTCTACCCACACGAGTGGTCAAAACCATCTCATTGTAGAGTCTTTCATTGTGCACACTTCTCATATTCCTGGGTGAGCGGTAATAACCAAAATATTACCGAAGCCATAACACCTCTGACACCTCGTGTACCTACAACCATGCCGTCAGGTATGATGCCCTTCCCAACCCAGTAACCCAAGTCATGCCCAACTTGACAGTCATCATGGCTCTAGCCAATGCCCATGACACCCAAACCAGTGGTCAGAACAACCCAATGTAACCTGAGGCAAGACCATCATGTGATCATCATCACTCATGAATATACGGGCCATGCCCAACACAACCCAAATGTTCTAGCACATTCAATTAAACAATTAAATATATATATATTTTAATAAGACACATAATCATGAAAAACCATCTAAATAGTTGAAAATCACTAAGAATGAGTTGTCCCATTACATCAATGAGGTTTCTAAGTTCTCCAAAAATTCATATTAGGTTCAATAAACCATACTCAATAGTTTACACAATACTAAAAAATTTAACCTTTTTGGCAGTCCGCGACCAATATGCCTCAGTGAGAAACTGCCACTTGCCTAGCCCCACTCAAGCTATATAGGTAACATGGCACACCCAAAGGCATCCCATAGGTTAGATAATAATTAAACAAGTAATAACCGGTAATACATGTTCGTGCTCAAAATAACCAAAATGCGCCATAGGTTGTGCCACCAAAAGTATGAGAAAACAGAAACAGAGTTATGAACCACCTACCTGAGAATCGTATGATGAAGATCCTCCGAAAACAGCCTCTAATTTGGTCTAAAACCTGGTATATGTAAAAATGAATCAAAAACTCTCAAACCCCTATAACTCATTCTAGAACTGAAATCAAGAGGGTTAGCTCAAAAAGAAATCAAGGCCTTACCGAGGGGGTTCCAATGGAATAAACGGTGTTTGAATTAGACCTCTGATGATGGAACATGAGGGAATTGAGTCCCGACCAGCTCTCTCAGCTCAAACAAGTCAAGGTTTTGAGGTTCTTCCTCAATATGAGGCTATTGGCTATTATAGTGAAAAAAATACACAGCGTGTATCATTTTACTACTCATATGATGGCAGAAATTCTGCCGTAGACTCGCCAACTTACTACACGGCTTGTACATAGGGGTATACGCTGAGTAATTAATTAAATGGAGGACATCCCCAACATGCCAGGTATATTACCATACACTTCCCATCTACATAGGGTTTAGAAACCATACATGGCGTGTAAATGATAAAAACATTTTACCCAACCAGCAGGCCCACACGCCTTGTATGGCTGCCACATGGTCAAGGGTACACAGTGTTTCTATGAATACACATCGTGTTTTTAAAAAATCCTACATAGTCTTCACCTAGTATGTACTTGCCGAGGACAAAACTGGTACTCACCCAACCCATACACGACGTCTACATTATGGTATATGGTGTGTAGTCTGGAAATTTCAAGAACATCCCATGTTTTCCCAGTTCACTCTCGAATAAATCAAAAATTCAAACATGATCATGATTTTGACACGTTCTAAAAACACAAGTTCTCACACCATTTTCTACGTGCCCCCAGCTCCCCCAAGTAGTTCTGGTAGCCCGTTCCTTCACATAGTGAAAGTGGGTGTCGTGCCTCGTCACTGATGGACACATGGACAACGCCATATGTGGGCCCCCATGTAACACCCCGACCCTAGTTACCTAGATTCGGTGCATTATTAGATAACATTGGAATGATGACAAGAAATATCAAATCTCTAAAGACCGATTAGTTTAGTAGCCTTGGAAACACTAGATACATTCATAAAATTTAACATTACATCATAAAAAAAACATCTTGTCTTCATATCCCCTCATACTATCCCTGCAGGTCATTCATAAATTACCTCTTCATAATCCTGGGAAAAATAAAACAATGAATGGGGTGAGCTCAAATTCTCAGTAAGGATAAAATTATAGAAGAAGATTTCATTGATAAGCATAAACACATAAGGCAGTTTATAACTAAAACAAACTCCTTTTAAACTTGAACTTCAGCATAAAATGGAAATGATAATATAAAATAATTCCATTTACTTACTCACATGGATATTCTACTAGTAGAATGATCACATGCAATATCAATAACCACTTTCATAATGATGGAATTCATAATGTCAGACTATCATAACCACATAGCCAAGGCCTCGTGACAAGACTACAAATAAGATTTTTCCAAGGCCTTGTGCCATGACACTAGTTTGTCTCATGAGACCTACCGATGCATCGAGGAGCTATAGCGGGCTCCACCCGTCACTTATTATGTCCAATGCATTCCTCATATGAACATGTTTAAACATAACATAAACATTCGTATTAAAACTAGCATACGAAATGTCAATACATTAACCACAAATCATGAATGGTATAAAAATAGCACATCCACAGTCAAACATAACTCATTCGATAAAATATGGAAGATTGTATTGTATCACATTAACCTAAATCAATAATAATGAAGGATGTTGACATAGATGAAAATAATCATCAAAACTATTTGAGATAAATATAACCCTTTTTCTTGAAATCATTTAAAAGACACACTATTTGTCAAGAAGCTATTTAAAAATAGATTTTTGAATCAAAGTGTCCCATACCACTTTGGAACTTTTTAAAAGGAGTTTTAATTTTAAAACGTTAATGTCCATATAAAGAAATCCTTAAAACCATTTTTTAAAACATGGACATTAATGAGAATGATTTAGAAGAATGAGTCTTTAAAACATTTTAAAATGGTATTTTAGTTAGAGTTTCTAACCAAAAGAGAGACACATGAAAAAAAATAATTTAGGTAATCAAAACATATTAATATCATGAGAATAAAGGGATTAATGATATACTATGTAAAAGTACATTATATACACCACATAAAAGATATTTTGTGTATATCAACAAAGAAGTCTCAATGGAATGTAAATTTAGATTTAATCTCTCATAAAGGATGTATCCTTAGGTTAAGGATAAATCAACGACATAGTTATGTGTGAAAAATATAAGTACAATAAATTTGATTGTATATTCAATGTAAAAAAATCAAAGGACATTCACACATAATCTTGTAAAAACAACACCAATGAATTGGATGTTTAACTCAACAAATGGTGAATGTGTTAAAATTGCTATTATCAAATTCATATCGATGTCTTGAGAAATTGTCAATGGAGTGATTATGTGTATCAAAATTATATCCACAGAAAAGTGGAGTGGAAATTATGACATAAGAATATGAATAGTGATTCCACACATAATCTTGGAGTAATATAATCAATGAAATATGCATAAAGCCAAATGAGTGGAAATTGAAATTTCAAATTCCCTTATCGAATAGGTAACTTATGAAACATACACCCATGAAAGAAGGATCATACCATGATGATGTAAATATCCATAAATTAATGTATATTACACAATTAATACAATAATGGGTAGTACACACACCACATGCAATAAATAAGTGGTGAACAATGGAATTCTCACGGAATTAATAGTGAGATAAGAAACCCCTTACTTTGTATTTTTTCCTTGGTCGACTGTAGTTTAATCTCCTGTATAATGGTGAAATAATTGTTATTTAATTATAAAAGAATCATATGCATTAATATGATATCATATATGATCTTTTATCATTGATTTGTTAATAATATCTTAGAATTATCGTCATTTCAGGTGTTAACAGGTTCATTTTACTTTATATTCTTTATTATGTGAGCCATATTTGTTATTAATGGGATGTATATTATTCATATATAGAATGATATCAAGTCCTTAAATATTATTTTTAATCATCAAATGAGAATTATACTTGAATGGAAACGATGGAGAATGAATCTCATCGCGTTCGTGGAGACGGTACTCCGTACGTACGCACGAGCGACAATATCATTATTTTGATATTAACATAATATATAATTGGATGGTATATCATATATACAGAATCATTATCATGTTATATTTATTATTTACCTGAGTTACACATCATTATTATACCCATACAAATAATAATATATTGAATAACAATTACACCACGACGTGGAGACGGTAAGCCGTACGTACGCACGTGTGGTGACATGTTATTCAAAGGATGGAGAGAATACTGAATATGGTTGTACCATATTTATAATAACATCATAGTATATATATGATACTGGATTTATTATTTTATAATGGTAACAAAAAAGGAAGAAGAAGTGGAAGAAGAAAGGAACTTGGAAAAGGGTGGTGAAATCATAATATCTCTTCTTCAGGTTCTTCCTTTTTATTTGTTCAAAAGGGCCCCTTAGGATGGATTTTTGATCAAACTAAGGCCTATAGGATGTAGTGAGGGATGTTGTGAGAGTATTTGTGCATAGTTTTTCCAAACCAAAAGGCTTTGAATGTGTGAAGAAATGAGAAGGAAGAGTGCCCTTTTATAAGAGGGGTGAGGGGAACCTTTGGAAAAGATAGAAATATTAATTTATAATAAATTTATATTCGGTTTCTAATAGCTCCAAAGTTGATTATTAAAAGTTAAAGATGGGGATGGGTCTAAAAACACCCACTAATATAATTTATACAGGTTTGGGTCATTATATTAACCTTATCTTTAAGTATTAACTCTTAGTTAATTAGTTTCACTTTTACAATGTCTCTTTGTATTTTTATATTATATGGTTAATATACTTACCATATACATCCAATAGACCCCCAAGTGGTTCACTAATAATACAACTATTATGATATAAGTCTCTTGGCTGACCTTAGATTTTTAGGAATTTAATATCAATAAATAATATAATATTTGTTTAAAAACTCTTTTATGTCAATTTTGACACTATTCAATAGTTTATATTTGTGAAACACATAACAGAATGATTACTTCTAAAAAAGTTAATTAAATAAATCTTAATATGTCATATTAACCTATAATTTTTTTTTAATTCAATAAAAGTCTCAAATTATATTTATTTTGGTATTTATAATATCAATTATTCAAATTTTTCACTATTATGGTAATTACTACATCACCATTGTGTCATAAATAAATTACATTATTTAATGTCTAAAAATTATAAATAAAATATCATTATTTAGAAAATCTTTTTATATTTCTAATGAATATTTATAGTTTAAAATCCAACATATATAACCCTATGTAACAACTATTTTTCTAAAAGAAATATGCTTGTGTCATTTTTGTATTCATTTTATCATAATTAAAATAAAGTGTCCCTATCACTTACAAGTGGATCCATGGGGTCCCAAAATAGACCCAAAGATTCAAATGGTAGACCATGTATCAACCAATAGGGTTAAGACATGTTTTAGTGTAATTTAGTATTATTATAATATTATTTGTTTAACCCTTGTTTACCGGATTTACCCTTTAACCACGGTAAATAAAATATTTACCGATGTAATTATCCAAAATGTCTAAAAATAAAAGTTACCTATTTACACAATTTGAAAATCCTGATTCCAAATATGGAATCTATTTTTCTAAATTCAAAACACAGAAGTGGGAGAAATTAATTTAAAATTAATTCCCGTTGTTAAAACAAAAAGCGTGTTTTTAAGAGATAATAACTATCAAAAGATTTGCACTTGTTTATGTCTGGATTAATTGTGAAATTATGTCCAATGACAAAAATTGAATTAAATGGTAAAAGTATATTCTAAATATACTTCAAAACTACCCAAATTCATAATTTATCAATATTAATTATTTTGATTAAAAAAGTAGTTTTTAATTAAAATTTAGTAATCAAAATATGAATGTTATCTGAAAAGTAACAAAATTTCACCCTAGGCTAATTTCAATATTCTGAATCCAAAAATGAAGTCCATTTTGAGAGCTAGAATTTATAAAATTTCAAAAAGTAGGTATTACTATTCATAGCGGCTAGTTTGATTCATTGTGGTGTGTTAACATCTCGAACTTGCGTACAATGCACACCATTACATTATTCAAAGGGAAATGTACTATGGAAGCTTTGGGTGTTACATTCTCCCCTCTTTCAATAAATTGCGTCCTCGGTTTTTTTTTTTAAAATTTGGCATGAGAATATAATGGAAAGTCCCACATCAGAAAGAGAGTCAATAAAACTATCACTTTAACAGATTTGAAGAGAGGTATAAAGGTCACCCAAGATAACCCATACTAGGATTCCATATAGGAAAACATGGATATGGATGATAAACTAAGTGTTCAGTTCTGATGAAGAGGGATAGAAAACATGATCATGAGAAAGTTAACAATAAGAAAATCACAAACTTGTGTTGGGACAAACAGTCCTTAGTCTCCAGTAGGAAAAGTAAACGGACAACATTTTTTTTGTTTTAAGTTAGATTACATAAGGATGAGGAATTCATTTACGATATTGACTAAGAATATAAAGATATATACTTAATATTAAGTAGAGTTTCATTATTTAATAAATTTCCACCCCTAACACATTTTTTTAAAATGATGAGTATTCAAGAAGACTTGGTCACACTGGAAGATAAAGAATAAACTTCTATAGAATCACATGATCCATGCAGGATGAACTATATATTTACATTGTCTTTAGAGATTAATAAATACCAAAATGGTTAGTACAAGATCTAATGATCCCACAAAAGGATATTCCTTGAGATAAATAAACACTAATATTAATTTCCAAAATTAAACCAACAATACCCAAAAGTTAAATAAATACCATTCAATAATCAATTGTCCTTATAATCCTTTAATATAATCAAAACTAATTTTGAAAACCAAAACTTATTAAGAATGTAGTCTTCCACGTTAAATTGTATCTCCAAATGACATTAATTACTCTTAAAGTCACATACTTAAAAGTAATTAACCTAATCATTTCCATAAATAACCCAAATCCTTTTAAATCCACAATAAAAACATAGATTAAAATCCACCATTACTCCTGAAATGAAATCCCATACTACTCTATTTTCCTTTGGCATATAGTGTTCCCATCAAAGCAAACAACTTCCAAAATAACATTTATCACTTAATCACCAAATCATTTTCCTATACTAAGGGTATTCATCTGATAAGACATAAGATCCCAAATAAAATTATTATTGATCAATAAAATCATTTAACTAAAAATAATAGTCACACTAACCAGGGACTTCACGTAGTCCAGTGGTAGGTGATAAATCCCAATCCCACTTTGGTTGTGGGTTCGATTCCCACAGCTTTGTCCGACGCAACGGGTTGTCACACGGTCTGCATGTTGTCCTTTTCAAAAACTATATTTTATAATATTACCAAAATGAGATAAATTCTTAAAAATACCATAACATAATTTAACCACAATTGTTATATCATACCATGCATTTTCATCCCAAATTATAATAACATACAATTCTCTCAAACCCCAAGGGTCATATAAAACCAAATGGAAATTTATACCTATATCCACAAGAGAAGAGATAATTCTTCCTCAAATATCATTCTCACATGGCAATCTGCGGGGTTAAAAACACAAGAGAAAATTATTCCATTGAAAACCCATCAACAAGAAGCACTAATACTTTTTAAACATTTCTAAAACCATTTATTTCCACATAGCATCTTCTTTGACCAAGAAAATATCCTATAGAATAGGTCGTTCACTCAGGTAATGTCCAGGTCCCCTAAATTTACGGAAAATGACTGTAAATGGACTCTTGGGACCATTTTTATCTTTTTCCATCGTATTCTTCATTTTTCTTCGGCAATTCTTGACTTTATGTCCTTCATTTCCACACGTAAAGCATTTCTTTGTCCCATTGAGACACTTTCCTGGGTGTCTCCTTCCACATTTGCTGCATGATGTAAATTGAGGATTCCTTTCTCTATGGTCTCCACTACTGGAGCTCTTATCATCCATCACCTTTCTCTTTTTTTGAGTCTGGGAATTGGTTAATATATATATTCTTGATCATATTTTTGGAAAATTGATTTGGCATAAAGACGATATCTTCTACGCCTATCAACATTCCATTTTTTTTCTCATTTCCACCACTGTTCCCACCTTGTACATCATTCTTAATGTCATTATGACTTCCTTGGAATCCAGCCATTGACTAAAACCAGAAATCATTGTGTGGGTAACAATAGTCATAAAATCATTTAGAGATTAACATATCACCATATTCTCAATTTGTAACACATTAGTATTAACCATGTACATTTACTCTCATCTTATATATATATTACATTATATAGGTTTGTAAATAAAATTTAAATTATCTTAAGAATATGCCCCAGAAGTGTCGTAACCAATAGTGCAGTAAGGCCCCTTGTCGTGCACCATTTCACGTTCGAGTCTAGCTCAAAGCGGTGTTTTTGGGTTTTACCCCTAGGTACATCTGTGCCAGAGCCGCCTCTACCTGCTCATATCTAGAAAGGGATGTATTGCTTGGAAAACTCCCAAAATCACTACAATACCAAAATTCTAGTATGTTATTCTATACTAATCCTTAATGTTCATCTTAGGTCTACGTGCTGTAATCAGAGTTTATCTAAATCTAGCATCCAAGGTTTGTACTAAACTTCCTTTGATACCAATGGTAATGCCCTGACCCTAGTTACCTAGAGTCGGTGCATTATTAAATAACATTGGCATGATAACAAGAAATATCAAATCTCGAAAGACCGATTAGTTTAGTAGAATTGGGAACACTAGATACATTCATAAAATTTTACATTACATCATAAAAAAACATCTTGTCTTCATATCCCCTCATACTATCCCTACAGGTCATTAATAAATTACTTTTTCATAACCCTGTGAAAAATAAAACATTTAATGGGGTGAGTTCAGATGCTCTGTAAGGATAAAATTATAGCAGATGCTTTCATAGATAAGCATAAACACTTAAGGCAGCTTATAACTAAAACAAAAGCCTTTTAAACATGAACTTCAGCATAAAATTGCAAAGATAAAATAAAATAATGCCATTTACTTACTCACGAGGATATTATACTAATCGAATGATCACATACAATATCAATAACCACATTCATAATGATGGAATGCATAATGCCAGACTATCATAACCACATAGCCAAGGCCTTGTGCCAAGACTACAAAAAAGATTTTTCCAAGGCCTTGTGCCAAGACACTAGTTTGCCTCATGAGACCTACTGATGCATCGATGAGCTATAGTGGGCTCCACCCATCACTTATTAAGTCCAATGCATTCCTTATATGAATAGGTTTAATCATAACATATACATTCATATTAAAACTAGCATACGAAATGTTAATACATTAACCACAAACCATGGATGGTATAAAAATATCAAATCCACAGTCAAACATAACTCATTCGATACAATATAGAAGATTGTATTGTATCACATTAACCTCAATCAAGAATAATGAAGGATGTTGACGTAGATGAAAATAATCATCAAAACTATTTGAGAGAAATATCACCCTTTTTCTTGAAATCATTTAAAAGTCACACTATTTGTCAAGAAGCTATTTAAAAATAGATTTTTGAATCAAAGTGTCCCATACCACTTTGAAAATTTTTAAAAGGAGTTTTATTTTTAAAACATTAATGCCCATATAAATAAATCCTTAAAACCATTTTTTAAAACATGGACAATAATGAGAAAGATTTAGAAGAATAAGTCTTTAAAACATTTTAAAATGGTATTTTAGTTAGATTTTCTAACCAAAAGAGGGACACTTAAATAAAAATAATTGAGGTAATAAAAACATTATAATATCATGATAATAAAGGGATTCATGATATACTATGTCAAAGTACATTATATACACCACATAAAAGCGATTTGGTGTATATCAACAAAGAAGTCTCAATGGAATGTAAATTGAGATGAAATATCTCATAAAAGCTGTATCCTTAGGTTAAGGATAAATCAACGACATATTTATGTGTGAAAAATATAAGTAAACTAAATTTTATTGGATATTCAGAGTAAAAAAATCATAGGGCATTCACACATAATCTTGTAAAAACAACACTAATGAATTGGATGTTTAACTCAACAAATGGAGAATGAGTAAAAGTTACTCTTATCAAATTCATATCGATGTCATGAGAAATTATCAATGGAGTGATTATGTGTATAAAAATTATATCCACAGAAAAGGGGAGTGGAAATTATGACATAATAATATGAATAGTGATTCCACACATAATCTTGGAGTAATATAATCAATGAAATATGCATAAAGCCAAATGAGTGGAAATTGAATATTCAAATTCCCTTATCGATTAGGTAACTTATCAAACATACACCCATGAAAGAAGGATCATACCATGATGATGTAAATATCAATAAATTAATGTATATTATACAATTAATACAATCATGGGAACTACACACACCACATGCAATAAATAAGTGGTGAACAATGGAATTCTCACAGAATTAAAAGTTAGATAAGAAACCCCTTACTTTGTACTTTTTTCTTGGTCGACGGTAGGTTAACCTCTTGTATAATGGTGAAATAATTGTTATTTAATTATACAAGAATCATATTCATTAATATGATATCATATATGATCTTTTAACATTGATTTGTTAATAATATCTTAGAAATATCGTCATTTCGGGTGTTAACGGGTTCATTTTACTTTATATTCTTTATTATGTGATCCATATTTGTTATTAATGGGATGTATATTATTCATATCCAGAATGATATGAAGTCCTAAAATATTATTTTTAATCATCAAATGATAATTATACTTGAATGGATACAATGGAGAATGAATCTCATCGCGTTCGTGGAGACGGTAGTCCGTACGTACGCACGAGCGACAATATCATTCTTTTTATATTAAAATAATATATAATTGGATGGTATATCATATATACAGAATCATTATCATGTTATATTTATTATTTACACTAGTTACACATCATTATTATACCCATACAAATAATAATACATTGAATAACAATTAAACCACGACGTGTTGACGGTAAGCCGTACGTACGCACATGTGGTGACATGTTATTCAAAGGATGGATAGAATACTGAATATGGTGGTACCATATTTATAATAACATCATATTATATATATGATACTGGATTTAATATTTTATAATGGTAACAACAAAGGAAGATGAAGTGGAATAAGAATGGAACATGGAAAAGGGTGGTGAAATCATTAAATCTTCTTCGGGTTCTTCCGTTTGATTTGATCAAAAGGGCTCCTTAGGATGGCCTTCTGATGAAACTAAGGCCTATAGGTTATAGTGAAGGAAGTTGGGAGTGTATTTGGGCAGAGTTTGGCCGAACCAAAAGGCTTTGAAGGTGTGAAGAAATGATAAGGAAGAGTGCCCTTTTATAAGAGGGGTGAGGGGCACCTTTGAAAAAGCTAGAAATATTAATTTATAATAAATTCATATTCGGTTTCTAATAGCTCCAAAATTGATTATTTATAGGTTAATGTGGGTATGGGTTGAAACCCACACAACCAATAGAATTTATACAGGTTTGTGTCATTATATTAACCTTATATTTATGTATTAACTCTTAGTTAATTAGTTTCACTTTTAAAATGTCTCTTTGTATTTTTATATTATATGGTTAATAAACTTACAGTATACATCCAAGAGACCCCCAAGTGATTCATTAATGGTACACCTATCATAAATAAATTACATTATTTAATATCTAAAAATTATAAATAAAATATCATTATGTTTGAAATCTTTTTACCTTTCTAATGAATATTTATAGTATAAAATCCAACATATATAACCCTATGTAACAATTGTTTTTCTAAAAGATATATGCTTGTATCATTTTTGTATTCATTTTAACTTAATTAAAATAAAGTTTCCCTATCACTTACAAGTGGATCCATGGGGTCCCAAAATCGACCCAAAGATGCCCATGGTCGACCATGTATCAGCCAATATGGTTAAGACACATTTTAGGGTATTTTATTATTATTATTATAATATTATCTTTTTAGCCCTTGTTTACCGGTTTTACCCTTTAACCATGGTAAATAAAATATTTACCGAAGTAATTATCCAAAATGTCTAAAAATAAAAGTTACCTATTTACAAAATTTAACATCCTGATTCCAAATATGGAATCCATTTTTCCAAATTCAAAACACAGAAGTGTTAGAAATTAATTTAAAATTAATTCATGTTGTTAAAACAAAAAAGCGTGTTTTTAAGAGATAATAACTATCAAATGATTGGCACTTGTTTATGTCTGGTTTAATTGTGAAATTATGTCCGATGACAAAAATTGAATTAAATGGTAAAAATATATTCTAAATATACTTTAAAACTTATCAAATTCATAATTTATCAATACTAATTATTTTGATTAAAAAATTTGTTTTTAATTAAAATTTGGTAATCAAAATATGAATGTTATCTGAAAAGTACCAAAATTTTACCCTAGACTAATTTCGATATTCCGAATCCAAAAATGAAGACCATTTTGAGAGATAGAATATATAAAATTTCAAAAATTAAGTATTACTATTCATAACGGCTAGTTTGATTGGTTATGGTGTGTTAAAATCTCGAAGTTGCGTACAATGCACGCCATTACATTATTCAAAGGGAAACGTACTATGGAAGCTTGGGGTGTTACACCCCAGACCTACTCTGGTGGTCCATTTTATGATACCCTTGTTCCTACGGCCTCTATAGGATTCCTTATTCCCTATGAAGTCCATAGAATCAAATTGCTGACAACTTCTACATTCGACCTCAAACAATTCACAATAAAAAATTATGGTGGAGGGCTCGGGAATTGTTCTGGTCGGCCCACGGCCTCCGTGTTTGTGATTATGAATAGGTAAATGTATTAACAACACATGAAATTTTAATACTCCAATTCAAATCCTCCCATTTGAACATCCCACCAAAATTAATGGATCATGGATCAAACTTTTAGTCAGTTCATCCATGTTCGTTGCAAATTTCAAGAATGAGGAAAGAATTGTCAATTTCAGAGAACACATAAACCTTAGACTCTATATGTTTGATCTGATGAGGTTAAAGACAAGTTCCATGTAATCCTAGATCAGTGATCATTGGCGGTCTCCGCCTCTCCTCGGACTATGTATCCAATCCACAAACATTCATCACATCATTTTTCATTATTCTTCGGACAAGGATTCCACCCACAGTTCATTTGACACTCTTAGTGTTTATTTATATCCAAACTACAACATGTATGATCAATAAAAACACAAGCATTGAAAGGTTGTTCTCATTTATGATTCTCCTTAATGACCAAAAATTAATGAGCCATTATGATAACAATGTCGCATTTATAAATGATCCATTAATGAACCTCCATAAATGATCCTCATTGTTGCACCGCTGTGTCGCCATCCACCACTCAACGGTTTGGAAAATAAAATAACATTTGAAAGTTATTTAATTATTTTATATAAAATGATAGAAAATTAACATTTCCATCCAACCTTTCCATTCTAACTTAAGCATCGCCTTAGTGAATCTCAACACTCTGAGTTCAATAGTGCCCTCGACTATCAAATCCTAGTACTAGTTCAAAAGATATAACAACTAAATGCTTATTCATTTAAGTGAACTTAAATGATGTTGAAAATACTTCTATGGGATCACCATACATCGGAATCACATCCCTATGATTCACTCTATCTCGAATCAATTCCATATAAATAATAAATTTAATTAAAAATTCCATGTCATTACATTCTTCCACAATAGGGCATTACATCTCTGAATGCCAAAGTAAGGGATAATCAATCAAGTAGGGGTACTTAGCATGTATCTAACCCTCTGACACAAATTTTTTCTCCTAGAGGTTCCTATGCAACCACCAAACATGCACTAGTATAATTTACCATCCATGAAGGATCCGCTCTGGTTGATCCCCAATCACCACCAGGAACATCACAATAGTTAATCCATTGTCATTATTAATCTCTCCTCTATTGATGAAGTGTGGTGAATCATGCACATACCTCCTCACCAATGACATATGTAAAACATTGTACACCAGGTTCATCAATAGGGGATGGTCTATGTGGTATGCCACCTCGCCAAATCTACTAAGGATCTCGAATGGTCTGATGAACCTAATAGATGACTTCACACCCTATCCAAATCACCGCAATACCTATCGGGAGAGGCTTGATTGAAAACATAGCCTCCCTCGTTTAACTCCAAGGGTATCCATCCACTATCGGAATACAATTTCAGCCTACTATGCATAGTCCTCATCTTCTTCTGGATGATCTGTACCTTCTAATTCGTAGCTCTTACAAACTCTACACCCATGAGTGCTAACTCCCAAGTGTCTATCTAGCTTAGATTTTATCTTCATGGTTGCTCGTACAAGACCTAAAATGGTATCAAGCCAATGGTGGGGTGATATATATTAATGTATGAAAAATACACCAATGGTGGGTGGTCCTCCCAACTACATATCTTATCCTAGACACATGATTGAAACACGTCCTGCATGGTTTGTTTGGTCTGCTCTGACATACCTTTTGTCTGGGGGTGAAAGACTATGCTCAAGCACAGTTGAGTCTTGAACACCTCCTATAACCCCTTCCACAATGAAGGTGTAATTTGTAAATCACATTCTGAGACAATCATCGTTGGATCCTCAGGAATCCTAATTATCTCTTGGACATAGAGGTTCCCCAAGCCCTAAATCGATCTGTACTCCCAAATGGGTAGTAAGTGAGCCGAATTGGTGAGTCGGTCAGTGATCACCTAGATATAATCATGAAGCATAGACATGGATGTTATCCCCATCCCAATGTTCTTATATATACCATCCTACTTCCACTCTGGTGCCTCATGTGGCCTGGTTAAGACTGTCGGGACCTGATTCTCAGCCTTCACTTCCTAACATGTGAGGTATCATTGAAAGATCTCTACCACTGCTTTCATCATCATTGGACACCTATACTGACAATGTAGGTTCCATTACATGTTTTCCACACTAGAATAAACCACCAATGCGGATGTATTAAACTCCCTCAAAACCTCCTCCCATAACGTCACTGTTACTATGATGCATCATATGAAATTGTTTACATTCTCCCCACCTATAAGAAATCCATTTGAAGCATGTCCTGAAAATATCTGAGCATGACAGGAATTGAAGTCAACATACACAAGATAAGCTTCCCTATATCTCTATAAGAGGGTGGGATTGACATTCAATGACTGATGGTATGCTACTCCATCATTATCCATGTTGGATATCTGTATCGTGGCTAGTTTCTCCAACAACACTCTCTGCAAATGTAAACCAGACCTCCTGCTGATTGCATCAACCACCACATTCCTCTTCCATGTGGTATAGAATATCATAAATTCATAGCCCTATAGGAACTCTAAAAACTGTTGTAGTCTCATGTTCATGTCATTCTGTGAGAAGATATACATAAGACTCTTATGGATGGTGTAGATGGTAAAATGTTCACCCTTCAAGTAGTGCCACCACATATTCAAAGAAAACGAGTATTTCTAATTCAAATTCATCGTCCGCATAGTTATGATTATACTGCATCAACTATTGGGAGCCATAAGTGATAACTTCATGCCCCTACATGAGGACACATCCCAGTCCAATCCCTAATGCATCGCAGTATACCATATAGTTGATTCCCTCCTCTTGCAACCACAATATGGGAGCTCTGGTCATGCTCTGCCTCAGCTGCTGAAACCTATACAGGAACTTCTCAAACCATATTAAGGGTTTTGAATTCTTTTTCAAACCTGAATAATGTGATTCTACTCTGAAAGAGTCAGGAATGAACCTACAGTAGTATCTGGCCAATCCCAAGAAACTATGCACCTTAGTCACACTTCTGGGTGGTTCCCAAGAAAGCAATGCCTCTGCCGTTACTAGATCGATGAAAACTCCATCCTCTGAGATGATTTGTCCCAAAATGGTGATCTAAAAAACCATAAATGGATCTTAGAGAGCATACCATATTTTTGGTTCTCTTTGAGTGCATCCAAGACTATCTTCATGTGGGAAGCATGCTACTCCTCTAACGATGAGTACACCAAAATGTCACCAATGAAGACTACCATGAAACGATCATGGTAAGGATGTAAAATCCTTTGCATTAGTCCCTTGAACAATTAACAGTCATCTATAACACTGAACTTTATCACCAAAAACTCATACTGTCCATAATGGAATCTAAAGGTTGTCTTTGGTATGTCGCCAGCACGTACCCTTCTGCTAATGATAGCCTAATCATAGGTCAATTTTTGAGAACCACATCACTCCCTTTAGCAAATAGAGGAGTTCATCATTTCACAAAAATGGATAATTGTTCTTAACAGTCAATTGTTTTAGGCATCTGATGTATATGCATAGCCTCATGCTCTCGTCTTCCTTCTTTAAAAGCAATATTGGGGATGCCCAAGGAGAAACACCGTCCTTACAAACACCTTCCTCTTTAAGTCCTCTAGTTTTACCCTAATCTCCCAGAGATAAAAAAGAGCCACCTGATATGCATGTGTATATATTATTGTAATTTCTTGGTACAAGTCAATATAGATGTCTACCTCTCCACGAGGAGTTATTCCTCAGAAATCTTCTGGAAAGACATCCTCATACTAGTCCACCACTCTATGAAACCTACGACTCCCCACTTCCACCATACTGATGATGAGGGTAGCCAATAGGTGTGTGTTTAGATACACCCTCCTATGAAAAAGTACATCATATAATGTAAAGGTTTTTTTATCTCTGGTTATGGAAAACATAGTCTAATACTCGAGGACACACCACACTTTTCACCTAAAACTGTCGATCTGAGTATGGACTATGGATAACTAGTCCATAAACAATATGGAATCATAAGTCCTGAACATTGCTAACAAGATATCATAGCCTATGCTCTTGCCTCCTAGAATAAGCTAACATTGTTGACACAAGTGTGTAATCATTGAATCCCCTCCTCTTAGAGTCTTTAATTATAAGGATCGATCCAACTACTCAATCAGAATATATGAGGCTCGAACGAGAATATGGAAAAGAAAGTGTGACCGGAACCTATTTCTATAAGAACTAGAACTAAGGTGGAGTAGACACACATCGTACTTCTATTCATCTCTTTATCCCCATGGTCATAGACATCCATCACCTGAATTTGGTCTCGCCCCTATCCACCTGCTCCAGGAAAACATGGTGGATATCCTCGAGTGGTGGTAATAGTAAATCAAACTATTCACCATCACCAGCCACTCGTCTTGCTCAACCGCCACATATACCTACCTACGGACCTCCTCACTCAAACCTCTATTGATGTCTGTCATCCGTGCAGGGAGTCTGACAGTCACGACCCATGTTCCACTATCCTATGAAAGAGTAACCAACTCTATCCCTCAGATGTCATTCACTACCTTCCGAGCTCTGAAGCTCCAAAACTATATCCTAGGAGCGTCCTTTGAATGTTCTCACATTTTTGGGCCTATAAGTCTTCTACCTGGTGCCTACTGAAGGTGAATCGGCCACCTGTCGGTCGATGGTGACTCTCACCATTGGGGCATGCTCATTAAGGATGTTCTCCACCGGTAGTGCTCACTCTAGTACTCTAGACAGTGTCAAAACGATGATTGAAATCATCAATGATATAATCTCCCATTGGATCCCCTGCTCAATGGCCCGGGCCCAGAAGACGGGGTCTCATACCTTGTTGTGGGAGTAGCAGGAGAGGTCGATAAACCTCGCTGAGTATTGGCCCGCAGTAAGGTTGTCCTTGTTTAGGTGTAGTAATTCCTGAATACAGATTGTGAATAGGGTCTCTGGTACGAACTCTTCCCTATAAAGGCTCTCGATGTCTAACCATAAAAGGGTCACCTTGTCGTGTGTCTTTCGATCCATCCTCTACCATCTCCTAGTCATGCCCTAAAAAATGTTAGCAGCTAAAACTACCATTATGTCTATAGGTGTCTCCACTAAGAAAAAAACCCAAGTAACTACCTCTATCCAATCCTCTGATGCCTATAGATATGTATCACCTTGAAATCAATGAGGCCCCAATCTATGGGACTCATGCACCACACTCAGTCGTCTTGCACTATCCGCCAGTGGGGCTGGTTGAAACTGCTTCTCTCTGGGTGGTGGTTCCACTGGTACACCACCTGAAGGTGGTATCTCTATAAGTGTTCCTTATACCAATCCCTCAAAACTCGATGGACCATAGTTGTGATATATCACTGGAATCCAAGATGGTTTTCTTCGTGGAGGCATCCTTTAGAGAAATAGATGTGGCATGGTTAATAAGTTATCTCTGCTGAGCTGACTCATAAGACATTAAGAGAAAAAAACATTTTCAAAAACATATGCAACAAGATTTTTCATGTATCGAGTCAGAAAATAGAATTTAAGGTCCTAGTGTTTGGGTACATCGGCCGTTGCACCAACATTGGACTCCCTAAATAGAAAGATGAACTCATGATACATAATAATATTACCCCCATAAAAAATTATAGACTAACAGTTCTTCTAGTAAAACTAATAACCTCTGATACCACTTTTTCATGATCCTTCCCCATGTCCCCATGACATGACTACCCCATGGCCACCTTCCATAGTCCAGGGGTAGGTGAATAGAATAGAATGGACATATCCCAGAAACGTAAGGCATTTCCATTAAACTAGTACATACACAGACAAGGAAAACTACACACATATAACCACGATGGAATGAAAATAAATAAAAACACCACAAAGTTCCTCCACTGAGATTAAGGTCAATAAACTTAAAGTTAAGGGGCTAGAATACAATACCAACAAATGAATGCATAGAAAAAGATGTACAAGCTCTAGATGTCGTCCGCAAATGATCCTTTCAGAAGGGTAGGAACATCTCTCCATCTGATGTTGTTGCAACACACCATGTATATCAATAAACCAATAAGAACAATCTATTCCAGGCTCCCCTAAGTTCCAAACATAGCTGGACATCATCTACAAAATAAAAAAAATATGTGGTTGAAGCCATTTCAATGGTCAGTATAACTATACTATGTAGGGACCCCGAGAACCCTAAAGGTCTCTCCGTAATCCATTAAGGAAATCACCACAATGGAATTACCATAGAGATAATACCCCCATGAAATATGTCAATCATATTGCTCAAAGTAAACAATGATTCTCACACCAGGTATAACATACGTACAAAAGGATGAATAGTTGTAAAGTAAGATCATCTAATTCTGTTGAGAGGATCTGATGTTGATCCACATAAGGTCGCAAGGTGATGATCCACATATGGTTACATGGTACTAACACATACATGATCCCTAGGTACTAACGTACACAGGATCACTAGGTGTTAACCCTCACCGGATCTCTAGGTGCTGACTGACACAGAATCCCTAGGTGGAGACCCAACTAAGATTTCTATTCATTCTTCATGTCATGTCCAACCACTGGATTCCCAACCATATAACTCTCGATTCAATGATGATCTATTCCTCAATACATCAGTCATACCTTAACTGCCAAAATGTCCCATATATAGTAATCCCAAAGGTTCGTTTCATTGTAAGGGTCGAAACATAATATATGGTGCGTCAATTGGACGCCTAATTTAAGAGAAACGATTGTTTTAGTGAAATAGGGTTGGTCGGTCTGGGTCTGGACCTACCAGATCAGACTGACCGGACCCAACATGGTCTGGGGGTCCGGTGTGGGTTTAGCATGGTTATGGGTCAGATGGGACATTGAGCCAGTGGGTCCAGCCTAGTGGTGTGGGTCCCACCAAGAAGTGTGGGATTGGCCCAATGGTATGGGTCCACCCATTGAGCCGTAGGTGGCCCGACCCGCATAGTGCGGCACATCCCACCAGAAGAAGCCTGTCGGGCATGGTGTGGGCTGGTTTTCTAGCACAGAAGTGGGTGAAAATGGTTTCGACCAAGCCCTGTTAGTTGGAGTAAACCCTTTTCCCAATATGGACGAAATGCGGCCAACCATTACAAAAGAATGTGAACCTTCGTCTGCGTGCCTCTAGCTCACCCGAGCTGCCTGAGCAGGCCTCTCATCTATGCAACATCAACGGGCACACAACAACCCTCTACCCGTGACTGCATCCACAACCAGCAGTTCCTTCTGCATCCCACCAGAGCTACTCTGGTAGTCTGATTGTTGAGCTGTGTGCACCTATGACCTCTGTAAAATGACTTATTCATAAAGAAGTCCACATTATTTCATTATTGACAAACTGAACATTCATAATTGATGAAAAATAATAATAAACGATGGAGGAGGGACTAGTAATTGTCAATGTTTTCATGTTCCCACCACGTTAGAGTTTAATAATGTGTAAAATTATTATTGTTACATCAAAAGTGAAAGCCCAATTAAAATACCCCCACTTTAACCTCCCACAAAAACAAACAGATCGCAGATTATCCTATTATTTTGTTGTTCCCCGTTAACTGTTAATTTCAATAATGAAGAAACAATTATCGATTAAAAAGAATGCATAAAATCCTACATGGATTTTTTTGATCCGCTAAGAATGAAAGAAGAGATCTGTGTCTTCATCGATCGGTGTTCCTTGGTATTCAACACCGCTTGTCAACCTCCGGATCTGATCCTCTAATGTTTTTCACATCATTCTCCTTTTATTAGTATAGAGGGATTCATCCTGCTGTTCATCAGATATTCCCCATGTTTATTCCTCCTTAAACACCAATATGTTTAATTAATAATTGAAAAATACATATTGATATTGTGCCCATTAATGGCGCTCATTAATGACCAACATTTAATGAGCCTTTAATGAACCATTAAGATAACCGCATTTTTGTTACAAATGAGCCATTAATGACACTCCATTAATGATCCTCATCATTTCAACTCAGCATCATTTCCCTCGTCTCTTCTTTATAAAAAATAAATTAACTTTTTGGAAGTTATTTTTTTATATTTTCTATTAAATTTTAGAAAATTCAATTTTCTAACCGCCATTTTCTGATCGAACTTAAGAATCGCCTAAGTGAATCCTGGAACTTCATGTTCATAGGTGCCCATTGATTTCAAATCATAGCAGTACATTAAATGATAGGAAACCCACTAGCACATTTAATAAAGTGAACTTAAAAGAATGTTCCAAATTGATTTGCAGGCTCACTGGGCCTCTGAATCATGTGACGTCAAATCACACGGTCTCAAAAAAAATCTATATAAATTAAAAAATTATGCCAAAATACCAAGATATTATATATTCAGTGGTTTATTTTTTTCTCCTTATGAGTGAATATATATTTCAGTCAATTGTGATCAATAAATGTCTCACGCTTTTCCCCATAGAGATAATGCTACCATATTTTCATTACAAATATCACATCGGCCAACTCCAAATTACGTGTATGATAGATTTTCACATGAATTTTCAACTTCCTTGAGGTGTAGTATATCACATTATAATATTCCATGATTACAAAACCTAAAATTTTCTTCGAAGCATTACTATATTTCACAAAGAGTTATATACTTGTTGGGTGTGTAGGTACTAGCATATTGATAAAAAAAATTTCACACCTTCAAGACATCCACAAATTTTTTACTGTAGAAAAAAATCACTCCCTTATGTTTCATCTTAGTTATTGGGTTTGTAAATCATGAGAATTTTTTAAAAAAATTTCATTAATTCAAATCTAGGCCAAGGAATCTAGGGATCTCTATTAGAGGTGACGACATTGGGCCCTCTCTAATTGCCATTGTCTTGGAAGGATCAAAATATATTTCATTTCTCGTGATAAAATGCCCCAATAATGACACTTGATCCATCCAAAACTGAAATTTAATTTACATTTCATATATTTTATACCATCAAAATGTTTTTAGTACCATATTGATTTCTTCACAAATTCCTCCTTTCTCATGGAGTATATTAGAATATCATCAATAAAGACTACCAAAAATTTTATGGGGTGACCTGTAAAGACTCAATTCATTAAATATATGAAAATTTATATAGCATTATAGAGTCTAAAGGGAATCGATATGAACTCATAATGTCCATACCTTTTTCATATGGTACTGTTGGGAATTTATTCCATCCTCACCTTTAATTGGTGTTATCACAATCGAAGGTCCCCCTTAGGGAAATAATTTTCCCCACATAGATGATTGAACTAATCATATATATGAATTAGGGGAAACTTATTATTTATCATGATTTTATTGAGCTAATGATAATTCATGTGTAGGCACATTGATCCATACATATTATTGACAAAAGGGACAATATCACCCCTTGGGGAAGCACTCGGGCATATGAAACCCTTCTCAAGATTCTCTTGTAACTACTTTTTCAGCTCTTCTAGCTCAACTACGGCCATTCTATATAGTGTATTTTATATAGGCATTGATATAGGAATAATTTCAATTGAGAAACCAACCTCTCAATTAGAAGGAAGGATAAACAATTATTCATGGAATACATCAGTGTAGTCCCTCATTGTGGTCATGTCTTCAAGCATGATCTTCCACTTTGTCTCAATTATTTGATAATAATATTCTTTCTCACAGGCTAGAAATATCCAAACATGAGACAATGATTTTGAAGTTGTTTCATCTTCTTCCATACACTTCTAAAGAGTTGGATGAATCTTTAGGATGTGAAGAGTGATATACCATTCCCAATAGTTGATATTATATTTTTATAATGAAATCCAATCCATTCCCAAAATACAATCAAAGTCAACAAAATAAAGTAAGGTAAAATTAATTAGGCAGTTCAGTCCACAAAATTTAACCGGGGAGGATTTATGTACTTTGGATGCAATAACTACCCCTATTAGTTTTTCTCATAGATAAATAAACCTCCAAATTTTTAATTGGTGTTTGTATAGTTCTACTAATATTATAAAATATGAATGAATGGGTAGATTGAGAAAAAAGTATGTTCACTATTCATGAATGAATAATTAGTATACCTATCACCAAAACATTGTTTAGCTCCACATCAGTAGTAGTCATAGCACTATATCTTCCTTATATACATAGATGTAGTTATTAGTTGCTTATAAAAACCCTAGAATTATGCAATTGGTTCCAAACATGCACATGTTCCTTGTAGTTGAAACACATCACTAGTACCTGATAATTTATATGAACATTCTATTATTCTTCCAAGTTTGTGGGATTCTTTATATCACTTTGGCAGTTCTTTGATAGATTATGCATCATTCAACATTTGAAGAATTTATTGGATCCCAATATATAGTTCCTTGGATTCTTATTCCCAAAATTTTGATATATGGGACATGTGATCTTCTATCCTTCATGATATTTATTTGTAGATCCACCCATATTAGATGTTATTTTTCTCTTTTTGTCACTGGTCCCATGATACCATTAAGAGTCTCTGATATCAATTTCAACCTTAAGGGCATAACAGAAAATCTCTTCATAACTATTTATTTATTGAATCACAATATAATTTTGTAGACTCATTATTAATCTCCAAAATAAGTGATCCACCTTAGTTTTGGTGTTCTGGAGAAATCTAGAGGTGTATATTGCATGCCTTGAAAATTTTCCTTCATCTGTCTCAATAGACCCATACTCCTCCTACTAATGTCCAAGGAGCTATCTTTCCATATTGAGATGGACCGTTTGGGAAATTAATTATTGTATTATATTTTCATTAATTCATCTTAATACATGGAATCAATTTCCTCCTTGTACATTGTATTATTTATTAGTTTCCACCATTGATCTCTTTACCCATAAAAATGATAGAATCCCAGCACACATTTCTCTTCTACTAAGAAATTAAGGATAAATAATATCTTTTTGATGGAGTTAATTCACTCCTCTACGAGGAGGAGATCAGAAGATCCACCAATCATGGTAGGCATTTTCTCCATGATGGATTTAATGGAAACATATCTTTTCTATGGAGAAGGAGGAATTTCTATGAGATTCATGTTATTATTTCTACCCTATGATAGTTGAGACTGAATTATCATGAGGGTTTGAGCACCCGTTTCCATCATAACTGGCAAATCATAAGGGAAATCATGACATGTCCTATAACATTTATTGTGGGAACATGTTCTTATACTTCCTTACATTAACAATAAAAAATAATATTCTTTTATGGGGGCTTCAATAGTTAGCTAACAATCATATAAAGATTTAAACATAAAAGAAAAATCTTTTAAAGGAAAACTATAACTTAACTTTTGATAATGTAGGTTTTAATCTCAGTTAACCACGATATTTTTCTTTAAATATATTCTTATGAGAATTTTATTTGTTCCCATAATAATGGTTTGTAATGTCCTTATCAATTTACCAAATCATATCCTTCGGAGTTTCAAACCAAGTGTGCAGTAAGGGCCATTGTCATGTAACAGTTGACCTTAATTCTGGCTTAGAAAACATTGTTGGAGCTCTTACTCATAGGTACATCAATTCAAGAATAAGGTGAATATGTTTTATCTAGACATGGATGTCTAATCTTCATTAACCACATACTCCCTACTTACCAAAATTTAGTTATGTTTTCTTAGACATTCTCTTATCTTTAATATTCTTACTAATGTGATCTATTCCAATTCTCCAAAAACAACTAAACTTTTCCTCTCATTCCAACTATAGTGACCGTAGTCTTTCAAACATATCATTAAATGATATTAATCATAATTAAAAATAAAAATATTATCCAATGATCATAATCTCTTGTTTCATAGAATAATATATACATAAAACTGAAAACATGGGTCTTAATAAAACACTTCTTTATTTATCATCCATTAAGGGATCATAGATTCTATTGAGACCTTACATCTGTATAGGATAACCAAGGTAAAAAATGAAAAATGGGATGAGTTAAAAATAATATCAAGGGAAATACATTAAAATATATCATTGCACATTGGTTAGAACAAATTACATAAATATATATAAAATAATGGAAGATGATTAAACATAAGGAATCATGACATATAAAACAAGGTATCATATAATCATGAAATCGTAGTAATGTGGTAGAATCATAAACATGAAATTATCACGAGTCATGGATTTCTTCACATAGTGGAGCAGGAGTCAAGGCTCATTTCACTTAAGGGAGCACAATCCAATGCTAATCACCAAGACTATTGCACACGGAACACGAGTCAAGGCTAACCACAAAGACTGTTTCACATAATGTATAATGAGACTATTAATTACCCAATTCCTAGGAGAACTATATGGTAACACCAATCATAAAATGATCAAGAATTTTTTTTGATATAATGAATCCCACCAAAGAAATCATACATAAACACAAGGGTCACCCAAGGAATGAACTAGGTATCATAATCATGCCAAAAGAATAATAAATAGGTGTATTGTAAAAGTATCCACGAATTAAAGTAATTAACTCATAAATATACATTAATAGAGGAATAGAGTCATTTTTCATAATAGGTGATGTCAAAATTATGTTCAAAGAGTTTTTAAGAATCATTAGAAAAAAAAACATTTTAGAATAATTTAGGTGAAAACATTCAATATTATTAGAAATGGAAAAGGAGTAATTGTTTGCATAAAAAAAATTGAACCTAGGTATTTAATAAGGATTAAATGAGTGATTTTTTAAAAATAATGGTGGATTAAAATAGAATGTGTAGGACACATGAAAATAGTTAAGAATATGGTAATTTTCTTTAAATCAGATTTTATTATCCTGAAGAATTGAGTAGGAAACCTTTTAATAACATGTATATCCCAAAAGAGAAGGATGAAGGGATATTGATAAATAGGTTTTGAAAAATATTAATAAAATTTATTATATTAAAATAAAAATAAAAGTTAAATTAATTTGGCTAAAATGTGAGAAGGATTAACTCGAAAGAATAATGGAGGTTCGGGTAGAGTCCATTACCTTATGTGAGAAATGATTCGACACTTGTTCTTAATCTCAGGAGAAATAAAATTATATTCATTAATTAATATTTAAAGAAACATTTATATATGTATATAATTTATTAAAACATTATTAAATTCATTTCTGGCATTTTTTGTGTTTAGAGATTAAATTTTATCATTTTGGGTGCATTGATTTCCATGGTTTTCATGATCGGTTTAGTTGTATATGTTTATGGAAAATCATGTAGAATGAGGATAGTTTCCTAGAACTGAACTTATTAGTCATTAATTAACATATATAATATTAAAATACAATTTTATTTTTATAATTTAGGATTATTAGCATGAAAAATTATTAATTATAACCATTTAGATTGATTTAGCATTTTTATCACAATAAACACATTTTTTTTAAAAAAATTAATATCATGGGTAAAAAATGATACCA
Organism: Viscum album; assembly: GCA_963277665.1. Classification (NCBI taxonomy): domain Eukaryota; kingdom Viridiplantae; phylum Streptophyta; class Magnoliopsida; order Santalales; family Viscaceae; genus Viscum; species Viscum album. The sequence continues at coordinate 734,095,932 of OY728152.1, read as the reverse complement.
TAAAATAATATAAGATATAATTATTATATTATATTATAGTTTAATTTTAAAAATGGTTTCATGACCAGACTTGATGATGGAATATAATGATGAATGAAAATTATCCACACAGGTGGTAAATCGGCACATCACAGATGATGTTCTCATTCATAAAGTTCAAGAGAGAGGAGATGATATTTGATGAAGAATTATTTCATCAACATTATTAAATTACAATATATGTTATATAATGTAATTTTCATGTTATTTTTATGATGGGGCTTTGTGAAAGAAAAATAATTAAAATGAACATGAGAATAATTTGAAAGAAAACAAAAGATTGTTTACCACTTGATTCCTTATTTTTTAGAACCTCATTAGGGGATTGGTTTTAGTCTTTTTAAGAGAAATAGATACTAAATGTGGGGGGGGGGATTTTGGGAAGAATATTGTAAAGTATTTGGGCAAGGGTCATGAATGTAGATGTGTAATTAGAATTTGTGGGGAGAGGTGATATTGATAGTGGAGGGGAAGGGTGTTTTCACATTATTAAATTCATTAGTTTATTATATTTCCCAAGATAAGAAGTAATGATGATTCTTCATAATAAATACTGAAATAAGATCAAGTGAGTTTGAAACATTTTTTTACATAATCTACGACCCAAAAAATATTGTATTTAATGTATAATGATTATATACTATAAATTAAGGTATTTTTATATTCACAAAAAATCAATTATTTTAGAAAAGTCATAAAAAATTCATCCTAACCATTTTGAGCTATGTATATTTCAAAAAGTAATAGAATTTTATGAAAATATTTTTCTAAATATGAAAATTTTTATTAATAAATAAAATCATAATTTACGTAAAAATGCATATTTTAAAATTATAACAGATTTTATATCACTTTGAAAAATTAACTAAGGTCTCATAATGGTACCTTAAAATTATAAAACATAAAAAAAATTATGCAAATACATTTTGAAATTAAATTTTCATTTAAATTATCATATTAGTCAGAAACTTTTAATAAAATATATATGACTTAAAAAATAACAACACTCAATTTATAATTTTTAAAATATTTATTTTCATCTTCTATGATTTAATTATATCATATAGTCACTTATAAGATGAATAAATTTTATTCATACCTTCATTGGTGACCTTACAATTGAATTGTCTAGTTTACTATTCGTAGGGGTCACATTAATATTCAAAATGTCAAGTTAATTTTTAATTAGTATAATTTCCTTAACTTTTAGAAATATTTCTTATTTCATTCATTCATCATTTATAAATCTTCAATTGTAATGACCCCGATTGTTATCAATTAAATTTCCATTATTATGTTTATTTTATATAGTATTATTCATATTAAACCACATATAGAACACCATACAATAATTCTTAATGACGAATAAAATAAATAAGAAGTATTTCTTGATTTTAAGGTACCTATACTGATGAAATAGTAACTTTCCCTTACAAATAGTAATATGAACCGTATGAATAGTAAATCAGCCTAATAAATAGAAACCTCAAATGTTAAAGTATAAATAATTTTTAGGCATCTCATAAGTTAGTGTATGATATATTTATTTAATATTTAATATTTTAAAAAGTTAATATTTTAGTGTAGATATTTCTATATGTCATAAATACTTAATTACTATTTTATAATTAGTAAAATTATTTAAAAAAATTTTATTTTCAAAAATGGATTTATATGTCAATATTTTTTTGTCTTATTATTTTAGGATAATTTTATGAGACCATATTTAATTATTAAAACTATTAAAAAAACTTTTTATATGTAAAATATATATTTTTCAGTTAAATAAATATTTTAATTAAAAACTATATTTTACATAGTAGAAAATTTATTTTGATACAATTTAGAAAATTTTTTAATTCCATACATTGAAAAAAATTGTTATGTTTACTTTTTTGTATTTTTCTAAAATACTTGAATTTTTAGTGATTAGTAAAATATGACAATTTACGATAAAAGTTAAATACCATAATTTTCATGTCAATTTTGTTGTAATGCTGAGGTAAGACACATTATTTATAATTAACCTAAAATTATTAATTCAATTTTTCACAATAATAAACAATAGTACTTTTCTTTAAAATATAATAAAATAATTAATTAAATATTATGAAATCTTTTTCTCCTCCACTATAAAAACCACCCTCACCACCCTATTCTCTTCACTATTGTAAGACATGAATCATTTCAATGTTATAAAAAAAATATACTTCCCTAGTCACTCTGCACATACATGAGAACTTAGTCTTACCAAAATACCCAAACCCCTTTCCATATAGAGTTTTTCAAGGAGGAGTATTCAAGTGGTTAATTACTCTTCCATTTCAATTTAATTTCTTTTCATGTCTAGTCTTTTGTTATATTATACTCACCTCATCTATTAAGAAAATCATTAAAACTCTAGTATCATATATATACAAGGATGATATCATGTTAATGGAAAATTGATCATCAATCTCTTTTCTCTCTCTCTCTTTTATTTTAAAAACAAAATCATCATCTTGTAGATGTTAAATTACAACCTTCTTGGACGACGAACCTTTGTTCTTCATCTTCTCCATCACGGTTGGTCATTAAAAAATTTTAATTTTTAACTAGATTATAAAATATGTATTATGACTCATTTAATTTTATATAAATTGAATATATAAAAAATATCAATTCATACGACAAAACCGGTTTGGGATGAACAAAATACAACTGTAATAATCTAAACAATTATCGCAAATGATTTATCTAATTACTCATAATAATACCAAATAAAAAAATTAACTATATAAAAATTTCATACTATATATGATCATTATTGTTATATAAATTCCATTCTAGTGAGTTATATCCTTTCTAAATGAACTTCCATACTCATATACTAGTTTACCAATTGTGAAAACCAAGGAAATGAATCCTCATATATAATAAAATTGTATCTTATAACACGATAAATAGGCCATAAATGAAGTTAAAAAGTTATAATAAATCAATTAAATGTATATATTTTTTTTAGTTAATTAAATAATGCACATAAATTTATTTTTCATGATGTTAAGGTCCAGTTCATAACACATTCATTGATAATGTAAGGGTATTCCACAAGAATATCTATTTTTATTTGGGTCAATATTTTTCTCTCATTACCCAAATGTAATTAAAAATTAGTAATATTTATTCTTCATAAATTGTGTTTCAAATTTTTATACATATGCACCAAATATAATCATTCTTTCATTTTGGGGGATTTACATGTTTTAAAAGGATATTTCTCAAATTCTTCCAGATATACAAACCTGATTCAAGGGAATTTCACTAACTCTTTCTGATTTCCTAGGAAGATATATAATATATTTTAGGAATTTTTTTATTATAAAATCAATAATTTTATTACTAAAAATCAATATTAGTTTACTTCAGGTTTTATATGAATAATTTCAAAAAATAATTCTTATTTTCAAATTAATGGTGTATTTCATTGAAAAATGACAAAATGATTTTATAACTGTATTTTCATCTATATCAAAACACTTTGTGATTATTATTTTGTATTTGGATTAATATTTTCTTATATAATATACCATATTTTATTTAATTTTTGGGGATTAGTTTTAATTTGGATATTATATATTGATACCATTCACCATATTACTAGGAAGGGTTAGCAATTAAGTTTACTGATTTGGAATAGTAATTTACATTTCATATATTTGTTTCTATATGAATATACATGTTGATTATGTTTTTGTGCTTTCATAGGAGGAATTCATTGGGCATAGTAAGTATTTGGTCGGGCCTAATATAGTCGCTTGGTGCATCTGTTGGTCTCATGAGACAATCTAGTTTGGGATTTTACCTGTTTATGTATAGTCCTGGAATAAGAATTGACGGTATGATTATGATGTCCAACATTAAGAATTCTCTAATTATGAATCTTGTAACTGATATTCCATGTTATTATTTTACATGTTTAATATCAATAGTTATTCTTATTGTGGAATTATTTAATCATCATTTATTCTTTCCATATTAAACACAAGATTAATCATTAATGGCATGTCTACCTTTAGTTATTTACTAATCCTTTTTATTTATGCTTACAATTTTATAATTACACTTAATGAGAATCCAATATCACCCCTTTATTATTTTTAATATTTCCCCAGGATGAAAATATGTGTATTATGAATAACAATCAGGGGTTATTTTTTAGTTTATAGGTGATTCAAAAGTTATTTATATATTTTATTTCATTTCTCATTTTTATTTTAACCTTTTGAATGTATCTAGATTTAGAATTCTACTAAACTATTTTTCCTTCAGTATACGAATTCCCTATTATATGATAATGTAATAAAATTAGGTATTGGGTATGGGAAACTATGGTCAGGTCCTTAGAATTAGTATCATTGGATTTTTAGTATAATCCTTGCAAAGTAGATTTATATTAGGGAACAAAACCATAAGATAAAATTTGATGATAATCATATAAAAACTTCATTGAATTTTGGTGTGTTATATGTCATTTCGACCTTCCTAGAAAATAAATCTCTATTTTGATACTAAAAGTGGATGTGGTTCTGGCATAGATGTACCTAGTAGTATCAACTCTAATAAGGTGTCCCAAGCCTAACTCGGGGAAACCTGGTAAATGAGAACATGATTTACTGTGCATTTGGTTTGATAATATTGGTGGATTTGTTTAGTATAAATCACATTTTCCTTACAAACCATTTAGAAAGAGTTAAAATTAAATATGTCCCCAAAGAATGTATATCTATGATATTGAAATTAGACCTGTATAAAATTTTAATTTATGTTGAATGTTTTACTAGTTATATATTATACAGTATGATTAATAACCAAATTTTTTGTATTCAATTATTTATAAATGGAACATAGTAGGAGGAATGTAAACCAAATGAATGTGCACATTCCATGTTCGGATTTCCCTCATAAAAAAGATAACGATGTTGGTTTTGGATTTGAGACCGGTGCTAAGAAATTTGTTTGTATTCTAGGAAAACTAACTCTAGTTATGAATAATAACCATAACCAAATGGAACATCCTGATCCAAAACATGGAGGAGCCCTTATAAATCATTTTATGCAACAACAACCATGAAAATTTAATCAGAAAACAAATTTCTACATGGGTAGTGGGTATGCTCTATAGAGTAGATATTTCTCACTATGAGAAGTTATGAAAGGGAGAAGGTTTTCATGGCTTTATATCATCTATCGAGATATGTTGATCAATTGTGGTCATTATTTCAAAACACAATGGAGGAGGAAGAGGTTGAATGTATTTAATGGATTGATTTTATGGAAATTTTCCTAGGAAAATTTTTTTTTATATATTTTTTTGGGTCTATCAGGATCTACAATTCGAAGAGGAAAATCTTTTGTATTTGTGTTAGTTGATAATTTTCATATATTTAGTTAAATTTTATTGTTAAGTTTTATAGGTGAATCGGGATATTTTCAAATAATATTTTTAAAATATATTCTAGAAGATAATGATACCTGAAATATTTCCATATAATGTGAAGATCGAGTAGAATGTGAATTCTAAGGGCTCAATTCCTAAAGTTCAGAACATGGAATGAAAAAAAAAATTTCTTCCCAAATGATGCACAATAGAATGGCGTTATTCAATGGATTAATTTTAAAATAAATAAAATTAAATAATAATGTTATGAGAATATAACAAACCCATTAATTTTTGGATTTAAGTTGTAATTACTACATGTCATGTAATAAAAAGTTTTATAATTTGGCATGCCTTGAAGAAACAAAATATATGAGCTATGGAACAATATAAAATACATTGTTGGATATATAAATTAATTTAGATACAATGTATACATTCTGAACACCAATGATAATATTTGTAAATTTGATCCAATGGTTGATAAAAGAATATTATTTTTTATTCAATTATGTATGAGGAATATAGAGTTTTCAAAAATTTGTTAAAGATAGTTGAATAATCTAATCATGTGAATAAAATAAAAGTGACCATTTTGATCAAAAATTTAAAAAATTTAATGATCTTACAAATTATTTTGAAAACATGTGACCATGAACTCTATTTTATAAAAAAAGGATTATGAGTTTTTACATGATTTTTACAAATGAAAATTATGAAATGATGGTTACTATTGAACTTATAATTTTACTACCTAGACATCATAAAACCCTTTTGAATCATCCCATTGAAATAGATATATGATGTTTAGATAAATATATTAGAAAATGAAGGATTTTAAGAAACCATGTTGAATTTGATGCATTTTTATCTCAATTATAACCTAAAAATATATAGGAATCCTTAGTTTATGAGAGTTTAGTTTTAACAATGCAATATGAATTAAAATAGTATATGTGGAACAAGGTGTGAGAATTATTTAACAATGTATCGGACTATGGACATTTACTTATATCATATTAATGTAAAATGTAATTTTCAAAGTTTTTTTTAAAATGGAGGAATTTTATTTTAAAAAAACTCTTGGTTTTGAAAATCCACAATTTCCATATTATGTTTTCAAACATACCAATGATATTTATAGAATAAAACTTACACCAAGAGCTTGGTATGAGCATTTATGGTCATATATTTTATCAAATGTATTTTTAATAGGACTAGAAGATACTAATTTTTCAAAAAAATCATCATCATATATATTATTTATTTTATATATATTTTGATGAAGTGAATTTTGATTATTCAAAAACATTAAGTTAAAAAATTTTCAAATAAAAATAAAATATAGAATCAAATGATCATGATGGGTTAGAAAAACTATTTTCTGGGAACTCATATTTATCATAATGAATTTTGTAATGTTGAATATAAATGTATATACAAATTTTAATTACATAAATCTTTTTGAATTGAAATAGGAATCATATGAACAACTCATATGTGTTCTAATGAAAAGTTTGATTGGGAAGATGTAGTGAAACTAGTTGACAAAAAGAAGTATGTAGGAATAATTGGTAGAATATTGTATTTGACTACAAGTAGACTATACATTATAGTTCAAATATGATTCAGTAATATTTTCCATGATATTTTTAAGGAATATCATTTAAAATCTCACAATGGAATTTTTAGGATTTTAATAGGAAAAATTTCTCTTTCCGTCCATTTTCAAATGGCTTTTGATTTTAATTTCATTATTATTATATTGAAAAATTTGGTTGTTTTATACTATATTGGATGAGTACATCTAGAACCTACCATTTCTATTGAAAATATCTATTTTATTAGTATAGTAAGAAAAAACATTCCCTGGAATTATCTACTAATAATATAGAATAAATTTTTAATTATAGTTTGACATCATTTTTTTTATGAAACACACCTTATTGATTTTATATTCAATTGAAATCTTGTATTAATGAAATTTGATTTAAACAGCACTATAAACATTTCCATGAATTAGATATGTAATTCATGAAAAAAACATATAGTTATCCGTAAGGAGAGTTGTGGATATTACAGAGCTAGTAAATTGTTATTATTATCTCTTCAAAAGAGCTAATATTTATAGTGATTCTAAACCCCAACATTTAATAGATCTAAAGAAGAACTAATTACAGAATCCTTTTTACAAGGCTAAAAAAATCACTCATAAAGGTACCCCTTAGCAATAATTTATTTAGAACTATTAGTGGGTACATTTTAAGAGAATTGTTTAATCACAATTATAGGGTTCCTTTAATATCCCTTTTTTAGACTCTTAATAGTCCTCTTTTAGCATCGCTAAAAAACACTATTATCAATGTTTGAAAAATATTAATCTTTCACGTACCCCAACACCCACTTTCCCAGCACTTAACATGCCTTTTTCAATTATTTCAACTACCCATCCCTCATTACACACCCACAACTTCTTCATCCCTATAAGGCTTCATAAAATACCAATGTGTTCCAAGGTTTGATCATAAGACCTCCCTTATGCATTTTGATTTTCTTTACCACCATTCCATATGTGTTTTATTTTATATTTAATGACATTTCAATTTATTTGAATATTGGTAGAAAATGTTGATATATAATTTTTTATATACAATTATATTTATTTATATAAAATATATATCAATATAAATTTATATATAATATAATTCATATTTATATATTCTTATTTTTACACTGGAATATATATATATATACAATTATATATACATATTAATCCATTTTTATATGACAAATAAAATGGATAATTTTTTCTCTAATAAAATGAATAATAAATATTTATTTCATAAATTCAAAATACATATTTGAAATAATTTTTTTATATTCATTTATACATGTGATTTATTATAAGAAAATATAATAAATTATAGATATATGTAATTATAAATAAAAATAAACTATAAAAAATGATAAAATTTAAGAACCAAAATATTAATAAAAATGTAGTACCTAGGAATAAATTTAGTCACCACAAAAATGAAAAAATTACCTCTTAATTGATGCGTAAATTTCATCAAATGACATAAAATTATGGTACCCTGACTAAAAACTCAGTATTGGAGGCCTTCGGGTCCATTAATATCCTCGTACATTGTACTTATGTTTCCTCCACTCAATTGGGCTAGAGGTCATCATAAGATTCGATTAGTATTGGAGCCCAAAGGTACACTAGGTTAAAAATTTATTACTCTTCGAAGTTCACATTTGGTTTTCAACGTATTTTAGATATTTTATTAATTATTCATTTTTTATCTTCAAATAGCTATTAAATTATTTTTACTTGATTACAATTCGATGTTATTAATTTTAAAAAAATATTTATTTTATATTATACATTAACTAAATACTTTATATATAATGTGTAAATAGCTATATATCCATATCTAAAACATATTTAAAGAATACATATTATATTTATACCATTACAAATACATCTCTATATTAATATAATATTTTTAATGAAGTATTTTTTTTGGATTTTATTGACTTTTACCACGAATAAAAAACACTGGTAAAGGGAAATATTTATTACTAATTCTATAAAAGAACTGATAAAGTCCCCCTTCTAAAATAGCTTCTTTACAAACAATGATAAAGACCGCCTTTATTAGGGATTTTTTATGTGATGTGATAAAAGGATCACATTTATCAGTTCTTTTTTACATGAAGTTATAATGGGTAGCCATTATCAGATCCTTTTTACAAGAATTGATAATGGGAACCCTTTAACAACACTAAAAAAGTGTTTTTAGAGACCCATTTTAACCGTGTATATCTTATCGTTGAGAAAGGGGGTTTTTAATAGTTATTTTTTGTAGTGTTTTAAAGCACTAACATTGGATAATCCCAGTTATTTAATAGTTTATGAGGCATCATTTCTTGAGAGATCAGGTTCTGAAAGGTCATATCACTCCCAAATTTATCTCTACTTTGAATGAGTTAGTCTGTATTTTTACTAAACCCCATTTGTGTAAACAATTTGATTTTATTATAATATAATTATAGTTATTTCATCTTAAATAAGACTATTTTATATCTTCTAATTTCATTTTCTACAAACATTTTCAATTTTTTTATTTTTATTCTTTAAATAATTTATTAGACTATTTTTCATGTTTATTTGAAAATTTTATTCAGATTATGTATAGGAATTTTTCATTATATGTCTATTAGAATATAGATTGAATCATTTTATGTTTCCATTTACTTATTTATTTTAAGATAATTTCAACCAAAAATATCAAGTCGTCCACATACATATTTTATAAACTGTGTTTGTAACATAAAATTTTGTATTCACCCAATAACCTTTTACAATTCCTATATATTATTTATCTAAGTAGATGATCTTCCACCCTTTTCATCCTTCATCTCTCTCGATTATCTCTTAAACATATACCAATATTATATGATTGGAATGTCTATGTGTAGAGATAATGGATGTTTCTTTTTTCCCATGAATGCTAAGTGGAGCTATGAAACCAACGTGGTAAAAGATGGAAAAGATATAGTTATGTCCCGGTTGAATAATACTAAGATGTTTTTGAAGAATGGTATTTAGTTTTAAGGATATGAGTTTTTTTAGGAAATTATGTATTCTTCGTTGTTTTCATAAGATATGAATGAGATCCTTAAGAATATATAGTTATAGTTTTTTTAATAAATGAAATCATATCATTGAATTCTAACATGAAAGATCTTCCTCTTTGATTAGTAAAAATGGAAGATTACTATCACTATCCTCATGAGGGAGAGTTTCAATTTTGATAAAATCTAGTTGACATGAGTTCATTGGGACCAAGATAGCTTTCCATGTTCTCGATTAGAACCTATTAATTTGAATGTTATATTGAAATTTTGTTAAAAGTTGAATGATTTATTCATTGTAAGATCCTCAAAAGTGGGATTTCCAAGAGAGTTTGTGAAATTGAAAAGGTGTAACATAAGTAAAAGTACCGCATATATTTCCTATTTAAAAAAATATTAAGATGAATATATTAAAGTATATGATGAGGGTTACATATGAATGTTGTAAATAGAATGGGAAGCTGAACTAATACTGTCACGAACCAACCTGGGTCGACCCTGAACCGGTCACCCGAGCTGGTCCGCGACATGGCCCGAGAGGCGTTCCCGATCCTCCCGGGCTGGCGACAAGCACCAGGGCATCAACAGAAGCTATGGGAACGATTTCTCCAAATATAAATAAATAAGACAGTGAAAATAATACAGAGCAGCGCAGAAAAGATTACCAAATAAAGTGACTAAACAAGAACAAACAAGAATCAAACTAACCAAACACGACGTGCGAACAAACTCCGCGCGACCTCGCGGGTCGCTCTCCGACTCAACGATCAAGCGTCGCCCTAGGCGAGCGCACTCAAGCTATATCCTGCACAAACACTAAAAACAGAAAATAACTATAGGCGTGAGTATTAAAACTCAGTAGGCTAGCCCGATATCTATTCCCAATGCACTGCCTTTAAAATAAAAGAAACATTATTTCAAGTTTGAACTACAATTTATAAAAGTATGTTTTTCTAAGCATTTTACTTAAAAACAAAGTACGAACCATTACCCTTAGCCATTTCAAAATTCCGGGTTCATTTCATTAGTGTCAATGACATTTCAGGAAAGGGGGAAAGTGATGTTTAAATTTTCCAAATTTGTGCAAAGGGGATTTAACTCTTTTTTTTAAAACAATTTTTAGAAACCTAATCAAAAGCAATTTACCATTTTCCAAAGAAGACAATACACCAGAATGAACAATGTAAAACACACAGCAAGGGCAATGTAGGTATACATGTGAGCATCATAATCATTACTGCAAGCTACAAAAGTTGAATAGACATGGGTGAACCTAGGAGATCGAGAATAAACCAAAAGACACCAATACATGAGAAATCATCCTTATCGACATGTCACGATGAAATCAAAACGCTCAATACGCTCGACCATCCACTCACGAGCAGGTCGAGGGCAAATCCCATAGCAATAAACCCAATATATCCACCTACTATGGGCCACTGGTCAGTACCATAACCTACCAGTGCAGCAATCGTTCTTAGAATATTCTCTCAATATGCCAGATTCCCATGTCTCAAGTGTTTAAGAAAAAGGGGGTGAGCCAACCGATGCCAACCGAGCATCCAATCAGATATATCTATATATAAATAACAACAGGCATTCCCCGAGCCACTCCATGGGACAAACTCTTGCCTTTAACTACTCAAGTACCCGGGAGCCTCTAAGCGCGGCCTCCCAAACAATCAATTGAAACCAAGGCATGAGAGTCGTCCTAAGAGGGTTTTTATAAAAACATTTTCATCGCTTTCCATAAAGTGCCAAACGGGCATTTAATATAATTCACAATCACAACCAAAACCAGTTTAAAACTATTTAAAGAACCCACAAAACACTACTTCACAGGTTGCCAATATTTTTATAAACCAAACCAGACCATTTTCTTTTTCCAAATAAACTTTAAGAGCCAACCGGGCAATTTCTCAAACGAACCAAAGTATTTGTTCACGCTTCAAAAGAAATCATTTCTCATTAAACCAAAACTCTATTTTATATTCCATGAATTATGTTTAAAAGCCAAATGGGCATTCTTTCATTACTGGGTGTCCGCTCGTCAAAATGATGTTTCATGTGTCGTGTATAAAAAAGACGGCTCCTTTTGACATTAAATAACCATTTAAAAATTAACCATCTTATATTAAAAATTAATTATCGTATATTATCTCATATTTATTACAATTAATAAAATGTTGATTTTGAAAAATTTGGGTGCGCAAATAGCATGAAATAATATAACTTAAATTTTAAAAGCAGTGCAAAGGGGACCTACCTCAAAACCAAGCGCGACGGCAAAACAACTTTGGAAGCAAGGCGCGATGACACGACGTGTGTCCAAAACCACGTGACAAAGTCCGACACTCTGCATAGTCAGTACCAAGGACTCAGACAAACACAAAAACTCACTACAGCATTCGAAACCAAGCAGCGGGAATAAACGCTCACCTTGAAACTAAAGCGCGGCGACGACGGAACCTCAAAAACAAGGCGCGACGGTGGAGCTCACTTGGAAACGCCCTGCGCGGGTCCTCAAACAATAATCCTACCAAAATAAACATAAAAAGATAACCCCCAACAAAAAAAAGGCCAAAGCGAGAATAATAATAATAATAATAATAATAATAATAATAATAATAACACCAATAATAAGATTAATAATAATAATAATTATAATAATAATAACAATAAGGAGAATCATAGTAATAATAGTAGTAGTAGTAGTAATGATAAAAATATGAAAAATAATAGTAATAATAATAATAGTAAAATGGATAATAATAATAATAATAATAATAATAATAATAATAATAAAATTAGTATTAATAATAATAATAATGAAAATAATAATGATAATAATAATAATAGTAATAAAATTAATAATAATAATAAAAATAATAAATAAATTCATATCATCTTTAATAATATTAAAAATTATGAAGGGCCAAGTAATTTCATGGGTGAAGTCGCGCGGCGTCGCGCTCCGCCCGCGCGTCCAGTGTTGTCGAACCCAAAAGTGCGTTTTTTTTTCGAAGAACCAAAAATCTGATCTGAGACTGATCGCAAACCAGATAAAAATAATTTAATACCAAAGAAATCATAAAATAAAATAAATGCACGGTTTGGGGTGTGACAATTCTCCCCACCATAATGCTTTCCGCCCCCGGAAAGCCACCATACTATCCCGCCGATCGATCACCACCTAAGGATTCTACATTAACAAGATCCAACCTCTTAACCAAAGGACATTTTATCAACCATCTACGGGACTCAACCTCTTCTCAAAACAGATCAACGGTAGAGGGGAGGCCTGAATGGACTCCCCACCATAAGGACTCCACTAGCCCCTGATGACGACTTAAGAGAAAACTCAAAGAGACTCATGGTGGGTCTCCCCACCATAAAGAACCAACCTACTAGAGTACAACCAGAAAACCAACTTAGGCCAGAACTAGGCCTTACTCAAGCTATAAAAAGCATAGAAAAAACATTTAAACCACTTACTCCCATCCGAAAGGGATAGAAGCTTAAATGGTTACATTGCGCAACTAAAACCCTAATCCCATGGGCGGGGAGGGCGGGCCCAAGGATCAAATCACTAAAACTACGATGTACGACTAATCACGACCCATCACTTCGGGATGGACACAAACCAGGGCCGCAACTGATTTACATCAGTGGCCCACGCAAGGTCACTGATCAGCAACTTACATCCAATAGGCACAATTCCCGACGTTACACGAGGGATAAGTCCATCGCGCACTTTGCGACAAGAGAGAACTACAACGACAGAGAAACCGGAGCAACAACACCAAAACTATCACACCACGACGATAGAGGCACGACTTTCACCAGACTCTTTAAAATTTCCCCGGGGGGTTCCTGACTACGCGCTGGCTTCACTCCGAGACCTTTTGGTTGGAGCTCTAATGGATGAAGCATCTTCTGCCTCGCAGTCAGGTTCTGATAATCCCAATGAGATACATACATCTTTTGATCTGACAGATTGAAGGACAAGATTTTAAAATTAAAACACACCAGCATTGAAAGACGAGGTTCGTCAAAAGACCCATGAAGTTCCCATACATTTCAAACCCAAAACACCACCAGTATAACTACAACGATAAAAGATCCCTTAAACTGAAAGGAAACTTACACCAAGAACTCTGAACAAAGACCCAATAGCACATTACTTCTGAGAACACCCTCTGCGACGCTTTCTTGCAACGCCCCGACAAAATCGTCACAAGTGAACCAGACGTCCACACGCCTGGCAGGGCTTCGGAGCGCTTGGGCACGATGACTTCTTGTGACCCTGCTTGCCACACTGATAACACACAATAATATCTCGCTCCGAAGAGGGTGATGAAAGATCTCGAGGCCTCTTGATTCCACGACCCGATCCATCAACTTCCATTTTCTTACTCATTTCCTTTCCAGAATCCTCACCACTACTCTTAGGGATCGAAGGAGGGAGGACTACTTCGAGCACTCCTGCCATCGCGGCTTCGACATGAAAGGCTTGTCTCGCCACATCAACAAAAGAAGTCAGGTTGGACTCTGAAACCTTCGACTGTATATCAGGGCAGAGACCCGCCTCGAAGCGTCGAGCCTTCATGGGGTCATTTGTGGCATACTCTGAATCGTAAGGTACTAAATCTACAAAGCGCTGGAAATATTCCAACACGGATCTGTCGCCCTGCTGCAGAAAACACATCTCCATCCCCTTTCTCACCCTTTCTTCCTCATAGAAATACCGACGAATGAACGAGGCCTTGAAAAATTCCCATGTAACCTCTTGACGGAGCTTGTTCCGAGACACAGACTTCCACCACATCCACGGTGAACCTTCGAGCATGAAGGTCGCAAACTTGACCTTCAACGACTCAGGAAACTCAATGAGGTTAAAGTCCCTTTCAATCTTCCACATCCACTCCTCTGCCACGGATGTTTCTGCTTGACCATAGAAGAGAGGTGGATCGACCTTTCGAAACTCAAGCATAAAATCCTTAGGTCGATCAACCGCACTACGACCACCCATCAAAGTTTCAAAGGGATAACCGCTGGACAAGGAAAGGTCAAAAACCCAATCAACGCCAACTCAACGAATGAATAACAACCTCAAAATCAAACACTGCATAGGTGACAAGCTCGAAATCCGAGAAAACAAGTTATCATAACATAAAAAATTTTCTCTTTGAAAACATCTTTAATTTAGAACATGCTTAATGGGTCAAACCCCTGCCATTGGTATTCTTTGGAGCCTCACTCACATGCATGTATCTGTGCCACCCAGGGCATCCATCCACCATGCCAGAAATCCATCCACATTTCCAACATACCAAAATGCATGTGAGTACTCATCGGAACACCAAGGCCAAAACAGAGCAACTTCATTTTCCAAAAACAATTCATTTATACCACTTCCTTTAAAACAAACTACAAATTAAACATGTCATTTAAAACAACATTTTTTTTATCAAAACCAACTTTTCTAATTCAAAAAACTTTCAAAAATCAAGGGAGACTCAAAACAAATCAAACAGGGGACTAGTGTCAGTATACAACTTGACTATATGGTTGGCGGCCATATGCCAAACTCGTCACTGACACAGAGAGCCTTCTTGGACCATGCCCCTAGCTCCACATGGCTTGCCAGGCCATGTGGCTTAGGACTATTAGACCAACTCCATTTGTCGTACCCCAATCACAAAAAAATTTCATAAAAACCCAAACAAACCAATTAAACCGGACTTCCCATGGAAACCTGAGGATCAGTACGGGAAAGAGTTCGCGACGCTCTTCTCGCACCTACCCCTCAAGTCCCGACAATCCTGCTCCATCTACCTTGACATCCCAAATAACAAGGGCGCTCTCAAAAGTGAGGTCTGCTAAGAGAAAACCTCCTCTGATACCATTTTGTCACGAACCAACCCGGGTCGACCCTGAACCGGTCACCCGAGCCGGTCCGCGACATGGCCCGAGAGGCGTTCCCGATACTCCCGGGCTGGCGACAAGCGCTAGGGCATCAACAGAAGCTTTGGGAACGATTTCGCCCAATATAAATAAATAAGACAGTGAAAATAATACAGAGAAGTGCAGAAAAGATAACCAAATAAAGTGACTAAACAAGAACAAACAAGAATCAAACTAACCAAACACGACGTGCGAACAAACTCCGCGCGACCTCGCGCGTCGCTCTCCGACTCAACGATCAAGCGTCGCCCTAGGCGAGTGCACTCAAGCTATATCCAGCACAAACACTAAAAACATAAAAGAACTATAGGCGTGAGTATTAAAACTCAGTCGGCTAGCCCGATATCTATTCCCAATGCACTACCTTTAAAATAAAAGAAACATTATTTCAAGTTTGAACTACAATTTATAAAAGTATGTTTTTCTAAGAATTTTACTTAAAAACAAAGTACGAACCATTTGCCTTAGCCATTTCAAAATTCCGGGTTCATTTCATTAGTGTCAATGACATTTCAGGAAAGGGGGAAAGTGATGTTTAAATTTTCCAAATTTGTGCAAAGGGGATTAAACTCTTTTTTTTTTGAAAACAATTTTTAGAAACCTAATCAAAAGCAATTTACCATTTTCCAAAGAAGACAATACACCAGAATGCACAAAGTAAAACACACAGCAAGGGCAATGTAGGTATACATGTGAGCATCATAATCATTACTGCAAGCTACAAAAGATGAATAGACATGGGTGAACCTAGGAGATCGAGAATAAACCAGAAGACACCAATAAATGAGAAATCATCCTTATCGACATGTCACGATGAAATCAAAACGCCCAATACGCTCGACCATCCACTCACGGGCAGGTCGAGGGAAAATCCCATAGCAATAAACCCAATATATCCACCTACTATGGGCCACTGGTCAGTACCATAACCTACCAGTGCAGCAATCGTTCTTAGAATATTCTCTCAATATTCCAGATTCCCATGTCTCAAGTGTTTATGAAAAAGGGGGTGATCCAACTGATGCCAACCTAGCATCCAATCAGATATATCTATATATAAAGAACAACAGGCATTCCCCGAGCCACTCCATGGGACAACCTCTTGCCTTTAACTACTCAAGTACCCAGGAGCCTCTAAGCGCGGCCTTCCAAACAATCAATTGCAACCAAGGCATGAGAGTCGTCCTAAGAGGGTTTTTATAAAAACATTTTCATCGCTTTCCATAAAGTGCCAAACGGGCATTTAATATAATTCACAATCACCACCAAAACCAGTTTAAAACTATTTAAAGAACCCACAAAACACTACTTCACAGGTTGCCAATATTTTTATAAACCAAAGCAAACCATTTTCTTTTTCCAAAAAAACTTTAAGAGCCAACCGGGCAATTTCTCAAATGAACCAAATTATTTGTTCACGCTTCAAAAGAAATCATTTCTCATTAAACCAGAACTCTATTTTATATTCCATGAATTATGTTTAAAATCCAAATGGGCATTCTTTCATTACTGGGTGTCCTCTCGTCAAAAGGATGTTTCATGTGTCGTGTATAAAAAAGACGGCTCCTTTTGACATTAAATAACCATTTAAAATTTAACCATCTTATATTAAAAATTAATTATCGTATATTATCTGATATTTATTACAATTAATAAAATGTTGATTTTGAACAATTTGGGTGCGCAAATAGCATGAAATAATATAACTTAAATTTTAAAAGCAGTGCAAAGGGGACCTACCTCAAAACCAAGCGCGACGGCAAAACGACTTTGGAAGCACGGCGCGATGACATGACGTGTGTCCGAAACCACGTGACAAATTCCGAAACTCTGCATAGTCAGTACCAAGGACTCAGACACACACAAAAACTCACTAGAGCATTCGAAACCAAGCAGCGGGAATAAACGCTCACCTTGAAACTAAAGCGCGGCGACGACGGAACCTCAAAAACAAGGCGCGGCGGTGGAGCTCACTTGGAAACGCCCTGCACAGGTCCTCAAACAATAATCCTACCAAAATAAACATAAAAAGATAACCCCCAACAAAAAAAAGGCCAAAGCGAGAATAATAATAAAAATAATAATAATAATAATAATAACACCAATAATAAGATTAATAATAATAATAATAATAATAATAATAATAACAATAATGAGAATCATAGTAATAATAGTAGTAGTAGTAATAATGATAAAAATATGAAAAATAATAGTAATAATAATAATAGTAAAAAGGATAATAATAATAATAATAATAATAATAATAAAATTAGTATTAATAATAATAATAATGAAAATCATATTGATAATAATAATAATAGTAATAAAATTAATAATAATAATAAAAATAATAAATAAATTCATATCATCTTTAATAATATTAAAAATTATGAAGGGCCAAGTAATTGCATGGGTGAAGTCGCGCGGCGTCGCGCTTCGCCCGCGCGTCCAGTGTTGTCGAACCCAAAAGTGCGTTTTTTTTTTCGAAGAACCAAAAATCTGATCTGAGACTGATCGCAAACCAGAGAAAAATAATTTAATACCAATGAAATCATAAAATAAAATAAATGCACGGTTTGGGGTGTGACAAATACCCTTATGGAAGGATCATGGCCCCAATGTTAACAATGAATTCAATGGATCTCAGTGAAGTAGAATATGTAAAGTAACATCAGAATATTACAAATTTAGTCATTGCGTTGAAGACCATTGACCTATTATAGGATGATTTCAGAAAATCCTTAATTACTATTAGATAGGAAGGTGTGGTTTATAGGGAGTCATCTCAAACATCACCACATGTAGATTCATTACCAGTTGAGATAGTGCTGGGATTAGAGGTTCATGAGTTAGTTGTTTCTTGATAAGTTACCTTTTTTAAAAAAATATTATATCTTCTATTATAAGTCCAATCTAAATCCAAGAAATATAATTTTTTAGGGATACTGATTTTGTCCATTTTGTTGAGATGGATATTGAGGGAAAAGATGTACTTGCTGAGGTGATTCCATTTGAAATTGTACCAAGTGTAACATAAGAATAGGAATGAATCAACATGATTTGGAGAACCATAATGTTGACCCAATTATTCATGGATCACCTATTTTTAGATATAGATCTGGATAAATTCCTTCGGATAATTCAATCCACTATCATACTACAACCATGATATTTAATCCCTATCTACAATAAAATTCACATTATATAAGTATGAGCTCTGATTTTTTGTGAATAAATATTTATTCTTCTTATGTAATTATTGAATATGATAATATTAGAGAAGAATAAAGTGACTTGAATAAATATATTACATACTCTATGGTTTATATCATAAAACTCAATGAAATTTTGTCTTCCAATGTTGATTTTAATAGGCATGTTGGGACAATGGAAACCCAGGAATACCTAATCAATATTTTAAATCCTATGAAAATTTCCCCCATTAGAGTAAGTGATATAGATGTAGGGGAGGTGAGATATTAATTGGGTGAGATCAAGGAATTATGTTCTACTAGATATGAGATCAATGAGAATGGAGATACAGTTTCATCCCAATATGGATGGATTCTTAATCTCCCAATAGTTTAATCTAACATGTCCCAAGATGTTTTTGATGAGATTAAATCCTTTACGAGAAAAATAAAGGATTTCAGACATACATTAAGAGTGTATTCATTAGTCATTAGATTTTTTAAAGAGTATTCAACCCACTATATAAATAGTATTGGAACATGCAGGGGATTCTAATCATAAGGGATAGTTTGATTTGATATCTTCATGGTTGAAATATTCTTCCTCTAAAAATTAATCTCTTATGTGTGATATGTTCACTCCCATGTTAATTGATGATTTATATAATTATATTTTCGATGAGTTACAAGACACCTTATATTATATTAGGAGTATTAGTTTTGGAACTCTTATGTATTTAAACGACATGGTGAGATAACATAAAGAGTCTTAGAGTGGAAATAATTGACACACCTTGAGTGTTTCTTAGGATATTAGTGTTTTGGTTTCTATGTCAATTATTTAGGTAACTAGAAATAGTAGTGTTTAACAGACTTTTTTTAAATATATATAAGGAATTTGAAAGGATATACTCAACTCTTCATTAGAGGGTTCAAAATCCTTATTGTCTTATGAATCTCTAGTTGTTCAAGATACTCTCACAAGGGGAGAGATTATTGAATATAAGACTCTCATGATTATTCTTTTAGGGAACTAGATGATCTTTCACGTGGTGTAAATTCAAAATTTCAACCTAAGCCTATTTTTCTACTAATATTACCAGATTTTTCTAGGCTACTACCAGTGCTATCTAGGAGGTAACTCAAGTTTTATTAGAGCAACAAGCCATCCGGGAAGATAAGATACAATAAATTAATGGAGGAAAGATCTGTCAAAAAGGATCCACTAGATGGACTATGAATAGGTTGTTATTGTAGGTCATAATTACTTAATCATGTTATCATATTGATCCCATGTTTAGTGATCCTTATATTTTTTTCATCTGGATAGCTTGACTCTATCAAGGGAATACTGGAAATAGATTTTCAAATGTTTCCAATATGCAGATAAATGAATCTACTATTATTCTAGTGTTTTGAGTGTTGTAAATCATCATGTGTTTTTATATATATGTATATTATCTATTTTAACTTTTATTTTGATGTAATCTAAGAAATTATCCTCAATATAGATTTAGAGTCACTAGAGAAATAGGTTAAACTATTTATGTTCTGACAATGATCTATCAAAATGTGAAATCTAATGTTGATACATCCCTTTATTCTAAATGTTCTATAGATTATGTATCACCAACTAAAATTACAAATAAGATATATTTTTTCTTTTTTTAGTTCATATGAATTCAATAATTCTTCATGAAATAGTGATATAATTTTCCAAACACCTTCTCAGATACAAAGGAATATATCTATAGTTAGTAGTGAAGAATGTGCGTCTATAGGGACTGAGAAGTCAGTGTTTACTATATGGATGGACCCTCTTTCTACCCCCATTAACTACTCCTACATTCATGATTCCTCTACCCAAATTTCCATATCATTTTAACCCAATCAATAGTCCCTAGTCTTTTGACATATATTTTTGTATATGCAATATTATGTGTATTGGATGGATATACTTTTGTAAAATTATTTAGAAATAATGAAATAACTATTTATCCCTTTATTATTGGGTTTCATAGTTTTTCTCTCATATTATATTATCCTTAGTAATTTTCTTTCATTTATGGTCTATCATAGTGATAGTTTTCATTTAGTTTTAAGATTAGTGATTTTCTTAATTTAATGTATTTATAAGAGATTTTTTATATTTAATTTATATTATTTGTTAAGTTTGTTATTTATTTATTTTCTATATTTAATACGATTCATTATTCTCCTTTAATTTCGTCACTAAATTTAATTAGTTAGTAACTCTATGTGAGGCATTTGAATTTTTCCTTACCATCCAATTAATTGTTTTTTTTAAAAGTCTGAAATGTTTAATAAATGAGAGGATGATTAATAAAAGCAAGGTAAAATTTATAGTACATGGGGAGAATAAATCGAAATTTTTTTAATGAAATATATATAATACAATTTTTTTAAAAATCATTTAAAAATATTAAAATTTTCATGTTTATTATCTTATGATTTTTTATGAAATAAGTGGGAGATTGAAATACTACTAATTGTTTTCCAATATATCCCATGTACTTTAGTTTTTTATAATATAAAATAACCATAGTATATTACTAATGATTTTTTCTTTAATGTTTTTAATTTTTATTTATCATTACATAAATCATGAGGCCATTAGTTATGAAAAAATTGCATTTTTACAAAAAAATTATTATATTTAGAAAATATGATATGTGTGGAATTCAACTATGTGTAGAAATGGATATTCTTAGAAATTGACTATGAAAGGGATATAATGACATGAAAAAACTATGTTCTGTAATCAAATATTTGGAATCTGTCTTCACTGATGAATTTTCTATGTAAATATTCAGTCACATAGATCACACTACGTGAATCAATTATGCAGAGTAATCAGATACATAATAAAGATTTGTGGTAAAAAAATTTACATGGATACAAATAGATACATAATTTTTACAATCACTTAAACATGGGATTTTTGGGAAATAATAAAATGTGAATAAATTCTAATATGTAACATAGTCCCACGTAAATTAGGTATGTGGATCAATTCGACAAAATAAATTCAAATATATTGAATATTTATATGTTTTAATCTTGAATCAGCTACATTGTTATAAAAATAAATATTTACTATCAATGTTTCACTTTAAATATAACGTACTATTTTCTTGGTTGAATTAAATGTTTAACTACCACTTTATTATAAAAAATTATAAAAACATATATGTACTGAGAAAGGAAAATAGTAAACAAATACATTAATACTTTGTACTACTAATTAGGTTTTTAATGAAAATGACATGCATGATTTAATTCCATGATTATATTTTATAGATCTAATGATTACGGATTAAAATATAATATTATATACGGTGAGGAAGAGAAATATAGAGATATTTTGATAGAATAAAGAAGAAGTTACACTCAAAATATCTCTAATAAATATTTAAATGTGATTATCTATTATTTTTATATCAAAAGAATAATTAGACATATATTCAAGCATTGTGAAATAGATGATTTTCATTGTTTTCATTGAGATGACTCTCTCTGATATTTTTTGTTATTTTTATTTATTCCACAAATATTGCATCTCTTTTTTAGTTGTATCATACAAATGTGAGTGTCAAACACATTGTTTATTCTCTCTTTCACTGATAAGGTTCTAGATAAAATAACACTGAATGAGGGGGGCTATAAATCCTTATTAGATATTATTTAAAACTACAATTATTATATAATTTTTTGACTAATCTAATTGTGTTGTGAAGTCCCTAGAAAAAATAAAAGGAATTCCTCAAGAAAAGGACTGGCCTGGAAAAAATCGTTATTCCCTTGTATTTAATAATCATTAGATTTGACTAGGGTATTTCTATTAAATGAACCATAATAAATCTCTTGTGTCTGATATATTTTCATTCTGATTTTATTTAAAAAGCATGCATGAGTTAAAGAAAGATCAAAAGTAATCATATTTTAATCATGGTTGTTTTTTAAGCCAAAAAAATTTCATGAACTCAATTTTCCCCCCATTGAGTCTGTTTGAATTTAGTGTCTATCCAATATGAATAGGCAAACAATATCAATTCATAATCTAATAAAACTGAGAACATTTTTTATCCCTGATAATAAATGAAATCATGGATATTAATAATATTGATATAATTCTAATGGAATTAATGAAATTGTTTTTCCAAAACATATTTGTATTCCCTTATTCCAAGTCCCTATCTTTTTGTGGGAATAGGTATAAACTATAACCCAAACTATTTTGTATCAGTATACCATTTGATGAATCATGGTTCTATGTAATTTAGGGCCCTCTATCACCCTATTAAATATAATTCATTCACAATAAGAGTTAACAATAATTTTCACACCATTACCTAAGTAACCTCTTATAGTATAAAAATATTTTCATACATAAAATAAAATATTTGAAATATCAATGAATAAACATATTTTTTTTGAAGTCAATATCCATCAAGAATATCAACACATTTTCCCATGTCTATAAATGGAATGACATGATCATAACTCATCCAATGAAAGAGGGTGGAGGTCATATAGAAAAAAATCAACATTAATATAATCATATATATTGGAATCATAATATATAGAATTCCAATAATACTCACTATGGAATAAAATAGAATTCTTTAAGGGTTAGCATCATCCTACCCGAATTATATAAAATTTAATATTTACACCATATATACAAATGACAATATAGATATGTCGACACTAGAATTACATGATCATAATTATTCCAAGTAAATATTATGAATTTTTTAAAATGATCATATCCCAAGTTTAATTAAGGAATCATTGGAGGTTTTCAAAAAATAATTAAAACAACTATCACAAAAATATTCTTTTGAATGGTATCCTGAAAGAAGTGATCAGTAAACAAATTGTTCGATATAATGAGTTTTTATATACATAATTATAATATATATATATTACTAGATAAATAATGAAAGATAAACCCCATAATGGTAAATCATTTTGAAAATTATAAGTTAAATGGAAGCGGAAACTTAAAATATATTTTTGATAGATTTTAAATCTTGATAAAAAAATTAAAATTCAACTTCATATTTACCTACAGAAATGTTTGTGCAAAAGAATTTGATTAAATTTTATTTTAAAAAAAATATACAACACTTATCCAAAAAAATAAGTAATTTTTTTCTTGGAGAAATGTATTGTGGATGAAGAAATATGTGAAAGTGGAAAGGGAACCCCTTTTAATAAGTTTCAAAATAACATTATTTAAAATTAACATTATAAGAAGAATAATAAATATATTAATTTCTATTTAAAACATAATTTTACCAAATAATATTATAAAATAAAATAAAATATAATTTTATTATGGAATAATATAGTAATGTAAATGATAATATAAATATGAAATATTATGAATCAAAGAAAAGAGATTTTAGTTTTCAATGTCTTTGATGGGAAACCTGAGTGAGGAAGCATGAAATATTTTAAAAGGAGTTTGTGTGGTTAATATTTATAAAATAATAAAATTACTCATAATACAACAAAATGGTATAATATATCAAACATATTTGGAATAACTTATAGTGAAGAATCATAGCACAATGAATGAAAATTGAGTTACCCAAAACTCTTAAGTCTAGGGTAACAGATGAGTGAAACAAAATTTAAATAAAAGAAATTGTATAGGATTATATTATCATATAAAATAAAATAAATAATTTATAAAACAATAAAGTTTAAGTTAATAAATACAAAACATTATGTATGAAATGCTGTTTATAACATATATCTTGTCTCAAAGAATTAGAAATGAGGAAAAAACAATTATAAATTGAGTAACTCTTTAATAAATACCCATTGAAAGATTGATATTGTAAGTGTACTTAAAATTTAATTACTATAATACAATTCACGATATGATATCTCATATATGTATTATGTTCACTAAATATATGAAATAATGTGAATAATATCAAAAATGTCTCTAAGAGATGAATTTTTGAAGCAAACCCCTACATCAACCCGATTCATTCGACACATTAATGAAATTTATTGTATCATTAAATTATGTTAATTAGGTACATAAAAAAAGAAGGTTATTCATAAATATAAACATTTATAATCATCATTTATAATAATTATATATATATTAATTATTTTTACCTATTTTTAACATTGGGTGTTTGTAATCATTTTGGATTTAGAGTAGTTTCATTAAAATAGTGTCAGTATATAGTATTATTCTTTATTCCATATTTATTAGTTCATATAGGTTACTATAAAATCAATTACTTCATATTTTGAACCATATAATTCCATTCCATGGTATTTTTTGTTACATACCATGAAGATGAAATCAACAATGATTATATCTCAATGATTATTAAAGAAGGAACAATGATATATTAATTTATGAGTTAAATGTTCATATAACCATACTATATATAAAAATAGATTATTTAAATATTTTTATGATATTGAACAATTAATTATATTCTCATATTCAATCTTGAAATAAATGCATAGTATTGTTCAAGTCTGTGGTTAAACTTACCCAATTATTTACCAACCATGATTAATGGTTGATTGTGAGTTGGTTTAATTGTAAAATCATTATCTGAGAATCATAATGATATTATTTACAGTTTATTAGTGTTATATATTATAACATATAATAAGTAGAAAAAATCAAATATTTTATATAATGTATTTAACTAGAACAAGGAGATCATTTCCATCTTAGTTCACTCATCTTAATTTTTTTAATTAACAATGATCATTTGTTGATAATATCATTAATATGATCACAAATTTTTCATACGAAAACCATAATGTCATAATAAACCACATATATACAGTTGAATTTTTATTCTATAGAACACAATAAAATAGTAATACAGTTTATTAATTCAGAATAGGAAAAAATATAAACACCACAATTATTTATTAAATTCAATTTTTAGAAGATCATTGTATGGTGGTGAAGTAAAAAAACATGTTGCATCATGGAAGAGGTATTATGAATAATACATGAATGAGATTCCCATTTTTGTTGATATAAATGGTCAATGTAACATCTCATCCCTCCACATTAGCATCATATGTAATAGGTGTGCAACTAGACTTTACATGACATTACCAAGACAGGAAAGGCTGGCAATAAATTCCATGGTCCTAAATAACAATTTTTGGAATATTTATCATTTAAAATAAGAATGATACAAACTACATAAAAATAAATCAACCGAACTCTATATTATAAATTTGTATAAAAGTTCAACTCATAATATAATCAAAATAGTAAATTATACAAGAATAAAATAAAAATAAAATATATAATCAAAGATGAATGAAATAACATAAAACACAAAAATAAAACTTGAAATCGATCAAAAACACCTAACCCACTCAAAGATCATACTCTACATGCCGAACCAATATTATCAAAAATGATAGTTAATGAACTGAGAAGCCGTTCATTTTCATGTGTCTCTGTAGATGAAATATATAAATTCACAATAATCCCCAAGATGGGGGTATTCCAAACCCATTTTGATTTCTCCATTTAATTCCCAACTCTTGCCACTAGGAAATAAAATTTTACCATAATATATATAAAATGTTTAAAAGAGTTTAATTAATTATAAAAAAGCCATAAACAATTTCTATTCAATATATCTTCATGCATAAATCCTTTTTAAAATCATTTGGCATACCCATATATTTTTCACCAATAACATGTTGCATACAAATGAGACAGTTCCATAATTAAGTGAAATTTATCATAGGTCATCCTTTTTTTCAGTAGATGGCATAACCCAGTTGAACCAATGGAACACACCCCTTCTATATGGATATTTCTAATGAAAATGAACTCACAAATACCATGTATTCTATAATCCATGTTAAACTATTACATAATACATTATTTCATTAAATAATTTCAATATAAAGTTTCTACACAACCTAAAAAAACTGAAATATTAAAACCATCATTTTGAAATCATAAACTAAATAGGTTTTCAGAAATCTGTCATGTTTTACCAAAATTTTCCAAATACAATACCAAATTTTTATTTCCAAAAAGAATCACATAAGGGTTTCACAAAAATATCAGTCAAACATTTTACTAAAACTAATCCTTCATGTTCTAAATAATGTTGAGATAATAGATAATAAAAATACCTCTCAAATGTTGGAGAAAATGAAGAGTCATATTTAGATGTTAAAAATGTGTTAACAACACATGTTTCTATCACTATATAAAAAAAAATATTTTGACACAAAACATTTTATAAAACATAGATATATTTTTAACCCACTACATATATAGTTATGAGAGAGTGAATAACCTTGTAGGGGATCATCATTCACTACTTAAGAGAAAAAAAAATTAATTTATTTACAGAATATGGTATAATAGGGTGTTTTGGGGATTAAATCAGAATAGATAAACAATATAAGGAGGTACAGCTATAGATGGTATGGTTTGACCACACGATTTGGAAAATATTTCACCATCTGTGTGTTTCTACTATCTTAAAGAAACACCACTCACATTTGGATTTTTATGTTAAACAATTCGTGATTCAACTATTTTTTACCTCTTCTTAAAGATGAATTTTTTCCATTAGGGGCTCACATGGTTTGACCAAATAATTTTCCAGTAGTGTGTCTACCGAGTTCCCAGTAACATCTGAGGAAAAATTATCTATATATGGGGTATGGTTTCTAGTAACTAGACACACACTACTTAACACTATAAATGCCTAATATATAATCTAAACACCCTTAAAATATCTTGAAACATAACATGAGATTTATATAGGCTCCAAATAAAGGAATAAAGGGTAACCTACCTAAAACTATGGGTAATAAATTCTCCCCACAATTGGCGTTTTTATCCACAACAAGTTAAACCCCCACATCCATATAAGAGTTTAGGAAACTTCTCTACATTTTCCATTTCATGCTCCAATTTTTTACCCTGAGTCCAACCATGTTTCCCTAAAATGAACACCATACCATTACTTATCCAACTAAATATATTATTTTTTCTAATCCACAATACATACTATTAAATGTATCAATGTGGAATCTGTATCTATGATAATGTGATCCCATTGAATAACATGGTCATGATCATGTCGGTACCTATTTAAATATGATTCTTGAAACATTTGGGGTGTTAAACTAATCTTTGGTGGAAATGAGAACTGATGTTACACCTTAGTAAATCATTCAGTTTTCCAAAAATAACAAATGTATCGTGAAGAAAACATTCCCTCCTTACTAATGTGATGTTTCCAAATCCTTGGTGTAATTATCCAAAATACATGATTACTAACCAAAAATGACTATAGTTATCAATGATAATCATCATATGACTTCTAATGACTCTAATAAATCTTCATCCACCTTATAATGAAATAAATATTATTTTTGGTCACCTATAAATTGTTAGTTAAAACTAATTAAGTGTCACATATTTCCACCCAACAATGTGGAAAACAACAAGGACACCCATACCATGATTCAGAAGGTATATAATATTTGAATTAGCCATAAAAATACAATACAAGATCCAAAATAAAGTTCTACATCATTTTTATTGTCAGTTTAGAATTTACATCAATTTGAGGATGATAAGATATGCTAATATTCAACTGGGTTCCATGGGGTTTTTATGGATTTCAAAAATTAAGTTGTCAACATGGGGTATTATTCTAATACATTGGAAACCAGAACACCATAAATCATTACAATTTGTTGAATATAGATTTTTGATAAGCCTTCCACCATATTAGTTTCAAAAATTAGGATTAAGTGATCTAACTTTGTGAGGATATCCATATTCACCCAAAGGTAATAATGATTCCAAAATATTTATCATATAACTATTAAAAAATACATGGATATCACCCCCATTTTAACAAGGTAATTGGTAAAGAGTACAATAAATCCTTTGATCATTGATGCTCAACATTGACATTATAAAAACTATGGTATCTAAAGAAACAATCTGGTATATCTAATATCATGTTAACCCACCAAAATTGTCTTTTCAAAACATTTTACATATTCTATATTCTTGGATGAATATCCCTTCTCGAATTATTGTAGAAACTAAGAATATATTCCTAATAATAAAAACGTATAGACCAATGTTTTATAAATCACCACACTAATCTCCCATCTAGCTTCCAAACATCAATGGTCTCCCCACTATTGAGTTTTGACCTCATTATAATACAATTATGATTAGATTCTTTAGAATTATTAGCCTCCTCCACTAAATTTGGATCAATTAAAACTGGAAAGAAAACTAAAACATCAAAATGTTATACATAACTATGATATATATGAACTATGGATTTCTTTAGTTTTCATAGGTACCATGCCTCTATTTCCGACTAAGCCTATCACTTCCCACTTAGTGAATCCACCAAAAAGTTCCCATTACATACTTCATACATTAAGTCAATGTAATAAATATAAAGATACACCCTCCATATATTCTACCTTAAATTGAAATAACATTGTTGAATATTGTAATTAAAATTATTTTGATCTGTTAACACTATGGATTAATCACTAAGGAGACAATGATTGCAAGTGTTTAAATAATAAACCCTAATATCTAATTCTAAGTCAAGTGTTGGGAAGTTCTTCTCATGAAACATTAACTTTAACAAACCATAAATAGAAAAATGATCTCCAAACAAGAGAACATGTCCCAAACCATACATCTATACATCAAAATAGAATACATAAATCCATCAAGACTTTATAAATGTGAGTATAGGGGATAATTTTTGAAAAAAAATATTCATAAAAAGACTTAGATAATTATATATTAAATTGGAAAGGAACTCCTTTGAAAATCAATTTTATCATTAGTGATTCAATGTTTGAAAAATCAATTAAAAAACATTGGTAGTATCCCACTAAGTTACAGAAATAGCATAACACCAAGATATTACTATGCAGTTTCCATGAGATCAAATCAGTTATCATTTCACGAACAACAAAAAAAATTTCCATAAATTTCATGACCAAGGAAACAAATCTCTCCTATCATGAAATTATAGTTTGATAACATGGAATCTTAATGATGATAATCAATGATAAACAATATTATAGCAAGGTGGTGTCAATATCCCTATTTTTTAATATAATACACTAATATATCATCAAAAATAATTAATGGAATGGAATCCAAATACCTTTAAATGATCTGATTCATCAATTCTATAAAGAAGGATAATGCATTCATTTGATTAAATGGAAAAGCAACATAGTCTTATTGTCCATAGGTGCTTATGAAAGAAATCGTTATATATTAT
Organism: Viscum album; assembly: GCA_963277665.1. NCBI lineage: Eukaryota > Viridiplantae > Streptophyta > Magnoliopsida > Santalales > Viscaceae > Viscum > Viscum album. The sequence continues at coordinate 734,065,327 of OY728152.1, read as the reverse complement.
CTATCTAAATTCACAATTGGGGATACCCCAAACATATGTCAATTTTGTAGGACCACTAAGATCCCCTCAGTTCATCAAATAGATCATCAATGAAAGGTGATGTCATTGATTATTTATAATAACATTGTACATATAATCATAATCCACACAAAGTTAAAGTTTTCCATAATAATTTATGAAAAAATCATATGCATCCAACTTATTCTTTGTTAGTGGATTGTTTATATTGTATACCAACTCTTTTAACTGATCATTACTCTTCCCCAATTAAATTATTTCCATTAGATAAGACGTAATTGAAATTAGACAGGCCCCCTATATGATATCAATGATAAATATCACATCTCTTTTGGGTTGAATCACTGATAAATTATCATAGAAAATATCAAGAAACTGGCCAAATGTAGATGGAAAATATTTATTCATAATCTCATAAATATATCACTAGGTGTGTACTGACAATTGATACGATAATATTATCACTATTGGTTTAAAAAAACATTCCCTATTTGGATTTGAATCCTATAATCCTCTAAAAATGTGATTAACACAATCTATAGATATTGAATTATCCCTTATAGAGAAAATATTTATTTTGTTCATGAGTAATGTTAAAAAAATCCATACACATAACAAAATCATTGAAATCCATGTCTATAATAGTGAAATTACAAACCAATTCCTCACCATCAATTAATGTAGAAAAAAATTAGGGATAATTTCTTAACTCTTTTTGTCAAATAAGAGTTTTGAGTATTAAAACATAAGTAATCATCTTCACATGAAAACTAATATTCTAAACTATAAAAGAATCACTAAAAAAGAAGGACACACTCATCTCAAATGAAGCTTCCTTGAGGGAAGAATTCAAAATAATCAATCCTCTCACCATCAATTTAATTGATTGATAATTAATTTTCACATTATCATCTCTATAAAATTTTATACTTGCTACACATCACTCTTTGTTATCCTATTGATATTACCCTAGTTGTGGAGTCATGTGTTGTAAGAATCACCATGGAAGATGATATTTTATTGATGAGAGTTATTCACCTACACTAAACCTATCAAAGCGTAAGATTCTTGAGAAATGTTTGGGGGGTATTTAGGACCATCCCATGGAGTAATGTTACAATAGTGTTGCAGATGTGTCATATTATTAATATTGTGCCTTCTTCTAGGTGGTCTCCTACAATATTTCGTTATCTGGTCATAATAAAAACATTGAAAACATCACATGTTACTTTTCTTTTAAGGTGGAATTTTTACTAATCTAATGGAAAAATTATAAGCTGTACCACCACACTAGAAGTAGGTGTAACTCTTCCACTTATTCCCATTATAGGAGTTACTACATATTCGTTTAGGAATTAACATGATCCCTATGACCTTATTTCTAGTGATATCCCATTTTTTCATCATATTATTATTGACTATCTCAAAATAATCGATTTTACAAAGGTATAAAATATTCTTGTAAATATAATGTCGTAATCCCAATGAAAAAATGCATGTATTCAAGGACTTAGTTTCATAACCATACAAAGAATATTGTAAAAAATTAATAAATTATTTTGATACTCTTTCAACATAGGGTTCAATTTCTTGAATATGAAGAAGTCTATTTTTCTTAAAATCTTAATAGTGTGAAGATATAATTTCTGGTAAAACAATTAGTCAAAATCATACCATGTCATGTCTCAACCCATTTTTTCCTAAACTACTAATACACACCACTGGCATGAAAAATACTCCAGCATATATGTTCCCAAATTTATATTTATTTACAATGGCATCCAATGGGAATTAAAAACTCAATTCATACAATTAAACCAGACTTATTGTTTTTTTAGCTACAAATTTCACAGATAGATGGGCGAATTTGATGTTTTTAATTGAATAAAATTATCCACATCACTAGGTACATAATTTTTATAACCCTTATCCACATCCTGAAAGGAATGAGAAACTATTTTCTCCAGTTTTTGGTTCTCCCATGGCTCAAGTACAACAACTTTCTATGTAGCTTCTTCTGGTGGATTCTAACAAAACCTACCTAGTACTAATCACTATAATGATTAAAAACACAATTGTATCATAATCATTAGAAAATGATGCCTTTTAAAGTTAAATTTACCACATGAACACATATCATGACATAGATTTTAAATATTTAACCATCGTCAATATTTTATATATTTCTGAAAACACTACTACCATGCTTTTAAAAGTTAAACATTTTCAATATTTAAAAAATCATTACTTTTTGTCTATTTCATAATGCATTAATCATTGAATGAACAATGTAGTCATATTAGGAAGTCTTACTATCAATGCATTACTTGCAACTCTCATTATCTAAACACATGAAGAAGAGGTTATTATGAACCTAGAAGTGTCTTAAAACAAGAATGTACCCAAACACCCATGAAACATGATGTTTAGCGTAATGTGGATAAATAACAATTTTTATGTTCTACATTTCTTATTTTGACAATATTTTTTCTTTACCACCATAAAATAAACCAACCCAATTCATCCTCAAACCTGTCATTCATGTCATCTTATGATAAGGCCCAAGAGGCATTCTCAATCCCCACGATAATGAAACTGGTTTCAAGCATCAAATATAATTACATTTGGGAATGATTTATCCAATAAAATAAATGAAATAAATTAATAAGAAATAATAAGAATCATAATAATGATGAACTTGATGTCAAATTAGTAATAATTACATAAAAATATCCAAGTAAAATGGCATCCAAGAAAAATGGGAAACAAAATAAAAGAAAATACTAATACCAAATTGTAACTGAGATGATATCGATTTGAAAACATGGTAACCACCATATATAAAACCATCCAACGCAGTAGTAATACCTGAGTAATACTAAACTAGTTAAATATCATGGGTATATTCAAGCGATGTGGAATAAGTAGGGTGTGAGTGTGAAAATCCCAGTCGGTAAGAAAAATAAATTCCTTACATGTACAATCGTAAAATAATCAATACAAACTAGTTTGAAATAAATTTAACTATAAAATAAGTTTTATCCTTGAATGATCCATGCACATATTAAAATTTAAAAATGTATATTGGAAACCAAATTCCAAAGATGAATCTATCACCTTTAATTATACATAAAATAAATGAAAATATGAACTTACAAACAAGAAGTAGTGTATATCATGCAATTCTAGAAATAAAGTGAACATCACATGATCAAGGGAAAAAATACTAACAAATCAAATAACCAATGTGATGTAAAAATAAAATAGAAACATACAGTTATGTAATCCTGGGAATTTCCTAAACATCACTAGAAAATTGTCCATATATATACTCGATTCAAACCCACCTTCAATCAAATGGTTCACCTCCAATGTTAATAACCAACATGCCTTCTCTAAACTAGCCTCACTAGTGTAAAATCTCTTATAGATTTCCCCCTATCCATGGAGTTTCCATACATATAATCAGGAATATAAATAAATTATCACTCAGACCTCTATAATTCATCTATAAATTTCATTATAATATTTTAAAGGATAATGGGGAGTTCATAACATGCTTTTAATTAAATATAACTCAGTTATTCGACCATGCATTACTTTCCCAGTCCCAGACATAATCAATTTGAAATCCCTCTCACTAGATGGATGACCATATGGTTTCCCATCACATATTGAACAATTCAAAATTACCAACTGAGCCTACACGTCATTTCAATTTAATCCAATTTCAAAAATAGGAAAAAGTAAAATTGGGACATTACCATAAAAAAAGTGAAACCACATACAAATAAAATACCATTTTTTCAAAACCATTCCCATAATTGATGTGGGAAAATTATTTAAGCCCATAATATTTCAAATGGAACATTATTTGGGAAAAAACATTTGGAAAAACCATTTTATGTTTTTTTTAATGAAAAATAATTTTAAGGAATAACAGGAGTTTTTTAGAAATCCATTTGGGAGATGGAGTAGATGAGAGAACCAAATAGAATAAGGGTGATTTTAAGACAATGGTTCATGATTTTAATTTTTATGGAATCCATTTATATGTGTGTGTCCTTATACATATGTTCACCACATTAACATATAGATATTCCCACATTAACCAACATATATATGGATTAAAAAAAATACATAGATTCAAATTGAATAATCATTTGATGCTTTATAACAAAACAAAAGGACCCAAACATAATAACCTAACCATAAAAAGGAACGAAACCCATTAAGAAGGCTCTCATCACATGGAAACTAAACTGTTAAATCACATCCAAGGTTTCATATCCCCTAAGAACAGAAATACATTTTAATGACCAATTGGTAATTTATCAAACACCTTGCATGCATATACATAAATTAATAATTATAGAAATACCTAAAAACAAAATTTTATCAATATTAGAATATGAAAACACCATAATAAATCAACATATCACAAAAAACATGAATAATAGATTTTATAATAATTCAATTAATATAAATCTTGAAATGGATTTTACCATGAAGTAAATTGAATGAAAAACCAACCTCGATGATGTGAGAATACAAAAACCCCTTGGAGATTGAATAACTAAGCCCAAGAGGTAGTCTTCATACCCTAACATCAATAGAACAGAAGAGAACATCATTATCCTAACCCTAGGAATCAATCAAGGGGGTCTATGATAAGAAGAACCAAAAAAACAATAAAGGGAGAATAGAAGAGGAGGAATATGACTAATATCAAGATAAAATTACCTATATTGGAAGGAGGGGTATGAATAATCCAAGGACAGAAAAATTTGGAGGGGTTTTTAGCACCATAGTGTGCCTATGTTCATTGGGGGGGATAAAACATAGTTGGGTTTAAAAAATAATGGACAAGAATAACAATTTAATGTTTTCCAAAATCTGTGATCTTTTCATAGTTTGGACATATATTTTTTCAATCCATCGTCCTGTTGTGGGAATTCTACTGGAAATAAATTGAAAGCTATTCGGCTATCTATAGGTTTTGAGAAACCCTAAGAAATCCTTATAAATTAGTTCTACTAATATTACTGATCATATTTCATCATTTCTACATGGTTTCACCTAACCGTTCACAAGGATTGCACCATATCCAATCCATTAATCATAGAGCGCATAGTTACCCTTTTATTTCAAATATTTTGGACCAAACCATGAAAGGACCATGAAAGTAAAACTTTATAAGAACCATTTGAACTAGAAACACCCTTGGAATAAACTAGAAACACATTTTATCTCTAACCCCTTATTACTAAATATAAATATGTCCAAAAGAAACTAGTACCTCAAAAACACATTACCTGCACCTGCTAAGGAAAACCAGACCATAAATAAATGATTTAATAAGAATAATTAGCATAAAAAAACCAGGTTTGGGATGTAACAAATCTCCCCCGAAAAATACATTCTTCCCTAATACAGTCATCTATCCAAATGAGGAATCATACCAAAACTAAAAAGTTATTGTGGTCCAACAAAACCAAAAACCACAATGAGACATTTCATCTCTACTTGTCACACCTAAATAGCTCTAAATGAAAGTAGAAGAAGATCCATGATGGGTCTCCCCTATAAAAACACAAAATTTTTAACAATATTTTTTTTCTAAATTTGTGTGTTATTTTATTATATACACAACAAAAATATATAATTTAATTAATGAAGTGAGTATAATAAAATGAGACTTTTACGTTTCGACGGTTATATGGCCATTTTTCTATATGACTGTTTGAAAATAAATTCATATCTTTACAATTATTATTTATAAATTCAAATTATTATGGTTAATTAATTTTGAATGAATAGTCGACGACATCATCTAGTAGACTCGGGCTTTATGAAGCCCATTTTTCAGAGCTTTGGAAGGAGGTATAATCACTAGGATTTTCTCGGGTCCAAACCCTATCTGATCTTCAACATGTGAATTGAATGAAATCGCTTAAGGGAGATGTTCCAACTGATAGAAACCACCAATAATGCAATTTATTCTGATCCAACATAAGATTCTATCACCATATCACACCATACAATAAGTTCATATGCTAGAATTATAAGAGGATATGTAACGTTACCTTATCTACTTTGTGTAATCATTTTATATAAATATTTTTTTTACTTCTTATTATGGTAAAATTTGAATTTCAAATATCCAGAAAAATAAAGGATGAATATATAGAAGTTCCATATTATTGATGATATTAGGAAAAAAGTTGTATTTTGAAATATTTTTTATTCTTTAAATAATTAATAATTTGAATTTATTTTCAAAAAATGTTCTTCTACAGTTGTGTTCAGTATGAATTTTAGATTCTAATAAGATCAATATAATTTTTAGTGAATAATAATGAATTAATAGTAACATACCCATATGAATAGTAATGAATGGTAATGGATAGAAAATTGTCCAAAAAAATTGAATCTTCACCAATGAATGTATAAATACATTTTAGACATCATAAAAGTGAAAAAACATTCATAGTTGAAGTATTGGTAGTTTTGTATGTCATAAATATTTTATTTTCAATTTTATAAATAATTTAATAATTTAAAATGGAAATGTATTTTCGTAAAATTTAATCATAAATTGTTAATTTATTATCTTTTGGTTATACGATATTTTTTTTGAAACCATGATTACTTTCTTAAGGTGTTACAAAATGAGTTATAGTTTTAAAGTTGTATTCTTGGAATAAATAATGATTTTAAATAAAAATTAAATTAAAAATATTTAGGAAATTATTTTCTTAAAATTTAGTTCATTTTTGAATTCAAAGCATTGATATTAGATTAGAGTGAATTTTTGGGATTTTTCTGAAATAGTTGATTTCTTGGTGAATAGTAAAAATATAGTTTTGAGTTTTAGGGGTTAAATGACATCATTGATGGTGTAATCATGATGTAAATAATCTTGTTGACTTTTTAATAGTAAGATATATTATATGGAATACCAAGTGGGAAATACCTTGGTCAAGCCCATTATTTTGCAAATACCACAGATTAGGTGTCCCTTAGAAATAACTAATTTATTCCCTCACATTTCCTATAAATTCAAAGACAATTTCTCAGTATTTTCGTTCCAAAATTATCCACAACAATGATCTGGTCATTATACCCCCCATGGAGTCCTGTGATGGTTCCCTAAATCCTCCCAAGGGCTCGAACATTAAATTTTGATGTTACACTTCAAGGTAAGGGAACCTTTCACCCTCTTCTTTTAAGTCATGACTTCATTTTTGTTATGTCTACTAGTTTACATTTTGTTATGTAGGAGCTTGTTGATCTATATACCTACTAATTTAAATTTCATGTCCAAATGAGGAGATACCATTTCCACTCTCATCAATTTATTTTCTAAAATTTTTTGTGAAGACTTTAGGCTGGCGAAATTTTGCTAAAAGAAATCGCATCTTCTCTATCCTCTCATGTTACCTTTTCATGTGGTATGTCAATAAAATTTCCATACCATGTTCTTTTACACATGTTATTATGTATTTAAATTGTATTATATGATATATATGAGTGGTTTACCCTTGTACACTCTCTTTTTAATGTTTTTTAAAACAATGTTATATAGATGTTTTGTTGCAGAATTTTCATCTCAAAATTTCTATGTTTCTCTCCTCAAACTCTCTTTTGTATTTATGTGAATAACCAGACCTATTTCATTTCCATGGGTGTTCATAAATACAAAAAATTTGATATATTTTATTCTGTATTTCAAATACATATAACCCTCACTCCCTTTCCATGTTTTATAAATTACACCATGATCTTATTTTTAAATACTTTTTCAACATCATGATTTTAACATAAAACCAATGTCATTGATTATATTTGGGATATTTATGAAATGTATGATTATGATGTATGTGGATCACATAAATTTAGAGGAACATTATGTTTTCTCCCTGATAGTGATTCAATGCATTGGTTAATTAATTTAATCTCTAGAGATGACAAGTTTCATGATACCTTGGTGAATAACCTTGGTAATTTTTCGATACCTTGTGGAAGAACCATGGTGATATGTTCCTGAATGTCTAAATTAAATTTTATAGCCTCATATTCTTGTTATAGTTCAAGTTATTTTCATTATGAAATACCTATACTTCCATTTCACATGTATTTATGTTTTTATCTAGTTCCTATTGATTTCACTAGTAAATTGATTCACTTGTTTTCCTTACCAAGCCTTCATCTGAACCTTTCCACTAATGTATGTCTCCAGGTTATGATATGAAGTAATTATACTTAAGATGAACCTATTATAAAGCCTTAAAATTGTATTATATGGATGTTTTATGTTGTTTTCATGTATTATTTTCTATATTTCCATGACAGTATACTTTAAATATACTCTTGATGTAAAATGTAATGAAAAGATATGTAATAAAAAGGTTGGATGCCATAGTTGGTATCAACATATATTTTAGATATTTATGGAAAATTAGTCTATAAAACATTAAGTTTAATCCTATATAAATGTATATATTGGAAAACTTCCTAGAATTTTAGTGAGTATTGAGTATGTGGTTTATCAATAAAATAAATCCATTTCTCGATAGAGCAGGTAGAGGTGGCTCTATCCCAGAGGTACCTATGAGAGAAAAATCCAACAAGGAGTTTTGGGCTTGACCTGTGGTATCTTGTTACACTACAATGGGCCTTGATGCACTCTTGGTTATGACACTCACAGGGGATATGTTTGGTTAATCATAAGTGTTTTATGAATCATTATGAAGGGTTTATAGAGAAATGTAATTTTTTAAATAATATTTAAGACATAAAATCATATATAGTTACAAGATTTGTAAATGAAATATGTTTTTCAATAAGGTTTTATTCTTTTAGAAAATTGCGCAAAATAGGAGGAACCGTGCATATGGTGACCAAAATGGACCTTGCACTGACATCCCCCCAAAGGATGACGGAATACAATATTTCATGAGATTAATGAACTAAATGACTCATGTTATGGGAAATTACGTGAATCATGATGAGAGACCAAACTCAAAGCGAAGGGAACAATTATCTACTAAATCCTTTAGTCATTAAGGACCACCAACCTTCAGTGGATCTACCAACCCATTGATTACTAAACAGCGGATCATCTCTATCGAGAAGATATTTTTTGTTCTCTGATGATCTGAACAAGAGAAGGTTACCCTGGCTGTCTATCGCATAGAGGGAGAACCAGATCCGTTGTTGTAACTGATTAAAAATTCAAGGCCAAGAGAGGATATTTAAGCTATTGATTGGGATGAGTTTATAGGGATATTCTTCAACAATTATTTCCCTCGATCGATGAGAACAAGGATGGAGAAGGAGTTTCTCGAGCTGAATCAGAATAAGAATGAATCTCTGGGAAGCTACGAGATTAAAATCATAAGGCTTACAAGTTACACTTCTAGAATTGTCATGGATCCAAATGGTAAGGTGGATAGAATCTTCAGCATACTGAGACCTCATCTACGGTAGAATATAGACAACCGACATGATGATATCTATGAGTAGATCGTTCAGAGTACGATTAATTTCATGCTAGATGTTGGTGAGACACAATGGTCTCATAAATCTAATGACGAGAATAGACTGATGAAGCCCACCTTTGGGAAGACCATTGAGAAGGGAAGAGGAGGAATGAAAGTGCAACATACTATGTGTAATAAATGTGGGATGAAGCATTCAGGGAACTTCCAACTCGGGAGCGATAACTTCAACAAGTGTGGAAGATAATTCCATATTGTGAGAAATTGGTGTAGTGAGGTGAATCTTCAAATTACAAAAAATAACGACATGGTGAAGATGGTGAAGTCCCAACCTATTTTCCAATGCATTAAGTATGGAAAACTTGGAAATTTTTCCAATCACTTTCCAAATCTGAGGGTAGTGGATGGGAACCCCCATCCACCTCAAAAAATGCCAAGGAGCAAGGTCATGCTTTTACTATCATGGAAATTGATGTTGAAGCTCTGAATGATGTGGTAGTAGGAACTATTTTTGTTCTCTTAATGAATTCATGTACTTTGTTTGATACTAGTACTACACATTCCTTTACGTACTTAATGTTTTCAATGAATTTAGAATCAACCCCAAATATTCTAAAAGTAGAGTTATCAGTCAAGACCCCTGGTGGGATTATCCAAGAATTGTCTGTATTTAGAAACTCTAGTATTAATTTAGTGATCCAAATCTTATCGTAAATCTAGTAGTCATTCCCATGATGGAATTTGACATTAGACTAGATATGGACTGGCTCTCAATGTATAATGCTAAGATAAAATGTAAGAGCATGGAAATCTCTGTAGTCTTGAATGGAAAACATACAATTATCTTCAAATGATAGATATCTCAACCTGATCTTTTTCTAGAAGAACCTCATATATCATTCTTTATGGAGTTGGACTGTAAAGAAGTATAATTAAATGAGAGTTTGAGAATAGAAAATTTCCCCATCATCAAAGAATACATTGACGTATTTCCTAAGGAATTGAATGGACCTCCACTTGAAATAGAGGTTGAGTTCTCTATTGAACTCATACCTAGATCTCATCCAATATCAAAGACACCACATAGGATGGAAAATGTGGAGCTAGATAAAATAAAATAACAACTCCAAGATCTTTTGGAGAAGGGGTTTATTTGACTGAGTGTGTATCCTTGGGGAGCATATGTTCTCTTTGTGAAGATGAACGATGGATTGATGTGGGTATACATTTATTACAATGAACTAAATGGGATCACAATTAAGAACAAATAACTTCTTACAAGAATTGATTGCTTATTTGACCAACATCATGGGGCTCAATTCTTCTCTAAGATTGATCATCGATATGGTTATCATCAATTGAGGGTGAACAAAAAAATATTGCAAAAATTTCCTTCATATCAAGATATAGGCATTATTAGAGTTTTTTATTCCTTTTGGACTGACTAATGCACAATCTATTTTTTTGTATTTGATTAATATAGTATTTAAGGACTACATTTACAAGTTTGTGGTAGTTTTTATTGATTAAATTATTATATATTCCAAAATTTGTGAGGAGTATGAGGATCATCTAAGGGTTATTTTGAAAACTCTATCTATGTAGAGGATTTTTTGGAAGATCAGGAAATGTTAATTATGGTTACATAATGTTTCTTTCATGGGGCACATTGTTACCAATGGAGGAATCGAAGTTGACACTTCCAAGAAAAATATTGTAGAGGAGTTCCCTCTACCTAGATTAATAACTGGGATTTTTAGTTTCCTTGGGCTTAAACTATATTTTAGGAGGTTTGTAAAAAACATTTCATGATATTCTAATCCATTATCCATGTTAACTCGAAAAGGGGTCATTTTCATTAGGATGTAGTTGTGTGAGGAAAGTATCCATGAGGTTAAGAAGAGATTGGTTACTTCACCTATGTTAACTCTTCACTCAGGTGGAGAAGGGTTCGTTATTTTGTATGATCCATTGATGAAAACGCTTGGGTTCTTCCTCATGAAAAATGACAATTCATTTATTATGCATCTCGATCGTTGAAGACTCATGAACATATCTATCCTATGCATGACCTAGAGTTGGTTGGAGTTGTTTTTTCTCTGAAGATATGGAGGCAATATATTTAGGGGAAGAAATGTGATATATACAAAGGCATCAATGATTGAAGTATATTTTCACACAAAGGGAATTGAACATGAGGCAAAGTAGATGGTTGTAACTTCTCAAAGATTATGATTTTTCAATTCATTATGAACCCGGAAGGGAAAACAAAGTTACTAATGAATTAACCTCGAAAGACCACGTTTTTCTGTCCATGATGTTGATTCATAGAGATCCTTTGATCAATGTCCTAGTTAAACTAGACAAGGGAATTATATTCTAAGGGACATCATTAACACTAACCCAAATGGTTTCTCAACCGTTATTACTAGAGAAGATCAAGAATTATCAGAAAGATGATCATTTGTTACCAAAGGATTTTGAGGCTATGAAGTATTGAATGTTTCCTAAGTTCAACATTGATCAAGAAGGTGTACTTAAATTTTGTACCAGACTACGTGTTCCATATACTCCAGAAATAAAGAAAGAGCTGATGGATGAAGCTCACAACTCTACTTTATCTATTCATCCTAGAAGCACAAAAATGTAGAGGGACCTTAATGTTAATTATTGGTGGGATAATATGAAAATTAAGATTGATGAATACACATCACGGTGCCTGGCATGTCAGCATGTGATAGTGGAGTGACAAATTCTTAATGGGGTAATGCAACCACTGCCCATACCATCATAGAAGTGGTACAATTTCATTATGGACTTTATCACTGGTCTCCTGATAACTTCCAAAGGAAACCATGTGATATGGGTTATTGTGGACCGTCTCACCAAGACCTCCCATTTTATCTCCATTATGTATGATATTTATCATTATCAACATTCTAGGATTTACATAGAGGAAGTAGTAAGGCTACATGGAGTTCCACTTTCAATCATATCTGATCGTGATCCAAGGATCACATCAAAAATCGGGATAAGTCTTCAACATGCTCTAAGCACATAATTGAACTTCAGTATGGGTATCACCCCAAAAATGATTTCCAATATAAAGAAACTATTCAAACACTTGAGGATATGTTGAGAACCTGCTCAATGGAATTTAATGGTGGATGAGATCAACCACTCACTATAGTTGTGTTTTCTTACAACAACAACTTCTACTCGAGCATTCAAATGGAACCCAATGAATCTATATATGGGAATATATATAGAACTCCTACTTGTTGGGATGAATCTGGTGAGAGAATGATTTTTGGGCCTGCTCTTGTGTAAGAGATGACAAAAAATGTCCATGCCATCCAGCAAAACATTAACACTGCTCAGAGTCGGCTGAAGAGCTATGCTGAAAACCGTCGAAAGGACATGGAGTTTTAGGTTGATGTGAAAGTATTTCTTCAAATTTCCCCTTATAATAGAGTCATGAGGTTTTGGGAATAATTGGAATCTCATCCCTAGGTACATTGGCCCCTATGAAATCATTGATCACATAAGAGTAGTGGCCTATCAGATTTCAATTCCTCCAAATCTAGCACAATTTCATGATGTATTCCAAGTATCCCACTTGAGGAAGTACATACCTTACCCTTCACATTACTAAATATAGAGGTGGTACAATTGGGACATGAACTCTCTATGAAGTGTAGCTGGCTGAGGTCTTGTATCATAGGGACAATGTTCTAATAAACAAGAATACTCACCTTGTTGAGGTGTTGTGGAGAAGACACATGGGAACTAAAGGAGTCTATGAGGCATAAGTACCCACTCCATTCCCATTCATAGGATACAAGTTTAAATTTTGAAGATGAAAATTTATATGGGAAGAAGAATGTAACCACCCAAACATTTTAGTAATATTTTTTTCCTTAATTTATGATTCATTTTATTTTATACTCAACAAAACTATAACTTTTAATTAATTAAGTGAGTATAAATAAATGAGACTGTTGGGATTCAATGGTTATTATTACATTCGTCAATATGACCATTGGATAATAAATTCTAAACATTATAATTATTGTTTATAAATTCAAATGATCATGCTTAATTAATATAGAAATATGTGTCGAATGAATCATCTGGTAGACTCTGGCCATATGAATCCCATCTGTCAGAGCATGGGATTAATGTAGCATCACTGGGATTTGCTCTGGATCATTCCCAAGACAAAATTAAACATTTGAAACTTGAACGAAATATCCTAAGGGAGAAGTTCCAACTGACAAAAAACACGAATCCGGAAATGTTGTTTGAGCCCCCCAAAAATTCTATCACCATAGCACACCTTACACTATGGTCATATGTGGGTGTTATTAGGGGCTTTGTGAAGAGACCATAGCACATTATGTAATCCTTTTATATAATTAAATTTTTTACTTCTTCTTATGGTAAAATTTGTAAATTTCAAATGTCTGAATAAATATAGGATTAATTTATTGAAGTTCCATATTATTCTAGAATTTAGGGGGAAAATGGGGTATTTTAAAATATTTTTAAATCTTCAAATAATTAATACTGTGAATTGATTTTAAAAAATGGTCTTCTACAGTTGGGTTCAATAATAAATTTAGAGTGTAATAAGATCAACATAACTTTTATTGAATAGTAATGTATGAAGTGAAACATACCCATGTGAATAGTAATGAATAGAAATGGATAGTAAATCTTCCAAAAAATAGAATATTCCCTGATGAATGTATAAATACATTTTAGACATCTTAAAAGTGAAAAAATAATCCCAGTTTATGTTTCGGTATTTTTTTATGTCATAAATATTTTATTTAAAATTATATAATTAATTTATTAATTTACAATGGAAATGTATTTTTATAAAATTTTATCATAAATTGATACTTTATTGTCTTATGGTTATATGATACTTTTATGGGACCTTGATTACTTTCTTGGGGAGATACAAAATGAGTTATAGTTTTAAAGATGTATTTTAGGAATAAATAATTATTTTATTAAAAATTAAATTATTAATACATAGAAAATTATTTTCATAAAATGTAGTTCGTTTTTGAATTCAGAGCTTTGATTTTAGGTTATAGTTAATTTTTGTGATTTTTCTGAAATAGTTGATTTTTTGGTTAATAGTAAAAAGTTAGTTTTGAGTTTCGGGTGTTTAATGACACGATTGATGATGTAATCATAATATAAATAATTTGGTATATTGGTGAATATTAATATATGTTATGAGGTGTCCCATGTGGCCAACTCTATGGGAAAATACAATGGGCATGCCCATGGTTTTGCAAATACCACCGATGAGGTGTCCCTTAAAATTAATAATTTATTCCCTCACTTTTAATACAAATACCCAGACCTTCTCTAATTATTTTCATTCCAAAAACCTCCTCAACGAAGCTACAATATTTTTACCTCCCAAGGAGTCCTCCCAAGGTGCCATAAAGTCTCCCAAGGTCCCAACCTTCTTGTTTTCAAATTTATTCTTCATGGTAAAGGAACCTTTCACATGCTTCTTTTAATTCATGACATCCTTTAAGTTATGTATTCTAATTTCCATTTTATTATGCGGGCTTTATTCTTTTATATCTCTAAATATTTCCATTTCATGTCTAAATGAAGTGAAACCCTTTCTTCTCTGATCAATTTATTTTCTAAATTTTTAAGTGATGTCGTTAAGCTGCCGAAATTTCTGTAAAAGAAATCGCATATTCTCTATCCTCTCATGTTTCCTTTTTTCCTATGGTTTGTAATTAAATTTTCTATAATTTCAATAGTAAAGAACATTTTATTGAATATTTATGGAAAGAACATGTTATTAAAAAAAGATCAAATTTTTTTTGAGCCAAAACATGTTTCATAATTTCAATAGGACACAAACTTATTAACAAATAGAGAAACCGAAAACCAAAATTGTTTTAAAAGAGGCTAAAAACACCATTCAAAACATAAAGGGAAACCAAAAAACAATAATAAAAAGGGGCCACCAAGTTATTCTAAAAAATGATACATTAAAAAATAATGAAAATGAAAAGAGGGAAATTTAACCATCCACACACAAAAAATGCTGGAAAAGTATGGGCCAACACCCCACACCCAATAATTCTTAACATTATAAAGAGATTCACTATGAGGCATATAGCTACCACCTTGGAGTATTGAATAAACTTTTGTCCCACATTTTGGATCTAGATTCTCCCACCCGAGTCATTCCCTTTGAGTAACAACCCTTTTGAAACATTTCTACATCACCTAAGTGGTTATATCATAAAAATTAATTTGGAGGATTATGGAAAAAAATCTTTTAATAAAATCACCACACTAGAAGCCTACAATAATGTGGTCTAAATGGAAGTATATATGACCTATAAAATGTGACTCCCTAGGAAATGGTTCCTCTGGAAATCACTTTTCCATTGATGGGTAACCTTCATAACACCAAGAGAGTCCATGTTTATAACTATTAAAGATTGTTATTTAGGAACCAAATTTTCTAGAAACACATAATCCACTATCTTATAGAAAAAACTACCATTCCTGATAGCTCTAAATCCTTAATCTCCAAATAAAAACCACAAAAAGAGGATATTTTAGATGTCACATTGATGATCTATCTAGATACCATAAACCATCTTTTTAAATTGGTTAACATAAGCCTTAACTATCTTTTAAAATTGTTGAACACCTGCGAGTTCTTCCACTCTCATCACCTTCATCCCCTTAGGTTTAAACCATTAGATAAAAGAGGTATAAAATACATCCAATGAGATCCTAAATTGTATCAATGAATGGATGATCACCTTTGACCAATCCAATCAAGGTCCATAAAATGAACCATGTAATGCCCACTCCATCAATGATTGGGGAGTTACAAATGATACAAAAACACATTTGGGTTCCATTAGAGACTTTGTGACCTCTAAAGGACCTTGATCACCATAGAAAATGGGAAACAACTGAGAAGATCCTAACTCCACCAATCATCTAAGACTCTGGGCAGGGCTATTGACTGGAAGAGATCTACAGTAACATTTCTTTCATCTTGGGAGGAATACTATAAATAAAACCAAAAAAAGATTCGGATCAATATCAACAATATCTCAACCAAATAATCAAATCAACCAAAAACATGAAGAAAACAATTCAAAATACCATAAAACAAACTGAAAATTATTTTACAAAAATAATTATCTTCATTCGAAAATATAAAATCACATTATCTCAATAACATTTTTCAAATAGCAGAACCCACTTCCAAATCCAATTTATAATCGAAATCCCAATTCTAAAATAAATTCATGGCAATAAATAATTTTCTATTTGTATATCCATTTCCCCCAAAACCATTCTTCATTACAATATAAACTAACAATGACCGAAATCAAACAAAAATATAACTCACACAAGAAAACTGAAATAGGGAACAATTAGCCATTCATAACCCGAACACTTTGTTTTGGAGACCATGTGATAATAATGTACCGAAAACAATATCAATCTTGAACTATGTACATAGAATCAACAAGGGTAAAAAATCAGGGAAATCTCACAGTGTTTCATTGGTTCAACTCTATTGTCATTCCCTAAATAAAAAATCCCACAATACAAGACACATGAAAAAAAATAAAAAACCCTAAAATGAAAATTAATAAATCCACCCAAAAACCCTAGAAACTTGAGTATCAGAACAAGTAAGAGTTCACAATCACATACCACCCATACATCCCATGCTATTACAATAGCATCTATTGTATATCTAAACCGACAAATAAAATGATTCATTTGATACCATTTTTTCAATAACTAACTTAGGTTGACCATGAACTAGTCACCCGACCCGACCCGTGGAATGAACCAAGATTCATTATTGATCATTCCCGGTGGTAAAATAGTATTTGGAATCAAATATAACACCATTTTGGAATGATTTATCCAATAAAACAGTTGAAATAAATAAACAATATAGGTTATACCTTAAAAAAAGAGTAACTAAATATCTGAATAAATATAATTTCACCAACAAATCTTAGTACGAAGGCAACATGAAAAAATTGGTAAAACAGAGATAAAAAAATTAAAGAAAATGGGAACTAAAATGATCTACCTACGAGCTCTTCATCACCACCATAAAAAACCATTATGTTCCACAGGTATACCTGAGTAAAAGTGAACATGAAAAGTACTCAGGTCTAGTGATGCAATGTGACACAAGTAGGGCAAGAGAATAAATAGCCCATTAGGGAAGAACAAAATAATCCTTACAAATCCATTCCCTAAATATTCTATAAACTATAGTTTAAAATATATTAAATTAAAATAAGTTTTTATCATTTATGATATAAAAACACCTTTCAATTTAAAAAACCAGTTTGGAAACAAAATTCCAAATAGGAATCATAAACCCAAAATGATGTGTAAATGAATGAAAAATATAAACTAGATAAAAAAAGAATTAGGGTATATAAAACAAAGAAATAAATAAAGGGAACACCATAAGGAAAAACATAAAAATAGTAATATACCATAAAAATAAATTATTTGAACATAAAATAGGATCGTATAAATATGTAATCATGATGTTTTTATAAACATCCCATGAAGAAGTCCCTAAACATGGTCGATTCATAAGCACATTCTAGAATATGGTGCCCTTCCATAGTTAATAACAAACTTGGATGGTATAAAATAGCCTCACTAGTAAAAAAGGGCACCATGTCTATCCTCTATCCAGGGGCTTCTAATCTATCTAAAGGGGTATAGATTTAAATTTCCACTCAACCCTCTAGATATCATCTTGAAATCACCTGGTAATTGTATAAAAGTGACCAATAAGGTCATCAATTTATTGAAATGAAACTTCAATAATAGATTCCATAGTGTTTTCCTATCATAAATCCTAACATTTTCAATGAAAATCCCCACTTTTTAGAAGGAAGAAAATAAGGTTTCCCACTATGCATCGAACATTTCTAGAGGTCGAACTCATCCTATGCATCTTATGAATTAAAGTTTTTTCAAAAACATAAAAACACAGTTAATGAATTTAAAAGTTATTCAATAAGGATTAATCATGAAAATACATGTTCCATAATCTAAATAGATGGAAACAGCTACCTCAATAGCATTCAAAAAAAGAAAACAATTAGATAAGGAATAAATAATCCAAAGTGATAAACCACAAACCATAACATCAAAAAAACACAAGAAAACATCAAACTCCTAAACCTAGGGTTTACCCAAGAGGGATTTATGTAAAGAAGAACTAAAAAATTAGTGGGATAAGGGGATACATGAAAAAAGACCAAAAATTAAATGAAATTAATATAGATTTGTAGTATGATAATCATGAATCAAAGGGGATCCATTATGGGAGGGGTTTTAGAGCCCCATGGTGTACTTAGCTAGAGTGGGGTATGATAATTATGAATTTGTGTTAAATATAAGTGGTTAAAAATGGACTTTCATGGTTTCAATAATATAATAAAGTTTCATGATCATGATACACAATTTTCCAAGCAATGCGCCAACTAAGAACATCCTACTGAATGAAGGAGAACCAACATGGGATTCATGTAAAGATTAAGAAGCTATGTGCCAATAATGAAAATTATTTATTTCAAAATGATATATCATTTTATATTATTGCTATATATTTTATATTAACCATGAAAAATCTAGGAACCTTTTCCCAAACACCACTAATAGGCCCAAAATTTATCCATTTTACTCAAATTTTTGGGGTAAAACATGAATAGAAATATCAATAAAAACATTAATGAAAATAATTAACTAGAAACACCCTTTCCCAGATCAACCCCATGGTTTCTCAACAAAACCATGAAAACTATCCATGAATAGGGCCAATTGCAACCTAAAAATCCAAAATTCAATTATTCTCATTGGGAACCCAACATGAACCTTAACTGAAAGATAAAACACCATGAAATAAATAAAAATAAATTTGATAAATGAAAATTATTGTTAGGGTGTGAAATTACTTCCCAAATCATGAAATGATAAATGTAATATCATTTTAGAGAAAACTCGTTTCGACTGACCAAGACTGATATCATCTATAACATCTCACCCTTATTAATTTGATTAAGATTTCACAAGTGTTCCACCAAGCCTAATGTGACATCCCCATGAAACAAAAGGTTGTTAAAAATTTCCAAGGTCCAAAAGGTCATTGTGGTTGATGATCCATTTTTAAGGGGAAACATAAAATCCACCTAAACATTAACCTAAAATACCTCTATATGATTCATGAGTATAAAAATTAAAAAATAACATAAACAAATAAAAAACCATATAAATGTTCAAGTGGAAAATAGATGCATACAAAAAGTGGATTAGAAGACCCCAAAACTAAAAACATCAAAGTGAAATAAATTATAAACACCGAACATAATCCAGGAATTATCTATAAATGAAAAACCCACTGTATAAAAAATCATCAATAAAGAACCAAGATACCTTGATTTTAGATATGTGTCTATAGATGAAATCAGAAAATTCACAATAGTTCTAAAGAAAGGGTTGATTCTAAACTCAATCAGATTTCTCCATTGAATTCCCAACACACACCACTATAAATAAACATGTTAGAATCATTTTTATGAAAATTACAAAAAATATTATGAAAATAATTGAAATCCCATAAACAATATCCAAGGAATGCAATTGAAATAATCAACGCTTTTTTTATAATCATTTAACATACCAATAATCTTGTCTCAACACAAATACAAGGAATGATAATGTCATAGCTCCATACTCTTGAGTGATCTATTTTCAATCCACTATCCCACCACATGTTGACCAAAACTAGGTTCCATAATGGCACACACCCCATCCATAGAGTCACGTCATATTAAAATACTCATACTTACCATGTAATCCAAAATCCATGTAAATCCAATCCACGAGATGTTAATTATTTGATGAATTTAAACAAACCATTTTCATACATCAAAATAAAACCACAATATTAATTTCATCATTTTAAAATTATAGAACAATGTTGTTTTTGAAATCAAACAAAATTTCCCACAATTTTCCAAACTCTATAAAAAATTAGTACATCCACTAATAATTACTTAAGTGATTCACCATTTTTTCTATAAAAAATATAATTAAAAAATTTCCTTCTTTTTTGAAATAAATTGGAGATAGTAGAGAATCCTCCGACCTCTCAAACATTGGTGAAATTCAAGAACATAACATAGATCTTTTAGATCTAATCACAAAACAAATTTAATTATCTATATATAATAAAATTTCACTATAAAACTAATCAATATGAATATATTTATCTATTATGTACTCGATCTATGGTATTGAGAGAGAAAATAACTATGTATTTAAGTAGAATGACGTTTAATGGGAACTTATAGATGAATCATAGCCTCCAATACATATTGATTTATATAATAATCACTATTGAATCCAAGGGTATCATCTATTAAGTATTGGGAGAAAATGGAAATTTTGATATGAAGAGAATTTGGTATTATATGGGTTCTTGGGGATTAATTTTAATTATATCCACATTCTATAGGGGTAACTCTATACACAACATGGTTGAACCACGTGATTTGAAAACCCATGTTCCAACCATGTGGAGATTCCACCCTAAGGCCACAACTTAAATTGTTGGATCATATCGTTAGTTAAACCATACACGAAATTTGTTTTTTCATCTATTTCAAGAAGAACAGTTTCACCTCGGGACTCACAAATTTTGGACAAACTATACACATTCCATGTGGTTGTACAATGAAAATTATATTCCCTTCCATTGATTCCAAGAGGTGGTTCTAAATTTCTAAAAACTATGAAAAAAAATTTCACCTCTATAAATTCCTTTAATCTAACCCCAAACCCCTCTTAACATCTCAAAACCAAACCTGGGAAATATATAGACATTAAATTCAAGAATAAAGGGTATTGTACGTAAAATAATGGGTTATATAGATATGAAAACAAATTATTATTACTGTATAATAATAAAATATAGTATATAACTAATAATATTTCATTTTTATAGTTTGTTTGAAATTAAAATTATAAATGAAAAATAGTAAAGTGAGAATTTAAGTAAAAAATAAATATTGAAGTTATGTACAATGTGATTTCATTGGAATATCCCTTATAATTGGATGGAATATACTAATATATTTTGACCAGATGCTCAGAGGGGTGAAATATTACTATATGTGATGGAAAACATTAACAATTTTCGGATGAAACGGACTTTTTAGGAGTGCCTCATAATGGTTGTGTAGGAACCCTTTTATAAGTGCTAAGAATGAAATTTTGGTTTATTTTTCAACTTAATATAAATGGACCACATGTTAAACATGTCATATTTCCCCAAAATTTGTAAATAATTGTATTGAGTAGATATAATTTCTAGACACACACCATAAATTCATTTTTAGAAAAAAAAATAAATCCATTTACTTCGTGAATTTATAATTTTACAATTTTATCATTTAAAATTCTTTGAATTTTCATGAAATGTTTTTTTCTTAATTCATTGTAATTTTAAAAGTCTGTAGCTTCTGACGGCACTTGATTTCGAGGCCCGGTGTGCCTGAAATAAATTTCTGACGTTTTGTTCGGGTACATTCAGTAAATGTACGTGCAGGTTTTTCTATATTTTGAATCGGTGCTCGGAATTGAAATTTGAGGACACCTATGAACTCTTATTGACGATAATTTCTTAAGGGGACCTTTATAGCAGTTGTGTTTTTTGCGGGATGAGAGTTAATTTTTGTGAAAATTGGAAATAGTTAAATAAAATTGTGGATAAATGTTATTTATCTATGGAATTTAATTCCTCCCATGGGAAGTTATTGGTGGGGTCCTTACACGCATAACTTCCCATGTGTGGATATTTGAATGTTGGGTCCCACACCAGCCCCAACCTTTCATCTCCCATAACCTCTCTTTAACCCCCCATAAATCTCCTCTTCATTAAGTTGACTACTCCCCCTTAATGAAGTGATATCCTCACCTCCCCTCTCACTCCATTTAATTTCCCAACACATGTTAATAAATTAATTCAACCTCTTCAAATTAATGGGATGAGTTACTCAATTATATAATTATATTTGGTGTCATGAATTCTTTTAAAATATTTTGAATTGCATGGAAACAATATAATTATAGAGAGCCTTTTTTTCTTTTGAGGCTTGGCTATTATTTGGAAAGGCTTGGAAGAATACACCGTTCTTCATTCGATGATGAACACCAACCTTCAATGAAGAATGACTCCGAAGAAGAATGTGAAAGTCTTCCCCATCGACGCCTACCATCGGACGCACCACGACGTCAATGGAAATGACCTCTGTATACCATGACGCTCGACCTCCGTGACACCTTCTTCCATGACACTCGACGACCAAAAATCTTTTCCAAGGTAGGGGTTGATTTTTTATAATTATATTTATGTGAATTATACCCTCAATGTTGGGCGATTAATTGTTGTGAGTTTATTTGAACCACTAACACGGTGGGTACGGGCTAACGAACGTGTCTAGAACCACCGCCAACTTGTTCAGGTTACACAGAATGTTTGGAAATGGATGAATTGAAGGGAAACATTGTTCTGAGGCCGACTCAGTGAAGAGAGAGACACTAGATGGCCGTAGTCGCAGACAGAAGCTAAAACAGACCAATGGGGAAACTCTGGCAACCCACAGAATGTCGTGGTGGTGTGGGCCGCCGACGCGGTGGCACTGGTTTTTGGAGGTGGTGGAAGGCATCGGCCGCCTTCCTAGAGGCGGAAACGCCCCATCATGCCACCGGCAGGAATCCGCCACGGCACCGGCCGCGACGGCATGGAGTAGATACTGCCCGCGCGGGATCCAGCGTGCCGAGGCACCGCACACTGGTGTTGACGTTCCACAAAACCAGGGTGCCACGCCCCCCCCCCCCCCTCGCTCGGCCACCAGGCCATTCCCTCCCGAGATGGACCCGGACTCGGGTTGGGTCCCCCCGTTTCGGGCTGACCTAGGGTGGGTGGGGCTGGGTCATACCAGGTCCAGACCCCCCTTTTTTAGGAATGTTTTCAGTTAAACGGTCATAACATGAGCTACGATCCTCTGATCAATGCACCATCAGTTCTGTAAGAATCCTTGGATCTAGAAGTTCGTTTTGGTATATGAAAATAACGGTTTCGGTGATGTTTTTGTATGTCCGGTTTGATCGAACCCAAAACCTACCGGGCCCTCGGAGTAGAAACGCTTATATCTAAAGGACCGGACTTCTGATTGATGTTCCCTCAACTACGTTGGTTTCCTTTAGATGAGAAGGTTGTTTTGGAATACTCCACATGGGCTTTGGATGTAGTTGGAGTATGGTCAGGTTGGATTGTACCTAAAATCCAACCATGCCCCAAGAACGGAAATGATAATAATTTACAGACCAGGAGTCCGATTGACACGCCGCCTATTGCGTTGGGACCCCTATGACGAGACAGTCCCATGAGATACTTCTACGAGAGATTAAGTGAAACTAGGAAGTCTCGACCAGTAGCTTGTCGAGTGGATCCTCCCAGAGATAAGCGTACGGAGTATGAAGACCTTGTAGCTAGCTTAGACCTGATGACTGCTTGTCCGATTTGATTCGGAGTGACTTGAATAGCCTAGTGGGGAGCACTACTGTGTTTGGGAGACAGAACCACAGTGTTGGAGCACAACTTTTTTGGGGCAAAAGACCCATGGTACTCGACCAGAGGAGTACCTCTATAGGCTAATAGGGGAATTTCTACTTTGTCGGGGTGGCCGACCCATGGCGGGGAGATCTCCTGTGATGGGGCGACAGACCCGCGATACTCGACAAGAGGAGTACCTTAGTAGTCTAAGGTTAGGGAGTAACACCTCTGAGTCCTGACTGGACTGCTGTACTCGACAGAGGTGGATTTCTCCAGTATTCATGGTTTCGATATCATGAATGATAATCTTGGTTTGAGCTGAGTTAATGACCTTTGTGTTTTCCTCATGATTGAGATGGGTTACATGATAACTTATTTATATGTATGGGCATATACCTAAGTAATGGTGATCTGTTGAGATCTTCCTTTGTGGTTTAAACTTTTTGGATTATGTGATAAAATGAGGGTCTTGGGGACCCTACTGAGTATCATTATACTCACCCCTACACGGGCTATGCCCGCACCTTGTTGTGTTGGATGTAGACGACAGACAGCGCTAACCGAGGTTGAGTGTATGAGGACAAGACGGTACACAGAGGTGGACAATCGGCATGACAGAACATGGAGAGGACTGATATATGCAGTGTGATGAGAAGGAAATCTATATCTACTCATCAGTTAGGAACTTGAAGGGCGATCCAGGAGCTGCTTCACCATTCAACTGTAGTCTTTTCAGTTGTACTTTTCTTTTAGTTGAAGTTGTACCTTTCTATTGGGCTTGTATTTTCGGCCCCTTTATACTTTTTGCACACTTTTTACTTCTTTAGATAGTGTTTTATTTCACTTGTGCTCTGGTTGTCTATGTTTACGTTTTATAAAGGCAATTCCTTCTTAGTTATAGGGATTTATACCTTTGGTGCTAGTCTCCAGCCCCTGTCCTATGGAAGGTGGGCTTGGGTTAGTTACAACACGGGCCTCGGGGGCGGGTTGTGACAAATTGGTATCAAAGGAGTCAGTTATACCATAGAACATAGGACTCTGATATTTAATTTTCTGTGAAGTAATAGTGTTAAGCATACTGAGTGTTGTTTTCCGTTTAGGGAATCCAGTGTTGGTGCGGTGGCTGACATATCCATACACCAGGAACCTGAATTCTGATTTCCGACTCAGTGCATGAAAACACTAATTGGGTGTGAGTTTTCAAAAGTTCTCTTTATTTCAGATCAAACCACGTCAGCTCATCAGGTATAGACTTTTGACTGTGTCGCATCATTTTATTTTCAGGATGACTTCACCTATTCTTTTAGCCCGGGTTCTGAGTTGAGAGGGTGATGGTAGCCCACCGATCAGTGAGGCCAAGGTGTAGGGCCCCATCACAGTAGAGGTACCAGGGGTACCATTACCTACTGGACTACCATTATCACCAGCCCTAGTACAGAGGATGTGCACCGCCTGAGCGTGTTTCATCGGATTATATGACAGAGTCCTCTGTGGTTTCGAGGCGAGAAAGACTTTCAGACGACTGGGTACTGGTGGGAGCTTAAAGCATGAGCTTTCCACACAGCTGGGACACCTACAAACTTGATGTTGTACCAAGCTGTTAGTCACTTTCAGGGAGCAGCTGAGAGGTGGTGGAGCCAGATGATCCAGTTTTGCGATGATATGACCTTCACCTTCGAAAAAATCATGGGTTTTTTAGGGTGGAGTTTATAACAGCGGCTCTATGCTCTATGCACGCTCAGAAGCTTCTGCTCTCTCTGCAAGGCTTTCCGACCATAGCGGAGTCTTCTGCAATTAGTAGTAGACAGATGACATCGAAGTCCAAGAGGTCTAGGACAATAGGTGGGGGGACCTCGAGATACAGGTTCGGTTATGCGAGGCATATGAAATAGATCCAGCTATACGAGGAGCAGTATGTGCTATGCATGCGGCATGCAGGTTCACTTGGCTCGAGACTGCCCGACCTGTCCAGCTGATGAGAAGAAGGTATTAGAGGAACCTACTAGACTAATGTAGAGGAGCTGGTCATACAGCCGGTGGTGTACGACGCTTCGAGGTGTTGCCCCCACATCCACTAGGAGGTCCACCACGACAGGAGGGACGGGTGGATATGGGCGATCACTGCTTTAGGAAGCTGAAGAATACGACTATAGAGCTCCAGAAGTAGGTGGACAAGATCAGGACTAGTTCCAGGAATTGAGACACTTTTTCCTGATGCTTCAAAATTTGTAAATATCATTTTTTTTGTTTGCTTTGTTTCTTTGTACTTCAAGCTGTAGTAATAAAAGACACATGTCCTTATGACGTTAGCTTTCCTTCATTTTTGTGTACTAAGATGTTCCAGTTTAAAACTGTTGATGTGACCCTCACTTTTGAGATTAATACTTGAGGTGACCTAGTGAACACAAACTGATGCTGACAGTGTGACTCAACCCTTAGAGGTGAGATTAACATTTGGTTCTCTTGGTAGTACCGTCCAGGCCTTGTGACGTTATCCAAGACATGAATTGTACTGTTCATGTCATGATTGACTGTATTAGGAAAAGAATGTGGTTCATCAAGAGGATGAGAATAGATTTCTCTTTTTAAAAAAATGAGAAATATTCACATCTCTTTTATGACCAGAGATAGTGTAGGGTACGATGGAGAAGGTGCAGACCATCCAAGAGTAGATAAAGATTACAAAGAGCACACATAAGTCCTATGCTGATAGGAGATGGAGACCACTGATTTCGAGGATAGTGACCATGTCTTTATATTGGCCTCACCTTATTGAGGTCTACAAAGATTTATCTGAGGTGGAAATTTATCTCTGAGGTTTATCTGAACTTTTCAGGTCTTCGCTAAGAAAGGCGAGGTGGCTTACCACTTTCCCCATCCCCCTCAGTTGCAACGGGTGTATGTCATAATTCACATTTCTCTACTGAGGGGATATGTACATGACACTTCACACATCATCGACCATGGGGAGGTGGATATCATTGATGGGGAGACATTCAAAGGGGTTCCAGTAGAGAATTAGAATCAATAGGAGCGAGTCCTACAAAGACGGTCGATTCCTCTGGTGGGCTTTCTCTGGCAATACGGGAACATCGAGGAGAGCACATGGGACCAGGTGCCTCAGATGCGTGACCAGAACCTCTTTTGTTTCCCTAGTGTGTGTTATAGATTTATGGGGACATAAAGTGCTGAGGTGGGAGTAATTTAAATGCCCGTAATTTTAAAGGGAATTTTTTATCATAATTCTTTGTAATTTTACGAGTCTCTAGCTTCTGACGGAACTTGATTCCGAGGACCGGTGTCACCAGAATCAATTTCTGAAGTTTTTTTTGGGTACCTTACATAACCATACGTGCGATTTTTTCTATCTTTTAATCCGTTGCTCGGAATTGAAATCTGAGGAAACCAATTAACTCACAGCACCGATAATTTCTTATGGGGACCTTTACCGAAATTGCATTTTATGCGAGTTGAGAGTTAATTTTTGGAAAAATTTAAAATAGTTAAACAAAATTGTGGAGAAAATTTTATTTATCTATGGATGTTAAATCATCTCATTAGAAGTTATTGGTGGGGATCACACCCACATAACATCCCATGTGTGGATATTTGAGAGGTGATGCCCACACGAGCCCCATCCTTTCATCTCCCATAACCATCCTTTAACCACCACCCCCCCATTATCTCTTCTCCATTATGTTGACAACTCCCCCTTAAAGAAGTGATCTCTTCACCTCCCCTATCACTAAATTTAATTTTCCAACAAATTTTAATAAATTTATTCAACCTCTTCTAATTAATTTGTTGAGTTACTTAATTAAATAATTATATGTGGCTTCATGAATTCTTTTGAAATTTTTTGAATTGCACGACACCAATATAATTATAGAGAGCTTTATTCTTCTTTTGAGGCATGGATATTATTTGGAATGTCTTGGGAGAATACACCTTTATGCTTTTGGAGAAGAACATCAAACTTCAACGAAGAATGACTCTGATGAAGAATGTGAAAGACTTCTCCGTCGATGCTTCCCTTCGAATGCACCCCGACATCAACGGAAACGACATCCGTATACCGCGATGCCCGACCTACACGACGCCGTCTTCTGCGACCCTCGACTACCAAGAAGATTTTCCAAGGTAGATGGTTGTTTTTGTATAATTTTATTTATGTGAGTTATACCCTCAATGATGGGAGATTAATTGTATCGTCTTTATTTGAACCACAAACTCATTGGGTACGGGTTAACGAACAAGTCCGGACCCACCTCCAACTTGATTGTGTTGCACGGATTGTTAAGAGACAGATGAATAGAAGCGAAACATTGTTTTGAGGCTGACGCAGTGAAGAGCACCACCCTAGAAGGCCGTGGTCACAGACGAAAGTCAAAACAGACCACCGGAGTGACTCCGGTGGCCCATGAAATCTCATGGCGACGCGGGTCGCTGGCGCCGCGGCACCAGTGACCGGAGGCGGAGGCTGGTGTCGGCCAGCCTCCTAGAGGCGGAAGAGCCCCATTGCACCACTGGAAAAAACCGCCAGGGCACCGACGATGGCTGTGTGGATTAGATCATGCCCATGCGGGAGCCGGCGTGACGACGCAGCGCCAGCATGGCACTGCCATTTTGCAAAACCGGGAGGTCGCGCCACCCCCCCCCCCCCCCGCTCGGCCAGCCTGGCCGGGCCACGGTTTGCTGTGGGCTAGGCCGCACCAAGCCGGGCTAGGTCGGACCAGCCGTGCCGACCCAGGGTAAGTTGGGCCGGGTCGGACCGGGCCCAGACCCCCCGTTTTCGGTTAAATGGTCATAACTTGAACTTCGAACCTCCGATCGACACACCGTCAGTTGCGCAGGAATTATTGGTTCGGGAGGATCGTTTAGATATATTACACTCATGGTTTTGGTGATATTTTTGTACAGCCAGGTTGGTTCGAACCCGAAACCAACCGGGCCCTCGGAGCAGAAATGCTTATATCTTAAGGACCAGACGTCCGATTGATGTGCCATCAACTACATTGGTTTCCTTTTGATGAGACGGTTCTTTTGGCATACTCTACATGTGGGTTGGATGGATTTGGAGTATGGCAGGGTTGGATTGTACCCAAAATCCAACTGGGCCCCTATAATGGAAATGCTAATAACTCACAGACCGTGCGTCCGATTGACGTGCCCTCTGTTGCGTTGAGACCCATACAACGAGAAAGTCTCATGATATTCTTCCGTGAGAGATTACATGGCACTCGGAAGTATTTACCAGTAGCTCGTGGAGCAGATCCTCTCAGAGACGAGCGTACAGAGTAGGGAGACCTTGTAGCGGGCTGAGACCTGATGACTAATTGTCCGATTTTATTAGGAGTGACTTGACTAGCCCAGTAGGGAGTACTACAGTGTTTGGGCGATAGTCCCACAGTGGAAGAGCGCTACTGTATTGGGGCGGCAGACCTGTGGTACTCGATAGGAGGAGTACCTCTATAGGCTATTAGGGGAACTGCTACTGTGTGGGGGCAGAAAACCCATGGCGGGGAGCGCTACTGTGTTGGGGCGACAGACACGCGGTAATCGACTGGAGGAGTACCTCAACAGTATAGGGTTAGTGAGTAGCACCTCGGTGTCACCACAGAAATACTATACTCGATCGAGGAGGAGTTCTCCAGCAGCCATGGTTTCAACATCGAGAATGAAAATCATGGTTTTACCTGAGTCAATGGCCTTTTTGTTTTCCTCATGATTGAGATGGGTTACTAGATATCTTAGGTATATGTATGGGAATATACTTAAGTAAAGGTTATCTGTTGAGATCATCCTTTGTGGTTTATCCATGTTGGATTTTGTGAGATCTTGAGGGTCTCGGGTTCCCTACTGAGTATTGTTATACTCACCGCTACACGGGCTATGACCACAACTAATTGTGATGGATGCAGACGTCGGACAGTGATGACTGAGGATTAGTGTGCGAGTGCTGGAAGGTACCCGGAGGGGGACACTTGGCGTGACAGAACACAGAGCGTACCGATAGACGCGGAGTGCTAAGAAGGGCATCTTTACCTAAACATTAGGTAGGAACCCGGAGGATGATCTAGGAGTTGCATCACCATTCAGCTGTTGTCTTTTTAGTTGTACTATTATTTCAGTTTTAGATGTACCTTTCTGTTGGGCTTGTATTTCCAGCCCCATTTTACATTCAGCACACTTGTTACTACTTTACTTAGTGTTTGCTTCATCTTTTACTCTAGTTGTGTGTGTTTATGTTTTATAAAGGCAGTGCCTTCCTAGTTATAGGGATTTACGCCATTGGTGCTATTCGTCATCCCCTGGCCTATGGAAGGTGGGCTTGGGGTAGTTACGACATGGGCCCTAGGGGACGGGTCGTGATAATCATTTACCATTGTAAAGTTTTTTTTACCTATTGTATCTTATTCTTTATGAATAAAAATAAATTTATTCATGTTAAAACAATTGGCTAGAATGATTATAAATTTTTGTTCAATATATAAAATTGATAAAAAAAATAAATTTAAATTTAAATATATTATGTATTATTTTTTTTGATAAAATATTACTTATCTTCTAAAGTAATTAATACTGGCATGGAAATTAAAGGAAAATTTTTAAGAATTATAAATTCACTTAATATATAAATATTCTATGTTATTGAATTGTTTCCTGTCTTTATAATATATAGAAATATACTTATAAAAATAATTTTTATATAATATTATAATTCATAATTAATTTTTTTTTTTCAAACTAAAATTGGATATTTTATAAATTTAACATTTAATAGCATCATGAGATATATGGAAAAATGATTTCATTGGAAAAGATATTTTTTACAATATTAACCATTCTTATTCATATATCATATTATTTAATAATTAAATTAGTATTATAAAATAAATCATATGAAATATTTTTTATCATTATTAATCACTTGTTTCGGGGAATTAAAATTCATATCTCATAGAAAGACAATATTTAGAATAATTATTTTCAAATCATAAAATGATCATATTAGACATTATACATATAAGAGTTGACATATAGTTATATTAAAATTGAACTATATTTTCTTTATAGTTATTTCATATTGAAGATACTCCTATTAATTTTTTCTAATTCATTGAATAATTTTTAACATTTTAAGTAGTTCATGGTTTCAATATAGTTCAGTATTCTTTATGGATAAAGCTATCAAACATATATACTTAAATAAAAGTAATCATATACTGAGAAAATATGTATATGGTGATCTTTCTACTAGGGGTATTATATATAACTCAATATCATTTATTTATTTGGAAAATACATGAAATATTAATATAGAGAATATATAGTAAAAATTACTATTTGATACACTAGTTGTATTTGAAAAGGATTTTCCTTTTTTTCATGGTTGTTAGTTCATGTTTCCCTCATTGTCCCATGGATCAGGAGTTTGATTCGCATCATTAAAATTTTTATTCAAATTAAGGAAATAAGTTTTTTAGAATTTATTTTTCCCTTTTACTTTTTCATATGATGACCTTCATTTCCAATCCTATAGTAGTTTTTTATCCCTTTTGTGTTTTTTCTCCCATGATTCTTCCAATATTTTTTGCCTTTAGGGAATTCAATATTATTTACTTCATAATTTTGGTCACTTGAATTCCTATGATAAATTTTTCTTCACTTATTTGGTGTGTTTTATATTAAAACTATATTTACAATGTTAATAAGAATTCATGACATCTATTATGGAATAATGATAAGATTTATCACTCTTTAACTTATCCTTTGAGGGTGTTCTTTGGGAAAAGTTTTCATTTTCAATGGAATCCAATGTTAAATTTGATCCATCATGCTTTGTGCATCACTAAAAAAATTTACATAAATGATGATCATTAATATTGAATTGTTGTAAATAACCATATGAATGTTTTACCTCAAAATTTCTCTCTTTACATCTCCATCATGTTGGATTATAATTCATATATATTATCTTATATCATCCCAGATTCAACCTATAACATCATAATTTTATCCTTTACCATTCTTATTTCCTGCAATGTTACATTGTGTTGAGTTCAATCAGATTTCATAACATATTCATGAAAATAGAGTTCCCAAATTACAATAACCATTCATAAAATATTCTAATCCCAAAAATAATTGAAATATATATTCTATAAATATAACATATCCATTATTTAAGAAATAAAATATTAATTAATTTATACCAAGACATATGAATATATATATTTTTTCCAATGTTATCCATGTTCACTTTCATATTTGGTTATCAAACATTAAAAAATGAAATCCCTTATAATATTAAATAAAGAGAATGTGATTGACCTATGAATATCACACCATAGTGTCTATCTAGGTTTATAGTATTATATATGCACATTTCTCACTAGATTGATGATCAATTTATTTGTCATTCAGTGAATTTCATTTTGATTACCCCTCGATGAATCTATGCTAGAGTCACCTCCATTTTATAATATATATTCTAGGATGTAATATCTATTAATAGAATATACTATAGTTTTAAAAAAATCTAATGTTATACATAAAATATAATTCTATATAGAAATATCTCCAATTATCTCACAAAATAAAACATATCCTAATTCCAGGATAAAGGTGCATTACTATCATTACATTTAATCATGCACTATACCAATTGTTTATCAATATCGTTGAAATTTTGATCAAACCATAACTTATAAAGAAATAAATTATACTAAAAAACATCATAATATCACAATATATATATATATATATAATTTATATAATACTAACTACGATTCCCTAGACCGTCAATCTCATATCTAGTTCTCAAAAAAAAATCAAACTCTCTTTGATACATATTTTAAAATCCTAGACTAACTATTCTTTATTAGATAATTAACAAATATAATGCATCTATATATTAAAATGATAATTACTGGTTTAAACCATTTAATAAAATATAAAAAATGATTAATAATAAAGGCCTCGTTCTTTATATCAAATTGATATATCATTTCAACTATTTATGAAACTAAAAAAATCCATATAGATTATTTTACATATCCCACAAATTAGTTCTCAATTTATACAAGTTATTTCTAAAAATTTTATTCCTAATCTTGATAATTGTAAACTTAAGAATGGGTCATCTCAAATTCACAATAATGGAAAACATACAACTGATGTTTTCATGGAACAAATGTTTTGTATATGTTATAGAGTAAATATGGTTTATATTATCGATTCCCTTGGTCTCCACTATTTTAGGCCTCCATAGGTCTGGGATTGTCTTTCTCTTATGTTCCCTTTCTCCCATACTCCCTTATTCCAATGTTTTACCTTGTCTCATTGTACTTATTCCATGAATAAAAAAAATTTATTATCGGTGAGGGATATCAATAATACTGACATCGTAATGCTTGAATTCATAATTCCAGAAATAAATTAAATGATTTTAAGGCCCTGTTCCAAGTCACTATTTTTTATAGAAATCTCCTTAAACCAAAACCCATCATATATTGGTTCATGAGACAACTTGAAGCATCCAGGGGATATATATTCCTAGACCCCATCCATCACATGATTATGTAGAATATATTCACCATGAGAGTCAAAATGACTTTTCGTAACATTAAATAATGTAGAAATTAAATATAATATCTTTTTCAATTATATAATGAATGATAAAGGATGTTAATACATATAAAATTTACATTAAAAGTTAATAATCATCAATTATTTCGATTCATATCCCCATTCAACTAAAAGGGTTAAAAGGATAATAACGTATCTATAGATACAATGTTGATGGTTGAAAAAGAACAAATTTGTAGTGTTACTTATGAAACAAAGGGGAATTTAAATGAATGGAAATACCTCCTTAAAAACAATGCTTCAAATGAAATATCAAAAGAAGGGATCATGAATCTATTTTGTTAATAACATGATTTTTATCCCCCAAAATGATAATATATATATATATATATTATAGGGGAAATATTGAATCATAATATCCAATTGGGTAAATCCTTTTAATATAAAAAGTTAATCAGATAAGAAAACCAAATAAATCATTTAGAAAAAAATTTCAAAAATAAAATAAAATAAAAATTTACATGTTTCATTAAATGGTAAATTTTGAAAGGGTTATGTTAAAGTCATTGAATAAAATTTCATTTAAAAATTACCTCCAATTATATATTCTTGAAAATACATCAATTGTATCTTGGAGAAATGCATAGTGGACTACAGAACATCTATATGTATATGGAAAACCCCATTTTTATATTTAAAAAATTCAATTGATTAAAAACATTAGTGTAAGAAGAGAAAAAAAATAATTATATATAAATTATAAAAAAGGGGATCATAATATGAAATATAATAAAATTTTATGGTTGGACAAACCATGCAATGAAAACAAAAATTCATGATGAAACATTATAACTCAAAGACATGGGAATTCAGTTTTTGAAATCCATTATAGGAAACATAATCTAGAAAGAGTTGATAATTTTGAAAATTTTTTCTTTTTTAAAATTTTTACAATGAGTGAATACCACATTTTATAATGAAAGAGAATATTTTACATGACACATATGAAATAATTTCCAGTGAATGATCATAAATTAATGTGAAAAAATTAAGTTAACAAAAAATCTTATGCATGGGGTAACACTTATTCTAAAAAAATGTGAAGAAATGACTTTTTTTATCTCAATAATTATAATAATATAATATATAATAAATTAATGAAATATTAAACCAATATAACATCATAAAAATTAATTATAGTGCCAAACTTGTATTATGGCTCAATGAATTAAAATTGATACCAAGAAAACCCTTACGTTACACTATAATAAAAAACCCTTGAAATATGGGGATTATAATTGAACATTAAATAAAATGATTAAATGATAATTCATGATACTATATCTCATCAATTAATTTTATTCCAAAAATAAATTCAATTAGGTTTATAATACCAAACCTATCTCAAAGAGAGGAATTTGAGACGGAAACTCATACCTTCATCCTTATTCATTAAATACATGAATAGAATTTTTGGAAAATTTAAATTAATGTAATTAAATACATAAATTAGAACCTTATTCATAAATTTATCCATTAAAAAACCTAATTATTTATAATTATATATATATATATGTATGTATATGTTTTTTACATATTTTCTTCACCAGGTGTAAGTAATCATTATGACAATGAACAAGTTTATTAAATGTTGAGTAGGTATATATATATTTTTTAAAATTAAATCATTATTAGATATTATATTTTAATATATTATTTTTAAATTATATTCTTAAAGGTATAATTTCATTCCATGGTATTTTTTTTGAAAATGATGAAGTTGAAATAAGTAATGATCATATTTTGGTGATTGTTAAAGAATGAAGGGTGATATATTAATTAATGAGTTAAATATTGATATAAATGTAATAAAAAATTTATTTATTTTTATATTATAATATAAATGATAATAGGTTCTCAAATTCATCCATGATATAAATTAATAGTATTGTCAGGTAGGATATTAATTGACCCCGTTGTGAACCTACCATTTTCAATGGATGACTACGTGGAAGTTCTATTGTAATATCATTACACCAAAATTTTAAAGATATTATTTTTTTTTCATAAGTTTTATATATAGATTTGGGATTTTATATAGATATAAGATAGTTTAGATATAGTCATTAAATGAAATTAATTGGTCATTTTCCTCTTAGTTCATTCGTTTTAAATGATTGGGTTAATAATGATAATTTTTTTTCATATCATTAAATGGTTATCAAATTTTTTATTATATAACCTTAATGATATCATAAATATAAATTTTATCCTTTAATACCAACCTCATATCCATACATTCTAGGTAGTTATTAAAAAAATAATGGAAATCAATCATTTTATTAGGGTGGTAGTCCACACATATTCTTGGTTGACGATTTCAGTTTCCAAAGAATGGGTATGATGAATAATATGGATGTTATTTAGAGTCATAAAAATAATATAGTATCAAAATTTTTTATTTAATTATCCATCTAAGATATCCTTGTATGGTCTTCAAGGAATAAAAGACATGTTCTATTGTGGAGGTGGTAGTCTGCATATTACATGAATTTCAATTCCATTTATCATGATTGAAAATAGATAAATTTGTTAATGATTATTACCAAGGTGTAATAAAAATAACTATATAAAACAGAAAGAATTATCTATATAGGGATTGTATAATCATAAAACGAAAAGATAAAAACATTTTACATATGTATAAAATAATTACTCTTATTGTGCACCTTGAGATTTCCTTGGATTATACAATAGAAATGGACAACGTAGTAAAATATCATGAAAGCACAATATCAAATTAGTGAAAGATTATTTTAGGAGAAGTAAAAATAGTAGGTTCTTAAGATAAAAACAAATTTTTCGGAATTCCTATAATGTGAGTTAATAATCCCTTCGTTAATTGTTTAGAATAATAATTTATAATTATTTTAATGTAATATAAATTGAGAACATAATAAACATGTCATGTGGATAAAAAATTTAAAAATAATATTGTGGGGAATGGTTAAGGTCTATCAAAAACTCATATAATCAATTCAAGAAATTTTTTATCTTGTTTCTATTCCATTAACCCATGAATTATTAGATTTACCATTTTATATTTTACCATGATTACTAGTTCTTACATAGGGTCTCATAATATTGAATCCATAATTTTTTTTCTTTTTATATAATTTGTACATAGTAATTGAATAATTTTAAAAAATTTAATTTAATTTAATTTATAAAATTATTAACAGTTATTTTAAAATAAAAATATATAATGTATTGAAAATATTTTTTGTTAAAATATTTCCTGTAATAAAAAATATCAAATATTGGTTGGTAATTTAAGACCAAATTTTTACAATAATAATGTCACCTATAATGTACACATAATCTCTTCAATTGTTTTTTCACAAATTTAAAATTCATGTTTATATTTTTTTTATTCAAAAATTTTTATCACTTATATAAATTAAATGTAAAAATTGTAGATATTATAATTTTAATAAAAAGGGTGAGATATTATGAGAAACTATTTTTATATGAAAATAATATTTCTAGAATATTAACCACCCTCATTACTAGTTCATATTATATAATAACTAAAATAATATTAAGATATTATTTGTATGAAATATATTTTATCATCATTAATCATTAGTTTCGTGATATAGATTATCATTTAATAACATATATATATATATATACAAAAAAAATATTAGAAAAAAATGATTACATTAGTTATTTTAGGTATATAAAAATAATTTCATTCTTATTCAAAATTTCTTATATATTCACAATAAAAAAATCATAATTTTGTTAATATTATTTGTGATAGACAATTCAAAATTAATTAATTATATAAACATGTCACAATTTCATTTTAGTTAAGTGTTCCATGTAGAGCAGGCTATCGAACACCCAATTTTTTTAAAAAGAGATCATTTATTAAAATTTCATTGATTTATAATCACTTATAACTAACGATACCATTTACCATTATTTATCTTATTATTATGATTTTATAGATGTTGTGATCCAAATTTATGAAATTAACAGAATAGTAACACCTTCTTTATCATTTTATGCATTCCATAGAATGTTTTATACTATTTTGGAGATTATATGGGACTTACCTTTAGGATTAAATCTTGATTGTTTATATATTTATAAAACCCTTTATCACTTATTATTATTGATTTCAAGAGATATATAAGTGTTGGAAATCTATTTTTAAACATTCAAATCACATTCAATAACTTTTTAAAAATTTTAAAATCATAATAGCCCAGTCTTATTTGTATTATTGGTTTCAGACTAGTATATAAACATGCTCTCAGGTTCTAAAATTAATTTCAGATCATACCTATTTAATATAGTAATGTTTTCGTGGTTAGTATCCATTGAATCAAGTATCTATTTCTTCAACTCTGTAAATTTCAATTCTATTTCATGTTATAGTGATTTAAGTTATTTTAAAAAAAGATACAATTTAATACCATCCAATCCATGGTATATATTTAAATTTTATTCCCTATTTTAGTAACTAAACATTTCCAATGACAAATATATCCTTCAAATTGAAAAACAATAAGATTAACCCTCTCACAGAATGAATAACGCAACACATAAAATGTTTTTTTAATGGAATTAATCCATCTTTTATAACCCACTATGTTTACAGGTATTCTATGATATAGAAATTGTTGTTTCATGAAATGATCCACTATTAAAATGTTATGTTCTCCAAATCCCACTTTATAATGTTAATATTTTAGATTTATGTTTTTATTCTCATTTAATTTCTTCTTCATTTAACCTATTCCCTATGAAAAATATATTCCAAAGATGGAAAAATATTATATAGATAAATACTGGGACCCTAAAAATTTTACTTTTTGATAGTATAACAAATAATTGACCTCCCCAAGGAGTAATAATCTTAACAAACTCATAACCTATAATGTTATATGATCCTTACTCTATTACTACCTATAATAACCCCTACATTAAAAAAGACAATAATTATTAGTTTATCATAATGTAATTTTTTTTCTTTTATTAGCATGATATTTTTGGTTTAGTGTCTTAGAATATTAAGAAATAAATTTTATATAAATGTGAACACATTCATGTAGTTTATTTTTCTCCAACAAAAAGAATTTATGTTTATTAAACTCATATTTTATTCATAAAAATGGTTTGTTAGTTTTATTTTAGTCAAAAATACTCTATGATTGACCTCATTATTATTCTTACACATATTAGACATAGTAAAAAAATTTAAAAATGTGGGATTAGAAAAACAATGTATATTATGTGATATAAGAAGAAATTATTCATGATATCCCAATAAGAAACAACAATGATATGAGAATGTTTTAATTTGAAAATAATAATAAATTGAACTCATAAGTAAAACAAAATCACATTTAAAATAAACCATTATTCAAAAGAACAATTTGAATTCATATAAAGAATATAAGAAAGATGAAGGTATCTAGGTACAACATAGTCATCACTAATTTTAACTCACATATTACCCATAATGGAATAATATATAACCAATTAATTCCAACAATCATTTCTATAGAGAATAAATCATTACCCAAAGTGTTAGAGAGCCACAAACTAGGCTCACCCATTATTATTTATAATTTCAATGAAAAATTATATGAAATAAACATATATAAGATTTCACATTTCCCCATAAAAATAATTTTAATTCATAATGAAATGGTCATTCAATGATCTCATAAAAAAAAGAAGAAACTTCCTTTTATTTTGAAATTTTTTTAAATCAAAAACATTATTGAACTATGGGAATCATATTTACATTTTCAAACCATAAAAAAATTTATAATATCTTAGTAATGAATAAAGGTCATGATATATGGAAGATGCAAAGATGGGATGAACCTAAAAAAACATTAGTTATATACTACTATATAGTTTTAAAAAATGGCATGTATATAAAATGTGAAAAATATTAATTTTTTAACCATTATAGGGAAAATAAATGATATTTAAAAGTTTAATTAAATAGTAATTAGATTATATAGAATAAAAATCATGAAATCAAATATATAACATTGATATAAAATAAAAACATTTTAAAGGAAACCTTTTAAACAATGTCTTTACAAAAAATTCCATACCTCAATTATTGAATCATCATACAAATATTTTAATTTCATAAATAATAATTTTAAATTAATTATTTAATTAATTTAGAAAATTTTATTTTTTATTATTTTATTATTATTCCATTAATTTCATTTTTTAATAGTTTTTCATAATTTATTAATTTAGATAAATAACATTGGACATTTTTATATCATTCGATTTCAAACAAGACTGGTGTGTTAACCATGGTAAATGGGTAATAAAATAGTTCCATAATAGTTATTAAACATTAATAATGTTATAAAAACAATATATATTAACTAAATAACATTTAGATCCATCCATGTATGGTGTTAATAAAAAATGAAACACATCATTTATAGATATTGTAGTCTGTACATATACACAATTGGCATTTTCAATTTCCAGTTGATAGAAGGTAAAAATGGTAAATTATAGAATATGAGTATAAAATAATTAAAATTTTATTCTATAATAATAATTTAATAAATATATTTTTATAACTATATATGTAAGGATGTTATAAATAGATAAACTTATCAATCATTATGGTGATAGTCCACAAATATACAAGGACAATGTTTCTATTTTTCAGTCTATTGATAAAACATACAATATTATTGTGAAACCAACATAATAACATTTTTTTAATATAGTTATAGTAATTAAATTATGTTAATTTTTTTATGAAATATTTATAGAGGTTATAAAAATTATGGAACATGGAAGAACTTAGTTGGAACAAATAATTCCCCCTTGGATAAATTTCTTTAATTCAAACCTTATGGATTTATTGATTGGTATTTTGGATAGAAAAATTACTATAGGGTTTATATAAAATATTCTTGGATTAATTTAGGTGGGTATTGTGTGTGATAATGTTCTCAAACTATGTTGAGAAGTGAAGGGAACCTTTTATAAGTTAGAGGAGTGTCACCCTTGTAGATTCTCGTGACATTAAAGTAAAATATAAATATTTATCAAGATAAATAGGAACTAAATTTGAACAATTAAATAAATAGATTAATTTTGGGTATAAATCCACTCATAAAATCATTTTAGACATATTTTAGAGATATATGTGGGATTACCCCATTGCATACCAATTTACCACATGAAACATTAAAAGTGGTGACTAAATTTTTTCATAGGTAAATTTTTTTAATGACTAGAAGTAAAATGGAAATTTTAAATAAATCTAACCATATGATTCTAAATAAGACAATAATTTTTAAAGAATCAATTTAAATAAGTAGAAAACATTTTTTTAATATATGTATTAAAAACTCAATGGAAAATGTTTTTTTTTTGAAAAATGCATTTTTAGACATACAAATAAATTTTCCCGAGATTATTCAATAAAATTGATAACCATGATCATTATTTTTTTTATCTAAAAAAATAATTTTTAGTTAACATTTATTTTAGGATAAAATAGATTATAACCTTCCAAACACTAAATTAAATTTATTGAACCAAAAATAGATTTTTTAGAGTGAAATATAACATAGGTTCAAAAAATTCATGCATTGTATTTGAAATTAAAAATGATATTTTTAAATTTAATATTATAATGTATGAATATAATTTTTTTGTAATATTATTTTATAAATTTTTAGGAAATTTTTACCATATGATATCATTATAAATGTTACTATATTTTAATAATAATATTTTTCACTATTTACCAACAATTAACAATTTGAGAAAAATATAAAACATTAAACATATGATAATATCAACACGTTGTTATCAAAAATAATTTTCCTTTATTTCACTTTTAAATTATTAAATTTTTACTTTTTAATTTTAAATAAATCCATATAATATATGGAAAAAAATTAGTTCAGATAAATTAATTTCTTTTCCGAATAAAAATTTTATATGAAATTAGTTATAAAATAGAACTTAATATGAATGAATAAAATTATCATAAAATTTATTTATTAGTATTATTTCATGGGTTTCAAAAGTATAATAGGTTTTGTAAGGATCAGCAGAACTCTATTAAGAGAAATATGAATCTTCTTTTATAAAATGAATGATTAAAAGTGTTTATTTCTTTGAAAAATGAAGAGATAAAGGATAAATTGATTATTATGAATGTTTATTTATCTAAAATAGGAAATGAGAATAAATGTTTTTCATGTTATTCTTCATTTAGTAAAAAAAAATATTTGATGATTTGGATGTTTTATAAATGGAAATGGGAAAACCTGATGACATGGTTAAATGTTTTAAAGACATGCTTTCTAAATTTTTGTTGGAAATAAACATTTTTCAGGGTTTATTTTCCATTAACCAACATGATTATCATGGTTCAATGATACCCAATCCAATAATGACATTAATCAATTGGAATTATAGATCCCCATGGGTTAGTGACATGTTTATGGACATAAATTAAAATATAGAGGGAATAAATTCACTCTTAGAACAAGTATCGAGATATAACAAAGGATGATAAAAAACAGTCAGTATATCAAAAATTTCTCAATGATATGTTTTCTAAATGCTATTATATAATGGTCCCAAATTAAAAAATATCATAAAATATTGAATGACATCCATAAAGTTAGAAAACCCCAATAATCTCCTTCTGACAGGTGATTCACTGCTCCACTAGTCACCATCATCACCAAAGGTCCCATGAATCTAGAAAACCAACTAACTCATAGTGGTGCTTCCTATTTTCAAGGACCTAGTATAAGATAATCTATAAAGACTCAAATTCAATGGTATGGTGTGAGAAAAAAAAGATTTTTCGGATTTCACAAGATGTTATATACGTAGTTGCAATAAAAAAACATATATTCTTCTATTTAAATAAATATATGTATTTAAAAATAATTTATCATATTTATCGAGACTAATTGAAAACATGCAGATGGTATTGTATTGAAAATGGATGTAATAAAAAAATTTATAAATCTTGACATAATGAATAAAATAGTTATAAATTAATTGGCATGTAATAATGTAATCATGAATGAAACATGAAAATATGACCAAAATCTCAATAGTTGATGGTGATATGATGCCCACACAACTCAGTCAATACTCATAACCCAATGTGTGCCAAAATCCCTATGGACTAGGCCATCATGATGGAATCAATCAGTAGATCGTAGGGGAAATTCACTAAAAAG
This sequence comes from Viscum album, assembly GCA_963277665.1. Classification (NCBI taxonomy): domain Eukaryota; kingdom Viridiplantae; phylum Streptophyta; class Magnoliopsida; order Santalales; family Viscaceae; genus Viscum; species Viscum album. Next base: position 734,022,245 of record OY728152.1, on the reverse strand, counting down.
AAAGTTTGGATATTTATTTCTTTGTCATTCCATTTCATGGGAGTGAGAGTCCTAACATGATTTTAATAACAACCACAAAATTACACATTTTCAAATGTTCCTTCAATAAATTAATAATTCATTCATTGGAAAATTAATTCAATTTGGTCAAAATAATCATTAACATTTAATTTTCCCAGTCTCAAGTATTGACACATAGTATCAATTTTAGAACCAAGCCATAGGATTTGATGAAATTCAATCCATTGAAAATAATTTTTAATTTAAATAAATATATCTCTAGAATCAAAATACAATAATTTAAAATATAATATCATGTTCCAATCCATATATTTCCCAAAATCCAACCATTTAATATATGCATTTATAAAGGGTTTCATTTTATAATTCTATGCCTTTTCAAAATCATGTAGAAACTAAACCAATTTCGGGGAATACATTTAAATGTACATTTCAATTCAATCCAAATATTAAAGGATTCAAATATATGAAATGATTTATTGGATCACCTTCCATTAATCACATTATAAAATAATCAATCACATAAAATGAGAACTACTATTTAAAATAGGAATATGTTGAAGATAAAAGAGGAATCCCATGAATAAAAATCAAAAAAATAATGGTATTTTTTAATTAATAAAATATCGATTCATTACTCTATAATGATAGAATAACGTAAAGAAGGGTTCCAAATCAACTGGGATATATATACCAAATAGAGGTCAATCATATCGTCTAATAACTATATTTAAGAGAAAAGGGGTTGGAGAATAAAATTTTTTATCTATAATTCCTCTAAAATAAAAAGGACTATTTTAGGGTTAAAAGGGTGGCCTTTGGGGTATGAAAAAGGTATACTGGGGTTTTAAATAAAATTTTTACATGGTTAAAATTTTATCATATAATTTCCTTTTTTTGAAAACATGGTTAGATCAAACTGTGTGCCTACAAAAGTTCATTTATAGAGATTACAGAAGATCTTTGACTGCACAATTTGAAAAACCAAAAACCAATGATGAAATTCCATAAAATCTAATGTGTTATGGTTTAATGGTGATTCCATACAGTTTTGACTATCTATGTTCTATTTTTGAGCCCCACAAATAGTCTAGAACATCATTTAATGGAAAAATGGTTCCTGGAATTACACACGATTTTCTCTAATAATTATCCAAACATTCAAAACCACAAAAACCTAGAAAAAAGTAAAAATATCCTGGAAAACAAACATGAACAACAATAAAAAAGATGATAAAAACAACAAATAATATAGCATAAAAATAATTAAAAATATATATATAATCTCCCAATAATAAACACAATTATATTCATAAAATCTTGTCAAGAAGACTCCATGTCAAATATATAAGGCCAATATTCTCTCAAGTATACAATATTTTCCAAATTCTATTGAGAATCAAATAGATGATAATATAGATCATGAACTAGAGACTTCTCATAAAGAACCTTCATCTTAGAATCTATAATCTGAAATGGCTACATTGTCATAGATAGAATAGGTTCAGTATTATGGTCATCCCAGCTCTAAAAAATGAGATAGGCTAGAGTGGTAATTTATAGGAATTAATATCTAAAATAAATTTTGAATCAATGTGTACTAAGGTCGAAAATCCCAATAGTAATCCACATTTCCAATGTGATAAATAACCAAAAACTATCCCATTTACCATGATGTAATATTTCCCTATTTTCCAAGATTATGGTTACCCAAAAGTGTTCAATCCGAAAAAACACATGGTAACCAGTTGAAACATCCCAATGGATTTATTGTTGATCTATATTTTATTTTTACTAGCTTCAAAACATCAAAATTCATTGAACAACCAACTAAATATTTATATTCATCTCTTCGACCAAACTAGGCCAAAATAGGGAAGCTTAACCAATCTAATACCAACACAACTGAGATTTACATGGATCGATATAAAATTCCTCAAAGTGGTCAAAAATAATGGGAAAGTTTTAAATATATTTATAAAAAAACCAACTAATCCAATGTGGCATTCCCAAGATCCACCAAAAATCTGGAGTGCAAGAATGAATCATGGCTTGTAGAATCAATATAATTTGTTATGTTTATAAATTATTCTATAGATGATATGTTTTCCTTAAACTAACCTAGCATCCCATAACCTCATGGGGCCCTCTCCAATTATGAGAAGTGAAATGGGGATCCATATCAGAATCTATATATGATATAACTCCAGGAAATGTAATGTTCTCCTACACATAATGACTCCCCGTGTCCTTAAACATGGATGTATCACAAATAATGATAAAATGGTCATATTTACTCAGTCAATCAATAACCATTCATATAGAATTATTCCATATTATTATATGTGGACACCCAAAAAAATCCGTCAAAATTTTATCCAACATACAAACAAGAATTCGAAGGGTTTGATGAAAACAAGAAGGTTTCTAGTGCTTGAACATTACCTACTGACATGTATAATAAAGAGAATAAAAGCATGTGACATACCATTTCATACTTAGACACCAAAATAATTATAGTATATCATATAAAAGCTTCATGAAAAATGGTTTCACCACCAATTGGGAACTATGGTAACCCCCATTATAACTTTTCACTTTGGTAAAGGTACAATATATCAGTTTTGGAATCATATGATACAGTTAAAAAAATTACCATTCACTGATGGTCCTACCACCAAAAAGAGAGTCACTCAATCAAAGGAATACATCAGCAATATATTATTCACAAAAAATCTCATCATTAACATAAGATTTCAAAGAGACACTTATAAGCCTAATTTCAATCTCATCCATTCAAAATCCGAAGTCCATCTCAAAAAATAGATAGATAAAATTCCACAATGCTTATTATTTTTAGAGGTCCTCGGTCAGAATTTTATATCTCAATGCATCAAAAATTTTATTCCCAATTCCAAGGGTTTGGTAAATTAAAAAAAAATTACTAAAAAAATTATCTCTTATGATGATTGATATTTTTTTGTGAAATGATATAAATCATTCTTTTATGTTCAAAATAAAATGTAATCATTTCAATAAAATGGTAATGATTCCAATGGATAAAATCTTCTGTCATATATATATGTTTATGATCAAGTATAGGTTATTTATTCTCATGTGTACAACGATGTTGAGAACCATAGGAGACTGTGTGATCAACTTGTATAAGAACACAAATCAAACCTGAACCTAAGGAATCAAAAAATGCCACATATCCCATCCCTACTTATATAAGAGTCAACATTAGACCAAACGTCAAAATACAGATCAACTCATCAAAATAATTCAAAAATTTTCTATCTTATTATATCATTACACCATTATAAGTGTAAGAATCCATTGGAGAATTCAACTTAAGGAATTACATAACCAACCAATGGTAATACCCCCCAACCCATGATGCTCTTAATCTCAAAAAAATTATACGGTTGCTATAATGTCATAGAAAATATCACCATTTTAGAATGAACTAAATTACCTTGTTCTTTAAACACATGTCCCAAATAATTGTCATTTAAATTCTAAAAATTTCTTTTTGATAACATATAATAATATCAGGGATCTTACAAAATTATTTGAACATATCCCTGATGATACACTTAATCAACATCAGTTTTGGTGTGAACCAATATGTATTAAAAAAATACAACCAAGATCACCCCGAGATACTAATAGAATATCATATTCATAAAAGAAATAGATACTATATGATCGTCAGTTAGACCAATTGGCATAAAAAGTCAATCATAATGTTCATACCTAATTGTAAAATAGGTCTTTGGTATTTTGGATTCTGTGATTCTCAATAAGTGATTGTTGGAATGAAGACCAATTTTTGAGAACAACATATTCCATTTTATTTTGTCAAAATTATCATCAATATGAGGAAAAGGATATTATTTATTTACCATAAGTTGAATTATTTTAATCAATTCAATATAAGGTTTATGTATTCAAAAATATTTATTTAAAAAATAAACCACTATCGCCCAAGGTGAAAATCATGGGCATATGAATCCTTGGTCAAAAAAATCATCCAAATAAGTCTTTATCAATTTTGGTTCACAAAATTCCATAGGTTAAGAAGGAAAAGGGATAATATGTCCACTAAATAACATGTAAATTTAGAACTCTAATTCCATCATTTCTTGAAGTCCATGAAATTTAGAGGGATCTACATCTAGAAACTCATAGACTCGTAGTTGAAGATCACCACTAAAAGCTTTTTTTCCAAATCAAAGTCAAATAATGATATGATACTAATGATTTTTAAAATGGTGGTCTATATATACTCTACCTAGGACACTGTTCTCCATATAAAACACATCATTCCCAATCAAGGTTAGTAAAGAAGAATTTCCATAAAAAATTATATTCATAACATATAGAAAAACTCCCAATCCATCTAAAAATTATCATCTAAATATTTCAAGTAATGTACTAGAAAATTACTGGTGAGATATCCCTTCTCAAACGATAAGGTAAAAAAGGCCATCAAAGACCATACTCTCTCTTTATTCCCTATGGTACAACAATTTACATAAAAAGATGTAATGTCCTTAGGAAGGATTTGTATGTTGACATTATGTGTCAAAAAATAAATGAGATGCATGTGTATCAAATGAAGAAGTCACTAAAGATGTATTTATACTGTTGGTACCTCTCATTATCGATGGACTCGCTTCATGTTTTACTAAGGATTCTTACACTATAAAGAAGATTCATTTAGGATGTTTGAAGTTTTAACCACATATCTATAGATGTATATAATTATAAAGAACTTTGTTTACATGTTGAAGATCCCACATCACAGTTAAGAGTATGAAATACATGTAATAATTTTTAAAGGTGATCTATGAAACTACATGAACCATAAAATTTAATCTATTTAAAGAAAACACATATAAACTGACCATCGTTTTCACAATAAATTCAAGTTAATAGGACCATCTCAGACATATTAAACGGTTTGGATGATTCCACCTATTGAGAACCACCATGATACTATTAATTCACCCTCCTTCCATTAAATCCCTTAATTGAACTACCACTGGGAGTAAAATAAATTCCCATCATAACTAACCTATAAGACATTTAAAGTTCATCCATAAATTCTCTATCTAATGAAAATTCATAAGAATTAGGATTTATTAAGAAGAACATTGATTAGATAGAGAAATAATAACCATATAAAATGTTTGATCACTTAGCTTCTTATTCATTACTACTTCATGGGAAATTTAAAACCGAGAGGTTCTATGACATACTTCATTATTTAAACAAATTTAATTGTTTAATTATTTTTCATTACATGAAATAATGGGTTTATATTTTATTATATAAAAAATCAGGATCAATATGCATTAGATTCAACATTGGTTTTATATAAAGTTACATACAATAATGGGTTCATTGATATTGTGAATCAATTATCCTACTAAGCATTAGAGAACAATGAAGTAATATTATTATGACCTAGCCCTGAAATTGGTGGGTATGAATATTACAAACTAATTTATGAAATATAAATATAAATTACATAATCAATATAAATTTATTTATAAATTATTAATAAATAGTCAATCAATTTTTATTAATGTAATTATATTCCATATAAAAATGTTTTTGTCAAAAATGATTTTTATTTATTTTTATGAGAAAATATTATAGTTAATTTATAGATATTTTATAAAATTTAGTTGAAAAAAATGAAATTATTTTTTATCAATCATATAAATCATATAATATGGTGAAAGCTTTATATTGTTTTGGAATTATTAACTTTTTATCAAAAAGCGATAAGTTACAATTATGTTTATTTCATTTATTTTTATTAAATTAATAAATTTAATTTCCAAATTATGTATTAAATTGGAATAAATATTTTTTTTAGTAAAATACAATCTACTTATTTTTTTTAAAAAATTAGTCTCAATTTTATTTTATTTTAAAATTTGTGTTTAAAAAGGGGTTTTTTAATGTTTTATAGTGCATAATTTTTCTGAATTTTAATTAATTAAAATAATACAAAATTTGGAAATATTTATGTGACTATTTTAAATTATATAACTATATATTTGAATTTATATTAGTGAATACCTAAACCTTTGTAGCCTAGTGTCCCTAGTTACATTATTATATTGGAATAATATATAAGGAATCACATCTTGGAGGACCAAACAGCTTAGTAGTTTTGGAAACTAGATACATTCCTAAACCATACATGAAAATTTTAAATATCAAATAGGAAATAACAATCCTTTAATAATACCATTATTCTTAGTTCTTAGCCTTATATATCAATCCGAAAAAACATAAATTGTTATGACCTATACTAATTTCCAAACAAGTTTGTCTCATGAGACACACAGATTCATCGAGGACTATTACGGGATCGAAAAATCACATAATAAGTAAAATTCATTCCTTTTATGAATGGGGTGAAACATAATCAATATATATGATTTTATTTAATATATAAATTTAAATTTAAATTAATTTACACAATCGATAATCAAATCAATAACCTTCTGATGTAATACGGTGAATGCTATCAAAATACTATATCCCCATTCAAATTTAAAAAACATATTTAATAATTTATTGAAGACAATATCATATCATATATTTATTAATTAATGAAAATATTCAATACTTTATTTTTAAATTGATGAAAATATTTCAAATGTGATCATTGAAAAATTATTTGGGAAAATTCCATTTTTCAATTGGAAAACCACATGTGTTTCAAAATGAATTTTTATTTTTAAATATGACAATGTAAATATTAAAATAATCCTGAATAAATTCTTTAATAACTATTTAATGAAATTATTATTATTTTTTATAATCCAAAAAAATTAAATCCATATTTTTTTAGAAAAGTCACATAGAAAATTATTTAGAAAAAAATATACATTTAAAAATATTATTTAAAAAATAAAAAATGTGGAATAATACCATTAAAAATTCATAGAATACAATTAAAAATATTATCTTGAAATAATTATGGAAAACACGGACATGGATAAAAATGATGAATTTAATTGAAACAGTAAAAAGATATTTTTTAAAAGAAAGTGTATTATAAATATCATACCATTGATCTGAGTATTAATAAAATGAATAAAATATGAGTGTTCAAGGTAATTAAATAAAAATGATTATATACTAAAAAATATAATAAAAATTACTTTCACAAATATTCGTAGAATGAAATAATCATGTAATTATATGTATTATCCAAATAAAGTATATTGGGTTATGAATTCCACTACAAATTCGTAATCAGTCAAGTCGTAGGCCCCATAAATGTAATATTTATCAATTGAAACTTTTAATACTATAATTAAAATGATATTAATGATATGATATATCAAATTCTAGTTTTTACACCACACACATGAAAAAGAGGGGACACTGGAATATATCTTATAAAAGTAAAAGTGGGAAGAGAAAATCATAACTTATATTTCCCTTGAGATTTTCCAAGTTAATCCTCCAATATAATGTTTTAATTAATTTTATTCACTCATTACAGAAACATATTAATATTTATAATTCCTTATATGATATTTTAGACACAATACCACCCATTCATGAATAATATTTCATGATTTCCATTGTTTTGGGTGCCTTCTTTTCTAGGTTTCCTAGTAGGCTCACTTGTGTATAATTATATATTTTCTAGTAAAATGAAAATAAAACACTAGAACATAAATAATATTTTATTCATGAAATTATATATTCTTTAATGGTCCCATATATAATTTTTTATTTTATGAGGATAATTCTTTTGATACAGTGTTAATGATAAATGTTTACTTCAATTGAGTGATTTTTCTGATCATCAATAACTGGTTTCATTTTATTTAATATTATGTCAATATATTAGTTATTGAATATGAAATATGATAAATTATAGATACTACTACCTAATTTATCTACAATAATACTTTTTTAAACCAACATGATGGTTGTAATGAAAAATTAAATATCATTATCTAGGGAGAAGTTTAACTGCAATAATATGGGAAACTATTTTATTTCATTAAATAAGATGAGGTAATAAAATAGATGGATATAAAATATTCCATTAGAAATATAAAATCATTGTGTATATATGATAATTGAGTTATTATTCATTGATGGATGAATCAAGAGATGATAATGAAGAAAATAGTAAAAAATTAAGAGAGGTTATTGGAGAATGTTACCTCTTTAATATAACCTCTTAGAATAACTTCTTACGGAACATGGAATTTGTGATTGGGTGATACCTGAATTATTTGGGAATTTGGATAGTGTGTACTAGTGGATTTTATTTAATATAAAATATTCATGTCATATGAGGAGAAATAGGGTGGTGAGGAGTGGTATTTATACTTAAGGATGAGTTTTAAGTGACTAAATAATGATTATTTTATATTTTTAGCCATCCACATTTGGGTTGAATAAATTACAAAGAATTTTGGTGATAATCACTGTTAGAAAGGATGGATAATTTCTAATATTTCATAAAAAACCATTTAATTTTGTTTTATTTAGGTAATGTATGATTTTACCTTTTAATATTAACTCATTACATTAGATAACATATACTATGAAAAATATTTTGTGTTACCGTGGTAAATGTTTATGCCTAAAATTGAAAACATTATCATCACATAGTTTGGAAATCTGGATTTAAAAAAATTGATGCATTTTAATTTTTTTAATTTATAAAAGGTGAAAAATAAATTCTAAATATGTTATTTGTTTGACTCATAATGTATTCTTTTAATATTATAATCGTACTTTCTATATTACTAAGCAGGTGTATCTAAATTTAAAACGTTAACTGTTACTTAATTCAATAAATAAAGATTGATCCCCAATAAATGTTAAAAAAAATTAAATTATGATCTATATATAATTATTTCATAAGAGTTATGAAATTTCCTAAAAATAGTATTCTAACTTTTTATCCCAAAAATAATTTTTTGAAAATTCCAAATACTTATCATAATATAATATTGATCTTATTAGTCAAAAAACGATTTTTATTAATCCTTAAAATCATATAAATTTTTCAAATATTTATTATATTTATTTTCACATAGTAAGTGCTTAAATGTTCTTTTTGTTGAAAACATTTATTTGAAATATAAAATGAATTTAGAAATTATTTTTTCATTTCCTAACCATAATTACATTTGTATTGAATATCAACAATATAATTATTTAATAATTTAGTTAATATTATTCACACTTATCAATTTAACAATATTTTTATAATTATAATTATTAAAAAATGATATATTGGATAACTTTTATGCTCTGTGTTTTTTGAAATCTATGCTATCAAACATAGTGTTATTTTAAAAAATTTGAGTGTAATATTATCTAATACATCATTAAATTGAGTTATGTCAATGTTTAATTAAACCACAATTAATATAGTTTGATATTATAAAATAATTTTGTGGGAAAAAAATAATAAGAAGGGTTAATAAAAAGTCCTCTTAAAAAGAGAGAAATGAACATAGGAACATTAAAAAAATCATGGATTCCGAATATGGGCGAATTTATGGAATGTGATAAAATGGAAATAGAAAATATATATAATAGTCAATATGTTATAGAGAGTTACATGAAACAAATTAATTGGATAAATTTAAAACACAAAGTCCTAAATCTATGAAGGCATTAAAAGTCCATTTACATATCATTAATAAAAATAAACGAATATCAATTTTCTTCCAAAATATTTTTATTGGATTTGATGTATTATTTTACATAGTTGACTGAGAGAATAAGTAAATATATTTACTCGATTGTTATAGATTCATCTTTTATACATTTCCTCCAAAAACTCATATTTTTCTCCAAAAAGTCAAAATATTTCCTAAATATTCTATTTATCTTAATCTTATAAGGTTTCCAAAATAAACTTATAATTTTTTTTATATATGGTAACTAAAAAACAATTTTATACCAACAGGGACATCACATAGTCTAGTGGTGGGAAATGCTCCCTTTTAACCCTTTAATTTTGGGTTCAATCCATATGGCCTTGCTAGAGATGATATGTCACCACCCCGCTTATGTGTTGTCTTTTTTTTATATAACTATATTAATATAAAAATGACACATTTCTAAAAATTACATTAATATATTAAACATTAAATAGTTTCATAACCTATATTATTTTATAATATGTTTCAATTTTCATTACCAAAATAATAATAACCCATATTGTATCATTCATTCTTAGAGTATTTGTAAATATAGTGAAAACGTACACAACAATATCATATCTTAATCAAATAAATGAATATCTAAAAATAATATTTTTATTCCCAATTCACTACAATTCATTTTTAATGGTTAATTAGATCTATTTAGAGTGAAATGTTTTTTGGGGTGTCTTAGAATATTTTCAAAAACTTATATGGTTTGACCATGTTATCCAATATTCCTAAAAACATTAATCATTTTTCGCCATCCTTAATTTAACTTTATCTAATTCATATATTGTTAACCGTAAGACAATTCCAAAAAATATAGATCCAAAATTTATAAATAAGGTTAGTAAATTTCTAAAATTTATATTCCATTAAACTCTCATACAAATAGAATTATATCATAATCATCAAATACTAAACATGTGAACCACTTCATCATGTATTCTATTGAAACATGGTAACAAAATAATTTACCGTAAAAAACATTGAAATCATGAATTCTTACTTATTTCTTACATAACACATATATTATTGAATATTTTCCATAAGTAAAAAAATTCATTCAACACCATCAATGGTATCATAAACATCTTTTTCAGAAAATCAGAAATCATTTTAAATGTATATCATATATTTAAACAAATATTATTATTTTAACATTATAAATTTATTATGGGTTAAAATTAATTCAAATATTGTTCACAAAAATATAATATTTCTACAAAATCACTATCCTAATAAATGGTACAATTCCACATATTCCCTCAAACCATTAAAAGAATGTAGATAAGTAAAATCCTTATAAGAATAATTTCATAAAACATATCTCTTGGATCTAGAAACAAAAAAAGTAATCATACCATTTTAGCATTATCAATTGCATAATTATATATTTGACCCATTATCTTATTATGAGTTTTATTCCCCTAATACATTGGATATTAATTTATATAGTGTAAAATATCTATATAGTTGAATCATTGAATATTTTAATATTATTTATTTCTATGTAATCAATAGTTTTGTGACATTTTTCTCAATAAATGAATAAAAATACTTTTCCTTTAATGAATGTAACATGTTGTATCATTTTACAATTATACCATGATGGAATGTACTTCATTCACATTCCAATTTATCGATCTTTTCCTATGACCTACACATATTCTCTTGCTTCCAATGGAATAATATGTCATAATATGATGAGAATTTTTGGGAGATTATTTCTCTTAGAATTATTGGCTTTATCCCATACAATAAACAATTATCATTAAACATTTGATATTTAGCCTTAATGTTGTTCACATTCCATCTACAAACATCACTTCTCGAGAATGTTATATTGTATATTAGATTATTATTCATTGAAACATAATGAAAAATCACTAAAATGATGATACATTTAATATATATAGAAATTTTTTGTATAGCTAAACTAAAAAACATAATTATAGTTTATTTGGATATATTTCTAAAATCATTGATAGGTTTTCATTATCCTATCAATGTTTTCATTAATCTAGTTCCCATATATTTTACTAAACATCCTCTAATACCAATAATAATTATTGTTACCATAGTAGCCTAGAGTTAGTTGTTATTTTGTTATGATTTCGTAATATTAATGTAATTCCATCCTGAAATATGAAATGGTTTAGTAGTTTTATAAAACTACATACATACTTGGACCATATATTAGAATTTATGAAATAAAATACAACATCATAAAACCGTTAAGAATTACATTATTCCACTAGATTAACTATACCTATCAATCGTAATAAACATCATGGAATCCTGGGGAAAAATTATAAAAGGTATTATATCATATGATCAGCATGGTTATATTATTTAGGAAGATTTCAGGAATAAGAATAAATTGTTATGGAAAGGCAAAACCCTGCCATTTTATCAGTAACATGAGAAAAACATGGTTGGAATAAATTATGATGAAAAATTTCCATATTCATATTCACATGACATGGAAAATATAATCAATAATGTTATAAAAATATAATAATTAAATGGAATACAATAATTGATATCATACTGAGGGAATATATGATATCATATATTATAAACAGACTTTCAAGCCTTTATTGAAGACATCATACATGAACGGGTAAGACATAAGACAATAACAAAACCATTTTGTCTCATGAGACTAACCAATTCATTGAGAGAATATAGTGGTCCCTACCCATTACATAAAAAGTCTAATTATATCATCTTATGAAAGTGTTTTACCATAATCATTATATATATTATATTGAAATTATCACATGAAATGTAAATAACACTCCCAAATCAATAATCATAATCACAAACCATCCAGATTGACTTCGTGAATGGTATCAAAATAATATTTCCTGTGTATAACTGATCATAAAAATCCTAATAAATTTTAGAATATTGTTTCAAAATAGATCAATATTAATAGATCTTACGATTCAATAGTAGATGTTGACATATTTTAAAATACATTAAATGATATCTTTGAAAAATTATTTTGGAAAACACTCTTTCTCACTCTGAAAATCACATATGTTAAAACTCTATACAATTATATAATATATATTTTTATTTGAATATAACCATGTAAAATTATCAATTATGATGAAAAACATTATGGAATTTGGATTGAAGGAAAATCTCATCATTCCGTATATGATAAATAACAATACATTAATGTTTTTATCCAAAAAGACTTAAAGATTAATGTTTAAAAAATGAAAAATTATACGTTACAAAACAATTTTAAAAAAATTAAAAAAATAAGATAGAATAATTTGAAAATACATTGGGTAATATTAAAAAATGGAGAAAAATTAAAAATGTTGAAACATGTATGAAAATGTGAGTTTTAAGGGAAACATAATAAACATAATTTTCAAAAAGAAATTCACTTATAAATATCTAATCATTTATGTGAGAATTAATAAAATGAATATAATAATTTTATTCACTATAAATAGACATTAAAAATTTAAATACAACATAATAAATTTGAAAATTATTTCATATAGAATATTACTATGAAATAATAAAGGAATTATAAGTTTTACTAATAATGTGGAAATTATGTTAAGAAATCCAAAACCACATTGTAATCAATCGAATCATATGCTTCATATAAGTAATAATTATCAAATGAAACATTTAATACTAATAATATAATTATATTAATAATATGATATATAATATTTCATTATATATACATCTTAGATAAGAAAAATGGAGTTAATAAGGCATATATCTCATAGAAGTAGATGTGAAATGATAAACCCTTAACTCACATTTACCTTTAGTTTCATTGAAATTAAACTTATGTATAAAGGTTTAAATAATTCCAACAATTTATTATAAAATCATATTAAAATCTATAATACCATATATGATAGTTATATGATATGTTACAAACTATTCATTAATAATCTTTCATTACTTTCATTGTTTTGTGTGCATTTTTTTCATGGTTTCAGAGTGGGTGCACTTGTGTATAATTAATGATTTTCATATCAAGTGGAAATATAAATTTATAAGGTAACAAATATTTCAATCATTCACTTAAATAATTTTATGTGGTCCACTATGTCATTATTCAATCTTAAATCATGACGATTTAATGGCATAAATGATAATGATAAATTTTTATTTTAATTTGGTACTTTTTCAACCATAATGAACTAATTACATTTTATTTAAAATTATTTCATATATTAGATAAAGAGCATGATATAGATTATAATATACTGATTAAAATAATATTTTACCACATTAATACTTTTAAGACCAGACTTGAAGTTGGTAAAAGAAAATGAAAAAAAATAATCAATGGAGACGGTTAACCACTATAATTTGGACAATGGGGTCTTTTATTTAAATTAGATTGAATAACGAAATGGATAGATATAAGATGTTACATTATATATATAAAATTCTAATATATAAATTATTTTTTTGTTATTATTACAAAATGGATTATGGAGTTAAATTGAGGATAGAAAAAGAAATGAAATTAAGAGAGTTTGTTTCAGAATATTACGTCTTAAATAACACCTCGACGATTGACCTCATAAGGAACATGGAATTAGTTATTGGGTGAGAACAGTAGAACATGGATGTGGGTAGATTAAGTTATATAGGGTTTGGAAGATATTTTGTAAGAATAAATTATTGTATAACAAAATGTAGTGGTGATGAGTAGTGTTCAGTTATGTGGTTTGGTGGTTTTAATTGAATAAATAATGATTATTTATTATTTAAATCCAACCACATTTTGTTGGAATTAATTAAAAAAATGGATTATAGTTAATGTGGTAAAAATTTCTTATGGTTTAAAAACACATTGACCACTAATTTAATATTTTATTTTTAGGTATTTTAAAATTCTACTTTTTAACATTTACTCATTATATTATTTTACCTGTACTGTTGTAAATATTTTCTTTAGCTCTGTAACATTTTTAGGCATAAAAATGAAAATTTCATCATAAAATAATATTTTCCTCCTGATTCCAAATATTGAATATATTATAAATTAGTCAATGTATGAAAATGACGAAAATAAATTCAAAATATGTTATGAATATAACCCATGAAAACAATTTTAAAGTATAAAATGATTGTTTTGAAAATTAATATGTGTGTGTTTAAAAATGTTATGTATTATAAATTATTTCATTATGAAATAAATTTTTATCCTTACTAATTGTTAAATATTATTAAATCATGATATCTTAATAATTATTTAATAAGAGTTACAGTATTTCCTTAAAATAATATTTCAAATTTTAGCCAAAAAAATATAATTTTTCATAAAATTTCTATAAAATATTATAATCCAATTTTTATGTTATGAGTCCAAAAATGAAGTTACTTTTTTCATATAACTGTATAAAAGTGTCCAAAAATATTTATATTTACATTCTCATAGAAAGTGATAATTTTTTTGATGAATAAATTTACTTTATAAATTATGCATTCATTTCCAAAGCATAATTTCATTTTTATAGAATATAAATAACTTTTTTTCGTATTATAGTTAATATTATTGGTAAACACCAATTTGACCATAAGTCTATAATGGTCATGTTAAAATAATGATATTTGGTTGTTTATTTGAGCTCATTGTTCTATGAAACTTAATCTTTCAAACATAGTTTTATTATAAAATCTCACTATGTTACTATATTTGTAAAATGAAGATTATTATAAATAAAGGTAATACAAAACCATCTATTTCTATCTCAAATAATGTTGTCAAAATACAGATTTTCCAACACATCTTTGAGGCTTGTTTTAAAATAAATATTTTCAAAATTTATAAAATTTATTTTAAAAAAATCATTTTACAAATAAATATTCGAAAATTATATCAGGTGTAGTTATATGGATTTTTTTTGGAAAATATACATTTTTTTTGAATGTTGAATAATATTAAATCTTAATTGAAAACAACCTTTTCATTTATTTTTTTTAAATTTTAATTTTTTTTTAATTTTTTTACGGTAACATTAGTTGAATTATAAAACAATAAATCCAATTTAGGTTATTATAATCAATTTCATATTTTATATTGTTATAAAAACTATCTAAACCTTGGACAATTTTCAATTTAAATTCCTGATTTCTCATCATGTCTACTGGGTAAATTTTAAAATAATTTTTATTATTATTTCAATGGAATTTTTTGAAATAAATTCCTTTTTATAATCAATAATATTTCTTTTATCTAATAAGTTCAACATAAATATTTATCAACAAAAATAGTAAAAACATAAAAAAATTATTTATTGTGGTTAATGTAAAAATTATTTTACCATGGGTTAAACTAAATATATATGCATAAAAAATGACCCAAGCCATTTCTAAAAACAATTTAATTGAAATCTTTAGATAGTATACATTATATAATCATTAATTGTACCTTATTGGAGCCATGGGAAATGAAAAACCAAGGGGGGAATTCTTTCTTTAAAAAAAGTACCATTGTGCCACTCACCACACTTATAAAAGGCCACCCCTTATCCTATACTCTTTACACAGTAAAATAATTGTGTTTTGTCCAATATATATCCAAAATACATCAAAAATTACATCATATAATGATTTAATCCCTAGTATTTACATAAATCCATCATTGTTTGTATTTTCGTCCAATCCAAAGGAGGAAACCCTAATTAGATATAACGTTAATAAGTGATGGTTTTTGTTTTATTTCTTCTTAAAACACATAAAATTATTATTATACCATATATTTATATTAAAAATTTTATATTATACTTACTGATATATTTTTATGTTAATTTCATGTCATAAAAACATCTCCAATTCCATCAAATGTGTTAGGAAGTCATAGTCTGTGTGTACGACGGGCTACCACATCCAAATCAATGTAATTTTGTCAATTACCAACTCTCATGATATTAAATAATGATTGGTTTACTATTTTTATATGATATTTATGATAATATAATGATTCTGGAGTTATTATATCACACATACCTTCATGCTTTTTTTTGGGGAATATGATAATGTCCCTCGTGTATACAAAGACTATCACCCCACGAAGTGATTCGATAAATTCACACATTAAATGATAGGTAATAAGAACTGTTTTAATGAAGAAATAATATATATTAATATATGATATAAAAGTGATTATATAATTAATATATATCATTTACCCGTACTTCTTTCAATACACTGAGAAAATCGATGCATCATTAGTTTTTATGTTTGACCTAACATCTCCATGAGCGGTGTATTTTATTTTATACCTCTATCATTTATAGATTAATATAAATACATATTTACATATTCTATATTTTTTATGTCATATATAAAATTATTGAAATTAAAGATCCATGATCAAATTAATATTAGGGAAAAATAACCAATCTAAACTTAAAAGAACATAAAATCAGTTATCGTTCGAAATGTTACTTTAACATGGAATTGTTAATAAACAGGTAATAAATAGTCATAAATAAATAATTTATGGTAATATTTATATATGTGTGAATTTTTAATATATTAATAATAATGTTTTATTTATTATATTGAAGGTTTCAATATGTACAAAAGATGATGAGACTTTCAGGAAGGGTTTTCATATCTCACTTTTATCTTTTCTGAGATTTATTCTATATTCACAACTTATTTATTATTGTGATATATATAATTCCAATTGATTTGTTTTATAATGATTATACACAACATTTTTTTACATTAATATCTATTTTAGGATCTCTCTTTCATGTGGGCTATGGTTCAAAATTTACTAAAACATTAATGGATTTCTGTATCAATTATCAGTTCTTTTATATATAAATTATGTTTTGAACATATATTCATTCATGTGGGTTATATAAAACCCATTTGACATGTAATATCATTAATTTAAATACTCTATTGATAATTTATTTTCCATTTAATCTTATAATAACATAGGTCTATCATTTGAATGTTACCAAAGAGGTAAACATCTTATATTATAATCTCATTCATTATTGGGATTACTTGTGATTATATTTACAATAATAAAATATTATAATACCTGTATACAGAATCATATTAATTTTCTCCTTAAATTTGTTAATTAAATCTTTCCTTTCATTTTCCTCTCTTCATGTTCAGAAGATTTCAAACTGATTTTTTAAGAATAATAGAATTATTAGTGGTAAATCCTTTTTATTCCATAAACATGTTTTCTAAAATTGATTTTATAAATATATGTAACATTATTAAAATTAATAATTAAATAAATTTTTAAACAAATTTTAATTTTTTTAAAATATTTTAGAATGGAATCTTCATTACATTTCCCTAACAATGTCTGCTTGGCTTTTACTGAGAATGGGAAAAGTTTATTTTTTTAATTATCATTGCATGATAAATATTTACAAATATCATAACCTCTCAAAAATTTCAATATTTCGTAAAAATATTCATTTTTTATTTCAAATAAAATTTTTTCCACACTATTTCTGAAATTAGATGATTTTATATAATATATTTCAATGAAAAAAGGGATTTGGAAAATATTTTTAAAAGTTTATTAAAATGTGGAATGGATTTTTATCTCATAAAATTTCATAAATGACTTATAAAGTTTAATTTCAAAATTTCAAAATTTATTTTTAATGAAAACAATTTCCAAAATATTTAATGATGTTTTCGTTATGACATTTTATTTGTAATGAATACTAATTAACGTCAAGAAACATTCAATGTGACTTTTTATTCCAAAATAAATCTTCATTAAATATGAAGTCCTTTGAGGTAAATTTTGATTTACTAGGGATATGATCTAATGATACCATTCTTACTCATTATCTGAATGATTTTATTTATCATACATTTATGTTTATGAAAACTATTTCTCTTCAACATGTTATACCATGATAAAAATCTTTCCACTCCTGTATCTATTTTTACATGGTAATTGAATGATGAAATGATGAAATTATTATTTAACATATATATTTTCTTTAGATTATGATATTATGAAACATATATGAAAACTATTTTACATCATGGGTTATGATATTATGAATGTGTTAGGATCTTGTAAGACACATAAATATGGTTTTTCTGTCATGTGATTATTGGGACCAATATCTCCATCCAATGCGTTGTGTAATGATTTATATCTCTTGAGATAGAATGAACTATATTTGGGAGTGAACACAGTTCACTAAAGGAAATTTTTTCTATCATACCCTTAAGGGTGAATCTAGAATACTATGATGGTTAGGGAAATGAAACCATTACACTACTATATCCTATTAAGTGACACATACATACTATGGAAATTATACATAACGTTGTTGTGTATACAATAAATAAATGTTTTATGAAGATGTAATTCTCTTATGGATTATGTTATTTGATCCAATCTTGATATATATATTATAATATTATAATACTT
This sequence comes from Viscum album, assembly GCA_963277665.1. NCBI lineage: Eukaryota > Viridiplantae > Streptophyta > Magnoliopsida > Santalales > Viscaceae > Viscum > Viscum album. The sequence continues at coordinate 734,003,063 of OY728152.1, read as the reverse complement.
ATCCCTTGATTTAAATTTATTATATTTGATATGTATGGTATGGTTTTAAAATTTTATTCTCATGTTATCATACTGTTATGTTAATTTTATTTATAAGTATCTCCCATATTAACCCTAAAGGAGAATATAATCTCACCCTTTCTTATTTTTACATTCCTCAGGTTAAATAGAATGGTTTTAAGAAGGTTTTTCATATGAATAGTACTTAATAAGAAAATAATTAGGTTAAATAATGAATATATTTCATGAATTATGAAGATTGTGTTCAACATATCCAAAGGCACTAAACATTTACAGTACATAGGTCTATACAATTGGAATTTATATTACAATCATCTAAAAATGAATTATTTATTTACGAAAATCCAAGGTATTTATTGTTTGTATTTGTGAAAATGTTTAATAAAACGTTAAAAACTAGGATGATAAAACATTATTGAGATACCTAGGGATATTTCAATGTTTATCATAATGGAATACACTATGTATAAGTCTAAATATGAGTAAAATTATAGGAAATGTCCTGGAATATTGTTAAATGATATAACAAGTGATTCATAAGAAATTAAATCATTTTCTGGATACTATAATTTATAGTTGATTTGGAATAGATTTACCTTGGGAAAATAACTCAAAAAATGATGGATTAAGCATGACTCACTCATTTTCTATTGTAAAACAATAGGCCCTACTACACACCAAGTTTGAAACTCCAAAGTTATCTATTTTAGAAATTTAAAACCTATTTATAGACCATAATGTTTCAATTCAATTTATAATGACTATGAATGTACTAGGATAAACCAAAGGTGTCATATTTTAGAAAAACGTTGTCATTAGTTAGAAATCATATAAAATTATTTTTCAGGGTTATTTTTTTTACACTATGATTATTTTTACTCACATTATGCTTTTGGTTTTTGCTTATGGAATGAATAGGAAGGAGCATGGATTACATTGAATGTTTTACAAGAATTACTAATGAGAATTATATTATGGCGTTGACTAGAGTGAAGGATATTTTGATTATTATTAATCAGCTATTATGAACCATGATTTACATTTTTCAAATTAATAAACATTAATAATCAAAAATGAATATATGGATAGAGTTTACTGAGTGTTTGGGTAGTGGAAACCAAGGTGGAAAGACGATGAAATTATCGTTATGGTGAGAATTTTGGAATAATCACTCAAGGTAATGTCTCAAATGGATGATGAGATTTTTTGGGTGTGGAAAATAAAGACACAATGTATGTATATTTCATGGAAAATGATATTTTTTGTTAATTCAATATATGAGAGTATTTATTTCCTTTATGTATCATTGGTTGGAGATGGTGTGTGAGGACCAACTATTTATAAATAGATTACATGAATATTTGAAATATTGTTTATTAATAAAACATCATGTCCCATATTTTTTTGGTTCTGAATGACCCTAATGATGAACATACATATAAAATTCTTTACATTGATATGTGCATGGATGTTCCCCACTATGATGAGAAACATCATGTGTTAGGAATATATTCTCAAATAATTGTTTTTGTTTTGAAAATGTACTTAGATGAGACATATTGTACATATAATTTTATGTATGAGTACTCATAAGAAGATTATTCATCTTCTCATGAGGTTCACACTTGGTAATCTCTGTAATGGGAGAATATCAGAATAGAGCCTCTAGTGGGAATTCCAAATGTTTTGGTGTCATCAGATATTCCTATCTACAAGTGCGTATAATGGTCTTTAGACATTAATATTATTATTAATGCATGTTACAACTCATGTACATATATTTATTTTGTAATCGAAGATGATAATTTTTCATGGAGATGTTTGATACGTTTGGTGCGTCATTAGTGACATTTCATTATAGAAAAATTCAAGGAATGAATTTTCCCTTCCATATTTATGGAAGATGATAATCTCATCCCACTGATTGGAACAGAATCATTTCATTAATATCCACAGCCATGGTGTACTGACATGATTATTTTGGATATTTAATGAAATAAAAAACAAGCATATAAGTTGGTGACATGGATGTTCACCCTTCTTGATTAAATATTTTGAAAAAGGGATTATATTACATAAAGAGTGTTTGTATTTGGATTTTTATATTGAAACACTATATTTGTCATCTTCTGTTCTTTGACCCATTGTTATAGAGTAATATTGAAATTTTGGCGAGCCAGTGTAATGTTATCTAGAAATAATCCAAGAGGGTCACACACAATGTGTTTCTGTAGACATCAATTATACTTTATTTAATTTTTATTAACAGAATATGTATTATTTCCATGTTCTCAAAATAATTTTATTCAAATTATATTGATCTCATAAATTAAATAAATAATTATTCATCGTATTTTTAATGAAATATTTGTTTTATTTATTTATTATAATAATAGGTATTTATTCTATATATAGTGACAAAAATTTTTATTTTGTTTCTCAATAAATGCTAGAGGATTTTGAGTGGGCCATGGACAAATCTGGTCACAAATATTAATTGACAAGACTGTTATATAATGTTAGTTATTGCACAAGTTCTCGTTCACCAAAAATTAATATTTATATAATTATTATTATGCATCATGGGATTTATTAAATGAAATAAATGATATTAAATGGATAGTATGAAATTAAATAATATTTTCAATTAAATTATACATCTATAAATAGTTTACTATGTCTATTAAATTCATAATTAAAAAATTGAGAATTAGGAATTGTTGCGCACAATGAATTATCTCTCAGATCCTCCCCTCTCCTTCTCAAGAATAAGTATTAAAATTCATATTTTCCCAATAAGAAAGAAGCATAAATCAACTATGAACTAGTAAACTCATTCGACTCACTGCACTAGCACATAAAGATCATGTCCGGTTGCTCAAAGATCATAAGAGAACTTTTGTATCACCATTAAAGGGATTTAATCGCTAGATCCTCCAAGTTCAGTGAATGTAATCTGAAATGGACTTTTTTAGATGATCAACATTTACCAGTAAAGAAAGTTCCTAATCATAGGTATTTATATTATCAGATAGAAAATAAATTAATTTTATATTTTACGTGCATGATCCTCACCTGTGGTTTCAGAAAATGAATATTAATGTAATTTTTAATATATCACCAACCTCTGCATGCTATTTCTATGTTGGTAACTTTCAAGTAGTATTATATTAGTCACGTTTAAATTTATTACTATTTATATGATTGTTGATCTATGAATATGGTGGTTAGAGTTTCCTTTCACGTTAATCATTTCTTAATACAATTTTAATTAAAATGTTATCAAAAAATTAATCATGTTCATTTATTGTTTTAATTTCTTTAAGGTTCATGAACAAATGAAGAATAACCGAAGATTCCATCATGAAGTGGAAATTCATTTTCTGGTAAAATAGGGTTACAAAACATACAGTTGAAGGAAAAACCATATACCAATATTCATTGTATCTATATTCATTGAGAATCTAATTACACTCGGTTCTCTTATTGCATAACATTTGTTGACTAGGCCATTCTGGAACATGGAAATAAGATACCGAGTGTGTAACTAGCATGTACACACCATGTAGTTTAACTGAGTTAACACCAAAAAATCCACTTGCATGTGACTTGGATATACAACAAACGAGGTACATGTGTAGCTACATGTACTCATCATGTACTTTCCCATAAATAAAAATATATTAGAATTACAATAAATTTAAAATTTCAACACTAAAACCCTGTAGAATTTACTAGAACACCTTTTTGTGTTTGAAAATAAAATCATTTATTTAATGAATTTAAAATGTGAAATTAAATTATTTTAATTAATATGTCATTATTAGTTTTTCCATTTATTTTCCTTGAATTCCAATAATGATTGATATTTCCAAATTACTTCATATAATTATTAAAATGAAAGGGGATTAATTAATTAAATAATGAATGTGTGTTTATCTTATCAATAAAATAATTAATAAACTAATTATTTATAGTTTTTTAATTTTGTATATTTTCTGTATTTATAACCATTCACGAGCTTGACTAAGACCTGTCTATCTATTGGATGCTATAATTTAATTTTTTCATGAGTTTTCATTTATTTAATATTAATTAAATGTTATCATCTGAGACATCCCTCACTCCATTATTATGTAGGACTTTTGTTTCTGAGGATATTTGTATAATCCACTTCAACCAATCCTCCAGTTCCCCTCATATTCATGTGATTAATAAATATTTTTAACTAATGGAGCCTCATAAGGTTTTTGGTGGTGGTTCAAGATGAGACCATAATGATTCCAACCCAATCGATACACAGGTGGATTGGTGGAATGTTGTTACTCGAACCAAGACCGGAAATAAGAGTTATTTCCCATAGTTCAATGATTTATTTAATATCCAATTATTTAATTAACCGTCATATAAATCTCATGAATATGTCATTTAATTAATTATTCATTTTATTCAATGCTATTATTTAAATAATGGAATCAAGGGGGTGATATCATAAATAAGTGAATTAATGTAAAATGATGGAAATTAAATAAATGAGTTATGCGTAAATATATTATCCATCATGATTAATTAATTATGTAACATCCACAACACATTAACGAGACATGTAAATGATTAAACCAGATACAATTTCTCCATAATAAATTAAAATACCTCAATCAAATATTAATTCTTACATAGACATCCATTAATTGATTAAGAATGAAACCATAGTTCCATTTTTAATACATGTCCAATTTCTAAACACTTACATTTATCAAGGAGTTCCCAAGATAGTTTTGGGTTGACTTAATCAAAATTATATTGAGTTTAGATTCCAATGTCTGTTCAATAAAGATTTGGTTGCAAGTGTAAATGAAAAACACATAAGAATTTTAAGATAGATTAATCCACTCAATTGATCAATAAGTTGTATGTCTATAGTTGGAATGAAAACCAACCTAACACCTTTAGTTTAGTTTTCATGGTCAATGTATGGATCATTATAAAATGTTTTTAGGACCCATTCCACTAGAATGTTTATGCAATTAGATATCATGTGATCAATGGTGGGAGCTATTGAGACTTGATAAAATAGTGGGAGATTAAATAAATAAATATATAAAAACATTTAATTTATTATATCTCACTTATTTTGAAATCAAGAAAAGTATTAATCATATAATCTTTTTAATTGTAGAATAAAATGAATAGTTAATCGTCAACACTATCCATATGATAAATATTGGATAATGGTTACCTCCTAACTGGAAGTAACTTACATGAGTAATTAAGGTGAATTTAGGATATGATACTCCATAAACTGAAATCTTACATTCTAGAATTCACAGTTCTTCATATGCCTTCTAAAAATGTGAGTGATGGAGATTTCTTTATCTATCGAAAACAGTTGAGTGTCACAGTTGACATTAAATTATAGATTATTTAATTAATAATTAATTAACTAATGATGTTTCTTGAAAATATTGTTTTACATAGCATGCTTGAGAACCATAGAGGACATTACAAGGAACGATCTAGACATGAATAGTCTGAGATTTTCATGGCACTCTGTTAGAGAAATCATGGAAAGGGTGCGCAAGATGGGCCTCATGTAGTTAATCTCATTGGAAAAATTGAGTTGTTAGAGGTTCTAGGTTTTAAACTCCTAAAAGAACTAGTCATAGACCTCATTCGGGCATCCATCCCATTGAGCTTCTCCATATTTCTTTTCAATTTTAATATTATCAATATTGAGAGGTCTCTACCACAAATTCTTAATCATCAAAACCAATTAGTTATGGATATGAAATGTGAAAAACCATATGTACTTATACTCTAAAAATGGATATGAAATTAATTTAGCTTTAATCCAAATTATTCTTTATCCCCTCCAAGAAAAGGAAAATAAAGGTGAAATCAAGGGAACATGATGCTATATGTTTCGCAAAAGGAAAGAAGGGCCATTGGAAGGAAAACTGTACCTAGCCAAAGAATAAAGTTGAAGATTTAGGTACATTTGTTATCAATTGAAAAATATATGTTTCAAAAAATTGTTAATTAGATACAACTATTGGTCTTCATATATGTATTCAAATATATGAATCATGTATATTTTGAAAGATTAACCTAGTATAAGATGATCTTTGAGCATCAAATAGACCTAAACATATTTTTTTTTCTACCAGGGACAAGCGAAAAATGGTGCTAACCATAATGATCTTTGTTTTAAAAATTTGTTATTGTGTACCATTAGTTACCAAAAAAATTATTTATATTCCAAGACTTCATAAATAAGAATTTATTTTCAAATATTGGAAGAAATGTTTTTTCTATTATAAATATTAATTTTTTATGGTATGATCATTTATGTAAATGCTTTTTTGTGTGGGATTACATGAACCAAATAATCTAAATTTATAACGATGTTATATCACATGACTCATAAAAAGATGAAAAAATATTGATTAATTTCATCATGATGTATATTAATAATATTTTAAAAAAACCACTTAGTGTATGTCAGTCATGGTTATAGGGAAAAATGAACAGGGCTTACCCAGTGGGAAATGTGAAAGTGCAAAAGAGATTCTTTATTTAGTTCAAATCGATCTGTGTTGACCATTTCTAATTGAAAAAATGCATGGTTAGTTATACATCATAACTTTTACTAATGAATTTAGAAGATACAGATATGATTACATAATGAGGTATAAGTCAGATTCTTCTAAAAAATCAAGGAATACAATATTGAAGTCGATAACGAACTTAGTAAGAACATTATGAAAAATGTCTCAAACCCTGGTGGGGAATATGTTAATAAATATTTCATTAATTATCTACGAGATTTATGGATTTTATCTCAACTCACTCATTATAGACCTCAGTGGAAGGGTGTAATTGAATGGAAGAACCATACCTTACTGGACATTGTTTGATCAATGATAAGTACAATGAGTCTTCCATTATCCTTTTGGGGATACATGTCTCAAATAGAAACATTAGTTGTAAATTGAGTGCCATCTGACAGAACATATGTTATACCATTAATTTTTTTGAATGGAAAGAAACTCTTGTTTTTTTACTTACATGTTAATGGTTTCAAAACATTTGTTATGGCCTATTTAGGTTACAAGCATTCACACTGAGTAAATTTCTTTGTCTTTATATGATATCCGGATAAAAAATTGATAATACTTAAGAAATCCTTCATTAAAAAAGGTTTTGGTTGCCAGACGTTCAACATTTCTTAAGGAGGATCATATCACCAAGTTATATAATATGAGAGATATAGACATAAATGATGTACACACTCAAGAAACACAAGAGTTAGCTGATAAATAAAATCCAAAATGCCTCATGGAGGATGAAATTATTCCATAGTCAGAATTACTGCATATGAGTACTTTAATATTTAGATAACCATAACGTTACGGATTTCTAGTCACAGAGGATAGTAAATCATTATTAGTAGATAATAATGATCCTTTAACTAGTTATATAACTATGTGGAATTGATGTACCCATGTTGGAAGAATCCATGAGTTCATAAATAGATTGCATGTACCCAAACCATGTCTGGAATATGGTAGACAATCCACTATATGTAATGTCTATTAGTTAAAAATTTGTATTGTAGAAGAAATTGGACATGGAAGGACAAGTCAGTTCCAATGTGGATTGACTATATGCAAAAGGATTTAATCATCATCAAAGAATTGACTATGATAAAACATTTTCACGAATTAAAATGATGAAATCCATTAGAATTATACTTTCCATTATTGTTTTCCATGATTATGATATTTGGGAAATAGATTTCAAATTAGACTTCCTTAATGAGAACCTTCATGAATATGTCTATAAATGTTTTAGTGGGAGTTGAGTAGTTTTCAAAATAGTTTATGTTGATAAGGTATTACTCATTAGAAATTAAATATCAATCTTATATTCTATAAATGTATGGTTGAATAAATGATTTTCTATGAAATAAATGGGTGGATTATAATATTTTCTATGGATTGAATTTCATTGGGATAGATCCAAGAGGTTGCACGACCAATGTCAATGTACATACATAGAAAAGATACCGAAGATATTCAGTATGGAACAATCGTTGAGGGTATTTTTTAAAATATCACATTAAATTCATATTTGTGATAAAATTTTCTGTCAAACACTTGAGGAATGAAATAAAATTATAAGGATTATATATGCATCATTTATTGGGTCTGTCATGTTTGATATTATACGTACTAGGATGGATGTCTCCTACACATTAAGTTTGATAGGATGATATCCAGACAATCTATGTGAACACCATTTAATGAAAGTAAAGACTCTCTTTAAGTTAAATAGGTGTACTAAGGATACATTATTGGTTTCTGGTGAAGATAAGGAAATAATCATCAGAGGATATTCATATTCAAATTACCAAACATATGAAGATAAAATAAAGGCACAAATGTGATATATATTCACATTGAATGGAGGTGTTGTGAGCTGGAAGAGTAAAAATAATAATATGGTTGTATATTCTATAGTAGAGTTTGATTATACTATCGCTTCTAAGGTAGATAAAGAAGAAAAATGGTTTTTAAACGTCCTCAATGTGATTAATGAGGTATCTAGCAGAAAATTTCCTATCACATTGTATTGTGAAAATACTAAACTAGTGGATCTTGCAAAAGGACCAAGGTCACATCAGTGGATGATACACATACTACTAAATTATTAACTCTTGAGATATTTTTTTGGGATAGGTGATGTGGTAGTGATTATTATTTCTATGGAGAAAATGTGGTAGACCAATTGGATGAAGGCAAGAATCCTCATAAATATAACTATCTTGTGATTTATGGAAGATTGAAGGTCGTAGGTAGTAGACTATAGTCTGAGTGAGAGTTTTTTGGTGTTGGCATCCTAAGACTAACTATTTTTCAATTTATTACATGAATATTATATTAATTGATTATTAATTAAACATCTGATTATATATTTTGTGTTTTTATATATGACTCCAATGTAATCATTTCTTATAGTATACATCGCATTGATAAAGTTATTGAAGATCCCTGCAATCATAAGAACCATTATGTTCAATGATAATATTATAAAATAATGTAATGTGGTTAGATAAAATACTATGTTGGGAAAAATAGTACATATATTGTCATGTGTGAGTACTCATATTAAAATGAGGGTTCTTCTCACGATTTTCACAATTATTAATTGTTAAAATTGGAGATTCTGACAACAGACTCACCAGTATGAATTCTGCAGGCTTTGTTACCATTGGATATTCTAGTATATGAGAATGTGTGATGGTCTTTGGGATTTCATATTTTTATTAATTCATTTTATAACTCACATACATAGATGAATTTCATTTTAAATGATGATAACAGTTCCTGGAGAAGTTGTATATAATGGGTGTGTCATGAGTGACATATCATTAATGAGTAATTTGAGGAAGGATTATTGCAACATCCCAGGTAAATAAAGAATATGAGAATTTCACATTTATTAATATTTTTAAATAAAATATTAATATTACTTTAAAGGGAATGTTATGTTCAATGGCGTACCCAATAAGCAACAATGCGTTTCTTTGAAATCTTACGTTGCACACTAATAATATAATAATATTATTTTAAATGGTAGTTAATGCCAAGACATTATAATAGAAGGAATGAAGAGAACTAACTACCCATTGATTATATATACTGGTCATAAAAATTTCATTAATCCAATAAATGTTAGTGGCTTTAAATGCAAAGTAATCAAATTTTAAGCATAAATCTTCTAATATTCATTAAAAGATCGAATAACTTCCTTTTGATGAAGAAACATTTTTAAATCTATTTTTACAATTTTATATGTTATAAAAATTAAAATCCTTCCTTAGAATTAAGTCATCAAAATTTACTTTGTGTAAATTTTTTTTATTTTTCCGATAAAGTTCATTTTCTAATGAATAGTGAAAATGATGTATTTTAATTCAAAACCTCCTTTTAGTCTAATTTATTTATATGGTCAGATTATATTTTTATTTTGTTTTAAAGTTTAATTAAAATATATATTTATTATTTAATACAATGGTGGTCATTTTATTTAATTTCACTTTGAAATTGGACATAAACAAGTGTCAATCTTTTAATAGATAGTGTTTCTTAAAAACACACTATTTGTTTTTGCAGTGGGTATTGACTATAAAATTAATTAATGAAACTACTATTTTTTTAATTTGGTAAAATTGATATCATATTTTAATTGGGAATATATAATATATCTTAGGGTGAATTTTTGGAATTTTTCTGACAAATGATCATTTTCAATGAATTATGAAAAATACTGCATTTTAATTCAAAACTGATGTTTCATCCAATTTATATATATAGTTATATTGTAATTTTAATTGGTTTTCAGGTGTAATTTAATTATTTTTTTATCATTTAATACAATTTTGTTCATTTTATGTAATTTAACTTTTAAATTGGATGTAAAAACAAATCCATCTTTTGATAGATTTTACTTCTCAAAAAACCGTCTTTGGTTTTGACAACATGAATTATATTAATTTAATTCCTGTAATTTCTGTGTTTGGAATTTAATGAAATGCATTCCATATTTAGAATCATAATGTTCAAAATATGTACTTAAGACCCTTTTGTTTTTTGACGTTATGGAAAGTAACTACGGTAATTATCCTTAATTATCATGTTTAATTTGCAATTGGGTAGTTAATGGTAATAAAATAATATCATAAAAATCTAAAATGACCACAACATGTTTCTTAATGTTATTTTTGGTGTCATGTCCGACCATGGTATGCCTTTTTCCATCATTGGGACCCCATTGAATCACTTTATTGGGATAGTGACCTTTTATCATTTTTTTAAAGAAATGAAAATGTAACCAAAGTATGTATCACCTAAGAAATACAATTTTAATTTTTTTAAAATAATTGATATCTTTGACTTTAAACATTCAATGGATAAATAAATATATTTCCTACATTATGGTAATTTTTTTTAATTTTTAGACATTAAATAAATAAAATTATTTATGACACTGTGATGATGCAGTGATTACCTCATTGATGAACAATTTAAATAAAATTAGAAGATAAGGTAAAATATAACACATAAACTTGTGAAAAACCTATTGGATTGGTGTATTTTGAACCTTTATCACCTTATCCTAAAAATAAATAATTGTGTGTACTTTAATATACGACAATCATTTTATAATAATGTAACATTTCAAGACTATCCAAGAGTGCCCCTCCTCCCTCTTATAAAACGCCCCGACCTCTACCCCTTACCCATACCTCTCAAGCCATTGGTTCGACCAAACTATGCTCATTTTATCTCTACACATACCTCTCTTCATCCTAGAACACTTACCTTATGTATAAATCACTTCAAGAATCCCTTTTGGTTCAAACAAAAGGGAGTTACCTGATTTAAAGGTATTATCTTCTCTTTTGTTCTTTTGTTTTATTTTGCTTCTCCAACTCCTTAAACACTTTTAATTCCATTATTTTGTAACAACACCAGTATCTTCAAATTTTTTTATGTGAATTATTATAGCTACACTTACACACACCTCCGTCTAATGGTTAGAGAACATACTGTTTCCATGGATATTGAATTACTGCCGCACAAAACGATGATTGTTCTATCTTATCTTACCACCTCTCATGGTGGCCATTATGACTGAACTATATTTATTTCTGATATATATTATATTTATTTCCTCTATATTATTATTTATGTTACATTTAAATCATACCTTTATGCTTTTCATGTTGTGAAAATGGTATAATTTCATTTTAGGAAGTGTGGACAACCGCCCCCTCAAGTGATGTGACACGTTAATGCAATACATGGAATGTATAAAGAATGAAATTAATGAAATTATGTTACCTATATAACATATATATTATACTGGAATTATAATATATATATAAATATTTATATGTCATTTAGGTTTAATTCCATTAATGTTACAATGAAATGAAAGTAGTGTTCATGCGTACCTACGGCCTACCGTCTCCTTGAACGGTGCATTTCATTTTTTTTCTCCAAATGTTATGTAATAGTATAAAATTAATATATAATGGATATATATTATATTTAAATCATTAATACTATTCTGGAGATGGTGTAATTAAAACTACATGGATAATTCTTTTCAAACAAGTTCATTTTTCACTAATGTACCGAACATCGACAAAAATGTCTAATAAGAGCTCACATAATTTACTACATATTATAACATTATAATATGTGATATTAATTGTATAAAAAATTTTAAAGGTTTTCATTTTGAAATTATTAATTTACCAATGTTTATTATTCAGGAATATAAAGAAACGAACAGACAAGTCAGACTTGAGGTAAGGGATCCAACATATCTCTTTCTTTTCATGTATTTTCTTTTATGTCATTAATTTTTAGCTCATTGTTCTTATTTTGGGGATTTTATTTTATATAAATTCTAATATCCTTTATATGTTCATATGGTGAGATACACCCTCTTTTCCACATCAATTCATTTTAAGAAGTTTTAAGTGGCGTCGTTAGGCAGCTGAATTTTCAAAAGGGATTTCTTATCTCCCGTTTAATTCAGGGAGATTTATATTGTTCACCACTTGTTTGTTTAATGTGGTGTATTGTGTACTTAATTTTGATATATATATATATTATCATTCTATTCATGGTATTCTGTGATTCATTTGGTTTTTATTATCTTTTTTCCATACGACTCGATTGATTACCACGATGTATGGAGTTTTTTTCTCACTTTTTGTTCCCGTGAGATTCATGCTACACTTTCAACTATTTCCTTTTGCGTGGTGTATTTACTTCACATGATTGTATTCTTTGTGTAATATAATTTAATTTATGGGTATTTAAATATTAATTGTTTGAACCCTCTTTCATGGGGTTTACGTTTGGAAAGTTACCCAATTCGGTAAGGGAACCTTTCACCCTCCTCTTTTTGAAAGTATTATTTTTGTTAGGTCTTTTAATTTACATATTCTTATATTGGGATATGTTCTTATATATCCTTATTGTTTTAAATTTTATGTCCATGTGATGAGATACCCTTTTTATCTCTCATCATCTCATTTTCTGAATTTTAAAGTGACGTCGTTAGGCTGTTGACTTTCTGTAAGGGAACTTCTTAACCCAATTTCAATTATTTGGGTTAGACATATAATTCTTGATTATGTAGTGGTATGAATTTCTGTGGATGATCTATGATTGTTTTACACTTAATATCACTTATATTTGGTGTATTTTGTTTCACACATATTTATGGAATATATTTATCCTTAATCTAAGGATACTGTCTTTGTACGGGACTTCATCTCAATCTCCTTTCATTCTGGCATATTTTGTTTTATACACAACTTTCTTTTATACGGTGTATAAACCCCTTTGAATTTTACATTTATTCAACAGGAATATTTTTATACAAATATTTTTACTAAATGAAAAAACGAATGTTTTTCCTTATGTATGCGTCGACAACAAATTCTCTGCCGCCTAGACCATTATTTCAGTCTCAGCTTCCTCTACATGCCATAAGTTTTTTTAAAATGAAAAATAAATACGATGTTTTAATATTAATTTATTTTTGTATTAAAAATGGTTTTTATAATGTTTTGATTATATCAATGTGTTGTATTTACATCATATGATTGAAATGTGGAAATTTTATGTTTCCTTTATGCATGTTTTATGTGATGTAATTTTGTTAGGGTTCTTGGGCATTATTTATCAAGACAGGTTGTTATGTGATAAACTAATGGCTGGTGAGCACAATATATCTCTCTAATGCATTGTGTAACACAAATTAGTTAAACTCTAAGGTTTCTATGAAGATATTTTGGGAATATATTGTTGTGGGTATTCCAAACGTAACCATGACGGTTACTCCCTACGTAAGAATGTTATGAATCCCTCAAGTTACCTTTACATCTTATGATTTCTATGAGTTATTCATAAATATTATGATTTCATGAGTTATGTTAAAGTTCTTATGTTTTAAGAGTAATGTATGATCTCATTGATTCTTATGTATACATGGCCTAATGTTTTCATTCCATATTTTTATATCCCATACTGAGATTTTTATGCTCATCCCATGTTTTTGAAATGTTTTCCACAAGTCACAATGGTGAACATGGACAAGGATGGAATCAAGGAAATACATTCTATCAAAAACATGGAACTAGAAATTTTTCTTTTTTGGATTTTTTTTATGAAAAACATATAAACTGAGTAGAAGTTTCTACATTGTAATCTTGTGAGATGTAACAGTTATATCATAATTCTCTCAAACTCTAAACCTGAGATGATACCCAATGAGAATTATTCATTTAATTAATTTTTATTTAATGTTGTAAGGTCAGGTCCTTATAGTTTGTATCAAATTTCAGTTTATATAACTTTAGAGGTTTGGGTATTTTTTAAGAAAAAATTGTCATTACATTAATGGTTAGGATTTCAGAAAGAGTCATAGTTTTAGATAAATTGAATGAGTTTAAGATAACATAAATAAATATATCATAGTATTATATGATGATTCTAATGATATACGCACACTTACCTTTTTGGTTTTAGTAAATGGATGGATCTAGCAGGCTCCATTGTAACAGTAGATGTAAAGAAAACTGTGACGGTTTTCTGAAAGAACAACTGAATGATATGGGAGATGTAATGAGAACCCTTTTGGTTTTTCTCAACAAAATATCTAGAGTCATGATTAACCACTTTAATATTGGTGAGTTCTCTACTGCATCATGTATGAGATAACCAACTCGATGTGGAAGCTCAGGTAATAATTATAAAGGTGACCATTAGGGTTTATACGATCCATACCTTTGAGGAAATTATGGGTTACTATATGTTATGATGTAAAATTAGAGGCATGGGATAAACATGAGGTTAAATTATGTTATAGTTATTTTTTATGATTTTATCTATTTTTGGTGAATGTTTTAAGAATTATATAGTTTTGGAAAAGGACAACATGCAGACCGTTTAACAACACATCACGTCAGACAAAGCAATGGAAATCGAACCTACAACCAAAGTGTGACAGGTATTTGTCGCCTACAACTATACTACGTCATGTTCCTTGTTAGTATGACAAATTATTTTTAGTTATATGATTTTATTAATCAATAATAAGTTTATTTTGGCTTATCTAGGAAATTATTGACCTATCATGGAGGGTATATGATTAGGTTAATTGTATTTCAATATGAGACTTTAAGAGCAGCTGATGTTATTTGGAGATAAATGTTAATATTTACCTTGGAAGACTATGTGATTAAATCATTAAATGATTTGTGTTTGAATATTAGTGTTTTTTAATTTGATGAATTTTATGGATAGCTGTTTATTGAATGGTCTTTGATGAACATTGGGTTTTGTTGCACAAATTTTGGAGATTATGAGTAATATTTATTTTTATAAAGGATTATCCATTTCGGTATTATATGAGCTTGTACTAAAATTTTTTGGTTTTGTTTATTGTCTAAAGAAATAGGGAAATATATAGTTCATCTTTTGTGGGTTAGGTTATTCTCTAAAAGATGATTATAGTTCACTTAATATGAACATGTCTCCAGAAATACTCATCGTTTGGAGGAAATATGAGTATGTGTTAGAAATCTAGTAAAATATTAAAGTCTACATGACAAGTTAGTATGTTTACTTATGATTTAGTTAAGCTCAAAAATAAATTCCTCTAAGAAAATTAGCATAAAACAAAAATGTATTCTGTTAACTTTTCCTATGGGGGAATCAAATACCAGTTAACCCATTATATGTTTGTGATTTTCATGGGGTTAACTTTCTCCTAATCATGTTTTTTTATCAATCTTCATCAGAACATGACTGTTTTCGTTCTCCTCCATATCCATTTTTTCATTGAATCCTAGTATTGGTTAACTCGGGTGACCTTTGTACCTCTCATTATTTCTTTTAATGTGACATTTAAATTGACTCATTCTCCGATGTGGGGCTTTCAATGAAATTTCCAAGCCCAATTTTAAAATTGTGAGGACGCAATTCCCAAAAGGGGGAAGGATGTAACATCCCAGGTAAATAATGAATATGACATGTTCATATTTTTTAATATTTGTGAATAGCATATTAATATTAATTTAAAAGGAATTCTATGTTCAATGGTGTACCCAATACACAACAATGAGTTTCTTTGAAAACTTAAGTTGCAAACTAATAATATAATAATATTATTTTAAATGGTAGTTCACTCATAACCATTATAATGGTAGGAATGAATAGAACTAACTACCCAATTATTATATATGTTTGTAAAATATTTTTTCATTTATCCAATAAATGTTATAGTAATAAAATGCAAATGAATCCAATTTTAAGCAAAAATAATCTAATATTCTTTAAAAAGTCGATTAACCGCCTTTCGATGGCGAACCCTTCTTAAATCTATGTTGAAAATATTATATGTTATACAAAATAATATACATATTTATAATAAATACATTGCAATTAAATTTGACTAATTTTTTTTATTTTTCCGATAAAGTTCATTTTATAATGAATAATGAAAATGTGATATTTTAATTCAAAACCTCCTATTAGTCTAATTTATTTTAATGGTTATATTATCTATTTAATTGGTTTTAAAGTTTAATTAAAAAATATTTTACCATATAATTCAATGGTGGTTATTTGAATTAATTTCACTTTGAAATTGGACATAAATAAGTGTCAATATTTTAATAGATATTGTTTCTTAAAAACACGCTATTAGTTTTGAAAATGGGAATTGATTATAAAATCAATTAATGAAAAATATATGTTTTTATTTTGGTAAAATTGATATAATTTTTTAATTTGTAATATCAAATATAGATTAGGGTGAATTTTTGGTATTTTTCTAACAAAAGTTCATTTTCATTGAATAGTGAAGTATACTGCATTTTAATTAAAAACTTCCTTTTCATTCAATTTATTTATATAGATAGAATATCATTTTATATGGTTTTAATCTTTAATTTAATTATGTTTTTATCATTTAATAAAATTTTGGTCATTTTATGTAATTTAACAAATAAATAGTATGTAAAAACAAATCAATATTTTGAAAGATTTTACTTTTTAAAAACATGTATTTGGTTTTGACAATGAGAATAATTTTAAATTAATTACTTGAATTTTTGTGTTTTCAATTTGATGAAATGGATTCCATATTTGGAATCATGGGGTCCAAATTATGTAATTCAGACTCTTTTGTTTTTTGACATTATGAATATAAACGCTGGTAATTATCTTTAATTATCATGTTTAATTACTAATTGGGTAGTTAAGGGTAATAAAATAAGATCATAAAATTTTTAAATAACCCCAAAATGCGTTCTAATGCTATTTTTGGTGTCATGGCCAACCATGGAATTCCTTGTTTCAACCTTGGGATCCCACGGAATCACTTTAGTGTGATAGTGACCTTTTATTATTGTTTTTAAGAAATAAAAATGTAACCAAAGTATGTATCACCTAAGTAAAAAAAATTTATTTTTGTTTACATAAATGATCTCTTTGACTATAACATTAATTGAAAATCAAAAAATACTTCCTAAATTATGGTAACTTTTTATAATTTTTATACATTAAATAAATAAATTTATTTATGACACCGTGATAATGCAGTGATTACCTCATTGATGAACGATTTAAATAAAATGAGAAGATATGGTAATATCTTAGACATAAACTTGTCAAAAACCTATTGGATGGGTGGATTTAGAACCCTTATCACCTTATACTCGAAATATGCAATTGTGGGACCCTTAATATACGAAAATCATTTTATAATAATGTAACTTTTCAAGACTTTCCAAGAGTACCCCTCCTCCCTCTTATAAAATCCCCCCACATCTAACCCTTTACCCACACCTCTAAAGCCTTTGGGTAAACCAAACTCAGATCATTTAATATCTCCACATCCCTCTATTAATCCTAGAAGCCTTTACTTAGGTCGAAATCTCTTCAAGAAACCCTTTTTGTTCAAACCAAGGGGTGTTACCCGATTTAAAGGTAATGTCATCTCTTATGTTCTTTTGTTTTATTTTTCTTCTCCAACTCCATAAACACTTTTTATTCCATTATTTTGTAACAAAAACACTATCTTAAATATTATAGGATGTTTTTATGAGAAATATTCGAGCTACACATACACGCACCTCCATATCATGGTTAAAGGACATACTGTTTCCCCAGATGGCGAATTACTACCGCACGAAACAATGATTGTTCTATCTTCTCACTCCACCTCTCATAGTGGACATTATGATGGAAAAATATATATTTATGACATATATTCTATTTATTTCCTCTCTATTTTTATTTATTTTATATTAAAATCATACCATTATGCTTTGCATGTATTGAAAATGTGATGATTTCAATTGAGTAAGTGTGGACTACGACCCCCTCAAGTGATGTGACTCATTCATGCAATACATGGAATGTATAAAGAATGAAATTAATGAAATTATGTGTCCTATATAACATATATATTATACTGTAATTATAATATATATATATCTCTCTCATTTATGTTTAATTCTATTAATATGATAATGAAATGGAAGTAGTGTTCATGCATACGTACGGACTACCGTCTCCATGAACGGTGTATTTCATTATTTTATCTCCAAATTTTATGGAATAGTATAAAATGAATATATACTAGATATATATGATATTTAAATCATTAATACTATTCATGATATGGTTTAATTATAACTACATGGACAATTCATTTCAAACAAGTTCATTTTTGACTAATGTATCAAACATCGACAAAAACGTCTGATATAAGCTCACATAATTAACTAATTATTATAAAATTTTAAGATGTGATATAAATTGGATTATAAACATTAAATTAGTTCCTTAAGCCATTATTAATTGTCCAATGTTAATTATTCAATAAATAATGAAGTCAACAACACAAGTCGGACTTGATATAAGAGATCCTACCTCAATCTTTCTTTTCATTAATTCTCCTTTATGACATTTATATGAAGCTCTATGTAATTATGTTGGGGATGTTCATTTTTATTCATCCTACTGTAATTTTTATGTTCATATGGTGAGAGACCCCATATTTTCCACATCATTTCATTTTAATATGTTTTAATTGGCACCCATAGGCTGCCGAATTTTCATAAGAAATTTTTTATCTCACTTTTTATTCCGTGATATTTCTATTGTTCTCCACTTATTGGTTGAATGTGTTGTATTGTGTACTGAATTTATATATATATATATTATCATTATATTCATGGTATTTTTTGATTCATTTGTTTCTTTTTATCTTTTGGTGATACAACTCGATTGATTACCACGAGGTAATGAGTATTTATCTCACTTTTTGTTCCTGTGAGATTCATGCTACACTTCCACTATTTACTTTTGTGTGCAGTATGTACTACCCATGATTTTATTATATTTTTAATATAATTTAATTTATGTGTATTTAAATATTCATTGTATGACCCTTCATTCATGGGGTGTATGTTTCGAAAGTTACCCAATTCGGTAAGAGAACCTTTCACCCTTCTCTTTTTAAAAGACATCATTTTGTTAGGTCTTTTAGTTTAAATATTACTATGTTGGGATATGTACATATATATCCTTATTGTTTTAAATGTTATGTAAAAGTGATGAGATACCCTTTTTATCTCTCATCATCTCATTTTCTGAATTTTAAAGAGGTGTCTTTAGGCTGTCGAATTTCTGTAATGGAAGTTCTTAACCCAATTTCAATTTTTTGGGTTAAACCTCTAATTCTTGATTATGCCATGATATCAATATGTGTGGATGAACTCTGATTGTTTTCACTTAATATCCACTAGTATTGGGTGTATTTATATTTTTCACACATATTTATGTAATTGATTTATCCTTAATAAAACGATACCGTCTTTGTATGGGACTTCGCCTCAATCTTCTTTCATTGAGGAATATTTTTTTATACACAACATTATTTTATATAGGGAATAAACCCCATTTAATTTTAATTTTATTCAAAATAAATATTTTTATATGAAGCATTTTAATAAACAACAAATAGAATGTTTTGTCTTACATATGCGGTGACAACAAATTCTCCACTACCGTGGCCATTATTTGAGTTTGGCTTCCTCTACAAGCCATAACTATTTTTAAAATGAAAAAAATACCACGTTATACTTTAATATTATTTTTGTATTGTAATTTTTTTGATAATTTTTTGATTATATAAATGTGTTGTATTGAGATCTTATGAGTGAAATGTTGAAATTTTATGTTTCCATTATGCATGTTTTATGTGATACAATTGTATTAGGGTTCATGGGAATTGTTTATGAAGACGAGTGGTTCCGTGATAAACTAAGGGAGGGTAAGCCCGATATATCTCTTCAATGCATTGGGTAACACGAAGGAGTTAAAATATAGGGTTTCCCCAAAGTGATTTAAGAAATATACTGTGGTGGGTGTTCCAAACGTAACCATGAGGGTTCCTCTCTAAGTATGAATGTTATAAATCCCTCAAGTTACATTTACATAATATGATTTCTATGAGTTATTCATAAATTTTATGATTTCATGTGTTATGTTAAAGTGATTATGTTTTAATAGTGCTGTATGATTTCATTTATTATTATGTACACATGGCCTAATGTTTTCTTTTCGTATTTTTATATCCCCTACTGAGCTTTTTATGCTCATCCCATGTTTATGAAATGTTTTCCACATGACATAAAGGTGAACATGGACAAGGATGGGATCATGTAAACACATGATATCTAAAACATGGAACCAGACATGTTTCTTTTTAAGAGTTTTTATTTTATGAAAAAAATTGAAACTGAGTAGAAGTGTCTACATTTTAATCTTGTGAGATGTAATAGTTATGTCCTAATTATCTAAAACTCTAAACCTGAATAGATCCTCAATGGGAATTGTTCATTTAATTCATTATTATGTAATGTTTTAAGGTCGGGTCCTTATACTTATTCCCTTTATCAGGAATTCGAATGAATTAAAAAATTACATTAAATTACCTAGAAATGTGGTAATGGTGTGTTTATTTCATATTTTCATAGAAATACATATCAATAATATTGGTTAGCGTCATAGATGTGAAACCTATTTGATGAGATATTGGGTCAAAGTTATTATATTACACATTGAATATTTATATGTGATTGTCGAAATTGGGAAATTAATTTATTCCTATTGAGCTCCTTTACATGTTTCTAAATATTAATATGGGATCTTTATGAATGAACTCCTAAATCCAATGAGAAATAATCCTAGAAGTGTGACACCCCGATATCTAAAGTAAGAACCTTTTATTCGATAGCATGTATGAAATGTGACACCAAGTGCATAAAGTAATATTGTAACCATATAATTTATAATATAATTCATTTTTAAAATTGATTCTATACATTAAAAAAACTAAAAACAGGTTTAGCGGGCATTACATGAAGGAGTGAAATTCCTTGAAGGCTTGTGTTCCACACAAGACCGAGTTTTATCAAACAATAATTTATTATTAAAATAAAATGACATATAAACTAAATGTTAGATTAGTTTTAATGAATAATAATATCTAACATATTAATATTACCTTTTATAAAAATATATAATGAATGAATTCATTACAAATTAATTATAAATGAATATAACATATAATTGAATGTAATGCGAATAATTTTATAGAAAATTATTTTTATGCTCAAAAATTATTTTATGATAATATATTAAATTAATTAAAATTATTGAGTGATATTCATTTAATATATATATTATATATTAATTAAAATATTTCAACAATCATCCATTAGGTTTGATAGACATAAGATACGAATAAACTCTATTTTACGCATAACAACCTATATTTATATAAAACCATTTTTACTACATTTACATGGAAAATCCTTATTAAATATGAATTTGGATTCTATAATTGATTATATATATCCAAATAATCTTCATAAATGAAAAATAAACATGATAATTATGTTATGGGTTGTTTTTGGTATTTTTTTAAATAAATAATTTTTTAATGAATAATTAAAAATACTGAATTTTAGTTCAAAATTGTTTTTGATGTAATTTATTTTTAATTATAAAATATAATATTTATAGATTTTAAATTTTAATTATATAATAATTTTTTCAATTAAAACAATTAAATACATTTTTATCCATTTCATTTTGAAATTTATTATAAAAACATAGTAATCTTTCTGACATGTTAACTTGAAAAACTCTTATTGTCATCCCGCCTACAGGGTGAATATTAAATTAATTTCTACCACATATGTGATTGAATTTGAAAAAATGGATTCCATATTTGTAATATTAATAAATTATAATTTCTAATAATATAAAATTTTTCTTGAAAAAACATCAGGGAATGTAATTAAAATTAATTACCATTATTAAGGTAAACATGAGCATAATAATGGACTAAACATTATTTTTCGAGCCCAAATGACCTATCCACTTGTCCAAAACCCATTGGATATCCATAAGTAATCCATGAACCTTAAATTATTGAGTTTGGTTTGTGTTTTATATTATTTTTTATAAAAACATGTTTACACATAACTGTTTTCCAAAAATCCCAAGTGAGTCCAATTCCTTCCTAATAAATGGCCAAAATGTATGCCCATTCGTCACACCTATCAAACCACATAGGATAATCCATTATCAACCAATATATAATTAAAAATACATTCCCATGACATTTAACCATCTATTTTTGTAAAAATCCTTCCTTGTAATATTTCTTGTATAAACCAAAATAAGTTTCGCAATTAATAGTTAACTTCTTTCCGTAAGTTTTTTAGTTTTATTTCTATTATCCATCTGTTGATATCTTCTTGTTATATACTTGTATAAAAAATCCAATATAATAAATAAAAATGATATTTTTATGGTTAGGGTTCTAACAACACTTACACACACATCCATCTAATTAATAACAAACATATTATTTCTGTGTATGGGGAATTACTACCTCACGAGAGGATTATTTTCCATTTTTCTGTTACCACCTCTCATGGAGGCCATTATGATAAAAAATATGTTTTTATATTATATATATGATATTAATTATATATATATACATATTTACTCCTTTAATTACATGTACAATTAATACAATCATTGTTTCATTAATACGATAACATCGTTTGAGGAAGTGTGGGCTACCACAGACTCAAAGCATTGTGATTCATTCATTCTACAAATGGAACATATAAAGGATTTTTTAGTTAAAAATATTTGAAAATAAAAAACTACATATGAAATTAATATCCTAATTACAATTCTAGAAATATACCATATATATATATGTTGCGGTTTCCTTATTACCATTTCACACACATAAAAATCTATAGCATTATTCGTGGACATGTTGACTACCACGTACTCGACATGATGTCATTAATTTTTCATCACAATAATTATTAATATAAGTATATATTAATAAGTTTTATTATATTTAGGGAATAGTAATCATTCTGGTATGATATGGTGTTACTTACCTTCTTCCCATAACGATCATTGAAAAATATGTTTGTTACTCAAGCGTACGTATGACGTTCCATCACAAAGATTGAAACATTGATTCATTTTTCATAACTATTTTTTTGATTAAGAAGTATAATTTATGTAAAAATATAATAATTATTTATTTATTAATTTTTTGGATAAATTATATATGACCCATTTTGACTATAGTTTACCAAATGTTGTCGTTTTTGACACATAATCTGAATTTGGTCAAAACAACCAATGAAAACATAATTGATTAAATGGTTTTATTAAACATAGAAAAAAGTGAAATGAAATTAATTATTATCAAAAAAATATTCTCATGAAATTATAAAATTAACATAATTTTTTTATATATAATATGTTAAAGGACATTCACCCGAACAAAATCTCATGTTAGGGGATTATAATCTCACTTCTTTTTACATCCATGTGATAAATTTCATGTTCACTACTTAATTTTTTAGTTTGGATTACATACTACACATTTTTATATATTATGTAATGAATTCATTTATCTTCATGGTATTTAAGGCTTTATTTTAATATTATACCTTCATGAGGATTATGATTTTGAATGATTCAAAGTGGAATTGGAAACATTGGATCGGTTGAGGATTATTTTCTGTAACAATAACTCTAATGATCTCTAAATATTATTCCTATTAAAGGAAATTAAATAAAAATTGTTTAATAAAACCTTTAGTTTTCCTCTCCCATTTTAATTCATTATATTTTCAAGTATTAGTACCATTTTCCCACTATTCGGTATACAAAATGTTTTAAAATTGATATTCAAAAAAACTGACTACATTTCTCCCTTTAGTTAGGGGACCTATTTTTTTTTATAAAAACCATATTTTATTAAAATATTTGAAAATATGTTTTTAAGATGAATTTTTAATTAAATTTTTACACTATTTTTCTTTTACCAATGATTTTAATGGAATCTTCTTGTCTCTTTCCGGACAAGGTATTTTTTGTAACCCATTTTTTCTTGAAAAAGTAATGTTTAATTTTACCTCGTATGAAATATATTGATATATCCACCATCATTTATCTGAAGCTTTCCATGAATTTTTAAATAATTTTTTAATGGATATATTTTTTATAATATATTTTAAATACAAAAGTATATTCAGTTTTTTTTCAAAACAAAATGATATTTTCCTCAAGAATGTCTATAAAAGATCACTTTATAAAAATTCCACTCATTAATGA
This sequence comes from Viscum album, assembly GCA_963277665.1. Classification (NCBI taxonomy): domain Eukaryota; kingdom Viridiplantae; phylum Streptophyta; class Magnoliopsida; order Santalales; family Viscaceae; genus Viscum; species Viscum album. Next base: position 733,978,212 of record OY728152.1, on the reverse strand, counting down.
AAAAACCCTTTATATTACTCATATTGGGGTATGTTGAATTTGTACCATCAATAATATTCCATTGGATGGTTTATGACTAATTTTGAAAAGGTTATTATGCACATTCACTTCTTTAATATATATTCTCACCTTAAAATATTCAATCTCATCTGATCATTGAATATTCCCTAATTATCAATATCATTTATCATTGATAATAATGTTTCCTAAACTCAATACCATTTTACATATACATTATACATTAATAGTTATTTTATTATTGGATGAAATATTGATAATTCTATATTTTTTATTCAATACACTTTATTGATAAGGTACATTGATATATTAATTATATATATATAATGAATGTTTTGGACTGAGGAGACATGGGTGGGACCGAGTTATAGATATCCACTTGATGCATCAGATGTCCCATAGGATGGGTCATTAGCTATCCACTTGATATGGGTTTTTACCCGATATTTTATTAATTCTTTTGTGAATGGACTTGATGGTAAAGGTAACATGTACTTAGGAAACATGGAAACCAATATTCAAGAACTTGCATCACATTATTTTTACTAATTATTCATCTATGAAATTTTTTGTTGAAATATATGTGGATACATTCCATTTTCAGTTATTTATATAGAATGTGTTTCATTTTATTACCTTTACAAATTTATTTTTACTTTTCTAGTTATTTTGATGGATGTGTTTTTAGTTATTACATTTCCATATTTTTTATGCAATTCCATTCAGTTTATTGATTATAAAAAATAGGTGTTCTCTTATTTAACTTTATATATTTACTATTATCATTGATTATTTATTGTTTCTTGGATAATTTTACCACACTGAGCATTTGAGCTCACCCTTATTATGTTTCTATCCATAGGAATCCAATATATAAGAATTATATGAAAGAATATCCTTAAGGGAATAAAGATTTCACTAAATTTATTTATTTATTAATATAGAAGAAAAAAATAATGTTGTAATTAGTGTATTCATTTATAATAAAATACACATTTATGCATCTGTTTTACCAAGACTACAAAAATCTAGTTCCTTCAGGGCTTGATTCCTTGTTATAATTCCAATGTAATTGGTCTCATAAAATATCTCCAGGCTATACATGGATAATTTTCAATAAGAGGGTCACACACTATGTTTTCCCATTGATCAATATTAAATTATATTTGACATTAGTTAATGAAATAAATAATTTTCTCAAGATAGAGAAATAAATTTATTCAAGTTAATTTCATCACATAAATTGTGTAAATAATTATTCACATGCTTGTGAATACAATATTTATTTTATTTAATCAATATTTTAAAAAAATTTAATTCTTTAGATTGTGAGTAAAATATTTATTTATGAATAAAATATTTAATCACTTATTAAATAAATGGTAGAGGATTTTTAATGGAGAAAAACAATGTTAGGTGTAAAATATTAGTTAACAACATAGTTACATAATCATTATTATTTCACAGGTTTGGGTAGACAAAGTAATAATAATTATACAATTATTATTATGAGCCATGGGATTTATTAAAGATAATAAATGTAATTTAATCTCTGGTATGAAATTAATTAATATTTTATGTCAAATATCAACTCTATAAATTGGTGGTTACATCTATTGTGTAGAGCGTCCAAAAAATGACAATAGAGAATGGTTGCACCCAAAATATTCTCTATCATCCCCTCCATCTCTCTATCTATAAAGAATGAGAAATGGAAGACGGATTTCCTCATGACCAATGAACAAGAGATCATGTGTGAACAATGCACGGAATTCTACTAATCGTGCTAGCACCTAGTGATCAAGTGGAATTGGTTAGTGGTCATATGAGTACATTTCAATCAATGATAGAAAGATTATATACACGAATCCTCAAAATTAAATGAAGGTAATACCAAAATCCCTTTTTGGATAATCAACATTCACTAGTGTAGAGATTTCATAATAATAAGTATTTATTTGTTTTGATATTAAATAAATTAATTATAATTATTGATATTCAAGATCATCACTGGTTGTTTTAGGAAAAAAATTAAAATTAATTCTAATATATCACCCACATCCACATGATTATGTTGTTCCTAGAAACATTATCATTTATGGATAAAGGATTTAATATGGAAATTATGGGAATAATACAAATAAATTTCTTCATGGGAATGATTATGAAGAGAATTAGAATGGTTCTATGAATATTGGTTATATTTCTGATGAAGAAGTTATTACAAATGGCATATTAATGGAACATGTTTTAAGGAAGAAGATTTTGAATCATCATTAATGGTGTATGAAGAAGGTGTTGTTATTGAATTGTTAAGGTATTAGTTTTCATGTAATAATATACTTATCAGTGGTATCTTTTTTTATGAGCATGAAACATCAATAGATTTTTTCACAAATGTTTTTCCTTATGGAGTTTCAACAATAGGTTAAATGGTACTAATAGCATATAAAACTGATTTGATATAAAATGATATTAAATGAAACACATGATTAAGGGAAGTTAAAATTTAATATTTTCCTAATGTTGATATAATTATATTAATATAAGGAGTTTATGGATATGGATAAATTAAATTTGATATTATAGATGAAATTCCAATGTCCCAAAGGCCTTCATTTTTTATGGATTTTTGATAATCCAACATTCACGAGGTGATGTGGAACGATTTTATATTATAGATGACATTGGAAATGGATAATGATGTTTTGAAAAAGTGGTAGATGTTATCATCGATGGAAAATGCAACACTATTGGATTTATGGAATATATTCAATTGTCTATGGTTTTATTAATGAAATAATGAGTCATTTATATTTTCAATAATGTTTTATTATAATTTAGGTTATTATCTTATTTTAAGAAAAAACAAAATGAAAATATTCAAATGTTTGGTATGTTATAATTGAGGTTTAATTCATGATATTTTGTGTTTTAATGCTAAGTTTATTCTCATAAATTAATCAACCTTCTTTATAAATTTCGAAATATTGATGTGTTATAAGGTTATCCATTTATAGAATGAGTTATGTTGTGTTTTTTATGAGGTTTTAGATATTAACATATTTTTTCAAAATATGAATATTTATGAATAATTTTTGATAAAATTTTTGTTTTTATTTGGACTAAAGATAAAAGGAATAAGTTATCATTTTTATAGATATTATAATCTGTTAAATGTAAATTTTAGTGCATTAGGAATAAAAAGAATAAAAATTTTGGATATTCATTTATCAAAGTAATTGATGAATTTTTAAATTATAGATGAACGAGATTAATTTTTTTTTATGAAATATTAAAAAAAATCCAGTATGTATATTTACTTGTATTATTATATAGTAAACTAATTACTCATATTTAAAAATTGACATTGAAACCAAATTTTTTCCTTGTAACATTATATGGAAGTGATGTTATTTTAAATAATTATAGGTTAATGGTTTGCAGTCCCTCAACTATACCTAGAACATTCACTTTCTCGGGGTCACTATTCTCTATTAGTCTCCATCAGTTTATGGGTGTTAGTTTTCTCTCCTACTTCGATGTTGTCACATCCCACATACGCTCTCCTATTTGAAAACCAATTTTATATTGTTCCAAATAACTCTTATAGATCAATTTCTCTTTTTCAAGTTGATTTATTAACATTCTTTTTATGATTTCGGTTTCTATGATGAAATTTTCAAAAGTTAAAACATTAATGATCAAGATGAATATCAAGTGTAAAAATCCTTTGAAATAGGTAGGGGTATGTAACACACTAATGATTTATAAAATATATATATTTTTTAAATTAATTAATTATTTTAATATTTTGTGTTAAATGCTACATAAAATATAACATGTGATAAATGAAACATCATGTTTATCATGATTTATATACATCATTGAGTTTTTCTAGTGTTATACACATTTATTAGTTTTCTTTGATATGGTGAATGACATGTGTTTCCACGAATCAATGAATAAATAAATAATATTATTATAACCTATCTATTATGTAGGTAGATATTGATATCTTTTTCTATTTTCTAAATTATACATATAATTATCCTATGAAAAATATTATTATTTATAAATTCTTAGTAAATAATAAATTAATTTTTATTAATGAAATTATATTCGTCAAAAATGTGTTCTCTTAAAAATGATATTTATTGATTATTTTTTGAGAATATTATATATTTTACTTTTAGAAATATTATTAAATTTATGTGATAAAAATAAATTATTTCTTGGAGACATCATATTAAAATTATATTATGGGGAAATGAAGTGATTTTTAGATAATATTGACTTTTAGGGAATAGTGAAAATAATTACTTTTATAAAACTATCAGTTCATTTCAAAATATTTAGTAATTTAAATTCTCAAATATTTTCTATATTAGCATAAATATTATGTATTAACATTTTATCCACTTATTACCATTTTAATCATATTTTTAATTATTTTATTAAATGTTTAATTTTCTGTTTCATAACAGGGTTTTTTTCTGAAAGATGTTTGAATGTGCGTACTGTTTTACAATTTTCAATAAATAAAATAAAAAATAACTGGGAAAGAGTTAAAGGAAATTTATAAAATATATATCAGTTAATTTTAATTTATCTTCCTACATTTAATATAATTAGACACAAAGTTTTTATTAAATCATCTTATCCTTCAAAAAATACACATCTTGAAAACTAGCTTTTTCATCAAATATGTGCGTTATAGTTTAATATACATTTTATAACAAGTTTATAAACATATATTAGAAAAAATAAATATCTTTTTTTAATTAGTTTTTCAAAATTACCTTAGTGTTAATTTTTGGGGTTTTTTTGAAAAGACTCAATTTTTTATGAATTGTGAATTATACAAAATTTTAGATGAAAAATTGATTATTTAATTTATTTATCAAATTAAATTATATTTCAAAAAATTTTAATATAATATTATTTAAAATTTACAAAAATTATTCTAATTTAGGAAATTTTATTCAATTTCATATATAATTTGGATAAACTGTATTGGTAAACATTTGAAACATTTCTTTTTGAATCCCCATCTTTTTCATCACTTGTGTGAGATTAATTTTAAATTAAAATTTTCTTATTAAATCTATTTAATTTAAAAAATTTAATCCTTTTTTCAGTAATCCAATTTTATATTTTATTATAATCATAAATTATTTTTTTTAAAAAAATTATTCATAAAACACAATAAAAATTATTTACCATGGTTAAGGTTTAAATGAGTTTAATATGTGTTAAAATAAAACAATAACGGTAAAAAATAACCTTAAACTTATAGATCATATATTTTCTATCGATATTTTGATATTATCACTTATATTATCGATAATGGTCTATTATTAGAGCCTTTTTTGATGATAATAATTTTTTTGAATTCATTCCATCAAAAAAGTATAAGTGTGTCAGTCACCTCACTTATAGAAGGCCACCCTATCTACTCTCCTCTTCACATATACATAAACTTATGGTTCAAAAAATACCATCCCAAATAACATAAAAATTGCCCTCCTATTATCCTAGATGCTGTATTTTTGAGATAAATCCAATGTATGAATGGTTTTAGTGCAAACCAAAGGAGGGAACTCGAAGAATAGGGCGTGTTCATCAAAAAGTGCTTATTTATTTATTTATTCCTCCACCTCATTAAATTATTATTATAAAAAAATTATATGATAAAATAATTATAATATGTATAATGATATGTTATTATATTTATTTCCAAAAATAAAACTATACCACTTTTATGAAATCAGTTACGAAATCATCGATTATGTGTACAGTGTACTACCACCTCCCAAACTGATGTCGTACACTATCATCTTATCATATCCAATGATTGGAAGTAATGATGTAGTTATTTATTATAAATCTAATTTATGATATTTTTATAGTTTTTAAATTATTATAATACACATACATTCATGATTTCTATTTTTTGGTAGCACAATAATTTCACTCATGTGTACGGAAGACTACAACTTCACAGAGCAGTGTGATTCATTTATACATTACAAGGAAGGTAATTAGGATATTTTTAATGAAAATGTGTTATATTTTTGAAATAAAAATTATTATTTGATTATTCTATATCATTTACTTTAATTTCTTTATGTTGATGGAGAAAATAAAAAGAACGTCCATGCATACACATGACTAACTATCTCCAAAAATGGTGTATTTCATTTCTATAATTAAATTTTATAGTTCAATATAAAAACATATATAATGAATAAATATGAAATTTACATCATGTTTAAAATTTTGGAGAGTTAAGAACCTCAATAAGATGTAGAGGATAAGAAAATAACCAATGAAAACATACATAACATAAAAAATAGTTGTTTCCCAAAACACGACATCAACATGGAATTGTTAATAAACGGGTGATAAATGGACACAATTAAATCTTGTATGGTATGATGAATATTTTTATGGTTATTTAATATATTAATAGTGAGATTATATTGTTTATAAAGTCTGTTTGAACTTGTATGATGGATGTCAGGACATATGGCAAGGTTTTCTCCTCTCACTTTTATTTATGAGAGATTTATGTCGTATTTACCACTCATTTTATTTGTTATATTGTGTATATAAATAAAATTTATGTATTATATAGTTATAATGATGCAAATTACTAGTTCTTAAATAACCATTTTAAAATCTCTTTTTCATGTGGATTACGGTTAGAAAGTTACTAATGCGGTAAGGGATGTTTGTCTTAATTTTCATTTATTGAAATATATGTTATGTTATGCCCATATATTATTTACTAAGGTTCAAATAAAACCCATTTTAAATGTAATATAATGAATTATGTTTATCGTGATTATATTTTATGATCTATTTAATGTTATTTCTTCAACGGATTACATTACAATGTTACCAATTTGGCACGGATTTTATTTAATAGTATCATTGTTAAGCATGGTTGTGTAAGGTTATGTATATAATGATAAAATTTAATTATTAATCTATCAATAAACTAAATAATTTTATCATCCACTATATTTTTTTAGAATAAATGTTTTACCATCATTTCCAACTCATTATGGGCACAATATTTCAAAATGATGTTTTTATGGAAAATTATATTTTCAGTTGAAAACCATTTTCTTCAAAAAACATATTTTCTAATATTATTTCAAAATTGTATTAAAATTATAAATATGATTTATTAAAAAAAATTTTACCCATGTTTTACTTTGTACAAATTTTTTTATTATAATCTTCATGTCTTTTTCTATATAATTCTCATTTAGTTTTTGTAGAAAATGTGAATAGAATCTCTATTTTTATGTAATGCATCAACTAGAAAATAATTCCTACTACCATGAGTACTCAAATATGTCAATATTCTAAAAATATACATTCTTATTTTGAAATATAAATTTTCCCTTAATATTTTTGTTTTTTCGAAGAGATGATTTTATATAAATATATATTATTACACAAATATAAAAGTGTTATTAAAAGTGGGAATGCTATTTTTATAGAGAAAGTTTTTAAATAATATTTAATAATTCCTTTAAAAGTTTTCATGTTTATTTTTAACATAATTTATTTACCAAATATTTTATGAATAATTTATTTTAAAAAGCGATTTTCAATAAATTCGTTCTCTTTATGAAACATTCCATGTGACTTTTTATTCAAAATAATTATCAATCGATGCCAAAATCCTTAGTGGATACTTATGAATTACATGGAATGTGATCTTACGATAAAATTCCTATTTTATCTCTAAATGTGTTTTTATGATTACATGATGTTTATGAAATCCATTTATCTTCTACAGGTCATATAATTAAAAATAACATATAAAGGAATGATATTTTTCATAGGGTTATGATATAATGAAATGATTAAATGACTAGGAAATTGGTCTCATTTATAAAGGAAATTATATAGTTATATAGTTATGAAACCCATTTAATTCATGTTTTATGATGTGATAAATGTTTTTATGATCTTTTGGAAGACATAGATATGATTTTTCTTAGGAGATGTATGGGATATATATCTCCTTTCAATTCATTGGTTAATGATTTATATCACATGAGATAGATTGGATTGGAATATTGAGATAACATGGTTTAATAACAGTGTTCATATAAATTGATGGTCTGGGGAGTGAACCTTTAATACTATAATGGTTTGGGGTGTGAACCCATTCAATTATGATAGAATTGGTAGTGATCCTTGACTATTGTTGAAATGATTTTCTATTCTTACGTATTTTCCAAAAATATTTGTCTTATAAAAATTTTATTCCCTAATGCATAATATTATATTTTTCCTCTATTATTTATGACTCATGAACTACCAATCTTTTTTACATGACTGATGAATATGAAATTACTATTTGTTGATTTTTCCATAAAAATAAAATCTAGTTACGAAAGTTGATAATTGAGTTATATTATATTATTCTTTTAATTTTGGTTATTCCACAAACTCATTATTATTATTTTTTGATTAAAGTACATTGGGAATATTCTTATTCGTTATAGTAAAGAATGATCTTATGTGTTCCTAATTGTGATTTTGACATTGAATCACTTATTTAATATGTACTCTGAATTAATAACAAGCGAAAACAATTACCATTGTTAAATTTGTTGCAAAAATGGTGGATGAAATGGATGTGTTTATTATATTCAAATGGGGTTGTTCATTATTTTTACATTTAAAGAGATTCAATAAAAATTTTATGATTTAAAATCGAACAATTTTACATTCCCACTCTCTTTTGGTATGATTTATGTTCTCTAGATGAGAACTTATGTATCCACGTTTGGTCTAAAAGGATATCCTACGAGTGGAATTTATATAATCATTTTGAGACTAGGGATTCAATAGTTTGGTTTCCAACTTGATTATATTGTTTATATCATTGCATCTTTTTCTATAACAATATTAAATCTATTAGAACTCAGAATTATTCGTTACTACTTTACCTTTATTTCAATTTATTAATTTCTTTTGTTATTTGTATCCCTTTTAATTTATTTTTACAATATTTTTAGTAATTATATGAAAATTTTCATAATGATCCATAGTTTTTTACAATGTTTATTCATTAGTATTACTATGGATTTTTTAATTTCATTCCCATTTATTTCATATTTTGTCCCTAGAGTATGGATCCATAATATTATAGTAGTCTCTTCTTATAGAATGTGTAATATAGTGACATTATTATTAAAGAGATAAAAAATTTATAATTTACTAGAATCAAGGGATGTGAATTGATGTGATATAAGACAGATTGAGTTATATTATCTCTAGAATTCAATTGGTGGATTTGGACACATATGATATCATAGGGTCCTATAATTTCGTTAAATGGTTTGAGTATGTTTTATGATTTTTTGGAACCTATATTTTTTTTATAGGTGGGTTTAAAAGATTGTTGGGAAAACATAAAGTGGTTTGACATGGATTACCTCATAATTTAATATTTTCTAAAATATTTGTTATTCAATATAATTGTTTCAGGGATATTTAATTTTACTATTGGACAAAACCTATCATGTATTATGTAAATTGTTTTTATATAATTTTTTATTTGTCTCATTTTTTTGGATTCTTGTACAAAATGAAAGATGAGATCATTCATAATGATTATTTATATATTTATTATATATGTGTTATTATAGTATGTTATAGAGACTGGTAACCTGTTGATATCTATGTATGTTTCTTATGATAATTTACATTCAATGGATTATAGTGCTTTTGGGATTAAAAATTAAACCTATTTTTTGATGGAATTATTGTTATATAAATATATAGATAGTGTTTTTTATATTTGTATAACATAATGGTATTTATGACCCAAAAGATAATGGGGCAGAATGGGATAATGAAAATAGGTTCCTTGACACTCATTCAAAATTTCCCCTTTCCCATGGGTTGTGTATAGTGGTTCCCCAAAACTTATGGATTAACCTTTCATTTAATTAATTTTTAGTTTCCACATGATTTTATATATCAAGATGAAAATATAATTTTTGAAAAATGTTCTGTGCTAAAAATTTATATTTTATCCACCTGGTGGTGTGGGATTTATCCATTAGAAATTATTTATTTTGGTTAAATGATATGTGGGGTTGTATAATTTTCTCAAACACTATTCATGCATTCACATGATTATTCATTTTTTGGAGATGATATCTTTTTATGGTGGATGATAATTCCTCACACTAATACCCTATATATATACAATAGTAGATATGAAACATAACTATTAAAAAGTAATATAAATGTTTTTAATCCCATCTCTATTAATGTGTCTATTAAAGAATGGCCGATGGATATATCCTATGGACACTAGGAATGGTTCTTTTCCAATATACTCCATGGTAAGATAATTTTGGATATAACTAATGCAACATGGAACATAGTCCATAAAGGAAAAATTTCCATGGTTTGGGTCTCATGGATATAGATTGTCAATGTGGGACAACATTTTTCTTCGTCGCATAATCATGTATATATGATAAATAATATAAAAATGTAACAATTATAGGATTGAAACCTATGCCCCCTAACATACATGAATAAAACCTTATCCTCTTTAGTAAAAGTAATAATAATAATACATTCCAGATGTTCTCTATATATATTAGAATCCTAAATAAAAGCCCGAAATTTTTCAATACTAGGCATCTGGAATATCATCAATCAAAATAAACCATTATGCTATAAAGAAATTGGATTTATTAATTATTCTAAGTCTTAAATAAATATGTATATGAAAAAATCGAAAATAAAATAGAAATTATGATTTTATAACATAACATACCCATTGGTTTCATCGAATTATTCCCCTATACAATGATTCTCATATGTTTCATTAGTGTATAAATATATTTATATGTACATTTTAAATAAATTTTTTCTATAGTACTATTATAACTATAATTATGTTCCCATTGTTATATCATTAAACAATATCCACATGCATGTAATTCCTATGGCTCAATCATTTTTAACCCTAACCTATAGCCATATTCATTTATAGACCATGGCTATAGGGTCCCTTATGTAATTTATTTCATTCATATAAACAATCCAATGTGTTTTTCCATTCCCACTACACCCTATATATATTTTTATTTTTAACCTTTTACTATATATGACCTTTTTCCAGGGAAAAACCTTATGATTGCTTTATGTTAGAGGATATAACTATTTTTTATCATAACTATTGGAATTTTAATCCCAATAATTTTTATTGATTGATGTATGGATGCTTAGTGGCATGTTTGGAGTTTTTTTTAAATTAAGAGGATAGGTCTCAATGAGGTGTTGGAGAATGGAATTACTTGGAACAACCTCAGATACCAAAAATTTTTGTTACCAATATGGCTCGTGACAGGGTTCAATTGGATTTATGGATACCCACTGGATAGAAACAGGTGACTAAAAAAACACTATTGAGAACAATTTCACACAATAAATAATGAAGAAAATGAAGTGAAATTCTTACCATAAGTTTGATATGGCAATATCATAAATTAGACTTCCCTACAAATTGAATAAATTGTTTCAAAATAAAACAAGAAGTAAAAAAAGAAAAAATGAGAATAAGAATCCACAAATAAATGGGTCATTGAATGATGAAAAGAGTATAAATGAAATGATAAAAGTATGAATAGATAATTGTTTAAAATAAAAAAATTATTATAATAAAAAAAAGAAGTTTTTATAATATGAAAATGAATGATGTAAAATAAAACAATAATAATACAATGAAAAGTAAAAAAATTCAGGATAAAAATAAATAACAATAATTAAAAACATGATCATAATATTTCTATAAAAGAAACTGTGTAAAATATATGTAATAATTGGAAACCCTTATGGTCCAAGTGAGACAATCCTATGTCTAATCTGGAAGAACCATATATTAACGTATAATTGAATTTACATGACAATAACCTCACAAAATTGTCTATCCTAGACTCCCTAGTGGAACTTAAAATATTTTAAAAATATCATATTCAAGATGATGCATGTCAGAGTATGATAATAAATATTAATGAAACCATCTTGTAATCCCCTGTATAGAATCCTAGAATTACATGATGCTAGGTATTGGAGGTTTTCTAATAGTTTTCAAAATCAATAACCATACATAGGGGAAATCATCACAATATAAATCCTCATCCCACCTCAATAAAAACCTTTTATAAATAACCCATTCTAATTCACATGAATAATAAACAATAATTAAATTCAATCACAAAGTCCTTGAGATAATATAAAGAATGGTTTCATATGTATTTAACTCTAACACCCCAATATTTTAGAGAGAATAAAATTCTTTTTGTGAGAATATTTTACTCGAAAAAATGAGCTTAAACAACCCATGGAATACGATACATTAAATATAATCCCTTAGATAACATGTAGAAAAAAACAACACCAAGTCAAAATGAATTGAAATATAGTACATAATTATACATAGATTTTAAATTTTAGGTTACTATTATTACTAAATATATTATCAAAATTATTTTTCTCTTGTAATTAGGAAAAAAATAATCATTTAAAAGGACTGATTTTTTTTTGAAAAATAGTTAATTTTTTATAAAAGGCAGTTTAGTCACACATCCCACACATGATTTAATATTAATTTTAAAGAATTTTAAAAAATTATTTTATATAATTAAATTATTTTTTATTGTAATATTAAAATTATCATATGGTGAATTTATATTACTAAACTAAAATGGTCCACATTTTGATAAAGAGTGATGATTACTAAATTTTAATTAAAAATTTCTTTTTAATTTAAAATATTTATTATTTTAAATTACATTTTGAGTTTGTTTAAATGTAAAATTAGTTCTATTATTTTTAAATTAAAAAAACTTATTAAATTTTATTGATTTTAATTATGAATTTTGATATAATATCATTGCAATATTTTGAAAATAATTTATTTAGAAACCTGCATTTGCATCATGTCTACGAGAATAATTTTAAATTATGACCTTCAAATTATTTAAATGTAATTTTTCTAAAATGTATATTTATTTGGAATAATCATAATTTATATTTTATAATAAGTTTAAATTAATTTTATAACAAAACTAATAGTAAATATAGTAAAAATTAATCACTATGGTGAAAGTAAAAATAGGATTACATGCGGGTAAAACTAAGAAGAGAAGGATTAATAATGACCAACCGTGTTTTAAAAATCATATTGAATGTAAAGACCCATAAAATTCAAGGGAACTTTTTTTATTAATTTTCTTTGGGATTTTACAAGAGCACAGTTTCTGACGGCACCTGATTCTGAGGCCCAGTGTGCCCGGAATATTTTTCCAAAGATTAGCTCGGGTACGTTCAGTGAACGAACGAGCGGGTTTTCTTAACTTTTGAACCAGTGCTCAGAATCGAATTCTGAGGGCACCAATGAATTTGCAGTGTCGGTAATTGCTTAGGAACACCTTTTCTGGAGTTGCGTTTACGCAGGAGGTTTTGTTAAAAATTGTGGAAGGTAAAATATAACTAAGCTTCAGTTTTATTTTATTTTCACAAAGTGGTTATCCGTTAAGTGGAAGTTGGGAAACTATCCTACATAGGTTATGAGGGCGGTGGGGCCCACACGAACCCCACCCCTTCATATTCCCTAACTCTTTGAACTCACCATTTAATTAGATAACTTATGTTAATTAAATAAGTGAGTTTAATTTGAATGTTTGAAATCAAAACTTAAGGCATAGTTAATAAAATAGACTAAAAACTTATTTTATTGTTGTTGGAAGCTTGTTGAGAGTGTATTGGGGGAAGAAACTCTAGGTGCTTCTTCATCGTCGAAGAACGCAAAGAACGCGCGAAATGCACCGATCTCCGACGAAGAATGCTGAATCCTCGGAGATCGACTACATGATACCGTATTCCGCGATGCCAACGACGTTCCTTCCATGATGCCTTTTTCCATGACGTTCATTTACACGACGATTAATCGTTCAAGAATGATCGAGGTAGGGGATTTATTTGATGTTCGTTATTACTTCGGTCACCTTTTCTTCATTTCAAATTGAGCCACATGTTTCGGTAATAACGGGACGAGGTCAGACCGCATGAACATGGCCGACACTCTCCCCATGTTTTTTTGATTTTATTGCATCTCATTGAAAGGTGGTGCGATGTCGTTGCACCGTGCAGAATCAATGGGAATGGACAAGGATGTGTGGCGTCGTCGCGCCGCGCCGATGAAGTCAAACAAGGTCGTGGCGCCGTCGCGCCATGCCAGAGAATCACAAAAACACCACAACTGGAGCGGGGCTGTGGCGTAGGGGCGTGGCGCCGTCGCGCCGCCCCAGACGAACCAAGGCTGTGGGTAAGGCCGGTGCGGAGAAATACCGACGGTCGGTTCTGGGCCACCAGCATCGGAGCAGGGGGGACTGGCCAGCATTGGTCCCATGGTGCATCAACTGGATGGCTGGAGCGGGCTGGCCGGTTAGAGGAAGAGCTGGGGGTTAGTAACCCCCGGCTGGCCGAACAAGAGTGGCCCCCCACATGGGGGCCGCGATTACAAAATAGGGGGGGCAGTGCCCCCACCCCCCCATCCCCTCGGCCGAAACGGCCGAGTCACCTGGTCGCCGGACCGCGCCAGCCAGGTTGGGCCACGCCAAGTAGGCCAGACCCAGACCCGGGTCGGGTCTTCCCAGTTCGGGCCGACCCAGGGGGTCTCAGGCTGGGTCGGTCCGGGCCCGAAACCCCCACTTCCGGACCCCTTTCGTTCTTTTGCCCATAACATGGGATACTAACATCCAATCGATGCACCATCATTTTAGATACGATACTTGGGTCGAGAGGGTCGTTTTGATATATTATACTCAAGTTTTCGGAGTACTTTGTGTTCAGCCGGGTTGGTTCGTACACGAAACCAACCGGGCCCTCAGAGCGGAAACACTTATAACATGAGCTCCGGATGTCGGATTGACGTGCCGTTAGCTTTGTTGGATTCCTCTTAGTGATACAGAACTTTTGGCTTACTTCACTCGAGGTTTGGAGGTAGTTGGAGTACGTTAGGGTTGGCTTAGACTTAAGATCCTACCGGGCCCCTGGGACGAGAAGGCCAATAACTCTCAGACTGGGCGTCCGATTGATGTGCCATCTGTGATGTTGAGTTCCTGTTGACGATACGGAACTTTTGGATACATCAACTTCAGAATACGTGTCAGTTGATGTATCAGCCCCTCAGCTCGTGGAGCGGACCCTCCCGAACGATCTTGCTGTGTGCGGGAACCCTAGAGCTGGCTGCGACTGTGATGACGACAATGACTATACAGAAATCCATTGTGGATTCGACGGAAGCACTCAGTGATCCTAGGCGGATCTGTGCTATCGATCATGTGTGGGTACGATCCTGTGTGGGTCAGCGCTCAGCGGTCCTGTGCAGGCCAGTGCCTACAGATCCTGTGTGGGTCCGATCCTGTGTGAGTCAATGCGTGGGTTAGTTACCTAGCGATCCTTTTTGGGTCATTGCAGGGGTTAGTACCTATCGATACTGTGGGGGTCTGATGGCTAAGATGAATCAGTGGCTACATCTGATCATTTCTATTGTCTCACGAAGAAGTATACCTATGTATGCTAAATCTTGTTTTGAATTCCTATATGGATTGTGTTGTGATATCCTGTGTGGATTACTTTTTGCTTTCCTGTGTGGATTGGGTTGTACTACAGCTCGGATGTTGGAGCCAAATGAGAATTTGTGAGTTATGTATATATATGTGCATATACCAAAGTAGTGTCGGATGATAATTTTTGATTGTATGTTTCCGTTGTGGATTATCCTTTGTGGATTCTGGGAGGCCGTTGGGGGTCTCAGGGCCCCTACTGAGTAGCTTATACTCACCCATGCATAGGCTACGCCTGCACTACGTTGTGTTGGTTGCAGATGGCGGACAACATTGATTGTGGTTTGAGGCTTGCGGAGCAGGATGATACGTAGAGGTGGACCAGTGGGTGGGACATACTCAGAGCGGACGGCTGGACCCGAGGAGCTGTGGAGCCTATCTGTACCCACCCTTCAGGTGGGACTCTAGTGGATGGCTTGAGGCTGTGGCTTTACTTTTTAGTTTTTTGTTTTCCCTTTTCCATTTGTACTTTATATACAGTTTGGGTTTGTATTCTGGCCCACTTACTTTTCTGCACTTACTGTTGTACCCAGTTTTTTACATAGTGTTTAATTCTGATTTCTTTCTCTAAGGTTTTTTTACTTTACAAAAGAAATGCCTTCCCTTTTTACCGGTAAATACACCTTGGTGCTAGTCTCCAACCCCTGACTTATGGAAGGCGGGCTTGGGGTAGTCACAACACGGGACCCGGGGACGGGTCGTGACAAATTGGTATCAGAGGAGTTCGGTTCTACCACAGAACATTGGAATCTGTTCTTTCATCTATGTGAAGCTATAGTGTTAAGTGTATTAGGTGTGGTTATCAGTCCAGGGAGTCCAGTGTTGGCCCGACAGCCGACGTATCCGTACACCAGGACCCTGAATTCTGATTTCTGACTTAATGCATGAAAACATTGATTGCATGTGTGTTTAAATTTTTCTTTGTAATTACTTTATGTCAGCTCACCAGGTATACTGTTTGATCGTGACACACCTGTTTCTTTCCAAGATGGCCCCATGATGGCATCCAGCTAGGGTTCCGGGCGTTGTGTGTGACGACAGCCCACCGAGCGACGAGTCCCCGGTATATGGCCCTTTGACAGCAGAGTCACCGGCAGTGCCTCTACCCGCTTAGCCACCGATGCTACGAGCCCTAGCTGCTGACGATGCACATCACCTTAGTGCACTGCATGAGTTTCAGCATCAGTGACCGCCAAGGTTTCATGGGGAGATAGACCCTCAGGCAGCCTAGGATTGGCTGGAGGCAGTTGTGAGAGTATTCAGGTTAGTGAGGACACTAGCAGACCTCATGGTGATCCTCGCAGCGAACCTCCTGCACGCAGCAGTAGGCTAATGGTGGAGCTTTATGCTCCTAGGGGATGACAAGGTATCTCTCCTCTGGATGGACTTTGAGAGCCTCTTCCTCTCAGAGTTCGTCCCAGCCACCCTCCGTGCAGTGTGCATCCAGGAGCTACTACAGCTACAGGAGGGTAGCTTGATAGTTTCCCATTATTCAGTGAGATTTACAGATCTCTCGCGTGAATCAATAGATATGGTACGAGACCCATTCTTTCGGGCTCGGACCTTCGACCAGGGACGGAGGAATGAGATCAGGGTATTGCTGATCTCCCTCAGCATTCCGACACAGGCTGGGGTTCTGGAGCGATCCCTTCTGATCAAGATCTTCCTTGCTGAGCCTACATCAGCAGCAAGACCTACCGCAGGGCGGCACGTCGCAGAGTCATCAGCAGTAGGAAGTCGACGGATGACACATGGGTCCTGGCAGACCAGACCCTCAGGCAGACGACCTCAGGATACAGGCTCAGAGGTGCGGGGCACTCAGCGCGGAGCCAGTCTTTCGAGAGGTAGACAGTGCTACGCATGCGGCGGGTAGGGCCACATGGCTCATGATTGCCTGACCCGCCATGCGCAGGAGCATCAGACGGTTGAAGGACCACCCAGGCAAAGGCAGAGGGTCGACCATGGCGGTCCGAAGGGAGTAGGCGGACGTGGCAGAGGAGCTGGCCGAGCAGCAGTTTGTGGGCGACACTTTCAGGCTCTACCACCACCACCACTAGGAGGCCCACCCCGACTACAGGGAGCCGGCAGGCAGAGGCAGACACAGCTTCAGGCAGTGGAGGCCTATGACCACGGCGTGCCTGAGATGATTCGAGGTACCATCTGTGTCTATTCCACCCTTGCTGCAGTTCTTATAGACATAGGAGCGAGTCATTCTTTCATAGTCGTTGCCCTTATTCGTAGCTCAGAGATTCCAACAGAGCTGTTGGCTCGATCCTTATGGCTAGAAACTTCTACAGAAGCATACTCGACGATTATGCACTGGTTCTCACAGTGTGAGCTTACTCTTGGAGGAGAGAGTTTTGGCTGGGATCTTCTTGTAGCGGCGTCGAGGACTTACTACGGAATCTTGGGCATGAATTGGTTATCTATAGTCCATGCTAAGATAGACTGCATTAGGCGCAAGGTGCGATGTGTACGCACTTATGGGAGAAGGTTCACCTTCACTAGTGAGAAGGGAGACTTTTTAGCACAGGATTGACTCACGCAGATGAGAGGACTTCCCATCACTCATCAGTTGGCTAGCCTCATCCTAGGAGCAGTTGACGTGCGACATCCTCGTTTTCCTACAGTGGTGGATCAGTATGCGGACATTTTCCCCAACGACGTTCCAGGACTACCACCTCACAAAGAGGTCGAATTTTATATTGACCTGTACCCTAGGACAGCCCCAATATCCACCCCAGCATATCGGATGGCTCCCTCCAAGCTTCGAGAGCTACGGGTACAGCTGGAAGACATGCAGGGCAAGGGATTCATCCGACCCAGTGTTTCACCCTGGGCTTCCCCGATATTGTTCACCAAGAAGGCGGACGGGAGCTTGCGACTTTGTGTCTACTATCGTTGCCTGAACCAGGTGACTGTGAGGAACAAGTATTCACTTCCAAGGATTGACGACCTCTTCAATCAGATGAAGGGAGCATGGTGGTTCTCGAAAATATACCTCAGGTCATGCTATCACCAACTCAGAGTTCGGGACGAGGACGTACAGAAGATGGCCTTCAGGTGACATTATGGCCACTATGAGTTCTTGGTTATTCCATTTTGCATATCCAATGCTCCCATAGTGTTAATGGCCATCATGAACGGGATCTTTCATCCATACCTCGATCGACTTTTCGTGGTTTCATCGATGACATTTTGATTTACTCGACTACAGAGGAGGAGCACACCTACCACTTGCAGGTTGTACTAGACATACTCTGAGATCACCAGTTATATGTAAATCTCTCCATGTTTCAATTCTGGTTATGTGAGGTCCACTTATTAGGACATGTTATCTCTGAGGCAGGAGTTGCGATGGATCCTGTGAAGATCGAGGCAGTGCTAGCTTGGGAGCCACCCAGGAGCGTGGCGGAGGTGCGGAGTTTTTTGGGACTTGCTGGGTAATACCAGAGATTCGTGCCAGACTTCTCCAGATTTTCCGCACCACTCTCAACCTTGACGAAGAAGGGAAAGCCCTTCGTGTGGTCAGACAGATGTCAGCAAAGCTTCCATGAGCTGAGACAGAGTTTGACCAGTGCGACTATCTAGAGGTTGTCGGAGGAGGGAGTAGGGTACGTAGTTTACTGCGATGCATCAGGGACCAGACTCGGATGTGTCCTGATGCAGGAGAGGGATGTGATCGCCTACGGATCACATCAGTTGAGGAATAATTAGAAGAACTACACTACCCATGACCTGGATTTAGCAGCAGTTGTATTTTCTCAGAAGATGTGTCAACATTATCTGATGGGAGAGCGCTTTACAGTCTATTCTGACCATCAGAGTATCAGGTACATCTTCTCGTAGAAGGACCTGAACCTGAGACAGTGGTGATGGCTCGAGTTCCTCCAGGACTATGAATTTGAGATAGTATAGACTCCTGGAATGGGGAATGTAGTAGTCTATTCCCTCAATAGGAGGATGAGCATTCATATAATTGGGGAGGTGACAGAGAAGCTAGCCGCATTGTAGATATCCTTCGTGGATAGAGATGTTGCATCTTTTCTTCAGTCACTCACAGTCACTCCTCTACTACTGCAGCTGGTCAGAGTGGCACAACGTGGGGACGCTGACTGTGAGATGCGGCGTGCACAGATATCCTCCGGACTGGTACCTAATGGATTCTCCATGGGAGGAGAGCACGATTTCATTTTTAGAGGATGTACATTGGTACCAGTTGCTTTACGAGAGGAGGTGATGAGGGAGTATCACACTTCCCCTTTGGAGGTACATCCTAGAGTGGTGAAGATGTACCAGTATCTCAGATGACAGCACTGGTGGCTGGGAATGACGAAGGTTGTGGAAGAGTTCGTTTCTCGATGCATCACCTGCCAGCAAGTGAAGGCAGAGCATCAGGTACCATCAGGCTTGGTAAATCCCTTGGAGGTCTCGTAGTGGATGTGGGATGGAATATATATGGACTTAGTGACTGGACTTCCACGCACTTCTAGAGGTCATGACTTCATCTGGGTGATTGTCGACAGACTGACCAAGCCGGCCCACTTCTTACCCATCAGAGATCAGGGCTGAGTGGAGAGCATGGGATGCCTCTATGTTCAGGAGATTTTACAGCTTCACGGTGTGCCATCATCTATCGTCTCGGATCGAGATGAACGCTTTACTTCTCGGCTCTACAAGGGGTTGTAGGAGGCGTTCGGGATGCATCTACGTCTGAGCACCGCCTTTCACCCTCAGACGGATGGTCAGACGGAGAGGACCATTCAGACTCTTGAGGACATGCTCTGCGCATGTGTCCTTGACTTGGTCGCAGCTGGGAGGACCACCTACCCTTGGTGGACTTCACGTACAACAATAGCTACCACTCCACCATCAGGATGACACCATACGAGGCATTGTACGGCCAGCCTTACAGATCACCTCTGTGCTGGACAGACCCTAGGGGTCAGTACTTGTGGGACCAGAGATGGTCCAGGTGATGACAGAGAAGTTCCAGGTCATCCAAGAGAGGATGAGGGCAGCTCAGAGCCAGAAGAAGTCTTATGCTGACAGGAGGCGGAGCCCACTGGAGTTCGAGGATGGCGACCACGTCTTCTTGAGGGTCTCACCTCGACGTGGATTACTGAGATTTGGTCGAGGCGGCAAGTTATCTCCGTGCTTCATCGGACCCTTCCAGGTCCTCTGCAATATCGGTGAGGTTGCTTATTGCATGGCTCTGCTGCCTTGGTTGCACCGGGTGCATGACTTCTTTCACGTATCCCAGCTGAGGAGATACGTGCACGACCCGACGCATATCATTGACCATGGCGAGCTAGACATTGATGATGGGGTGTCTTTTGTGGAGGTTCAGGTGCAGATTGAGGATCGACAGAAGCAGGTCCTACGTAGATGGTCGATTCCTCTAGTATACATCAGATGGAAGCACGGGAACCTCCAGGAGAGCACTTGGGAGCAGGATGCTCAGATGTGTGCTCAGTACCCACATTTTTTCCCCTAGTTTATGATGTATCTTTACGGGACGTATATCCCTGAGGTTGGAGTAATGTGAAGACTCGTAAAATTAAAGGGAAATTTTTTTCTTAATTTTCATTGGGATTTTACAAGAGCACAGCTTCTGACGGAACCTGATTCCGAGGCCTGGTGTGCCAAGAATTTTTATCCGAAGAATAGATCGGGTACGTTCAGTGAACGAACGAGTTGGTTTTCCTAACATTTTAACCGGTGCTCGGAATCGAATTCCGAGGGAACCGATGAATTTGAAGCACTGGTAACTGCTTAGGAACAACATTTTCGGAGTTGCATTTACGCAGGAGGTTTTGTTAAAAATTGTGGAAGGTAAAATAAAATTGAGCTTCAATTTTATTTTATTTTCACGAAGTGGTTATCCGTTAAGTGGAAGTTGGGAAACTATCCTAGATAGGTTATGAGGGTGGTGGGGCCCACACAAACCCCACCCCTATATATTCCCTAACTCCTTCAACTCACCATTTAATTAGATAACTTATGTTAACTATATAAGTGAGTTTAATTTGAATATTTGAAATTCAAACTTTAGGCATATTTAATAAAATAAGAATAAACACTTATTTTGTTGTTGTTGAAAGCTTGTTGATAGTGGATTGGGGGAAGAAAGTCTAGGTTCTTCTTCATCATCGAAGAATGCGAAGAATGCGAGAAACGCACCGATCTCCGATGAAGAATACCAAATTCTCAGAGATCGACTATGCGACGCTGTATTCCACGATGCCAACGACATTCCTTCTGCGACGGGTTTTTCCGTGATGTTCCTTTCCGCGACGAGTCACCATTCAACAATGCTCGAGGTAGGGGATTTATTTGCTGTTCTTGATTACATCGGTCGCCTTTTCTTAATTTCAAATTGGGCCACCTGTTTCTACAATAACGGGAGGAGGTCGGACCGCACGAACACGGCCGAACCTCCTCCCCCTTGTTTGTTTGATTTTTTACGGCTCATGCAAAGGCGGCGAAGTGACGTTGCACCACGCAGAAACAATGGGAATGGACAAGGATGCAAGGTGCCATCGTGCCACGCCGATGAAGTTAAACAGGGTCACGGCGCCATCGCGCCGCACCAGAGAATCACGAAAACACCGTGGCCGGATCGGGGCTGCGGCGGAGGGGCGCGGTGCTGTCTCACCGTGCCGGAAGAACCAAGGCCGCGGCGGAGAAGGACCGGCGGCTGGTTCCGAGCTGCCGGTGTCGAAGCAGGGGGACCAGCCAGCACTTGTCCCGTGGTGCTGTAGCCGGCTGGCCGGAGCGGGTCGGCCTGTCAGAGGAAGAACCGGGGGTTCGTAACCCTCGGCTGGCCGGACAAGAGCACCCCCCCCCCCCCCACATGGGGGTCGTGGTTACAAAACAGGGGGGCAGCGCCCCACCCCCCCATCCGCTCGGGCAAAACGGCCGAGCCTCCTGGCCACCGGGCTACGCCAACCGGGTCGAGCCGCGCCATGCAGGCCGGACCCAGACCCGGGTCGGGTCAACCCGTTTCGGGCCGACCCAGGGGCTCTCTGGCCAGGTTGGTCCGGGCCTGAAACCCCCACATCCGGACCCCTTTCGGTTTTTTCCCATAATGTGGGATACAGACCTCTGATCGACGCACCGTCAAATGAGATGTGATCTTTGGGTCTAGACGGTCATTTTGATATATTACACTCAAGGTTTCGGAGTACTTTGGGTTCAACCTGGTTGGTTCGTACACGAAACAAATCGTGCCCTCAGAGAGGAAACTATTATAACATGAGCTCTGGACGTCCGATTGACTTGTCGTCGACTTTGTTGGATTCCTCTTAGTGATACAGTCCTTTTAGATTACTCTGCTCGATATTTGGACGCATTTTTAGTATGGTTGGGATGGTTTTGACATAAAAACCAACCGGGCCCCTGGGATGAAAAAGACAATAACTCCCAGACCGGGCGTCAGATTGACGCGCCGTCTGTGATATTGAGTTTGTGTTGACGATATGGAACTTTTGGATAAATCAACATTGGACTATGTGTCAGTTGATGTATTAGCCCTTTAGATCGTGGAGCAGACCCTCCCGAACGAGCTTGCTGTGTGTGGGAACCCTAGAGCTGGCGAAAACTGCGACGATGACGACTGTAAAGAATTTCTCCGTGGATTTGACGGAGATGACTTCAGCACTCCACGATCCTACATGGATCAGTGCTACCGATCCTATGTGGGTCAGTGCTCAGTGGTGCTGTGTGGTCCAGAAACTACATATCCTCTGTGGGTCTGATCCTATGTGGGTTATTGCGGGGGTTAGTTACCTATCGATCCTTTGTGGGTCATTACGAGGGTTAGTACCTATCGATCCTGTGTGGGTCCGATGACTTAGATGATTCAGTGGCTACATATGATCATCTCTATTATCTCATGAAGAAGTATACATGTGTGAGCTGAATCTTGTTTTTCATTCCTTTGTGTATTGTGTTGTTCTATCCTGTGTGGATTACGTTTTTCTTTCCTATGTGGACTGGATTGTACTTGACCTCGTATGTTGGAGCCAAATGAGAATTGGTGACTTAGGTGTATGTGTGGGCATATACCTAGGTAGTGTCGGATGTAACTTTGTGATTGTATCTATCCTTTTAGGAATATCCTTTTTGGATTTTGGAAGGCCTTCGGGGGTCTGGGGGTCTCTACTGAGTAGCTTATACTCACCCCTACACGGGCTACACCTGCACTACGTTGTGTTGGTTGTAGACGACAGATAGCGCTGATCGTGTGTTGAGGCTTGCGGAGCAGGACGATACCTGGAGGTGGACCACTGGACGGGACGTACTCAGAGCGGATGGCTGGACCCAAGGAGCTGTGGAGGCTATCTGTACCCACCCTTCAGGTGGGACTCCAGTGGACGGCTCGAGGTTGCGGCTTTACTATTTAGTTTTTGTTTTCCATTTTTCAGTTGTACATTACTTTCAGTTTGTGTTTGTATTCTGGCCCACTTACTTTTCCACACTTACTGTTGTACCCAGTTTTTTACTTAGTGTTTACTTCTGCTTTCTTGCTCTGAGGTGTTTGTTTACTTTACAAAGGCAATGCCTTCCCTTTTTACTAGGAATTACGCTATAGTGCTAGTCGCCAAGACCTGGCCTATGGATAGAGGGATTGGGGTAGTCACACCACAGGCCCCGAGGACGGGTCATAACATTAGATGTATATATTTAATTCATAACCTTCAGAAGTTATAGTCAGGGTCATTTAGAATCATTTTTTCATGTGAATTAATTATCCAATTTGGGTTCTTTTTGGGAAATTTCTATGTAATTTCCAAGAAGGTCTCATTTCTCCACATAAAAAAGTGAACTGCATCCCCTATCATATTGAAACCTAGAAAAATATTTTTATCAACCCAAACCTACTTATGTCTTTCCCCAGCGTCCTGAGTAACATTTTAGAACTACTGGTCCTCCCAAAATAAAATTCTAGTGTCCATAAGATGATATCCAATGGAGGTTTCTCTTAAAGACATAAATTATCTTAACTAAGCTCTATTATTTTCATTCATCTATTTCTATAATAATTTATTAATTAAACATTCTACAAAATAACATAATTATATCCTATATACTGAGATACTATTATGTTTCTTGTGTAATATATTTATACCACCACTTCTATCAAATGAGAAATGAAATCATCGGTAGTCTGTATGACGAACTACCTCCTCGTGAACTGAAGTAGTTAATTTTCCATCACCATATAACAAGGATTGATATAGTGAAAAAGTTAACACATTTATAATATTTTTATTATATTATTTTACTTCTTTAATTATAATATCTCATTAATCCTTTTATGATTGAGGTCGTTTAAAATTTAATAATGCCACTCATGTGTACGTACCACCCCCCAAAGCGGTGTGAATATTTTTTAATTTATAATTTAAATGGACTTTAATAAGTTTAATACTAATGAATATATATGTGATGATATTTATTCTCTAAAACTAATATATCACCTAGTTCTTTAACCTTTCACCAATAATGGGAATGATATTATCACTCATTTGTACGTACGAACAACTGAATCCAAGAAGCGATGAGATTCATTTCCATTCACTATTGATTCATATGATATTTTATTTTATATATCAACTTTAATTATATATTCTAATCGGATTTTACTTGAAAACATCATGGAATAAAAGTTATTAAGAAATATCACAGTTTTATGACATTGTTAAACATATCTAGAAACAATCACATTCATGTTATAATTTGTCATTACCCATTAAATTTAAATATCCACATTCTTATATTATTGATATGATAATTTTATAAACCGTATACCATTTTTACATAAATTTTTTAAAATAGTATATTATTAATTTTGGAAATATTGATAAATCCATATTCATACATAATTACAAATATAGAAATTTAGGTATAATGATTCTTGAATTAAAACGATAATTTGATTTTGGTTGAATGATTTTGAACTAAAGTTGTTGTTGGAGCCAATTATAATATAGTCACTCATTGCATCAAGAGGTATCACAAGACAAATAATTAATCATAATTAAATAGGTTTCTACATGTTGATTAAACTATATTGTGAAAGGTCTTGACACTAGATGTATCATGATGTCTGAGATCAAGGAATGAAATAATTGTGTTTTTAATTACTTGAGAATTAATTATTATTATTATTATTATCCATTGTATTTTCATAAGGATATTATATTTGGATGCATTCCATTCTCATATTATTGATTAAATGGAATTTAATTTCAGTTATTTACATTTCCATATTTATTATTCATTATCTATTCATAGTGTTGAGTTATTTAAATAATTTGTTTCAGTTATTTACCTTTCATTATTGATTATTGTTATTGATTGCTGATATCTATAATTTAATGTATCCCTTATTGAGAATTTGAGCCCTCAATTATTTTTTTTCTTTTCCCAAGGATATGAAAATGAGTTCATTGAATGTGCTTTTGAGGATGAGGTTCATTTAATTTTTCTATGTGTTGTGTTTTATTATCTATTAAGAATATAGAATGGGTATCATGTATGTATATGGTTCTCCAAAACTACTAAACTGTTTGTCCTTCAGTATTCAATCCATTGTATATATTTCCATGTTAGAATGTAATGCACTGACTCTATATTACAAGACACTAAAAGTGGGCTTGGTTCATGAATAAAGGTTACTCTGGAAATAAATCTAAAAAGTTCAGATTGAAATTGACCCAGTTTTCACATGGTTTTAAAAAATGGGCCTTAATGTTCATGTGTTTTGAAACTCTTGAAGGATATTCTTAGGATAAAAAAATTCTTTAAAAACCACTATAATAGATTAAAAATTAAAGTATCACTGAAGAATTGGAGTTTTTTATTTTGATATTAACAATATTAACATTTTAATTTATGAAAATTATTGCACCATAAATAGAATTATACATAATGATATAAAATTAATAATTTTACGACATAATATACTATATTCCATTTTTTAGAAATGGAACCTAAATGAAAGAAAGAAAAAATCCTTCATAACCAATGTAGCTATTCCTCAACTATGGAATCAAAAATCATGGGTACTAGAGTCGGGAAATTAATGACAATATTAGGGAATAATAATCAATTTAGGAGTAATAATCATTCCCAAATGGATTGAACTATTCCAAATAAATATTTTCCAATATTGGATCAATTAATGTGATAAACTCCCTCATAATATGGTGGGATGTCTTATCCAATGGTAGCTTAATTGTGAATTAAGGTTTTGAAAATGATATTAATGCAATTGGTATGTGGTGAAAAGGAAAAGGATGCACATTTAGTTTATTATCTCAATGGTGATGCTGATCAACCATGGTGGTTCATCTAGAATATTAAGGACTAAGATGAAATAAAACTCATGGTATAAAATTGTTTTAAGGATAATTTCTTAAAAAAATATTAATATCTTGAGAGACAAATTAATTTGATGATAATGTTCCTCTTTATAAGTAATAATAAAATAATATGTTTTAAATTTTGAAGTTACCTTCACAAGGATATCTAGATATGATACAAATTATATTAGAATTTATATATATTAAAATTTTAACAATTTATTTGAAGGGCTAAAACCAAGTCATTGAAGAGTAATTATCACACATGAATTTTAATCATATGAGGAAATTGTTCATTATTATGAAATTAAATATGAAAAAAATTATAAGTCATGTAAATTCAAGAAGATACAAGAGATGAATAGGGATATAGAGAAAAAATAGATAAAGTGGATAAGAGAAATAAGTATTTCCAAATGTCAAAATAAGGGAAAAATCACCATAAAACTCACTTGAAGAGAATGAGAGTTTGCTAAAAGTGTAGAGAAGCCCCACTGTGATCATGATTTCAATGAAATCAATGAAATTTTCACTGTTCAATGATTCCAATATAAGTATATGAAGTAATCGGAAAATGAGTGCCCCATGGGTCAAGGGATAATATATCAGAAGAATATAATGGATCAATGTAAACCATATGATATTAATTCTATTTAAGTGGAATGATTTTTTTTGTGTATTTGGATCTATAAAATATGTCTTAAATGTATATTCTTGATGATATTCCCATTATAAGAATCATGAAGTGTATATGGATTATAATATTGTACTATTTACAAAAGGATTTGAAAGAATATTCTGAATGGTACCAAGAAATCATACCATGTGGAATGTTGAACTTCTTGGAAAACACATGATCAATGGAGGGATAACCCATAACATGATCCCGATGTTAAGATGAAGATGTTATAATAATGATATTATTGATATGGATAAAATAAATTGTATATTAATGACTACCTTAGGATTGATAAATGATGTCAACAAACATGTGTTTATACTATAATTAATGGAGAATATATCATATTTGGATTTAAGAAATATTTTATATAATCTATGATTTACTTAATGAATAAGTATCCATTAATTTTTCATTAATGATTTTTGGTAATTTAGGTTATTAATATTTTTGAAGAGAATAAATTATTATGGTATTCACATATTTTTTTATGTGTTGATTAAGAGATAATTTATATTTTATTAGGGATTAATGATATGTTCATTTTGTAAATATAGTGACCTATATTATAATGTTTTGGATTGTAATATTTAGGATGGTTTATAAGGTTAACATTTTTTGAAATGGTTTCTATGGAACTTTTTATGAGGTTTTAGATATTAATCTATTACATCAAAATAAAAAAATTTATCATTATGAGATAATATGTACTAACCATTTGGTTATAATTATAAAAAGGGATATATGGAATGACTTATCATTATTTATTGAATAATATAATCCATTAAAATTGAATTTTGGTTCCATAGGAATAACAAAATTCATTTAGGGAAACCCATTTCATAGAGTAAGAGAGGTATTAGAAATTGATCTATGAATTAGTAAATGATATAATTGAGTTTACAAAACAAAAGTTTATGATGTTATCATATTTCCTTATATTATTATAGAGTTAACTAATTCATAATCCTAATGAAAATGGTTTTGAAACTAAAATTCTATAATATTATAATAATTTTTTATGACATCAATGACTTTTTTCAAACCTATGTTTTATTGCTTTTTAGTCATTATCTTCCTCCTAACCATGTTATTTATCATTCTCATTCAATATTTGGCTATTAGTTTTCTCTTTTATGTATATGTTTTCACTTCCCAATAATTTTATCCTATTTTTAATGCTGGTATGTTTAATTCTATGTGAATTTTATAAATCCCTTTCACAATTATTAAATGGATATTTTATTAAATCATTTATGAAATCAGTTTTCAATGAATGTATTTTCAATTTCCAAACCCTTTTATTTACGAGATGATGTTTTAATTTTTTGGTTGCCCTTTTTTTAAGGGAGGTAGAGTCAACACCCGATTATTTTAAAAAAAGTACTTTATTTTTGATATCATATGTGACACACACCACATAGCTTAAATAACTGATAAAATATTTATCTTCGAATTTACCAGGCATGTTATGTCAGAGGAAAATCTTTGAACATTTATTTAAGGTGTAGAAAATGGAAAACATGCAAGAAAAGGTATGAGGGTTTAAAGCTACCCAACCAGAAAGAGACTACAACATATCATAAAAATCAGTCCTGTCAATACATCCATAATATGATGCTTCCTCCACAGTTGCTGATTCCCATTATGAATTGGTTTCATATTTCTTCACAATCATGGCATGCATATATTTATGATTAAGTTGTTCCAATGATACATGCTCCTTTTTAGATATATTACCCTATTTAGGATATGGGTTAGCCTTAAATTTATTAATCGAAGAGGACCTAATATACACTGGCTTCATTATGTAAGAATTGTATTTTTTTGGTCTTCTCCTTTTTGGACAAGTCACAACTATTTTAGAATCAGATATATTTTTCTTTCAACCTTGAACAATATCACTATTGGATGGTCTGATAATGTTGCTTCTATTTTTCATTATCACTATCAGATACCATTTCCCATTTTTTAGTTTTATGCATAGAGACATAATTTTGGCATCCATCATTCAATCCTAATAAAGCGCCCTATGTGATTGACATATTCCCTCCACCCGTCTGCAAGGAGTGTGTGCTTGAATCAATTAAGGATAAACAATGTGGGTGCATCACCATGTTATAAACATCACGGGTCTCATTCCTCATTGAATTCTATACATTCACTACAGGCTTCACCATGGAGTCTAGTTTCATGCAGAACTTATTATTCCCTTGAGGACCTTCAATCACATGGGGTATCCCATAACCCTCTAGTCCTTCAAAATATTTACAAGTAGGGACACTGACCTAAAACCTGTAAACATTATAAATAGGACCCCCTCCCCAATGAGAGATTTATCTACCTCATTACCTGAGACCCAGGTATCCATAACCATTACACCATCTTCACAAACTGTAATGTCCTAAATCTCCACATTAATAGATTCCAACCATGGATGAAAATTTCCCACAACAACTTCCAATGTATGATCTTTCTCAACACAAAAATAAGATCCCATTCGATCAAAAACCTGACTCACAGTGGGATTAAATGCAATCTACACCTCCTTCATTACACCAGCTTGTGTCGGGACCTATGTGTGACCAGAATGGCTCAACTTCTGCTCCACACATGGTTGTATTTGCATGTCATCAACAGCACGACCAAATGAAAGTTCCCCCACTCACGCTACCTACTCATAAATGACCCCTAGAATCAATAATACTTGATCTACCATTAATACAAAATCTCACATTAGTGGAACATCTACAATATGATTTCTCAACACCAGCTGAGCTGAACCGGCATCAACGTAGCCATTACTGCTCATCCTCTCCACCACATGTGGGATCCCATTCAAGCCTCTGCTATGACATACCGACTATTTGTGACCATACCAAATTCAAGTGACATAGAAGAACATCCAAGACTCAATAATAAAATCATGTTTCAACTGAAATTCATTCATATCGATGATCCCAACCTAGTTCACAAGGGTATTTTCGACATCTACCTCAATAAATATTTGACTACAGATGGGGTGACACACAACCTTTGTTCGATGATCCGAGCATAAATATTGTCTAACCATATTAATGAGAGAACATTTAATGGAGGGATTCAGATATGAAATTAGTAAAACAATAATACTAAGCCATGTTTCCATTTTCAATGGATCACATTTTATATGAGACTCGAGGCTCCATCGAAAGATGTAAAACAAAGATCCATTACAGTATCAAGGATCCCTAGACTAGGTAGTGATCAATTAATCCTACGAACCAAACCAGAATATTGGATATGATTATTAGTAACTAAATAATTAAAATTAGTATTATCAATTAGTTAGAAATAAAATAATAATAATTTAAATGCATAAGTTATTTTTAGAAAAAAATCAATCTGTTTCAAAAATATGGTTAATTCGTGTTTTGAAAATGTCATTTATGTTTTATTTTTTAAAAATTAAGAAAATGTATTTTGTAAAATTAATTTCAATCTTGGGATAAAAATATTTAAATATTCATTTATTTAATTTTTATGATTTGTTAAACAAAATTTAATTATTTCTTGAATTGTAAAAAATACAAGATTTTAAATTAAATATGATTTTTTATTAAAATTATTTATAACATTTAATAATATTCTGAATTGGTTTAAATGTATAATGAGTTGGTTTTTATTTCAATTAATCCAATTTATGCCATTAGAATACTTTTCTCACTGAATTTTTAAATGAAAACTTTTTAATGTTTTGATCATTTTATCTTTAAAAATATGATTTCTCATCTTCTTTCTGAGATTGATTTTAATTTAAAATTTTCGAATTATATTATTCGATGTTTTCAAAATCTATTCTAAATGTATAATATTCTTAATTTATATTATATAATAAGGTAAAATCAATTTTTATCCAAAATGAATAATGAAAATAGTAAAAAATATTTACAGTCGTTAAGGTAAAAATGTTTTGGATAGAGGTTTAAACTAAAAAGATAATGGTTAAACATGAGCTGATATTTCTTAAAAATATAATTTTATTGAAATATATTGACCTTATACTTCCCATTTTCATATATATAGTCAATTTGAAGCATCATTTTTGTGAATGGTTTTATCATTATGGATTATTTTGGAAACTTTCGAAGAATGTCCCCTTTCCCCATTTATAAATGGGAACTCCCTCTAATCACTTATTCACACCTCCCAATACATTTTTATTTTCCAACACCAACATAATTACCTATAAAATAAAATTAGTTTCAGTATAGAACATCTTTTATTCTCAAAATAGATTCTATAGTGTCCTTATGATGAGATCCAATGTTGGCATCTCTTAGAGAATGAACTTATCTTAAAAATTCTCTTTTATATTCTTTCATCTAGTTCAACTATTAATTATGTCCTAGAACATCCAATTTAATATTATAATTATCCCCATCATAGTAATATTTTATTAGTTTTACTTCAGAATTTTTTTTCATATATATTTCTATCATATTGGAAACAAAATCATTAATCATTTGTTTAATAGACTATCGCCTCATGAAACGATGTAGGTTGTTTTTAAACACCACATTCAAGTATGGATATAATGATTGATTTAAAAAATGTTAAAAAAAATAGGATTATATAATAATTTTTTAATTTTAATATCCCAATTAATATTATGCATTCCATTTCTTTTAAAATATGATAACATCGCTCATGCGTATTAAAGAATAACACCTCATGAGATGACGTGAGTCATTTTTCACTTACATATTTCAATGAATTTAATATGTACAAACTTATTTAATATATATGAGATGATTTATATTCTGAGAAATTAATATATCATCCACTTAATTAACCTTTCACCATTTATGGTAATTATATTGTAGTTCATGCGTACGTATGGCCTACCGTCTCCACGAAGTGATACAGTTCATTTTCCATTACGACCATTAAGAGATGTTAAATAATGTATCTAAATAGTGAATATTATATTTATTCCATTATTATCATACTTAATATTAATTAATTATTACTTATTTATAGAAACTATAACTTTCATTACAAACCACATATGAGAAAATAAGAAAATTAACACCCAAAATAGGGAAAGTAATGGAATATTACCCAAAAATAGATAGTAAAATGTTATTAGATGAAAACATATATTATTATAGATGTGTACATGGTTCAGTTATTAATTAATATTAGTATTAACATATAATAAAATATGTAAAATAATATTTAGATAAATGATAAACACAATGTAAGGGACTTTATCTCAATTTCTATTCATAGAGGCATATTTTAATGTTATGTACATAATTACATTTATATTTTGTATATAATACACCTTTTACATGTAATATCATGATATATTAAAACTTTATGGATCAGTAGGTTTTTAATTTAATTATTCCTTCCAGGGGATTTGAAATAAAAATTACATACTGGTAAAAGTTATTAAATTATCTCAAATTCTTTTGTGACTTTTAAAATTACATTGAAACATTGAATTTGTTGTGTTTATTTACATAGAAATTAAATTTATCATAAGTGTTAATATTATTTATTGATGAATGTTACTATTTCTTAGAACATATATAATTTCTAAATATGGTGTTTACTTTGAAAATTATTTAATTAATGGGGGATATACTGATGAATCTATAACCTTTACTCAATATAGATATTTTATGATAAATAATAGTGATTCTTGGAATAAATATATTATTTGATATATGATTAATGGTTTAGGCCGGTTGATATTTCTGGGGCTAGGTTTAATATATCCCCTTGATTCATTGGAAGATCTCTTGTGACAAATATGTGTTCCATGTTAAACTGGTTTCTACCTGTATTTTAAACTATCATGTGAATGGTCTTAAAAGTATCGGTATCATAATTTATGATATAATGATATCCAATGACTAATAATTTAATTAATCATAATTAATTAATTTGTATTATCCCTCATATTTTCACAATTTCATTATCTCAATATTCATTTCATTATTAGATTATTAATTAAATGGAATGTGTGTTCTATTATTTACATTTCTATATTGATCGTGACTTATATCTTTATGTAGTCAAGTTATTTAAATGAATTTCATGATCTGTTATCTAGGTTTCAATTTTTTTTATTATTAATCATTCACAATAGCTACAACTGTTTGTAACCCCTAATGTTCATTTTTATCTCACCCTTAATTTGGTTCTTTTCTCCAAAATATGATGAATTAATATTTGAATGAATTTTGGTGGTTGCAGTTCACATTATTTGGTTATGTATTATGTTTTATTGTATATTGGTAATATAAAACGTGTATCATGGATGTATCTAGTTCTTCAAAACATTAAAACTGAATGGTCCCATTAGATTTTAGCGTTTGTATCTATGATATTGTAAAAAAGTAATAAAATGGATCCAGGCTAGTGGAGTTGAGGTCGTTACAAAAAATAACGTTATAAATAATTTTATGGAAATAAACATTTCATAAATAGTGTTTAATGAGCCTTAGGCTCTATGAAAATAATTCTATACATAAAATATTTCTCTTAAACATTTTTTTGAAACTGTGATTTATTTGAGAGTCCTTTTGAAAAAATAGACCAACCCCACATTAAAACCACTATGACTAATATATCATATAATGAAATAAGAAATATATCACTAAGTAATGATGAGAATACAAAAACTTTATGTAATCTATAATCTATATATTAATACATACATGAAGCACAACAAATTATATTATTAATTAAGTTAAATATAAAAAATATATCCATATCCATAAAATGACATGTATAAAAAAATTAATGATTAGGTCATCAATGAAAATACATTTTTTATAAAATACCACTATAATTTTTTAAAACAGGTGATATGCATAATTTCATGTTATATAAATTTATTAACATTGATTGCCAAATTTATAAGTTTAAATGGGTTTCAAATAGGAATAATTCTTGGGGAAATAGAAATATAAACATCAAAAATAAAATTGGAATTTTTGGAAAATAAAACCACTTGGAATCACCAAAATCCATTAATTGTGTTTAACAATAGAGATATTTACAAATGGAATCCTATAAATGAGAAAAATGTATTTGATACCTTGCTCTAAATGCATCACCAAAAAACATGATATTTGTAAATAAAATAAAAGTATTTTAGTGTTAACCATAAAAAATAGATATTGAATTAGTGGGTACGAGTAATAGTAAAACCTTTATGAAAAATATTTATAAATAGAATAATAGATATTTTTAATTCAATTAGGTATCCTAAGAAGGAAAATAAGAACACTTATTGTTTAAAATAGTATTTTTTTTAAAATTTCCATTATATAATATATTCATTTCTAAGATAAGAGAAATATATTGTTTTATGATAAATTTGTTATAAAATTAATACTTTTTTAACACGGTTTAGGATGTTAAAAAACAATAAAAATTAATATTTTATAATATCTTTTTTTTTCAAATAAAAACTATTTTTCATTATATTTCATGATTTCCAATAAAAATTTAATATATAATATTTAGAATTTGAATTATAAAAAATGAAAATAAATAGTGGATGTAGATTAATAATATTTTCTTAGGTTGAATTTTTTGTATTTTACCATGTTAATTTTTTTAAAAGAATTGTAATGAAACACAGGTTTTTATAGAATACTATTAGTTTTATCACATAACCGAAAATGGAAATTAAACTAAATGTTTATCAAATATGTTTGAAAGAAATTATATTTATATTTAAAATAAATCACTAACAATTTGTATTTAAAATCTATAAAACCCATGAAGAAAATTATGGAAAAATATATCAATTGGAGGTTTATGCTTTTGCAACATGTTTTTCTTTTGCGAAGGAATCATTTTTCTAAATGTCATTAGAGATATGATTCATTTTAAAAAATGGCCATAATGAATGGGTTCAAAAATTTAATTACTATTGATGGTCCATAGTAGAGATACATATTTGTGATGGGACAACATCATTATAATTATTCTCAACATGAAATGAATTATGTGGCTAATAAGGTCCATTTTTTGAATTGTAATTATGAAGGAAAGTTAAAAAATATTTATATGTGATGGATGGTAACACCTATCTCTAATAAGCATGGATAATTATTTAAAAACATATCTATGATGTATTGAAAAACTTTTCACTTCTACTTCAATAATAAAATTAAAATATTTACATTAAAACAAATTAAAAATATTTGAAGATGCTTCTCACCCTCCTCCTAACACTCCTTATGAATCCATTATATCACCTCATATACAGCTCAAACCATTCTTCATACTTTTCAGTTGATTAATGTGATAACTCACATTATCTACCTTTGATATGACCAATAAAATCATAAATGTACCATAATAACTAGTAGGTTTCAACCGTGAACCAATACTAGTCAACCATATTTTATCAATACTATGAATAGTTACTTGTATCCATGCCTCCACAACAAAAACTGACTCACAATTGGCTTATTATTTACTATTATTTGGAATATCTTGAATGATATGTTCCATTCTCATATATTCCCTTCAAATACAATTATAAATTGAATTAGTAATAATTTCAATATCAGTATTTAAAAAAAACTCTTTCCATAATCTGTTCCAATCCGTTTCTAACATGTTTTCTTATATGGTTATCAATGTAAATATTCATGTAAACCTAAAACATGAATGTTGAGGCTTCATATTTGGCCTATATAACATAAAAAATTCTTATATTTATAGTATATGTACATTAATAATTAATATTACTCACCATACATCATTGATGTATACCAAATGTATAAATCCCAACCTTATGTGTGACCTCATTCCACTACCAATTCTAATTACTAGATTATGACATCTAATTAAATTTATTCCACATCAATTATGAGAAATGTATATCCCATGCTTTAGATTACAGATAGTGAGGACGATTAGAGAAGAAAAATGGGATTGAAATAGTAACTGAATTTCAATCCTGGCTCTCTTACATTGGTTGTTTAAAAAATGAAGAAAACATTCATGTATAAAAATTATCCTTGCCATCTGGATAAGATATTTAATTCTATGAAAAATCATGGACTATATATTCTAAAATAAAAAATAATATATAATAAATTAAATAAATTTAAACATAAATAAATTATTTATTAATTTAAAATCTAGTGGTTGATTATCTGATGACTAAATAAAATGGTAACCATATTCCAGGGCACCTATGGAATGGAAAAATAATTTTCCAAAATCCTACAAGCTTTTCAAATTTCTAAATGTGAAAAAAATTACAAAAAATTAAATATTTAGAATATTAAAACCAAAAGTTTTATAAAAACAGAAAATAAATATATTAAAAAATGGGATATAACTTGGTAAGAGAAGATCAAAATCAAGATACAAGGGTCTTTTTAGAATAGGGTCTATTATCATCAACATATCAACGTTGCAACCCCTTCTAATAGGTTTGTTATAGTAGCATCCGAAGGGTCAGTTGCATTGAGCTCTTCATCTAGAAGTCTGAAATCAATTAGCGAATTAAATAGAACATTGGGAGAATCTTTAGTTATGAAATAATTAATATTATTAGTAAATACTGCATAATAACGATATCAAATATTAAAACCAAATAAATATAATAAAATATTAAATTTATATATAAATAATTTTTAATAATGATATAAAATAAAAAAACTAATAAATATCAGAACATAATAATTACATACAAATATAAAATAGAATATAATTATCTTACATTTATGTTATTGCAAAATTACATATCAAATAAAATAAACCATAAATACCATTCCAAATAAAATATTATCGATTGTGAAAAAATGTTAATATAGATACAAAAAAAATGATCACATCAGTGGGGGAATGAAATTGATATTCAGGAATATATATATCCATATAAAACAAAAAATATTACCTATAAATAATTATTACATCAAATTTAGTAAATAATTAACTAATAAATACATAAATATAATACACCATTAGTCTTCTTCATCATCATGTTTTCAGTGATAGACTCTTCAAATTCATATATTTCATTTTAAATTTCTCTATTAATCTTAGTTTCATCATCCCTTGTTACTTCATCAATTTTACCATTATCATTGTCCCTTAACTAGGAGGATTCATTACTGATATTTATATCTGATCGGGTAAGAAATAATTTTGGGGGTGTTTGAAAAAAAATTCATTATACTGTACTTCCACAGAACAACATTCATATTCTTGAAAATGATCTACATAAGATTTCAACATCATTACACCCCACTAGTAATTATATCTCACAAAATAATTCAATAAATATATAATAAACATGATTTGATTGAAGTGCCAACATAAATAATTAAAATATTTTCAAAGGATTCAAATATTCTAAGATTACAATACCTATATAGAAATTTAATTATTCTATCATAAACATATTATGAATTTGATGATGGAAATCATATAAATGTTTCAACACAATGAATATGTATATGTTTTATACAATGCCAGTTGGGATTTTTATGATTATTTATACAATCATGATCACATAATAAGAACTGATGTCTACTTCTTGAGTCTATTGTTATCAAAAAATCATCAAAAATAAGAATAACAATTACACATTATGTCTAATTAAATTTTTTATTATGTTTTAATTTGGGTTAATTATGACTACTTATAAAATATTATAAATAATTTTTACTAATTGTAAGCATTATTATTTATTTTAATTAATTGATATAATTTTTTATATATCTAATTATTATATAAATATAAATTAATATTTAATAAATTTTTTAAAAAATTTATGTTAATAATTATTTAGTAATTTTTTATTTTATTACAGTCTATTGTAATTTTCTAACATTTAAAAAATGTTAATAACCATTAGTAATCAATAATATCAGTAAAATATAATTTAAAATATTATCTAATTATTTATTAATTATTATAAATTATTTAATGATTATTAACGATTATTTTAATTTTTACTACATTTTATCTAATTATTACATATTATTTTAAACAACGTATTATAAAATGTTTACTATTATTCCAAATATTTTTCAATTTTTACTAATTGATACTTTTATTAGTTTTGTATTTCTAATTATTCATTAGTAACAAATAAATTTTAAATAAATATTACTAATTTTAACGACTATTAGTATTATATATGTTTTATTTTAATATTTATTACAAATTAAAAAAAATTTCACATATTTATATAATATTAATTATAAAAGAATGTTTTTGAATAATTTTCATTTGTATATTCACATTTATATATATATATATATCCAAATTTTTAACAAACAAATGCCACATGTTTTAAATAAATGAAATCCAATAATAATAAACATTTTCCTTAAATAAATGTTCTTCATACAAAATTTTTAAAATGTTTTATAAAATATTTACATTTATATATAATCTCTTAATAAAAAATGAATTTCACTCTTCTTCCAAGAAGTAGTATTAATATGATTGTTTCATGAAATTGTCATATTACTCATAATATAACTGTCAAGCATGGTTTAAAATCCTTACCAAAATCAAAGAATTTTCATAATTTATAAAAAATAATATCACTATAACCATTCATTCTATGTTATAAAAATAGTAATAGTATTTGACCAGAACATTAATTAAATATGAAAACAATCAATTTATATTAATTTAATACATAATTATAATATGATTTTATAAATTTATTGTTACTTTCACATTCACTTTTTTAAGGCTGTAATAATTTTTACATTCATAAAATCATATATATAATAATTTTGAGTACTATTTATATTTAATTATAAAATCTACTAATATTCCTCATACTTAAAAATTATATGGCATCATCATTATATAAATTAAATTCCATAACACATGTTTCATTAAATACAAATAATTTTCCAATTAAATAGCTTTATATAAACTTTTTCATTTATTATAAAAATATTAGAAACCCCAATATATAATTTCCTAAAATATAAAATTTTATAAAATAACATAAAATAATAAATTTAAAATTATTTTTATGAAATAAAAAATACTACTTCCACAATTTGGTATTTCCATTAATATCCCCTAAATTTATAAAATTTGTCCCATAATTTATATTGTAATCATCAAACATTGAAAAACATTAATCAATAAATAATCAAATCCTTCATGTATCCATATAATATGATTTACATATCTAGAATGATTTTATATATATAGAAGTTACTCAAACATATATATATATATATAAATGTGTAAAAATAAATCAAACATTTGTATATATATATAACATGTAATATATTTCAATCATATATTTATATAATATATATATATATATTTGATAATATATTTATATAAAAATAATATATATATATATATATATATATATATCCTATGTACATACACATATATCAATATATATCTCTCCCTGAAATCTAAAGGCTAATCATTGGAAAAGATAATTCAAATCAATTTTATTCAACCAATGGGTTACCAAAACACAACTTATTTTATGGGGGACTATATCGACCTCAACATTTCATACATAAATTTTACATAATAATAATGAAATATTCGATAAACATTATAATGATCCATGCAATAATCTTATATTTATAGTTCATTAAGAAGATTTGAAACATAAAAAACTAGTTCATAACAGAATTACATCATCTCCAACTATGTTAATCATAAATATCACCATTGATATAAATAAAATACATAATATATTTCATTATAACCCATGGAAAGGAAAAAAGAAATTGTGAGATCAAATGCTCAGTAAGTGTAAAAAAGGTAGATATCAATATAACTTGTTAATACTAGTATTATTACATGAGAATCACATTTAAATGAAAATCCTTACAAACCAAATATAATAAGCATGAGCCATGGAATAATCATGGAAATTTATAAGACAAGAATCAAAATGAAGTCAAAGAACATGATCTATAGAATCATAACTTTTTCATTACTCATAAATTTATTCAACACACATATACATATAAAATATTATGTCAAGGGTGTCCACCAAGGGATTCCTAACATGTTATTATATGGCTTACCACTTCTACGCCTACTTCGGTCTTAGGATAACCTCTCATGTACCAACTTTTGGGACTGAGATAACCTCTTGTGCACCATCTATCACACATGGTATAAACTCTCATATATCCTTTGAGATCATACATCACTAATAACATCCAAATATATTATAGGGATATATAGGCCCACCCATCACATAATCCATATATTAGTATTCCATAATATTATAAAACATTCATAATATCTTAACATATGATTTAAAGGGTTTAATAAATATCTTAACATCCTACACAAAAAAACATAAAATAAAATAATAAGGATTGTATAGATTGATAATATCCTCTAAAATGTCATAATTAACAATACATGTTTTCATATTAGATGGAAAATTATTTTTGAAATATCTCTTGTATCATTTACTGAGGAAAACACAATTTTTATAATGAAATAAATTTTTTATAATATAAATTTTTTATAATGTTTCATTGAAAAAAATATTCATTGAGAATAAATTTGGAAACATTTAGTCAGTTCTTCAAATTATTTTTACTAAATTAAGGTAGAATATCTGGTTCATTCAGTGTGCATTAAAAACAAATATTCCAGTAACATTTTCTATAAAAGTCAAAATCACCTCATTCTGAAAATTACAATAAGATTCCTTTTAAAAAAATTGTATAAAAATCCTCATATATATAAAAATATATTTAAAAATTTAAAATTGTAAAAAAAATTATTATATATTATTAGATAACACTGATATGGAAGTGAAAGGTTTTTTTTACAAAAGAGAGAAATAATATCAATCTTTCTTAAAAACATTATTTTGAAATAATGAGTACATACAGATAGTAAAATTAAATTAAAACATTTATTTTCATTAAATATTTTCAGGGTAATAAAATTTATAATATTCTGTAGATTTATATCATAAAAAATTATCATCGGATACTTAATCATAAACTACCTTGATAAACAATGAATTTGTAACATAAAACGTTTAACACTTTGGTATCTTCTAAATCACAAGACCCATGAAAGATTAACATTAAAAGAAAGATTAAATATCATATGGATAAATAAATTCATGATAAAACATTTAATATGGTCTAAATATAAATATCATAAAATAATATAGTTTCATAACATAACATATGTCCTAAAGAAGGCAATTTGAGATGAAATTCCATTTCCTAAAGTACCAACTTCCTTCGTACGCATTTTAACATGAATTATCATAAAAATATTTTTATAATATATTTATTAAAAATACATAAATATTTATATATAATACAATATATTATATAATAATGACTTTTTATTACATGTTATTAACTATTTCTTTTCAAAATTATTTTTTATGTAATAACTACGATGTCTTTAATATATTTTTCTATTTGGTATTTTATGTCATTTTACATGGTAAAAGGTTAATTAATATAAATAATTTTATCCATGATATATATATTATATATATATTTTTTGTATGTATTTATAGTAATACATAACATTTATAAATATAAAATGAAATACATTGTTCATGGAGATGGTATACTGTTAGTATGCATTAACGCGGTTCTCATTTTATTGATTAGAGGGAAAAAGGTAGGAAAATTATATATCACATTTCCAGCATAATTATAAGGACATAAATATCACATGTTTTATTTAATCCCATAATTATAAATTTCATGCAATGCTTATGTGAGGAATGAATCAGAATTCTTTGCGAGACGGTAGTCCACTGTACACACCAGAAAGGATATCCTATTACCAAGGAAGGAAAAGAATAAAAGTATATAAGATATTTTAATTCTAGAAAAATTATTGTTTTATTAATATCATATATATAGTACAAATACATCATTATATATACCCATTAAAAATGCTAATGGAAACGAATTACCTAAATTCACTATGAGGTAGTCTGTCGTCCATAGGATCGACCATTTCATTTCTTATTTGTTTGATGAATAGATAAAAATAAGTTATTCAATCAACGTAATAAAATATAGCTATATTTTATATATTTATATTTCCATATTTTAATTGTTTTTAAATTAACATATGTGGTAATTGATGAAGTTAAAATAAAGAGCATGGTGAAGACAATTAACTTTTCTCAAAACAACCTCCATTATAAATCTTATTAATGACCTTGGGGTTGTTCTTTTGGGATGACCAAAATAAATGGATTGGGTGTAAGGATTGAGTGGAGGGCTATTATAGTGTTATGTCCTGAAAATTTCTGAAATGTAATGAATTAGTGAGGGTATGATATTCCCCTTTAAAATCGAGGATGAGTGGAATTTATTTAAATACCCAAAATTATTCAATAATGGGAAGTCAATGTCATCCCAAGATCCTAAAAATTTAAAAAATATATTATTTTAGGTATTATGTGTTTGATCCAAACCTCAAAAAAGTATAATTGTTAAACATGTTTTTCCAAATCATTTATGTTTAATTAATTTTACCATTTTAGTTTTTATGATGGTAAACTGTATCTTTTTATTTACCACACTAATTTATCCTTTAATAAAAAATTTAAAATGATAATTATTAGATTATTTAGAAATAAAAATTATACATACTAACTCCAATTAATTAAAAAAATTCTTATGTCTGTTGAAAATTTAATTTATAGGAATCAATTTTAATGAACAAAATCTGTTTTTAATCATAATTAAAGTAATAAAATTTTATTGCCTTTATTAATTTTTATGAAAATAGTTATTTAAACATGTTAAATATTATAAATTATAATTATTGAAAACATTGAATCTATTTTATAAAATTAATTTCATTTAATTAGAATAATATAATTACAGATTTATCATGAATATGCAAAGAAAAAGGGGTTTTCCAAAGAGAAAAATATCAAATATATAGAATGTTTTAATATTAAAATTCATTAAGAAATTTATTATAATTAAATAAATTGTATTAACAAATATTTAATGTGACTCATATTACTTTTAAAACAATATTAAAATAAAATATATAATATAATTTTTTAAACAAAAATGATGTTTTTGATACAATATAATATTTTTTTTACTATTCATCAAAAAATTTAAAATTATATAAAA
Source organism: Viscum album (assembly GCA_963277665.1). Taxonomy (NCBI): domain Eukaryota; kingdom Viridiplantae; phylum Streptophyta; class Magnoliopsida; order Santalales; family Viscaceae; genus Viscum; species Viscum album. The sequence continues at coordinate 733,934,321 of OY728152.1, read as the reverse complement.
TTATAAAAAAATTAATAAATAGTCAAATATCATGTACATTTTAAGAAGTTTGTTTATTTTATCATAAATATTTTCTATATTTTGGAAAATAATTTTATCATTTGACTTCAAAATTGAAGAATACATTTTTTTAGAAAATACAATTCTTCATATTTATAATGACTTTAAAAAAAATTATGTTCTTTTTTATCAGTATGATATATTTATTTAAAACAATTATATATAAATTTTAATATTTTTTTATTTCTATTAATTCATACATGTTTAATTTCTCGTTTAAAAGGATCAATTTTTGAGAATTATTAATAATAGTATATTGTAGTTTACTAAAAAAGAGAATTCCATGTGACATAAACTATCAATGAAATTAAATTTATTCCTAAAATTAATTCCATAAAATCTCACGGTGTAAAATTATACCACCAAATAGAATGATTTTCTCCCTAAAAAATACATAACTTTGGTAAAAAATACTAAGGATACTTCTACTTCATTACATTCTCATGATTACATAAAAATTATTCATATTAGTGGTTTAACACAAAACATTGACCATGTGTGTGGTCTTGTTTCATAGAACTACATCTATATGATCCATTCTCTCAAACAATTGTTTCTTGTAATAAAGATCATGCTCTAATGATTCATACCTCAAGTTTGGTTCTTATGATTGATCAAATATTTGTATCCTTAGGTGAGGTACTTAGAACAAATTAGGAACATTAGGGAGGTTTAGTGGAAGAAACAATTGATACAGTAGGGTCTCAATACGATCATGAATTTAAATTGGAAAAATATGCATAATTATTATATTTACTTTATTTATTAATATCTTAAAATTATTCTATGGAGAAATTCAAGTGTAAACATTCACACTGACTTCAAATAATAGATCACATCAATTATTATCAGTATAAATTTTGTATTGAATTTGTGCTTCCCATATGGGAGAGTGAATAAATGAAACATTATCATCCATTTTATATGATAGCTTAAGTCATAATATATTTCTTCATCTAATTTAATTCCAATAGATTGTATTTATACACTTCTTTTCATAGAGGTATTTATTACAAGCCATATGAATTCTTGAATGAAATATTTTATTGTATGAAAACTCAACCAAAATAACAAGTTGATACAAACCACCATTGAAATCCATAGAGTAAGATCTCAACATTTTATTTAGGGATTTAATTTTTCTTTCAAAATATTTATCTTTCTAACGATGTGTAGAGTGATGAAACTCAATTCAATTGAACGTATTAAGGAAGAAATAACTAGAATATTTAGGTAATCCTCATATCTCTATTAGATACAATAGAATGAAGTACTCCCAAAATCCTTACCAATTCTTTAACACGTATCCTAGAAAGATGATATAGTGATAAATATTATCTAATATAAATGTTATGTTCTGATATTGTTATTCAACCAACAAAAACACATATATCATTGTCCCTTTAGATGTTTTTGGGAATCTGACAACAAAATCCATTGTAATTTTTTCAAATTTCAATTCTAATATGTTTAATTGTTGTAAAATCCCCTTATAATTTTTCCTATTCGGATTAAACTTTTTACATACAAAAAACTATGATACAAATTCCATCATTTCTCTCTTTATTACATACCATTAGAAATACTCATTCTAATATCAATAAATCATTTTTACCTCATGGATGAATAGTTAATGAATAACGATGATCCATTTCATAAGGATCATTCATCCAATTGGGTAAGGAAGGAATGCATACAAATTTCATAAACCATATAATTCAATAATAATAATTGTTAAACTCAATAACATTTCTCAACTTTTTTTTGATGCTCATCATCTTCCTTCTCTACATCTTTAATCATCATTTGTATAGATGGTTGAACACTCATTTGTAAAAGATAATATTTCACTCATTTCATCAGTATTTCTAGACAAATCCTTTTCAAATTTATGTTTACTGATTCTTTTATAATCGTTATCATGTTTAAGAATTCACAAACCTTTTAACTCAAAGCATCATCAACCTTGTTTGATTTACCAGGGTGGTAATATATTGATAAATTATAATCATTAATTAACTCCAACCATTTTCTATGGTTCAATTATAGTTCCCTCTATGTAAATATATACATTAAAATTATTGTTTATATTAAATTCAACATTCTTCCTTATAATGAAAATGTCTATTATCTTTAATAAAAAATTACCATAGCTAAATCTAAATCACGAGATGGGAAATTTTTATCATGAACCTTCAATTATCATGAAGAAAAATTTATAACCATTTCATTATATATGATAAAGTATCCCAATACCTTCTTGGATAAATAATTATGTATTATAAACCCTTATCCACTATTGGATAATATATTAAAATTAGAACTGGAAAACCTTCTATTCAGTTTGTTCAATGTTTTCTGATATCCATTCATCCAAAGGAACCTGGATCCCTTTTTAGTTAACATAGTGACCAGATAAGATATTTTCCTAAATTTCATCAAAAAACCTGGATATTATCCTTCGAAATTATTAAATCAATGGATCTCTATTACATCGGTTGGGTTGGACCAACATTTAATAGCCCCGGTCATTGATGGATCCATTGATACACCCTCTCTTTAGACTATTTGACAAAAAATGAAACGTTTTAATTCACAAATTTACCCTCGGTAAATTTTTCCTAAATTTTCTCCTTATGTTTTATCACAATAATCATTTGATCTTAATGAACTTTTTTATACATTGAATATATATGAATATCATCTATAAAGACTACCAAAAACATATCAAGTTAAACCTTAAAGACTCTATTTATTATAACCATAATGATAGTTGGGACATTAGTATGCCTAAATGTAATCACTATATAATCATTTTTTCCATAACTTATATTGATTTCTATCTTGGGTATATCCTCTATTTCGAACCTCAATTGAAGATATCCAAAAAAATCTTCAATATTGAAAATGTGTTGAGATTTGTGTAGTAGATCAAAAATTAATCAATACGTGTTAAGGGAAACTTATTATTATTTTTGTTCTTGTTCATCACCTGATAAAAAAATGCATTCTTTCCTTGATCCATCATTCTTCTTAACAGAATGAACAAATTCTCCCCATCGTGACACACAGGACTGAATAAATACCTTACTATGATTCTATTGGAGTTTCATCTTTAATTATTTTATCTCAATCGACGCCACTATATAAAGAGACATAAAAATATGTGATAAAATATATATGATTTCTATTTAAAACATAACATAAATATTTGGTGATGGATTTGGGAAATGATCTAGAAATAAATAAAAAAATCTTACATAATAAGAATATCATCGATGATGAGTTAATCTGAACCCATGTAGGATAAAACCTCTTTTTAAAAGAACTAATGATCTACACAATGGGTGTTATTTCCATTTAATGATCACATTTATAGTCCCAATAATAGATGATAATAGGTTTTTATAGTGTTTCAAAAGTTACTTCCCATCAGTGGAAATTTTTATTGCATTTATATAGATTTATCCAATCCATGACTCAGATAAGATCAAATCTAAATAGTGGGAGAATAATACTTTTTATGGGAAAAAATTAATAAAATATTTGACCAGATAAGAATCATTGACTTTCGATGAAATCATCATACAGTAATGGGGGTTCACTTCAAATTAAACATCTAATCATTAAAGCAATATATTGATACCCTAAGAAATGTATTGAAATAAAAATGTGTGGTTTTATCTAGAATCAAATAATACATTTGTATATCTAGAGTTCATGTTATGTGTACCTTTTCATCACATCAATATGTAACCCATCATCCTATATAGTGGTAGTAATTTATTTTCCTTTATCGATTATTTTAAGAGGTTTTTGACATGAACATTATCGTTGGCCATTAGATTTGGGAACTGGTTATCATAATTCATATACTAATTTCATTTGAAATATTATACAATGTTTTCTGAATAATGTGTAGATTTATCTCTATTCCCATCATTATCTAACATATTCCCCTTAAATCAGAAATTTATTTCTTGATGAAATCCCATTACGTAAATAAAACATTTATCAGCCCCCTTAGGGAAATTCCCTCTATGTTTCCATCACACATTGATTATAAAGGAAACCTAATCTTCTTCTAAATAAAGATTGTAGATATTCATTTGAATTAAATATTTATTTTCTTATCTAACCTTAGAGATATATGGGTAACTCTAATCTCAATTTCCACATTGATAAGACATATAATGATTTATTCATAGATACTGATGTCCCTTATGGATAAATCCCTTAAAATACTAGTGTTTAATCCACTAAATAATCAATCAACCATACTTTTCACTAATTTTAAAAAACCATAATCCTTACCTTGGTGTATTCTAGAATTCTAGTAATATGTATAGATAGATTCACCATGCTTGTTTATTAAATATTGCAATTACATATCAACATTCATGTGTAGAATAAAAATATATATTTATTAAATATTAATTTCATAAAATCATCCAATTCAATGGAGTAATTTTTGTCTTGTTGAATCATATTGTTGATAATATTCCCCCATTGATCTATTTTACCTTCCCAATAATAGACTTCTAAAATGAAATTTCAATGATCTGGACACTAGTGGATCGAAAATATAATTTCATTGGTCTATATCTATACCAATAATTGATTATCATGCATATATATTACATAATTTATCACGAATATTAATTACAATTCACAAACACATTACCAAGGACCATAATACTTTAGTGTCTTTAGAAACACAAAAACAAAAAAAAATATTCCCTAGGTAAGCTACATCATCTCCCATAATGATCACCATTACTATAACCATTTTTATATATATTATTTGTAAAATCATTCCTCATATCTAGGGGAAATGAAACATAAAATTGGGTTACCTCAGTTGCTTATTATGTGTCTACAATGTATATGGGTAATAATAACATGAACATAAGGTCATGTGAACTTGAGAATAACGTTTTAAAATTATATACTACATATCAATGATAAAAATCCAGAGTTACAAAATAATGAATGGATGTTCATAATAAATGAATCATAATTTAATTAACGAACATGATCTATTAGATAAAAACAATGGAATGGGAAGTAGATTTTTTTAATACACATAGACATAGAAAATAATTTCCATAGTACTCAAGGATCACATCTAAGGAATCCATAGTGGAATGGTTTTACTCTCCACACCATCATTGTAATTAATGTTCACTCCTAAGATGGTTAAAGAACACAATGTCCCATACTGCACCTAGTTCTCTCCCTTTTTGAGTTTTTTCTATCTAATGAGATATAATTACTTACCCAATGCATAAGAGAAATATATATTCAAGTCACAGTTAAAACCATAGTTATGTGTTTCATAAGATCATAAAACATTCATTATATCAGAACCAATAAAATGAAATAGGTTTCATAAAAATTTCATCATAGAAAAACCTATATAAAATATATTCATTTCATAATCATTACAAAATTTAATATCGAAATAACATATGGGAAAATATGGGTTTCTTTATGATATTTAACTTATTATACCCTTAAAAAGAGAAACCAGTTTTATGAACATCATCCTACCATAAAAACCCAATCAATAAAATAATAATAATGGTATCCTTAGATAATATCCCATGTATTGAGAAGGAAACACATTAGTAGATTTCATCTTTAATGGAAATGATATTAATAGTTTATTTAAAATATTCCTTGATGAAAATATAATTTTCTATAGAAAAAACACTTTATAGCATAAAAGCTTTTGATTATATTTTTTCATCAATATAACCTTGGAATGTTATAATGGAATATTTAAAGAAAATAATTTTCATAAATATGTTATGTTTCATTCATCTTATACACATTAAAAAAGTTTATTCATTTCATATTTTTAGAAAAATCCAAACATGAATGGTTTGGAAAATGAAATGAACATTTCATTGATAGTTTTTTTTGAAAGTTAAACATAGTTTAAATTGATTTTTTAAAATAATAATAGAATAAACAAATTGAAATAATTTTTAGAGAACATTGTTTAAAATAAAATGGATTTTAGTTTGAATAAATTTATATTTTCTTAAAATTTTGGTTCAACTGTTTTATGTACATAAAAGTTAAAATGGTACTCTTACTGGAAAATACATTAATTAAGCATTGGATAGTGAAAATATTGTGTTTTTTGAGATAAGTATAATAATATTAAATCCTGATAAACATAAAAATAAATAATCCAAATAAACTATGATACTGTATCATAAAATCATTACTAAATCGGTAATTTTGAATCATAATGCCTATGAATAAATAAAGAAAAATGGAACTTAAAATACCTTGAGTATATATAAATTATTTATATTAAATAGAAAAGGGTAGTTATATACGCCTAATTAATTAATACAGATGAATAACATAATTTACATCTCAAAGAAGGAAAATGGAGGCAAAAATCCCAAACCTTATGTCTTGACATTCGTCATACTCGTTCGAACCTCCTCTTCTTTATATATCACCCTTATGATTTCACTGAATTATTTCCTTGGTTGGATTTATATAAAAGATAAGGATTATTGGATTATTTATGTAAATTTATAAATAGATTTGGGTAGTGTTTTTTAGCCACATGGTTTTGATGGTTCATGTAATTGAGGGGTTAGTTCCCTTTTAATGTTGAGGTGTGGTGTCATTATTCTAAAAACCTAGTAGTTTTCACTATTTGAGGTCTCTATTACCCCATATGCCTCACATGTAGATCAATAAAATCACGATTGTGTTATCTTATTGAGACACATATCCAACACATAAAAGGAAAATATTTTTTATCCCAATAATCAAATGAATTTATGTTTACTAAAATTTATCCTTTTAATTTTTACCATGGTTACTGGTATCTTTTTATTTAAAAATGTATTTTAAATATTAATAATAAAATTAAAATGATAATTAATATATAATTTAGAACTAATTATTATAAATATTAAATCCATTTATTTAAATAAATTTTATATGTGTTTGTGAATTTTATTTTAATACAAACGTACAAAATGCAAAAAACCCATATTAACCTTAATAGCAGTTATTAATTTTGATTTCATTCACTAGTAATTTTTTTAATAAATTATGTTAACCAAATTATATAATATAATATATACTTATTCAAAATATGGATTCCACTTTTTCATGTTTCATTCACAAAAGTTGAGGAATTTAATCAAAATATTAATCATGTAGATGTGATGAGAAAGTCTGTTTTAAAAGAGAAAAAGATATAATGTATACAATGTTTTTATATCCAATTTCAATATAAAAATGATTTAAATTGACCAAATTATATAAATGTATATATTATTGACATAATTATACATTAAATTATATTAAAAATATAATTTAACTTTATAAATACTTTGAAAAATGTTGGTTTAAACTAAAATAAAATATTTTTTACTAATTATCAAAAAAATGAAACTTTTTATAAAAAAAACCTCAACCAAGGTTAAATTTAACATTAAAATTTCATAAATAATTCTTAATTTTTAAATTATATTTTCTAAAGGTTTCAAAAATTATAATTCTTTTATTTTTTAAAAACTTACATTAAAATAAGATTTTCAGAAAATATTTTTTTATAAACCTATAATGACATTAATAAAATTAGGTGTTTTGTTACAATAATATTTTATTTATTCAAGAAAAATTATAATTAATATATAAAAAGTAGTGTTTATTATTCTTAATTTTATTTTCAAAATATAAGATATTATAGTTGTTGTTAAATGACTATATTTATAATATATCATTGTTCTTCTTATAATCTGCATCATGAGTAGTGCAAGAGAATCTAGTGTTTTATATAGAACATGTTTAACATCGTTTTTTTGTATCACATGTTTATCTAAGTGCTGAATTTATTATAATAATTTTCTATAATTTAATGTAACACAAGATACCGATTAATTTTAATTTATTCAAAAAAACATTACAAACATGGGATGTTACATTCTACCCCTGTAAAAATTATTTTCACCTTTATAATTAGTCAATCTAATATAGAAAAATGTAGATACTTATGAATCATCATTTCATCAATTTCCCATTTAGCATCATCATATTTGTTGTTTCAACAAAAAAAAATAACTATATGAGTGGTATCTGTTTCAGACATTCTCTATAAGATCATGCATCTATATCAGTTATGCCTTATAAGAAAAATATTTCACTAGTGCTATGACCTCTAATTTTAGTACTCCTAAGTGGAAAACCATGTATTTCCAGAAGATAGATTCACAGAAAACATCGTCAACATGATAGTGTTTTAGTGAAGTACTAGCCAACATGATATTTTCACAATTCGATCAAGAATTTCAAAAGAACTGATTTAACTCGGGATTTTTTTCCTTTATTTTAAAATATCATAACCTTATTCAATGGAGTAATGCATTGAAACACTTTGTCCTGAACTTCAAATTCTAGGTAACACCTATGATTATCAGCATAAATTTTAGAACAACACTGATTTTCCTTGATGTCTTCAATAATGAATATAGAATTAATTTTCATTTCCTCATCTATCTAATGTATCTATAGATTTAATTCACCATATTCATTATTTCTCATTGGAGTTATACATTTCACTCTATATAAGGATTTACAAGGAGACATCTGAAATTTGGAGTGAAACCAATTTTTGTATGAAACTAGACTTGTGGAAGGATTTAATTCCTAACAACATTGAAATCTAATGAATAACATATCCATATGTCCTATAGGGTTTTATTATTCATTAGGGTTGATAATCTATCTGAGGATTATTTTTAGTACTAAAACAGAATTTTTTCTCAACAGCCTATTGAATAATTCCCTAGATGGTAATCCTCAAATCCCAATCATATGTAATGGAATGTTGTACTAAATTAAACATTTCCACTTCCATAATGAATATCATGGAAATTTGATCGAGATAAGAGGATTCTCTAATAGATATTAATATTCATGATTTAATTAGATGGTCAAATACACCCCATATAACATCTTTCCCTTTAGATGTTTTGGGGAGTCCAACTATAAAATACATGATGATGTTTTCCCATTCCCATCCTGGTATGGCTAATGGATGTATCATACCCTTAGAAGCTTTTATTTTATCCTTAACATGATAACATACAAAGGACTGAGATACAATCTCGGTGATAGCTCCTTTCATGCCATCCCACTAGAAGTACACTTTCAAACCTATATGTATGTTCATACATCCTCAATGAATGGTGAATAATGAACTTTGAGATTAATCTATCAAATCATTCTTCTTTTGTATAGATGGCACACATGCATGGTTCCTAAACCATATCATTTCATCATAATAAATTTTAATCATTGGAACATTTATAACCTTCCTTTGTAGCTCTACATGTTCTTTCTGTGCCTCTATAATCGTCACATGGATATATAGTTAAAACATCAATTAAGTAAAATAAGATTTTCCTGATTATTCTTAATTTCCATATCAATACATTAAAAAATATAAATATTTTATATATTCTAATCCTAATCGTGGATAATCTAGAAAGATCATTTTGACTCGAAGCATTGGACACCTTGTTCTCTTTCCTATTGTTGCAATGTATTGAGCAGTCATAATAATTTATCAGTATTTACCATATTTTTTGGAACATATTAAACACCTCTTGAGTTAGTATAGACCTTAAAATTTTAAGATCTATATATATATCTCACTTTTCTCCATAAAAATATTTCCTCCAATGTTTTTTTGAAAAATTCGTTGACGCATACTCAAAATCATGAGTTAAATAATTTTCTTCCTAAATTATCTATTATAGTGAGTAATGACCTATAATCATGGGAATATTAATAATAACAACTCACAATACCTTTTTAGATTCATAATTATATATTAAAAACCCTAGTATATGACAAGGTAATGTAAGCATTGGTGTACTGTCTTATCTTCTCTTTAATTCCTTGAAATTATCCACACACTCATCAATCAAGAGGAACTTGGCTCCCATCCTTGTCAACATGGTTAGAATATTATATAGTCATGATAAATTCTCTAAAACATCATTGATAATAAATCAGTAAAACAATTTAATGATGAATCTCAATCATTGTGGTATGAATTGGTCAATATTCAAGATCTTTATCTTTGATGGATCTATTTATATAACCTTTCTTGAGATTATATAACCTAAAAATAAATTTTTTTCCAAAAAAATAAAACATTGATAATTAATATTTTCTATTATCCTTCTTTTGGGTATTTTTTATAATTCCCAAGTGGTCTTTATTCACTAAAAGATTATTTTAATAGACAAGAATACCATTTTTAAAGACTACCCCAAATTATATCAAGGTAATCTAAAAATACTGTATTAAATAAACACCAAAGATAGAATTGAAATTTATAATATTGGAAGGTATTTACCTATATTAATATGTACATAAATTTTATAGGATTTTATCTGAGGATTATCCTAGTTCATGACCCTAAATTAGTGATATCCTGAATGAAGGTAAATCATAGAAATTTTTTGAGATCCTAACAGTTGATCAAAAATATATTCAACATGGAGAAGAGGATACTTTTTCTTAGTTGTTCTTTTCTCCAACTCCTAAAAACCAATGAATAACCACAATAACCAATATTACTTAAAATAGATTCTTATCACCCCAAGGTGATGCACTCAGAAGAATAAATCTCGTTTTAAGGTTTCCCAAGATTTTAATTTTCAATTCATACAATTAAATTAGGGACATTCTATAAGTAGTCATAGAAACTTTTGTGGAACAATGTATGAGATCTATTGAGGAATGAACATCCATTTATGCTTGAAGGTTAAGAAATTATTCCAAAACGACATCAACAATGTACCACAAAAAAAATATCATCGATGTCAAGTAAATACCCAACCATCTGAGATAAAAAACTCTTCTAAATGGGATTTAGGACCCATACAATCGATGTGATGTCTATCAAATCTTTTCACTGATAATCAAAATTATTGAATATAATAGGTTGTTTTGATATATCTATTGTGACTTACCTTATTTGGCATTTTATAATGTTTTTATGTAGATAACTACAATCCATTCCCCTGATGACATCAAATCACTCCATAGTAAGAATGATAAGATTTATCGAAAACACATTCCCACCCACATCAACCAGAGAGGAACCATAGACCTGAGATGCGGCTATCACAAAATTATGGGATTTCACTATTAAAAAAATATCTTATTTTTTGGTAAGAATCATTACACACTTATAAAGTTATTTATATATGATAAAATGGCTAGATACATATTAAAACAATAAATAATCAATTCTAACATGGATGGTATGCTTAACATTAACCACTTCATTATCTCAAACCTCATTAGAAAACATGATTTCATGAGATTTCATATTATCCCTTGGATTAATAGGTATTTTACATTGATCAGCAAAATAATACTTTGGATTTGGGATCAGATTAGTATGGTTTACATAATCCATGAACATTAAACAATGTATTGTGTGTTCATTATTCTTTTTACATTTCTCTCTATTTAAATTCTTAGAAAACGACTTACCATCACATTTTAAATCAATTTCTTAATGTTCGTCCCTTCCATAAATAAATAATGTACTATTCCCTCAAAGATTATTTCCTACAAGCTTCATTCCAAGAATAAAACACAAATGAAATCTCTTCTTCTTCTCTCCATGGGTTTTATATTTTCCTTTCAACCCCGTCTTCCTTTTATTTAAAAAAACTAATAATAATACATACCTACAACCTCCATTTCCACCCTGATATAACCACAAAATTATCATCATAGATAATTTTGTAAATTTTAGATAAAACACTTAAGATAATGTTTTTTATGCCACTGAATATTCATTAAATTTTATATTTAGCTTGGATGATAATACCAGATGCGTACCTTATAAGTCTGTTAATATTTTCCTCATTTGTTCCAATAGATTCATCATATTTTTTCTTTAACATAAGTAACACGTTATTTATCTTCTAATGAATAATAAAAGGAATGTAATGAATGAAAAATATATTCTTGAACTAATCCCAATCAATGGATTCAATCCCGTCTTGTTTCCTTGTATTCTATATAAGAGTCTAACATTGATCTGCTTCACCTTCTAAATCGTACACGTCCAAAATAAAATTTTCATGTTCAAAATAAATGAGATATAAAAATATATTTTTAGTGGTATTGATCCATTTCAATGAAAATTAAATATCAATAGATCCACTAAATAAGATAAGTGTTTCCCTATTATGTAATCATATCAATATTGTTCTATCTTATGTATGTTTAGAATTCTTGCATGATTCATTGATTGATAATTTTTTATAATCATAGAAATGATATAATTCATTCCATTTCCTATAAAATTTTGATTCTTATGAGGTAAATCATTTAATTATCAATCACACTCAGCATTTACGTGATTCGTTCAAGTTCCAACCATAGAATAAATCTAAAAATCATACAATAAGAAAGAATAATCATAGTGTGAAGCCACATAATCAGGAAAAATTATATAGAGGTTTTATAAAAATCGAGGCCTTATTATTTAATTAATCACAACTTATGTTTTTCTTAGTTAATTCATAGTCTTATTATATTTAAATTCATCATGATGGTTCTTATAGAGTTTTCAAATTTCCATTTAATATCCCTCAGGAGTGTAAAACTTATTGTGCAGAAAGAAAAATTGTCATGCACCAGTTGTTTTTCGATTCTGGCTCAATGACCCCTTTTAGGAGTTATTAACCATAAGAACACAAACACTACTTCCACATCCACTTTTAGTAAGCTGATATGGATATAATTCCTTTGAAACCACTCTCCCAATCCATTAACAAAATTATACTACTATTTCTTATAAATTTTCTCATGCATGGACTTATCCTTAGACATATACTTAGGGATATTGCTAATGGTTTCTCATCCTAGATTCCAACGGTTCACTAAAAAAATCCCCTAGTACCAGCTTTAGTAACCCAATCTTATCATAAATAGATATTGCACCTTTTTTGAGAATATTTATTAAATTACAGACACATGCTCAACGTCTTTAGTAGTTTATTTTCATTAGAAACCTGAAATCATAAAACACTAGTCTATATGTAATCTATATCATCTCCAACTATGATATTCATAACAATCACACTTCAAAGATGTATAATATGTTTTAAATTTATTTATATCCATGGTAATGGAATCTTAAGAAATGGTGAGCTGAAATTCCCAGTAAGGGAAAAAATGGATATACGTAAGCATAAAATGAACACACAGTTATGAGAATATGATCATTACATTTCAAAAATATACATAGCATACCAAATATCGTAATATTTAGTCATGTATTAAGTAAAAAAATTCATAAGACATGATTCATAAGGTAATCAAATAACATTATCCATTATAGAAAAACATTTTCATAATACAATGATTATTTTAATACACAAAAGATTATAAATTAGTTTACATAGTACTCAAGGATCACTACCATGTGTATCATAGTGGAATGGGTTCACTACCCAAAACATCATAGTAGTAATGGGTCGCTCTTAGGTCCATTATAAAATTAAATGTCCCTTATAAAACTATGTTCATGTTGTGTTTCAGTTATGTATCTATCATTAGATATATAACATTACCCAATGAATTGAAGGGATACATAGGTCAGAAACATCTTATAATGAAAACTATAAATTTTTGTTCCATAAGATTATAAAATATTCATCATATCATAACCCATGAAATGTAATGAGTTTTATAAAAAATTCATCATATCATATCCTTTAGAAAAAAATTATAATCATTTCATTATATCGTCATATCATAAACCATATAAAAATAATCTAGTTTCATATGAATATTAACATGACATATAACATGGAAGAGTAATTGGTTTCATAAACAACATTCTATCAAACACATATTCATTTCAGATAATGGATTGGAATGGTGTCCAGGGATCACATCACCAATAAGGAATAGGTAACACCAGAAGATGCCAATATTAGATGGAAAATGATTAGGATCTATCAATTAAAATAATTATTTAGGAAAATATCAATTACACTTTATAAAACACTTTTTAAAACCTAAACCCTTTTAAAATATTTTTCATTGAAAATAACAATGAATTTGATTAAAGTAATTTTCATAGGAAATAACGGTAAGGAGGAAGAGATTATTCATTCATTCAATATATGTTAAAAAAAATTTCATTGAAATATTCACCAAGAAAATTTTAGAAATGTATTTTAAAAAAATTATGGGAATAATAAAAAATATGGAAAATATATTTACAAAAACATATTTGGAAAGTAACTGAATTTATCACTCAATAAATTTGAATTTTTTTAAAAAAATTCAATACTCTTTCATGTTCAAAAGAATAAAAAAAAGAACTATTAAAAAAACATCACAAATAAACATAGGATAAGGAAATTCATGTGTTTCTTGAGATATTAATCCTAATATTTTATCATCAAAAACCTTATCTTTTACATTCATGGTAAATGATGAAATAATAACAAGAAATCATTACTACATTGGTAATGTGGAATCTTATGCCCCATGAAGTAGCACCATTAAATGTAATATAAAATATCTCGAGGATAAATATATTAATAAAATTACATGTTAAAGGGGATGTATATAAAACTTAATAATGAATATAGATGCATAAAATTATATATATCTCAAAGATGGAAAATTGAGAAAAAAGTCCCTTTCATGAAGGCATGACTTCTATCATACCTGTTGAAATATCCTATTTTTTCAAGAATCCTCCTTAGGTTTGAATCAAATTCCATCCATGGTAAGATTTATATCCAACAATGATTATTATATGATGATATTTTGGTTTTTCTAAGTTATTAGTGTAGGGTATGGTTAAGCCAAATCTTATCAATGGTGCCAGTAAGTGAGGGGTGAGTAAAACTTTGTAATTTAGTAGGGTTTATATCATTATATATAACCAAATTTAATCAATATTGAGAGGTTAATATTTCACAATATGACTATAATATAGATAAATATATTTGATAAGATATCATTCATCTAATAAAAACCTCTTCCAAAAATAATAAACACATTTTTTCATGTTATTCATTAGTCTTTAATTTTACTCAATTTCACTCTTAGTTTTTTTCAACAATTACTTTCATATTTTTATTTTCCTATATAATTTAAATGTTATGAAAAAAAATTATATTTTTTAGATAATTTATACCTTTTTATTACAAATATATAATCCAATTCATTAAACCAAAATCCTATGTGCGTGTAAAATTTATTTTAATAAAAACACATGTAATTTTAAAAAACCCAATTTAACCTTAAACATAGTCAATAATTTCAACATTTTTCACTAATAATTCTCAAGAACCGTCCCCTGAGTCCCATTCCAGGAATTTCCCAAGGCCATATTCTATAGGATTGGGGCTAGCGAAAATCACTAAAGGTAAATATCCCCAAAAGGGAAGGCATTTCCATTTAACATGTACACACTCACAATCCATACGACTAAAAATATATATGAAACTCGAATGCCACCCCAAGATTTTCACATGAGGAAGAAACCACCCAAGTAAAGGTACAACTAAAATGAAAAAGGAGATGGAATAAAAAACAATTTTAATTGGAAACTATCGTAAAAGGAAGTGAAATCTCTATAGGTCATCCTAAAATAATCCTACATGAAGGGTAGCTATAGCTCACTATAGAATGTCAGTAAAGCCTACTGTGTTATTAGATCCACCTTCGAGCACCACCTTGTCCTAGCCAACCAAGATCCCAGTCAATGGTGTCTGTCATCTGCATAAGACACAATAGGATTGGGAGAATCCCATGTAGGAGTGAGCATAACAATACTCAGTAGGGACCCTGAAACCAACTCAGGTCTCATAGAAATACAAAAACGATATATCAAAAGAATGCACAATGATTAGATTCACCAGATTCTGTTCACCACAGGTATAACATAATGTTTTGATAGTGAAACTAAAAGTTTCACACACTGAACAACAATCACTACAAAGGCCCTCATCGTCGATGAGTCCGTTAAGATAGCTAGTTAGCCTAGAACTATTCAATAGATCTATCACGAAGCCTCAATGAGTAGCTGAGTCATGGAGTCTCATTGATAACTTAGTCATGGAGTCATGTTGGGTAGTTGAGTAATGATGTATCATTAATATATGATTCACTACGTCTTTCCGGGTACTTGACTTTTGAATTATCACCGATTGTTGAGTCACAAAGTCTCAATGGGTAGCTTTGTCATAAAGCCTCTCTAGGTAGCTAAGTCATAGAGTCTCGCTATGTAGCTAAGTCATGAAATCTCAATGATAGACGAGTCATGGTGTCTCTCTGGGTAGATGAGTCATGATTCCTTGCTGGGTCAATATCCATGAAATGTTACATAGAAGATTTCATAAGGAACACCATTCATGTGTGTCCCAACATCGCAGAAGGCGGGCTGATCAAATGCTATGTCACAGAGATAAATACCTTTTTATAAACATGGTTTGGTTACGTTTGGGACCAGTTTAACTGTTTCGGACCAACCCGACCAATACGACATGGGGTCCCACCAAACCTGCTCAGGACTGTCTAGCCCATCTGACCTCACTGGACACGACAAAAGTTGTTCGTGGGTCTAGTCCTCTTGGTCACCCAATAAACGGAATATTTTCAGCCCAACCCACACTAGCAGGCTGGTAACTATTCCTGGCATGGGCCACCGTCCAGCCCAGATTTATCTTGCTGGCCCGGTCCACTAAAGGGGATTAGCTCAAAAAAACTATTTTTTCTACTTAGGTGGCCTAGCTCGACCAGTCTAGTTGGGACGTATGTAGCTGGTCAGTCGTCTTCACCCTTGCCAACATGTAGCCCGTATGGAGGGGACCACTCTTCTTAAACAGTTCCAGGATGGTGCCGCTTCTAACCAGCCTCTATGGCCAACATTCCATGACCATACTTCCTCACGGAGCCCACCAAGTGCACCACCTCCACCAACCGGGTAGGTATAGGCCAGCTGCTTCATCCCGCATGCATACCAGTTGGTGTCGCCTACCACCAGGTTTTACCACTGCCGGTAACCATCAATGTCATGCTAGTGGTGTTGTGCCTGCAACACCTTCTGCTAGCCACTGGGTCCGCTTCGGTGGTCTGATCTCAAATCCCCTTGTTCCCTCAAGCCTCTTGAGTCACCACCATCACTACCATGACCTCAGATCCACCATGCTGCCATTTTGATAATGCATCCACAACCATCACACAAGCATAGGGTCACATTCAATGTTCGTGCCAGCCAGTGCCCTCTACGTTAGAAGTTCAAAAAATTTGGGCTTGGAGTTATAGTTCGATCAGATAATCATCAAAATCAGTGAAAACCCTCCACGGTAAACACCCTCCTACAAGAAAAAATGATCTATAGATCAACCAATTCGCGGGATGATCTGTGTTCATTGTTTTAGAAAAAAGTATGGAAGGAATAAAATAATTAGACCCTTACCTGGATTGAGGATCCATCACTCATGAGAGACGAAGCTCTAAGCCATAGTAGATTGATAAATCCATTAGAATTAGTCATCTATACAATCTTTCCCACAAGCATTCATCAATCCTTGATTCAATGGCATTCATGGATGGCATTCGTCGTTCGAGAGAGAGAGGGATAGGTTCCTCATTTTTTAGAGGATTTCCAAGTTTTTTCTTCAACTATATATCCCTGATTTATTAATGGAAGGTTAAACATTGTGTGTCACAATTCTTTCTCATTAGTTACTATCATTAATGATTCATTGACTCCTCATTAATGCACCACATCACTGAATGGTCATTTTATGGTAGCAGAAATAGATTGAATAAAATATAAATTGAACTTCTTTTATGATTATTTTATTTTTTCATAAAAAATACATATTTATATTTTTTGTTGACCCGCATTGGCCAATGTTAGTACATTCATAGGAGAATCCAATCCTTTTTGATTCAACAGTTCCCTTGTATTATCGATTTGGTCACTCGTATAGAAGATAGAAAAACCTTCTCCCAAAACTAGATATTGTATATTTTAAAAATAGATCTAAAATTTTTCCGGCCTATCTAGGCCCCAAAATCACATTCCATCTTAGAGAGTGGTTTTGAAATATCTCAATGTAATTGAAACAATTAAACATAAATTATGAGACATTACATCATCCCCCCCATTTATGGGCATCACATCCTCATAATCTAAAATAAGTCTAAAGAAACAAATGGGAGTACTGAGCATGAATCTGAGCCTCTAACTCCAATTTTCTCTCATGGAGGTTCCTGAGATACCATGAAAATTGAACCTGAGAAATCGACCATCGACAAAGGACCCTATCCTGTTTATTTTATACATCCACTAAAAACATCGCAAACGTCGCCCTATCATCAATTTCTAGCTCACCCCAGTCGAAGACATGTGATGGATCATGCACATACCACCTCATCTACAACACATTGAAAACATCATGAACATCGTGCATCTATTGTGGAAGTTCTAGAAATTACACCACCTTTCTAACTATCTTATTAATTCTAAGTGGTCCGATGAACCTCAGAGATAACTTTTTTCCCTGGAAAAATCTCTTCAAACCCCATCGTGGTGAGACCCACAGGAACACATGGTCTCCCTCATCAAACTCTAGGGGTTTATGTCCCGAATTCACATATGATTTATGCATGATCTATATAGTCCTCAGTAGCTTTTAGATGATATGCACCTTCATATTGGTAGCCCATACTAACTCTGGACCCATGAGTGCAGACTCCCCTGGGTCTGTATAGCATAGAGGTGATCTGCATGGCCACCAATACAAGGTCTCAAACTGTGTCATGCCAATGGTGGAGTGAATGATATTTTTGTATGAAATCTCTTCCAATGGTAGGTGGTTCTCCCAACTTTGACCAAAATCAAGGAATCAAGCTCGAAGTATGTCCTCCATGGTTTGTATGGTACACTTTGTCTTACCATCTGTCTGAGGGTGATAATCGTTAGTCAAGAAGTCTTGAGTCCTGAACGCCTCTTAAAATCCCTTACACAATTAGGATGTAAAGTGTGTACAACTATATGAGATAATCAATTAAGGATAACCATTTAATTTCACTATCTCCTAGATGTAAATGCATCATATGCTCTCTACCAATACCTTCTCCTATATGGCTATGAAGTTAGATGACTTGGTGAGGTGGTCAGCGATTATCCATATAGAATCGTGGCCCCGGGAAATGTGTTCTAACTTCATCAATAATTCCATTAAGATACAATCAAATTTACACTTTGGTATATCGAGTGGCTGGGCTAAGCCTACGAGAACCTTATTCTTGTCCTTCACATGCTAACAAGTGAGGCTTTATGAAACAAACTTTTCCACCTATTTCATCTTCCCGGGACACATGTACTGACGTCAGAGGTCCCGGAAAATAATTTCCACACTAGGATGTACCACCAAAGGATATGTATGGTAATCCCTCAATAACTCCTCCCGCAACGTCTATGGTACTATAGTGAATCCTCTAAAAATGATGACATGCTTAGCACCTATCGAAAATCCATTAAGAGTATATACTTAGGATATCTTAGAAATTTGGGTCTCGTAGTCAACATCCATAAGTCGTGACTCCCTTACTCAATATAAGAGCAGGCGAGTGATAGTCATTGTCTGAAGGTAAGCTACCTCTTCATCATTCATGAAGGATATATGCATTGCGGCTAACTACTATGTTGCCATACTCAGCATCTATAGAATACTACATACCCAAATACCTCCTTTGGTAGTCTCAAGGTGGGGGCACTCACCAGTTTTTGTGTCAACATCTAGAAACATTGTTAGCACTACTTTGGACACACGAAGGGTATTCAAATTGATTTCAAGTCCAAATAAGTTTCTTATACTCTATAAAAGTCAATCACAAACATTTGATAGTATCCATCCAATGCCAAAGAACTCATCACCTTACTCACGCTTTTAGGTGGGCGCCTAGAAAACACTACCCCTATCTTTGCCAGATCCACTGCAACTCCATCCACTGAGATAACATGACACAGAATGTGGACCACTCGAGTCTAGAACTGGCACTTCAAGATATTATCATAAAGCTGGTGCTCATGGAGTGTATCCAAGACTATCTGCAGGTGTGTAGTGTGCTCCTCCTCTAACATTGATTACACAAAGATGCCATCAATGAAGACTACAATGAATGAAATAAGATAATAATATAAGATCCTATTCATGAGTCCCATGAATACTACTGGGGAATTTTTCCCACCAAAAGCCATCACCAAAAACTCATAGTGGCCATACCAAACTCTAAATTCTGTCTTTGGCAAGTCCTCATCATCTACCCGATGCTGATGAAAGCCTGATCCGAGGTCGATCTTCTAAAACAAAATCGCTCCCTTTAGTTGTTAGTAGAGGTCATCATTCGTTGATAGTGGTTAATTATTCTTCACGGTCACCTAGGTCAGGAATCGGAATTCCATGCATAACCTCAATCTCTCATCTAACTTCTTGGAAAACAACACTGGGGATACCCATGGTGAAATTATGGGCCTCAATAATCCCTTCAGCTGCAAGTCTTACATCAATAACCTTAACCCACAATGCTACTTATGGGCCATCTAATACAACAAGGTGGATATCATTTTCATGTTGGGGTACAGGCCAATGCTGAATTCTACCTCCCAATGAGTAGGTAGTCTATAAACATCCCCAGGAAAGATATCCTCAGACTCTTACACGACTACAAGAATGCATTGACTGCTCTCATCCATCGTAATGATGGTGAGGCTACACAATTGTTGAGTGATCAGCGACCCCCACCTCCTAAAAAGTTAGTCATGTGCAGCAAAATATACCCTCTCGCTGGTCACGGAAAACCTGGTCCCATTCTGATAGACACACCACACTTTTCACCTAATATAGTCAACCTAAGCATGGACTGTAGATTACCAGTCCATACCCTAGATGATGTCGTAATGACTCGATGCCCCTATGAGGAATTCATAGCCGAAGCTATTTCCTCCCTGAGTGAGCTCACAGTTCCGAAACCGGTGTGTGATTGTTGAATCCTTTCTATTAAGATTTCTTAATCATAAGGATTGATCCAATGACTCCACCAGAATCTCCAAGTGTCGAACGAGGTATTTAGAATGGAAAGAGTGACTGACACCTATATCTATATGAACTATAGCTAAATTGTAAAAGACATATATTGTACCACTAATCATATATGGATAACCATGGTCATATGTCTCCATCACCTAAAGTTGGCCCCGCCCCTATCCACTTGCTCCCAGTGCTTGTGGTGGACCCCATGGGGTGGTGGTTGTAATACCTCATATCTCCTCCCACCATAAGCCACTCTGCTTGCTCTCCTGCCACATCATCCTCTATGTGGACCACCATTTTTGACTATCTGCCTCTTTCTTGTCATTCCATTGACTGCCTATTGATCAACTGTATGTTTTTTTGGGTTGTTTCGAGCTATGTACAACTTCTCACTGCATGTGAAGCACATCGTATTCCTTGATTTATGTCCAATACCTGTGGGGACTCACACTACTGATCCAGAATCATGGGGTCGTCCCATAGAGGGTATTGTACTCTTGGACCCATGTGTCAGCTGTCAGATGGCTGATATCAAGGAATCATCTACCTTCTGTCTGGTGGATGCTATCGTAGTTGATGTAGGTTCTTCCACAAATTTAATCACTAAAAGAGCTCCCAATAGCACCACAGCCTACATAGGGATGCTGAGAGAGATCATTGATGCTCTGATATCCCGTCTGAGCCCCTGATCAATGGTTCGGACCCTGAATAAAGGTGTTCAAACCATATCATAAGATTATCAGTAGAGGTTTGTAAATATCGCAGCATACTCCGCCACGATAAGGTTGCCATACCATAAGTCTATCAGTTGTAGTATACATACTGAGCACAAGTTCATATGTAATAAATCTTCCCTAAAATGATGCTCGAAGAATATAATGTTGAGGGTCTCCTCCTCATGCATCTATAGTGTCATGATCCACAATCTCCCTTCCACGCACTTCATAAGGGTAGTATCTTGAAATGACATCTGTTCTAAAGGTGCACCACCAGGAGGAAAACTCACATCACTACCAGTACCCAATACATAGAAACCTAGGGATATGTCTGAGCTCATAACCTCAAGGCCCTCTTCCTATGTAACTCATAAAACACGCTCAATCGGCATGCATCCTCTAATGGTATAGCTGGTAGAAATTTCTACTCAACAAGTTGTGGTGCCTTTAGTAAACAATCCTTGTGTTCAATCTCATGAACTGGTCCCTATACCGATGCCTCATCGCATGGGGGACCATCATCGGGATTATGTACTACGATCTTGGCTGACTCTATACATGGAAGCATTTTGAGAGAAGTCAAGATGAACCACGGTCAGTTTATTATACCTTGTGATCTAACTATAACTCTATGAGATATTGAAAATCATTTTAAAGATGCAAGAAACCCTTTTTTAAATCACTAAGTTGGAAAGCATAATTCAGGGTGCTAGTGTATGGATACGTCGCCCGACGCACCAAATATAGACTCCCCGAATTTGGAAGTCGATGTTGAAACAGATAACGCTATTTCCCAAAAACAAAATAGTTGACTCTAAGTCTTTGAGGTAGAACTGAACACCTATGATACCATTCTATCACGACCCATCTCCCAGGGCCCATGTTGTGACTATCCCAAACCAACCATCCACAGGCCATGGGATCATGACTAGAACCAAGAATACATATCCCAAATAGGGAAGGAAATTTTTTTTAACACACTCACTCACACACACACACATCCCATACTGCGGTAAGTAAAGCTGAAACTGGAATTACAACAACATGTATGTCACACGAGGAAGAAACACAAAAATTATAGGTGAAACTGATATGAGAAAAGGGGCCAGAATACAAAACCAATTGAATGGGAAAGTACAGAAAAATGAAATACAAGATCCCGAGGTCGTCTGCCAATGATCATACCATAAGGGTAGGTGTAGCTCCCTATCATATATCGATGAATCGTATTGCGTCTGTAGATCCACCTCCGAGCACCAACTGGCCCTGAATCTCCAAGATCCCAGTCAATGCTATATGTCATCGATGCAATACAAAGTAGGTGTGGGCAATGCCAGTGTAGGGGATTGAATAACAGTACTTATTAGGTAACCCAAAACCAACTCGGGTCTCAATGAATTCCACAAGGAACATCAAAAAATATTACACAATGATTAGAGTCACTAGAGTCAGCTTGGCATATGTATAATTTAATGTGTTGGAAAAAAACCAATAGTTGAAAACACTGAACTTCAATCAATTAAAAGTAAATCAACCCTGATATGAAATTTTGGCTAGTTAGCTCACCAAAACATATTCATTGGCTCTATCATGATGCCTCACTAGGTAGTTTATTCATGGAGTTGTAGATATTTTTGTCATAGAGTCTCACTTGGTAGCTGAATCATGATGTCTTTTTGATAGTTGAGTCCCTGAGTATCACTGGGTACCTGAGTCATGAAGTCTCACTGATAGCTGAGTCATGGGGTCTCGTTGGGTAGCCGAGTCACGAAGCCATGCTTGGTAACTGAGTCACAGAGTCTCACTAGGTAGCTAATTCACAAATCCTCACAGGTTCAACATCTATTAAATCCTACCATGAGTATTTTAAAAGGATCTTAATTTCATGTGGGTTTTATTTCCACAGGTAGTACATCAATCAGATGCACAGTCTAGGAGATACGTCACTTATTGTAAATAGGGGCTGGTTCCATTTGGCCCCGGTCCGACTGGTTTAGATTGACTACACTAACCCAAATTATGGTACCTCATGACCCAATTCTGTCAGTCTGGCCCATTGGGCTAGCCCATTAGGTCTCAATGGACCTGTTCGAGGATAGCTATGGGTCCAGACCACTTGGTCAACCAGTGACCCAAATTTATCTGGCACAACCCACAATGGTGGGCTAGTGTCTTTTACTAGCCCAGGACGCCATGTATCCCTTCTTTATCCCATCAACTAGGTCACCATAATTGTACAAACTCAAAAATTTTACTTGGCTGCTCAGGAATCCCGGTCTGATGGCATGGCTCATTCAGTCCTATTTAGATAGGACCAGCGTGGCCTGGCAGGTGGGGGCATGTGCGGGTGGGCAGCCCACCACCCTATTGTTAGCACGTGGCTAGTAGGGTGATGGTCAATCCTCCATTATGAAAATAGGAGGACAATTTCTCCAATGGGTGGTGGCTCTCCTTCCTCACGGTGCACACCAAGTAGGATACCCCCGCCAGTGTGACTATCCACCTCATCCTACATCGAACTCCAGTTGGCACCGCCGCCCTGGTGGTGTCGCACCGGTGGTGCCTTCCACGGGCCATTGGGTTTGTTCTGGTGGTGTGATCTCAAATCTTCCCATGCCCTCGGGCATATTAGGCTGCCCCCATCAATACCACAACCTCAAATCCAGCATTCCATCATTTCGAGGATATATCCACAAATATTGTATAAACTGAGCGGCACATGCCTTGTTCTTGTTGGTCTGTACCCTCTACATTTGATATATAAAAATTTGGAGGCCTGATATCATAGTTCAATCTAATAATCATCAATAACAGTGAAAAAAAACCCAAGGTAAACAACCTCCCCAAAGAACACATGATCCATGTATCAACCTATTCTTGGGTTGACATGAGTTCATTATTTTAAAAAATAATGGGGAAAAGATAATACAATTAGACCCCTACCTGGATTGAGGATCCGTCACAAAAGAGGGACGAAGCTCTGAGTTGATGTCGATCCTAAATCCAGTAGCATTTGTCATCATTTTGGTATCTCGAATCCATACCACCGGTGTTCATCTTTCATTGATTTGATGGTGATCGTAGTTAGCGTTTGTCATTGGAGAGAGAGAGAGAGAGGTTCTTCATTCGATAATGGATTCCCTTGGGTTCTTTATAAACTCTGGATCCCTGATTAATGAAAGATAAGAGATGTGTTGTGCTTCACCACACTCTCTCATTAATGAGGTCCACTAATGATTCAACATCGCCCCATCACTGCACCATAGAGCTGAATGGACATTGTTTTACAACGGAAATAGTTGCAATAAAATAAACATTGAATTTATTTTATGTTAATGTTATTTATTAAATAAAATTCCAAAATTTATCTATTTCAGTTCATCTATTCCAAAAGTGGTTAGGAACATCATAGGTGAATCCTCATGTTCTGAATTCAATGGTGCCATTAGATTTTTGATATGTACATTGAAATAGGAGATAGAAAAATCCACTTTTAGGATTACTTAACATAATTTTTAAACAATTTCTAAAGTACGTTCTAGCCTATCTAGTCCTCAGAACAATTTGCTCTCATAGAGAAGGGTTTCAATATAACTCCATGTAATTAAATAATTTACATGAAAATTCAAAGACATTAAAATCCTTATGGTCCAAAATTAAGTTTATACTATTAGTGAAAAAAATATGTTGATTAATAATATGGAAACAATTTTAATAAATTACATTAATAGAAGCTGATGTATTAAATTTAAAAATTAATCCCAAAGATGTATTGGGAAATCACATTTTAAAAGATAACAAAATCAAAACATTAAATTGTTTCCATATCCACATTAAAAATAAAATAGATTAAAATGGCGTAAATTAGATTTAGTTTTGGTATTTTTGAAATAAGTATACTTTTTAACTAATTTAAAATATACTTTATCATTATAAAAAACTTAAACAATGAAAAAACAATTAAAATTCAGTTTTTTCACTTTTCATCAACAAATGATACATTTCAAAAAAATCCCAAAAATTAACCCTAATAAAAATTTGACATTATTCTTCCATAAATTGATTTTATTTTATAAAATTATTTATAAATATATATTTTTAAAAATTAATTTTAAAATTGATCAGAAAATAACATGAAAACATTTTTTTTAGAAAATACAAATTTTGAATCATATAAATACAAAACCACAAATAATGTTTTTTTTTGCAATATAATTCCTTTATGTAAATTAATTATAATATAGTTTTTAAAAAATATAGATTAAAATTTTAAAAATAATGTTTAAAATTAGGGTTCAAACAGCCAAGTTTAAATAAAAATATTAATTATATATCGTGTTTTGGTTAAAACTCAGTGTCTTGTGTAACACCAACTAACCCAACATTATGTTTAGAGACATAATAACATTTTTTATAGTGTAATGAATAAATAACTAGTTTTTCTTTCTTTTGATTCAATAATAAATTTGAGTATCATGTAATGTAAGCTATGAAAGAGGTTTAATTTATTGAAAGAAAAAATAATAATTCACATAATCTCAGAGTGTTCCATGATCCATTACCCAAAAACTAGTTGATTACCCGAACCAAAAAATGGAGTTGGAAGATACCTCATATTTGAAAAAATAAAAATGTGTTCCTTCTTTCTCTACTTTAAATGATTAGCATGAATATTTTCTTGAGTATATTCTATCAGTGTTAGACTGGGATTTTGTATTCCATCTCAGAGAGCATTTGGTTCCTTATGAGGATTATCATTCAATTTCATGTCAAATTCACTATTAATAAGGTTTATTCCTATTATATGAATTGATTAAAGTGAAGAAGTATAGTGTATGAAATAATAATCACTGTTTTGAACCACATAATCAAGAAAAATTAATTATAGGATGTCTAAATACTGACACTATATTTTCAATCCATGACACCATAGGACAAATGCAACCCATTTTGGATCATTTTTCAAATCCATCATGATGGTTCATAGAGTACATGAATTTATAATGAATATCCCTTTGCGTGTAAAACCTAGTGTACAACAATGCATATTTTCATACATTAGGTGACAATTGAGTATATCTCAATGCGGCATTTTGCGAGTTATTACCCATAGGTTAAAATGTTCTAGAGCCACATCATCTTTTATAAAATAGACAAGGATGTAATTTTCTATAAACCATTACATATAACATTCATAAATATATCAGGACATTTTCCTTTAGTTTTACATATCCTTAAAATTATCCATTGTGGTTTCTTTTGATATCTCACTAATTTTTTTTCATTATATCTTCGAAAGGTGAAATAAAACATTTTGTGCTGCCATCTATAGTAATAAAAACATATCATACAAAAACATTATATATTAAATGATAAATAGTAATTTTATTACATGTATATTCATGCAAGAATCATTTATTTCTAGTGAATTTTGGAATTATGGGTACATAAACAACTAGTTTATATGTGTATTATATCATATCCCACTATGTTCTTAATAACTAGAAACATTCTTTGACATATCTTGTATAACACCATTATTCAGAACATTTTTAAAGGAAACATAAGAAATGTTGAACTCAAATACTCATTAAGGGTAAAAATGGGAGATATCAACCTAACAGGGGAATAACATATAAAAAACATACCATGTATATTAGTTATCATAAAAATAAGTCATGTAATAAATCTTGGGAGTTCATAAAACGAGAATCATAAAAGAATAAAATAATATTGTCTTTGATGGCATAACTTTGGAATAAAACATAGAATGAAAGCATGCATATAATCATATAAAATATTACGACATGTCTATCCAATAAAAAAATTATAATTTATTAGACATGGGATATAAACTCTTGTACATTCTTTTGTTAATGGATATCCGCCTTGGTATATTATTTCATGATTTGTAAAACCACCTATTTACCA
Organism: Viscum album; assembly: GCA_963277665.1. Lineage (NCBI taxonomy): Eukaryota > Viridiplantae > Streptophyta > Magnoliopsida > Santalales > Viscaceae > Viscum > Viscum album. The sequence continues at coordinate 733,906,462 of OY728152.1, read as the reverse complement.
TCATTTGGGATTTGGATAACCCTATATTTACCCTATGATCTCATATGAAATTATTCATTCCTCAATTCCTTTATTGTAGATATAGGTCCCACTTATCACATAGTCCAAACATTTACATCCTATAAATTTATAAAACAATCATTATACATTAACCTCAGAAAATAAATGGGTTTTATAAATATCATTTCATCCTAAATATATAACATCATAAGAATGAATGTGATTGAAAAAATTTGATAATTCTATATTAAATCTTATGTAATGAAAAACCAGGCCATATTATATGGGAAATTATTTGAAAAGATAACTAAAAAAATGTCTTGCGGAAAATGTCCTTTTAATTTTGAAATCACTAATTTAAAACATAAAAATTTATGCAATTTTTTGAAAATATTTTATTTGAAAATAACAATTGAAAATTATAAATAAATATCTAAATAATTTAGTCTTCAATATGGAAGAAAATTCAATTCCTAAAATATATGTAAAAAGAAGGATTATTTCACATTCATAGCAAATAGATAAAAGTATATCACTCAAAAAATGTCTAGAATATTCCTTTAAAACCTTTATGTAAAAATATAAAATATGGTTAAAAATTACTATTAAAAAATTTTAGAGTTGTGAAAAAATTATTTAAACATTTTTAATAAAACATGGATATGGATGAAAAATGAATTTTTATCTAAGAGAAAAATGATTTCAATTTCTCTTAAAATCATTATTTTAAACACATAATTCTATAAAGAGAGGAAATGAATGGAAAAAAAAGTATTTTCATGAAATAAAAATAGGATATGAAATTTTATGATTTTGTTGATAGTTAGTTCATAATATTTCTTCACTAAAAACACAATCACAAACATCCCTCATTAACAATATGATTATAACTTAAAACTTATACGACATGGATTCAATATGAATCATAATTACCCTGAATGAGTAAAATTAAATATAACATCAAATATCATTATAATATATTAATTCAATATATGACATGTATTATAGGCTAAATATACACCAGATAACATAATATTGTTGTATAACTAACATATTCTAGAAAGAAGGTACTTTTAGATGAATTTTAGTTTTCTTATGTCTAAATTTTTTTAATACATGTTAAAACCTCATATATAATAATTAAATGTTTATAATAAATATATTGTAGAAAAATAAATATATATATCATTCCATATATTATTTTATTATGACCATTTATTAAACTTTTATTAATAATTTATAGTTAAAATCATGTTTTAAGTAATAATTGCTTTGTTTTTTATGTTAGTTTTGATTTTTCATTTTCTATCCATTTAAATTGATTAAGGATCATTAATCTCTACAGATTTAAAAATATTATATACATAACATATATATTCAGTATATTCGATTTAGATTAGTCCATAAATCCTATATATAGAAAATGAAATACACAGTTCATGTAGGCAGTTGGTCGTACAATCACAAGAATATTGTTACCATTATCATGACAGACGGAATGTAATAATGTTAAATAATATATAAACTCTAAATATTAATTACCAAGTTATATATATCACATATTTTCATAAAATCTGTCCTTTTTTTCCTAGCATGTAAAGTGTTAGTGATGAATGAATCACATCGCTCTGTGCTTCTATAGTTCGACATAAACACCAAGGATATTGTCATATTCCCCCCAAATAGAAATTAATATTTTAAATATGATATGATTCTTATTTAATTATAATTATGTTTCAAATAAAATATATTTATAATTTCTATCCACCTTTATAAAGACTATTTAGAGGTTGTGATGGAATTAAATTACATCTCTTTGTGAGATGGTAGTTTGTTGTACACACGATCGATAGTTTCATTTACCGTTAGATGGAAGAGGTTATAAATGTATTTTATTACATAAAAATCAAAATATATCATTATATATGCGATAATGGTGTAATTTTATTGGAATTATTTAGAAATTAATAAATTTGGTAAGAGAAGAAGTGTGAAAAAGAGCTCCGTGAAGACAATTACCTTCACTTAGAATAACCCTATTTAAATATCTTATTAAGGACCCTAGGGTTGGTATATTGGGATTAACAACACATATATAATGTGTTAAAGATATTTTTATGTAATTTCATATGTTTTTTTTATTCAAAGGAATTATGAGGTTTGAGTATGTAAGGGGAGGATGTTCCATTTTATAATTGAGGAGAAAGTATCATTTTTTAAATTCAAAAATGTATTCAAAAATTTGATGTAAATATCACCCCAAGTGCCTAAAAAAGTAATAATAATTTTATTGGAGGTATTATTTTGTATATTTAAACCAACAATAAACTCACAACTATTTCAAACGTGTTATTACCTAGCATATATATTTACATAATTTTACAATTTTGGTTTTCAACATGGTAACTTGCATCTTTTTATTTACCTATGTGATTTACCCACTAAAACTAAAATTTAATTGATACAAATTAAGTAATTAGAATCCAATAATTAAAAATATGGAATAATAAATATTAGATAAAATATCATCTATTTGGAAAATTAATTTTAACACAAGCATATATAACACACGAAACCACTTTCAACCTTAGTCGTAATAGTTTTCTTTTATTGTCTTAATTAATCATTATGGCCCAAAATTAATTTGAAATTCTCATATAATATTATATTTCTGATTTAAGATATTTATTCCATTTTATAAAATTGAAATAACCTAATTGGTGTAATTTATTTTCAGATTATTCCTTGACAGGCGGCAGAACATTAGTTTTTCTTATAGAGAATTTCCAAAGTATAGAAATTTGAATATCAAAATTAAATATGAAATTCAATAAAATGAAATAAAATAGAATAATAAATATATAATGTAATTATTTTTATAATTAAACCCATAATAAATTGTAATGGATATTGTAAATTAATAAAAATAAAATGGTGTATTTAATGAAAATCCAAAAATTTTCCAATTCAATGAAAAATTAAAATTTTCAAAAAATTCTCAATAAGTAACTCAATTAAAATTATTACATATATGTTAAAAATTAAAGGTTATTTTTTAAAAAAAATTATATTTTTTTAATAAATTACTTTTATTTTATTTTCATAAAATAAATAGAAAAATGATTTGAGAAACAAAATAATTTCAAAAAAATACAAATAATTTACAAATAATAAGTAATTATTATCAATATGAATAAGTATTATAAAACTACTATACATAATTTTTTAAATAATATTATTCCTTTTCATTCCACCATTTTTAATAGCTATGTTATAATAGTCATTATAAATAATAATATTAATAGTATATTACAGGTCATTAAAAATATTTGTTGTGTGTAGTGAAATCTATAAATGAAATAAAATTAATTACAGAAAATATTTAATAAAATATCAAGGGGTTACATGGGAACCCTTATAGAGAATATAAATCTTAAATTAACCCTAAATATATAATAAACCATTAAAATAATGTTATTTTTTGACCTAGGGTTCGATCAAACCAATTACTGTAGGAGCGAAGGGGAAATAAAAAATATTTATGGATGATAGATGAGGAGTCGATAGCTTAATAATTGGAGCCTATATTGACAAAAACGCAGGTGTAGTGGTTGAATCTCGGGGTGGGGCATTAAACAGGTGCATGTGGGGGCTTTTATATGAAGAAAAAAGGTAACATTTATCAATGAGGAAGAGAAATCGTGGCCTCTTGTTTTTCTAATTAATTTTTTTGGGATGGGAAAATAATGACAAAACATCCAACACTAAAATTGATAATGGAATGATATTTTTGTGTGGATAATGTTATCAATTGATGAAAATAATTCCATGAAATTCTTTTTCATGGGATAAAGTTGTTGATCACTATTATTCTTCTGGAAAGGAATAATTGAAAAGGATAATATGTTCTATCTCTTTTACAAATTGTAAATAGTTTTAAGGAAATTAATTTCAATCAATAAGTGTAGGAATTTATGATTATTTTTTATAGAATATTATTTTTCCTAAATAAATCATTATAAATGGAAACTTTTCATGTTGTGCATATAATATTTTATAACACTTTTTTCAGTTATTTCATTATTTAAATTATAAAATGGTGAAATTAGTTTTCAGATTTATTTTAATTTTATATAAATATTATTGATATCGTAAAAAATTTATTATCCTTACAATCAATATCATTTATAATTTTATCCTAAACAAAAACATTATGTAAAAATACACCTTTCCTAAAAACTGGTGGCTTACATAATAATGTAAAAATTAATTTTTCAACACATATAAGTTAAATTTTAGGAAATATTACATATCTTTAAAATAAAAATTTTATTATTATATAAAATATAAAAGTTCATTTTTTGAAATATTGAAATAATATTTCTATGTATAAAAACATTAATCAAGTTGATGGTTAAACAATTATTTTGAATGTGTTTCTTTGTATACATTGTGTACTTTGTTATCAAATAAATTTTATTAAAATATTATAAGTTATGTTGTTAATATAATTTTTTAACTATAATATAATTATATTCATAATAAAATATTTCTTAATAATTATTTATTATTATTATGAAAGCATAATGGTAAAAATAATATTTTTCTACAAAAACAATTTCTCAATATTATCTACATTAATTTTAAAGTTGATTTTTATCAATTTAGATTTATAAATATATTTAAATGTGTTTAAATTTAGTTTCATCAATCCAAATTATGGTAATATGGGTTTTCTTTAAATTTTTATAAAATATTAAAGGACTTAGGTAAAAACTTGTTACCAAATTAAAAAGTTTATTTAGGTAAAAGGTTTAAAGTAAAAACTAAAAGACATCAAAAAATAAATGATTCCACTAAAGTTAGTGTTTGATGTAAGAATATTATCATGCTAACATTACACTCATCGTTTTTCCATTTTGATTCCATTTAACTTTCTATATTTACATCACATTACATAAATTGTTTAGTGTACTTCCAAAAGTTCCCTTATATTCAATTATAAAAAGGTAACACTTATTCCACTTGAAGAGTCACAAATACCTATAATTTTCTCATAAAAATATAGAACATTGAACATAAAACAAACATGATCACAATTATATTAGACTCAGGCCTCCATGAAATATCAAAAGACCATTATTTGAAATGGACTTTTAATAGAATCTTAAAATTCCCAATGTGAGTATCAATAAATGTATAATTTTTTTATTAATATTCTATTTCTAAACATATCCCTAAAATACTAATATGATAAACTCAATATATTTAATATATTGAATTATTATTATATTAATGAGAAATAATTTTGATTCATTTCCATACAATTAAAAAACAAATGAATGGTAACCATATATTGTGAAGACTATCGTCTAAATGAAGTATCATTTTTTATTCTTCATGTTATGGTCAATTATTTTTTAAAACAACATAAAATATGATTCCAAAAAATAAAAACATATATAATATCATTATAAAAAATTTAAAATAATTTTACACACTTCCTTAACTATACTCTCCCATCAAGACATTACGTCTTCATGTTTGGATCGATTTAACCGCTTTATTTAATAATGTTATAAAAATATAACATGGATGAGTATGAGAAATTAAATATTAATATAATTATAATATAATATAAAAATAAAATTTTTCAGGTCATGTAATGGTTGTTTTATGTATATAATTTATTATTGAAATATAATATTCAATCACTAAAATTTCTAAATTAATATTTCACCGATTCACTTTCCAAGTTATTATAAGAAAAAAACTATATAATAAATGATAGAATATGATTATAAATGTAATGTGTTAAATAAAAAATAGAATAATATAATTATTAATATTTTATCTAAAATAATTTATTTTATTAATTAAAATGATTGGTTCTTATGCCGAATGAACCCAAAACTGGGTATGGGTTTTCATCTCATATTACTCTATTAAAGATATAATTGATATTATACACCAAAATTTCTAATGTGGTGTATATAATACCTATTTTAAATACAATACCATGGATAATATTTTATTTATGGTATTTTACGTTTATTTAGAAGTCCAATATTATCACGACCCGTCCTTGGGGCCCGTGCCGTGACTACCCCAAACCCGCCTCCCATAGGCCACGGGCTGGCGACTAGCACCAAGGCATAATTCACGGTAAAAATGGAAGGCATTGCCTTTCTAAAGTAAAAAATCACCCGAGAGCAAGCAAGTAGACATAAACACTAAGTAAAATATGGGTACAATAATAAGTGTGGAAAAGTAAGTGGGCTAGAATAAAAACCCAAACTGAAAGTAATGTACAACTGGAAAGGAAAAACAACAACTGAAAAGGAAAGCCGTAGCCTCGAGCCGTCCACTGGATGTCCCACCAGAAGGGTGGGTACAGATAGCCTCCATAGCTCCTCAGGTCCAGACGTCCGCTCTGAGTACGTCCTACCCAGTGGTCCACCTCCACGTACCGTCATGCTCCACAAGCCTCAACCACGATCAATGTTGTCAGTCATCTACAACCAACACAACGTAGTGCGGGCATAGCCCGTGCATGGGTGAGTATAAAGTACTCATTAGGGACCCCGAGACCCTCGATGGTCTCCCAGAATCCATAAAGGATAATCCATAAAGGAAAGATACAATCACGAAGTAACATCCGACACTACTTAGGTATATGGCCATACATATACCTAAGTCACCATTTCTCGTTCGGCTCCAACATCCCAGCTCAAGTACAACCCAGTCCACGCAAGAATGAAAAACTTAATCCACATAGGACAACACAACACAATCTACATAGGAAATCAAAACAAGATTCAGCTCACACAGGTATAATTCTTCGTAAGACGATAGAGATGATCAGAGGTAGCCACTGATTCATCTAAGCCGTCAGACCCACACACGATCGATAGGTAGTAACCCCCGAGATGACCCACAATGGATCGATAGGTAACTAACCCCCGCAATGACCCACAAAGGATCGATAGGTAACTATCCCCTGCAATGACCCACACAGGATCGGACCCACACTGGATCTGTAGGCGCTAGCCCACACAGGACCATTGAGCGCTGACCCACACAGGATTGGATCCACACAGGATCGGTAGCACTGATCCACGTAGGATCGCTGAATGCTGTAGTAATCGCCGTCGAATCCACGGAGGATTTCTGTACAGTCGTCGTCGTCGTCGCAGTTGCAGACAGCTCTAGGGTTCTCACACACAGCAAGCTCGTTCGGACGTCAATCGGACTTCCAGAACTCAATTTATAAGTGTTTCCGCTATGAGGGCCTAGTTGGTTTCGTATACTAACTATCCCGGATGAACCCAATGTACTCTGAATCCTTGAGTTTGATATACAAAAACGACAGTCTCGATCAAAGGATCACATTGCAGCTGATGGTGCGTCGATCGGAGGTCCGCAACCCATGTTATGTGAAATAGACCGTGACGGGTCTGGTATTAGAGGGTTCAGGCCCGGTTCGACCCGGACCGATACCCTCTCGGTCAGCCCAAACCATGTCGACTCGTTCCGGGTCCGGGCCCGGCCCTCTTGGGCGTGGCCCGGTCCATTTGGCGTGGCCCGGCCTGGCGTGTCGGCGCGCTCGCGCGAGACTGGTGGCTCGGCCTTTCGATCGAGCGGATGGGGGAGGGGGGGGGGGGCTGCCCCCCTGTGTGTAACCGCGACCACCATTATGGGGCCACTCATGTCCGGCCAGCCGGGTGTTTTGAACCTGCAGCTCTTCCCCTATCCGGCCAGCCGGCTTCTGCCGCCACGGGATCGGAAAGGCCAGTTCCCCTGGCTCTAACACCGGTGGCCCGATTCCGGCCGCCGCTTCCCCTAGTCCACCGCGGCTTAAGCCGCGACCTTGGTCCGTCCAGCACGGTGCGACAGAGCCGCACCCCTCTGTTGTGGCCCCTCTTTGGCCATGGTTTCTTCGGGTTTTTTCGGCGCATAGTGACTGTGCCGCCCAACCTTGCCGCTCGTTCCCACGCGGTGCGACGGCACCACGTCACTTTCCTTCAAACTGAAACAACAAAAATAATAAGGGAGGAGGGTCGACTGTGTTTGTGTGGTTCAACCCACTTCCGTTAAACGATAGCGAGCAGTCCAAATGAACGAGGATACTTGACCGAAGAATTCACGAATATCATCAACAATAAATGAATTCCCTACCTCGAACATATCTTGAATGGAGGTTCATCATGGAAAAAACCATCGCGGATAGAGACGTTGTGGAAGGAGATGTCGCTGAAGGAGGAAGTCGCGTCGCGGGGACGGCGTCGCATCGTCGATCTCCGAGAAATCCTGCGTTTTTCACGTTCTTCGCATTCTTCGCGTTCTTCTTCTAAGATGAATAAGTTCCTCAAGATCCTTATATTTTCTCTCAAAGACTCCCTCAACCTGAATTCCAACAAAATAAAATAAGTTCAACACTTATTTTATTAACATAACCTAATCATTTTAATTTCAGAAGTTGAATTCAATCCCTCAAATTAAACTCACAAAATTAATTAACATATGTTGTCAACAAAAATTAATGGTGAGTTGAGGGGGGTTAGAGAATATGAAGGGGTGGGGTTCGTGTGGGCCCCACTGGCCTCATAAACTCTCATGGGATATTGGGTGGTTATCCAACATCCACCCAAAGGTTAAAAACAGAGAACGATAAATAAAATTTGTCATTTAATTTTTTATTTTAATTTCTGCAAATTTTAACAACTTCACCCGTGAAAACGCAGCTCCGGAAAAGGTTTTCCTAAGAAATTACTGGTGATGTGGTTCCATCGGTGCCCTCAGAATTCAATTAAGAGCACCGGATCAAAATTTATGAATTCCCGCTCATTCCTTCACTGAACATTCCTAAGGTAAATTTCTTATAGAAATTCTGGGCACACCGGGCCTCGGAATCAACTGTCGTCTGAAACTGTGTTCTTGTAAAATCCCAAAGAAAATTAAGAAAAACTTTCCCTGGAATTTTACGGGTCTTTACATTACTCCCACCTCACGAATTTACGTCCCGATAAAGATAAATAAAAAAGTAGGGAAATAAATGTGGGTATTGTGCACACATATGAGCCTCCCGCTCCAAAGTGCTCTCCTAGAGGTTCCTGTGCTGCCATCTGATGCGCACTAGAGGAATAGACCGTCCATGTAGGACCTACTCATGTCGATCCTCGATCTCCACCAGGACCTCCACAAAAGTCGCCTCATCATCATTGTCTAGCTCCCCATGGTCAATGATATGCATCAGGTTGTGCAAGTATCTCCTCAGCTGAGATACGTGAAAGACGTCGTGCACCCGGTGCAACTGAGGTGGTAGTGACAGGCGATAAGATACCTCATCAATACTGCTGAGGACCTGGACCGGTCTGATGAATCATGGAGATAACTTGCCGCCTTGGCTAAATCTCTGTAATCCACATCGAGGTGAGACCCGCAAGAAGACGTGGTCGCCATCCTCAAACTACAGTGGCCTCCACCTCCTGTCATCATAAGTCTTCTGCCGACTGTGAGCTTTCCTTATCTACTCCTAGATGACCTGGACCTTCTCTGTCGTGGCCTGGACCATCTCTGGTCCAACAAGTGCTGACTCCCCAGGGTCTGTCCAGCATAGATGTGATCTGTAAGGTCGGCCATACAAAGCCTCATATGGTGTCATCCCAATGGTGGAGTGGTGGTTGTTTTTGTACGCGAACTCCACCAAGGGTAGGTGGTCCTCCCGGCTACGACCAAAGTCGAGGACACATTCGTAGAGCATGTCCTCGAGAGTCTCTATGGTCCTCTCTGTCTGACCATCTGTCTGAGGGTGAAAGGCGGTGCTCCGATGTAGCTGCATCCCGAATGCCTCCTACAACCCCTTCCAAAGATGGGAAGTAAAGTGAGCATCTCGATCAGAGTCCATAGATGATGGCACACCATGAAGCCGTAAAATATCTTGAATTTAAAGACATTCCAGGCTCTCCACTGAGCCCTGCTCTCTGGTGGGTAAGAAGTGTGCCGACTTGGTGAGTCGGTCGACAATCACCCAAATGGAGTCGTGACCTCTCTAAGTTCATGGAAGTCCAGTCACGAAGTCCATATATATTCTGTACCACTTCCACTCTGGGACATCCAAGGGTTGTACCAAGCCTCGTGGTACCTGGTGCTCTTCCTTCACCTTCTGGCAGGAGAGGCATCGAGAAACGAACTCCATCACAACTTTCCTCATGCCCGGACACAAGTGATGTCATCTGAGATCCCGGTACATCTTCTCTACACCAGGATGTACCGCCAAAGGGGAAGTGTGAAAATCCCTCAACACCTCCTCCCATAAAGAAACTGGTACCAAGGTACGAACTTTGAAAAGGAAATCATGCTCTCCTCCTACAGAGAAACCATCTGGTGACTGTGTTGAAGATATCTGTGCATGCCACATCTCACAGTCAGCATCCCCACGCTGTGCCTCTCTAACCCACTGCTGTAGTGGAGGAGTGACTATGAGTGACTGAAGGAAGGATGCTCCATCTCTATACACAAAGGATATCTGCAAAGCGGCTAGCTGCTCTGTCACCTCCCCAAGTAGCTGAATGCCCGTCCTCCTACTAAGAGCATCAGCTACTACGTTCCCCTTCCCAGGAGTATAGACTATCTCAAAGTCATATTCCTGGAGGAACGCGAGCCAATGCCGCTATCTCAGGAGTCCTTCTGAGAGAAGATGTACCTGAGACTCCGATGGTCAGAATATACTGTAAAGCGCTCACCCATCAGATAGTGTCTCCATGTCTTCAGAGCAAAGACCACTACTACTAACTCCTGGTCATGGGAGCATAGTTCTGCTCATGCGGCCTCAACTGATGTGATCCATAGGTGATCTTTGCCCGCTCATGCATCAAGACACATCCAAGTTTGGTCCCTGATGCATCGTACTATACTACGTACCCTACTCCCTCCTCCGGCATCCTCATGATTGGTGTGCTGGTCAATCTCTGTCTCATCTCCTGGAATCTCTGCTAACATCTGTCTCACCGCACAAAGGGTTTCCGAATCTTCATCAAATTTGAGAGTGGTGCTGCAACTCTGGAGATGTCTGAAAGAAATCTTTTGTAGTATCCAGCTAGTCCCAAGAAAATCCGCACCTCTGTCACACTCCTAGGTGGCTCCCAAGCTAGCACTGCCTAGATCTTAGCAGGATCCACTGTAACTCCTACCTCATAGATGACGTGTCCCAAGAAATGGACCTCGCGTATCCAGAACTGACACTTCAAGAGCTTACTATAAAGCTAGTGCTCTCGGCGTGTGTCTAGTACAACCCGCAAGTAGTAGGCGTGCTCCCCCTCAGTCGTCGAGTATATCAAAATGTCGTCGATGAAGACCACGACAAATAGATAATGGTATGGCTGAAAGATACTATTCATGAGGGCCATGAACACTGTTGGATCATTGGTTATGCTGAATGTAATAACCAATAACTCATAGTGTCCATACCGACATCTGAAGGGCGTCTTCTGCACGTCCTCGTCCCGAACTTCGAGCTGATGATAGCCGGACCTGAGATCTATCTTCGAGAAAGACCGTGCTCCCTTGAGCTAATCAAAGAGGTCATCAATCCTTAGTACCGGATACTTGTTCCTCATTGTCACCAGATTCAGGTGATGATAGTTGACATAAAGTCGCAATCTCCCGTCTTCCTTCTTGGCGAACAATATCGGGGAAGCCTAGGGTGAAACACTAGGTCGGATGAATCCCATGCCCTACATGTCCTCCAACTGTGCCTGTATCTCTCGAAGCTCAGTGTGGGCCATCCGATATTCTAGAGTGGATATTGGGGCTGTCTCAGGGTACTTGTCAATATAATAGTCTACCTCACTGCGAGGAGGTAGTCCTAGAACGTTGTCGAGAAAAATGTCAGCATACTGATCCACCACTGAAGGAAAATCCATACTTTGCACGTCAACTTATCCTAGGATGAGGCCATCCAACTGATGAGTGGTGGGATTTCCTATCCTCTACAAGAGTCCATCTTGTGCTTCAAAAGCTCCCTTCTCTCCAGTGAAGGTGAACCTGCTCCCGTCGGTGTGTACACATCGCACCTTGCGCCTAATACAGTTAATTTGAGCATGGACTGTAGATAACAAATCCATGCCCAAGAAGACATCGTAAGGCCTCGATGCCACTATAAGAAGATCACAGCCGAAGCTGTCACCTCCTAAAGTAAGCTCACACTTCCGGCACCAGTGCATAATCATCGATTCTGCTCTCGTAGGAGTCTCTAGTCGTAAGGATCGAGCCAACGGCTCTGTCGGAATCTCCGAGCTCCAAACAAGGGCAATAATTATGAAACAATGACTCGCTCCTGTGTCTATAAGAACAACAACAAGGGTGGAATAGACACAGATAGTACCTCGAATCATCTCGGGCATGCCATGGTCGTAGGCCTCCACTACCTGGAGTTGTGTCTGTCTCTGCCCGCCACCTCCCTGTGGTCATGGTGCACCTCCTGGTGGTGGTGGTGGTAAAGCCTCAAAGCGTCGCCCACCACCTGCTGCTTGGCTAGCTTCTCTGCCTCGTCTGCCTGCTCCCTGCGGACCACCACGGTCGACCCTCTCCCTCTGCCTTGGTGGATCCTCAACCGTGTGTTGTTCCTCAACACGGTGGTTCGGGCAGTGACGAGCCATGTGGCCCTACCCGCCGCATGCGTAGCCCTATCTACCTCTCGAAAGACTGGCTCGACGTTGTGTGCCCCGCACTACTGAGCCATTGTCTTGAGCTCGTATGCTTGAGGGTCTGGTCTTCCTGGACCCATGAGTCATACGTCGACTACCTGCTGTAGAAGACATTGCTACGTACCGCCCTGCGTTTGGTCTTGTTGCTGATGTAGGATCAGCGAGGAAGCTCTCGATCAGAAGGGCTCGCTCCAGTAGCCATGCCTATGTCAGAATGCTGAGGGAGATCAGTGATGCCCTGATCTCCTGCCTCAATCCCTGCTCAAAGGTCCGGGCCTGATTGAATGGGTCCCATACCATGTCTGTTGAGTAGCGCGAGGGATCGATAAATATCGCCGAGTATAGGCGACCGTCAAGCTTCCATGTCGAAGCTGTAGATTCTCTTAGATGCGCACCGCACGGAGGGTGGCTGGGACAAACTCTGAGCAGAAGAGGCTCTCAAAGTCCGTCCAGAGAAGATATGCCTTATCATGCCCCTGGAGCATCAGGCTATACCAACTGCCTATTGCTGCATGCAGGAGGATCACTGCGAGGATCACCATGAGGTCTTCTGGTACCCTCACTAACCTGAAAACTCGTACCACTGCCTCCAGCCAATCCTCGGCTACCTGAGGGTCCGTCTCCCTACAGAACCTGGTCAGTCGCTGGTGCTGAAACTCGTTCAGTCCACTAAGGTGACGTGCATCGTCAGTGGCTGGGGCTGGAAGCATCGGTGGCTCGGCGGGTAGAGGTACCACCGGTGCCTCTACTGTCAAAGGGCCCTGTACTGAGGCCTCGTCACTCGATGGCCTTTCATCACACACAACTCTCATAACCCTAGCTGGCTACTGTTGTGGGGCCATCATGAAAAGAAACAGGTGTGCCATGGTCAAACACTATACTTAGTGAGCTGACACAAAGTAATCACAATGAATACTTGAAACACACATGAAATCAATGTTTTTGTGCATTAAGTCGGAAATCAGAAGTCAGGGTCCCGGTGTATGGATACGTCGGGCGCCGCACCAACACTGGACTCCCTGGACTGATAACCACACTCGATACTCTTAACACTGTTGCTTCAAATAGAAAAAGATCAGTGTCCTATGTTCTGCGTTAGAACCGAACTCATCTGATACCAATTTGTCATGACCCTTCCTCAGGGGCTATGTCGTGACTACCCCAAGCCCGCCTCCCATAGGCTAGGGGCTGGCGACTAGCACCAACATGTAATTCCAGGTAAAAAGGGATGGCATTGCCTTTATAATGTAAACAAACACCACAGAGAAAGCAAGTAGAAGTAAACACTAAGTAAAAACTGGGTACAACAGTAAATGCAGAAAAGTAAGTGGGCCAGAATACAAACCCAAACTGAAAGTAAAGTACAACTAGAAATGAAAAATAGCAACTTAAAAGTAAATCCATAGCCTCGAGCCGTACACTAGAAGTCCCACCTGAAGGGTGGATACAGATAGCCTCCACAGCTCTTCGGGTCCAGCCATCGGCTCTGAGTAAGTCCCACCCAGTTGTCCACCACCAGGTACCATCCTGCTCCGCATGCCTCAACCACGATCAGTGTTGTCCGTCGTCTGCAACCAACACAACGTAGTGCGGGCATAGCCCATGCAGGGGTGAGTATATGCTACTCAGTAGGGATCTCGAGACCCCCTAAGGTCTCCCAGAATCCAAAAAGGATAATCCATAAAGGAAAGATACAATAAAAAAGTAACATCTGACACTACATAGGTATATGCCCATACATATACCTAAGTCACCAATTCTCATTCGGCTCCAACATCCGAGCTCACGTACAACCCAGTCCACACAAGAAAACAAAACGTAATCCACACCGGATAACACAACAAAATCCACATTGGAAAGCAAAACAAGATTCAGCTCACATAGGTATACTTCTTCATAAGACGATAGAGACGATCAGAGTTTTCCACCGATTCATCTAAGTCGTCGGTCCCACACAGGATCGATATGTACTAACCCCCAAGATGACTCACAAAGGATCGATAGGTAACTAACCCCCGCAATGACCCACAAAGGATCAATAGGTAAATAACCCCCGCAATGACCCACATAGGATCGGACCCACACAGGATCTGTAAGTGCTAGCCCAAACAGGACCGCTGAGCACTGACCCACACAGGATCGGTAGCACTGATCCATGTAGGATTGCTGAGTGTCGTATTCATCGTCGTCGAATCCACGTAGGATTTCTGTACAGTCGTCGTCATCGTTGCAGTCGCAGCCAACTCTAGGGTTCACGCACACATCATGCCCGTATGGGAGGGTTCGCTCCATGAGCAGAAGGGCTGATACATCAATAGACACATAGTCCGGAGTTTATGTATTCAATAGTTCTGTATCATCAACAAGAACTCAACGTCACAGACGGAGCGTCAATCGGACGTCCGGTCTGAGAGTTATTGGCTTTTTCATCTTGGGGGCCCAGTTGGTTTTTAAGTCAAAACCAACCCAACCGTACTCCAACTGCATCCAAACCTTGAGCGGAGTAAGCGAAAAGGTCCGTCTCACATATAGGAATCCAATAAAGTTGACGACACATCAATCGGACGTCCGGAAATAATGTTATAAGTGTTTCTGCTCCGAGGGCCCAGTTGGTTTCCTGTACGAACCAACCCGGCTGAACACAAAGTACTTCGAAACCTTGAATGCGAGATACGGAAACGACCGTCTCGATCCAAGGATTGCATCGGAGCTAATGGTGTGTCGATCGAAGGTCTGAAACCCATGTTATGGGAAAAAGACCGTGACAGGTCCGGTATTATGGGGTTCGGGCCCGGTCCGACCTGGCTCGATACCGTCTAGATCCACCCGAACTGGGTCGACCTGTTATGGGTCTGAGTCCGGCCCGGCTGGGGCGCAGTCCGGCCCGGCCTGGCGGACTGGCCTAGGAGTCGGCCTGGCACGCTGGCGCCTTCCTGGTGGCTCGGCCGTTCGGCCAAGCGGATGGGGGGGGGGAGTTTCCCCCTATGTGTAACTGTGGCCCCCATTATGGGGTCGCTCATGTCTGTCCAGCCAGGGGTTTTAAACCCCCGACTCTTCCCCTGTCCGGCCGGCCTGCTCCGGCAGTTGGCTTCTGCCGCCATGGGACCGTCAAGGCTGGTCCCCCCTACTCCGACCCCGGTGGCCCGATTCCAGCCACCGGTTCCCTTGCTCCACCATGGCTTATGTTGCGGCCTTGGTCCGTCCAGCGCGGCACGATGGCACCGCATCCCTCTACCGCGGCCCCGCTCTGACCGCAGTGTCTTCAGGTTTTTCTTGGGCGGCGCGACGGTGTCGCGGCTTGGTTCAATTTTCAAATGCACGGCCCGACGGCGCCGCGCATCCTTGCTGGTCATTCCCGCACGGTGCGACGACACCACGTCACTTTCCTTCGAACCGAAACAACAAAAATAAAAAGGGAGGAGGGACTCCCGTGTTTCTGCAGTCCATCCCCCTTCCATTAAACGATAGCCAGCGGTCCAAATAAACGAGGATTGTTGACGGAAGAATTCACGAATATCATCAACAATAAAACAATTCCCTACCTCAAGCGTAGCTTGATTGGAGGTTCGTTGTGTAAATAACCGTCATGGAAGTAGAAGTCGCGGAAGGAGACATCACGGAAGAAGGAAGTCGCGTCGTAGGGGCGGCGTCGCATCGTCGATCTCCGAGTAATCCGAGGTTCTTCGCGTTCTTCGCATTCTTCACGTTCTTCGTCTACGATGAAGATGTTCCTCAAGCTCCTTAACTTTTCTCCCAAAGACTCCCACAACCAGAATTCCAACAAAATAAAATAAGTTCAACACTTATTTTATTAACATAACCTAAGCATTTGAATTTCAAAGGTTGAATTCAATCCCTCATATTAAACTCACCAAGTTAATTAATGTAAGATGTCAAAAAAAAATTAATGGTGAGTTGAGGGAGGTTAGAGAATATGATGTGGTGGGGTTCGTGTGGGCCCCACCGGCCTCATAACCTCTCATGGGATGTTGGGTGGTTACCCAACTTCCACCAAAAGGTTAAACACATAGAAAGATAAATAAAATTTGTCGTTTTATGTTTTATTTTAACTTCAAAAATTTTAACTACTTCACTCGTGAAAAAGAAACTCCAGAAAAGGTGTTCCTATGCAATTACCAGCGCTGCGGTTCCATCGGTGCCCTCAGAATTCAATTCCGAGCACCTGTTCAAAAGTTAGGAATTTCCTCTCTTTCGTTCACTGAATGTAGCAGAGATAAACTTCGGATATAAATTTCGGGCACACTGGGCCATAGAATCAAATGCCTTCAGAAACTGCATTCTTGTAAAATCCCATAGAAAATTAAGAAAAAAATTCCATTGATTTTTACGGGTCTTTACAAATATTCCAATATGTTTATAAAAATGATATGCATGCTACAAGTTTTCATTAAATAAAACATTAATTCAATAATATATGTTTTTATTTCACCATGAAACACTTTTAAAATTTTATTATATAAACATTGATATATATTTATAGTAAATTTTTTATACATGGTTAATTATATTTCAAGCCAATTCATTTTCAACAAATGTATTTTAGTAATTTCTCAAAATAGTTGTAAATATTTTTGGTTTGTTAATTTTCATTCATTAAGTTATAATCAACCATTGGAACATAAAAGTATGGTATAGTCTAATAAATGATAATATTATGTGGTATTATTTTTCTTCATATTAATTTAAATTTTGATCACACAAAGTTATTTTTTGAATTTTTATTGTGTCAAGTAGTTTGTTTCTCATAAGGGATATTGATATCTCAAGTCTCCTTTCCTTGAGTGACATTGTTTCTTCTGAAAATTATATTATCCACTACCAGGTTCTCCAAACCTATTATTTTTTATTATTTTACTTCATAATAAATCATTTGAAAATAATTATTCAATATGAAATAGGTTTTATGATTCTTTTTAAAAAACAAGTTTCAATGGTGTTATTCAAAGGGATTAAAAGGTATTTTCTATTCACTTTCATTTATTTTTCCATCCCCAACATATTTTTTCATGGACACCTATATAAATTATCGAGGACATATTATTTACGATTAATTTTATATTTAGTTGTTTTAAAATTATAGAGACTTAGATTTTCATAAGTAGATATAAATTAT
Organism: Viscum album; assembly: GCA_963277665.1. NCBI lineage: Eukaryota > Viridiplantae > Streptophyta > Magnoliopsida > Santalales > Viscaceae > Viscum > Viscum album. Next base: position 733,888,621 of record OY728152.1, on the reverse strand, counting down.
TAATATATGAATCTTCATTACAAAAAATGATCTTCCATTCGTGAATAAAATTGTTCTAGTGCCTTTGGAAACATGAATACATGAACAATTGAATCATAAAAGATCCAAATCGTATCCCACTATGTTCATTATTATATGAATCCTTAATAAACATATAATACTAAATAATATGGCGAAATAAAATATAATAAAAGTCAAGCTTAGATGCATTGTATGGATAAAAAAGGTTGATATCAATGATCCCATGAGCATAATGTGAACCTAATGGTATGAGAACCTGCAATAATATTTTAAAATCATACCCCAATATCATAAAACATAATATTGAGTTCTGATACAAATATTTACTACTCATAAAAAAAGAACCATTAATGTATCAGTGAACATGATATCTGATTTTATATAATTTTCCTAATATCCAGAACTAGATCATGGACATAATCATAAAAATCATTACACCAATTCTAATTACCTTGAAATTCAAAACATATTAATATTGGTCTAAGAACCCCTAAACCTACTTCATTAATGGGATATAATCCCATGTACCCTCTTTTGGGATTGGGATAACCTCCCATATACCTTTTTTTCTCATTGAACCGTCATCATTATCAAATGCATTATAGGGAGAAATAGGTTCCACCATTCATAAAATAGAAATCATACATATATTTTCTAAAATATCACAAACAATTAATCAAAGTAGTAACCATGAAAATAAAATGTTTTCATTAATATTTAATTGAAGAATATCCCATAGAAAAGGGAAGAGTTTCATAAAGAATAACCATTTTATCAAATAATAACCAGTGGAAAAGGATTGAGATTAATTCAAATAATGTCATAATAATCATAAAGAATCAATAAAATAGTTAGAATGTTATCATTTCATCATATCCCTATCATATCTTCTATGAAATCAGAGGTTACTGTCTTTAATGAATATAAATACCTTTAAAATATTATTAAAACATTCTTAATGAAAATATATTTTAAATTGTTAATTCACTCAATTAAAATCTAAAAATTGATATTGTATCATTGGAAAAATAATTTTATAATAACCATGGAAACATGTAAAGTATGTTTCAAATAATTGAGTGGTCATTATGGGGTTAAATTCCATTCATGTTATAGAAGTTACAAGAAAGCGTTCAAATCAAATTTTGGAAAAAAATTACCTCCTTTCAAGAATTATAAGTAGATTCCATTTAAAATTACTTTTTATAAATTTAAATATGTTTAAAAATGACATTAAAAAATAATATTAGAATAATAAAAATATTATTTGTATAATTTTCTAAATACATGTATATGTAATTAAGAAGACATTCAATCTAAGAGAGAAAAATGACCATCCTATAAAACACATTTTTGATCTATTGAGTTCTTAATGTGAGTAAAATGAATGGAATTATATATTTTAAATAAATAACTAGAGGGGGAAAATATTAATGATTTTAATAAATGTTATAACATAATAATACATAATTTCACAATTAATCCTATATAACTTAGATAAATAATGAGATTGTAACATAAAACCCATTATAGCATCGGTAAAAATTTAATAGCAAGAGAAATGAAACAATGAACCATAGATATATCTTTATATACAAAAATATTCCTGATAGGAATAATAAAATAATTTCATAGGATATATTTACAACAAAAAAGAGACAACTATTTTATAATCCATGTGTCCCAATGAAATAAATTTTAGAATAAAATAATATACCTGGAGTTCCACATGGTTCAAATAAATTTCAACCTCCCCTGTTTCATGAAACCTCATTTAAATCCTGTTATAACGGACATAAGGTCAGTTTTCTGAGGATTTAATCAGATTAAAAAAATTGTATATATATGTGAATAAAAAAATTCGCTGGATGAGGTTGATCTAGATGGCACAATGTATTGTATCGAATAGAAATAAGTGTATTCCATTTATATGAGATAGAGTACACACACATGGAATTTTATAAAAGATCAAATTATATTAATGACATTTTAAAAAAATGGTTCCAAATTGCCTAAAAATGGATATGCGATGAAAAATGGACCATATCTAATCCTCTATTTTCTATTATATCATTTTTATAATATTTACATAGTGTGAAAATATATAAATTTAAAATATATCATTAATTTCCATTTAAAAAATATTAATTTAATTTGACTTGAAATACATATAGGAAAAGTTTGAATTAAATATTTTGAATTAAAATTGTCACTAATAAGTCATATTCATCTAAATAATTTGTAGAACACACTCACTAACTCAAATTATGTTACCTTTATTATTCTAAAAATAATTTATTATATTGTTTATTAATTGTTGAAAAAATGTATCAGTGTTTTGAAATCATTTATGGTCAATATACAGTTATGAAAAATAAAAAATAAAAAAATAACATGAAAATAATTTAATTTAACTCAAAATACATATGATCATTCACTCATAACTAGTTTCATTTCCTTATGTGAATAAAAAAATGTTATTTACAAATATAATAGTGACACTTCGTAACATTATTTTATTTAAATATTATATAGTTCATTTTCATTGAAAATATCCCATTAAACAACTTAATTATGATCCTATGGTGATAAGGATGGAATTAAATTCATCTAGTATGTATTAGGATTATAAATTATTGCCTTATCTCTTATTTTTAAACTTGATTAATCCAATTTACCCTTTACCATGGTGATTAATATTAACCCAGATACTATTTATATTAACCTAAATAAAAGGGTCTATTTAAAAAAATTTGACCTCCGGATTGAAAGTATGATGATATTTTCATATTAAATACCTATATATGAAAAAAAAATTACATTCAAATAATTTTTTATCATGTGACGATAACTAGTTTTTTGGAAAATACACTTTTAAGTTGAAACCATGTTTATTCAGATCCCATGATACTAAAAATATTAATCTAATACAAAAAACATTATACCAAATATACAATATATATAAATCATTAAAAGTATCCACCAATATTGAATAAATTTATTTATTATTATAAAATTAATTATTCACATAAAAATATTTTTTTAGATAATATGTTTTCCACTAAAAAGATTTTTCTTTTCATTCATAATAAATTTATAACTTATTAATTCATTTCATTCATACATAAAATATTTTTTTAATAATTTCAATAATAATAATCATTCCTTCTAGACTATGGTCTAGGTGATAAATTTCACATTAATTAATGAAATTTTAGTAGTATATTGTATTTTATTTAAACTCGATGTTGTGTGTAACTCAATATATCAATGAAATTGCATTTATTTATAATATTTTTTAAATATTAGTTTGTTACCCAGTTTCCCCTTAAAATAAATTTCTCCCTCAAAATTCATAAATATAATATAAATAAATTATGAAATATTTGTTTCATTACTTCCGCATGTTCCCATATTTCTTGTTCGAATTTTTGATTTCTCTAAAGAACATTCATTAGGTGAGTATTTTTATTTATTAGTACATTATCATTATGATAAATGATTTAATCTAGTTTTTCTACATAATAAACATATTGTTTTATTGGAATGACTTCTGAGTTTAGAATATGTTATGGATCAGGAATATAATTCCTCAATAGGGATAGACTGAACCCATCAAGAACCTAATTGAGGATTCAAGGAAGTTATAGTCGATAGAACATTATCCCATCATGATAAAGAATATCAAAAGGACAAATATACCAAAGGAATAACTATTCCTTATTTTTAAATCTCATAACCTTCTTATTTGAATGATTTTTCAACAAGGAATTTCAACCAAAAATAAAACCAAATCATTCCAACAATTTTCAGCATAACTCTTTTTCCGACTCTGAAATGATCTTATATGATGTCAAATGAATCTAAAATTATCTTCCATTTACTCTATTAGGCTAGGTGATAATAGCATTATTTTTCCAACTACAATCTAGCACATAATATTTTTTCACTTTCTACAATCTAATGCTTTGTATGGAGACATCTGAATACTACATCAAAATCTATTTCTCTATAACAATTAAATATTTTTAAGTTTTTGATCCAAATAAACATTTTAAATCCATAGAAATTGTTATCATAATATCCTATACTATTTAAATTTTTTTCTCATACTAACTATATATAAGAGGATGATATTTCATAAAAAAATAATCTATATCTAATGTCTACTAACAAATTTTCTAAAAATTAAATGTAAATTTAAGATCCCAATTAAATACAATATAATGTGTCACTCAATTAAACTATACCATAACCTTTATATAAATTCTTTTAGGCTAATCCAAATAGAAATAATCCCCAATGGAAATGAATTGTGCATAATTTATAAGGCTATTGAGTACAACTGATATAGCATTATGACCTTTTTATAGTTTAGGGAGTCCAATAACAAAATTTATGGTGATACATTCCCATTTTCCTTCATGTATGGGTAATAGTTCTAAGATTCAATTATATATTTGTATCTAATCCATTACATTCAGGCATACCATTCATTGAGCTATAAACATAGCAATATATCTATTTATGATGTCTCACTTGAAATACACATTTTCATCATTATAATAATTTATTTATTTAGGATGAATAAAGAAGGGTGAAATCTGAACTTCCTCGAACAGTTCCTCCTTCAAATCCATTATTGATGGAATAAAAACAAGGTTCCCAATCATTATGATATGATCATAACCATGGATAATCATAGGAAAATTTTGAGAATTATTTTCAGTTATAAATCCTCTATCTGTATAACATTATTTTTTATTTGGATAAATGGTTGATCACTCATTTGAGAAAGATATGGCTTCTCTCCATTCTTCAATATATCAAGATATATCATTTACATATCAAATGATATTTTTAATTCTGTATCCTATTCTTAGATATGTTTTCATGATCCTATCAGATTAATGTATATAAAACATTATTAATTTTAAATAGTGGTAATGTAGAGTATTCATGTTGTTCAATAAGCTCAAACCATGTTTTTTTGTTCTTATTATACCCCAGTTATGGGAATATATACCCAAAATTCTATTATTAGAATATATATTACACCATTCTCTATAATGACAACTCTTCCATATATTTTATTTAAAAATTACTACAGCTAACTCCAAATCATGTATTAGGTAATTTTTCCATTGGACCATAAATTGGTGTGTGGAATAACTTATTAGACTATTTTTATATATAAATACACTTACCAATCCTTCATTTTATGTTTCACTAATTATTACATACTAATCTCCCATATAAAGTATAACAACTATAATTTCCCTGAATACCCTTCAATTATGTTCCTTCCTAATTTTTATATTCATCTATCCAAGGGAAAAATATTACTAAATAGGTAACATGGTATGTGGAGTAGATAGACTTGATAAATTCTAAAAAAATCACATATATTATCCATCTAATCCTAGAAAACTATGAATCACTATCACAATGGTTAGTCTAGTCCACCAAAAAATAACTTCAATCTTTGAATGATCAATTAGTATACCCTAAAATGATATTATGTTACCCATGAATGAAAATTTTCGAATCCAAAAGTCACTCTTGGTATTTCTCTCATAAATCTTATCATTCCTTAGGATCTTCAGTATAATTCTCAATTTAACATCAGGATCTTCCTTAATCATTATGTATATAAAAATATCATATATAAAAACTTCCATAAAGTGATTAAGGTAGTCTTAAACATCCCCATACTTTAAATCCAATATGTTAACAGGGAAATAGTATGAATGATTGGAATTAGTATAAATTCATAGTGTCCATACACTACACAAAAAATCTATCAGGGGGAAATCCTCTGTTATAACCCTCACTTGATATTATAAAAAATGAAGGTCAATCGTAGAAAATTATTTATCTCCACACCATTGATCAACCAAGAAATAAATAATGGTTAGATGACACTATTTCATTATAATGATTTTGTTTTAATTTTTATAATAATTTCAACGTATCATCAATCCATCATTATTAATGACAAAAAGAATAAGTGCAACCCATGGTGATGCACTTGGATAAATGAATCCATTTTGTAAATTCTCTTCGAGTTTATTATTTTTTTCCTGCAACTAACACGTGGAAATTCTATATGGAGTCTTTAAAATATCTTTATAACTATGTATGAGTTCTATCAAGAAATAAAATTCATTATTTTTGTGGAATACCAATTAATTATTCCAAAAATACATAATGAAATTTAAAAAAATATACATATATTTTTCATTTAGTTTCTCCCCAACCATATGAGATAATCAACATTTTGAATATGAATCAAGTCCTGGAATATTGATTCGATTTACATTTGATGTTTATATTCTTTATCACACTGAAATAGGATCCTAGGTTTGTTCAAAACATCAAACATGATTCCCTTCCAGGTTAATTTTTTGGGTTTTTATTTTAAGAAAGTCAATCCATTCCCTATGTGACCTCTAACTCAACTAGAGGGAGGTTAATAATATTTTGAGGATGCATATTCCAAATAAAATCATTTGAAGATGAATTGTAGAATTAGGATGTCATCATTGTACCATTAGGGATTTTTATGGAGAATTCGATATATAATATATAATGTGTTTATATAATACCCTTAAATTATTCATCAAAAATAAAAGAGTTGGTAGATCTAAAATTTAATAAGATATTATTAGTTCCAAGGTGGATGATAAGAACACTTCCACCATAGTGTTATCACACCCTTCATAAAAAATAGAGAACACATGATATTTACCTTCGTCTCAAGGATTAATAGGTTTTTTGTGATGATCATGATAATTAAAATTTGAATTTGGTCACTAGTTATCATAATTCCCATAAACCTGGAATTTCAAATACTAGATTGCATGTTTTTTATTCTATAATGATTTCTCAATATTTTGATAATTCGATAAATTCTATCCATTATATGGAAATTTATTCATTTGGTGGTATTTCGTTCTACAATATATATAAATATTTTACCCCCCATAAGACAATTATTCCCATTTTTTACTTCCACAACTTGTTCACCATGGACATATTATCTTCTTCTCTAAGTGGGTTTTATATTTTACATTGAATACCTTTTTTCTTCACTTTTCAAAATTATATATAGATTGAATAATCTGATATCCATTTCCACATTGGTGGAAAATCAAATGATTTATTCATATCAACTAATGTCCCTTATGGATAATACCATTTTTAGAATTAGTTATAAAACATTATATAATAAATCCTCCTTAGCCTTAGACTTTATGGTAATTCCATAATTATAACACACATGTATTGTAAAACATTCCTCATAAGTACCAAAATATTCATCATCCTTCTTCTTTAACTAAAGGAATTATTTCTCCATTATTTTTGAATAAATTAGTAATGTACTTATTGAGAAATATTCTCATATTGTCATCACTCTATTGGTTGTAAATATTTTATTTTCCCCTTATGATCTGGATAATTTTCCACTATTGTACTGATTCACCTTCGAAATGATAAATAGGAAATATAATTTTTTTCATGATCCGAACATCGTATAATATAAAATCTCTTTTAAATTGTGAGGATAAATTTCTCAATGATTAGGTGATAGACATACCTACTAAATTATTGCGGTTGTTTCCTAATAAATGAATCAAATTTTTTTCCTTTTTTACATTCGAAATCAAAATATTATTCATGGTTTGACAACGATGTGTGAGCATAAAAACAATATTTACACTCTTTCTACAATAACATTCTATTTCTCAGGAGTATAGTCATATCATTGGGCATTTAATTCTACATTAAAAAGGTTATTTTGGGTTCTAGCTATTATATAAAAGTAAAAAACATCGTGTCAGAAACAATGTTCATAGTATAAAATCACATAATAATGAAAAATATTGTATTTGATGTTTAATAATGAAAAATTGTTCTATGAAACCATAGGTGTAACCTAGTTCATTCATGATTATTATCAAAAAAATTAGATGTCACATTTCTCATTAAATTAGTCTCATACTAATTTCCAAAGGATAATTAAAGCATTATAAGATACTAACTATAGTGACCCATAATTTTCAAACATATATATCACATCGCAGTGGTTGATTATTCAATACATAAACTAATTATACCAAATAGAATCATATAGGTCTAATTTCATTAGAAACATGAATACATAATCAACTGCTTTAGAAAAGACCAATATCATCCCCCACTAGGTTCATTATAATTAGAATTATTTTTTGAAATATAATTATTTATTGCTTGGGGAGGGTAAACAAAATAAAGGGTAACAATATATCCTTTATAATAGAAATTAATTCAGATATAGAATATCACTTGAGAAAAACAAGAACATATGGGTATTATTATATGATCATATAAATTGATAATCATACAATGTATATCTTATATCGTAATCTAATGTCTTGAAATAAATATTCATAGTATATAATAAATGAATAAAAGATGAGTCAAATAAAAATATATATGTGAGCACAACATTTGTATAAGAAACATAATTGTGTCATACACATATGAAAATAAAAATCTATGAAAAGGATAATAAATAATACATTCATAACATCTTAGGGTTTGTCTAACCACCCACATACCTACTTCAATCTTATGATAACCTCCTATTTATCATCTTTTGGGTATTGGATAACCAATCATATAACATTTCATCTTGTTGAACATTAATCATTTATAAATATATTGATGAGATATTTTGGACTCATATATTAAATAATGAAAATCATATACATATGTTACAAAATTATGTAAAAAATTAATCAAATCTGACCACATGAAATTAATTTGGGTTTACAAACATTTCTTAAACATTTCATTATTTCATCATAGAATAACATTGGGAAGAGGAACGGGTTTCATAAAAATCATTTCATCATAGACATAAACCATATTGTGAACAAATAAGGATAATATCCATCAATCATATACCTAGTACATTTTAATTTAAATTATTTCATATTATTTTTAATGAATAAAAATATAATTAAAATTTCATTATAACAGTATTTTGGAAAATAGAACTTCTATTTTGAAATCAATCCTTTATGATCTAAATATTTAAAAAATATTATGCAAACATTGTTCTTAAAAAATGACCATAGAAATTATAAAGGATGTTTAAAATCCTTGATCATTCAGGACAGTTGAATGTTTCATTAATTCGATATAAGTTATAAAGTAACTTTCATAATTATATAATAAAATAAAAACAATCCTTCTTTGAAAAATGATAATAATTTTCTATTTAGATAATTTTTTAAAAAATTATGGGATTGGTAAAAATGATTTTAATCATTCATACTCTAATAGAAAAAAAATTTCATAAATAATATTATAGCATGTTTATTTATGAAAAAAGAAATTTCTACTAAATAGTTAAATATAATAATTTTTAATTAAAAACATATTTATGTCTTCTATGTACTTAATGTGATAAAAATGAAATGAAAAAATATATTTTATTGAAATATCTAGTGGAGAATAAAATTCCTAAATTCATTAAGAGGATTATCATAAGAATTAATAATTAGAAACATAATCATAAATAACCCTAATAAAGAATGATATTTTAACTTACGGACCTTTACCTCTTTGATAAAATTTGAACCATAATACATTTTAATAGATGAAAAAAGGCAGATATGCATATATGATAATTTTCCTGATATGAATTGTAATATTTCTTCATTGAAACTATTAAATCCCTTAAACTGAAACATGTTATGTATATGTATTTGTCCCATAGAAATAAAAGTTGGATAAAAATATCTTACCTTGTGTTCAACTACCTTCCAAAGGATTCTAACATCCACCCTTTCATTATAAATACTTTTGATCCTTAATTAATGAAAATATGGTTGATATTTTATGGGGATGAGAACATCCAATATTTTTCTATGTATAGTGATAAGAAAATTTTTTATGGGATGATTGAGCAAGATGGCTCTAAGTGATGTGACTAATATAAATAAAATGTGTCCATTTATAAGGGACATAGATAACCCACATGAAATTTCATAAAAGATTAAATTGAAATAAATTAATTTTTAATACAAATAGTTTCAATTACCCATTAATTGAATTTTTGATGACATTTTAATCATATTTTATCATCCCTATCTAGTTTTTTAATAAATTTCATAAAATATTATTTTGATAAAATATCATTACTGTCCTCATTAATTTAATTTATTGAATTCAAATTAAAATACCAAAAGAAAAATTTGGATTTTGATAATAATTCATTAACATAAAAATAATGTGTCTTATTCATATATAAATTTTTTAGAACAGATTAACCTACTCAAATTATATTAATTTTACAATTTTAATATCATTTGTTATATATTTTTATTAAATATATAAATAGGGAACCTTTGATTCAAAAAATATTAATTTCATTATATAATTATAAAATATTTCAGATAAATTTATATTATGAAAAAATATATGTTAATCTCAAAAAACTATTCTGATTCATTTATGAGTAATTTTTTAACCTATATGAATTAATAAATGATATTTATAACTAAGAGAGTGAAATTTTATAGATTTGGTTGATTTAAATATTATATTAGAATTTTCCATTGAAAATATTCCATTAAACAGTAAAATTTTCAGAAAATGGTGATAATGGTAAAATTAAATTCAACAAATAAGAACATTGTTGAAAAATTATGGCCTTATAAAATATTTTTAACCATTATTAACCCAACTTACAGTTTACTAAGATAAGAAATTTTTCCATGGTTATTATTAATATTTAACCAAAATATAATGGGTATATTAAAATAATATAGACATACTAATTCCAAAAATTTAATAAATTTTATCATTTTCAAAACCTTTTGTTGATAAAAATTAATTATCAAATATGTGAACATCAAGCAAAGAAAAAAAATTCTAGGAAAATACACTTTGAAATATTAAACTTCTTTTATGCATTATCCCATGCATAGAAAATTATAGAATTAGTGTTAAATAAATTTATGAAATAAAAAATATATATTTCATTAAAAACATTTAATAATTCATTTTAAATTATTTCATTAGAACAATATGACCACATGTGTATAGAAATAAATTTTTAGATATTATATTTTTTAACATTCAAATGATGTTGATGATTATTTATTATTAATCAAAATTCAATGAATTCATTTTATTCATATGCACAATATATGATTCTCATAATTTAGTAATTCCTATTCATATTCAACAATACAATGTCTAGGAAATATCATTGACTTTAAATAATAATATTTTAATAGCATATCAATTTTCATTTAAATATAATGTTTCTTGTAAGGAATGATATCAAAAAAATTAAATGCATTTGGAAAAAAATATTTTATAAAATCTCAGGTGGTTCCAAAAATATATATCCCATACCCATTTGAAATAATATTTTGGAATATACCTATAAAATTCTCTTTTATGTCAATGATTATTTTTTTTCTAAAATATATTTTAATTTGACAATTCCATTTTGATATTTGTTTTCAAAAGTATTCATTCTAATTGTGCTTTAGATTAACCATTTATACAATAATTTATATAAAAATTTTCCAGGAAAAAACTCATGATACCATATAATAAAATTATTCATTCCTTCTTATGTAGTATTCCAAATGAATTCATTTACTAGATTCTTTTTTTTAGATTTTAACACACTTGTGTGTTTCCTTTGATAAATTGTGTAATGTTAATTTGTAACCATCCACCATATCCCTTGATATAGATTATGATAATGTTCTTTCAGAATTTACTTTACCATATAACACAAATCAATATGGACTTCCCTTTAAGTATTCTTACATATAAATAAATCCAACCTATTTTATGGGAAAGATTGATAATCCATATTTCTATTATTTCAACTTGGATGATTAATGACTTCCCATGAAAGATGAATGTGTATTTTTTAACCATCTAAATTATTCATATAGATGTGTTATAATAATGTTATTGATTTTATTAACAAAATGAAATGTATTATTTTTCTACATGTTAATATTATAGTTTTAATGTGTGTTAGAAAAGTTGATTATGAATTGTTTATTCATTTTATTATTTGATTAACTCATTTGAATAAAGAAATTTAGGGATGGATCTTATATTATATTTTGACTGAATACATTGATAGGTCACATGAGATAAAAAATATTGTGCTTTGGGTATTCCTCACCCTATTGTAGTATATTGACATGGAAAATGTCCTTCTATACTAGTTTTAATGTCTAGAAATAATTAATAAATAAAAATGTGAGTAGTAATTTTTGTTATAAATTTTTCCATTTATTAGTAGATAATAATTGATCTTAAATTGTGTTTATTTTGGAATTATAAGGATTACAAATTCCTTCCAAAATATTTATTCGAGGTTTAATCCATGATTTCCTTAATTATATAATTTCTTGTACTATGTATTTTATCTCACAAATGCTTATATATTATCATATAGCTAGGTCTAAAAGTAATATGTTATGTATGATATATTTAATATGATATCAAGTGTGGATAATTTCTTAGTGATGTTTCGGAAAAATTTTATATTATTTAGTTTCTCATTTATTAGAAAAACTGTCTATCAGTTGTGTAAGACATGAGTTTCATATGTTTTTCCCAATTCCATACATATCTATACCTAAATTTTCATTATAACATATATAATTCAGTATTATTTAATTAATGTTTCTATTTAACAGTTATATTAGAGAATATATAGTTAAAATCAATGCATTTTTGTAAACTTTCTTTTTTAGGCCTTAGATCTGGGAGCATGGGTCTAGGGCATCACGTCTTGTATTAGAGTATGTTTTAGATAACGTTGCAGACTAGGATGAATTTAGGATAATTCAAGGGTTGATAAATCTTTATATATCATAATTTTAAGGGTATAGATCTCAATTTATTTTGAAAATGTAATATTGAATATTTTAGTGAGTAGGATACCTTGATATTTGGTAATATTCTTTGAATAAGTCTATGTTTGGGATATCATCTTGAAATTTTGGTCTAGTGCGGTGTAAGTTATTTTCCTAGAAATTATATCCCCCTCTAGATACAAAAACATGGATTTAGGATCTAACATAGATGTTCTTAGGGCTAATTACCCTAAAAATGGTGGATTTGTGTGATCTATATCATCATTGTGTGCAAAAAAGAGGCCTAACTAGGTATTTATTTTAACATTGACATGTGATATTCATTTCATAACTATATTCTCTTTATTTATCATTATGAAGAATTGAAGTATGATTTTAACTAATCTTGTTATAGGTCTTAATTGAAAATTTAACATGGATATGTAAAGATTTAATGGAGTATTAATATGTTGAAATGAATTTTCTATTATAGAATACATATTAGGACTGATTTTTCATATTCATGTGACAATTAATAATGATTTTCTTATAATAAATTTGGTTTGATTATTTGGTTGAAATCTGATCATAAAAATGTATCTGAAAAATATAGGCTTCCAAAAACCACTATGCCTTATAACTGGATAATGGTGAACACATTTATGCTTTTAAATTGGTTTATATCCATGTTGTGATAGGAAAATTCTAGTTTCCTTCTCTTAGCGAAGCTAATGAGGTTGATATATGAATACAAATTAATTATTTATACCATTTTCTATTTTTATTTTTGATTGGTATTTATCATTGATATTATTATTTATTATAAATATTATGACGATTATTTTAATCATTTATAGATTTTTCATTAGTAGTTATTCTTTAAATGTTTAGAATCATTTTTAATATTATTTTAGTAACATTAAAAAAAATTATGAGAATAATTGTTTGGGTTAATTAGTAATAAAAACATGATTGTGTCATAGATAGTCCATATGATTAAAATATTTTTTGTATTGTGGATATAAGTGATTGATTGATCATGAGAAATGTGAGTTAGGTAGTATTTATAGCCTTAGAATTGATTATTAAATTAATGAATAACTTATCCCTGATATGGTTTTGTGGATTTTATCTTCTTTTCCAGAACAATAGGTTATATTTACTCATGTGTAGACTTATAATATAGTAATTAAGATCATTTTATAGTTTAAAATAATATCAAATTCTATAAGAATATGTGGTTACATTATGGTTTAATTCCATAGAAAATCTAAATTTTTCAGAAATGTAAATTTTGGAGAATTTTTAATTATAGTGTATAAAAAAATAATTATATAATTATAAGAAATATTAATTTTGTTTAACGAAATAAATTCAACTTAATTAAAACTTAGTCAGTAAGAAATATGTTATAGTATATGTTATATCCCCAATGATGTATATATAAAAAATACCATTTATAACAACCCATTAATTAAATAAATATATATTACTTTAAAACTGATGAATATTCATTTCAGAACATAACAAAACCACTTTAGGACCATAGCGGTTTGGTTTATTTATAAACTGGGAGACATTAACAATTGGTTTAATGACATATACATTTCCCAACACTTATTTCCTCATAATTTAACACCTTTTTGACAAATCTTACTTAATATCCTTATTCAAGATGTAGGGAAAAGAATCATAAGAAATGGTGAGAATGTATATGCTTAGTAAGGGTAAACAAGTGTGATATAAATCATCTCATACTCCTAAAACATAAGAACATATCATTTGAAAATATTATCTTGCATATGAATGATCTTGATATCATGTCATGGGATAATCCAAAAATGTTCATAAAGAACCAATGAACATATTACCAAAAGTAATAACATAAGACATTGAATTTTTTCTCATACACATAAACGTAGAGAGTCTTTTTATATTAGTAATGTCTCATTTCAGAGACCATCAAAGCAGACAATGTCCATTGTTGAACCTAGTTTACTTCCCGTCCCTTTCCATTATTACTAAATCCCGATCAATTCCCATATCATCATTATGTATCTCAAGAGATAGAAATCTTTACCCATTGAAATGGAGGTAGATATTCTTCCCACCCATATAATAATAAAATCATTATTATGAGTTCTCCAAAAACATATATCATTCATCATAGAATAACCGAAATAATAAATTGTGTTTTCTTACACATCATTTCAACATTTCATAATCCATATAAAACAAATGGATTTTAGGAATATAATTAAATTATAAATGTAAGGATTCATATGAATAATAGCGATAATATAATTGAAGCATAATCATACTAAATATTTCCATCATATATGGAAAATAATTTTGATAGAACCCATGAAATTAATTATTGATAAAAATATACTATCATCTTCAAAATCATTTTCTTTTCTAAAAATTACAAAAATGATTAAATGAAAATATTTTATTTGAAATGAAAATTTAAATATTCTAAGTTAAGAAACATTGGAATATGGTAATATGAATATTTAATACATCATCATTCCATATTAATTAAAATAAAATATTATACTAAAACTATTATAGAATAATTCAAAAAGTACCTCAAATCAAGAAGGACAAACAAATCGCTTAATACCACTGAATAAAAATCTTCTATGGGTAAAATTTACTTTAAATTTTTTTATAAGAATAGAAAAAAAAATTTGTAATACATATTTAGAAAACATCTATGTGGTTGATAAATGTAGCATAGTAAATACTTACTTATAAACAATCTCGGATAATAACTAGATTGTGAAATTACCCCATACCATAGGTATGATATTTTATGTACGTATCTAAACTACCTATAATATGATTTATATAATTTGATTTATTATTTGGATAACCATATTCATTTTTATGACATCATATTTGATCATATTATAATCATTTTATAAATAAAAATTCATTATTACTCGTTGTTTGGGTATAAATGGCTTCATTTTCTTATGCATTTTTTGTTGAATATGATTTGATTCATTTTTATAGGTTATAATTATATAATTTATAGAATGATATTATTATAAAACATATATCAAAATTATTTATTATATACATTTATATAATAACTCTTTAATGGATATAATATAAAATGAATCCCATCGTAACATGGATTTGGTAGGCCATACGTATGCACAAGGAATGATATCATTCTTTAATTATGAAATGTTATAGAAGTGGATGGTATATATATATTGTTAAAAACTAAAAATCCTGTTATAATAGAACTATCTATAAATTATTTCCAATATTATACCCATCCGGGTCAACTGGTGAAGAGAAATATATGACACCACAGTGTGGAAATGATAAACTGTATGTACACACACATGGTGATTTATTTTTACGTAGGATGGATATAAGGTGGAAAAAGAATATTCCATTACCATAACCAAAATAGTTTATATAGTTTATACTAGAGATTATACATAATAATTAACAAAAATGGAAGAGGAAGTAGAAGAAGATATTATCTTGAGACAGTTGGTAAAGAAGATTACCTCTCCTTCAGTAAGATCCATCTAGATCTCCACTTAATGGCATTAATGTTTGTGTTTTGAGAATAAAATAACCTATATAATGTGTCTCGGGTATTCAAGAAGGTATATTTCTTACAAATGGACGAACTTGAAGGCTTAATGAGATGTGAATAAATGACGGAGGAGGTTCCCTTCTATAATAGAGGTTGACGATACCTTGATAATTTAGAAAATATTAATTTCTAATAATTAAAATCCAAATAAAATATCTATAAAAAGTTTTTTATTTAATATTATATGAGAAAAGGCTTCAATATCATCAAAAAATAATTTCTATAAAATATTTATATCTATTTATATCTTATCATTTTAATTAATAGAAAAGAATTTTATTTATTTTTTAACTATGGTAACAAATATTTCAATATTATAATGGGGGGATATTCAATTATATGATGTAAATTAGACAATAAATGCACAATTTAAAACAATTTATAACATATTATAGTTACTAAAATTTATAGAAAAGGTTTTATTATTTTTAAATAATTTAATCATAAATTATTTAGATAAAAAATGAATATTGAATATTTTGATACCATTTAATTAAAGTGTTTTAAAAATAAGGAGATAAAAAGTGAAATTCAGAAAGAAAATCATTTATTATATTCATATGATGACATGTTCATCTAAAAAATTAATTGTACATCATAATTATTTAAAAATATATTTATTTTAGTGTTTTTAATAACATTTATTTGTTATATCTATAAAAAATATAATTAAAAATATAATTTTTGTAATTATTAAAAATACTAATTTGCTGAATATAAATTATAAATAAAATAAAATGTAAATATAAATCCACTATATATCATAAGAAAACTTATATTCGAATATATCTTCTAGAGAATCCAATATAAAAATTGTTATATTTATTATAATTTGAATGTGGGAACATTAACATTGATTTCAATAAAAAATTATTAGGGTCATAATAATTTCAATTTCAAAAAAATGGTCAATAACTATTAAATTAGAAGATTATGGTTGATATATACTCAAAAAATAATATTTGGTCATGTTTAATGTATTTTAATGGTTACTATCATTTTAATAAGAATTTGTTTATTTATTTTTCATGAATTAAATAATACCTCCATCATCAATGTATAATCCTTTACTATAATTATCTATCTCCTGAAAAATTACAATAAATTACAAAGATATTGAAAAAAAATTTATCTTTTAAAATATTGTTTATAATATAATTAATCTTCTTTATAATCTTATATTAAAAATGATATTGTTATTTACATTTGAGTGATACATATTAAACTTTTCTTTAAATAAAATATATTCAATTTCATAAAATCATCCAAGTAATATCTAAATATAAAATTTCTACCAATGAATTATTTGGTTTAAAAAACTCATCTAATTAAATAAAGACAATTGTTAGAGTAATTTTATAATACTACTTTTACCTTTAATTACCTAATGTTTTCTTTTACTGTATTAATAAAAAAATTACTAAGGTTACTATTCATAATGCCAAAATATATATAAAATCTATTTATCTAATTTAGAACTAATTATTAAAAATATATAATAAATTTTTCAAAATTAAAAACATAAATGTTGCAGTAATTTTAAATTAATCTAATTTTTAAAATGAGTAAATGAGTTCTAAATGCTAAAACATTGCAATAGAATGAAATGTTTTTACATCTGAATTCAATATTAAATTAATGTTAGTGACCTAAATTATATTATCTATTAAAACTATATTATATTTATTTTTTGAAACCATTGAATTAATTAATTTATCTATATAAATTATTTTGATGAAAGGATTTTTTTTAATTAAAATTTATTATATTTTTACGATTTATCAAAACATGAAAGTTATCTGAAAAATATAAAAAACTGACCATTTTAATATTTTCATATCCCACATCATAATAATAGATTCATGCCATTATATAAAAAAATTATGTGTAAAAATTTTAATTTAAAAGGTTTCTCCACTGAAGGTGGTAAAATTACCCTTTAAAAAAAATATAGGTTTTTATACATAAAATAAGGATCATTCATACCCTGTGACTGAAATATCTATTAAATGAAAATGTAAAATATTTTAATATATACATAACATATATATTTGATTAATTTAATTTACCAATTGTAATTCACATGATTCATAAAAATAAAATAAAAACTTATTTAAATTTAATTTGTTTATATTTTTCATAATTTATAGATAGAAAATGCATTCACCATAAATTTTCATTCGATAGTTATATATATTCCTACTTACATAAGAACATGTTATTATGGCCATTTTATACCACAGGTTTCCCATGGTTTGTTTAATTTCATTATTTCATTCAACACAAGCTATTAAAGAATTATAATTAATTAAAGATATTATTTTATAAAAACATCTTGGTGTTACATTCTACACCCATTAAATAGAATTTCACCGTTGAAATTTCTCACATTGATATAAAATGATGAATAAACCTATTCTTCATCACATTATCAAGTTCCCACCTAGTTTCATGAAATTGTAAGATCCTCCATAAAACATTAACAAAGCAAGTGGTCTTGTTTCACAGAACTTTTTCACT
Source organism: Viscum album (assembly GCA_963277665.1). Classification (NCBI taxonomy): domain Eukaryota; kingdom Viridiplantae; phylum Streptophyta; class Magnoliopsida; order Santalales; family Viscaceae; genus Viscum; species Viscum album. Next base: position 733,869,565 of record OY728152.1, on the reverse strand, counting down.
ATGATCCATAATCTTTATCCGTTGTAATTTATAAGAATGATCTTCCTCCAACGATATGAATTGTGATATTAGTACATATTAATGATTATGTATATACATTCTCAAAAAAATATACATGGAACACATCATGAATTTGAGAAGATTCGGTGGTACACCAATTGATAATCTTACTATCTAACATGATCCAAATTTTCAAAAAGGGGCGATATACCTAGGGCTCAGCTAGTAGTTCATTCCAAATCATAGTAGTCTAATTTATGTTGATATTGGTAGAAAAACCTTATCAAACACATAAAACTCTAGGTCTTTTTATCAGTTGTCAGTGTAATTTATTTTTTGGACTATGAGATTCTCTTATGTGTTGTGGAATCGACATGACATTCTAGGCCATTTCATAAAAAATGATCAGGTTCTAATAGATTTCTTTTCCCAACTTCATCCATGACTGATAAAGTTCTTCACATCCTTCCATAAAGTGATTTATATGGAGCCTTGTAATTACTATTGTGAATTAAATTGTTGTAAGAAATTTATATCATAAGTAGGTGTCAATCCCAACCACCTTAAATCCATAGAGAAAGCTCTCAACATGTATTGTAGTGTTTGAATTGTCCTCTCAGACTGACCATCTATCTGAGGATGATATGTAGTGCTGAAACAAAACTCTGTATCTAGATCATTCGAAAGCAGTTTCTAGAACTTCAAGGTAAACCTCTGATCTCAATCAGATATAATGCAAAGTGGTACTCCAAGCAAGCTTACCACATTCGTTACAATTATCCTAAAGATGATCAAGCGAAAAATCCTCTATAATTTAATTTAAGTGTGTCAACTTTGTAAGGCTATCAACGATAACCCATTATGTATTATCACAAATATATATTTTGGAAAGTATGATGAAAAAGAATATATTTATATGCTTCTATTTCCATTATGGAATAGGTAATGGTTGTAACATCCCATTAAACATTTGGCTCTCATCCTTATTTTGGAGAAAAACCAAGAACAGAGATACATACTCATCAACATCTATTTTCATTCTATCCCAGCAGAAATATAATTTTATGTTAGTGTAAATATTTTTTCTTCTAGGATGTAAGTAGAATAATAGAATATAACCCTCACCTAAAAACTATTTCATTAATTATGGTATTAGAGGAATACAAGCACAGTTCATTAATATTATTATTCCATCACAATAAATGTTAAATTCAAGAATGTTTCTCACATTAAATTTAAGTACCACATCTTCCTTCAAAACCTCTTTAATCTTGACATAAATATGTAGTTGAAAACAAATTCGAGGAAAATAATATTCTCCCATTCCATAAAACTTTAAAGACCCATAGTTCAAAAATTCATAAATATTGGATCTTTTGTGACCCTCATCATGGATAGCCACCCATGGACATTTTGACTCGAAGTATTTTCCACCATGTTCACTTTTATAGAGTGGTGATGTATTGATAAATTTTAATATTTAATAAATTGCAAACATCTTATTTGGTCAATATTCACCACATATTTTGTGAAAATATACTTTAAACATTTATGATGAGTATAAATATCAAAACAATAACCACATATATATGGGGTCTATATATATAATGAAACAATTAATAATGACAAATAAAAATAATATTTTGTGTATTTTTTCTCTTGTATTTTCTATTTTGTGAAGAATAAGCTCTAACTATATAATTTTTCATGATAACAAATCCTAGCCCCTTCATGGATGTATCACAATAGATCACAAAACTCTCTCCAATACAAGGATGTGTGAGAACATGAACACTCACGTTCCCTCTTTTTAGATCATTGAAATTATCACTACATTCCTCGAACCACATAAACATAACTCTTTTTTAAGTCATCTTGGTGAGTGGAATAGATAGCCTTGAATCATATTTCCGAAAACATCGACAATATCTAGAAAAACCAATAATTATTCGGATCTCACTTACTATTTTTAGCCTATGCAAACATTCAATAACATATATTTTTTAGATCCATAACTATCCCCTTTCTTGATATTATGGGACCTAGAAAATAAATTTTATGATGCCAAAACACACAGTTGATAAATTTTTAATAAATATTCACTTTTATCAGAGTCTTCATTACAACTCTCATGTGATATCCATTCACATAATTTATCTTCAAATAAAATAGATTATAGTCTATAAATACTACAAAAAAAATGATCATTATAGACTCCAATGTCTATGTACATTAAAATCCATGAAAATTATAGGGGAATTAATAATACCAAAAGGCATCACTATAAATTCATAGTGTCCATACATTTTATAGAATCCCATCTTTGTAATATCCACATTCTTGACATCTAATTGAAGATGTAGTAATTTAAAATCAATCATGGAAAAGTATTGAGCTTCATGTAGTTGGTCAAATAATTCATCAATGCGGGAATATGATATTTTTTCTTGACAGTGAAATTATTATATTCTCGATAATCAATGAAGAGTCTCATTTAACAATATTTAATCATAACATACAAAACATTTAAACCTCATGGTTATGCACTACGGATAATGAATCCCTTGTCAGTATTCTATGGGAGTTTCTTGTTCAATTCATCTAACCCAATTGGGTACATTCGATAAGGTGTATTTGAAATAGGCATAGCACCCGTTATGAGTTCTCTTGAAAACATAAATTCAAGATTTGGTGGAAGACCTAGAAATTCTTCTAGAAAGACATCATAAAACTATTCAACATTAGGATTAATCTTAAATGTGAGTTTCTACCCAAAAACTGGAGATAGATAACCATAATACATTGGATCCAAGAATAATAATATGGATAGAACATCCACTGAATGGTCTTACTCATCCTTCCCTCGATAGATGATCATTGATTGACCCATAATATGAAATTTTACATCCCTTCTTAAGTAATTGATATGAGATGAATTTAGGGAAATATAATCCATTCCAAGAATGAAAAAAATACACTATAAGAAGGATAAAAAGATTTTCAGGAATCACTTTTCCACAAACATCAACTAATGAATAATTATAAACTTTTTATGCAATCATTGTGCCATTATGAGTTCTCATAGCATACACGAAATATAATTATTTATGTTATACAATGATATCCTTTGAAAAATCATCTGAAATAAACGAGTGGATGGATCCATAATCCAATATAACATTTTATACATTAGAGTGTATGGTATGTGTACCATTCACCACATCAATATCATATTCGACATCACTGATACTGATTGCATGTTACTTCCCTTTTTCATCACCATTAAGAGTTTTCTGATGGAGAACATCATCGATAATCATTGGAATTTGGCATTAGTTGGCATAATTACCCATCCCCTTTTAGATATATATTTTAAGTGTAGGAGGTGCATTATGTGTGTCATTTTCACTATTCACATCATTAGAAATATTTTTCCCACCACTTCCGCATTCAACTACCCAATGACATTCTCACCCACAATTAAAACATTTTTTAGTCCCATGAAATAAATTTCCTCCATGTTTCTTTCAACACGTTGAACATAATGGAAACCCATATACTTTTCATTGTGGCCTTTATATTTTCCCTTAAATTCCATTTTTATCTTCTTATGAATTCCATTATGATGATTCTTTCTACGTTCTCAATCTCAACCTTGATAGCGCATCGAAATATTTCCTTATGGCTATTGAAATCAATTATGGCTAAAGTCGTTTGGAAGGTTGGTTTTAATCCAATAAAGAACAGAAAATTTTTAATCTCAGGTTGGATAATAATTCCAGAAGAATACCTTTCAAGTTTTTTAAAACATTCCTTGTAGGTACCAACATATTCATCATTATTTCTCTTAAATCAAGGAACTTCCTCCTCATATTAGTTTGACCAATACGATGAATTTATTAGTTGAAAAATATCTCATCAAACACATCTCATTCCATGGATTAAAATTTATATCAATGTCTCATATTCATGATATGTTCCCATAATTGATCAAAATCACCTTCCAAATGAAAGGCTACTAAGATGAATTTATCATCTTAAAAAAATAGAGAACTAAAAATATCTTTTCAATGGTATTGATCCACTATTCAACTATCAGTGGATCAAAATACAAACTAGTAGAAGGTGGATGCTTCCTATTGATGGACACAATAGAATGTTTTTCCCATATTGTATTATTTTATATTACTTCATAATTCATATCTTGAGAAAGTGGAATGAGAATAGATAATTTATTTCTCTTCCTATATTGCATAACATTTTGTTTCTTAGGAGGAAAATCATTACATTTCCTCTCACATTTATAGTTATTGAAGTTCATTCAGTTTCTAGCGATTGACTAAAATCAAGAAGCTGGTGTGAGAATACCTATTCATAATGGGATGATGACATAATAAATAATAGAATTTACAATTAGAATAAATTATGAATTATCCTAGGTTATTAATAATAATTTATAAAATACAAGAATTGAAACATATACATTAAAGTATCCTTAGGATTTTTCACTAAGGTCTTCTCATTCTAGTTTCCAATGGATAACTATACCTTTTCTCTGATACCAACTATAACATCCCAGAATTTACATACATTTATATTACTTAAAAATTGATGAATATTCATTAAAAATAATAATAAAACCACACCAAGACTGTATATGTTTAGAATCCTTGGGAATAGGGAAACCTAACAACGTGTTCGTAATACATCTACATTTTCTCCCATTTATTTATTGATATGTACTCCTTTTTTGACGTATATTATCCAATACCATTATTTATAAATTGGAGTAAAGAGACATAAGAAATGGTGATTTCAGATGCACTATAATTTTTATCAAAGGATATATTAACTATATTATAATCATAATATATAAGAACATAAAATTATAAATTCTTATCAATCATATGAATGATCTAGATACAATGTTAGCGGATAAACAATAAATGATCATAAGGAAACTATGAAAATATTACCAAAAGTCATATTATAAGACATGGAATTTTTTAGAATACATATAAGCATTGAAAAAAAATTCATATTAGTCAGGCCATATTTTCAAGACTATCATATTAGAAAAATTCAATTAATAATCCGAGTTTACTTCCCGTTCCAACCATGTATTATTGAACCAAGATCATTTCACATTCCATACATGTCTATCAGATGTGATATAAATTTTTACCCAATGAAATTGAGGGAGATATAGGTTCTACCCTTCTCATTATTAAATAATTCTTATGTATTATATAAAATCATAAGTCATTCATCATATCATAACCCAAAGAGAAAAATGTGTTTCTTTAACATCATTTATTTAAAACATAATAAACATAAAAGAAATATATTTCATAAATAGAATTACATTATAAACATAATCAACAATAATAAAAGTGTGGATACAATACTTGACACATAACTCTAGTAATAAATTCCTTATCAGTTGGAAAATAATTTTGATTCGATACTTTAAATTTATTCTTGAAGAAAATATCCTTTTTTCATCAAAAACATTTTATTTTCTCAAAATTCCACACACTATTAAAAGAAAATAATTTATTTGAAATTAAACTTGAAATATTGTAAATGAATCTTCATTTAAGCATTGTGTTTTCAAAAAATAAAAACTCATCATACTACATAAGTTAAAAGAAAACATTCTTCTCATAGGTTTGTCTAGTAAGTTAAAAAGAACATTGTAGCAGAAATGAAAAAAGAGTCTTATCTTTCAATTTAAAGAATATTCCAATTTGTAAAATTTAATTTAAAAATTTTATAATAATAGAAATAATATTTTGGACTACAAAATTAGGATACACGGACATGAAGGCAAATTTCACCCTAGTAAATACTTATGTATAAACAATATCTGATAATGTTTTTTTGAAATTAACCCTTACCTTATGTATGATATCCTTTGGATGTATCCACAACTCATGTATAATTTTTTAAATAATTAAATTTAATTAATATATAATCTAATAAATTTTTATTATATCATATATGATCATATTATCATATTTTTTAAATGATATTTCATTCTTACTTGTTATTAGGGAAAAAATAAATACATTTTCTTAAAAATATTTTGTCATATAAGATCACATTCTTCTTCATATTATGTAATTATATTATTTCCCAAATTATATTATTATAATACATATCATACTTATTTATTCTCTACATTAATATAATCATTCATTAATGGATATCATGTAGAATAAATCACATCAAATCATAGAGACGGTAGGCATACATATTCCTTAGGGATGAAATCATACCTTAAATTATGTAATAGTATTGAAGTGGGTGGTATATATATTGTTATAAAAAAATGTTATAATAATCATTTACATTAATTATTTCAATCATAATACCACTCTATGTAATGTGGTGGTGAAAAAAATATTGCACCATGATGTGGAGATGATAATTCATATATACTAACAGGTGGTGACTAAATTTTTTGAAGGATGGACAGATGGTGGAATTATATTAATCCATAACCATAATAAAATCTTAATATATAGGTTATAATATATTTAATACTTAATAAAGGAAAAAAATAAAGAAGATGAAGTAGAAAAATAAATGATCATTAGAGAGTTGGTAATGGAGATTGCCTCTTCTTCAATGAGCTCCCTCAAGATCTTCTATTAGAGGCACTAAAGATGGTGTTTTGAGAAGATAAAATCCTATAGAATGTAAATTGGAATGTTTAAAAAGGTAATTTTTATGTATTGGATGAACATGGCAGCACAATGAGTTATGAAGAAATGATGTAGTAGGTGCACTTTTATAGTTGAGGTTTGGGGAACCTTCGGAATATACAAAAATATAAATTTATAATTAACACAAACCACATCTAAAATCCACAAAAATATTTTTGTTTTGATAATTAGAAGCGATAAGGTTCTAATATCATCTTAAATTATTTTTTGGACATGTTTTTATGTTAATTGGGACCTTACCATTTTAATTAACACTATGTTAATATATTTAATTTTTTACTAAGGTTACAAATATTGCAAAATTAAAAGGGTTGAATATTTACTTATTTGATGGAAATTATTCCATATATTAATAAGTTAGTCCATTTAATAACATATTATAATTATTATATATTATTTATTAATGTCTTACTATTTATAAATTGTTTATTAATCTATTATTTGATATAAAATCTATAATTACAATACAGAAACTATTAAATTCATTTTTTCTTAGAAATATAAATATTAAAATTTATCTTCAAAAAAATTATTATTTTAAAATTAGTTCAAGTAAATATTGAAAATTAATTTAACATATTAATTAGTAAAAAATTTATCCATTTTAATATTTTTAATAACATTTATTTGTTTTTCTCAATTAATAAAAACATTTTTTTAATTATTTAATATTCATATTTATAGGATAAAATATAGAAATTAAAAACTATTTTTAAGATATTTCATATATATTTTAGAAGAGTTATAATATTAGACTATATGTTCAGGAAAAATCTAACATAAAAATGTTATATTTATTAAAACATAAATGTGATAACTTTAAAATCACATTAAATAAAAAAATTATTAGTGTCATAATCATTTCAATATGGATCCAAATGGTTAATAACCTGACTCTAGGTTGAATATGGTTGAGATATAAAATATTAATATGATTTTTTTTAGTGTTTATACATTTCAATAGTAATTATCTTTTTAATTAACATTAGTTTATTAATTTTTCATCAACAAACAAATTTCAACATCATCAATGTACCATCCTTTAAGGAAATTAATAATTTTCTAAAAATTAAAAATAAATTTCCATGATAAAAATCATTTTTGATTTAATTAAGTATATATAATATATTTTATCTTATGTACAACCTTATATTAAAAATTATACGTTAATTAAAATTTGAGTGAGACATATTTAAAGATTCATTAAATATAATAAAATAAATGTTGAAATCTTATCATAGTTTCTTAGAAAGGATACAATTTCTACACAAGGATAGTTTCGTTGGAAACACACCCATCCAATGATATTAACAACAGTGTTAATTTAATTGTATAATAAAATTTTAAATTTAATTACCAGATTTACCCTTATACAGTATTAATTAAAAAAAATTAAAGAAGTTACTATTCATCCTGCCCAAAAATGAAATAAAGATATATACAAAATTTTGACCTACTAATTAAAAATATGGAATCCAATTTTCCAAATTCAAAACCCAGAATTTAACATAATTATTTTAAAATTAATCTCATTTTCAATATGAGAAAACTTGTTTAAAATGATAAATCATTGCAAAAGAATGAAAAATGTTTACATTTAAATTCAATATAAAATTAATGCCAAAGAACTAAATATATTAAAAGATAAAAATTTATTATATTTATAATTATAATACATTTAATTATAGAAATTCAATTTTTAATTTATTTCGATGGAAAAAGTTGCTTAAATTAAATTATTGTATATTTTTATTATTGATGAAAATTTGAATGATATCTGAAAAATATAAAAAACTCACCCAAAGTAAATTTTTATGTCCATTATCCAAATATTATGTTTATGTTTTTTTTATAATTAATCATGGTTAAAAAATTTAGAATGTGTACTCTATTAAAATTTGGTAAAATTACCCTTTAGAAAAATAATGATTTTTATACATAAAATAGGGGCTTTCAAACCCTATAACTGAAATATATATTTTATGAATATATAAAATATTTTATTAAATACATAAAAAATATATCTAATTAAATTAATTTACTGATTTCACGTCACTTCATTCATTAATATAAAAATATAAATATTTCATTTACATTTAATTGGTTTTTATTTTTCAAAATTAATTTGTTGCCAAAGAATTCACAATGCATTTTTATATGTTAGTTATATTTATTCCCACTAACATAACGACTAGGTTATAATTGTAATTTTTTACCATGGGAATTTCATGGTTTTTTAACTCACGATTGTGTGAAATATAATATTTTAAATAATTAAAATTATTTAAATTAAATATCTCATAAAAACATCTAGGTGTGACACCATCAATTACATTATTAGATAAAAAATAAAAAAAAAATTATGAAAAATTAATTTTGGTGGGGAGGATAAATTTAAACCCCAATATTTCAATAAATTAATTACTATAAAAGTCCCAAATGTGTTTGATAGATTTCTCCATATAAAGCAATGAACATTAATAAAACCGTGAAAAATTAAGATAAATTATAAATATATAAGCATGACTATCATAATATAGATGATTAATTAGTGGTAATAAATATAACTAAATATATTTTTTATTAAATATATTAATAAATAAAAAATGGTTCCTTTTAATTCAATTTTTACATCAATTGACTAATAAGTTCATTTACTCTATAGACAAATATTATTCTGAAAATTGACTTTTTATGTGATATGGGTTTTGTTTCAAGAAATATATAATTAATTATGATAAAATATATTTGATATTAATAAATGGGTAACACTAAATAGTTTGTAAAATTATATGAAATATGAATAAAACTTGCTAATATTTGAATATTTATTTTCCCATTGAAAATATTTTTGTCATTATATTTCATGATCATAAAGATAAATAGAAAATATAATTTTAAGATTTATAATTTGAAAAAAAATAAACTACATTTTTCAATAACAATAGTTGTTTCAGATGAAGTTTTTTGTTTTTTTCATGTTAAATTAATTTTTTGTGAATAGTGAATAAATATAAATTTTACAAGCGACAATCACTTATATAACATTATCATAATAGAAGAAGGAATTAAATGTGTTTAAAAATAATATATATTTATATATAATATATATTTATTTATATGTTAAATAAAACATTTAATGGTGCTCTGTTAAATTTATGGATCCCGGGAATAACATTTTAGATAATTAAGTAATATTTTGTAGAAATTGTTTTTTGTATGTTTCATTAAATAAATTTCCAAAAGGTGAAATTAGGATTTTTATTAATTTTAATTTTAAAAATTTTGTTTTAATGATTATCAAAACTATTATTTTTTTAATATTCAATACCATCGTTAACTTTATCACAATCATAAACATTATGCATTAAAATACACTATGCATAAAAATAGGACCTCACACACATATAATAAATTTAATTACATTACACATAAAAAATTAATTTCCAAAAACAAAAAATATATTTTAAATATTAATTATATTATTATTAATTGAAACAAATTTCTATTTTATTCATAAAAAAAGAAAATATATATGATTATAGTTAATTACGATGCTAAAAACAAATTATTTTAAAAGTGTTGTTTAAGTAAAATTTTCAAATTTGATATCTAATAAATCAAGTTAATACATATTAAAATATTTATATATATAATTTAAAACTTATATATAATTTCAAGCATATATATAACTATATTAATATTCCTTTTTTATTTAATAATAAAAAATATTATGAAGACATAATTATAAAAAAACATTTTTCTATAAAATCGGTTTTCCCTAAACTATATTTTTTAACTCATAAGATAATTTAATGAAGTATAAAAATCAAATTATTTTAAAATGAGGTGATATTTATCTTATTAAAAAAATTTCTATGATTGGTTTCCTTTTTATTATATAAAAATATAAAATTATTTTTGTAAAAACAGGTTTCGGTTGTAAAAGATAATTTTGGTAAATGTTAATTTGGGTAAAATTTTAAAAGTAAAAGTCTTAAAAAAACTAATTCTTTTCCACAAATATTATTTTTAGTTTAGTTCAAATACAAAATCTGTTTTCCCACTAGTTTTTTTCTTCATTTTTGAGCCATTGATCATTTAATAGTTATATAAATTTACTAAAAATGTTATGGATGCTACTAAGGGTGATCCTCTATTCACTTATATAATGGTTTCACATTCTCTACCTCAAGAATCACCATTATATTAAATTTACAAAGAAAAACTTCAATTTTAACCTCCTATAATCCTCAAAAAATCATAAAGGCCTATATTCCTAATTATATGTCATATTTCTTTCCTTACCAAGGAGGATTTCAAGGGAAACATCAAAGTCCCAAAGTTATTGTTACTTGATCCATAAGATTATAATCACAGTCTATCTCATCAGAAATAAACCATAACATAATAATTTTATATCCCATAAATTATTTTTATATATTTATTTTATTCAATTAATATATAATCCTTTATTTATTATATACAACAACAGTGAAATGAAAAAGAACATCTGTTATTCGTAGTGAAGACTCTTACCTCCACGAAGTAATGTTTTTTCATTTTTCATATAAATTTTATTTCATTATAAAAAATATTAAATATGATTCAGAAACAATAACTCATAAATTTCATATGATAATTTCTTTTTATATTTATATAATAAACTTCCTTTATAATAGTCACTCATCCAGAAAGATCGTGTTCATTCTTGGATTGGTTTAACAAACAAATCTAATAATTATCTAAATCTATACCATGAATTAATATGGGATCATAAACAGTATTATATTTATAATAATTTAATAATAAATGAAATAATTGTATTTAGATCCAAAATTAATATATTTGGTATTTAAATTTATTTTTTAATGAAATAGTTAATTCCTAAAACTACTAAAACATGTAGACATAGATTGAATTTTCATGGAAATATAAGAAAACCACCTGATAGAAATTATTATAATATGATTAAAAAATTTCCAATATTAGATTAAATATAGATTAATATGGTCTATAAAAAGGTATTTAATAATATTTATTTTATTATTCATGATATTTGTATAATTGATTGAATGTATCTGGATAAATATAATCGGATTCATCTAAAATTCTCTAATTTGAGAAATGTTTTCTATTCTTTATCTTATTTCATTTTTCTAGTTTATAAACTACATATTTTTTATATAATTTAATGAATAATATTTTAATCATAATATAGGAATTTCAATTAGAGTACCACTCTTTTAAGGTATATTGATTAAAATATTACACAAGTCACAAGGATTCCTTGTCTAAGCCATTAATTCATTAAGACAAGTTTACGTTATCATCCATGTATTACTATGATTGATATATTCAATAAAAATGGAAATATATTTATCAAATATTTATTTACTCATGGTAAATGTTATTCCAAATCATCTAAATTCCATTAAATGGATGTTTCTCAATTTTTATCACATATATCAATATTTTTTGTAACCTGATTTTATTTCAGTGTGTCATTGTCATCCTCTAAAACATCACTATTAGGAAAATTATAAAATGAATATTTTTTTGGTATTTTTTTTTTTCTTATTTTAAATTTATACTAGAGAATACACCTTTCTTAGTTCTTTTACATTGCAGGGAACATCTCTAAAATTGGATATTTATTACTCTAGCCTCTAATCCATGAGTTATATTGTTTCATTAAGAACATCTTTTTCCCCTGCATGGGTTCTATCCAAATTTTATTTTATTTTATTTTATTTTTTATTATTATTTTGGAAAATAATGTTTTAATATAATGATTGTTTTTTAACTATTTTTACCATTTTAATTTTGAATGAATGTATTTTTCAAGATTTTGAAATGGGTTATACCATTAACATTTGTGTAAATTACATTACTCTAAAATTTTATAAAATATAAACCATATATATTTTCAAGGACCTATTACTGAATAGTATATTGAAATGAAATTCAATTTAATGATTATTCAATATATATTTTGAAAAAAAATTTGTGTAATCCATAATATAATTTTTTTACTGAAATGATAAAAATTGTTTCTAAAAGAAATTTTATGTTTTAAATTCCATTACATTTTTATTTTTAGAAGGATTTATGATAATTAGTCTTTTGATTCACTATTTAAAAATTAATATATGTTAATATTTTTGGGGAATGAACTCTTGGTACAAAATATTCCAATTCATGCCATCTTCTTGGGATGAATATTTCAATTGTTTTTTAAAAAGTTGTTCTTAATCTATTTTAACATTGTTATGTGTTTAATTTGTTAGAATAGGGTTAAAATATTTTACAACTATCCCATTTACCCATTAATAAGGATTAATATCTTTTTATTCTCAAATTGACATTACCATATGGAATAAATCCATAATATTTTATATTGACGGATAATTAATTATAAAACTATTACATTAATTGATTTGGGAACTATTGAAATATTTTTTTGTTATTATGAAATAAATTTTTATTTATTACAATGAAAATTTAATTGTGTAATGTATAACTATCCATGATATTATTGCAGATAGTTTGTGACCATGCTATCCATTATCTTGACATGGGGGAATATATTGTCATTCTATTTGTTATTATTTTAATACATATGTTTATTAGAAATTTTGATGATATATTTTTTAGATATTTATAATATAATTAATGTTTTCGACATATAAATTGGTAGGTGGGTAATGAAATTATGTAGCCTCTAGATTCAATAAAAAGTCTCATGAAGAAAATCAATATTTAGGTGTAAATATCTACCCATGTCCATATAGTTTCAGATCATAAGGTACTGAAAACATGTTTCGATGTCTGTCATTATTCAGTCCACTCATATGCGGTCATTAATTATTATTATCTATATTTTTATTTATGATAAATCACATTAAATTATATTATTTTTTGTTTATTATGATGTTATGATTATTTCATACTACTATAAAAATTTTAGGAAATGTTTATTATATGATTTACTCATTTGAATGGTTTCCCTTTCATATAATGTTATGTCACACCTTCATAAATTTACATTTCCACTTGTTATAATGAATATTATTAAACATGATATATCTAACATTGAAAAAAATTTAGGGGATTTGTGGGAGATATTAATGAATTTTTATGGATTAAGATGATTCTTATTTTCTATGATAGATCATTTGATAATTCATTAGTTTTTTAGTAATTTTTTTTCTTAATTATTTAAATATTTAAACCTAAAAGGTCTTATAAATGAATGTAATTCGTTACTTATTTATTCTATATATCTTTTTTATAGTTATGTACATTAATATATAGTTGGAATAAAATAAATTATGTAGATTATGAATTTTAGTGATGAAATCAATGAGAATTGGTCTAGTGAATCATAACATGAATAGTGAAAACCCTATAAAAAAGAAATTATAGATAATAGAGGAATTAACTGAACAACCTATTTTTCAAAAATAAAAACAATATGTCATACCCAAAATCTATGTTCTGTACAAATATGATCGTTAATGAGATTAATAATAACAAATAATAATAGAATAATGAGAGGTTATATAAATACACTTAAGGGTCTAACCTAGATAAACCAAATAGAAATAAATACTGAGCGAAGTTGAGGGAGAGGATGTTGGTAGAGGGAGACACAAAGAGTATTATTCATGTTTCGATGAACAAGGTAGGAAGGGATTCCCTTAAAAAGGGTTCTACGTTATCATTGGTAATGCTGTAAATAAAATAATAAAAAGATTTAGGCAATGGCCAACCGTAGTGTGATCCCTTTTTAATGGAATGACACATTTTCCCATATCTATCAGCATGGTGTGGAATCTTCATTCAAGAAATGAAATTTCACCTCCCAAACCCAATATTGATTTAAGGTATTCATCATTGTACTGTGTCATGACATGACCCTATATTTTGAGTGCAATAACCCTTTCTTGATAAGGACTCCACAGTGCAACACCTTTGTCTGTTACATGATGCTCTCGCACTATAATTTTTTGAACAAAATATCAAAAGAAAAATTGTGTTAATTATTCACTTTGGACATGACATGATTTATTATTATGTATTAGATAAACAAGATTTCTACTCACTAAAAACATTTAATGTTATGACCTCTTCTTTCACAACCTGATATTCTGAAATCCAGTAATATAATTCTCAGAAAATTCCAAAAAAGAAAATAATAATCAGAAGGAACCTGAACCAAGATAAAAAAATTAAGTAAATAAAAAAATTAGAATGGAATGAAATGTTTGGGGTGTGACAAGGATGGCCAATATTAGCAAGATGAATCATTGTTATATGACCACACATCTATAAGAATCCAACATTGACCTATTTTATCACAAAATTTTCTATATCATCACAAAATAATAAACAAATACACTCAAAACTAGTCTCTATAAACTATTTACTAGGTATCATACTTATTTTGTGTGATATATTATACTAGGATGATATAAAATTTATGTTTAATCAATAAATATTCCTTGGTAATTGGGAATAATAGTTCTAGAATATGTTAAATTCAATAATAATATATTGTATTTTAGATATGGAGCTTTTGGAGGAGGATAATTACATGTTTAAAAACCATTATATGTGTTATAAATAATGGTTCCTCACCATGGTAATGTAAAACTCACATTGAAATACATATAATATTTGGTGAAATTTTTTAAAATAACATTCAATTATTTGGGATGAATTTATCATCTTATGGTTATATAATGAAATTTTCCTAATTAGTTTACAATAATTATTATGTAACTCAAATGTATAAGGTGGTTTCAATTATCTTGACTAATATTTAAAAATTGATAACACATTTGATGTTTTTATTGGTTCATCAAATTTCAGTATAACATGCTAGTTTTTTATGTGAGTATATTTTGGTATTAATCTAATAATTATTGAATATAAACAAAAATTTATACATCGATATTTAATAATGAAATAAATTATTGTTTATTTATGGGTTAATTGGTTGTAAACAGTATGATTTATCTTGGGTAGGTAGAAAAATTTTGCAGTTTATTTTATTAAATAAGTTTTATATTGTAATTACCAAATACTCTTGAAATTTTGTAATTTCCCAGAATTATTTGGGGTATACATATGTCAAGTGTATAGTGAAATTTAATTATGAATAACTATATTTTTTCCCATAAAAATTAAATTTTTTTTGTATATTTTGACAAGTTTTTTATAATTCATTAGAAAACATTAAATATAGTTAGAAATAATGAAAACTAAATTGTATATTAATGATTTATAATGCGTCATAAAAAAATTTCAAATATTAATACATGGTTTAAAATAAATAAAATTCTATGAGTTTAAAAATGATAATATTATGTACATAAATATATTAAAAAATAGGATGTCCATATATATGATTTATAAACTAAAAAAGGTTCATAAATTAATATTCCACTAAATATTCAAGGGATGAATTTACCATATATATATAGTTAAATAAATAATGAAAATTATCTATAATGTGTTTCTAAATGATTGAATTTTTCATAGAGACGTGATATGTGAAATAATATGTTGACCTGAAAATTGATAGGACAAAAAATGTAATATAATCTCCTGATATGGGAGGTAATTGTGACACCTAATCATTAATTATAGTAAGTAAACAATTATTTTAAAAGAAACTATAATATAATGTGTATAACTTTATTTAAAATTCTGGTTAAAATTAAAAATATATAATTTTAGAAATTTGATTTTATGAAATTAATTTAATTTTTATTTCATCATGTTAAAATTAGATTTAGGTGGGTTTATTAGATTCTTTATAAATACCTGATTTTTGGGATAAATAGTGAAAAATACTAATTATATAAATACTACCACATTTATTTCATTATAATTATATAAGAATGGTTATTATGTTTATTAAAAAAGGATATTGATCAAATATGATTTTAATAAGATGAAATTTTTTATTAATGTATAATTTTGAATATAAAACTATACTCCTGACATTTTGGTAATTGAGGTAATTTTTTAATTCAAATATGAAATAATTTCTGGTCTTTATAACATAATTAATTGTTGGAATGATTATTTCTTCGATTGCAAGGGTGAGGTAGTCATAAGGGAGGAATTTTGGTGAGACCATGGGCTCTCCAATATAGGTGACTAAACATGGTTTTTTAGAGGAGATATTAATTCTATAATGGATGCATTAGAGAATAATGGAGGTAGTGCATATCCAAGGAAATTTAGTCAAGAATTTTCCGATTTTATTATATTAAATAACATCGTAGATTTGTTGTATGTAGGTGATAAGTTCAACTACTGTAACAATAAAAAGAAGTATGTCAATTTAGAGTTTCTTGGATATATTCTTCACTAATCAATAGGTGATCTACCATCTCCAAAATTTAACTATATCCCACTATGTTTTGGATATTTCAGATAACTCTCATATTCATATCATTTTTGGTCCATTGTGCATAGAAGGTCGCTACTTAATTCTTCTCTAATCGACGACCCTTATATCCAAAATTTATTTTGGTTATTTAGCCATCCTGGGATCAACCAATGTATGTAAATCTATTGGTCACCCTATATAAATTGATAATACACATAAAAGTTGATATATAGTCAAGTAATCAAAATATACCATTATGCTAGCTTGATCGTGATTCTATAAAGAAGGATACATAGCACCTTGAGTATCAATTAAAATATGGTTGGGAGGATTATCTTTGGTAACGACTTATTATCGAGATGGAAAAACTGAAAGAGAATATTTAGGAGTGTGTGAGAGAGGACTAATCCTAGTGTAGGATCCAATTCTTTAAGGAGGCTGACCAAAATATAGTCCTCTTTCATTATTGTATAAAAGATAAGGGGATTACAATTAGAAAAGGCAATTTTCTAGAGGATGGGACTTACTCTAATGATCTAGATTTTGTGGAAGGTATGACCATGAATGTATCTCAAACCATTTTTATTCATGAAAAACCTTGTGTGAAAAATTTCTATCTAGTGGATCGTATAGTTATCTTTGATTTCCTTCCACAAATTTTAAACAACCAAAAAAACTCAATTCATGTAGATATTCCTTAAGACAACAAGATTCAACAGGATGTCTACACCCTCAACCATGAAGTATTCCCTATCCTAGATAGTTTCATTGGGTATTTTTACATTGCCATGTAGATTCTATTTAAAAAGTATCTCACTAGGTAAAATTAATATTTCATTCATTTTGGAGTGATCCCATATGTGGAATTCTCTACTACTATATTTTTCATCCCTAAAGCGATAGATAATTCATCGTTGATTCAACATAAACATATTATCATGTATTATTTTCCCTATAATGTTCTTTTGATCATCCTTAATAGATGATTATTATCTAATATTCTGAGATGGATCTTAGATGAGAAACCTGGTTTTATTAAGGGGTATACTATTTAAGGATAGATTTTAATCTAATACACTCATTTTTTATCATATAATGTTCTTCCGCTATTGTAGTAGGATATCTCTTAGGGGATTCAATAAGGTCATACCAAAGTATTGTAGGTTGAGATTCCAAAATATTAATCATGATAATATCTATATATTTGTCACAAAAAATATAAGGAATCGATCTTATTCCTTTACATATTATTGATTTATAGACTTGAACTAACATCATTTCATATTGTTGATATTTTCAAGTTTAGTGTTTTATAGAATTGGGATATGAAACATAAATAACAATAAGCATTCATGTAGAGAGGATTCTAGAAAAGTTGTTCCCATTTATTCCCAAATATAAATCTTTTTAAATACAATATGTTTTTATTGAAAAATCATCATATAATTCTACATAGATTCCTTATTTTACTTAAAAATCTATATAAGCTATGAAAATAATTTAAATACATGGTATGATCCCATAAATCTCAGTAATTTATATAAAATGAATTAAAGCAAACATTAGATCCTGAATACTTGTAACACATGAAATCATTTTAAAAAAAGACATACTTGTTAACCATATAAACATACTATGTGAAAGTTAATATTAAGATGAGATTTATAAAAACATATAGAACATAAACTAAAACATAATGGTATCTTGGGACATTAATTACATAATATTTCAACCCTCTAGTATACCTTATAATTCGTAACCCTCACGGATATCTTACAATGTTAACCTTGCGCTACTTAATTATGTAACCATCGTAGTTACACTTGGAGTAACCATATGAATGACCTCAATAAAACACATAAACAATGAATTAGAGGTAAATATTGGTCTAGAAAGTCATTATTAAAAATTCACAAGAACAAGAACATATTCATACAACATAAATAATTTCATTAAAACATTAACTTCTAGTATGGTAAAACAAGAAGTTTTAAAGATAATTTTTAATAGAAAGTCCCAACATATATCATATAATTGATGTGATAAATTATGAAAAATCAAAGGAATAGGTGTATATTAAATAAATAAACATAATCAAAAATAATATAAAACAAAAATTCAGAAGAAAGATAATCTTAATGCCACATAATGAATGGTGTAGAATGTTAACCCAATGAACGGAAAATGGGTTATAAATTCTCTTACCTCTAGTTTTTCTTAATTCAAACTCATTTGAACCACATTTATTATGGTTAAAATAGTGTTATGAATATCTTACTAAAACATATTCATATTTATAACAACTTATATGGTCATTTAATAACATCATTTCACACTTTATATATTAGTATTTTGTTCCTTTCATTATTTTGGGTGCCTTCATTAAATGATTTCCATGGCCAGTTTGTATTTTATTTTCATATCAAATGGAAATGAAAATAATAAAGTGAAATGAAATGGTATTCATATGTGTAAATGATATATAAATGTACCCCAAATCATTTTTTATAATATATTATTATTGATCATTAGATTAAACAATAATGATGTTTTTTATATCATTTATGACGGTTCCTCGATAATCATGATCTTGTTTGATTATATAATTTAATCTAATGCATAGAAGTTCCATACAAAACCTAAAATATGTTAAAAAAATTTCATTTTGACTCAAAAGTTAAAATGGTTTTATTATCAGATTTGATGGATGTAATGGAAATTGGAAACAAATCATCCACAATTTTGGTAATTCGGCACATTGCGGGCAGTGTTTTAAATTTTTGAATATGAGGGAGAGGAAAGGAAGAATGATTTCCAATATTTAACTAGAACAAGATAAAATAATAAATATATATGATTATAGAGATTTCATACCACCTAGATATGTGATGGGAAAGACAGTACAAGAAAAGATAGGAATTGTTAAGAAAACACAATAAAAAGGAAGATGATTCTTACTTCTTGATCTCTTCTCCATGAGATCCTTCTTATGGCCTTGAGATTTGGACTTTTGGTGAGAACATATGGTCTCAGAAATTGTGAAGATCCTTGAGTAGGGTATTTGAATTATATTTTAAAATTTTCATTACTTGAGAGGTGTGTGAGGAAGAGGGGAATGAGTGTGGTATTTATAGTGGAGGAGATTAGGGATTTTTCATTATTTTAATAATTGTTATAATATGTTTGCTCAAGACTATGAACTGTCTAGATTAATGTGATTAAAAATTGTAATAATTCTATATTTGTTCAAACCAAGAGGGCTAACATCATCCTTAAATCACCTATGATGCAGTTAAACAACTATTTAGCATTTATCGTAATTTATCATATTTTATTATTCATCAATATTTCAAGAATTTCATAAAAATTCCAAATATTTACCCTACCCATTTATCGATGTGCATTATTAAATACTAAAATCCATTTTTTTGAAATAATTTTATTAATATTATTAATTTAATTAATAAATAAGATCAAAATTAATTGAAAAATAACAATTTTAATTCTATAACTCATTTGTAACACGTTGAAAAATTAATCAACATCTCATTGTCTTATAACAATAATAAAATAAAATAATAAAATAGTTTACTATTTATAAGGGTTATATTACTATTTGTATTAATATTCATTAGAGTATGTTACTATTCACCAAAAAAACAAGTTGGATCTATCGAACTCCAAAAAACATACAAATCATAAACATAGATGACATTTTTTTATATTCAAATCCTATAAGAGGAACAGTTATGGTTAAAGGATAGTTATAACTATCTTTATAAAACCAATATTCCTAAATCTCAATTTTTTTTAAAAACCCTGGGGTGTTACATTATACCCATATTTTGGAAATTTCCCCAAAAATATTTATTTACTTATTAAAAAAGTGAGGATAACTTTCCATCATTGAATTTTTAGATTAACATTTTTCTTCTCAAATATTGTGGTTTCTCCAAAAAACAATTACCTAGTGTATTACATTATTCCAAAATACTTTGTCTCTTCAATCAAGAATTCGAACTGGTTTCTCTTTATAAGAAAGTATCTCTTACAGTTGAACTACTTTTCGATATACGTCATTAGTTTAATTTTTCACATATATTCTTAACAAAGAAACATGGAAAACATTATATACCTAATATATACTTGAATAAAAGATAATCGGAAGAGGATTGGTCCAAAATTCATCATAATATCATAAGGTCCAATGAAATTTGGGCTTATCTTTCCTTTCGTACCAAAACACATAACAGTTTTCCATTGTGAGATTCTATGGAAAACATGAACACCTACCTCAAAAGAAAAATCATTCCTCATATTGTCTGCACAACTATTCTGTCATCTTTGAGATGTCCTAATGTGTTTCTGGATCATCTTCACTTTATCACCCACTTCCACAACAAATTCTGGTCCCATCAACATCATTTCCACGATGTCATCCAAAAAATCTATAGATTTACACTACTTCCCATACAATTCCTCGAATGGTTCCATTTGTATACTGGAATGAAAAAACTTTACTATATAAAAACACATATAATGAGAGGTACTGACATCGAATTCCTTAGTAGTCCATTGATGAAGATCGAAATATATCCTCCAATTTCTGAATTTTTTGTTCTGACTGTCCATCTGATCGAGGATGAGAAGTTGTACTGAAATATAATTCCATTACCAATGACTTATGATCTCCCTTCCAATGATAGAAGTTATCTTGGGATTCTGGTTAGATATAATATATATGTAAACTCCATGTAATGTAAAAATCTCATTGAGGTACAATCAAGAAAGCTGATCCAATGATATTGTATCTTGAATATGGATAAAATGTGCTTATTTAGTCATTCGGTCAGCAATTACCCATATTTCATTGTTAACCTAAGAAGTATTTGGTAGTTTCACAAGGAAGTCTATGGATATATTTTTCCATTTCCGCATTGGAACTGGAAAAGGCTGTAGCACCCCCTATAGTAATTGTACCTCCGTGTTAACCAATTGGCTTTTCAAACATTTTATAGTAATTTCTACAATATCCCTTTTCATTTCATCCAACCAGTAATACTCTTGAAGGTCTCCTTACATCTTAGTACTGCCAGGGTGAACAGAATATTTAGAACTGTGAGCTTCACACACCAATTATTTCTACAAATGGGAATAAAAATTCACAATGAACCATTTATGAAATCATAAAACACCATCATTATCAAGGGTAAAATCTAGTAACTTACCTATTTTAAAAAATTATAACTTTTTTTGTTATTCATGGTCATCATTCAATGCTTTCTTGATTATATATAATAACGATGACTACACTGAAACCTGAAACAATATTGACATTTTTCCTACACTAATAACATCTAAATCAAAATTAATCAAATAATTATTTAGGGTATCATGTCTCAAATGTAAAATAATTAATGATGAATTATTATTTATTCGTTTAAGCCATATTTTCTACCTCATGTTTAATTACTTATGAGTGAATATAAACTTCATAATTTTACTATTATTGTATATTTGACATTTGTCTCCATATAATTAATGAATCAAAATTTTAGAATCAAAACCACAACATCAAATTCCAAATATATTGTGGGATAATTTGAATCATGAGGTCTTAGATGTCTTGAAGCTTAATCAATTACCTGATTGTTCGGCATCAAAACAAAACCAATTATATTTAATGAAGAATCATATTAGATGAAAAAATCAGCATTTTGGGAAGGCATGGGCAAAACAAGAGGATTCACCAATCTCTTCATCATCCTGAAAACAAACATCATATTCTTTTATATAAATAAATTTATCATCTTTTCGTGTTAACTTATTATGCGGTCTAGATAACCGGGAAATGTATTTAAAAAAATGATGGTAACAACAAGCTAATCCAACAAAAATACGAATTTTTGTATCATTTGTTGGTATTTTCCAATCATCAACCAATTTTGTTTTGGTAGTATCAATTGTTATTCCATCCTTAATTACAATGTTCCCAAGAAAAGAAATCTCTTGAAACCAAAATTCACACTCGATCAATTTTCAATATTATTTCTTTTCCTTTACGGTTTGCAAAACATCCCTTTGATGTCTTTCATGATCCTCTGTACTCATAGAAAATACCTAAATTTCATTAATAAACATGACTAAAAACATATTCAATACCTCATTTAATATTCTATTAATAAGAACCATGAATACATCAGGTGCATTAGATGACCAAAAATTCATAAAAACAAATTCATACTGCACATATCTACTACGAAAAGTAGTTTTTCCGATGTACTTATCTTTCACATTCAACTGATGGTATCTCTGTCCCAAGTCAATCATAGATAAGTACTAATCTCACTGGATCTAATCAAAAAATTAATCAATATGACTAAAAAGATACTTGTTTTTAATAGTGATGTTATTCAAATCCATTTATTCATGAATAGTCTAATTGAACCATATTTATTTTTAACATATAAATTTGTATCACCCAATGTTGAAGTGCAAAGATGAATATTACCTTTATCCAGAAACTTCTGAAACTGATTTTTCAATTCAATATGATCCATTTGAGCCATTTGATATGTGGGGTCTGAAATTGTCATATCATCAGGTACACAGTCATTTGTCAATTCGACTTACTGGTCACGTAAAACATGGGGTTACTCATGAGGAAAAGCCAAAAGATATTAATTTACCACTAGAACATAATTAATATAAATAGTTACTTTTTTTCATAAATATCAGCATGATGACATTCATTTTCTTATTTTAACAGTTTCTCATCTTCTAGATATGTTATTAATTTTATGGGTTTTTTCTTCTATATAGACAAAAACTCTTTCTAAAAAAACTTCATAATCTCTATTGTCAATCATAGAATGATGAACAGAAAGATAGTCTATTTATAGTTTGACATCAAACTGTACTAAGGGGAAAACATAAAGTTTTTCTGGTAAATTATTTCCACAGAACACAATAGAAGGAATCATATAATTCTTATTTTCTATAATATTTCTCACTGGTGTTTTATCAATAAGTTCCAGTCTCATTTTTTTAGGTGATATTTTCAATTTTCCAAAACATTAAATAGAAATAAAGGGATTTATAGACCCTCTATCAAACAAAACATTAGAAAATTTTATGTATACAAACATGTTACCAAATTAAACTTCATTGTATATCATAATATTTGATGACTTTTTCGCAATAGATCTCACTACACCTTTCTAATTATTGTCTGAAAGTTTTTATCATTTAGATCACTCTTTGGTAAAGAAATTTCACAATGACCTATCTCTTCATATTTAAAAATCATAATAGTTTTCTTATCAGGACTAGTCTTCTGATCATTTTCATTACAATATCGAGCCATATTTCTAGACATACCACATCGAAAACACTTCCCAGTTTTGGTAAGGAATTCCCCAAGGTACTTTTTTCCACTGTTATTACAAATTGGATACTATAATTTCGTACCATAATATTTCATTGGTTGATTCTTACCCATCACTTACCATATGGTAATATTTATCTCATTATTTTTGAAGTGCACATGATCATTAGAAAACTTCATAGCTATTCTCTCAATGAATTGGAAATGATTCTCATAACATTTTAATTCATTGGAGACCAATTCCCTTAGATACCTTCGATTTAATCTGAAGTTAATGTGGTCAACTTTTCTATCAGGAACTAAAATCTGAATTTGAGAATATCTAGCTAGTCAAGTGATTTTTTCTTCATACACAACCACTAAATCATTATTCTTTTTCTACAATTCAATAAATTTCTTCTCCATAAAACATTTCGCTACCTTAGGAATGTATTTTTCAAGGAAACTACATTTAAATTCATCATACTCTAATAAATAAATCTCCTCTCTATACTGGATTTTTTTGACCATTGAGCACCAATAATCAGATACACATTCAAAATGATAAATGGAAATACTTACCTTTTCATTATCTTAACATCACATAACATAGAATATATTTTTATGGTCTTTAATTCATCTTTCAACTAATACCTGGTCATAATATCCATTAAATGAAAAAGTGTGTTTTCTCATAATATGTTCCACTACCATCATGGTTCATCGTGGTACCATTATATTTCTCTTCCATTAATGCCACCACCATTTATTTTCAATGATAGTTATTCCATTACTATCATAAACTACTCGGATCCAATATCTACCATTCTGGGATGTAGTTACTGAAGGATATATCATTCTATTAGTGCCACTCCTCTTTAACTTCACTGTTTCTTCTATGGAAAACCATTCTGAACAAATATATCATAGACAATGAAATATGGTAATATTTAAATTTTATATCAATTTAAATTATCCATAGAGTAAAAATCATTTATGTATTCTATTAATAACATCCTAACCCCTTAGGATATCTAAAATATCCTCTGTTTCAAACTATATAGACCTGACCTTATTACATTACTTAGTATTGAATTTTAGACAGGAAATCACTTCCTTTCATATTGAGGAAATTTTCATGTTTAGTGTTTTATTGAATTGAGATATAGCACATTCAAAACATTCCACATTCATATAGTGAATATAACACAAAAAATACTATCCAATTCTTCAAAAATATAAAACATTTAATGTAAAACATGTTTTCCTGGTCAAATCTTCATAAAATTTTACATAGATTCCATATTTGTCTTACACATCATTAATAAATCTAAATATAATTTAAATTCATGGGATGACCACAAAATGATAAGTAATGGTTATAAATATAAGAAGATTTTTTTTCCATGAATAATAGTAATGTATGAATTCATTTTCAAAAAAGACATAATTTTTACCAATATAAAGATATTTTGTAAAACATGAGATTTCCATGACATTTGCAAAAAACATATAGAACATAAATATAACAATAAAGGTAACATTGGGAATTACATTCAAAATCTTGTAACCCTATTGGATAGCATATTATTTTTAACCCTTGTGGCTACCTTACAATGAAACCTTCATGATTACATTATTATGTAACCATCGTAGTTACCCTTAGAGTAACCAAACGACATACCACTAACATACACATTCCAAATGAATTGGAGGGAAATATATTTTCCACCCATAATCATATGAAATTCCCAATAACTAGAACATAATCATACAACATTAATAATTTCATAAAAACATTAACATGGATTTTTGTAAAACTAGAAGTTTAAAAGCAAATTTGTATATGGAAATTCCATTACATATTTAATAAAAATTATATGATAAATTAATAGAATGAATGTAATATATGTATAAACTATTAATAATCATAATCAAACTTAATCTAAACATAACTTCATCAAAAAATTATAATACTACATAATGAATGATGTAGAATTTTAACTCAAAGAACAGAAATTGGGCTACGAATTCCCTTTCATCAGGATTGTCTTACATAACATTTGATTAAAGCTCTTATATAATGAATAAAATAGTGCTATTAAAATCTTAACGAAATATATTCTTGTTTATAACACCTTATATTATCATTTAATTGAATCATTTAACACATTAATTTTTATTATTTTGTTCCTTCCATTATTTTTGGTGCATTCATTACATGATTTCCATGGCTGGTTTATATTTTATTTTCTTGTTGTATGCAAATAAAATTCCGGAAAAGGAATGAAATTTTATTCATTTGTTTCAATAATATATACTTATACCACAAATTGTTTTGTTATCATTTCTAATGATGGATCATTTGATAAAACATCAATGATATTTTTTAGATCATTTTTGGAAGTTCCTCAATAATCATGAACTTGTTTAATTATTTAATTTTATTTAATGACTTAAATATCATTACATAAAATAAAATAATTCATGTCAAAAAAAATTTATTCTGTTTCAACAAATAAATGGGTTTTATGATTTGCCATGATGGACGTAATGGAAATTGTAATCACATCGACCACGATTTTCGTAAATCGTCACATCGTAGGAAGTGTTAATATTTTTATTGTAAGAGGGAAAAAATAGTAAGAAAGATGATGAATATTTTTCATAAACATGATAACATATAGATTATGTAATATTCTAGAGATTTTATACCATCTAGATAAGTGTTTGGAAGGAGAGTTTATGAAAATTAGGGAATTAGAATAAAAACCCCTGAAAAAGGAGGATGATTCTCACATCTTCATCACTTCTCTTTGATATCCTCTATAAGGCATTCACTTTTGGCCTTTTGGCATGAACAAAATTTCTTTGATGTGCAGATGAGAATTTGGGGGGGGGGGGAGAACCTAAAAACTTATCATGTCATGAGAGGTGTGTAAGGAAGAGGTGAATGGGGGTGGTATTTATAGTGGAGGAGAGAAGAGATTTTACATTATTTTAATCATTATTATAATAGGTTTTCTCAAGACTATGAATAGTATTGATTTATGTGACCCCAAATAGTAAAAAAAATTATTTTTTCAAACCATTTGGGGTTATGACATCCTTGAATCACCTATGGTGCAGCAAAACAAGTATTTAGCATTTATCGTAATTTATCACATATAAATATTCATCAAAAATTCAAGAATTTTTGAAAAACTCCCAAAATTTATTCAATTTTTTGATGTGGTAGAATTCAAAAATGAAGTCAGTTTTTTGGAAATAATTTCTAAATATTATGATTCAATTTTTTAAATAAAATAATAATATATTCAATTATTGTAATTTTATATTAATAACACCTTTTTAACACCCTGAAAAAATAATTGACATCTCGTTATCAATTAAACATAAGAAAATAAAATAATATTATTGGTTAATATTTATAATGGTCATATTACTATTCATAAGGGTATGTTACTATTCACCAAAAAAAATGTTTCTTCTATCAGAATACAAATAACATACTAATCATAGTCGTAGATAACTATTTTTTTGTATTTCAAATCATAAAGGCGGAAAAATTATGTTTAACGTACAGTTACAAATATCGACATAAAAAATAATTAATTTACATATATTTATTGAAAAACTTGGGGAGTTACCACTAATTTTTTTAAGACATGTTGTAGTGATTGAAAAACATCATATATTTCATAAGAAGTTTTTCCTATAATTTACCATGGGGATATTATCTATCCATAAAGAATTATCATTTGTAATTTTGACAGGTTAGTTGACCAGATCATTACAAGAATTTATAAATGGAAAATTCACTTTTTTTCTTATGGTGGAACGATTACATTGGTGAACAATGTTATCTTATTTGTATCAATGTATCTCTTATTTTCTTGTAAGGTTGGTAAAGAAGTCATTTAGGTTATTGAGAATATATAGAACTCTATGATTTTTCTTCTCACTCCAATGGCATATTACACTGGGCCACATCGACCAGGATAGATAAACCATTCAGTGCAGCTGGGCTCAATTTAATGGATGTCTCCAGAATGATATATATCATATAAGGTAAGATAGCTTGGGAAGATGTTGAGGGAAATAATGTATGGGGTGGGTTTATTATCAATAAAAATGGGAAAGATCATGGAAACAAAATGTGTAAGGTATCTTCATGGTGCGTTATATCTAAGGGAATATTCTTTTTATTCTGGAAAATTCCCATTGGATTATAGGTTGTGGGGACATTAAAATTTTCAATCATAATGGGTCTAGTATGGTGCTTAGTATTCTAGTGTTCAGAATGACGAACACCTCTTTAAGACTCGTCGATAATTAAATAGAGTTTATTAATGGAGTTCTTCACTCTATGAGAATCCATTTTTGATAATATCATTATCAATGACGAGTGGGATGGAAATATTTTAATGGTTATAACCACTAGTGCTTTATTAACCAATGATTATAGATAGACTCTACATGGCTCTGATTTCCACAATTCATGGGGAAATAAATTATAGTGAAAATATATAACAAAGAAGGTCAAATTTCTAGTTATTTTGTTCAAGAATCATGCTCTCCCAACTAATGTGAATATCAAGTGGAATGGTGTTAGCTTAGCTTTATGGTGCATATGCTACATGAATCCAGAATAAGAACACACTAAGAATCTCTTTCATGAAGGGGACTATGCAGCCAAATCTGGAATTCATTTGGGGCCATTATTGGGGAATTTAATTATGTCCCTATATACAAAAATTCCATCATATCTCATTTAACGGAGCTACAAGGTATAATTCTAAATAGATGGAATGGTTAGTTCTCCTGGTTTTCGGTTATTGGTTCATCTGGGAGGAACAGAACCTTTCCATCCATGAAGGTGTTAGTAGATAACATTGTTTCATGGCTGTTTAACCAAAATACTTGTTGAAAATATGGATCCTTCCCTTAAGTGATGGGAGAAATCCCCATCTCTTTAACAAATATTTCATCAGCACAAACCCTCTCCTTCAAGAAAACTCACAACAACATAGGGGTGTTGGATTCACTGGACTCCACCTTTTCTAGTCATAATCTCAATATGGATGGGTCATATAGCAACATTATTATTTGTGGATGAGGTATCATTCTCAACACTTCCAGATCTGTGATCTTTGTCTTTAGTGCATCTTTTGGGAAGGGTGATTCTCCTTTACCAGAGGCTTCTTCCATGCATGTTGGTCTCGAATTATGTTATGAGAATAGTATAGATATAACATCCATTTAAATGGATTTTATGGTCATCCTTCACCTACATCAAATTCGGATTATGGCACCATGGTCCATCAATTACTCTCTCTGTATGTTTAAAGGCATTATCAGAGACCACACCACCCACGACCCCACCTGGGGAGAAGGGTTTCATGAAGTAAGCTACTATGTATCAAGGGACAATACAAATGGTACATGTTTATTTTTTATTTTTAGTTCCATCACATATAGTTATATAGAAATTTGTAGTTGAAATAATCTATGATTTCAACACTTTAGACACCCATAACCATATTCCTAATTTTCTTCTTACCCTTCTGAACATGTATATGTCATTTGTTTTCTAAAAAAATGTATTGTGATAATTATATGAAATATTTCATTAATTTTTTTTTCTAAATGAGAAATAATTTTCCATTTATATAAAATAATACAATTAATTCAATTATAATTAATAATATATTTTTTTTGGAAAGAATAATTTTTTTCTTATAGAAATTTTTTCTTCAAATGTTTTTCATTAAATTTTATGAACATATATTAAATTAATTATTCCACCTATGTAAATTATTTCATTTAAAATGGATTTATAATAACTAATAATCATAATAAATAATATGTAAAATTGTCTATGTAATTTTCCTTCATAATGAATAGTTATCTTGGTAAATATTTATCACTTTATTTAAGGGTAAAATGAGTTTAAAAGGTTAAAATAAAGGGATAAAGATTCAAGATAACATAAATCACATCAATAAATATAATTGTTATTTTAAATTTATATAATGAAGTTATATTATTCGAATAAATTATAACATTTATCCACTTAAAATGAGTAATACATATATTATGTAATAAAGTTTGAAGTCATTATAAGTTTTCTCCATATAAATTATTAAAAATAACCCCATCTCCTCTCTTATCCAAACTAAATGAACCTATTATATAAACCAATGACTAAAAAAATATACTAAGAAAATACCTCCTCACATCATAGAGTAAATATTCTTCCCACAATACCACCTTAAGTATTTTTATGGTGTAAGCTAAAAGAGTTTACTAAAAGATGATCTATATGTTCTTATTGAGTTTTTTCAAGTTACTTTTTTCTTAAACAAGCACATAATCGTCAAAAATCATGTTAACATAATTAAATGAATATATTGAAAATAATTAGATGTTATTATGTTAATTTTACACTAATTTTATATCTATATTTAGTCCTATGGAAAATCAAATCATTTCTTGTTTATATGAATGTCCAATAATCTCTTGGTAGAGGTGTAATTCATTTCTCATCCCCATTTTACATTTATGGTTTCAAATAAAGAAATAAAAAATATATATTATATTTCTGAAAATTTATAATAATGTAAATTTGTTATTTCATCTACAATAGTACCCATCTATCCCTTCGTGAATGGTAACAACGCTCATGAAAATGTGTTAACTACCACCTCCACGAAGTGAAGTGATTTTATTTTTCTATTACCACCATGAATGGATGATTTTAAAGATATATTTATTGAAACAAATTATATTCCCAAAATTATAATCATTCTAGAAATAATAAACCCATTTAATTACACCTCTAAACATAGTCAATATACAAAAGTTATTTTTGAGAAATTGACTAAAAAACTAATGTGGTTAAAATAAAAAAGAACTATTCCATGAATATATGAAAACTTATTATAAAATTAAATTAAAACTAGAATATAGTTGAAATATTTTCATAATAAACAATTTAATAAATTTAAATTTACAATTCCTCATAATATGACATGCCTGAACATGAATAACTCCAAGGAAAGGGTTTATTATATAATCTCATTTTTATTAGTGATTTTAACATTTCAATTTCCATTTAATGAAATTATAATAACTATATATTTTATGATCCATATACTATCTTATCCTTTTTTATCAATAGAGATTAAATATTTTTATATCATTTTTCCATCATTAGAAATGAATATGATAGAGAATGGTTTTTTAGAAACATAGACATGATTTTCTCTTTGTTTTATGAAGGTTCTCATTAATCATCATTCAGGTTTGAATAAAGTCTATGTCCTTACATAAGTACTTTTCTAACATAGTGTTGGGAGTATGTAGGAATTGGAAGTGGCTGATATGGATGATGTGTTAAATGGAACTATCCAAGATGTGATTATAAATTAAATGTGGATCGATCTTGTTTAGTAGGAAAAATGAAAGATGGTGGTCTGGTTAAATACATCATAGGATCAGTGATTTTGAGATTTTTTTTCATTATTTTTATAGGGACTTTAATGGAGGATGTGATGTGATCATTCACTATAGGAATCTTGCTTTTCATCTAGTTAATCATCTAGATTACATAAATAGAATCAGATTCTTCTACGTTTATTAGTATTATTCAGTGGAAATATAGGTATCCTAGGTAGCGGTCATACTAAATTAGAACATTTGATCAGTACATCATGAAATCAATAAGAGTTGGTCATATTTTTAGTGAATGGAACTTCACAGAGGATGATTTAGCTCACCAGGGAAATTTTGGTGTCAATATTACCAATTAAATAGTGACTAGGTTGTTACATTAGCAATGTCAGATATTTGCTAAGGATGATTCCCTCGATCATTACTATTTCATCCCCCTTATGAGTGTGTTGTTAGGATTTCATTTATATATGATTTTATAATATAATATGAATTTTTCTGCATGTCACTATAACTATTATTTTATTTTAAGTGTAATTTATATACTACCACTACTATTTTGAATGAAAATAATTTTTTGAAGATTCTAAATTTTATTATTTACAATGTTATAAAAGAAAAATGGTATTTTTCTCATATACTCAAAAAAAAGATATAATATTAATTTAAATTAACATTCATCAATTTCTATAACCTTTGATTATTCTTATGACTTATTGGGGATATACTCTAATGATACAATCCACCTTATTTATATGACGTCTTATGATCATGTTACTCTATTTCTTTTCAAAATGAAATAATAATATTTTTTACGATACTTTTTTAATATGAATTTTATGTTGATTTTCTGTTGGATTTTTATTCATTTCTTTTATTAGATGAACATATTATACAAATTAAGTAATGGTAATATCCCATTATATATCCTCGATGAATGAAATAGTATCATGAGAGAAACTAGTTTTTCTTATTGTCATATTCCTTAAAAAACCATGAATGATGTTTTGGAACAAGTCTTGAGGGTACGATTGTGATGGCTATCACAATTAATTATATCATTATAAAAGTATTTATTATTGTTATTCATGTTTTCATTGTTGTATTTAAGTCATCAAATGATATATTCCAAATTTATGTTACAATTTGTATGTAATATTTGATTTTTGTTAAAATCTATTATATTATTTAATTATTATTTATTCTATGATAGATTCTCTTGTATATTTCCCCCTAATCATAATCCTTTTATTATGATTCCTTTCACTATGATACCATCAAGGGATCTGTGAATGATTTTAGGGATATGAGGGAAAATATAATTAAGGCATCACTATAATTTTTTATTTCATGTTTTCAAATATAATTCAATATTAATATATGTATATAATATACCAGGCCTACAAAACATTTTGATCCTTAAAGTTTTGATCTCTTGAATATTTTACCATTAGAGAATGATAACCACTAACTCTTGGTTACTGTATTTGATGTGTTATAATAATATGATGCAATAAATTTATTTTCTCCCTTACGAATAGATATATAATTTATGATTTTATTAAATAGTGATATGTGGAATGATATGTTATCTTATTTTGATATATAATGAAGTATGATATTGTATTATATACTACCATGTGGAGAGATATGATTTGGTGAGATTATGTTTCACCTGACATGTTCCCATGCTAAATAAATATTTCTTTATATCTTGTTTTAACTACCATGGTTTTGACAACCCCAAAAAATAAATGTAATATGATTTAATTTAGTCACCCAAAATCTCATTTTAGATTATATAAGTGTAATAAAATACATGAATACCCTTAATACGACATAAAATATATAAATTGTTTAAAAAATAGAATAATAATTACATATTCATAAAATATTAACCAAATAAAATTCATATTGTTATTAAATGAAAAATAAAAATGGATTTAATTATTTACATCTAATAGATCATAATCTGTAATTAACCAAGGAATTTTCATAAAGGTGATAAATGGAGTGGGCTGATAAAATCGAATTATTGGTAAAAAGGAGAAAAAATATGATAAAGCGTAATTAATTTCAATGAAATAAGTATTTAATTAAAAAAATAATAAATAAACAATTATAAAATTAATTTATAAGATCATAATTGAATTATGAATGTTATATTCAAATAAAAAAAGTTTTTTTAGTCTTATTTGGATATGTAGAAAGGCTTCCCACAAAATTACATCATATATTGTCTATAGAAAAAATATTTACCTAAACCATTAAATGAATTTATAATTATTGAACCATGTTTCAATATATTTTATTTACATGAACCATATGAATAATGAAATATAATATTACTTATCATTCCATAATACAAATTATAATTCCTTATGTTTTAGCATTGAGGAAATATTATGAATATGGAATAATAATCGATATTTCATTGATAGTAAAATAAAAATGATATTTTGAATTTTGATAAAAAAATGATTATAAATCAAAAATATTATTAGGAATGACATAATGAACACGATATAGAGATCCATATAGTACCTAGTCTAGGTTTCCACTAACCTGAATAGATTTACCCAATCCTGATGGCATAGAAACTAGTATAGTGAATCTTATTGTAACTATGGGAAATGATTTACCCACCTGATTAACCGAATAATTAATGACTAGTCATCCTTGGAATACTAAAATGACCCACCTAAAGGTTTTACGTTACTAGAAGTAAACTATAGCCATCATTACAATATAATAACATAAGAAAAACAAAGAGACTTCTATATGTATTCAATAAAACCATTCAAGGTAATCCCTAAATTTTAAATTTTTCAAAAAAACTAAATGTAGTGATAAAGGGTGATTATGTTATGTAAGAGAAATTAAGGTTTATAAGGAGTTATTTGGTATTCAAAATAATCCTCAAAAAAATATACAACCAACCACAAAACAATGGAATATATCAATTCTAACCATATTCCGTGTATGTGAAATGATCCATGGATATCCTATAATGACCTAACTTCCACATGTACATGAAATGTTGCAGGTGATGTTGTATGTACATTGAGGAATCTATGTAGGGTGTGAGTGTAAATACTCACTAGGGAGGCAGCAATGGTGTATCCACTCAAAATTATATAAAAAGTTGTATTCATGAACATTTATACATATTTACATATTAATACAACATAATCCTTTATTGGATAGTAAAAATATGAAATATAGAATTAATTAGCATAGATGTACTGGAAAATTTAATAATTGGCTGTATAAAATACCTCGACACATTGGGACAGTTCATACTTACAAAAACTTCTTAAATCATAATACTCATAATTTGTGACAAAATGGATAGTGAAACCATGATTCCAAGGTATAATACTCATTATGTAGGATTTGAATTTAATGAACATGAGTCAAGGTAAAATTGTGTCTTAATATCAGATCGGGGATGGGGAAAAATATGATAGAAACCTATGATCATATCCAATTCATAATTCAATGTATATGATGAATATTCATATAGAAAATGTAATGGAAACATTCTCCTTTAAGGGTATTTATTATTTAATAATAAAACCAAAATGATTTGGAAAAAATAAAATTTATATTAAATAACATGAATAATATTTAAATTTACAAAAAATATCAATTTATTAATGTAGTATCTATTCTCGAATAACATACTAATCAAATTAAAATTATCAAAAAAATACTATATAGTAAAAATATATTCCATATACAACTAATCTAGTTCCTTAAAAATTCAAATTAAGTGTTTTATATAAATCATAAGGGAGTTAATGGAGTATTTATAATATTAAAAACAAAATATACCTGATAAAATGTACATTAATAATCAAGGAATAAGATAATATTAATGTAATACTCTCAAATAATCAGTGTTCTAAAAACCCTCTTTGTTGTTATTTTGTATGTAATTTTATGTGAAAATCAATATTATTTATAAAAATCACCCTTACTTTTGTTTTCAATATTTAAATAAGTGTAAAACCCGTGTTAATGTAAAATATCTTTTTTCACCGGGTAACAACTCAAAATATTTTACGGAATATTTTTAATGTTGGGAGTAGATTCATTATGATATTTTGGGGCTTGTAGATAATCAATAATTATTTTAAAAAAAATACTCAATATATTATATCATGTGAATTTAGTTATTTAGAAAATATTTAATATTTCCATAATAGTGTATTAGAATAGAAATTAATGATTTACATTAAATAAGAAATATTTTTTCTTACAGTTGGGGTGGAGCCTGAGTGGTAAAACCTGTAATCCTGCATTCAAAAGACCTTGTATTGAATCCAGGAAAGCCATTTGAGGATTTATGATGTGGGTGGTTATGTAGACTTGACACTCACTTGATGACATGTATAGGATATTTCATGCAAGATGTTGTATTGGGCTTGAGGTCATGTTCATGGGTTCATAGGCCTTGGTCCAATGAGCTATGTAATGGGTGTTTGTCTACCAAGATAGAAAAATGTTTTTATATCATAATAAAAATAGGCTTTTACCTAGAATTATAAAAAATAAATATAGGTTTCATGATATGTATGAACAAACCATCGTGTGCATTGGGTGCTCTAAAGATGTATAAGTGCAATATGAACACTTTTACTGATTTTTTTATTCGTTTTTATCTTTTTCTTTTTTTATTTCATTCTTCTTCCAAGAATATATGTATCCCTCCAATATCATGGATTCTTGATCCAATATCCAGGAATTTACTTGTTTTTATGAATTTAAGTTTCATTTCCATATTGGGGTGGAAATAAATTCTTCACATACGTGTTTCAGATTAAACATGAATTAAATTGGGATTTTGATTTGTACTTTTATAAATGCTTAACATTCATATATTTGTGTTCTAAAGGGATTAATAAATTATTTTCCATTTTTGATTGATTCAATTGTGTAAAAATTATATAGGATCTCTTTTAATGTGATTGGTGAAGCTCCATCGAACCGAATATGATACATGTTCAAGATATAGGCTCAACCAGAATCCCCTATGTGTGATGATTATTGAAAAAATGGGTTGATTTTATATATTTTATTTATATTCTACCATTAATTTTCCCAATAATATTATTCTTTATAAAACTATTTAATTTAATGTAAGGTGAAAAAACCTAGATTACAAAAGGATAATTCATAAAAATATTATCAAAGTGTAAACATGGTAAATTATCAAAAGATAATAATAAATAATTATCAAGGGATAATTCCTTATAATTACCAAAGGATAACTATAAAACATTTATCAAAAGATAATTATATGAAATTATTGAATATAATTATTTGAAATTATCAAATATTATTTTAAAGAATTAAAAAATTGATGTTACATCTATTTATAATCGCATGGTTTATTGGAATTCTCATAAATTATTTAGAGAAAAAAATAATATATGAATAAGAATCAAGAATATTATTAAAAAATTATATAAAATTATCAAAAAATTATTTATAATAAATTATCATAAGATTACTATAAAATAATAATAATGATGTATTATCAAAGGATAATTTATAAAAATTATCACAGGATAATCCAGAAAATTTATTTTAGGATATTTATATAGAATTATCTTAAAATAATTATAATGAAATACCGCATTATTTCAATTGATAATATAGAGTGAATAATGTTACCATTTGTGGTTTTAAAATTATTCTTGAATATAAGACCTCTTTCATGTGAATTTTATTAAATGATAACATAGAAATTATTGAGGAGATAGAAATTATCATTTCATTTGATTTTTTATTTGTTTTTGGAATAAAATTTCAATATTTGGTTATAATGACCCTTTATGAAACTTGAGCATTGAATTTTTGATAACTATGATGGCAAGGTCAGGATGAGGTGTTATTGGTTAATTATGATTCCACTCTAACTTTCGAACCACATAGGGTGGTTTATCCTTGATGTTGAAATTCATGACATTGAGGTCATACATTCCTTAATACATGGGGGTGTTGTTAGAGTTATTTTAATTAAATAATTTATATATTCCCATAATTGATTACATTTCTGGATTGTGATGACATGTGTTTGTGTGTCTATTGGGCACATGGGACCTGTTGTGATATTTTATTCCATGAGTGATATTAGATTATATTCTTTCATGTGTTGTATGATCAAATGTTATTATGTGTTTCTGTTTTATTCTCATATTTATATTATTTCAATGTATTCTAAATCATTAATATATGATATATTTATTGTCATGTGTCATCCCTGGTGCTTAGAATAGGTGCACAATCACGACAAATATATCACATAGAGGGACAGTGAGCTTGACTGGTGAAGATGGTGTTTATAGAACTAGGAATAGGTTATAGAAATGAAAATTACATGGAAATCCATTTTGGGAAGGTTTTCGATGCCTGTGTATTAGGCTACATGATTCCTTTTTAACATACATGTTACATTCCATATATTGGGTAGTTTATTACTAGTATATTTAAGAGATGTTTATCATACTTTAGGGAAAGACCAAGTCACATGCACTCATTATTCCTTGGGGTTTTTGAGTGTTAAATTTAGTAAATTACAATTTAATTTTTTAATATATGGGATTTTCATATCATCCTTCTTGAATGGATCTGATATTGGTTTTTCTAGGGGTTTATAGAACATTTTTAGGGCATGATAACCCAGTTTTGGATTGTATATTATAATATTTTCTTCACACAATTTATTATCAGGGTATAAACATGTTATAGTTGATCACACTTAGATAATAATGCATTGAAGGTTTCCTAATGAGACTTTTATTCATATAATACTCAAGAATTTTAGTTCCCATTAAGATTTATTTACTGAAGATCCAATGAAGGGATAGTTCTCTATGGTGGATGGTTGGTCCATTGTGGATGAAGTTGAATGCTGACTGAAATAGACACCATGGGAAACATTTCTTTATTATATTTTTATCTCCACATAATACACAAGTTTTAATTGAAATTTATGTTCTTATAGTTTAGTATTAAATGTGTACCATTTTAATATTTCCACATGTACTTTTATTATTTTCTTTATTTTGATGATTATTATTATTTTCGTGACATGATAATGAGGGCATTGTTTCACCAATAATGGAAAATGACATTGATAGATTGTAATAAGCCTCTTTTATTAGGGGAGAAACACATGGGGCATGTGAAATTTCTTCTCATACCTTGTGGTCCTAGTAAATAAGTAATGAAATTTAATTCAAGAACAAGTTTCCTTCTATTTTAACTATGTTGGGATGTGGTATGGATGTAGATTTATGGGACATGGGTCGGGAGTTTCCATCTGTAATCCACCACATTTATAACAGACCTCTAAGTTACAATTTATGGGTTTTATTTTATTTTTATCATGTGATTTTGGATGCTTTCATACATCATGACTAGGAACATAGGTTCACATAGAATGTGTATATTCATGTCATTGTGATGCAGAGTAGTTCCTTAATTAATTTCCATGAAATGTTATAGCTATTTTGGAATTTTATTCCTTTTGTGATATATTTATGTTTCCAGGGTTATATGATTTATCCTTATTAGAATTATTTAGATTAACTAGTCAAGATGTTGTGTTAGTGTATATATGATGACTCAGAATAACATTCCCGGATGGAGACAATTTCCAATGCTTGGATGGGTATACCTTGTGAAATGGGTAAAATTCTTGGAGAAACCTACGAGATACTATAGATTGGATAAGATCGATTTATGTTCTTATTGTTACACCTTGGTTAAATTGGATTCCACCTAATTTACATTTGTTGAGAATGTGTGTTGAGTAGGAGGGTGCTCCTATGAATGTTCTCACACCATCCCCAATACTGAACATAGAGGAAATATTCTAAAAACCATCGAGACCCATTGCTGACTCCACCAGATTCTTACATCTCTTACATCCTCCAGACATTCATGGAACTAGTGAAACACTTTATACCTTGTACTTTTTAGATTAAGTCATATGTATCTTGACCTTATTGATAAAATAGATGATAGGAAGTTGATGTTGGATGTTTTCGTGTTATAGGGTCTATACAAGAATTGGGGTAGAGTAATTTGATATGTTGAACTTTGTTTGAGTCTAACTCAGGAGGCCATTAATGATCTGTGTTTCAGGGTATTCATCCTCGATACACTAAAACTTAAGCAATCACAATAATTCATCATGCTAAAGTAGGATCCATGAATGTATCCAGATACTTAAATCATTTTACTAAGATTACTAAAATCCAACCTCTTCTATCATGGAATTATTCTAAGAAGGATAAGAATACTGAGATTAGGCTTTATCCCAATATAAAAGGGCATGTTTGGATCTTATACGTAGATTTATATCCTATGTTTCCCTAGAAGGACTTGATCATCAAGAATATCGTAGAGGATGGTTAAGAGGTTGGTATTCTTATACCTTTTAGTTCATATCCTAATGGACCTCTTACTGCATCTATGAGTTCCTCCAGTATTTAAAAGAAGAGGTTGACCACAGATGATTAGAAGAGTAGTGGTTCATAGTTAGAGATGATTCAGCCATCTTCAACCCCTTTATATGGTGGTCCATTGTGTTTCAACTATGGAATGTTTAGACATTTGTAATGGATATACCAAACAACCAAGAGCTATTGCCCACAATGCTATAAGACAAAACATATCTAGCAGTTATATAGTATAGAATCAGTGATGAGGATACATAGGGGTGTAGGAAAGTGTCAATTTTTTATCATGGGATGATGTTAGGGTCCTTGGCAGTAGTCATAGATGACGACATGAACTTGAAATGCATCTCATGCTAAGGGTCACCGAGATGAGGTAGTATATGTGTATATTACGACTTTAAATCTATTAGACGGCAGGGAAAAACCTTATATTGTTCAAAATTTGTGGAATGAGTAATTTAAATAAGACTACTAGAGATAGTTTTAAATGATGGGAAAATAATAGAAGAGGATTAATTTAATAGTGTCATTTTTTAAATGTTCTTCAAACCCTATTTGTTTTTATTTTGAAATAATTTTTATGTGAAAATCAAAATTTACAATAAAAATCAATATTACTTGGGTTTTAATAGCATTACATATGGGTAAAATCCCAAAAAATTAATCAGTATATTTTTTCTTATACCACATTGGAATATTTTATAAAACAAATTTTGAGTTAGGTGTTGAGTCAATGTGATATTTTCTGGCCCGTTGAGCCTCAAAATATATATAATAAAAATAATTTATATATTATAACATGTCTATAAATTTTATCAATATAATTTTGATATCACCCCAATTTTAATCATCTGTGAAATCTACGACCTCCATTAAATCAGAAATATGTCTCTTACCCATGTTTCTACATAACCATTGTGCTCATAGAGTGTTTAAATATTTTTTTAATTGTAATATTGAAATATATTTTTTAATTTATATCTATTTAATTTTAAATATTTTGTTTTTTTCATCTTCATTATTCATCACATGCACACCTACAACCTTCCATTTTTACATGGACTTCAATCTATAATCCCTAGATTCACTGGTTTTTGTCCCATTTAATGTTGAATTGGATTTATGGGGTGAAAATAAAAACACCCTATTAATTTCTAGGATGATACAAAAAATAAATTTGGATTCTAATTTAGGGCATTGAGGTTATTTATCTTACAAGGAATTGAGTAATAAATATTCAAATTGATTGGTTTTCATTATTGGGTGATTTAATTGAGCCAAAATAACCCCATACCTCCATTTCATAAGACTAGTGATGTTTCATGAAACATATTCTAGTTCACTTTTGAGATCCATGCTTGATTGACTTCTCCTACGAGGGTTGCTTGAGGAAAAATAATGATTTGATTCAATAATTATTTATTTATTTTATTCTATTTATTTTCCTTCATCTAAAATTATGGTAAAATGATCAAATATATGTAAATGTGAAGAAATATAAATTATCATAGGATATTTTATTAATATATAGTCAAAGGATAATTAAAAGATTATTTTAAAAGATAATGATACTAAATATTCCCTATATAAATGAATAGAATTACTAATGGATAATTTAAAATAAGATAAAAAAAGTTATTTTTGATAAAATATCCATGATAAATATAATGAATTATCAAACTATAGTTACATTGACCTATAAAAAGGTAATATAATAACATTATCTCAAATAATTATTTTTTAATTAGAAATGCATAATTATCATGTATAGTCAACTTATTTTTACAAAAAATTAACATTTGAGGATTTTTTATAATTCATCAAAAGATAAACATTAATGATAATAAAATTGAATGATTAATGCATATTTTTTCAAAATTATCAATGCACATTCACGTAATATTATCTTAGGATAATTTTATAGTCTAATCAAAGAATAATTATAAATAAATATGATATATTTTCAGGGATTAATCAAGAGAGACATATGTTATACCTGGTTTTTTTATTATTATTATTATGGAGAATACTTATTGAACATTTTTTGGCCTAAATGATAATTAAAATTTATAATGGAGAGAGAAAAGATCATTATATGTGATATTTTAATTCTTTTTCAAATATAATACTTGGTTTTGGTTCTTGTGAACCTTAGTGAACCTCAAGTATCGATATGTCGACATCAATGATCATAAGGCTTTGAGCAGATATTCTTTGCTATTAGGGATTCCACTCCACCTTTCAAAACATTTGGATTAGTTATCCATAATGTATAATGTGATGACTTTGAGGAATGATGTTCATTACCTATTAGTGATTTTGTAACACCTATTTCAATATTTTAATTTATGTGTTGGAATGATTTAAGATTGTGCTTGATTGTGACCTCATATGGGTGTGTGTGTGTCCCATGATACTCAATGTGATATTTGTTTCCATGAGAGATTCTAGAGTATCTTTCTTCCATGTTCTATTATGATCACATTTTCTCATTTTTTTTCTATAATAAGTTATTGATATTATTTCCCTATAATATCTACGTTTTGTATATTATAACAAGCATAGGAGGTATTATTATTGGTGATAATAACTTTTAGACTATCATGAAATGTTTATACCTTATAGGGGAAGTGAACATGACATGTAACGAAGGAGATCAAGGACCAAAGAACATGGTAGAGATTTGATGATACCTTGGAATGTTGTTTTGGGGATGTAATAAATCCCTATGGATTGGAATTATTATATCCTAGATAACCTATGAGATTCATGATTTCTATTTGTAAATCTACACCATGTTCATTTATAAGTCTCATTCCAAACATGAGGGTGAGACTGAGTCACATGTACACATGATGGCATGTGGTTTTTTAGAAAAAAATTCACCTACTCAGAGTTTATTTTGTTATCTATAACATCTTTTCATCATCCATGCATCATAATGATAAAGAATATATGAAATGGGGTTTTTTGGAAGCTTATTTTGAGCACGACCACTTGGTTTTGGATTTATTTTCATCAGGATTGTTACAACATTTTTATTTTCTAGGAATACCCAAATTATACTTGATAACCCTTATATTAG
The DNA here is from genome assembly GCA_963277665.1 of Viscum album. NCBI lineage: Eukaryota > Viridiplantae > Streptophyta > Magnoliopsida > Santalales > Viscaceae > Viscum > Viscum album. Next base: position 733,826,043 of record OY728152.1, on the reverse strand, counting down.
GATGAATTATTGATTTAATATTTTTTTTAATCTCAGGAATTACTTGGGAATTTCAATTTTCTTGTAGATTTCATGACTATATATCTAATAGAGGGCAAGATACATGTGGTGGATAGCTTAGATAAGGATAATTGTGTTGTTAGAGGACTGGAATGGACATTCATGGATGTATTATATATTTATTTGTTTACTTCACTTATGTAAATAGTTTTTCATTCTATATTAGGATCCAATTTATTTTTATAAAATGTATAACATTTTATGATTTCTACATTGTGTTAAGATTAAGTTTATTATTTTTATATTTATTATTTGTTTAATAACATGATATTAATGGTATAGTTTACCCACTGACAGAAATAGGCCCTTGTTACTAGTCAGAATCCTATTGCATACAAGCAAACAAAAATCCGATAATGTGACCATGCTGCATGGGCTCAGTGGTTTTCTATAGGATGTTACATATTATATCACTGTAATGGAAAACAATACCTAAAAATGAATTAAGTGTTATGAATAAACTGATGGTTCTCTAAAAAATAGAAAAACAAGTGGAACATGGGTTGATTAAAAATAAAATATTTAGAATTAAAATAATTTTTTTAAAAATAGTTTTTTATTTTTAAATAAAACTTGAAATAAAACATTTACATTTTTAAATGGGATTGACATTTATAAAGTTCTAGTTTGAATTCAATACATCATCATATTAAATTATAAAATATGATTTTAAAAATAACTACTCTAATAGACAGAAATTTAAAATCAAAATATTTTGTATGAAACTAAATACAAGTCTAAAATTTAATAAAATATTTATATTTTTTTGTTTTGAAATTTTTTATTTATTTCTTTATTTAAATAGTTCAATGAAAAATTGGTTCGAATAATATATCATTGATGTTGATATATATTAACACATCTATAACCTCAGAACCATTATAAAATCATAATCATGGTTAAGTATCAATCAATAATATATAAATCTTACATGGTTACGAAGAAAGAAACAACATCGTTAACCAAATGTATTATCAGGTGAAGAAAAGAAAAAACTAAAAGAACAATGTCATATTACTCCATCTATTAATTTAAGAAAACATCATACATACAAAAAGAACATAGTTTGAAAATAAAACATGTATAAAAAATGAATATAAATATAATGAAAAATATAGAATGTTTATAAATTATGTTTCATACATTTTTTGAAGTCAAGGATCCAAATAAAAAAGTAATAAATTATACCACTCAATAGTATAATAAAATTCAATATGAAAAAGATTTTAACATTTATATAAAAATATTATTTAATATCATTCATTTATGATAATAAAAATATATAATTGAATATTATTTTTAATTTGAATGGAAATCATCAGGTATTTACCAAATTGGGACATCAAATTCACATAATGGGTTTCGACCAAATACTATAATTATTTTAACAATCGACCAAACAAAATAATACATGAAAACCCAAAAAAAATCAGAAAAACACTTTTATTTTTTGAAATTACCATAATTAAAAATTCGCTATAATTTATGAACTATAAACCCTAAAAAACGGTGTGTCAAATTTTAAAATAATAAACTCAAGAGAAAAACAACCCAATAACGCAATTTACGTAACCTATCATCTTCCCAAAGTCATGAAAAATTGAAAAAAACACACCTTATCCACTTCCTACAAGAATAAATATAAATAAAAGTGAATCAACCCTGTTAGATTCATTTTTATGATAGATTAAATATGTATAGGTCTATATGTGATTTCACCATGCTTTAGTGAAATCGAAAAACAAAAACCCTATCTAAATAAAATGATAAAATATAGACATTTAAAAATGTGAAATGAATAGGAAGTGAATTTATTTCCTTATATATGGAATAAATATATTCCATGATTCCATCCTTCAAGCTTGTGAAAAAAGGACAAGTATATGAGGAACTTGACACACCATTGAAATGTCTCTCAATAGGATAGAGAGTATAGGGTTCAAAGGGTATTTTTATGGGGGATAAATGGGTGGAAAAAATAAAAAAAATTACCTTTTTAAAGGAAAAGGATATGAGGCTTCTAGGAACATAGTTTATGTTCAATAAGTACTCGGTGACACCCTTAAGGTACCCACCTAGTTTACAATCACAAAATGTACCCGAAGCCCCCCAACAAGGACCCAATGCCACCCATATTTATAAAAATATATTTTACATCACTTTTTTACAAACTCATACCAATAGAATATGTACTGAACCTCAAGCCAAACCTAAATGTAGCTATAATTCCATTAATCAAAAATAAATCTAAAAATTTGAAAACAACATTTCATCTTACACTAAGAATATAAAATTAGTCGGTGACTTTGTCAAATAAAATTTCCAAGAAAAATATCCTAGAAATTAAATAACCATTTACATTGGTCACTAAATGTAATATATATTAATAAAATTGAAAAAGAATCAATATAAACATAAAAAAAAGTATAGCAATAATTATCGATAAAAATTTTAAAAATTGGGGGAAAACATTTAAAACCCATACCAATTTCATAAGTAATGATGTTAGATTAATTAAAATATTTGTAATGTTAAATGAAACAAAAAAATAGTTTTTAATAGATTTCATTGAATAAATTCCCAATACTCCAAATTAATAGTAGAAAAGGAATTTAATAAAATTCTTATCCCATAAAGATAATGGGTGAATGTTATATAATAATTTTTTAAGGACTATAAAAATCACCAATCAAGGAATTTTAATGAACATTTTCAGAAAATATATATATATATATATATATTAATATCAAATGATATATATAATATATTAAATGTAATATAGAAATGGTGAATAATGGAAAAAATACTTTCCATCCTTTTAATAAGTTCCCACGAGAGGTATCCTATTTGAAAATATATTGTGGTCTGCAGTATATAAACATTTAAATAATCGTTTTAATAATTAACATATATTTCAAAATTATATTTTAATTAATATATTATTATATGTATGTTTTTATATTAGGTTCCAGTTACGTGGTATTATTTTTTACTTATCTTCCAATATTATGATAGTTTAAAATTTCATCATTATAGAACTCAAAATGAGCATAATTCCATTTATAGATTGTTCTAGTTCAATTATGGAAAGTTAAACTATCTGTATATTCATTGTAACATATTTATTGAATTAAATTTTCTTATTCTTAAAATTCTATTTTCATTTTTATCTTATGCATGGGTTAATGGTTTTATATTTATATTATATATTTTGTATATATGTTTAATGATCATTTTTCAAATTATACAAAACCAAGGTAGACATATACATATATAAGTATTTTACTAATAATCTGGATGTTATATACCACCCATTATAATTTTATAAATTTCAAAGTGGAAAAAATAATTATATATATGGAAGATTTTTATTGGGTTTAGTGTACCAACAATTATATCCAATCAAATTATTTTTTATCCATTGATCAGAATATTTGAGATACATCAAGGAGAAAATATGAAGGTAAATGAATATTATCCCCCCTATATTTTTAGAAACTCCCACATGTAATATTTTTATACAGGTTATAATGATATAAAATAAAAATCAATAAATGAGAATGATGATGAATTAAAAATGAAAATGTTATATGTTAGATAATTGATTTTATTTGTTTCATTTTTTTTAATAATATTTTAATGAATTGAATATATTTTTAAACAAAAATAAAATAATATTAAAATTTTATTTTTATTAAATTATGAATTTATAGAATTAAAATAAATGTTTACTCATTCGTATTATGATCCTAAAGAATTCCAACTTTTACGGGATTATTATGAGAAGAAATGGTTTTGGATAAGTATTGGGAATGAAAATGATGACATTTATTAATTTTTAAGAGAAAATTATAATATTTTAATTATTTCCTCTGATTAATGGGTTGAGGAAGGAGATCAAACAAACTATTTATATTATATATTAAGAATAATCTCATTATTTGAGAATAAAAACATGAAATAAATTATTGAATTAAAATATAACTTTAAAATAATTAAATATATCATAATAGCTGTCTCCTGAATTCCTTAGAATAACAATCACATATAAATATTATTATTTTATAGATGACACAACACAAAAGAAATAATTATTTTCATATATGTTGTATAAGAGATTTGATTAATAATGATTAAGAATTTGTTTAATTATTATGTCATATATAAATTAATTTTTTGGAGTATCCCTTTCTATATATATATATAACATATATTTATATTCAAATCAAAAATATTAAAATTCTTTTATATAAGAAATTATAAAAAAATTCGAATGAATTTACTAGTTTTTTTATCACATTTGTTATAAAATATTCATAAAATACTTATTATTAAAATAAAAATTATATTATTCATCAGATGTTATATTCATAAGTTATATGACCTGATTAATTTATAAAAACATCATTATATTCATATATAATCCTTACTATATCCTATTTAAACAATTTTTACTATTGGATGTCAAATATTAAATTTACAACAAATTTAGTATTAAAACTAATTCATATTTTTTGTGTATAGAAAATATCTTTTAAATAAATTTTATACATAAAAAAATCTATCTATAAAAGAGTTAATCATCATATAAATTATAAAATTATGTCAAAATTATGAATTTAAGGGGAACATTATTTAACCATTAAATAATATTGTTATTATATGATGAACCTAAAATAGAAAATTTATTTTAAATAATAAATTATAACAAATAATTTATGCTTTTTCAAATTTGTCAAATAAAAACAACCTGATTGATCATATAATTCATAATTTACCTCGTTGAATACATTACCCCATTATTCATAAAATTAATTCACCAAATGGTAATATAATTACTTTATTTAATATCTATTTATAAAAATTCATATTGTAATAGTTTTGAGAATAATAATAATTGTCTCAATAAATAAAACAATTACATTTATCTTCATGTTGTTTATACCAATGGAAATGGTTTTTATCATTTTATCCACATCTCTTTAGGTCTTATAGTCTTTATATTTTATTCGTTATAAGTACTCATATGTTTTTTCAATATATTTTATTCTCAAAACATGTAAAATTTTAAATATAATTATTAATTTTTATTATTAATTCTTATTTTTTCAGTTATGTATTTTAGAATACTATCATTATACCATTTCAATATTTAATATTTTTACTATGGTGGATATCCTTATAATGAATTTATCTTTTTGGGTTAATCATTATAACTAAATAAAAATGATAAAAACATAAATTAAATTTAATTAAACACATATTCAAAAAATTATTTAATATATTCTTTTTTTTGTCCTGTAAAAAAATAACATCATCAAAATATTTATCTCCTCATAAATAATCAATGATAATTCTATTCATACCATCAAAAATAAAATTAAATATAGCACTCATTTTATTATTAATATTCATTATTTCATATTTTAATATCTATGGTATATGAAGTAAAACAAATCATAATTTTTTTTTAAAACTCAATTTTTTAGTTTGGACCAATTTAATAGAAATAGTAAAATCTAAATTTATATAAATAAAAATATACTTATGAGAGATTCCAGTTTTGAAATAAATTTTTAATGAATTATAATGGAAATGTGACATTATCTATTACCACTATTATTTATTTACATTATATTTTTGAATACATTTAATTACGTTGGATTTTTCTAGAGTTGAGGTAGAAAATATTGAATTTGGGGAATATAGGACTATGAACATGGTTATAGTGACCATACACAGAACTATAGAAGAGATGATTTGAAGGACCAGTGCCATTCATTATAGTTTTTTCATGGTTTCTCAAACCATGTGGAATATATATAAAAACCATGTATCCTATTTTATAAAGAGAAGATGAGAAACATAGATCACATGGAGTTCATCAAAACATGATTCCAAATTTTATATTCTTCATGATTATAACAAAAAATTTAATTTGATCTTTTCACCTTTGGAATTATAACCATATTTCACAACTTCTCACCACACTCATGTATGAATCCCTCACTCAATTTAATTTTCTTGTTAAACATTTCCTCTTTTGTGGATTCCACAAATTATTATTGATTTCCTTTGAGGTATGATTATATTCCATATATATTACTCCTCTATTCATATTCTACTCATTATTCATCAATTATTTTAGATCCTTGTTACCGAATAAAATAAGGAGATCTAATATTGATGTTAAGGACTTGTTATTGATGAATTTAATTTTTTATTTAAGTATTCTGAGGATATTCTATTCCCTTTTGTAGTGATTTCTAGTAAATTTGGTTTGTTATCATTATGCTTTAGGTGTCTTCCTCTATTGAATGAGACATTTCCAATTTTATAATCATAATTCTTGGTTTTCCTTTAGATTAAATCAATGAATTTTAATTTTTATGAGATATTGAAGGATATTCTATGATTTTTTTAATGGTGATTTATTGATTGTGTCATATTTGAAGGTATTTTCCACATGATTTCATTCCTAAATAATCATTATTATTAGAAATCCTTTGAAAAATTTTGACAAATTAAAAGTGGTATGAAATGAATTTTTTAAGAAGAGTTTTAAATGGAAATTACCTTTGTTTTTTTATTCCATTTTTCTATGTGATTATGGGAAATAGTTTATATTTTTTTATTATTATTTTAAGCATATGCATGTTATTCAGTGACATGGTAAGTCGTGCAGATGATACCCCTAGTGTACATTTTTCACTAACTAGTGTTCGTGGGCCTATTAGACTGATTGTTCTAATGGTATGGATTGGAACCACATTGAGAAAATTAGCATTCAAAGAAGGATGTATAGTTTATACAATGAAATTTAGAGTTCATAGAGCTGGTCCTAATTTTATTAGAGATATAGGTTGATCAGGTGATGTTTGTGTTGTATTAATTATTTCTTATTGCATATTTGATTCTTATGATATCATATATACCAATTTGATATCATATTTTTCATGCCTTCCTTTTTTGTCATATATTTATTTTGTATTTGTTTTATAAAACCTAATAGAATTATGAAATTGTTTCAATGAACATGTTTTTAAAATATTTTATTCTATTGAGAACTCATGGTATGCATGGTGAATGTAATTATATAGATTCATAGTGGAATCCTAATAGGTTTTTCATCAAATCCAAAATATCATTTACAGTATATACTGACGTGGTTTCATGTGACTTTGGTAAAGGTAAGGATGTCATGTGGGTTAGTGGATCATCCTAAGGCTTATTATTCATATTTTTTTGAGTAGTATTGGTGACCAATGGTCATGTGTTGTGTTGGGATAATGTGGATCATTTTTGGATCCTCAATAAATTGGGGTAATATTTTATCGACTACTTGGGTGTTGTTCTTATTTTTAGAATAGTTTTTAAAAATTTTAGTTATCATTTTTTAGTTAGTGTGTAATCATAGTTATGTCTTATAACTACTATTTATTATGCGATGTTTTTTCAAATATTATTTATGGAATTGTTTATTCATCGATGTGGAAATCTAATATCAGGATGTTTCATTATATAATTCCTTAAATAGTTTGTGTGTTCTTTAATTAGATTGAATCACCAAAACCATTGAAAAAATGGTTAAGTTTAGTGCCCCATTTCATTTATTCATCCCATTATGGAATGGTTCATGATGGGGTTGTTTTTGTGGTGTGGATGGAATGACCTCAGTTTATTGGTCTAAATTAGTATATTACTCTATTGTATATTAAATGAAGCTCATTATTTCCTTGAATTTGAGGTAGGAGTTAATGATGGGTAGACACTATCCATGTTTGGTTGGTCACCCTATAATAGAAAATATCTTCAATGATCTGAGATGTTAAAATTGGTGGTCAAGGATGAGGTTGAAATTATACTATTTAATATATTTGGGTCTCACTTGTCAATATATCAATACAACAATCAAAGACCATCTATTTTATTATAGGCCCTTCCAAATATATTATGGAAGTAGGATGGTATTTCCCTAGATTTTTTTTCTACATTCTATACATATTTAGTTAAAATGATACTATGTGGTTATTTATCATCTTGTTGATTATGGAAACATATTTTTAACCGAATTAAGATATCAAAAAGTTCAAAGATCACAAAACAATGTATGCAAGATAGATTAATAGACAAAATGTAATTATTTAATCTATTGATTCTGTTTGATACCCTTGATTATCTTCATGGTTTTAGAAAAAGAATTATGGTGAAATGGATTCTTAGAATATTTTGATCCAAGTTTATCATGCTAGGATTGATTGCAAGATAGTGTCGGTTATCTATATTCTTGAGGATATTCAATGAGAAGGAATTTTTGACTGTCATGGTTATTGGGAGATATATCTTCTAATGATCAAATTTTGGGTTACCAATATTTTTCAATAATAAATAAAGATGACTAGCTTGGAGGATTTGTGTTGATGAACTTGTTGACATGATATCTGTTTAATGAAATTTGTTGAATGATCCTTCTTGTTTCCAATGATCATTCTGGAGATGATGAAGTGGGAACTTTTAAATCAGAAGTGCATAGAAGTAACATTGATTCATAAGAAATATGACAATGATCATTAATATAATTTATTGGTGTTTAGGGGTAATTCAGTGTTTTAGTACATTTATCATATGTTACAACAATATTTTTTAGGGAGATAGGGAAATCTTGTTTATTATTATGTAAATCAGTTTTATATCATGGAGTGACTTAGGAATTTTGCATACCATTTAGATTTACCACCCCAATAATTCCCATTCATAATTTGTTTCACGTCTTATATTAGATGAACTAAAATCTAAATCCATCCCACATTCTATAATGAGAGGATATCCTGATAGATCCTAACAGCTTTTTTTGACATTAGTATTCATTACATGGATTCTTAAAAATAAGGTACAACATAGTAATCATATTCCATTCATCTATTTTTTATAGAACAATGGATTAGATTTCAATGAGATGTGGTAACATGAACCATTTATAATAGTTTAGAGGCCTCACATTTTCATGGATTATGAACATAATGATATTTTAGGGGCTGAAATAGTTTGGATGGGGATAACTATGATATCTATTGGGTCATTAAAATTTATTTACAATATATTTTATTCTATTTCTATTAACCGTAGTGTTTTTTGGAGTCAAGGGTATAAAATATATATATTTTTTAAATTTTTGATAGTTTTAACAGTAAGAAAATGTTTATTTTTAATTATACACAAAAACATGTGAGATTGGGTTTGGGGGATGCAGTATTTGTTTCATGGTTTGTAAAACCAAGAAGAATCTCTAGAAACTCAGTGAAACCAATTTTTGTAGATTACTATATTTCTTAAAAATATGGAATTTAGTCCTTTCTCATTGAAATTATACACCATATTTATTCTTTCTTCATCACACTCATATGATCATCCTACCATCTAATAAAAATCCTTGTTCACTTTTTCCTACTTGGTGGGTCCTTTTTTTATTGAGATGTAATTTATGATATGAATCAATTACACATGGTTTTTTTCTATACAGTACATCAATATACTTATTATTCTATTATGTTGTAATATTATAACTAGAGAATCCAATGGAGGAAAAAATCTGGGATAGGGATGAGTTATTTTTGAAATTTCACGTGTTTAAGACTTTTGAGTGTCATGCCTTCCATTTTATGAATATTCAAGGAATTATGATTTATATTGTTTTGAATTGATGTTTGTGTCTATACCTAATGAGAATTCCTTAGAAAAACCCATTAATTTTAGTATTCAATTTTATTAAGTTGGATAATTATGATTTTTATGAGGTAATAAGAGATGTGATATGATTATATTTTGTGGTTTTGGATTGTACGATACATAAAGGAATATATAATTGTATCTGTGTGAAAATTATGTTTTTTTACATAAATGTTTTTGGTTAAATGTTGTGAAAAAGAAAAATGGTTTCAAATGATTTTGTGAAAATTGGTTTGAAATATAAATTACCGTCAATATGGTATTCCATTATTTTTAGGAACATAGTAAATGATTATATGTATAATTGTTTATATGATTTATAAGAGAGAACATGGGTGAGTTGGTGTCCCAATGTGCTAAAACCCCAAATATAGATTTTCATTTAACTAGGGTTACTAGCATCATTAGACTGAGTGCTCTAATCGGATTATTTACTGACCAATCATGACAATTGTGCTCTCAAATATAGTTTACCTAGTTATCTTATACTGGATAGAGTTACTTTAGCTGGTCCCATATTCCTTTGATGTATAGGTTAATCAGGTGGTGTTTTTGTTATTTTTATTATTTCTCCTTACATGTTTTATTCTTATGATAAATCATATAAAGTGTTTCATTAATTATTTTTTACAATCCTAATTTTTTATTATTTTTGTTGTGATAGGAAACCAAAAGTATTTATGTATTCGTTTCCACGAATGTTTTTTAGAAGCATGCTTTTCAATCTCGAACTAATAACATGAATGGTTGTTTTAATTATATAGATATGTGGTTGTTTCAAACTAGTATTTTCCTCACACCCTGTATATTCAATTTGAAAAAATGTAAATTTTTTAATGGCATGGGTAAAGGAATTGGTTTTATGCAGTTTGATTTCCCTTCCTGAGTCTTATCATCCATTGGTGTTCTCGTGATGGAGGTGACAATTTTCATTGAGGTGTGTTGGGATCACATGGATCTTTTTGGGATCTTTTTCGGTTTTGAGTTAATTTTTAAGTAATTTTTATATGTTATTATTTTATTATATTATCTTTATTGATACAAGTTATCATTTTTTGCGGTATTCTATAGCAGTTATGTTTTATTCTTATTATTGATTATTCTCTATTTTAAAATATATTTATTCTGAAATATTTTATTTGTTGGTGTTGGGATCATATAAATGGATTTTCATTCTATAATTATTAGTGGTGTCTTTGTGCTATTTAATTAGATAACAATGTGGAAATCATTCCTAATTCGGTTATTTTTGTTACCCCAATGCTCTTCCCCCACCCGTGGTGATTAATAACACACCTCAGGCCTTCTTGAGAGTTGGGTTGTGTCAACCTGTGCTGATTCACTAGATAAAATTGATTTTAAAAATTATATGGGGGAATCATATTAGAGATGTTTAAAATATTAACATCTCCATACATAAGTAATTTTTCCACAAATGATAAATTGTGAAACTATATAAACTAATGATTCTCAAAGATATCTCTTGAAAATTTAATTTTCAAAATTATCAAGATCATGATACATGTGATACATTATGAGATAATAAATATTTCCTTGTTTAAATATTATATTTTATAAGGGAAAAAAAGTCGATATATTAATATATGATTTTTATTCATAATACATTTTAATTATAATGTATGTAAAAGTCCTAAATAAATCATTATTTTTTTTATTTTTATTCATTAACATTTATAAAAATCATTTTAAATTGATTTTTAAATAATATTTACAAATAGATAATCAATAATATATTTTATAATATTATGAAATTATCATAATCCTAAATTTTAAAACTCTTTTTATTTTGGTTAGAGAATATTTGAATAAAAAAATATAATATTAAATCACCAAATAAATAAATAATATGGTAAAAATAAATAACATAGGGCATGATTATTTAAATTGATCAAATGCTCACTGTTATTGTTTATACCTGTTCTCACTACCATATATCTGTACCCATGTAGGTGTAAAAAAATATAATCAAATTATTTTAAAACAAACCATGTAATCCTTATATTTTTATAAACCATTACTAAAAAATTGTAATGACACCATTAAAAAAAGTTAATTATTTCATTTTTTACTCACACAGGATTTCAGATTATAGTTTTATATTTTTCATTAAAAAAGTCCATAAAAATTATTCGATGAAGGGAATAATGGTTACAGTAATGAGAAAATAAATACATATTTTCAATAATAATATAAAATCCCTATCATTAAATTCTTAAATAAGTATTATGAACCTATCCCTAATTATAACACCTTTTTATCTTTGTAAATAATGGTCCCATGTATTTTCATTATTGATAAAGTAGTATTGATCATATAAATCATTGTTAGGGGTATATAAAAAGAGAAAACATTAGATAAAACATAATTTTTTTCTATGATAAAATATGTTGAATAAAATTGTGCATAATAAATAAACATATATTTTGTGATGGTGTTAAATAGATTAATCATGAAATAAAAATAAAAATTATATTTATATATTCATGTTTTTATCTCAATATAGTTGTCCTTATGTGAAAGGAACACCCCAAAATCCCAATATATATTCTCTATGAACGAAATTAATATCCAATATCATTATATGAATATATTATTTTATATGCACCCATTAAAAAATAAAAACTAAAATAAAAATAAAATGAAAAAATAAATTTTACTTTTTAAATCAACCTATTGTCATAAAAATTATGTCCAATATTTTAACAATTGTGATCTAAATGGATTTCAAATATTTATACAATTTCTTATGGAAAAGAAAATTCTGATGAAAATTAGAGTTTTCCATATTAATAATATTTTCATTGATACAAATTTATTAGATTTCATTTAATATATTTTTGAATATTAATTAGTAATGATCATAAATAAATCAGATAATGAAGATAGATATTCCATATGACAATAATAAAGTGTTAATAGAAATATAAAAAGAACGATTTGGAAATAATACTGAAAATATTATGGAATTTTATAAATCTGAATTAGGAAAACCATAACTAATTTCGAAAGCAATTAGTAAATATAAATTAAATGTTTTTTAATATCCTCAATAATAAATAACAAATTCCAATAATTTATTCTAATTTCCTTATAAGGAAAACATTCAAAACATATATATTTACAAATTATTGAAAATAATAAGATTAATATATGATGAAAATGGGAATCAATTATAAATTAATTTCAAAATACCTATATTAAACATCAGTTAAGAGATTTTATTAAAAGTTGGTGTAAATAACTTGAAAATAAATTTGTTATTTTCATAAAATATGATCTAAGTAATCATATAATAGAGTATATTAAAATATAAAAATTGGGAAATCCCTTTATTCCAATATTATTATGTGATAGTATTCATATATGGAAACATATTTCCATGTTATATACTCAATTATAACATATAAATTATTTTATAATTTACTAAAATAAATTCAAATAAAGTTATAATAATTCATATGATGCTATATTTGAGCTATAAATTGTAATTTAATGTGTATAATGTCTTAGATTATTGATGATCAACTGTCATGATATTTCGTAATTACATATTTATAGACCAAGATCACTTTATAGTTATATTATTAGAGAATTTGAGGGGTTTAAGGGGTAATTCTATTATTATGGAGTGCAACATTCCCTATTATGGGTATTAAATATTTTTAGTCAAATAGTTACATAATTATGAGTTAATAATTTGTATTTATTTCACTAAAATGTATTTAAGAATATTATTTATTATAGAAATGATACAAATAATGGGTAAACATACAATTACATAAATTTGTTATTCCTCTATGTAGTTTTATTTACCAATATATAGTAATTATGTACTTTATAAATAAAATTAAAATACAACATAATTGGGATAAAAATTATTTTTGGGGATATAGTCCTCCAAAAAATATATATAAACTTACGAATTAATGTTCATAGTGGGAAATATTTATGTAACAAAATGAATATAATATAAAGGTAAATGAATTTTATGGACATTTATTTTGAGATATTGATACAAATAAAGCAGTTAAGAAATGAAATGATTATATAATAGAGGATAAGATGAAAAATCTATAATTTGTCTATAAAATATTTTTTATTTATGTATTTTATAATTTTAAGAATGAAAAATTATGGAATTAAACGCATTTTATGAAATTATAAACAACATATATATGTTTTAGGGTTAATTTTATATAAAATTAATTAAAAATATTATTTTGATGTCCAAATTACACCTTTATTTATTTATGGAAAATTCAAATATGTTTATGTCATTAAGATGTTAAATGATTTTGGTAGATTATTGGGTATATGAAGGGAGAAATTTGAAGAAAAGATATATAAAAAATTAGTTTAATATTTCTAAAAACTAGGATGATTATATAGGACAGAAAACCAATAACTAATATAATTATTTCTATTTATAATATAATAGTAGTTTAAAAATATCTGAAAAAATTAATAATTCCCAGTCAAAACTTAAATAATTTTTAATATATCACTATAATTTGTCTCTAAATAAATTATAATTCATATCTACTTCTTATCATATTATTTTTTAAAATTCATAATCCTTATATAATCATATTTTTCATTTTTTTGCAGATGTTTTTTGTTTACCTTGCATAAGTTCTTAGGTACTCATTTTTTCATATATCAATTAATTTTTTAATGGAACTCTATTTTTTATACGTGTTACTTATATATTAAATTTTTATACAATTTATTAATATTCGAAAACAAATTTCGGATTTTTAACTAATATTATACAGAAGTTATGATTTTTTAACAAATCTTATTATTAATTCAATTCATTAAACAAATGTAGAATAAATCTATTAATTATGATCTTAGAATTTATGTGTTTATGTTTAATAAAAATTCATTTTTAAACAATTATATAAATTTTAACCAAAAAACAATCTTGAAGATATTTTTTTAAGATGTTTATAAATAGCTTATCTCTGGACATGAAAATTTGGGGGCCGATGAGAATCATTGTGGAATTTTCAGCCTAATGGAAGAAATATCAGGAATGATTTTTCGGAATGAATAATTGGATGAATGATATATATGGGTATGTAAAATATTTATTTGTAGATATAATTCTAGGAATTAAATATGAAGATCCATTAATGATTTTCTTAGGGGTTAATTATATGAAATAATTATAAGGATCATTAAAATAGTTTAATAGATATTTGAAATCATGAATGATTTGAATACGAAGGACATGCCATTTTTACTGGAATATGATAGTGCTACATAGAATGTGAAAGGAAATTATTATAGACACATTGTGAAATGGTAGTCACTAAGGATCATTTTTTTGTAAAACTAATTGTTTATGATTGAAAGGAATCATGCTTTTTGTAATAAAATAATTTTTTTTGAAAAATTTATTATTGGATCCTTTACATATAAATAAACCATTATGCATCTCATTATGTATAGAAACAATAATTAGTGGATGATTTGTGTTAGTTAATTGATCTATTTATGAAAAATAGGGAGTTATATAAAAGACATATATTTAAATAAGACTACTGTGACTGAATTAAATAGAAATTATTACACCATCAAAAAAATTCATGAAAATAATATTTATAAAAATAACATAAACAGTAGGTTTTCCATTGGGTAGATTTTACATGAAGCATAATATTCCAAGAGAAAATCTTACATAGTAAATGCTGACTCATCAATTTTTAGAAAAATGGTCTAAATGTCACAATAATTCCAATGTGAATAAATTATGAGTTAACTAAAATTTATTTTGGAATCATATGGCAGAGTACTGCATTCAATTATGTTTCTTATAGGGGATTATTTTTTTCACTTTTGTAGAGATATTTATCCTTTACTAACTGTAACTAGTGTAAAAAAATAAATGATTTTGTTAATTTCAATTTTGTAAAAAATAATTATCTTAGTTAATTTTGGTATACATACCCATCATTGAGTCTAGAATCCCTGGAATTATCCTTTCTCAGTCAGTGAAAGTAAATATTTTTATGACTCTTTCATTTCTTTATTTTCACAATACATTTTTCTAGGATTAAGGTAATACTGTGTTGACTAAAAATTCACATTTTTTTGATTTTCAAGATAGTCTCTTTTTGGGTGAGCGGTTACCAAAACCGAACAAAATACAAGATCCAAATTCAAAATTCAAATTTTAAATTCAAACAGATCCAATCATCACACCTCATATAATGTGCCTCCTCGTGTCACGCACCAACCTTGAGTTGTACGCCCACCATCACCATCATCAACGTCCCAATATCATACTGTCTCTAGAAATCGCCATACACAACCACTGAAAAAACAACACCATCCATCGCAAACCAAAAACAGGAAAAACACAAGTAAAAATCGAACACACTTCAGAAAAACATGAATTGAAATGATACATAACCAGAAACAGCCCTGTCATGAACCACCGATAGCTTCCTCCAAAGCAAAAATAGATCCCACCAAATTGGAACACACCATCGATGCTTCACCGAGTAGGTCTCGAACAGATCGACCAACAAGTAAAATAAGTCAAACAAACCTTCACCGAAAACCAAAACACAATGCGCAAAAGGCACATTCATTCGCCAAAACCACCTCCCAAAACCATTATGGAACCACCGATTTTGATATGGCACGGATGGAAGCATTGGTGCTTGAGTTCAGTGTAGGGATTTGAGAGACTGAGGACTCTGAATGATGGCAGCACGATGACACTGATATCACAAGCTAAAACCATAATCGAGCTGAGACAGAAGCGCCGAAAGAACCAATGACCAACAAACCACTTAACCCAATACCTCTGTGTTACCATTTC
Organism: Viscum album; assembly: GCA_963277665.1. Classification (NCBI taxonomy): domain Eukaryota; kingdom Viridiplantae; phylum Streptophyta; class Magnoliopsida; order Santalales; family Viscaceae; genus Viscum; species Viscum album. The sequence continues at coordinate 733,809,401 of OY728152.1, read as the reverse complement.
TCCAAATCTGACAGAAATAGGAGTAGTAGAACACGAGATCAGAGTACGGTTGTGGCAGCCAGAGGCTTTAATGTAAACAGCCTTCAGCAAGACCAAAGAATTCATTTTTGGAGACGAGCATCGCATCCGCAAATCAAGGATGTTTGAAAAAAAATCCACGAAGTTGGAACAAAATTTAAAGAGGAAAAATAACAGAAGAGATGAAGAAAGAGGTGTGTCTCTCAAACATGTCGTCGATCCCTGCTGGAGGGTTTCAAGGGGAAACAATAGACGCGCTGAACAGGAGAGGGGGATGACTGGGAGAGAAAGGCTCTCATCTCCCAAGTAAAAGCATGTGTCATTTCACAATATAGCATATAAATAGGGGATTTTTTTAAAATTTTAATACAATATTTATATTAAATATTATTTTATATTCACTTTTTTGGAATGAGAAGTTTTATTAGATCTAGTTTGAAATAAATGGAATTTTTATCTTTTGGTTGTTATGGTAGGAGTTAAATATAATCGTATTTTGAGCCTTTAGGGAAATAATGTTCATATATATGATTATCAAATGAAACACTATATATAATATTTATTCCTGGATGATAATATTTTTAATATTTATGTAATTTTATAATAAATGGGTAATAGAATATTGCTATAGAAGGATCGAAATGAGTATGATGTTTACACTACAAGAATCCACAAATTAGCATTAAATTTGTATAATCTGACTTACAGAAATGAGATACCATGTAAATCCTCACACTAAAAGTGAGAAAAGTAGGTCAAAATCAATGAAGGTGACTTAAAGATTAATGAAATAAAATAATTGGTTATTTAAAACAATTATGAGAACTTGAGGATGAAATTAAAAAAATATTTTGGTAATTTAATTGATTGGATAAACATATTATTAAAGGAGATGAATGGGTCAAAAATTCTCACCATGACGTGAAGATCATGAATTGTATATTGAAGATATTTCCCCATAGATTCAACCAAAAAAATTTAGTTCCATTTTATTAGGATTTAAAGGAGTTAACATTACAATAGTCTTCAGAAGATTTTTATTTGATATGAAATGAGGAATATTGAATAAAATATTTTTGAGAAAGATAAATCTCAAGAATTCAATTTCAATAAAACAATAAATATTTCCTTAGAATGTAGTCTAGAATAAAAAGAGGTAAAAAATTCCTAAAATTCATTACATTTAATCTGAAAAGATGAAAAAGAAACATCAAAGGGAGACATTTACTCGCACAGTTTTTGTGTGAAACGGTAGAACACCTCACTATGATAAGTCTTAATAAATTACAAGCAGCTGATGAATGAAATGAAGCCCCCAAGATGAATTATTATTATGGAATTAAATGGTAATAGAACAAGGTAGAATTTTTTAAGGATGAATAATTTTCATCAAAATAGGATAATATCTAAAAGGAAATGAATATGAAATATTTTTTGGAATAAAAAGACCTTAATTAATATATTCTTGTTACGTCCATGGAAAAAAATAATATTGAAAATCAGTGTTGATGAGGATATGGATATAGGGAGAACAGAAGACCTCAAAGATGAGTTAGATGTAGTACTATTCGAAATAAATATTTTGAGAGACAAATAAAATAAATCCCTTAGATTGGTTAGTAAATAAATACTCAATATATAATTATCAAAAAATGATAAGGTTAAGTTTAAGGCTAATATAGATTATATCATATATAAAAACCTAGAAATCTAAAGATTTGTAATTTATTTCAAAATAATGTTTTATGTGAAATCAAAATTTATATATTTATATGTCGAAGAATATAGTGAATGAAGGAGTCAAATGTGATGAGGAGACTGAAGGAGAGATAAAAGTTCCACTATGAAGGATTAATGATTTAGAGATACTCTTCACTCATATAATGATATTGGGAAGTCGGTTAAATTAGATAATAGAGAAATTTATGTGGAAACTTTGAAACACACATTTATTTAATTATATAGTTCTCTATAAATATATTTTTTTTTTTCATTGATAGGTTTTTTAAATGAAACCCCATGTTTAAATAATCCATGATACAATATTGAGATATTATTATTTAATATGATAATTTCCATCTAGCTGTTGGATTGAAATTTTTATATACGAATTAAAAAATTCTGAAAAAATATATGATTTATAGATTTGAAAATTTAATTCATTTTTATCTATTTTTAGGAATGAAAATATCAATTATGGGGATGAGAAATGGATGATTTCTACAAAAATAACTTATATGTACACAATGTGATAATAAATTAAATTCTTCAATATTATTGAATTATTATAATTTATATTATATGTTATATATTCAATATAATATATAAACATTAATATAATTCTTTTCTAGGAATGGAATAAGAATTAATCCAATGTTGTATATACATAAGTATTTTTCTTAAAAATGAGGATTGTCACATTTTGGACACTTATTTTAAAATGAATTTATTCATATTATAGGAATTGTATAATGGAAAAGGTATCCCATATTTAAAATGAGGCGGTACTAATTATATATAGAGGTCCCTTTTATTTTTTACCATTATGAATAGTAACCATAGTAAATTTTCCACCTCGGTAATGGTGAAATGGGTAAAATGGGGTTAAAAATTTTAGATATGGCTTTAAATATTTTCTAACACTTCAACTTATCATTTTATATGAGTCTTTGTAATATAGTTTAATTAAATTATCAAATAAATGGCCAGATGGTTCCATTATGATTTGGTCTTGAATTTTATATTAATTTTTAAAAAATATTAATAATGAATTTAATTCTCTTCACTTTCATATCTATAATAGTTTTACCCAATGGTAAGAAGATGTAATATTCGGTTAAAAAATTTATATGAAATACGAAATAAATTTTTTTATCATGATTATTCATTTTTATTTTTTAGTGATTAAATAATTACATTTAATACTTACACAACATCGACATAGTATTTATTCAATTAATAAAAAATAAAATACATTATTTGAAAAATATTAAATTTATTGTAATTTGGATTAATTATCTTCTTCAAATAATTTTTTAGAAAAATATAATATATTATAGATGTTTTCAAGGGTTTTTTTTCTAATTCCATTTTTCCTTCTTCTGTTTAATGTCAAATTAAATAAATATAAAATAAATGATATTACTGATATTTTATGATAATAATATAATATTAATTTATGTATATATCAGAAAAATATTGATAGAGTACAAGTTTAAAATTTATTTTTATAAATTTCATCATGTTTCCATTTGTGATACAATTTTCTACTTATAAATAAAATTATAACCCTTTAATTTGGAAAATTTCATTACCATAGTTATGGATAAAATTATATATACAAGAGGTTAATAAAAAAGATAAGGCTTTAAATGACACAGAAATCTTGATAAATTTCATTTTTTGAGGATATATTGACCTTTTAATATTTATATTCAAATATATGAACATTTAGATTCATTTTTTTAGAATGTCTCAATTGTATTTTTTTGTAATTCCACAAGTGACCCTTCTCTTAGTTATAAAACGGTGTATATTATCCTATCATTATGACACATTATGAGCCTATTGATCATTTAATCACTACAAAATACCTTTCTGTATTACATCACAACATCATATTTATTATTTCCATTAAAAATTGCCTACCCTTCATGGTTTAATGTGTACTAAAAAATGTTATCAATGATGTGGTTTAACTATCAATTGATAATTTTCAAAATAATTTCTTCATAAAAATTATTTAAAATTCATGAAATCAATTATAAAATAAAAATTTAATTATCTAAAAAACTGTATATTAATATATTTATGTTAAACCCGTTATCCATTATATTTATATCCTATATAAAGTGAAAACAACACTCTGGTGTATACATGAACAACAATATATACAAATTAGTGTAATTATTTTATCACCACAACATTACTTATATGGATATAATGGTGTATTTAACCAATATATAAATTATTTATGGTATTGTTATGTTTTTTATCTATGAATTATTATTTACATTTCTTTTGATCCATCCATCAGAAAATTGAAACAACATTTATTTGTATGTACATCCTACCTACCAATAAATTATTTTAATATGTTTTTCATATATAACTATTATGAATGAAATAATATATGTAATCCATATATATTTTATTAACAATATTATTAACAATGTTTAGATGATTAAACGATGATAAAATTATAAATAATGAGTTATTTATACTAAAAAATGCATGAAAAATGTAGGAGTTGTCAACTAAAATAGTTATTTTAATAAAAAAATAATAATTAATGGGTGATATGATGTTATAATAAAATATTATATGGTATTGTATATATAATTATATTTTTTAATACAAATATAGAAAATCTATATTTATTATAAATGATTTTATAGTGTGCATAAAGAAATATGATACTTATTTGTAAGAGTTTTATGTTATAATATCAGTCGAGAAAGATGATGTTCGTGGATAAAAACATGTAGTCTCAAAATTTATTAGAAAATGGAAAGTACACATGAAATGGATATGGTGAAAATGATAGGATAAACATATAACAGACAACACCACTATAAGACAAAGGATCAGATAATGATCGCCATATATCATGCCTGATAACCCTCCCTTAAGAAAAACCCTATAATTTTAGGTGTCTACCTCTCATCTACATATTAGGATCCTTAAAATTTTATTCATGATCATCAATTGCAAACGAAACACCGTCATAAAGGTATTTGTTTACCCCGGTGGGAACATTTTTTTGAATCACGATGACATCATGATTTGCACCATCATTCGAGAAAGCAATTCTACATCCCTTAGCACCAAATGATTTTAATCCAAAAGAGTTGACAAATATCTCAAGGATGGAATCATTTCTATTAGATATATTAATATTGTCAATAAAAATATGATATTTTACCTTAACATTATTTTACTCAAGGGAGACATACCTATGGACAATTTCCCATTCACTTTTTTAGCATCCTCTCGAGCAGATTTTTCAATATAATCCTTATAGTCAATCAATTTTGTTCTCCTAATAAGTAAATCCTTAAATAATCCCCCTATGTGTTACTTTTGTCAGTGAATCCAACCATATAAAAATGATAATTAACTATATTTTTTCTATTATGAAATATATCAAATGGGGACTAATCAGTCCAAATTTAATTCTTAATATTAGTGACAGGAGTTTGTTGTACTAATTGATTGGGATTCTCATCAGAACCAAGACATTTCCCTTGGGACATTTCAAACACAGGATTTTTTCATGTGAAACTCATTTCCCATATTTGAGGGACCATGATGTTTTTAAGGAAGTCACCGCATGTTTCAACTAGATTTTCCTAACATTATGACAATCTAAAACATCTTAACCCACAAACCTCTAGAAGTTGAAAAAAGATGGGTTGGATTCATATTCTAAATTAACATCTATACACTCACCTTTTTCCATCAATGTCTCCCAATCAAGTATAATGTTAAACATATCCACATGTACTAAGACTCTAAAAAAATTGCTAAATTTTCCTTTAGTGGTGATGTTATCCATAGATGCACCATTGTAGGAAACTAAATCGATCAAAATTAATGGATCCTAATGATCCCAATTAAGACCATCTATTCCTAACATCATCTGTGAATTTTAATGTTTTTTATAGTAGGGGATTAAATTTAACTCCCAATGAGAGAGTAAGAAAAAATATAGATTCAATGAGAAAAAACCAATGCTCTGGGCCTTCATCCTGATAGTATAAAATTTATAAAGAAGATAAAAATATCATATTCCACTGAAGACAATCCACCAATATGGAATTCTTATAAAAACATGAAATTTTTTATTTCAACTCCTCTTTTTCATTGGGTTATCCCCCTCAGAATAATTAAATGCCCAATAAGTGAGAACATACAAGCATATTGTCTCTCATTGAGTGTTTCCAAATAAGCAATGAATTTTAATGTCCCATCACAATATCTGGAAATATGAGGATCATGTGATGCATGAATTGAAACCTCAAATTATATATATTCACTACAATTTTTTTGGAGTTTTTTTTTGAAATGATATTTCATAATCTATTTATAAAAATATTATTAATTTTATTATCATCTATTAATTTCATGATAATTAATTTTATCCTATTGTATTACACAATATATAAACATATGTGACAAAACGATATTTTCATAGGAAAACCAACATTATTCATCACTTCAATCAACATTATTTTTTCATCTATATATTTTTTCACCCATATATTTTTTCATCGATATTTTCTATATTTTTTCATCAAAAATATTTTTTCTTAAGCAATGTTTTTTAAGGACAATTTTAAATATGGTTTTAATTGTGAAAACTATTCTAAAATAAATCTTTTCATCCACTTTTTAATGAAGCAATTATTAAATTTTAACTAAAAATCTAAATGAATAATTGTATTATTATATATGAAATGAATGTAATTTCTATTATAAGTAATAAAAAATTATTTGACGATTACATTATATAATTTAAGGAATATTATGAATTTAAATTATTTTCAAAATAATTTTTTATTTTTTTATCATAAATAATTGTTTCCAAATTGAAAACGGAATAGTCCACCAGAAATTTTCTACGTTATCTTTTCAATGAATATTAAATTATGATATCACCTTTTGATGATAATTATTCTTTATTGGGGATACAGTCCTAGAATACCATAAATATTATATCTTTGTATGTATTAGGATTAGGATGAACAATTATTCATGAAACCCATTCCTTTTCTACGAGATATTCTATGGGGAATTGATAAAATATTCATGAATCTCATTTCCTTCCCATGGGAAATGCCGTGATAAAATGTTTATAAAAAAAATTTCTTTTTTAGGGTTAATATATAATGAATGATTTTTTATCTTATAAAACCCATTTGAATGGATTATGATTATATATTACTTGGATGTGTTATTAAATATTTATCCAATTAATTTTTAAATGATGTATTTCTCATGGGATAAAAAGGAATGGAATTAGGTGTGAGCCCAATTTAGTAAGGTAATATTTCCACTATGGAAATCTCGGGGGCTAATATTGAAATATAAAATGTAATGGGGAGGGAAACCAGTCCACATTAATAGTCATATATGTGAACCATGAATACAAAATAAATCATTTTTATCTTATGTGTATTTCATAAATCAATGTCTTATAACAACATTCTTCTCTTATGGATCATGTTATCTAATTCCATTATTATTCTCATTTATTGTACTAAAAATCTTTATTCTATCAATTAGGATTATATTTTATGATATATATGGTATTTCGTTCAAATTTTGATCATATGTTATAATAGCCATTTTCTCATGTTATGATTATGTGATCATTAATATCACCCTTTGTTATGCTTATAGAGCATCCAATCACACCATTATATAGGTTTACTATAACAACCATGCTCATTATTACACTTTTAAACCACCATTATTACAAAAAAAATCACCTAATACAACCCAAATGATCGATATTTCTAGTGTCATTGGGGACTAATAACTTTACATGACAACATAGACATAAAAATACAACATATTTATTGAAATTTTTTTTACATGATCAGAACATTACATAGTACTTAGCATTACATGGGATAAAATTAGTACATACATAAGAAAAGGGTGAGCTAAAATCATAATAAGGTAGTAAACAAGAAATATGATGAAAAATAACATACATGTTAGGTAATAGACATATATATGGATCATAAGAGAAATATGAACATAATGTCTTAATATATGATGATTATCCAAAAATGGAGATGTGGCGACAACATTTTATATGATAGTTGCATGATCCAATGATCATTACACATGAAACAATACTAAAACCTCATTGAACTTGAATTAGCATGATTAAACCCTCATTGAACACGGATTACCATGATTTTACCCCAATTTCACCTGACGTATCATGATACTATTGTTTACCCAATGCATTGGAGTTCTATTAGGGAACACATTTTATAACCATTTCATTTCATTCATATGTGTTCCAAAAATATCATACCACGTGGATTCATTAAACATCAAAATTTATTCCATGAATAATAGAATTGTAATACATAATTGTACATCCTCAATCAACATGTACATGTCCATAATGTTAAATAACCTTGATAGAGTAATGGGATTGGTATTCAATTACACAATGATTTTGGCATGGGAAATTTTAGTATAACTTCAGAAGCATAACAATGTCAAATAGTAGTCATAAAATGGGGTGATGAGAGAGAAAGTGGTATATCATCATTTATACATGAAATGGACAGAAAGGAGGTCATGGAATATAATATCATAACGTATGTAATGGAATTTAGATGCATAATATAAAAAAATCATGAATATAAATTATGAGAGAGAAATCCCTTACAAAATTTCGGCATGGTAACAGGTGTAAAGATGTGGAATTAATAACAGAGAATGGAGACTCTTGTCATTCAAACATAAGGTGGGAAGTGTAGGGGAGGTGAAAAATCATACACCAGCATTATTAACTTAAAATAAATGTGCATAAAAATATCTGGAAAATTTGACATAAATAAGGAAGGAAGTAAAGTGAGGATCCCTTACAATGTTTCAACATAGTAACAGCTTAGGTAATAGTAGGGATTTTATCCAATGGTTTTGCGTTAACATAAGTTGGTGTTTGGGTGGGTCTATATTGGAAAAAGATGGGAATTATTTAATATTTTACCAACATAGGTTTTGGAATCTATATAGTTAAATATTAAAAACAGAAAACCCACACATAGTTTTTATAATGTTTTTTCCAATGTATATTGGAAATTTTTATTTTATAATCCCAATATCTAAACTTATTAAAATACTCGGCTTTCTTATGTGGAGGAGAGTCACACTACCAATGAAATCATTTTAAAATTTTAAAATATTTTATATGATTTGAAGGGTCTACTATGGCAACATAAAAGTAATAAAAGAAATGAAAATTACATTATTTTAAGGAATATCCCTTTTATAGTTTTTTACTAGATAACAATTGTGGAATTATAATGTCATAAAACACATTATATATTTAAACAGTATCTATGTTTTATGTAAAACAATATGTATATCATAGAAAATTATGAAAAAAATCATCGTTAGATAATTTTGAGGTTATGAATCCAAAAAAAATATTTATTTTATCTAACTAGTTTTCTAAATATGTGAATTTTTACTTTAAATATAAAAACAACATTTATAAAAAAAGTAAAGGAGTTTGACAAAAAAAGCATTCAAACATTAATAAAATTAAAATTGTATAAATTTTTCTGATCATTTATATTTAATAAAAAGTAATTTTTTAATAATATATTATTAAATATTAATAAATTCAAATATCCTTTAATTCATTAAAATAGATTTATTATTGCAATGTTAACTAACGAATAATATTTGAGCTTTAAAAACCATTTATAAACTAACAATAATAAAATGAATGTATATTCATTATACAAAAATAATGCACATAATACTACTTATAGGGTATTGTTACATAACCCCTTATAACACCCACATAAGAACTAAGGCTATGTTGTGCGATGGTGATAGACTCTTGGGGAATCTCATATTACATCGCTCGGGTGGTATTCCCTATCAACTTCCACTTCTCCCATAGGAAGTTTTGTTCAAGCATAACTTGTAGATGATCAGATTGGGATTGGTCAAGGGAGAATCAAAGTGACTCAACCTCCTTTCGGATCACTAAACAATTGGTTTTGTATGGAGAAATTCTACTAGATGAGGCCATTAGTTCCTTTGTCTGAGTATGTTGGACTTGTTAAAACACTATATTTATACTAATCATATTATCACTGTTCAATGGAAATATTAGCAATTGGAAAAATCCAAAAACATAAAACCAAGTATGCACCTTTTTTTATATTACTATTTTAAATAATAATACAATTATATAGTTCAAGAGTAAATTTAATTAATAAATTTTTTGGTCATTACAATATTCCCCCATAAGAAATTTCGCACTCAAAATTTTATTTTCCCATACTAGAATAGATGAGGGTAACTCTGCTTCATCAATTCTTCCAATTCCCAAATTGCTTCTTCAAACATGTGGTATTTGTACAACACATAGATGAGGGGCATTGTCTTATTTCATATAACCTTTTCCCTATGATAAATGATATTCACTGACTTCTCTTAATATGAGAGGTCATTATCCAATGGTGCCACCTTTATATTGAGTACATGAGATGGGTCATGTATGTACATCCTCACAAGTGATACATTGAATACATCATCTAAATTAGATATGTTGGGTGGGAGTGATAGTTTATAGGCCACTGCTTCTATGTGATCAAGGATCTCAAAAGGGCTGATATTCCTTGTAATAATCTTCCCTTTCATCCAAAATATCATAACACACGTCCACAGTGATATTCAGATGAATACCATATCTCTAACATCAAACTCTAGGTCTCATTGACGATTATCACCATAGCTCTTTTATCAGTGCTGAGAAGCTCTAATGTGTTATTGGATTGTCTTAACAATCACCACCATTTCTTCAACAATTTTTTGAATAAGGATTTTTCACTCCCCAATATCATCCAAACATGATGGTTTTATTGACCTCTTCCTATAATGTTCTTCATAAGGAGCAATTTTGATTCTTGATTAGAAATTGTTATTGTAAGAGATATCAAGGAGAAGAAGATAGTGATCTCAGCATCCTTAGAAGTCCATTGAAGACACTCTGAACAAGCTGTCATGTATTTGGATTGACTGCTCAGATTGGCCATCAATTTTAGTATGATAAGTCATATTGATGTTCAGATCAGTATTCAGAGCATTATGGAGACTCTTCCAGAATATAGAGGTGAATCATGGATCTCGAAGGGATATAGTTGATGGTATTACCCAATGCAGCATTAATACTTCTCTAATGTATATCCATGCCAGTTGATCCAATGTAAAATCCTCTTGAATTGTAATGAAGTGTTCAGTATTTGTAAGATGTTCAACAAAAGCCACTATATCATTGTTTCAATTGGATGTCTATGGGTGTCCGGTGACAATGTCCTTGGTGATGTATCCCCATTTACTTCTTGGTATAGGTTATGGTTGAATAATCCCCTTATACTTCTACCTCTTAACCTTCACTTGCTAACATATAAGACACATTGATGTATACCCAGTGATATTGTTCTCCAGGTTATCTACTAGAGATCTAAACACATCATTGTGTTTCCTAGGTGAATTATGAAACTAAAACCATGTGCATCATCCAAAATAAAATTCATAAACTCCATATTTGATAGAACACTTAGTACTGACTGACATCTCAAAATAATTTCTTCATTAACATTGAACTCAAATGATTTCTCTTTTCTGATAGTTTCCACATTCTTTTGAATTACCACAACACCCTTCTGAGCATCCTTTAACCTTCAAAAATGCGATGGTTGTGAAATCATTTGTGAAAGGATGGATGATGTTCCCATAATTATGATTCCCATGTCTATATTCTTCTAATATAAGAATATTGGATCCATTTAAATTTAAATCAATGATAAAATCAATGGGCCCTTTCTATATAGAGATTCTGCCACCTTGTTTTCATTCCCTGGGTAGTAATATATTGAGGAGTCATAGTCTCTTATCAATATTAACCATCTTCGTTGGAACATGTTCAGCTCTTTCTGTTTGAATATATAATTGAGGATTTTGTGATCTGTTTATATTTCACTCTTATACCAAATCAGGTAATTTTACCATATTTTTAATGTGAATATTGATGTTGCCAATTCGAAATCATGTGTTGTATTTTTTTCTCATGAAAGTTCAATTTCCTTGTAGTGTAGCCAATGGATTTTTAATTTTTAAACAACACACATCCCTGGCTCTTCATTGAAGTACAACTAAAAACCTTGAATTGTTTTCCACTTGTGGGTAGTGTGATCACGGGTGCAGTGATAATCCTCATTTTCAACCCCTTAATGCCATATTTTTATTCGAGACTCTAAGAAAACGTTACTCCCTTTTGAGTTATATTTGTAAGAGGGATTGATAATCGTGGGAATGTTCTCAAAAATAATTGATAATATCAAGCTAACACAAGGAAGATATAGATATATTTAACATATATTGGACTCGTCCGTCCCTTAATTTCATTTCACATCGAGGGATACACAGATATCCCATATTTTGTGATGCTATTACTATATAATGAGAATTCCTTCAACCAGAAATCTCACTTAATATACTTTTCATATAGACTATCTCTTCAAAAAGTCTATAGTATTGTTCTTATATGATCCTCATGCTTTTCTTTTGATGTTTAGTATATTAGAATATCATCTATAAATACTACCAAAAATTTGTTGAGGTTATCTCTAAAGACTATATTCATCAATTCCATGATGTTTTCTAGAACATTAGTGAGTCCAAAATCCCTTACTATGAATTCATAGTTCCCTTACCCTCTATGAAAGGACGTAATGGGGATATACTCCTTCTTCACCTTTACATGGAAATATCTCAACCACATATCCACCTTAAAGAAGCATTGTGCTCCACGTAGCTGATTGAACAAGTAATCAATTCTTGGAAGAGGATACATGTTCATTATCTTGATATATTAAAGCTCACGATAATCAATGTAATGGAGCATTGACCAATCAATTTTCTTGATGAAGAGGACTGATACCCCCCTTGGTGAAGCACTTGGATATATTAACCATTTATATAGATTCTACTAAATTTGTTTCTTTATTTCCTTAGGATCGACTATTTCCATTCTATAAAGTTTCTTGGTTATTAGAAAATCTGGTGGTATATGATCAATTGAGAATTCAACATCTGTTTATGAAAGAAGACTGGGAAATTCCTCAAGAAACACTTCATCAAATTCCCTCACAATATGTATGTCTTCAAGGATTGATTCTTCCATATATTCAATAATCTAAGAAAGATACATGTGCACCTAGGATAGTAATATCCAATCTTGAGATGACAGTGCTAATGAATATTTTTCCTCCTCCTTGCTCTTGTACTGAATTGGGTGGTCGATTCTCTATATGGAGTGTGATTTCCCTCTCACAACAATTTATGTTGGCCATATATAGGGAGAAACAATAGATACCATGAATTTCATAAAATTCCACTAGAGGGAGTATGTTGAGGTTCTTCGGGAAGTTAAATTCAAAAATTTTGATAGAGGGGATTAATATTCATGGGATGTAATGATTTCCCCATTTTTCATTCTCATCTGAATCTCTACTTCCATGAATTTTAGTGGTGTTGGGATAGTTATACTAAACTATTGGGATATAATAGAATTTATAGAACCATAATAATGAATTACATCATCTAATATTGAATGAATAACTAGTGTACCTATCACCGCTTCATTTTTAGTGTTCTCTTTGGTGGTAGTGATGAGAAAAGCTCCCCCTTTATCCCTTGGAGGTTGTTGGTTGCCTTTGAAGACCCTTGGATTAGGGAATTGGTTTAAAAAATTCCCTGGTTCATTTTAGTTGAAGCAATGAACAATTTTTTAAGGGTATAATAGACTGTTATTCTCTTCTATTGAAGTAGCAGGTTTTTATTTTAGGAAATTAATAGTTAGGTTCCCTTCTCTTCCACACATAAATAATTTCTTTTTCCGCTTCAGGATATTTTTAGGGTGCTTCTTTCCGCACCATTGGAATGTGGGTTGCTAGAATTTCTTATCCGCATTGGATTTATCCATCAGACCACCATAATTAAAGTCCACATTCCAATACATATCCACAAGTTTTCTAGGAGATTCATTTATCTCCATTTTGAGTTTGAGGGCACATCATAAAATTTTCTCATAGCTATCGAAGTCACAGATCACTAGATATTTCCATAGGCAATGTTTTATCTTATCAAATAAGTAGTCAACGTTGCATTTAGGGGTAACGACAAAGAAGGTGATGTGTCATGAAAGCCTTGTGATGTTTTCCTGACACTCTCTAATAGATTCTTCCTCTTTTTTTTTTGAGGGAATGAATTCCCAATCCATCTTTACTCGGAGGGTGTGAGAAAATATTAATCAAAAAACATTTTCTAGAAATCCATCAATTAAAAATCCTTGATATCTTCCTTATATTTCATATTTCTAATCAATGTCAACTATTTATTAGCTTCATCCTCCACATGTTAATCTATTAGAAGAACCTTCTCCTGTTCAGAACATTGAATAATGTAGAAGATCTTTTCAATGGGGTTGATCAATTGTTCAGTGATTAAGGGATCAGACGATCCATTGAATGTAGGAGGCCAATGTCTCATGATGCTCTCGATTACGACTTGTTTGTTCTAGGGGGGTGATCTTTCCTTTTATACTATTTTACTATTCAAAACTAGAGTTAACTGATAGAGTATCATGACAATGTTTTCAATTTCTATTCCCATCGGGTTGGGCATCTCATTAGAAGAGTCATCCCATTGATCTTCACATCGGTTATAATCTCGAGACCTCCAATTTTCTACAATTGGATGGAATAAAAGAAAATTATGGAGTAACACATAAAGGAGAACCCAATTAAAAAAAGGGATAAATTATAAATAACATTTATTTCCTTAGCTTTTGAATTTATAGTCTTTAATCTATGTTAACAATGATATAAATCCCAACATATATTCTTACGAACATTTTTTTATTCACTTAAAAATGGTTCATACTATTCTTATGAATTTAAAAATGAATATCCCCTAGGATTGTTGATCATAGATCTCTGTAAAGCCTGTTGTCATGAACCGTTTCTTGTTCTAGTCTATCTCAAAGTGGTGTTTCGGGTTTTACCCCTATATACATCTATGCTTGGGCCAACTCTACATGTTCATATCTACATAGGGATGTATTTTCAGGATAAAACATTTACTCTATACTCACCAAAATTTGGGAAGTTTTTATTATAGTTAGTCTTATCCCAAAGGATTTCACTAGGGTTCCTAATCCTAATCCCAAATATAACAAAACTTATCCTATCATACTTACTATTATATCCCTTATCTTTATTACACATTTATACAAGCTTCATTACATAAAATTTCACTTATACATCCTATAATACCGAGAGGTATAGTGTCTTTGTGGACTAGGGACATTAAATGTTATCTTATGTCAAAAAAATCAACATCGTTATTGAATAAATCTTTTACCTAAACTCAAAATTCCTTCATACTTGAATTGAAAGAGATAACCTAAGGACATACGTAAGAAAATGGTGAGCTATAAATCTAATTAAGGTAGTAAACAAGGAATAACATGAAGAATACAATACATGTTAGGAAATAGGCATATCAATGAAGCATAAAAAAACATGAATATAAAGTCATGATATTGCATTATTATTAAGACATAGATATATGGAGACAATATTTAACATGCTATTATCATGAGCCAAGTCTCATGGCAAATGAATCATGACTAAACCATCAGTGAACCTGAATTACAATGAGTAAACACTCATTGAACATGAATTATCACGAGTCTACACCCTTTTCAAATGATTTATCATAATACTATTCATTTCTCAATTCCTTTGAGAACTATCAGGGTTCACCATTTATAAACATTTCATTTCATCCATAAGTCTCCACATAGATCATACAACATGGATTCATTAAACATCAAAATTTATTCCATAGATAAGATATGTGGAAAACATAAATGTATGTCCTTAATGAACAATTACCTGTGTATATTGGTTAATACCCTTGATAGATAAATTGGTATGGTCTTCAATTACATGATGTCTTTAGTATAAAAATTTTTTGTTTAGCTTTAGAAGACTAACGACGTCAAATAGAAATCATAAAATGGGTTGATGAGATAGAATGGAGTATCTCTTAATTTATACATGAAATTTAATGTATGGGGGTCATTGAACATAACATAACAACATATGTTATGGAATATAGAATCATAATATAAATTAACTTCTTGAATGTAAATGTGGAGAGAGAAATCCCTTACTATATTTTGGAATTGTAATGGGTGTAAATGAGAGGAATTAATTAGAGATAATGGGATCTCTAATGATTAAAAATTAAGGAGGAAGTATATTGCTGGAGATAAATCATACCCTAAAATTTTTAATTTAAAAAAATAGGGCATAAAAATATAAGGAATCTTGTATAGAAATATGGATGGAAGGAAAGTGAGGATCTCTTATAAAATGATGGCATAAAAATAGCTTATTTATGGTTCAAAATGAGGGTGCATAACTAATACGTCAACCAAATAACATCATATGGATATTAATGGAATGATTATAAAATAGTAAAATTATAGCCATTTGAATTTAAAGGAAGTACTTTCAAATATGAAGCATTAATTTGAAAGGAGGATAGGAAAGTGATGGTCCATTACATGGAAGTGTGGGAATTCAATAACTTGAGGAGGGGATTCATGAGATATTGGGGAACCTTGGCGGATTATAGAGAAAAGAAGGAAGACTATGGATGTGCTCCATGGGATTTTAGTGAAATGATGTAGCATCTTGGGTGGCATTATATAAGAAAAGGGAAATTATTTTTTTAATATTTCATAAACATTGGTTTTGGAATCTATATAATTAAATATTCAAAAATAAAAACATACCCATATTTCTTGACCACATTTTTTCCAAAAGGGGAGTGGGAAAAAATATTTCATAAGGCCAACGGATGAACTGTTTAAAATATTTGGTTTTCTTATATGGAGGGGATTAACACTTTCATGGAAATCATCTAAAAAGATTAAAATATTTTATAAGCCTTGGAGGGTCTATTAAGGCACCATTAAATTGGTGAAAAAACTCCAAAATCACACTATTTTAAAGATAAAACATATATTAGCCGAATAACCCTTTCATTTTATTTTTTTACATCACTATTGACACATTATGATGTCAAACACATTGTATATTAAAAATGTGTTTACATGTTACCCAAAAATTTGACTATGTTAGAAAATAATGAAAAATTCATTATTAGATAATTTTGACATCATGAATCCAAAAATAATATTCATTTTATCTAAATAACTTTCAAAATATGAGAATTTTTACTTTAAAAAAACTAATATTTATAAAAAATTGATTTTTTTTGATAAAAATAGCATTCATACTTATTAAAAATTAAAATTATATAGAAATTGTATATCAATTTATATTTTAGTAAAAAATAATTAACTAATAATATTTTATTAAAATAATATTTAATTAAAAAATCCATTAAATCATAAAAATAGAATTCTAAAATGAATATTAACTATAAACACTATTTGTGCTTTAAAACCATATACACTGTAAAAATAATAAAATAAAAGTATATTATTTATACAAAAATAATGCACATAATCAAATTCCTAGGTTCAAGTTGGATATCCCCTTATTACACCCACATAAAACTTAAGGGGAAGGTGTGTGATGGTGACAGACTCTTGGGGTGGCTCAGATAACATCGCATAGTTAATCTCTGACTTCTACAATAGGGGGTTCTATTCAATCTTAACGTGTTAAAGCATGGATTGGGAATGGTCAAGAGAGAAGCCCTATGACACTGCATCCTTTTAGAGCTCCAAAAATTGGATTTCTATGGAGAAATTCAACTAGATCAATCCATCCCTTCCTTTCCGTCAGTAAATTTTATTTGTTAAAGCCATATATTTATACTAATCATTTTATCACTATTAAATGGAATTATAAGCAATGAAAATAAATTGAAAAACATAAAACAAAACATGTGCATATGTTTTATATAACTGGTTTTCATAATAATTAATTTTTCTAGATCAAGAGGAATTTTCATTAACAAATGTTTGGGTCATTACATTTCCTCTCACCTTGATATAAATGATGTTCTTAAGTATGATATGTATATGAAGAGTGTTAGTTTTAAATAATTAATTAGGAGATGATTTAGATAACAAATGAAAATATTATTTATGTATCCATGTTTCCATTGGTACTAGATATATATGGTTGTTTCATGGATTATAATTACATATATTGAATGTTAATAATTTTTGGGTCATTATAGTATATTTCATGGAATGGTTATGTTTCCTTTGGAATCATGGATGAAAAAACATTAAAGAAAACTCGTAGGATAATCCTAAGTATAGGAAAATGTCATATTCTATAGTAAAGAATGAAATGTGTGTTCCGAATAAAAATTTTGATGTCTAAATACTAGAAGTGGATGACATTTGGAATAGATGCATCTCGGGTTACTAACCCTGAAAATAGTTTGACAAGTATATCTAAACTATGATTCTCGGGCACATTGACTGTGACATTAAAATGCACATTTTTTTGAAATATTGGTTGAAATACTTGTGTAGATTGAAATTGTCTTTAAAAATAATCATAAAGGATTTCAATAGATTGTTATAATGGGTGACCTAGGTTAAAAAAATTGTTATAGATTGAAAATTAGTTTTCATGTTTTAGTCATCCTATTAATGATTTATTTCATTATTATACAGTTTCCCAATATGGTTAATTTTTCTCATGTTATCCTTTCTAATATTAGATGAAGGATGAAAATTGAAGTATTTTTTTAAGAATAATGTGATGAAAAAAAGAAATTACATTCATCATAATTAAAAAAATTATATGGGAGATTAAATGAAAAATATTGTGTATATTCTTACATAACACTCTCATGAAATGAGTCATATTTATATTATAGAGGAACATATGTGGGAATACAGTTCTGTCGAGACAATCATGAGGCAACATCCTCATTATTTACTGGGTCAAATGATCTACTAGTTTTTGTGAAATGGATTAGTTTCCCTAGAAAGAAATTTTACATTATCCAATTTACATATCATGAAAAATGTTCTATTTTTGTTTATCATTTTTAGGTGAATCAGGTCAATGGTGTACTTTTATCTACAATACTAGGAAATGGGATGAAATTGTATCTATAAAATGAGATGAGATTAAAAATTAGTTTTTAATAATTAATTTCCATGTATTGTTCTTAAAAAAATTTATAGTATATTCTTTGGGATAAATTATAGGAGTAATCAATCTCTTAGTACCATTGAAGAAAACAAAACAGGTCTTGCAAGGTATGTTTATTGTATTATTATTCAACATGAAACAACAGTTGACTAATTCTTTGGTGGATTAATACTAATTATCCAAATCATATTAACCATAATTTTATTTTGTATATATGAATAATTTTTTATATGTGACATGAAGGTGGAAAATAATATAGGAGTAACACAATAATATCATGGTTTTGAAAAAACAATTAAGATTGGTATCCAAGGAAATTATAAAAACCATGTAGAAATGAAGATGAATATTCATTCATGCATGAAGTATGGATAGAATTATGGAAAAAATTAACTCAAGTGAATTTGTAAATTTTTTTGGTATGGAAAGCAAGGTTATAAAAAAATTGAATATTGAAGTGATTTGAATAGACTATATCATGAATAAAACAATGAAAAAGTTCTGAAAAATCCACCTCCCACATGTCAGTGTTCCAAATGCATGGAATTTTAGTATTCTGATAACCAATGCTGATATTGGAAGCTTAATTATGTTGATCGATGTCAAAAACCTCTTAAGGTAATTAAAAATTGAAATCCCATGCAATCACTATTGCTGATGTGGTTAATGATTTGGTGAAATACAAACATAAAATTCACTCTAAAGCTGATAATTTATTAATCCATACTAGATCTACCCCCTCTTACATATCTATAAAACTTACTAATGGAAACACTATACTACCTCAAGGATCATATTTTCTATTATTAATGAAACCCAATTATGTTATGATGAACACTTCTAAAGTATATTATTATTCTCTAATTAAAGTTCATGGGAATATGCTACGTAAGTATATCATTATTGTCTTTTTAATTGATTTTGGTGTTATTTTGGGCATGTATTCCAATTATTTACATAACCCAAACATAAATTGTCTTTAGAGGGAATTTAATTTCAATATTCTGAACCAAATTATGATTTTCTACCAGTGAAATAGTAAAAATTAAAATATATGGTAAATTCCATGCATTAGATGGTCATGATTCCAATTCAAAATATATTTATATATGGGATTGTTTATAAAAATTTACATTGAAGATATGCCTATTTTGAGGATGATAGTTTATGTCCTTCTATAAAAAATTTCTAGTCCTCCAAATTGTGATTTTGAGTATTCAATAGAACTCTTACCATATGCTACTCCTATTTCAAGAAATCCTTATAGAATGGTCGCAGTTATGTTGTTGGAATTAGAGAAGCAACCAAATAAAAAATATGACTTTAAAATTGATAGAATAGGGCTTCATCAGTTCTCGAAATGTACTTACTCCCTCAATATAGTTAATTGGACATGTCTTCTATCAGCATTAGTAAAGAACAGATATTGGGTATCATTTTAGTGCAAATAATTGATCTTCTAAAGCATACTTTTATCAAGTCTTTTAAGGGAAATGATAAAAGACCCCATTTCTTAGGGAATTTATTTACCATTTATATAGAGACCATTTATCAGTGATTAAAAATCACTAATTAAATCATGCTTTATAACTACTTCTACAAGCACTAATTCAGTAACCATTTATTAGTTCTTTTAGAAGCACTAATAAATATACATTTTTTATTCTTTAAAAAGGTCTCATAAATTTATTATTTATCAGCTCTTAAAAAGCACTGATAAAGGATTTCTTTATTGTGACTTATACAACCACTAATAATTTATATCTTTTTTAGTGCATTTAGTTGCACTAATAAAGGTGAAAACTAAATGAGATGCTACAACACACTACAACACTAGAAACATGTGCAATTTGTTGTAACAACACCCTACATCATAATATGTAGTAAAAAAGTTACCAAAATATGAAATAAATAGTGAATTTAAATGGAATACAATTCCTCATAAAAATACAAAATACACAATTATAGAGTTTGTCAATTGTTTTTTCACTAAAATATATGTAAATTTTGAATAAAAATGTGAACTTGGAGTCACACCAATCACACCGTGAGTTGAACATAGGTTTAAATTATTATTACACATTAAAAATGACTTATAGATCATTTTCTAAGTGTACCAAAAGAATCTGAATGTTTTTTCCCAGTTTTGATTATTTCAGTTATGTTTTATATTAAAATTAATGTCATATTGGACTAATAATAATCACCTTCAGTCATTCCTATCGCACTCTACGTCAGATTGATGTGTGACTAATTCACACACATAAAAATGACTTATGTATAATTTTACTAATGTTAAATAACAATTCAATTGTGTTTTCTAGGTTTTTATTAGGTCAGTAGTTATTTCCACAATATTAATGTCAATTTTGTAGATAGAGATTTATTTTGAGTCATACCGGTCACATTGTGCATCAGATTATGGTGAGGCTAATTTATACGTATACCGAATGACTCATGGATCATTTTCCTAATGTATCAAAACAATCAGAATTCATTCTCTTATATTTGAGTATGCCACATGTGTTTTGTACTAAAATGTCATTATAAATTGGAAAATGAACGTTGATCTATATAGGTGGAATCAGGTGTGGGTTTGATATGTGACTCATTTATACAAATCCAATAATAATTATGAATCATTTCCAAAATTATCATGACAATATGAACATGTTTTTTTAGTTTTTAGTGAGTGACACTTTTTGAATTAAAATATGAATTTGAATGTGATAAATGAAACTCGAAGTCATACCGGGTACACCATACCTTATATTGAGGTATGACTGATTCCCACATGTCAAAAATGAATTATGGATCATTTTCCTAATGTTCTATATTAATCAAAATTTGTTTTTTCACTTTTGATAATGTTAGTTGATTTTATTACATAAATTGTTGTTAATTTTTAATAAAAATACACATTTGGAGTCCTACTAGTTACATCATACAATAGACTATGGATGGATGGTTTATACACATTCCCAATGACTCATTAACCATTTTACAAATGTATTAAAGCAATAAAAATTTGTTTCCTTGGTATTGAGTACACCACTTTTGTATTTTCAATAAAATGACATTTTCAACTAGAAACACACACTTTGAGCCATATAGGTGGGATAATGTGTTGGATAGACATTATATTGATTCATACACATTGTAGATGAATTATAAACCAATGTACCAAATTATCCATACAATACTAGTTTGTTATCCATATTTTTAGAGAGTGACACATTGAAATACCGATTTTAAACTAATAACAGACACATAGAGTTATATCAGTCACACCATGCATCAAATTGAGGTGCAGATAATTCCTATAGAAAAAATTAAATATGTATCATTTTAAAAAAATCAAATAATTGAATGGACTGAATTTTCACTTTTTTTAGTATGTTAGATTTTGTTTCACTAAAAATAGTATCATTTTTTGAATAAAAATATACCCTTGGAGTCATATAGGTAACACCATGCATTGTATTGTGGTGGTGCTGATTTATATATGTCCCAAATGACTCATGGATCATTTTATGAATCCATTAAAACAATCATAATGTCATTCCATGGTTTTGAGTACGCAACATGTGTTTTTTTACTAAAATGTATTCTTAATCTAGAAACACACACTTTGAGAAATATAGCTAGAATAATGTGTGGGTAGGACATGTTATTGATTCATACATGTCACAAATTAATTATAAATCATTGAAAAATTATCAATAAAGATTATAGAAAGTTTTCGTTGTATTTAATGAGTGATGCTTAATTGTATTAAAATATCCATTTTAAACTGATAATGGACACTTTGAGTCAAAACAGTAACACAATTCATCATATTGATAGGTAGATAATTCCTACATTTCACCAATGACTTATGGATCATTTTCGTATAGTATGAAAATAATATGAACCCATTTTCTTTTTTTGGATTATATCATTTGTTTTTTTCACAAAATAATAATAATAATTTTCAATAAAATGATGCAATTTGAGTCATAACAGTCACACCATCAATCAGATTGATATGAAGATGATTTCTAAAAATCAAAAAAGACACAAGGATCATTTTCCTAATGTATAAAAACAATAAAATGAATTTACTCATTATTTGGTGAGCCACTTCTTTTTTTACTAAATTTTCATTTAAATTTAGAATCATGAAATTGAATCCATACTGGTGCTATCATGTGTGGGTTTGACTTGAGACTTATTCATAGACATAAAAAAAGAATTATGAAATAAGTTCCCAAATTATTAACACAATTTCATCATTGTTTCATTGTTTCTAGTTAGTGACCATTTCTTGTCCTAAAAAGTGAATTTTAAACTAATAACATACACTTAGAGTCATATCAGTCACACTGTGTGTCAGATTGAGTTGTAGGTATTTTAAAACACATCAAAAATGAATTATAGATCACTATCCAAAAGTAAAAAAAATAATCTGATTTCATTTTCTTAGTTTTGATATTGTTAGTTATTTTATTCTCTAAAATAGATGTCAATTTTGAAAAAAAAGATACAGTTGGAGTTATATCTGTCACATCATACAGCAAATTGAGGTGATGCTATGTCTTACACATCCTAACTGACATATGGATCGTTTTTTAAGATATCAAAACAAAAACAAAAATTACATAGATTTGATTATTCCACTTTTTTACTGAAATGTAATTTTATATTGGATACCCCCACTTTGAGCGATACATGTTGAATTCTGATTGGGTTTGACATGACAATGAATCAAACAGGTCACAAATTAATTATTAATCATTGTAACAAATTATCAATAAAATACAAGAACATTTTCTCTACTTTTAGAGTGTGAAACATTTTTATTAAAATGTCAATTTTGGACTAATAATATACTCTTTGACAGCAACCCTACAAGAAGACCATAATATATAAAGGTTTGTTTTCATTACATATTTTTTTATATACCTTATAACATAAGAAGTTTATTACACACATATTTATTCAAAAAAACTAGTTTGATTATAAAACTTTTTGATGAATGGGAGTTGTATAGATGTTTCCTCAATAACACTACAGAAGATTTTGAAGCTTCCAATATAAAATTATTTTACTGGTGTGCTACTAACCTGTATAAAATCCCAAAAATGAGTCTGAATAAAATTATTTAAATATTTCAAAGGAAAACCTTGCATGATGGATCTTATCTTAATTGAAAAGAGTTTTGTGAACATTAAAAAAATTATTTGAAAACAAAATCATGCTATAATCCTCATCTACATAATTTCCCGATAATTTTATTGTTTGCAAGCCAATAATTCTTATCCTCTTCCACCGTGGTCTCCACTTCAGTCTTCACCACAGCCACCAAATCCATGAAAATATCTAATTCCCACTCCACCTCTAACTTTTCCAGGGCCTTCACTTCCACCTCCACCTTCTCCTCAAAACTACCTCCACCTCTACCTCCACAATTTCCCAATAATTTTATTATGTGTTGGCTAGACCTTCTAAAAAAATTGATTTCATCCATTATTATTCTCCCTGGTAAAGAGATCCACAAGAATATATAAGAATTTTCATAATAATTCAACACACCAAGAATATCGTTCGAAGTTCATATATCATACCTGATCACAAATATTGTACATAATCACCTTAATTTATTATTGGCATACATTCTGACAAAACATACATTTCCCAATCATCTATAAATATTTATTTCATATTTTGAGTAACTAGGTTGTCGCAAATATTCAGATTAATGATAAAATATATAAATAAATGAATTTAAAATATTTATAATTAAATTTTAATTACCATTATAAATTACATATTAGGGGATGTTGGTCTTTCTATGATTTATGATTTCTATCATAAATTTAGAAGCATAATATCCATAATAAATATCATTATTATATTATAGAAAATTTAGAAACATTAAAAAAAATATGTAAAATAATATTAACTATTTTGATAGTTAAATGTTCATATATATATATACACCTTAATTTTTTCAATATATATTAATAAATAGGCTTTATCACTTTAAACACCATCTTCATTCCCTAATGTTGATATATTATGATACCACCATATCATAAAAAATCATGTTAAAACATAGACATAACATGAATTTAGGTTTTTACCTATAAAATATGGATTGTGGCGTATAACATATTCAAAATATATATCATGTGTGGTTGGTTGGCTGCATATGCATGAAGTGGATACATAAAACATATATTCTGGTGTCCATATTGATTCTTATCAACATCCAATGAATCCTAAAAAACCAAATCAATTATGTAACGAAAAAATTAGAAATATGTTTTATGTGATTAGATTATAGAGTTTTACCTTTGTATTATAAGAATAAAAAACAGTATTTCTTCTGATTCTATTTTATTAAACACTTTGAGTAAATCCTCTTTTTTCTTTTTAATTGAATACTCATTCAATCTATGTTATGGTGTAGAAAAAATACAAGGATTAATGGATCCAAATCATATTTCATGTGATCCACCGTTTATAATGTTTTGATATAAACACCTATACAAAATATAAATAGTTATTAACTTTAATAAACATATTAGATCACTAATTGGACAAATTTTTTATGAAAATGTACCTTATATGTGTATTCAAAACTATGGCACAAAGCCATTCATGCTTGAGAATCTTAGTTGATGTCTTGAGACTAGTTACATTTTTGAAGGGTATCCATATATTTTTTCTTTATATTCAATGTTAGACATTATTATATATTTAAATGTGGTCTCTGTAAGATTTTTTAATGATAAAAAATGAATATATGGGACTAGTGTGGTTAAGGTACTCTTGGAAGGTCGTTTTGTTTCCTTGTTTGATTCACAATATTTTCTTTATTCCACCATTCATTTCTCCAAATCTAAATCCATCTATAACGTCATACCACACATCAGGAATCTTACCATAAACTGATACCTGGTTTTATAATGAAGAAATTTGTTAAATGCATATTTCAGGTATTATTATAAGATTAGATTCCCTTTCCATGAAATTTCTTACATTAGCTTCGACCATTATAATATCGTGACTATCAATCAGAACATGCATCCTAAAAATAGGTTCAGAAGCTACCTCAATCCCTACTATAATGTGAAATTTGTGTAGGACTTGGTTATGTATCTTGTCTCTTAGGATATTATAAACTATACCCATTCCAACATGGTCATACGTTGGTGTTGATATATATAAATCTCATAAAATGGTACCTTTCCCAATGTCAGTAATATAAAGTTATCAGATGTTATTTGATTCACATTTAAGAGAAAGAGTAATGAAAAAATTGATTACCCCATATAAGGAATGCGATTGGGAGAATCACCAGCCTCAAAGCTAGTGGGTTCATTTGGTCAATGTGCCGATATTTTTTAGATCGTTGGTTTACATTGATGCTTTTTATCCATTGGTATTCCAAAACAACCTACAAAATAATTTATTGAAGTTATTCTATTTCAATATGAGATCTTCTCACCATATTATATTTATCTTCATGTTGTTTTATCTTCTCGAAATATGTTTGAGGTGGAAATCTAATTCATATCCGTCTAACATGATCATATTGTTCATGCCGCGTAAAATCTACTGAAGTTAGATTTTCTTCTAGTACGGTCATTTATGATTCTTATATCTGAACCACATAACAAAAGAACATAAATAATCATTTTATCAAATTTTCTTAAAATGAATAAATAATTACAATTATTTCATACTTACACATTCTACCCATACTTTTTTGTGTTTTCATTAATTAATTTACCTTCATTATTTAGACCAACCACCTTACATAGCACAAGACGTGGGATGGATGTGGCCTTAGATATTGACACATAAATATTTATATAAACAAAGTAATATATGTTGTTTCATATCACATAATTAGAATATTATTGTTGATTTTAAATATATAAATATTTCTTATCTAATAATGCATAGCACATACTTGCTTTTCTATAGGAGTACATTGGTTTTGATGCATGTTCTATATTTTTAGAACTATTTTTCTATTTCATAAAATGCAAATTTTGAATATTTTTGGATAAAATAAATAATTTCATATAATATAGTATAAACTAAAAAGCACCTCAATTGATTTCTCATTGCGACGATTGATGAATTCACTCCCTGATTCCTACTTTATTATGTGTACATAACTATATTGTGGATTGGACATTATTTTCTCCTCAACATCCTTAATATTTAACTTCTTATTAAGTGTCCATACACCTCTATGGTATTTTACATCATCCATTAATATAAATTTATTATCGAAATATTCTAAATTAAATGTAGTGTGTAGGAAATAATGGAAATTAAATCATTGTTTTATTATATAATTTTATAGAAAATTAATGTAATTATATTATAACATTACCATTATATATATCCAAATTATTTCCTTCATTAATGCTTGGATACCGAATAATGAATCAATATCAATCAGCAGACTCATACTCATTTCGGCCCTGAAATAACTAATTAACATTGTATTTTTGGGGTTAATAGGCTTTCCACATTGATTCCATCCAACATCGAATTTTATTCTATATCATCATGCCTTGATAATTTAATTCACCATTGTGATGTTGCATTGTTGTTTTTTTTCATCAACATGTGGTCGATCCCCTAATAATTCTTCAGTTTTATCATCGAAACCAAGTTCATCCATAGTATAGGTAACATTATCATGTGAAAAAGAAATTGTTTACATAGGTATCTGAACATTTAATTATTCATGAATAATAATTATATAAGACACTCTATCTATACATATCTATATATTCATACATCATGCATGAAAAGTAAGACTATCTTGAACATAGGTAATATACTTCAATACACTAGAAAAACTAACCATCACTACCTTTATTTTATCTGTTCTCAGAAGATGATTGTCTTCTATATCTTGTTGATGGATTGGAGTCCCTATTTAAATATAACCTTTCTCCGATCATTGTTGTTCAAAATTTCTTCGATGTCATACCACCCAAACAATTATTATGGAATTTTTTTGTACATCCGCCTATGTTTCATGAATTACTATAACCAAAATTCATCTGATATAGTATACTAGTAATCATTTTGGATGAAATCATAACATTGTAGTTCAAGATTCATATAAGAGGTGATGAATGACTCTCAAGGAATAAAATACAATAATAACTATTATAGATATGAATGTTATGTTTCCACCGAGGATAAAATTTAACATAAATACAATTTTAATTATGGATTCTACCATATTACATTTCCAAAATATAGGAATGAACATTCAAATCGTTAAGAAGGCCACTCAAATTAATTTAATTGTTCCAACAAACACTTATTATTTATGACTTCCACAAAAATGATACGTTTCTTGGTAGGATATAGAGGAGACACAAACTTAAGGTGATTTTGATTTCAGAAATATAGGAGAGATTGAAAACTAACTATTTCATCAATCATCAAAGAGAATGTATCATAAAGATAATGGCGACAAATGGCCTTGAGAGCTCAGATCATTGTGTGAAGATTACCAATGAGATTCATATTATATCACTCATCATAGTGGTATTATAATCCATTAATGCTTAATCATGGATTTATAATTGGATCCAATGTGACCACACTCAAAATAAAAGTAATTTTTTATGAAGTGTTTTCAAAAGTAACTGAGTGAGTCATATATGAAAATGAATATCCAGAAACAAAAAAAAATACATTCATTGTCTTTTCATTAATTTTTCAGTGTTCTTTTTTGTGTTCTTGGGAAATTGTAAATGAGGAGGATTAAAGGGTGAAAGAGTTGAATACTGAGTTTATAGATGTGGTGTTTAATTCCATGTCAATATCTTGGATATAGAATAATGAATACAATCTGAGTAGTGGTATGTCCTCCACTTTGGGGAAAATAGCTTTTTGTGATGGGCTATTTGTGACGGGATTAATTCCGGTCACAGATAGTCCATCCCAGAGGTTGTTTGCGACGAGAATTCAGGTACCATCGCAAAAGTAATGCGTGGTTTAGCGCGGGCTGTGCACCAAATAAAGGGGTAGTTATTTGCGACATGGGGATTCCCCCGTCACAAATAGTGCGTCGGTCAGAGGGTGTTTGCGACGGAACCTGTCACAAATACCAGTGGTGGTAAATATGTTTTTATGACGGGATGTTGTACCGTTACAAAAAGTGTGTTGGCAGGAAACTATTGACGATGGGTCCCATCGCAAATACCTTTTAAACCGCCGACAATAATTTTTGCGGGCTAAGTTACTTGCGACGAGTATCTCGTCGCAAATAGTACCGTCACAACTAATATAACATATATAAACCTCCCTTTTTTAATTCATTCTCTTCCTCCCAATTCTCACTTTCTACCTCTCTCTAAACTCTATTTTTTGAGTGATAATTTCTACAAGTTATTTTTTTACGAATAAGTTGTGATGTTGTGTACATCAATAAGAGATCATGTTTAATGGTACTTATATTTTATTTAATTAAGTATTTATTTCATTTTTGATGTTAATTTTATTTATTATTGATTAGATGTAATTAAAATAGATTTAAATGGGTTTGTTACAAGAATTTATTTGTAATAACAAATTGAAATTATTAGTACTAATTCTTAATAATAATAATTAGAAATTAGTAATAATTAAAAATATTACCGAAAATTAGTATTGTATATAAATAATTTCCCGTAATTAATAATTAGTAGTTGTAAATTGTAGTTATTAATAGAAATTAACGCTATTGGGTAATAATTACGGGTAATCAGTAATAATTATGGGTAGTTAGTAATAATTATTCGTAATTAGTAGTAATTACGGGTAATTAGTAATAATTACGAGTAATTAGTATTAATTGTGTGTAATTAATAATAATTACGGGTAATTAGTAATAATTAGGGTTACTTTTTATAAATTACGGGTAATTGGTAATAATTAGGGGTAATTAGTAACAATTAGGGGTAATTAGTAATAATTAGGGATAATTAGTAATAATTAGGGGTAATTAGTAATAATTAGGGGTAATTAATAATAATTAGGGGTTATTATTAATAATTAGGGATAATTAGAAATAATTAGTTGTAACAAGTAATAAGTAGGACTAAATAGTAATAATTAGGGGTAAATTGGAATAAGTATGCCTAAATAGTAATACGTAGGACTAAATAGAAATAAGTAGTGTGAATTAGGAATTTATAGAATAATTAAGAATAATTATAAATAAATAAAAATTATTAATAATAATTAGGAATAATTACTAATTATTTAGAATAATTACTAATAATTAGTAATAATTACTAATAATTAATAATAATTACTAATAATTATTACTAATTGCTAATAAATACAAATAATTTGTAATAATTAGTAATAAAAAATAATAACTAGTAATAATTAATAACAATTAGTAATAATTAGTATTAATTAATTATAATTAGTCATAATTAGTCATAATTACTTATTAATAGAAATAAATAGTCATAATAACTAATACATAATATGAAATAATCATATTTACTAATAAATACCAATAAATACTAATAATTACTAATAATTAGTAAAAAATAGAAATAAATAGTAATAATTATTAACAATTTGTAATAATTATTACTAATTAGTAATAATTAGAAATAATTAGTAATGATTAGTAATAATTAGTAATAATTAGTATTAACTAGTAATAATTTTTAATAATTAGCAATAATTAGTAATAATTAGTTATTATTAGTCATAATTACTAATAAATAGTCATAGATAGTCATAATTACTAATTAGTACTAATTATTAGTAATTATTATTAATTATTACTAATTATTACTAACTATTACTATGTATTACTAATTATTAGTCATAAATCGTCATAAATAGCCATAATTAGTCAAACATAATCATAATTAGTAATAAATATTAATAAAGAGTCATAATTACTAATAAATATTAATAAATACTAATAAATACTAATAATTAGTAATAAATACTAATAAATACTAATAAGTAGTAATAATTAATAATAAATACTAATAATTAGTTATAATTTGTAATAATTAGTAATAAATAGTCATAATTACTAATAAATACTAATAAATAGTCAAAATTAGTAATAATTAGTAATAAAGAGTCATAATTACAAATAATTAGTAATAAATTGTCATAATTACTAATAAATTGTTATAAATAGTCATAATAACTAATAAATAATAATAAATTATCATAAATACTAATAATCAGTAATAAATACAAATAATTATTAATAAAAACTAAAAAATACTAATAATTAGGATTAAATACTACTAATTACTAATAATTTGAAATAATATGTAATAATTACTAATAATTTGTAAAATATACTAATAATTTGTAATAATTAGAAATAATTACAAATAATTAGTAATAATTAGTTTTAATTGGTAATAATTAGTAATAATTAGTAATAATTAGTAATAATTAGTAATAACTAGTAATTAATAGTAATTAATAGTAATAATTACTAATAATTAGTAATAAATATCCATAATTACTAATAATTATTAATAAGTAGTCATAAATACTGATAAATAGTCTTAAATAGTCATAAATACTAATAAATTGTCAAAAACAATAATAATTAGTAATAAATACTAATAATTAGGAATAAATTGGAAGAAATAATAATAAATAGTAATAAATAGGATTAAATAGTAGTAAATAGCTAAAAATATGCAAAAATATTAATAATTAATAATAAATAGGAATAAATAGTAATAAATAGTAATAAATAGTAATAAATAGGAATAATTAAGAATAATTTGGAATAATTATGAATAAATATGAATAAAATTGAATAATTAGTAATAAATATAAATAAATATTAATAAATATGAATAAATAGGAATAAATAAAAATAAATTGAAATAAATAGCAATAAATGGAAATAAATAGGAACAAATTGTAATAAATAATAATAAATTGTAATAAAATATTAATAAATAGTAATAAATAGTAATAAATGGTAATAAATAGTAATAAATATTAATAAATGTAAAAAATAGTAATTAATAGTAATAAATAGTAAATAATTATGAGTAATTAGAAAACATTATGAATAAATTGGAATAAATAGGAATAAATATGAATAAATAAGAATATATGGGAATATATGGGAATAAATAATAATAAATAGGAATAAATATGAATAAATATTAATAAATAGGAATAAATAGGAATAAATATGTATAAATAGAAAAAAAAAATAAATAGAAATAAATAGAAATAAAACTAAATTAGAATAAATAACAATCGTTGTACATAAGAATAAATAGAAATTACAATCAATATAAATTACAATAAATAAATATTTCATAAAATAGGAATAAATTGGAATAAAATTGATTCGAATAAATAGGAATAAATAAGAATAAAATCAATTTTAATAAAGATGAATAAATAGGGTAAAAAATTAACCATAATAAATTGGAATATATAGGATTGACTTGTAATAACATTGCACAGTTTCAAGTGGATTGAAGGAACTCCTTTTGCTCTATGTCTTTTCTCCATTCAACAATCACCGACTCATAACATTATGAAAAGAATGATTTTATGTATGCATATCCAATCTCGTATGCACGAGTTTGAATATGCATTTGTAGGACAAAAATTTTCAAATTGTTTTTAGTTGGTGACAGTTGCAAGAAGATGATTCATTGACGAAAAGGGGACTATTCTATCAGACAAATCATTTACTTGTAACTTTTTCCCACTGAAATCATGATGACGAATCTGGTTGGAGGTAATCTTATACATTCATGTATGCACGAGAATGAATATGCATACCTCAGATCAGATTCTTCATTGTGATTTCAGTGTGATAATGTTGGAAGTAAATGAGTCGTCGAACAAAAGAGATGTCGTCAATCCACATGAAATTGTGTCGCATGTAAATATTGGTAATTATTACGAATTTTTTGTAATTATTAATCTTATTTTTTTAGATAATGTTTTTATAATTTCAAATTATTCAAAAATATAAATGATTTTATATTTTTTAGTAAAATATGGAAGAAGAATGTCGACAATAGATATTATTAGATTATCTCAAATGGATAAAATAACAATAAAATCCAAATACGTCTAGTTTTAATCCATTATATTTTAAGGGTGTTTACATTTTCTTATCATTTGGGTCATCAAAACAAGAATATTTTTTAGAAGTCACAATAATGGGTCCTTGTAAAAATATTTCTCTGAGAACATTTGGCATATTTGATAAGGTTGGGGGGACATCTATTGTTGTTTGGTTTTCAACCAGATTATGATTTTTTGTATAAAAACAGAAAATGTGGGTCTAGAGCATGATACAAATATCTTTATTCTAGATCAATCAGGGTTTCAAAGAATTTTACATGATTTTGGAGGACAATCTATTCAATAAACTAAAACCAAAGATGATATTGATTTAACTCATGAGTTGGCACCATCCAAATTTTATGAGTTGTTGAGGACTGTTAAGGATGCGGTATATCCTGGTTTCTTGATTAGAAAATTAGAAGTGGTTACAATATTTATAGATATTAAAATAGAAAATGCAATGTCAAAAAACTGTTTTGATTGAATATTTTCTTTTTTGAAAACACTATTACCAGAATGAAATTTGATGCATGTAAATTAATAATTAGGGAAAGATGTTAGTTCATAATCTGGGCCTTATTTATCGGAAGAGTCATGCATATCCAAATGATTTCTTCTTATATTCAGGTAAAAATGATTCGTTATATAATTGTCCCACATGTGGAAAATCAAGGAATAAAGAAGCTCAACTAGAGTAGTCCAGATCGATTCCTCAAAAATAGTTGTGAAATTTTCCCCTTACATGAATGCTATGGAAATTATTTTTGTCTCAGAACACAGCGTCAATGGTGTCATGGTAGAAAACCAAGATTTGAACTGATAAAAGAATGAATCACCCATCTGATGGTGATTCGTGGTAACATTTTTTCCTCCTGGATCTATGTTTTTATTTAGAAGCTTGAAAGGTGAAATTGAGTCTTTCTACTAACAGTTTCTGTCCATTTGGTTCTTTTGGTAGTCGGTATACATGTTGTCCTACCTTTCTTACTCCGTAAAATTTACCTCCATGGATGTTGATGAAGGAGCCCTATATCTTTTTGACCTTACTAATCACAGGGAATCCAATATAATATTGTATTTTATTTGAATCCATTGATTGAAGAGTTAAATGCATTGTAGAGTAATGGTGTTAGTACCTATGATGTTGTTGGGAAACAAAATTTTATATTGTAATCTGCATTGATGTGGATGATTAGTGAATTAATAGTATATGGCATGTTATCTGACTGGAGTACCAATGGTCTGAAATCTTGTCCTTAATCTATGAAATAAAATAACACCTTTATGCATATTAATTGATAAAAAATGTGCTATTTTGACCGTCATCGCAGATTTCATCCAACTGATCATCCTTTTCAGAGGAACTAAACACATTTAAGAAAATTACAATTAAAAGTCATTATCCTCCAAAAATTATCTTAGGTACAGAGTTGAAATCTGTTATATTTTCATTACCTCCAATCACATTTTTGACAACACTAAACCAAAAAAAATTCATGGATTTGGGAAAGAACATAATTGGATTAAAAGATGCATTTTTTGGGATCTTCTATAATGGTCAGATTGGTTGTTTCACCACATGTAAGATGTCAAGAATATTGAGAAGAACTATTTTGTTAATTTATTTAATATAATTTTAGATACACTATGTAAGTCCAAAGATACTATTACAACATGATTAGATCTTTCACAAATTTTTAGGCGACCAGAACAAAAACTATTTGTTATTTTCAGATCACAGAGGTTAATAAAGCCCAAAGTATCATATACACTTCCCATAGATATTATCTTATTATTTTTTCAGGGGATATCATATTTGAGACTTCTAGATGGCTATGCTTTAAATTTGGGCAGATGTGTTAAGAATGATTATATTACCAGATTAAAAGTCATGATTACCATGTTATAATGGAAAGAATTATGCCGATTGCAGTCAAAGGTTTTTTTTAATTCTAGGATTTGGGATTCGAAAACCGTCATATCAAATTCATTTCGAGACATTAGTGTAGAAAAACAGACTACGATGTTCTATGAAAACTGGAAGAAGATGTTGGTGTAATTATATGTAAACTATAAAAAATCATTTTGTTATCATTCATGGACTCAATATAACATCTGATAATACATTTTTCACATGACGATAAATATAGAGGTCTAGTAAATTTCTGACAGATGTACCCATTCGAGGGATTCATGTAGAAATTCATGAAAAATTTACGTAACAAAGAATCAGTTGAAGGCTAAATTGCTGAAGATTATTTTAATGAGTAATTTTCTTTTTTCTACTATTATTATTTTGATTCTGAATATCCCCCAATACACAACCACATGATATGGAATTAGGGTAATGTTAATGAAGAAATGGATAATCAATTATTTGTTTTTAATAAGCTAACTCTTGGCTTTGGTGGAGTTCGTGAACGACAGATTTTAGAAGATGAACATCAAAGAGATCATACATAAGTTCTCATCAACTATGAAGAAATGATGTCATTTGTAATATGATTGCTTCAATCACTTATTCTATAATTTCTGTTACAGTATGTAATGATATTTGTTTGTATGTTATATGTTAATCATATCAAGATATAACTTCCACAAATTACAGCTGCTTCTCTTGAAGAACGTAGAAAAAAAATTTCTCAATCGATTCAAAAATTGGTAACTTATATTATTGATGATTTAATTTCAATTCTATTTATTATTTATTATATTGATAATATTTTATAAATTTTCATGTGTCTCAACATGCTGATAAAATTGGTATGAAAATGGGTATACTGAGGAACCCACCTTCCAAAATTATTAAATCTTATATTGAATATGTGGTTAATGGTTTTCTATTTCTTACACATGCATATCGGGAATCAAAAAAACAATGAAAAATGGAGTTTCTTTAAGAAGATCGCATCATAGAGAAACTGAAGATGATTTTTATAGGATTTGGATGAAATTATTGAGTTATGTTATCTTGGACAAAATTGCATAATTTTATATAAATGTTGATGGATGGATGCTGAGAGAGGATTTCATGTTCATCCGACTCCTGGAATCATTGATATTAAATATAAAAAATTCCTTGTAGTAAATGAATTCTTTTTACAGGCTTAATAGGCACATAAAATTTATTACACAAAGTACTATGCAACTTTATGAGGCTTGAGTGATTGGTGGAGCATAATAAAATGAAATATCCAGAAAATCAGATTATATTAACTGAATTTTGTTACACTGAAGTGGAATAAATTAAAATTTTTCAAGAGACTACTCAAAATTCATATTTTTCATTCAGAGTTGTGAATATCGATGTTGACACCCCACATTTATGGATTGATGGTGACGAAGATGTTACTGATGTTAAAAATGAATTTTAAATGTTAAGAGCTGATTAAACTGAAACTCAAATGGAAATTATTGATTCCAAAGAGGAATATGAAGACATTTAAATCCTCAGATATGAAGATAATGATTAAATAGAACATTGAAATAGTTAAATTCTAGTTGTAATCACAACTAATATATATCTATATATAATAGTTATCTTTAACAATCAGCCAACAACAATCATTTTGTCTTTTAGATGGACCCTAATCTATTTTTCATGTAGTAGGAGGCTGAGCTACATTTGGAAGAGGGGGATTTTTGATCATCTGACCCTCAGCCTACTAGCGATTCAGGGGTTACACCGAGGGGGTGTAGTCATGCGTGACTATTGATTCCTGACCATATTCTCGAGTTACGTCCACATATTCGCTTCGATCAACTCACGTGTAGGTATGGTAAAATGTATATTCTAGTTAGGATTATTTAATTTATTTATATATATAGTAGTTGTTTGATTATTTATTCTTTTTTAAATGTTTTTCACATGTAGCTGTTGGATGGGTGGGTGATATCATTCACAGTTATTTTTCTCAGCCTTGGATCATATGGGAACATATTCCCATTGATGTGCAGCTCAGGATGTTGAATCATTGGTTGGTACATAAATAAATAATATTTATATTGAAATTTATTTTATTAATAACTTGATATTATAAATTATTTTAGGGTTTATAGTATCGCATCGGTGATAGCATGTGTGATTCTATACACACAAAATGCTATGTTTCTATGCGTGACTATTTCCATAATTTTTTTCACAATTTGAGAAGGACAACCATTAATAAAGAAGGAGTGATTGAATTTGATTAGTCATGTAGAGCCCACAAAACAGAGTACATTCATCTCACATTTGGGAAGGATTATGTTTACAATATTTGGGTGGTGGATTTTAGAGGATATCTTCAGTGGGTCGGTTGAATTGGGGGAGAACGTATGTGACGCATCGACATGGAATCCATACATTAAGTACGTATAGAGAGAATATGGTAAGTATCTTTTTTAAAAAAATTATATAACTTAAAATATAAGGAATTTATTTTTTATTTCTATATGTAGTAGAGCATCTCAATATTACAGAGTACATTGTTTATCTGAGGATGTACTGTGATTCATCCACTAGAGAGATTAGTGGTGATATCCAGCGTTTGATTGTGGTTAGTATTATTTTTTCAGATTGATTATCAACTGTATATAATATTTTCACAATTTTAATTTCAAATTGGAATTGAAGAGGTCATATGAGGATACAACCTCTCACACACAGGCGATAGTCAGGATAAGATGACTGATCTGACCAGTTCCCGCCAATTTGATGATGCATCATCGATGCTGGCGACTTAGTATGGTATTTTGAAGGGTTATGTAGATGGTATCATCTCTCATTTGAATCTCGGTACTTATTATGGAACTTTTGCGATGTCGGCGTCTAACTAGAGAAAAGCTTATGGAGAGGCATCAACTTCTGCCTCATGGTATTTGTAACAGTTTCCAACTCTGAATGATCTTATAGAGATTATGCAGAAGCAGCATGAGTAGATGTGTCTGTAGGAGCAGCAACATCAACATGAAGAAGATATGTGCCAATGGCAGTAGCCTCATCATCATTAGCATCACCAGTAGAAGGAGTACATGCATCGTTTGACTCGTATTTTAGGGATAAAGCTTCATCCACCATATCCTACAACTTATCCCCCTCCACCAGAAGAAGACCGAAGTGATTTTTTTTAAATTTAGAACATTTGAATTCATGATTTTTTGTAATATGAACTATATATAGTTTTTGTCTATTATATTGGTGTGAATATTGCATATTTCTTTTAATATTTAATTATTTCATATTCGTATTATATTTTATAATATTATTTTATTTTTAAAATAAAAATAATTGTAATATATTATGATTTTTTATATTTATTTTGTGAATATTAAGAATTTTAATATTTTTTATTTTCTTAATAGTTTAATAATATTAATATTATTATTTCATTAATCATAATTTTATTAAATATATATTTTTGCTATTATATTTTTTAATGACTTTTTATTTTACTAATAATAATAAAAATAATAATTGATGATTTTTTTATATTTTTTGGAGAATATTTTGAATTTTAATATTTTTTATATAATAATTTATTTAATAACATTTAGATTATTTTTTTAATAATCATTATTTAATAAAATATATAATTTTTTACATCATTTAGTATTTGGTACAAGACTTGTTGCGGCGGGAAGCCATCATAAATAGTTTAAATATATATATTTTTTAAAAGTATTTGCGACGAGCTCGTCATCCCCTCACAAATAATATTTATGACGAGGCCATCACAAATGGATTTTATATATAATTTATATAATCAGATAGATATTTGTGATGGGAAAGTTCCCCATTAAAAATAGTATTTGCGACGGGCATGTGGCAAAATATTTATTTACATATATTGTATAAAATTGGAGACTTATTTTTTACGGGAAACATTCAAGTCACAAATATTATTTTTTGTGACGGGCCCATCGAAAAAATAATATTTTTGACACCGTTTTCATTAACGGGTTATTTGAGATGGGACCCCATCACTAAAGCTTATTTGTGATGGGATCCCATCTCAAATACCTCTAATTCCAGTAGTGTTGAAGGAAATTTGTTACTAAAATGGTAGGGGGACACTAGTTGGAAAGAGATAATCCAATCCATCATTACGAAATGGAATGAAATCAACCATATGAGGATAGTTTAAATAAAGGTTTTGATGCTTA
Organism: Viscum album; assembly: GCA_963277665.1. Lineage (NCBI taxonomy): Eukaryota > Viridiplantae > Streptophyta > Magnoliopsida > Santalales > Viscaceae > Viscum > Viscum album. Next base: position 733,770,129 of record OY728152.1, on the reverse strand, counting down.
GTTTCATTGTAGTATTGAACTAACATATCTCTATTTAATATAGTAATATTTTTCATTAAAGATTCATGTAATAGTGGTTTTTTATGCATGTAGTATATTGTATTGTATATCTGTCTTAAAAAATTGAATCTATATATACAAAAAAATATTTTTGAAACCATTGGCCCCTTTTTATGAAAATTTATTTATGTTTCATATGAAATTTCTTTTTTTATTATTCTTTCATAATTGTATAGAGAGATGTAGTTCTATGTGGTATCCTATGAATATGGAATGAGTTTAAAGAGTATTCTTGTCATCGTGTATGTATAGGTAATGTATATATATATATATAATATTATCGGAAATAAAATTGTAACTAATTAGTATTTTTTTATATGATTTCTTATAGATAATTTTGATGTTAATTATATTATTAATAAGTGCTAATATCAATCCTAGATGAAATATCATATACTCATAAAAAGTAATAAGAAGCTTATGTGTCCTAAGACAAACAAAATGAGTATAATATAAAGGGAGTGTAGCTATCACTATAGAATAACACTTTATATAATCATCAATAAAATACTAAGCCATAAAAATCCACAAATAAAATTTATTGACCATTCCTAGAAGGAATGGGTCAAAAGTAAAATTCAATGTTCCCCAACAAACCACATTTTTTGAAATGTTTCACAACAATGTGGAAATAATTATTAATGATCCCTAGGAACTTATAATGATGGAATCACTCAAAATATCACCTTACATGAAATGGAATGGGAATTCCTCCACAGTAATGGTCTTGATGAAATGAATCTAACCCCATCTATATTTTACATCAGTTCAATCTATTCAAAGATTCCCAGCCTTCCAAATTTTTGATATTCTGTAATACAACATATCATCCCTCTAATAACATACATCCCTTTAACGAGTGTATATTTAAACTTATTCCTAGAATTGATCTAGTATTCTTTAAATCATATAAAATAATTGAATATGTTGGATGCATTAATTAATTTATTATTAGGAGATATTACCATAAAATCACAGAGGATCCATATATACTATATGTTCCCATCATTGAAAAAATTTCCAAATAAAAAAAATTTGATCAACAATTACCTCTTGGATATGCATATTAATATATCTTCTAGCATAATGAGAATTTTCATTGGATCCTTCTTAAAAAGATATAGGGGTCCATGTGGTGGAATATTCTATATTAATGTTGAGATTCACATAATTTTCCCCTTCTAAAAAATAGCAATCCTTCAGAAAAATTACAAAATAATATATATTAAATTTTTACCCATGTGTCTCTCTCTTATTCATTACATTTTTATAAGTTAGTTCATACATAAAATATTATTTAAATGATATTAGAAGCATTATTTTAAATTTATGTATGAAACAAATAACTAATTGTATCAGTAAAGGGGGTTACTAAATAAACTCAATCAATTAAAAAGTTATATAAACCCAACCATAGCTTATAAGTAAAAAATTATTCACTATTTATTTATTATTCATGTTTCTATTAATATAAATTTATAATTTATTCGAGAAAAAAATAAACAAAGTCTCATAATAATATCACTTTTCATATATTCTTACCGATTACAACCTATAAACTGATAAATACGAGGCATGAGACTCGAGATGATTGGTCATGGAAAAAATATTAAAAAAACAACAAAGACTTTATATAACAACTAAAGTATCCAACATAATTATTCTATCCATACATATTTATGGATTACTTCTTATTTCTAGAATGTTTTTTTTATTTTGGATATAATAAATACCAATATCCCTAGTTTCACAATGATTTCATTTTTTTATCATTTTTGACCCAGTATACCCATATATTTCCCTATTCATGTCATCTTGTCACCTCAAACACACTTCTCTATCCTTAATGTTAGGTGTCAATGCTATGGGATATAGATAAAATTACCGTTGATGTAGTGTGTGGTGAAAATATATTTTATTTATCAATACAAGAACATACAAATACGTTGATATAATATACAATATGAAATCATCCTTCTCTATATTCGAAATAGTGGTATATAGAGGAGAATGATTAAATGGAACAACTTTTTGTATTTTAGTTGTGAGAAAATTAGATCTATGATTTTTCAAGGTCAATTACAGCGCAAAAACATCATACATAGAACCCAAAAAATCAAACAACAATATAAGAAAATTAAAAAATATCATTCATTAGATTATAGATCCGGGAAAATTTTAATCATGTGTGACTATGTGATGGTTAGAGATCTTTAAAATAGATCCGGGAAAATTTGAACATTACTTTTAGAAAATCCCTTGTAAAGTTCCCTTTTATCATCATTAAATTGATTAGCACTGATTAAAGAGATATTTTAATTCCTTTTTAGCCCTGATAAATCATGATCAAGTGCTAAATTGTTTTTTATAAAAGGCATCATTATTAGCGCTAAAGATATATCGCTAGAAATGATTTTTTAACAATTATTTTTAGAGCTTGTAAAGATCAAACATTATTAGCCCTAAAATGAGCTAATATATATTTCATTTACCACTGATAAAATTTTAGCATGGATAATGGATTTATAATTTTAATTTTTAAACATAATTTATAATTATTTTATAATTATTTAGATATATATAATTTGCTAATTATAAATATATAAATACAAATTTTAAAAAATACTTATTTTTTATTTTTATAAATATTTTAACATATAAATATAGTAACTATACATTTATAGATATATTTATTTTTAAATATTTATTGACATATATATTTTTAGCAGTATTAGTTGATATAAAATCTTTAATACAAGCATCTTAAAAAAAGAGTGAAATTTAATAATTTAGAGTGACTACATTTAAAAAATATTTGAAAAATGGATAAATATTATTATTTAAATTTAAAATATAAAAAAATATGGATATATTTATATTGAAGTAAAGATGATAAATATTTAAAAATATTAAAACATAGTAGTTAAGTAAATATAAATAAATTATAGAAAAATATAAAATTCAAAGAAAAAACAAAAATCAAAAAAAAAATTAATACCCTAACTTTAGTAGTCTTGAAAACAAATAAATCAAATTTAATAATTTGAAACAAAATATATTAAATGTATCATTTTATGGTGATATTCTAAAATATACTAAAATTTGAATGAATTGCATAAATAGTATGTGAATACGTTTATATATATTACGTAAATATTTTTATGTGAGCATTTGTATATAAAAATGAAATAACTGAATATATATATGTATGTGAAATCAATGTGACACACGATGATTTATATATGTTAAATTGAAAAATAAAACAATAATAAATGTTAATAATACATTAATATGTTTTTATTAAACATTTTATTCTCATTATATATATTTAAATTTCATATAAATTTTTTATTAATATGTATAATTAGTATAAATATATCAATATAATATACTTATTCATTTTTATTAATATTTATTACATTAATAAATTTCTAAATAATTTTATAATTTATTCATTTTTAATATTTTTTGTTCAATTATTAAAATCTATTCATGTTATATATCTGTATTTAGTATATTATATTTATTGATATTTATAATATATATATGTCTATTAAATATTTTCAATTTTATAAATAATTATATAATTAATAAAATGTTAAATATTTTTCTAAATTTACTCATTTTAAATTTCAATTTGTTTAATTATTTCATTTTACTCAATTTACATATCTATATATTTATTATATAATATTTATAAAATTTTAATATATATATATATTCATTTTATTCATTTTTAACAATAAATATTTAATTATTAAAATTGAGAAAAATATTTTTATTTTCCTAATATTCTAATTTTGTTGGGGCTCTTTATCTTTGCTTTTTTAGTGATCATAAAGATGGATATAATCTGTGAATTTTACTAGCGCTAATAAATGCCAGCGCTTTTAAGTGTTTTGTAGTAGTGGAAACATCATGAAAATGATGGAATGGGATTGATTCAAACCAGTGTGTCATCTTGGTGTTCTCCTAATCTTTTTTTATGAATAAATATTTTTCACTATGACTCTACATTGATTTTCCCGAAATTAACAAGGTTACTATGAAGAACAATTATCCTCTACCCCATATTGATTACTATTTGATAAACTGTGTGAATATAAAAACATTTCTTGGATTTAAATTTATTTTGGATATCACCAATTAAATTCCATGAAGTATATACCCAAGATAACATTCCACACAAGGAATGGACAATATGAATTTAATGTGATTGCATTTTTTCTTATAAATGCCAATACAATCATTATGGATATAATCAATAGTGTCATTATATATTATATTGACTTGTCTTTGGTAGTATTTATTGATTATATACGTACATTTTAAAACATAATGGAAGAAAATGATGTTCCATTGAGGGAAACATTGAATATCTTAAAGAAGGAAAATCATTATTAAAAAATTACAAGGTTTGAATTTTTGATAAAAAAATATTCATTTTTAAGTTATATATTCCCAATAGAGGGTATATATGTAGATTTTACATAGACATAATTTGTTGAGTGTTAGCATAGACTAACCACTTTGTTTGAGATCCATAGTTTTCTTGGGTTTTCATGTTATTATAGAAATATTTTGTATACATTCTCATGTGTATCTAATCCCCATACCAAGAAAACTCATTATGGAGATTAGTTCCTTTGGATAGATAAATATGATGAAAATTTTAATGAATTGAGGGTATATAAGTATGATCACCCATTCATTCCCAAACCTATTTTGGAAATGTGTTTTTAATCTATAATGATGAATTTAGAAAAGGGTATGGGATATATCCTTGGGTGGGATGATATGATTAGAGATGTTTTTTCAATACTATTTATAATTAATGAGCATAATTTCCAAACTTCTTATTTGGAGTTTCTAAAGGTATCTTTTTCATTAATGATATAAATGATTTATCTTTAATGAGAGTGGTATGTCATATATAATGATCATAATAAATTAAACAATGTATTTATTTTTATTGATTTTCATATTCTCCATATAAGATAGTTATAACTGATTAAATGCTATGATATTTCAGTACATTTCCACATTTGGAATGATAACAAGGTGACATATGATTTGATTTAAAAAATCAAGTTCTCTTATCTGCGATTAGGATCACATAAGCCCTAATTTTTTATTATTTTCAAATTATGGGCCTTCAATTATCTAAGGGTTGGTAGAAATATTATCTTCCTCAAATGAGTGTTCAATCATCGATCAATACAAGGATTTAATATGTATATATGGAAGACGTGTAGTTGTAGAATAATGTATAAAATTTTCTTGGTATCAACCTTTATTGTTAGGAAATGAAATGTTTCATAAACAGTATATGTGTTTTATCCACACCATATTTAAAGAATGTGTAGTAGGATGAGGCTCATAGTTTATCATTTTCTATTCATCCGAGAAGTAAAATGATGTTTAGGGATTTGAATGTTTATTTATTAGGGGACAACATGAAATGATATATTGGAGAGTATGTATCTTAGTTTTTGGTATGACAAGAAGATATTTTTGTGATATATAATTGTAACACCCCAGGTAAATAAAGAGTATGAAATTTTCACATTTATCCATATTTGTGAATAAAATATTAATATAACATTAAAGTGGACTCTAGGCTTGATGGTGTACCCAATATGCAACAATGAGTTTCTTGGGAATCATACGTTGCACTCTAATAATAAGATAATATTATTTTAAATGGTAGTTAACTCCTAGCTATTGTGATTGCGGGAATGAATATAACTAACTACAAAATGATTATATATGTTTGTCAAATATTTTTACTTTTTACAATAAATGTTATAGGATTAAAAATGAGAATGAATCCAATTTTAAGCGTAAACATTCTAATATTCTTTAAAAGGTCGATTAACCGCCTTTTGATGGCGAACCACTTTTAAATCCACTTTTTGAAAATTTTATGTTTTATATATGACAAAATAAAATTATTCTTTAGAATCGGGACATCAAAATTTACTTTGTGTAAATTTTTGGAATTTCTTTCAAAACAGGTCAATTTTTAATGAATAGTGAAAAATGTTGTATTTTAATTCAAAACCTCTTTTTAATATAATTTATTTATATGATTATATTAACTTTTGAATTTGTTTTAATGTGAAATTAGAATATATTTTTACCATTTAATCAAATTGTCGTCATTAGAATTAATTTCCCTTTGAAATCGAACTTAAACTAATGTTAATCTTTTGATACATATTGTTTCAAAGATACCCGCTATTTGTTTTGACAATGGGAATTATTTTTAAATTAATAATTCAAATTTATTTTTTTGGAATTTGGTAAAATGGATTACATATTTGGAATCATAAGGTCCAAATTATGTAATTAATACTCTTTTATTTTTGGACATTATGAATAGTAACGACTGTAATTATCTTTAATTATCTTGATTAATGAGTAATCAGGTAGTTAATGACAATAAAATAATATCATAATAATAAAACAATTACCACAACATGTGTCCTAAGGCTACTGGTTGTCTCATGGCCGACCATGGGATGCCTTGTGCCAAACTTGGGGGCCCCATGGAATCACTTTTGTGAGAAAGTGACATTTTATCTTTTTATTTTTAAAGAATGTTAAATGTTACAAAGAATGTATCACCTAAGTAAAATATTTTTAATTTTGTATACATAAATGATCTTTTAGACTATAAATATTCCTTTTAAAGCTAAAAATATTGCTTACATCATAGTATTTTTTAATAATTTTCAGACATAAATAAATTAAATTATTTTTGACATCATGATGATGCAGTGATGACCTCATTATTTAAAGATTTAAATAAAATGAAAAGATAATGTAAACTCTAAGACCTACACTTGTCCAAAGCCTATTGGATGGGTGTATTTCTAACCCTTATCACCTTATCCTCGAAACACATCAATGTGGGATCATTAGAATCCGAAACTCATTCAAAAATAAAGTAACATTTCCTTACTTTCCAAGAGTGACCCTCCTCTCCTCTTATAAAAGGCACCCCACCTCTACCTCCTTACCCACACATCCAAAGCCTTTGATTCGGAAAACCCCTGCCCATTTTTTCTCTCCACATCCCTCTATAACTCTTTGAAGCCTAAATTTGGGAATAATCCTTCCCAAGGAAGCCTTTGAGCTCATACAAAAGGGAGTTACCCGATTTTAAAGTAATGTCTTCACTTGAGTCCTTTTGTTTTATTTTGCTTCTTCAACCCCCTAAAATATTTTTATTACATTCTTTTGTAACAACACCAGTGTATTAAATATACTAGGATGTTTTTATGTTACGGATTCGAGCTACACTTACACACACCTTCGTCTAATTGTTAAGGAACATACTGTTTCTGTGGATGGTGAATTACTGCCTCACGAAAAGATGATTGTTAAATATTCTCCTAAAACCTTTCATGGTGGCCATTATGATTTCACTAAATTTATATATGATATATAATATGTTTACGTTTTCCTTAAGCTTCTGTATTTTTCATTAATGTTATACATTAATGGATTCCATTATGGGTATACGTGATATCTTCATTTTAGGAAGTGCGGACTACCGCCCCCTCAAAGTGATTTGATTCGTTAATACCATATGTGGTATGTATAAAGGATATATTTAATGATATTATATATGATACAATACTGGAACTAAAATACTATTATGTATCATTATGTTTTAATTCCATTAAATATGAAATAAAAATAGAAGTAGCATTCATGCGTACGTACGGATTACCATCTCCATGAACGGTGCATTTCATTTCTTCACTCTAAATGTTATGTAACATTATAAATGCATGAATATAATGGATATATATGATATATATTATATCTACATAATGAATAAAATTCTGGATATTTTACCACTTAAACAACTTGTAATTATATAGAGTTTATTTTTGACTCAAGTACCAATGATCGTTAAAACGACCGTTATTAACTAAAATAATAACATAGTGTTCATGACATGGTAATAAGTGATATAAAAGGAATAATTAACTTGAAAAAGTTTCTTAATGAAGTAGAAATTAACTCATATTTATTATTCAGGATATTAAAGAAGGATCGAGTCAAGTCAGACCCGAGGTAACGGATCCTACCCCTCTATTTCTTTTTAAGTACACTCTTTTATGTCATTCCTTTTAAGATCATATTTATTATGATTGGGATGTTCTTTTAAATTACTCTTACTGAACGTTTTATGTTCATATTATGAGAGACCCTATTTTCTCTCATCAATCCATTTTGGATGTTTTATGTGGCGCCGTTAGGCTGCTGAGTTTTCGTAATGTATTTTTCATCTCACTTTTAGTCCCGTGAGATTTATGCTACATTTACCACCATTTCCTTTGAGTGGTGAATTTACTTCCCATTATTATACTCTTTGTGTAATATAATTTCATTTATGGGTATTTACATATTCATTGTATGTCCCTACTTCAATGGGGTGTACGTTTCGAATGTTACCGAAGTCGGTAAGGGAACCTTTCACCCTCCTCTTTTTAAAAGACTTATTTTGTTATGTCTTTTAATTCACAAAATATTATTTTGGGATATGTTCTTATATATCCTTATTGATGTAAATTTTATGACCAAGTGATGTGATACCCTTTTTATCTCTCATCAACTCTTTTTTTCTGAATTCTGAAGTGACGCCGTTAGGCTGTTGAATTATTGCAAGGGAACTTCTTAACCCAATTTTGTTTCTTTGGGATAAACTTTTACACCTTGAATATGTAGTTATATGATTAAGTGTGAATGTCCTATGATTGTTTTACACTTAATACCCACTTATATTTCGTGTATTTTTTTGTCACACATAATTATGTAACTGATTTATCCTTAATCCAAGGACACCGTCCTTGTATGGGACTTCGTATCAATCTCCTTTCATTTAGGCATATTTTGTTTTATACACAACGTTCTTTTATACGGTGTATAAACCCCTTTGACTTTTATGTTTATTCAAAATGATTCTTTTTTCTACGAAACCTTTACTAAACGAAAAAAGGGAATGTTTTTGTCATACATATGCGGTGACAACAACTTCTCCGCCGCTGTGACCATTATTTGAGTTTTGGCTTCCTCTACAAGCCATACCTTCTTTTTAAAAGAAAAATAAATACCATGTTTTACTTTTATTTTATTTTGGTATTTAAAATGGTTTTCATAATGTTTTTATATCAATGTGTTGTTTTGATATCTTGTTATTTAAAGGTGGAAATGTTATGTTTCCTTTATGCATGTTTTATGTGATAAGATTATGTTATGGTTCTTGGGAATTGTTATGAAGACGGGTGGTTCCATGATAAACTAACGGTGGGTGAGCCCGATATAGCTCTCCAGTGCATTGGGAAAAGTGATGGAGTGAAACATTAAGGTTTCTCCGAAGAGATTTAGGGAATATACTGTGGTGGGTATTCCAAACGTAACCAAGAGGGTTACTCCCTACGTAATAATGTTATTAATGCCGCAAGTTACCTTTTATGTCTTATGATTTCTATGATTTATTCATGATTTGATGAGGTATGTTAAAGTTCCTATGTTTTATGGGTAAAGTATGATTTCATTCTAATGTATATATGAACTCATGTTTCCTTTCCATATTTTTAAAACCCTTACTGAGATTTTTATGCTCACCCCATGTTTTTTTTTGAAATGTTTTTCACAGGTCAAGGGAAAGGTACATGATATGATGATAGTGTCAAGGAAGTGTAAAGAAAGAATCCATGTTTTATTTTAAATATGTTTCTGTTGATGGGGAAAATGAATACTATCTTTATGTAACCACTTTTTTTAAATGTGGAATATAATGTAAGTTTTATGATGTAATTCTCTAAAACTCTAAACCTGAAAAAATCCTCAATGTGTAATCTTGTAATAACTCAAGATTAAGTAATGTTTAAGGCCAGGGCCTTATAGTTTGTATCAATGGTCGGTTTAGATAACTTTATAGGTTAGGGTATTCTTTAAGCATAAGTGACATTACCATAATGGATATAATTTTAGAAAGAGTCCTAGTTTTATATAAAGTGAATGAGTATGTATATCTTATTGTTTATCTTCCACATTAGTACATGATGGTTTTGTTGACATACTCACACTGACCTTTTTTGTTTTAGTAAATGGCTGGATCTAGAAGGCACCAAAGTAACAGTGGTTGTGAAGAAAACTGTGATAGTTTTTTGAGAAAGAAACTTAATGATATGGTAGCTGCAATGAGAACTCTTGTGTTTATCCTCAACCAACTATCTGGAGTCATGATTGACCACCTAAACCTTAGTGATTTCTCTAAGGCATCATATATGCGAGAAACAAATCCCTACGGAACTACAGGTAATAATCATAAAGGTAAGTGTGTTCAAAAACTTATGTGTCAAAGATGTGGAAAGAAACCCCTAGGAAAATGTTTGAAAGGGACAAAAATATGCTATAGATGTGGAAATTAATGTCATTAAGCAATAACCTGCTATGGAAAAAGGAAGCATCCAGTTGACTCAAGGAAAGGGAAAGAAGTTCCTTATGAGGGATCAATTGAATGTTTTAAATGTTGTATGCATGGTCATTATGCAAACAGATGTCCTATGAAGAAGTTTCATGATTGGGATCACCAAGATCGTAAAAATATTTGTTTACCAATACCTAATGCCATTCTGATTCATGATGAAGAAACTGACAATGACCAATCAAAGGTATGGATTATTTCATAACAATTGTTTTCCTATTTTGGAATCTTAGGATATGATTCATGATTTTGATTGTAGGAAAGAATAATTTAAGAATAAGTTGGAAAGGAATGGTTAATGGATCATGAATAATGTTGAATGAGTAAGAAGTCAACATATAAGGGCTGCAAGTGTTATGGTGAAATTATTAGGAGTATTAATTCTCTTTTGTGGATGGGGTTACATTAGAAGACTTTTTATAGTATGTGTAACCCTGATGTTTAATATATGAAAATTTTATTCAAGGAATAGTTATCTGTTCTTTTGTGGACATAGTTATAAATAACCATTTGGGTTTATATGATCCTTACTTTTGAGGTAATTATGGGTTTCTATATGTTATGATGGATGTGAAAGGCTTGAGATAAAATTGAGGTTAAATTATGTTATGGTTATTCTTGATGATTTTATCTCTTTTTGGGGAATGATTTGTGAATTATATAGTTTGGAAAATGGACAACATGCAGACCGTGTGACAACCCGTCATGTCGGAAAAAGCTGCGGGAATCGAACCCACAACCAAAGTGCAACTGGTATTTATCGCCTACCACTGGCTTACGTGAAGTCCCTGGTTAGTGTGACTTATTATTTTTAGTTAGGTGACTTTATGAATTAAGAGTAAGATGATGTTTGGTTATTTATGATAATGATTAACCTATCATGGAGGATATGTGATTATGTTAATTACTTTTCAATACGAGAATTTAGGAGCAACTGATGTTGTTTGGAGATAAATGTTACGATTTAACTTGGAAGACTATGTGACTAAATCCTTAAAATATTTGGGTTTCAATATTAGATTGGTTTACTTTGAAGAATTTTATGGAAAAATTGTATATCGAATGTCCTCGTTGATCTTTGGGTTTTTTTGGACAAATTTTGGAGATTAAGAATAGATTTTATTCCTATAAAGGATTATACTTTTGGGGATTATCTGATCTCATAATAACAATTTTGGTTTTGGATTTTGTCTAATGACATGGGAAATATATATTTATCTTTTGTGGATTAGATGATTCTCAAGAATTTGATTATAGTACTCTTAATGCGAACAATTCTTCCTAAATTCTCGTCATTTGGAGAAAACATGATTTTGATTAAGGAATCTAGTAAAAGTTGAAAGTCTACGTGACAAGTAAGTGTGTTTTATTATGATTTAGTTAAGCTCAAAAAAAATTCCTCAATGAAGAGTAACTTAAAACAAAAGTGTTTTATGTTAACTTTTCCTACTGGGGAATCGAATACCGTTTAACCCATCACAAGTTTGTTATTTTCTTATGGTTAACTTTTTCCAAGACATGATTACTATCAATCTCCCTCAGAACATGACGCTTTTTTTTCCCTCCATGTACATATTCTCATACATGGAATTCTAGTATGGGATAAATCAGGTGACCTTTGTACTTATCTTTCTTTATTTTAAAGTGATTGTTTTACTGACTCTTGTTCCGATGTGGGATTTTCAATGAAGTTTCCAAGCCCAATTTTAAAATTGTGTGGACGCAATTCACAAAATGGGGGAAGGATGTAACACCCCATGTAAACAAAGAGTATTACATTTTCACATTTATCTATATTTGTGAATAAAATATTAATATACCTTTAAAAGGGGACCCTATGCTCGATGGCATACCCAATACGCAACAACGAGTTTCTTGGGAATCTTACGTTGCACTATAATAATAAGAGAATATTATTTTAAATGGTAGTTAACGCCTACCTGTTGTGATGGAAGGAATGAATAGAACTAACTACAAAATTATTATATATGTTTTTCAAATATTTTTACTTTTTACAATAAATTTTAGATGGTTAAAAATGCGAATGAATCCAATTTTAAGTGTAAACATTCTAATATTCTTTAAAAAGAAGATTAACCGCCTTTTGATGGTGAACCTCTTTTAAATCAACTTTTTGAAAATATTATGTGTTATATTTGAAAAAATAAAATTCTTCTTTAGAATCGGGACATCAAAATTTACTTTGTGTAAATGTTTTGTATTTTTTTCGAAAAATTTCAATTTATAATGAATAGTGAAAAATGTTGTATTTTAATTCAAAACCTCTTTTTAATCTAATTTATTTATATGATTAGATTATCTATTGAATTGTTTTTAAAGTGAAAATATAATATATTTTTACCATTTAATCAAATAGTGGTCATAAAATTAATTTCACTTTGAAATCGGACTTAAACTACTGTCAATCTTTTGATACATATTGTTTCTAAAAAACCCGCTATTTGTTTTAATAACGGAAATTATTTTTAAATTAATAATTGAAATTGATGTGTTTGGAATTTGGTAAAATGGATTACATATTTGGAATCATAGGTCCAAATTATTTAATTAATACTCTTTTATTTTTGGACATTATGAATAGTAACGACGGTAATTATCTTTAATTATCTTGATTAATGAGTAATCAGGTAGTTAAAGATAATAAAAAAATATCATAATAATAAAAAATGACCACCACATGTGTCCTAAAACTACTAGATGTCTCCTGGACGACCATGGGATGCCTTGTGCCATACCTGGGGGCCCCATGGAATCACTTTTCTGAGAAAGTAACTATTTATCTTTTTATTTTTAAAGAATCTTAAAAGTAACAAAGAATGTGTCACCTGAGTAAAATATTTTTAATTTTGTCTACATAAATGATATTTTAGACTCTAAATAGTCATTGGAAAGCTAAAATTATTTCCTACATCATATTTTTTTTTTTAATTTGTATACATAAATAAAGTAAATTATTTATGATATCATGATGATGTAGCGATGACCTCATTATTTAACGATTAAAATTAAATGGAAATATATTGTAAAATCTAAGACATAAACTTGTCCAAAACCTATTGTATGGGTGTATTTCGAACCCTTATCACCTTATCCTCGAAACACATCAATGTGGGACCATTAAAATCCGAAACTCATTCTAAAATAAAGTAACATTTCCTTACATTCCATGAGTGCCCCTCCTCTTCTCTTATAAAAGGCCCCCACCTCTACCTCCATACCCACACTTACAAAGCCTTTGGCTCTGCCAACCCCTGCCCATTTTGTCTCTCCACATCCCTCTATAACTCCTTGAAGCCACACGTTGGGCAGAAGCCTTCCCAAGGAAGCCTTTGAGCTCAAACCAAAGGGAGTTACCTGATTTTAAGGTAATGTCTTCGCTTGAGTCCTTTTGATTTATTTTTCTTCTCCAACCCCTAAACTCTTTTTATTCCTTTCTTTTGTAACAACACCAGTATCTTAAATATACTAGGATTTTGTTATATTAGGTATTTGAGCTACACTTACACACACCTTCGTCTAATGGTTGAAGAACATACTGTTTCTGTGGATGGCGAATTACTACCTAATGAAACGATGATTGTTCAATCTTATCGTAAAACCTTTCATGGTGTCCATTATGATGTCAATACATTTATATATGATATATAATATGTTTATGTTTTCCTTAAGCTTCTGTATTTTTCATTAATGGCATACCTTTATGGCTTACATTATGGGTATATGTGATATCTTCATTTTAGAAAGTGCGGACTACCGCCCCTTCAAAGTGATTTGATTCGTTAATACTATATGTGGTACGTATAAAGGATATATTTAATGATATTATATATGATATCACACTGGAATTAAAATACTATTATGTATCATTATGTTTTAATTTCATTAAATATGAAATAGAAATGGAAGTAGCGTTCATGCGTACGTACGGCTTACCGTCTCCATGAACGGTGCATTTAATTTCTTAACTATAAATGTTATGTAATAATATAAATACATGAATATACTGGATATATATGATATATATGATATCTACATACTGAATAAAATTCTGTATATAATGTATATTTTACCACATGAACAACTTGTAATTATAAAGAGTTTATTTTTGACTCAGGTACCAATGATCATTAAAACGACCGTTATTAAATAAAATAATAACATAGTGTTCATGACATGGTAATAAGTGATATAAAATGAATAATGAACTTGAAAAATGTTCTTAAGGAAGAATAGATTAACTCAAGTTTATTATTTAGGATATTAATGAACGATCGAGTCAAGTCGGACCCGAGTTAAGGGATCCTACCCCTCACTTTATTTTTAAGTACACTCTAATATGTCATTCCTTTTAAGATCATCTTTATTATGATTGGGATGTTGTTTTAAATTAACCGTACTTTACTTTTTTTATTCATATGATGAGAGACCCTATTTTCTCTCATCAATCCATTTTGGATGTTTTAAGTGGCGTCGTTAGGCTGCCGAGTTTTCGTAAGGGATTTTTCATCTCACTTTTATTCCAGTGAGATTTATGCTACATTTTCCACCATTTCCTTTGAGTGGTGTATGTAATTCCAATTATTATAATCTTTGTGTAATATAATTTCATTTATGGGTATTTTATTATTCATTTTATGACCCTTATTCAATGGGGTGTACGTTTCGAAAGTTACCCAAGTCGGTAAGGGAATCTTTCACCCTCCTATTTTTAAAATACTTATTTTGTTATGTCTTTTAATTCACAAAATATTATGTTGGGATATTTTCTTATATATCCATATAGATGTAAATATTATGACCAAGTGATGAGATACCCATTTTATCTATCATCAACTCTTTTTCTGAATTTTGAAGTGACGCCGTTAGGCTGTCGAATTTTTGCAAGGGAACTTCTTAACCCAATTTTGATTCATTGGGATAAATTTGTACACCATGAATATGTAGTTCTATGATTATGTTTGAATGTCCTCTGATTTTTTTACACTTAATACCCACTTATATTTCGTGTATTCGTTTGTCACACATAACTATGTAACTGATTTATCCTTAATCCAAGGATACCGTCTTTGTAAGGGACTTCATCTCAATCTTCTTTCATTGAGGCATATTTTGTTTTATACAGAACTTTCTTTTATATGGTGTATAATCCCCTTTGACTTTTAAGTTTATTCAAAAGGAATCTTTTTTCTACAAAGCGTTTAATAAACCTAAAAGAGGATTTTTTTGCCATACGTATGCGGCGACAACAACTTCTCTTCCGCCGTGACCATTATTTGAGTTTAGGCTTCCTCTACAATCCATACCTTCTTTTTAAAAGAAAAATAAATATCATGTTTTACTTTTCTTTTATTTTGGTATTGACAATGGTTTTCATAATGTTTTTATATCAATGTGTTGTATTGATATCTTGTTATTGAAAGGTGGAAATGTTATGTTTCCTTAATGCATGTTTTATGTGATATGATTATGTTATGGTTCTTGGGCATTGTTATGAAGACGGGGGGTTCCATGATAAGCTAAGGGAAGGTGAACCCAATATAGATCTCCAATGCATTTGGTAACGCGATGGAGTTAAACATTAAGGCTTCTTTGAAGTGATTTAGGTAATATATTGTGGTGGGTATTCCAAACGTAACCAAGAGGGTTACTCCCTACGTAAGAATGTTATGAAAGCCTCAAGTTACCTTTTATGTCTTATGATTTCAATGATTTATTCATGATTTGATG
Source organism: Viscum album (assembly GCA_963277665.1). Taxonomy (NCBI): domain Eukaryota; kingdom Viridiplantae; phylum Streptophyta; class Magnoliopsida; order Santalales; family Viscaceae; genus Viscum; species Viscum album. The sequence goes on along the minus strand of OY728152.1, from coordinate 733,753,811 downwards.
AGGTATGTTAAAGTGCCTATGTTTTATGGGTAATGTATGATTTCATTCTTATGTATATATGAACTCATGTTTCATTTCCATATTTTTATAACCCTTACTGAGCTTTTTATGCCCACCCCATGTTTTTTTTTGAAATGTTTTTCATAGGTCAAGGGAAAGGTACATGATATGATGATAGTGTCAATGAAGTGTCATGAAAAAATCCATGTTTTATTTTAAATATGTTTCCTTTGATGGGGAAAATGAATAATATATTTATGTAACCACTTTGTTTTAATGTGGAATATAATGCAAGTTATATGATCTAATTCTCTAAAACTCTAAACCTGAAAAGATCATCAATGTGTAATCTTGTAATTAATCAAAATTAAGTAATGTTTAAGGCCGAGGCCTTATAATAAGCCTAACTGTTTGTAATAACTATTAACCACAAAATAATTTAATTGGGTAAACATCACCTTAGATTTTTTTACTCAAACTACGAATAATTTTGGAAGGTTGTACAACTATTTGGGTTGTATTTGATCACCTTACAATGTAATAAAACGTTATTACTATTCCAAAATATTTCTCACTTGAATAGGTTTATATATTATATATTAAGATAGTGTTATGTTTTTTGAGACTATAAAATTATATTATATCAGATCAGGATAGGAGGTTCGCTAAAAGATTTGGTGAAGTCTTCAACCGGATCTAAATACATATTCAGGTTTCAGAACATCTTATCATACATAGACCTTTGTTTATGATAAACTAAATATTGAAACCCCATAGGAATATTTAATATGCTATTCTATTTATATAAAGGGTTTTTTATATGATCACATTCTTTTAGTTGGGATTTCTAAAGACAATATCTTTAACTCGAGCAATCAAATGGATCCTTATGATGCCCTTTGTGGAAATAATTATAGAACATAGAAATAATGGGATAAAGATGGATAAATCAAGTTATTGAGACCTTTTAATGTTGATGAAATATTATAAAAATTCATAAACATTATAAAACACATTAATGTATCCCAGATTAGATTAAAAGGTTTTGTTGACAATCATCAGTGAGATCTAAACATTATTGTTGGTTAGAAGGTGTTCCTTTGAATTTATATACGGATGAAATTTATGAGATTCATAAAGATGGTAATGTTAGGACATAGGTAAATATAACCATTATATATTCATGATCTAGTAGGGAATGTATCATATCATTTGGAAATACCACCGAAGCTCTGTCAATTTCATGATGTGTTTTACATATATCTCATGACATAGAACATACCAAATCAATCACATATACTAAAATAATATGTCATACCTCTAGATAATGATATTTAAAGGGAATAAAAATCAATATAAATGTTTTATTTTATAGTTATATTTATACAGGAGAAGACTACACATTTGGTAAATTTTCTCTAGAGGAATAATAAATTAGAAGAAGCTATTTTGGAACATTAGGATGTGATGAAACAATGAAGTCCTAATTTTTATATAAGAGTGATGTGATTTTTGGGGTGAAATTAATTTCATGGGGGGTATATTGCATCACTATATTATATTAGGGTATCTTTCACTATAAATAAATTTTATTTTTTTGATCACCTTTCTTAAACGTAACCCTAATTTTAAACAAATCACGATATACTAATGAAATATTACTATCTTATGATATAGTAATCAAATAGAAATTGGACTGGTGGGTATGAATTGTAAATAATAAATTTTGAAAAATATATGGTATATAGATGTATAAAATTAATTCCATGGTTATCAATTTATTTGAAATGAAAACTATAATTTTTTGAAAGAAAAAAAGATTCTTTTTGAAAAACTATTTTTCTTCATGAAATGTGTCAACAATTAAAATTAATAAATATTGGTGATTGATTTTAGTGAAATTTATATATTAAATATTCAATAAAATATTTTAAGAATCATGTAATGTTTTTTCAATGCATTAAATAAGAATAAATCCAGTTTTATGCTTAAAATGTATTAAAGATATGTTTTTCTCCGGTTTTTCGCACTTATTTTAAAAAGTTATTTTAACATTAATAAGAATTGAATAATAAAAAATGATCTCATATATGTAATTAAGAGGGAAAAATATTTTAATTAGTTCCCTTCAATTTTTTTCATTGTGTATAATAACCTTGGTAGATTTCGTCAACCCAATAAGGGTAAAACTTGAATAATCGGTTTAAATTTTGGGATTAGGCGTTAAAATTTATATAACAGATTATTTTATCCTATTATATTTGTGGAGTTATAAAATTTCCAAAACATTATTGAATATATACCAACTTAGTGTAATTATTCTTTGATTTTGAACTTTATTATAATTTAACAAAAGAATAAATTCAAAATATTACTCTCTAGACTTTCATAAAAATTATTTTTTAAAAAAAGGATTAAAAGTTGATATGTTTTGTTATAATTGAGTATTTCAAAAATTAATTAATTTTATATTCATAGTAATTTATTTTCAATATCTAGTGATTAGATAATAACTTTAAATTCTTGTGCAACACTAACATTGTTATTATTCAATTAATTGAAATTTAAAATAAATGGTCTTAAAAATATTAAAATTACTATATGTTTGATGTGTAAATATATATAATACTTTTTTCTATAAATATAATATTTTATGTAATTTTGAATTCTTTATATTAGAATTAAATTGATGTCACATTTTTTTAAAGTCAAATTATGAGATTAGGGTAAAAACAACATTAATAATATATTATGAAAATAAATTATTATTAGATTATTAGATCATAAAAAAATAAAGGAGGAAAATGTGGATAATATATGGCCATAAATTTAATCCATTTTAATCTATGAGTAAATTAACCCTTATAAGTCAAATTATTATCCTTTAATTTTGAAAAGGTTGTTACCATAGTTATGGTTAAATTTGTATATTCCCGAGGCTAATCAAAAGTAAATGGTTCAAAATGACACCAAAACATATAAAAATTTAAATTTTTATGATATTTTTATTTAATGATTTTTCAATTAATTCTATAGATACATATAATCATTTTTATTGTGAATTAATCAATTATATTTTAATAATTTTTGTAATTCTAATAGTGCCCCTTCCCTTAGACATAAAACAGAACCACTTATCCACTCATATAAAACATTTGATTAATTATTAACTTGATAAGACATACCATAATACATAATGAGATTTTTTAAATATATCATATCTGTTTGGGTCTTTGCAGAAGACCATCCCATCACGTCAAAACATGTAATCCAAAATGAGTTCTCAATGAAGGGGTATAACATTTAACAAAGAATTTTAAATATTATTTCTTCTTTAACCTTTTATAAATTACATTATATCCATTATAAAATAATTAGTTCAGTATCAGAATGATAAATAACTCTTATTATGATGATTTATCAACAATTATACATATTCATTCCAACATGCACTAATTGAAATCATTATTGTTGCATACGTATGACATACCTTCAATACATGGAGGTGTAGTCAGTTTTCACCAACTATTTAACATGATGATTATAATTAATGAATTTATAAATATATGTTTTATGAAAATATTATGATTTATTATGGTTTAATTATTATATACATTCCTTTTTTTCATTCTCTTGAAAAATGAAAACAACGTTCAAGTGTATGTATAGCATATTATCTCTATAAATGGTTTAAGGCGTTCTTCTATCGATAGCATTGAGGGATGACTCTATATATATATATATTTAATAAATATTATATTATCATCATGATTAAAATTGATGATATTATGGATCCATGATCAATATAAATATACATATATTTCTAGAATGAAACACGAATGAAAAAATGTAGAAATTATCACAAGAAATAATGATTTTAATGAATAATTATTTGTTAATTCATAAGGGAATGTTAAAATAAAATAATTTATTATAATATATATGTAATTATGGACCAATAATACTTTTATAATAAATATATATTTATTATACATGATTTGTGAACATGTATAATGAGATTTTAGAATTGTTGTATCGGTTTTATGGTATAATCTCTATCATTATTCGAATTATTTATAATTGTGTTTCTAATTATAAAATTTACTAATCTACTTATCAAAAATCCCATGATTTTTATTCATCTAATATTTATTTTTTGTATAATAAAATTTTTCGTTGCATTTTCATTTATTTAATAACTTCTAATGAAAAATAATGTTTTATGAAAAATCAACAATTATTTTTCTCCCCAGTCAAATTTAATTGTCACTCCATATAAATGTTTTCAAAAAATGATTTCATTATTATTTTTAATTTTAATTTTTTTATTTTCATTTTTAACCATTGTATAATTTTTTGATTATTTTTGGAAGGAATCATCCTTTATTTTTTTCTAATATGTTACTTTTAACAACATTAATAAAAACAAAGAAATGAAACATGGGTTCAACATATACCAAATGAATAAAATTTCACATCACCATGAATTATCAATTATTTTAAACCCCATAAAAGTTTTACTAGGTTATTTTCATATAAAATGTTTTTATAATATTATAGAATGTTTTATATTTAAAATCAGTGCTCTCAAAATGTAAATTGTATTTTCCTTAAAAAATATTATATTTTATCATTCAAAGTAAATTTAAAATATAATGAAATACATTGATGTTAATTATTATTTATTGGGTATATTTTCCAATAATACCGAAATTATTCGTCCTCTAGATGGTTTATGATTTTTGATGAAAATATTCTTATGAAATCCATTCCTTTTCAAAGGGTTTTTCCATTAATAAATCTTTAAAATTTTATGAAACATAATTCCATAATTTTATAGTATTATGATATGATAGTAATAAATGATTATTTAATATTGTTTATGATATGATTAATGAATGATAATCATTTCATGAAAATGAATGGTTTATGATTATGTAATGAAAGGGCTTGGAATAATATTTCCCTCATATTCATTAGGTAATTATGGGTATCTCATGAGATAAATAGTAACAAAATGGGGATTAAATCATGATTATTAAGGCCATTTATCCATTATTATATTATTTAAAGTAAAAAATTAACAATGTGATCATATTGGGATTGAATCAAATACAAATTGAAAGTATTGTAAGTTAACCACGATTACTAATGGAATTATTTTCGACAGTTATGTTGATGACTCAATTCAATGTATTATTCCAATGTTATTATCTTATTATTCATGTTATTTGAATACAATATGATTCGTGTGTATTGTAATTTCATGCTATATTCCATGACCCATGATTATTACTTTTTATAAGTAGGGAATAGCTTCCTAATGTTTTCCACAAGTTCTCAAACACTTATTCTAATAATAAACAGATATGACCACTGATATCCCCCATTTTTACAATTAGCCTATATCATATAACACAGTTATATTTGTTTCCCTTCCCTAGGATATAGAGTAATTTTTAATTAAAGATATATATATTAATGGTGTGATTTGTGACTGATTATGTGGGAGATAATATAGATCTAATATGGAAAAGTCGATTATGTTTTCCTGTTGCCAAATGAACTGGACCTATTTGATTGTTATGTGAATTATATTTTTATATATTAAATATTCATCTAATAAGATATGATATTTATGTATTAAAAGTATATTACACATTAAACATGATTGTCTAATGATCAAAATTGATCATGTTCTTTTAAATAAGATTATAGTAGTAAATAGAAGGACAATTTATATCAAAGGATTCGTTTTAAATATTAGAGTGATACATGAAAATATCATACGAAGAAGGAATACATTCCATAGAGAAAGAAAGGTTTTGTAAACTGATTTAATGAGTAACTCTTTCGGAATTATCCTATATATTTGGGTGTACATATCATTTTATCTATATATTTTTTTCATTTTTATTCATATTATTTCAATTAATAAATAACTATTATCATTACATCTATGGATTATTACTACATTTAATCATTGAAAAATTAAAATAGTTTTCATTTCCTTATTCATTATATTATTTTTTAATGGATTTTTCTTTCTGGTTTTAAAATGAGTGATGTAGTGCATGGTTTGGGTGATTTATTCTTTTTTTTGGACGTATCATGAATATGTTTTCATTTATATTTTTTCCATAATTTTGTATACGTTTTTATATTCCATAAGTAAATTTTTTTCATTGGTGGTTTTAAACCAAAGAAGGGGAATTTTTGCTTAGTATTATAGTTCTGTATGAATGGATTGCATCCACAATGTTTCATTGTTAAGTTCCACGAAATCATCCCATATTTATCATTGTATAGTATTTTCATTAATCTATTTACATTATATCTTACATTGTTTTCATTTTAGTGGGAGATAATTGATTATAGAAGTATGTGATAATATGAGGAAATCATATTAGTTGAGAAGTTATTTAAGATGAATTTGAGATTATATAATATATATAGAAAGGAATTTACTTTTCAAAAATATTATTTCTATTCAATTATATTAAACTATAACATAAGTGAACATGAAGAATGATTTGGAAGTTTTTATAATAAATAAAAAGTGTTTATTTATATGTCACTGCCGCAAAATATGTCATATAATATCAATTAAATGAAGATGGATTTTCATTATATTAAGAATTTTTTCTATATATTTGAGAAGAATATTTTAACAAAAAAAGTGTATTAATTTGATAAATATTTAAAGGGTTTTGTATATTTTCATTTTTGGAGATACTAAATTTGGACATTAATTTATTTTATCTCTGTTGTTGTTAGAGTCTAGAATATAAAGATACATGGTCTTAGAATCCCATACTTAAAATAGAGTTCCCCCTTTTCTCGTGGTCATATACATTGGGATATTAATCAATTAAGTTTATAGATACCATTTTTTAACTTAATTAACCTGAACCATTCAATTATCATGATTACTTCATGGTTATTATTTGAAAAATTTAAAACATAATTTAAAAATTCATATGATAATGATCATGAGATAGAAGAAGGAAATAAATTTAGATGAATTTTGATTGCAACAACCTAATAATAAAAATCATAATAAAAAATTCCAAATCATCCCACTTCATTAATGATACAGAAAATGTTTGTGAGATATCCTATAATCATATTAATGAGTGATTAAGAATATTGGATAAATTAAAATAAATATATAGTTAAACTTGAATACAATAATTAATTAATGACTCTATAGTTGTATTTTAATTCACCCCAATATCTGGTCTCCAATGGAATTTTTATTGTCTCTGTAGTAGCTACCAAATATTATTTGTAAGAATAAAAGATGCTTGATTCAGAATGAATTGTCTATAAATTATACTATTAAAAAATTTGAGTCAATCTCAGTTGTGCATGGGGGACTTTGGTCAATAGATCTAGATTCAGTGAAAATTTTGTAGGAGATCCATAATAGATTTTTCATATCAGAAATACTCATTGTGTGAACCTTGGTTTCATACCTTGAGAGTACTTGGTCTTCCCCTTATCAAAGCAACACACAGTCTCGTTCATGGGTCATTTCTGGGTATGATGTTTTTAGTATTCATTCCATGAAATTGGGGTTTGTGGCAGGAAACCATTCCTCATTTTTTTCTTTGTTCCTACATTAATCCTGCACAACAAGTCTTTTTACTGCTCTTTAAAAATATGTTTATGTGAGTAATCTTCCCTAAATTATAACGATGTTTATTTATTTTGAAATTGATATTCCATTATATCCATCCATAATATGAATCAATAATTAAAATTCTTGGAATAAAAGACTATTTTAATTCCTAAAAAATAAATTTTATATTCAATAATATAATAAAGGAATATTTATATCAACACACCAACCTAAATTTAGGCATGTCCTCAAGAATGAAATTTAAATATACTACAAAAGAAATCTCTTCCTATAATTATTAAATGAAATATGAACAAAATAAATTTCATAAATATAGGAGAATATTCAAGAATCACATAAGAAAATCGCATCATCTCTCTAATTTTCAATGAAATATGGAAAACAACTATTTTAGTCATCATATTTTGATTAACCATTCCACTTCAATCATCCATTGAAATTTTAAAAATCATTTTTAATGGGAATTACAATTTAAATATATAGCACTTAATTTTTTTTACTCATCACTAATGGAACATATGTTAATTGATTTATAATAATACGTAGATTTATATTTATTACCATCAGCTTTAAATTCATCTATATCCTCCATAGAGCTATGGAAATGTTAAAATTATTCAAGGGGGCTTCACCGCTATGATTAAATGTCATTAAGACTTCTAGGTTGGTAGTTAAATGATGTAAAACATGTAAATCTCAAAATAGTTTCAATGTATATTATACATTATATGATAATAAAAAATAGCTTTATAAGAACTTCCTCTTTAAAATTCATAACCCATACACCTAAAAAACATGAAGTTGGATGAGGAAGAAATATTTTAAAATGAAATTTAGAAATAATGTAAATCAATTTAAAGAACCTCTATATGTTTTTACCTTCTTTGAATAATGATTTACAGGGGAATATTCTTTTATAGAAAACCCAACCCCATGTCACCCCTTCATAGAAATATTTTTAATATTCAAAATAAGATCATCTGGTTAAAAATTTTGTTTTTTTATTTTACCAACACAATAAACATTTTTCTTCTTCTTCATTCAATTTTATAATTTAAGAGGGTGTAAAATTAATTACAGTGAATAAAAACCAGTACCATTTCTAATATCTCAATAAAATGTCCTCCATAATTATTAATTAAAATAAAAAAATCCTGTATTCTATTGTGGAAACCCCCATGAACTATTTTTTTAATAATAACATATATTATAACATTTTGGGTAGGAAGGGATAAAATGTTATTTTAATATTTCTCTTCCCTAACGTTGAAATTAATGGATTATATGAGTTGATGAGAAGATTAATTTACACTTATTTTTTAGGATAATGGATGATCAAAATATTCATCAATTATATTAAATGTTTCTTTTCACGATCGTACATTCAACTAGAAGAAATGTAGGTTTTATAAGTTATTTTTGAGTTCTAGAAAAATTATTCCCATAAAATGAATGAAATTATTTTTCATTGAAAACATATGAGGAATGAAAATAAAATATTGGGACACCCATAAATGGAAATTAAAACCAATAATAAAATAAATTATTAAATAGAAAAAAGTCATGAAATGAAAAATCATTTAGAACTTTATTTAAAAATATTAACAGGTTTCCCAAATCATGATTCTTTAAATATGAATCCATATTTTTATCTTTACTTACTAATTCCCCCATTTTTACGATTCAAATTTATTGAGAAAAAAATTCAAATCAAGTAATAGTGAACATGCTAAGAAGTTTTATGTCTCATAGATTTGTAATTGAATAAAAAATTAATGTACATGTCTTTAATTTATAGTTAAAATCACTAAAAACAAATATAAATATATGTGGTAAAATAATTCAATGAATTAAAACTCATACTACCCTTCCATTTTGGATTCAATTGGGAGGGAAGGGATGGTATTTATACATAATTCTACCAAAATACAATTATATGTAAATATAAAATAAGAAATATTTTAATAAACTAAACCCACATATCCTCAATAATAATTACCAACCCTCACCAAACAATTTCTTGACAAATGCCTTATAGATCCTCAAATCCCCAGAAAAATCTCTCCTCCACACTCTCCCCACATCTAAGTGTTCTGGTCAAACCAAAAGTCCAAATACAAGTCCCTCAAGGTTATCTTAAGGATTTTATATTCAAGAAAGTTTTGAAGACATTTGAAGTAATTTGAATGTTATGTATTGGAATTTCATCTCAGATTTCTATTTTTTCGATAAATGACTTATTCACCACTAATATATTTTATATGGTGTACATTGTGGTCATGAATTTAGTCTATGAATTATATTCATTAATTTATGGATATTTATATATGCAATTTATTATCTTTATTCTATGGGGTATTGTGGTTAAAAAAATTAACAAAATGAGTAATGTAGTTTTGTCCCAATTTTCCTTCTCAAAGACACATGTTTTTATGCACCTATGTTCTTTTGACAGGGGTATATACTTCCATTTGACATGTTTTATCATAAATATAATTATTTTCATGATATTTTGAGATTTGTTTAATGTTATTATTTCATGGGGATTATGATACATTTTTTTAATGTGGTTTGGGACACTGTGAAATGTTTGAAGATCATTTTCATTAACAAATGATTTTAATGATATATTAATATCATTTTCAAAAAAATGGATTATATAGACAATTATTATGTTTTAATTATTTTATCAAATATTCTTTGATAATATTTAAAATATTTTTCAAAGAAAAAATAGTTAATTTTATAACATAATCACTTTCCAATATATTTTATATGTAAGTATTTATTAGTGTACATTCTCTATCCATGTCCATGTCACATTAAATTGTATTGCAGAATATTTTTTATATTATTATATAATTGTATAAATTAATTTTTATTAATTTATTATTTTTTATTAAATGGTTTGAAAGGAATTTTTTGTTTTCTTAATGATCCACTTTTAGAGTTTTTGGGATATATTATGAGAAAAATTATTTTATAAAATTAAATGGAATGAATGGAATTTTATGATTTCATGATGATTTAAGGCCTTGATGATATCCTTAAAATATTATAATGTTACATTTAATGAAACTGTCTGGGTTTAACATTTCAGGACATTTCATGTAATGAAAATGTTTTTAAACGTGAAAGGATGTTATTCTCAATAATTGTTTTCAACTAATATCTAAAATACAATTTCCATCTATGATTACATTATTTGATGTAAATTATATTCAAATAGTTATAAGATTAAATGTTTCTATTATAATTAATTATTTGAATGATTTATTTTTATGAAACCCATTTCTTTTTCATGGGTTATATTATGATTCAATGATGTTTAAGAAACCAATTTATATTCATGGGTTGTTATATGATGAATTATTTATTATCTTGTGGAAAACATATAAATTATTTAATTATGATATGGGTGCGTCCTATATCTCCATCTAATGTATTGAGTATTGATTAATGTTTTATGAGCTCAATGGGGTACATGGGAGGGCCGTCTAAGCCCAAAAAAGAGTGTATATAGATGGACATCCCAAGAAAAAAAATAAGAGGATACACAAGTGGACTTCCCAATCTCAAATCAATAGGGTACATAGGTTAACAACACATGTCCCAAAAAAGGACACATGGGTGGGCCTCCAAATCCCAAAGATGTTTCATGGGTTATTATACCATGGCCGACATGTTTTGAAGGACTGGTTAGGTGGCCTTCACATATGATTTTATATCTTTTTGTGTCTACCATAAATTCCACATAAATTTCATCTATAATTTTTTCTTGGATTATTTTCCTTATTTCCTTATAATTCATGTCTTATGAATTTACATGATTTATTCTATGATTCATATTATTGATATTTGATATATAGTGTGTAATATTCTAATGTTATGCTAATGTATATGCTTAAATGTCTCATTTTTTTACCCTTACTAGGAATCTGAGATCACCCATTTTTCTATTTTATTTACCCAAGTTATTATGAAAGGATTTTAGTAGGAGTAATAAAGGGAATAATCTTTGTGGGAATCACTAATGTTCTCACCCAAGACTATATGTTGGTTTTCCATGTATTCAAAGGAAATAAACTAATACAGTCTTTGGGAATTTCTTTTTGTAATGTATTAATTATTCTAATCATGTGATTTAATTTCCACGTACGCAAATACAAGGTGGTTATAATCAATAAGGATTAATTTCAAAGATTCATTTATAGTAATATCACCCCTTGATTCCAATATGTATTTCCCTTTAAATAAATCTTCTATGTATATTAAGTGTTTATAGATGAAACAAAAAACTAAAGGGAATAATTATTTACTACAATATAAAAATAAATTCATTTCAAGATAGGTAAAACAAATATTATAGAAAAATCTAATGTTTTTTCAATTTCATTGATTTTATTGAAACCACATTCGTGATTTAGGTATTTCAACTAAATTTTATATCATCAAATTATATTGATAAAATGTTGGTAATTATTTGTCAATAAAATTAATCACATTCTTGATATAATTATTTTACTAGAAAGAGTATTAATTAAATTATTGATGAATAAGAATTATTTATTTAAAATAAATTTTTTTATATGATATATGTTATTATTTAAAAGAAACATTTCTAATTTTTGAATAATTATGTTCAATGAAATGAATTTTTTTTTTTATATATTGAAAAAATTAAACATTAATTAAAAATTAGTATATGGTAAGGAATATGTAAAATATAATATATGTTTAAAAATAAATTTTTCCTAATATTATTTTTATCCTTTCTACATATTTATATTAAAATTATTTCTATCACATTGAGAAATTTAATCCATTAGAATGAATATCATATTTTTAATTTTAATTTCAAAATTATTTTTTAAGTTTTATTTTATTTTTAAAAATATAAATAAATTAATATGGCAATTGTATGTCATAATTATAATGGGTAAAATATTAAAATAATGTTAAATTATGGGATAATGTAACATAATATCCCAAAAAATAAATTTAAATGGGATTAAAATGGTGTTATATATGTCCCTTAATATTTTATCAATTATTTTTTCACTTGTGACCACATTAATTTTATAATGAAAATTGTATAGATTAATTAATGTTTATTTTTGAATATGCCACTCAAGATCACCTAGAATAGAACATCTCTTCTAGCCAGCTAAACCCGCACCATTCATTCAAATTCATATTTAATCATTATCAAAATTCAATACCATAAAAACCTATCTCACATTTTGGGATCCTATATTCATAATAATGAGTCCAAGTTCCCACCATTCTAAGATTCTATATAAGAGAAGATCTAATTATTCTACACAAGGGTTACCCACTTCATAATAATTATTAATTTTATTCATCCTCTACCTTTTCCAGAATTTTGTTATTCACATAATTTTTTTAAAACAATAATATTATATAAAATTGATTTCATTAAAATATAAAAACTATATATAACTCATTCACTCATTTTAATGTGTAATTATTTTGTTCAATTTTACCACTTACATGAATGATGTTATAATTATAACATCATGATTGACTAAGAAAAAAAATAATTCCAAAAATATGTAATTAAAATTAATTAAGTATTTTTTCATATTTTTTACTCTAATATGTAAAATTATATTCATTAATAAAATTATTTCCTTTTTATTGAATCAAGATTTAAAAAATAAAATTTTAATAATTCCATGTAAATTGTCTCCATTAGTTTAATGAAATGATAATGTGAATGTATAAATATGTCAAACAATATAATAATTCTAATTTAACATCATGGAGATGATAGAATAATGATATTGTAATAATGACCAGTACTATTAAACTGACAGAAGCATGGAAATCTTAATTGTTGACACCCAGTTATTAATTTTAATAATAAAAAATTAACATATTGTTAGAAAGAAATTTTAAAGGTCATGTATTGAGTAAATATATTAAAAATTGGGTATTATTCATATGAATAATAATCCTATATATATTATACAATGAGTTAGCCCCTGTCCAACCAAGAAGAAGCCCTAGGTATTGATTTCTTTTCCAATCTCAAGGTGAATTCAATATTATTAATGTATAAAATATTATTAGAGGAAATTTTATGGTTTTATTGATGAATACAAATTTATTTTATTCTTATTTTGTTATTATGTAGGTTATTTATGTCACATTTTCAATTAAATCCCCTCTCGTTAATAATTCGACCAACCAGATTCTTTTAATTGGAACCGACATTATATCATTGTTTAGATCAATAATAATTCTCATCCACACCCATACTCTTTATATGGTTTTATGAATGATCTTATGTATACATCAATGATATATAAATGTAATTTTATATTATATTAATATTCTTAATAAAAATATTCAAAGTAATATTATTTTAAATTTTCTACAATAGTCATTTTATTTTGAAATTGAAACTCTTAATAAAAGTGGGAAAATAATATTCCATATTAAAATATCTCAAAAGAATTTTGTTTAGCACTACCTTTAATTTGTTTATTTAGGAATATTCTTAAACAATTTAATGATTTAATATACTTATTTCTATTCTCAATGTTTTGAAAATATTCCAATGAAATAAAATTATTCAAAAATAGAAAATCTTGATTCTTCTTAATTATTTAGGGAATTTTTAAATTCTCTTATAGAAGTGTATTTCATCTATGCAAAAATAAATTATGGATTCCTTATATTCAATGGGAATATTCTAAAATTATATCATCTATCATTTTTCTCTATATATATTATGATAATGTTTTATATATTTTTATATGAATATCATCTTTATCTTACATGTTAAGTATCCATAGAATTATGGATGTTTTCATGTTTATATGGGACATAAATATATGGTTTTCATTGTATAATAGGTACTCCTAGAATCATATATCCCTACAATTAATTAGTTTATTATTTATATATCATGAAATGGTTTAAAAGTTATATTTAGTGAACAGAAACCATTATTGTTTTGATGGAAATGGGGAGTGGACCTGATCATCCAAGGGAATCTGCCGAGAATAATTTGATTTTTTTGGTTCTGAGAAATGGTAATGGAAATTATTTAATATGGATATATTTTTGGTACCATCTATTTCTTATCCAGGTTCCTATTATATATTTTCATGGATAATTGACTTATGTCTCCACCCCCTTATTACACATGATTTACGTTATTCTAATGCATTATTCCATGACTCAAAGATTGTGATCAATGCCTTTTAGGTATATTTATCTTCCATTTCCAACACACATTTAATATATTCTAAAACACTTATTAACATGTTTCTCACATTTATGAGGTTTGATTGATATCTTCTATGTTTAGTCATAAAATGCATTTCATCACTCCCATTCATATTTTTATATTCCTCATGTTTATAATATGTGTATTATGTTTTATATGAATATAAAAATTTCTTAGGTTAAAAATATATCATGGAGATATTAAAGATAATGTAAATAATTTGTTTGTGAATATAATCTCTAATTTCAAAAATGATATTAATTATGAAGTTTTCATTATTATTAAATTTATTGTAGATCCATATTTAATGATTTAATATGAATTTATATTATGTAGAGGTAATATAACATGTATTACAGTGGGATTCACATATTTTTAGGGATTATGTGCTAAAGAATAAGATAGAGGAATATAAACCAAACAATGGTGAACAAACATTTAAATAGAAAAAACCTAAAATATAATTATTTGAAAAGAATGTGTAATAATTTAGGATTTATTTGGATGGATTTTAATTTTCATATGACTATTTATTGATACTCAATCAAACCATTTTGGTTTTACTCAAAATAAGGATCCAGATAGAAATTAGTTAAATAGAGTGATTTGAACATTATAATGATCACTGTATTAAGAAAATAAATGGAATGAATGATTTGATGAAACATTTCATTTATATGACCACTTAAAATTCTCAATCTATGAATGATTTTATGAATAATTATGAACTCAATACACTCAATGGATGGAACAACTCTCTATTAAGTCCAACATATGGAGACATAAAAACCACATTTTTCCATCCTTCATTACGCTAAATACATCCTAGTGGGTCAACCTAATAAATAATATATATTTTCATTATCTAGTTCTCATATAATGAGAAGGATTTTTTATATATATCTATTTTAGAAGGGGAATCTGATCAGTGGTGGACACTAAATAAGAATGAAAAATAGAATGATGAAATCAACTCCATGTAATGAAGGAAGTTAAATATGGTATTTTTAAATAGATATTTCCTTTTAGGAACCCTAAACCTAGAAAACAAGATCCAATGTACTCATTAATACATTGGAATAATATACAAGGAGTCACATATTGAATGAATCAATAGCTTAGTAGTCCTAAAAAAATAGACACATACCTTTTTACACATAATAAATTTAAATAAAATAAAGTCATTTTTGGATAATAACTTTATTACATATAGAATATCATTTCATATCAAACATTGTACACTTTATGGATTGCTGATAAATGAAAAAATATATGGGAGTGATCAAATTCTCTGTAAGGGCCAAGTACATCATATGATCTCATGAATCAATAAGCATAATCAGCATTGAAAGGTAAACAACTCTACAGAAATTCATTTTAAATTACATGACTATCATGACAAGACAGAGAAAAAAATCAATATTAAAAAGTAAATTATTAAACACAAATTCCATTTGAACTAATATTCTATCATGATATTATAATGAAAAATTAATATGGAATGTTTTACACCATAAAAAACATTCCATTTAATCAATAAATAGATAATGAAATGCATCCATAGTTAATATCATTATGAAAATATCAAGGATAGTAATAAATAAATTTATAATGAATTAATTCATAATTATTCGTCATATTTTCTGCAGTGCTTGAATCTCTACCATTAAGATAATACCAATGAATGTTATATGATGATGGGTAGGTATACACCAGAAACACAATAAACTAAGGTAATCAAACTGATTCTTCTAATAAGACACAACAATTATTCGAGTGGATATCTATATCTAGATTCCACATGCATTTTAATTTCTAAATCAGTCCTCATGTATCGAATAATTGATTCAATTCATGAATAATTTTTCTTATCATTGGATATCCGAATTTAATAAAGAATACATGTTTATCAATATTTCAACATATAAAAAATAAAATTCAGCCTAGAACACCATATATATAAATGATATTCATTTTAATTAATAAAAATATCCATTATGAAAAATATAGATATTTAATGTAATTTTAACATCTTATGATCCAATGAAATTATACCATTCAAGGGAATTTTAATGACCTAAATATGAATTATGGAAGTGGATGCCAATAATTTTCTTAGTTAAAATGATTGTAAACCATCACTAGATATAATAAGGATAGTATAAATCTAGTTTATACCCATTGGAGTAAGAATACAGGGTCTTTTCATTGATGAATAGAAATAAAAAACATCATATAAATTATTGTGGAAAATATATTATCATTATAAAACATCACTTTTTAAAAATAAAAGACAAAATATAATTTAAAAATAATTTTCATTTAACATTATACTGAAATCTTATAAATGAATCATTAAAAAAAATTTGGTCATGTTGGTTGAAAATTACATATATGTTGACTATGTTAAAAGAGATAATCCATTAAATTTTTTAATAAAAGATAAATGAACCTTATTTTGATAAATGAATGAATATTATTTTACATTTTCTGGTAATTATTATTACATCATAAATATTAATTCAATTAATAATTTCTCAAATGTTATGAACAATTTTTATGACATTTTTGTACACATGGTTTTGGGAAAAACGGATTTCTGGCCAGAAAGTGTAATGTTGTCAAATATTATTAAAAACCATTTTCTCAATTATTTTAAAAACCAAGTAGTGAAACAACTGTTAATTTTAATATAAAAATTTATGAATAACTTTTGGAGAATAAAAATAGAGTGGTTTATTATATAATTATCAAATTATATTCTTTAATGGATATTTAAGCACAAACATCCCGAATTAAAATGATATTGTAAATTAAACCCTAATAGATATCATATTGTTTAAGTGATAATTAACCAATGAATATATAACATGTTAAAAATGAAAATCCACATAAAATAAAAGGATATAGAAAATAATATAATCAAAATTTTATGAACACATAATCAAATAATATCATAGACAATGATGAATTAATATAACATAATGAAGAGGAATTGAGTTATGAATTTGTTCACCACTTGGAAATTTTCAACTAAAATCCAAAAGGATGAAATAATCCAAATTGATACATAAAATACATTGAATACATTGAATTTTTAATTTTCATGTTATTACATGTCAATGGTGAATTATAAAAACCATATAAAATAAATCATGGCATAACATTATAATATGCCTTATTGATTCGAAATTAAATGATGTCCCTTCCAAATATAATATCATTATAGTCGGAGTTAATAAAGGGATTTATAATTTGTATCAAATTTAAATAAAAATAATACATGTGTAAATACAATATAAAATATGAACTGTTCATTAAACACATAATCTTATAATGACAGAATCAATGATGTAGAATTTTTACCCAACGAATGGATATTTATTTGAGAAATCACATAATTCAGGGATCCATTTGGTTTAAAACGATTTAACCTCATATAAAACGTTTTTAATAATGTTATTATTTTATAAAAAGACTATATTCATATTTACAATATAAAATATGGTCCTTTTATAACATCTTATCACAGGTTTATTAATTGTCATTCATTATTTTCATTGATAAGTTGTTAATTTTCATATTCTTTTAGGTTTGTTTCATCATGAAAGATACATTTATTTTTAACTAAATATAGTCCCATCATCTCAATAATCATAATCATGGTATAATAATCATATTTAGACATCATTTACACATCTAATACCAATCATGAATGTTGGTTTTTAAAAATAAAGTATGTTATGGTCATGGAGACGGTAGGTCATACATATTCATGAGTTAAAATTCAATTTTTAAATGGTAATTATGTAATGAGTGAAAGTAATATTTTACCTTTACATGTGATCAATTTGTAATGGTGATGAAAATATAGTCACATCCCTTCCGGAAGGCGGTTGTCCACATGAACATCAATGAAGATACCATGCCCATGTGAGTGAAAATGTAATAAATAAAATGATATATCATCTATTTGAAATGATAAAATTTTCATAATTATTTCATTTATATCAAATATAGTCAACAATTTTATCCTTTTTAATTTCCATGTAATGTATTATTTAAAAACAACTCACATAAAACTGTGAGGCGTTATTCCCCCACACACATGAATGATGTTATTGTATCCCCAAAAATATGGAATGTAGAAATGGAATATATGATATAATGACTAAAAAGGTATACATTTTTGAGAATTATAATATATATATATATACACATCACCATTCAAAACCATTATTGGTTGTAATAGAAATATGAATAACATTGGTATGTGACATGGTAGTCCACCTCAGACCCAAATGATTAGTGCATTGAAAATTTGATTGATGTATGCACGGTTGTAGGTAATTAAATTGTCATGAAACATCTAACAATATTTAAAATAATTATTTTATTACATCATCATGGGTTGATTACAATTTAATGATGTGGGGTATTAAATAATATAAAAATGCTTATCGAATAATGTTACCACTTCTTCGGGAAACCTCCTCTAGTGTTCACCAAAATCCATCAAAGTATTTCATTCATAGAAATGTATATCATATATGATTATATAAGGGATTTTGGGACTTTATTGAGTTAGTTATTCTACAATAAAAAATAGTTTTATTGTGTAATGAAGAGAGGAGAGATGGTGGATTTTTATATGTGAGGTGAGTGGCACACAAGCACTTTTTGGAAACTGAAAATGTGTAACAACATTTTTCACATGCCTAACGGGACCTAAATGGATTATTATAGATACGTAAAAATTATATGGTCTAAATGTCTTTGTAAAATATTTTTAATAGAAGTTTTTTTGTCATTTTAAAACATATATTTTACATTTAACACCAAGGTAAATAAATTTTAATAGAAAAAATGGTAGATAATTATTTACTATCCTCTTTATTAATTTTGTTAAAATATTAAGATAGACTTGTAATATAATATAAATTATTATGATTAGAAATATAGAATCCATTTTATAAAATTTGAATCATAAAAGTGAGAAATTTTAACTGAAAATTAAACCGGTAAACATGATGAGGAAATTATTTTTTAAATAGACGGTGCTCAAAAGTATACAAAGACATTATATATAAATTAAATATTAAATTTTTTCTGATGATATAAATTTTATTAATCGGTATATAATTTAACTTATTTTATTTTATTAAAATTAAAAAAATAATTTATCACATTGAATAACATAAATGAAAAAGGTATTTTTCAAATAAATTCAGTATTTTTCTTTATTCGTTAAAAAATTGATTATTTCCAAATAGAATATAACCATAATCTAATTTTGATACAATTATTAATATATAATGTTAATTTCATTAATTTTTTACCCTAATGTTAGTATAATTTAATGTTAAATTATTTTAACAAAGCATGATTAAACTACCTTTTAGAAAAAAATACTTCTTTTTGGAAAAAAATTATATTTAATTTAAATAATTTTTATTTTATTTATAATAAAGAGATAAAAATTATTTTTATAGTTTAGATATCAAAATTCATAACTTATATCTTAATGGCTATCCTATAATGATATACTAAATTGTATGTTGGTTCTGCATGAGGTTGAGAGTATCACAAGCTTTTGAAGAGATTAAATTTATTATAAAAGAAATATTTTATAATGTATCAGTTATTTTATTTTCATCTAAGATACTTTTTTATTATAATACATACTGTTAAAACATTTCCATGTTTTAAAATATTAGGGTGTCACATTCTCTGAACATTATTCAAAATTTCCCCCCTAAATTTAACCATGATCTTAGAAATTAAGGGTTTAACATTTAAAAATAACATTATCAAAAACCAAATATTGTAAAAGGTATAATAAAACATCCTATTACTAAAGGATAGAATGAAGTATTAAGGAAATCAGGAAAACACATAAATATGTATCAATGTAAGATAACCATGGTGGGAAATGAAAACATGGGCATGAAAGAAAATCGTAAATAATTAGAGAGAGTGATAGAGGTTGTTGATCTCAACAAACTGAATTATCAAGGGAAATATAAAGAACTATAAACAATAAATATTTGATGATTTATACGTCCATATGATTCATCAAATACAAATATAGTAGGATATGATATTATTCACTAATTATTCAAAATATGGGGAATTATTTTACTTTCTATGAAAATAATAAAATATAATTAATTGATATATACGTATTTGATAAGAAAAAAATAATTAATTTTTATTTTCAGATTAATTTACAAAACATCTTTTACTCTAAGAAATAAATATATGATCCTTAATTCATAATTCCTTCATATTCAATGTAAATATATCATAAGATCAATAAAAGATTTGAGAGTATTTTATCTGTCTCTAACTATTTTTCATAACAAATTTGGTTTGATCAAAATATCAAATATAATAAATTAATATACAAAACTCAACTGTAATACCTTAAGATCGTAATTAATATTTATTTTTCAAATCATTTAAATAATGAAATATTGACTAGGATATCACATTTTCCAATGGTTGGTACTAAACCCTTATCATCCATCGTCCTTGGGCTCAATCCCCATGTCCTTACTAGATGCACTAGGTTGTCAGCCGACATATAGGTTTTATTTTTCTAAAACAATATGAATATAAGTCGAAAATTGTTTCAAAAAATATATTATTTACTTTAATTATATAAAATTAATGACTATATAACTTTTTTACTAGGGGTCTTGATATAACTTATTTTTTCTGAAAATGTATAACTGTCTATTTTCCTATTATGAAAATTTCAATAATGATCCTATAATCCCTAAATTTTATCAATACCATTGAAAATATATCTATTTGATATAATGGAATTATTCCTCAAATAACATTTCCACTAAAAAATATATTGAACCAAGGGGTTTCATTTCCATAAATTTATCACAAAATATTTTTAAACATGGTATACTCCCATCATGTAAAACCAAAAACGCATCAGGTAAGGCTATGAACTTATGATCAATCATAAACTAATTAACCCATGACTATATCAAAAATTATAATGTTAATAAAGATATAACAGATTAAAAAATTTAACAAAATACCCAAAATATTTCATGATTCCTTTAATGAAAATACCATTTGTATGAATACTTCAAAAATTTAATTGAGGGATCATGATAAATAAATATTTCGAATAGTATATTTCATCATAGGACCATACATTATCTAGATGTTAAAATTAGGAAGAGGTAATTGAATTGGATAATTTCTAGGTTCTACCCATTTATAAAAATGAATTATAAACGGATGCCCAGAATGAGATTTATTTCCTTCCATTTCACTCTATTTTTCCTTTAGAATCATTTTCATTATTCACATACATTCAATAAATTAATAATTTTAATATTTTCTAAGAAACATTTATTAATGTATCCGTCCACATTTCTCACATGATTTTTTTCTTACCTTCTTAAAACAGACATCTTCATGCCTTTATCTCTTAGATAAATCCATACTTCTATTTATTTGTGACTTGGATGTGGTTATGTAATATATTATTATGCATATTTTCATGAAATTTTATTAGGAATAATCATAATATAATTCTCTAAAATAATCATCTCATTTTTTCTCATTATCAAATCCATTTTATTTATACTCAATATTATCCAGATTCTTTTGAGTAGAAGACATTTACTAAAGTCAAAAAAACATAGTGTGAGAAAAAATATTCATAGTGGAAAAAACATTGAATCATTTATAGAATGTATAAACCATGAAACATTATTATCTAAATAATACATGATAGGTTTATCCAATGTCATACATTATAATAATATATTTAAATAAATCATAAGAATTTTTATATTAAATGTGAATTATCCTAAGTATATCCCTAAGGATTTTCAACCTACTCACATAGTGGGGGCAGTTTTCATGCACATGGGTATGATATATTCTAGTAAAATACAGCCTTTTAAATGTTATTATCCCAAATTAAATCATTTAAATAACTATGTCCATTTATTATATCAAAAAATAACATATTTTTATAATGGAATACACATAATCTATTCCATACTGAAATTATAGGATGTCCATTTATACTTATCCACAATGTTTCTCTTATGGTTCTATTATCTCGTCTACATTATTCTATATCTAGTTCACTAGGATTCTACTAAACTTCCCTCAGTACCAAATATAGTGACCTAGACCCCAATAAACTAGACCCAATTTATAATTTAGTACTTAGACATAAGATTCAAGGAATTGCATCCTTGAAACCGAATAGTTTAGTTGTCTTAGAAAACATGATACATACATGATTCCCATATTACATTTTAAAGAAGAAATTATAAAATATTTTCCTGATATTGAAATTATTATATATATAATATCATTTCATATCAAACAAACTTCGCATCATGTATTTATAATAATGTAAAAAAAGGAGTGCTAAAAACATGAGTAAGAGTTAAGTACGGTGGAAGCTATCTTGAATAAATAAGTATAATCAAAATGAAACTAGGGATAACATAACAGAAATTCATTTTAATGAACATGAATATGATTATAATATCACAAATCATCAACATTTCAAGTTAAATAAACATAACAAATATTCCATTAAAGTTCATGACAATCATGATTAGACATGACCCAATTAATATATAAAGGTAAATAATTGAACACACCTACCATTTAATCAATAAAATAAGATGGAAATTCCTCCAATGATAATATCATTTGGACGATATCATGGATAATAATTACTGAATTCTTAATGGATTAAATAAATAATTGTTGGAAATAATGACTTAGGCACATGATACCTCCACCATCAAGATCTATCCTCGAGGAACTTTAAAACAAATGGATATATATAAACTGGAAAAACATTTAGATATGTCTATCAACATAATTAATTTGCTGAGATATGTTGATACATTAAGGGTATTTGTAATACTAATCCCCATCCCTAAAATAATATACAATTAATTCCTCAAATATCAAATATTTGTTTTAATTCACAAATAATATTCCTTATCATAAAATATATGAATTCAGTAACGAATACCATTTTATAAATCTTTCCCAAATCAATAAGAGTAATTCAATATATTACACAAGATTTATAAATGAAATATTATTTATGTTATAAACATATAAATTATTAATAATATTTATATTTAGTGTAAATTTATGGTCTAATTATCACATTAAAGTAAATAATTCATGGGAAAGTTAATGAATTCAAAAATAAATCAAGGTAGTTAATATGAATAATTTACATTGTCAAAATAATTTTGAAACATCCCTATGAATTATAATTATTGTATAAATACATTATATATCCATTGGGTTATAATAAATGGTTCATTTTATTAATGACCACAAATACTTTAAATAGATCTTTGAAAACATTATTGGGGAAAATACAATTTTCATTTTGATAATATCCTTTTAAATACTAATGACCCAAAAAAATTGAAGACAATTTTATTTTTAAATTATCATCAATAATTATAATATAATATTTAAATAATTTAGTTTTCATGATTTATGGTTATTATGTACATGCTGAGTACATTAAAAAAAGATTCCTTTAACATTTTTTAAAATGTGAAACAGACGTTATTTTAAAAATGACAAGAAAATTCCTATCATAAAATTTTGTAAAAATTATAAATGGCTCAAAATATATTAAGTAAATCCTTTTAAAAAAAATTAAAAAATTGTTGAAAACATTTTATTATACATGGTTTTGGATGAAATTAGTTTTCTGGCTAATGAGAGAAATGAAGTCGGTTTGTCATAAAAACATTTTATCAATTATTTATATTATCAAATAGTGAAACTTGTTCTATTAGTTTGAAACATAATGAATAACCATATGAGATGAAAAATAATTTGTTTTTATTATCTAATGATTGAATAATTTCATTTAATATAAATTCAAGAAAATATAATCGAGATTAAAATGCAATTATCAAATAAACCCTTAAAAAGATTATAACGTTGAGTTAAAATTTAACCACTGAATCACTTATGTGTTTCAAATGTAAATAAACATAAAATAAGTGTATATAAAACATTATATATACAAAACTAAATACAAAAAATAATTAAAATAACAAAGATAATAATGAGGTAATATAACCTAATAAAAAATAATTCATTTTTGAAACTCTTTACCACTTGTTAATATTCAATTAAAATAATAAATGATTAAATAATTCAAATTAATTATAAAAATACTATGATTTTTCAATAAATAATTATCTTACCATTTAATGTGTTAGAATATACACAATATAAAATAAATTTGGTTCATAACATTATAATATTCCTCAATTAATGGAAATTGAGATGAAGTCCCTTACACATATCATATCATTAAAGTGGGGATCAATAAATTAATTTATTATGTCCATAAAATTTAAATATTAACAAAAATAATGTAAATAAAACATAAAATAAGAAAATTTAATTATTCACATAATCATATCATGACATAATCAATGCAGTTGGAGTTTAAACTAATCAACGGAAATTATGTAAACAAATTCCTTAAAAACACTTCATTTTTTTTAATAATTATATAACCACATGTGTAATGGTTTTTAGATAGTTATTATTTTATAAAATAACCATAAAAATTTTTATAATATCATATATGATTTATTTATAATATCTTATCACATGTTCTTTAATTATCATTAATTATTTTCATTGTTTCAAGAGTTAATTCCCTTGTTTTCTCATGCGTGTTTCGTCATGAAAGATTAGATTATTGTGTATATTATATATTTTCGTAATATTTATATTAAAAATCATGAAATAATTATCATATTTTTAAATAAATTATAATTTTAATACCAATTATTCAAGTTTATTTTTTTTAAATGAAGCATGTTACAATCATTGAGATGGTCTGTCATATGTACACAAGAGTAATGTTTCCATTTTTTTATATTCATTATTGAATGGTGGAATGTAATATTTTACCTTAATATAATTATAATAATATCATATTATTTATTTAATTATACTAATAAATATCATCTATTTGGTGTGGTGGTGAAAAGAGAGTCATATCCCTTCTTGAAGGCGGTAGTCCACACATACTCGAACGATGATTTCATCTTTAAGTCGCTCAAAAAGTATTAAATAAAATGACATATTCCATTATAATAATGTAAAATATTTAATAAATATTTAATTTATTTCACATATGTTTTTTCAAATTTATCTTTATTTCACTCCTCGCAATGAGTTAGGGAAAAAACAAATCACATCAGATCGCTCTGTGGTAATTCGTTGTATACACGAGTGACATTATCATATCCCATAAGGAATAAAAATTAAAAATATTATATATTATATAATAAATATATAGTTATAATTATATTATTAATATCAAGTATATACATTATATACTTCATCATACTCCATCTTGAGTGGTTGTAATTGAAAAACAAATGGCGTCAGGTCGTGAGGTTGTAGTTTGCCGCACACACGGAAGATGATTTCTTAACCCTTATGATAGATGTGGGGATGGATTTTGGTCCTTAACATAACATTAGAATTACTAATAATATGTAATTTACATTTTTTATAATATCATGGTTTACCAATAATTTATGGAGGATGGTGAAGAACTGAAATAAAAATTCTTATTGAAGAACATTACCTTTTGTTCGGGTAACCTCCTTAAATTTCCACACAAAAAAATTCCTAGGATAGTTTTATTCCCAATGTATAATTTATATAATTAGTGGATGGATGTAATTATGTGATCAAGGAAGGTATTTTTTGAACCTGAAGGAGTCTATTTTGTGAATAAGAGATGAGTGGGGTGTCCTATTAATAAAAGAGGTGAGTGGAACACATTCAATTTCATTATATGAAAGATTTACCAATAGTTACCACATGTAAAAAGGGTCCAAAATGGATTATTAGTGAGAATTAGTCTTTATATAGTAAAACTATTTCAAGAAAATATATTTTAGACATAATTTTTTGGTCATTTTGACAGATAATGTTTTTGTTTAATCCCCTCTAATTCTATTTTTAACTTAACCATTGTAATTTTTTTTTACTATTTTCACATTTCATTTTGGTGAAAACATAATTAAAAATTATTATATAATATTAATCAAAATGATTAAAAATTAATATATCCATTTTTCTAAATTGAATTCTCAATTGTTACAATTTTTAATTTAAAAAAATCGCATAGACCCAACATGAAAGCAGAGTTTTTAGAGAGAAAATTATAAAATTTATAAAATGGGTTTATATAAAAATAAATAATTAATATTATTCCAGTTAAAAAAACTAGGTTAACAGATACATAATTTTTATTTAAAATTATCTCTCAGATTAATATAAAATATTATTTGACATTAAAAATAATATAAATGAAAATGATATTTTAATTAAAATTAAATTTTTTTAATAACTAATCAAAAAAAAGATATATCTATGAAAAATAAAAAAATGGCTATAAGTTATATTTGAAATGATGATTCCAAAATTAGCGCTAATTAATAATTTTTTTTAAAGAAATTGTATAAATTAACAAAAAATTCTG
Source organism: Viscum album (assembly GCA_963277665.1). Taxonomy (NCBI): domain Eukaryota; kingdom Viridiplantae; phylum Streptophyta; class Magnoliopsida; order Santalales; family Viscaceae; genus Viscum; species Viscum album. Next base: position 733,726,346 of record OY728152.1, on the reverse strand, counting down.
TAAAAAAGTATGACTAAACAATCATTTAGAAAAAATATATAATTTCTCAGAAAACAATTCGATATGTATTTTAAATGATAATAATTTTATTTATAATCAATTGATAACAAAGACTTTCTATATTAATTTTTTACTCTTAATACACTAAAAATTAATAGCTAGTTATAATTGTATACTATATTATTGTTCATTTTTTCTCAGGGTTTCATGTTCTACAAACTATCATAGGGATTAAATTTTTTTAAAAAGAAATATTTCAAATTGTTTGAGAGGTTATATGTTCTTCTGAAAGTGGTGTAGTGTGTCATACATAATATGAAAAAAGAATCTTATTTAAAAATCATTCAATGTTACATTCCTTTAAATCATCCCACTAATAGGATTAAACAATTCATGTTGTCAAAACCAATGGGGGATGAATACATTGGTACCGATGATGTAAATTATAAATGACATTCAAGGTATATTTATATAATAAAAAATGACCATTAAATAAATATTTATCATTTATTTTGTTCATAAGACTATTTATCTAAATGTAATTGTATATAAAAGACTTTGGTAGTTTTGAAGAAACTATAATATATTCTATCAAGAATTGAATTCTTCCATTTTTTTCTCAAAATTTGGGGGGAAGGAAGAAAAAATGTTGTCTAGAAGAATCATAAATGATAAAAATAATGGAGGATAAGAATTAAATAAAACAATATACCAAAAATTTGGGAAGACTCATCATGAAAATTTCCTTAAAGTGATGGAAAAATTAATCATGAGTTGATGAGAAGGCCATCAGACACAAGAATCCCAATGGGATATGAAGAGGAAGACCAAGAAAATAGATGAAAATAATGCTCAACCTAATTCACCTACTACCCTAAAATTATTTAATTATAAAAATTTTCAATATTAATTTAACTAGTGAACCAGTCTTTGTGTTAATAATGATAATTGATGTTATTACCTGCCATGACCAGTCCCCCGGGGCCCGTGTCGTGACTACACCAAACCCACCTTCCATAGGCCAAGGGCTGGCGACTAGCACTAAAGGTGTAATTCCCTAAAATTGGGAAGGCATTGCCTTTATAACCTGTAAACACACACAACAGTTATGAACATGAGTAATCTGTATAACAAATAATAGTGCTGAAAGTAAAAGGGACCAGAATACAAGCCCAACATGAAAGTACAAGAAAATGAAAGTACATGTACAACTGAGGGAAATGGAAAATATCTATTGGGTCTTCCTCTAAGGTTCCTACATGAAGGGTAGGTATTGATCGCCTCATCAGCACTCCATGTATGTCTTCCTCCTTTGTGTACCGACATGCCAAATGGTCCACCTCCAGGTATCGTCCAGTCCTGGTACTCTCAGCCTCAGTCAGCGATGTCTGTCGTCTGCATCTAACTCAATGAGGTATGGGAATAACCCATGTATGGGTGAGTATTATAATACTAATTAGGGAACACGAGACCCTTACGGTCTCACAAAAATCTAAAAAGGATAAACCCCCATGTATGAAATCAACAAAAAACCTTACTTATTTATATGCCAATACATATACCTAATTATCAAGTGATCCATCACAATCATGAAGAAAACATAGATAAAGTGACTCATCTCAACTATGATTTTATTCACATTATCGAAACCTTAGATTCTGGGGAACTCCTCCTATGTCAAGTATAGTGGGCCTGCCGAGACACCATGCATGCTTCCCAATAACAGTGGACTGCTGAGGTACTCCTCCTGTCAAGTACTGTGGGTCTGCCACGCCACACAGAGGCACTCCCCACCGTGGGTATGCTGCGTCACCAAGCGCGCTCCCCTCATACCCTACTGAGGTACTCCTCCAATCGAGTACCGTGGGTCTGCTATATCACCAATCGCGCTCATCCACCGTGGGTTTTCGACTACACCAAGGCACTATCCACTGGTCTAGTAGAGTCACACTGAGTCAAACAGTTACCAGTCGTTAGGTCTTAGCCCGATACTTGGTCTCCTCACTATGCTTGCTCATCTCTGAGAGGATCCGCTCCATGATTTTTTGGTCGATACTCAACTATCATGATGACCTGTGAAAATGTATATCAAAGGACTGCCACGTCATAGGGGTCTCAATGCAACTCATGGATCATCAATTTGACGCCCAGTCTGTGAGTTATTGGCCATTTAGTCCTGAGAGCTGGGTTGGATTCATGCACGATCAAACTTGACCATATCTCAACTCTACCCCAAACTCTAGTGGGGTATACTGAAAGGGTCCGCCACTCTCCAAGATTCTCATTTCCATTTATGGTTAATCAAAAGAACGTCTGGTGCCAAAGTTATGACCAAAAGAAAGTTAAGGGTCATATTAAGCCTGGGTCCGGTCAGACCCGGTCGGAACGAACCTATTCGGGTCGACCCGGCCTGACCTGTGTGCTATGGACCGGCCCCTTTGGCGGGCCAGCCTATTTGGTTCGTCTAGGCCCGCTTGGCCCATCCCAGAAGGCCGCTAGGAGCCACGGAGTGCCGAGAGGGTGAGGACCGGCCGTGAGGGTGAGGAATGGCTGCCATGGGGCAGATCAGTTGTGGGTCAGAATAAGGGTGGTTCAGCCCGGAGGGTTCCGCATGGGCGGCACGAATGGGAGGGTGACGTAAGGGTGGCTCAGCATGAGGCACGTGGCTAGTTTGGCTTAGAGGGCGTAGCGAGGACAGTTTGGCCAAGAGGGCGCTCTAATGTCGGTTCGATAGGGAGGGAACTGCGGGGGCCTGACCGCATGGGAGAACTATGTGCAGGATGAGCCTGGGCAGCTGGTGCAACCGAGGTTGGGTGGACATTGGGCGACACGGCTGCTGCGGTCGTGAGGCAGGAGCTCCGAGGGGGCAGCGCGGGTGGTGGTGCCATGGGTGGCGGCACTGTTGCCTTCGTCGTCTCATTGCCTTCCTCCATTCTGAAGAAAATCACAATGTAGAATGATGGAGGGAGTCAATCCATGTTAGTTTAGACATCACCCTCCGTATTTACAGTGGTGGCAAGCGGTCTTCAAGAACATAAACAATGAACAAGCCTGGAAGATTTTTTAAAACATCAATTCCCATAATCACTCGATAATTTCTATTCCCAACTCTATAAAGTAAAAAGTGGGGAGAACATTGGAAGTGTAAATCAAATAATTATTGAACCCCTACATCTTCCTGCAATAATTTATTACAATCCCGCAAGGAAAACATCTTTAGATCAATATGATAGTATGTTGATCCATGTTCTTTATTTATAGAAGGAAACAATCAAGTTAATAAAATATTACGTAATTAAATACCCTATCTTGAATGATGTTGGTTGATGTTGGCACGAGAAGGAGGACGACGATTCATTGTAGACGAACACATTATAGGTCGAAGGATGTTCTCATGAAGAAGGTCAAATTCATTGACATTCTTCATGGAGGAAGCAGTCATTGTTGTAGTAGCTTTCTCCCAAGTGCTCCTCCACTCCCCAATTTCACCAAATAAAAAGGATACCCAAAATAAAAATTGTTTCCCCATTTTAATCAGGGGCACAATTCAAATTGGATTAAATTAAATTGTCTCAATTAAGTGGTGCATTGGTAAGATTAATGGTATTTCCATTGGCACAATAAAGTTGGTGGAGGTCAAGAGGCTCTCCGTAATTAATTATGGGCATTGAGGGTTTGTCCCAATTAATGGGGGGTTTCGTCCTGGGTGGTCCCCACCACCATTACCACTTGTGAGAGGTTTTGGTTTTGGTGGTCCCCACCACCTTAAACTCTCAAGGGAGGTTAAGGTTTGGTGGTCCCCGCATCCAACTTCCACAATGAGGTTTAGTTTTGGTGGACCCCACCTGAAATATCTACAAGAAATTTCAAAATAAAATAAAATGAAGTTTATTTTAATTTATTATATCCAAAAAACCCAAAACTAAATTTCACAATTGACCAACTACCATTAAGGTGAAACTATTGTTAATTGAAAACGGGTGCTACGAGTTCAACGGTGCCCTCAGATTTCAATTCTGAGAAATAGTACAAAATTTAGAAAAACCCTACACACATAGAATCATGCACCGTAAATTTTTTCAGACTCGTAAAATTCCAATTTATTTAAAAAAAATTACATTCAAATTATGGGTCATTACATTATCCCCACCTTAGGGCTCTATGTCCCAATAAGAAAAAAACTCAAGCTTGGTAAATAAGTGAGGGTACTGAGCTTGCATCTAAGCCTCTTTCTCCCATATGCTCTCCTAGAAGTTCTCGTGCTATCAGAGAATGTGCATCAGAGGTATCAATTGTCCTCGAAGGACCCGATCCTGTAAATCCTCAATATCTACTAGAACCTCTATAAAAGTAACCCCATCATCGACATCCAACTCTCCATGGTTGATGATGAGAGAAGGTTCGTTCACATATCTCATCAGATGGGATACATGGAAGATGTCGTGCACCCGGTGAAACTGGTGTGGATGAGCTATGTGGTATGCCCCCTCTCCAACTCTGCTGAGGACCTGAAAGGGTTCGATGACCCTCGAAGATATCCTTCTGCCTCGGCCAAATCACCACAAACCACTTCGTGGTGAGACACAGTGAAAGACGTGGTCACCATCCTCAAACTCTAGAGGTCTCCATCTCCTTTAAGCATATGACATTTGCATGCTCTGTGCAGTCTTCATCTGCTCCTGGATGATCTAAACATTCATTATGGTTGAACGTACCATCTCTAGTTCCAACAGTGCGACTCCCTTGGGTCAGTCCAGCACAAGGGTGGTCTGCAAGGTCGTTCGTACAACGCCTCAAAAGATGCCATCCCAATGGTGGAGTGATATTTGTTGTTATATGAAAACTACAGCCAAGGTAAGTGATCCTACTAGCTATGACTGATGTAAAGGACACAAGAACACATTATGTCCTCAAGGTTCTGAATGGTTTGTTTAGTCTGACCATCCCTCTGAGGAAGGAAGGCGGTGCTCAAACGAATATGTGTCCTAAAAGCCTCCTGCAACCCCTTCTTTAGAAGGGAAGTAAAACATGCATCACAATCGAAGACAATCGTCGACATTACTCCATGTAGCCGAAAAATCTCCTACACATAAAGGCATCCCAAGATCTCTACTGAACCCTTCCCTCTGATAAGTAGGAAGTGCGCCGACATGGTGAGTCGGTCGATGATCACGCAAATTGAGTCATGACATCTGGATTTAGGTTAACGTCCTATCACGAAGTCTATGGATTTCCCATATTGCTTCCACTCTGTGTCCTCTAAAGGAGAACCAAGCTTACTTGTACCTGATGCTTCACCTTCACTTGTGGAAATGTGAGGCATCGAGAGACAAACTCTTCTTCTGCCTTCTTCATTCTCAGCCACCAGTGCTATCGTAGGAGATCCTGGTACATCTTCGCCACACCGAGATATACCACTAGAGGGGATTTGTGGGACTCTATCAACACTTCCCCCAACTGTTACACCGGTACCAAGGTACATCCTCTGAAGAGGATGACATGCTCCCCACCTTCAGAAAATTCATCACTGCCTACCATGTGGATATCTGAGCACGTCGAGCCTCACAATCAGCATTTCAACACTGCGCCTTCATGAGTTGCTGAAAACGAGGGGGAGTGACTGTAATAGAATGAAGAAATGTTAGTCTATCTCTATCCATAATGGATATCTATAAAGAAGATCTCTGCTCCGTCTCCTCTCCTAGAAGCTATAAAACAGACCTCATTCTGAGTGAATATGCAATAACATTCCTCTTCCTAGGAGTATAGACTATCTCGTAGTCATAGTCCTAGAGGAACTCAATACACTATCTCAGGTTCACATCGTTCTGAGAGAAGATATACCTGAGACCCTTGTGATCAAAGTACATCGTAAAATGCTCGTCCATCAGATAGTGTTTCTAGATCTTCATGTCGGAGACCACCACTGCTAATTCTAGGTCATGTGTAGCATAGTTATCCTCATGTTGTCTCAGTTCTCGATATCCATATGCGATCACTGCTCAATCCTGCATCAAGACACATCTGAGTCTGGTCCCTAATGCGTCGTAGTCGACTATGTACCATATACCTTCCTCTGGAAGCCTCAAGATGGGGTCACTAGTCACCCTCTACCTCAGCTCCTAAAATCTCTTTTGTCATATCTCCAACCACACAAAGGGTTTCCCCTAATTCATCAAGGCTGATAGTGGTGCTGCAACTCTTAAGAAATCCGGCACAAATCTCTAGTAGTATCCAAACAAACCTAGGAATCTTTGGTCATCTGTCACACTCCTAGGTGCCTCCAAAGCAATTACCACCTCAATCTTCGCTGGATCTACTTCAAATCAAGCCTCTGATATGAAATTTCCTAGAATGTGAAACTCTAGGATCTAGAACTGGCACTTTGAGAGATTACCATAATTCTAGTGCTCTCAGAGCGTGTCAATTACTACCTGCATATGATATGCATGCTCCTACACAGTAGTCTATTAGATCATAATGTTGAATTTGAAGAATATGACAAAGCGATCAAGGTATAACTGAAATACCCTATTCATGAGTTACATGAACAATGCGTGAGCATTGGTTACACCGAATGGAATAACCATGAACTCGTATTGGCTGTACCGACATCTAAAATCCATATTCTGCACATCCTCATCTCCAACTCTGAGATGGTGATAGCCTGATCTGAGGTCTATCATCGAGAACCATGTGCTCCCTTATGCTGATCAAAGAGGTCATATATCCTCGAGAGTGGGTACATGTTCTTCACGGTAACCTGGTTTTGGTTCCAATAGTCAACACAAAGACTCGAGCTCCCATCCACCTTCTTGGAGAATAGAATCTGGGCTTCCCATGAGAAACACTGGGCCGGATGAATCCCTTCACAAGCAAGTCCTCTAGCAGTACATGAAGCTCGCGATGCTCTGTGGGAACCATCTGATAAGGTGGTGTAGATATATGTGTCGTCTCAGGGTATAAGTCAATGTAACAGTCCCCCTCTCTGTGAGGAGGTAGACCTGTGACATCATCAAGGAAAACATCTGTGTAATGGTCCACCACTACAAGATAACATGGACTCTCCACATCAATAGCTCTGAGGGTAAGGCTAGCTAACTGATGAGTGTTCTACTACAATATCCTCCAAGAATGTCCATCCTATGATGCAATCCTTCACACCAGTGATGGTAATGCTGTTCTCATCCATGTGGACACAACACACTTTGTGCCTAATATCGTCAATTAGAGCATTGACTGTAGATAACCAATCCATACACAAGATGACATCGTAAGGCCTCAACACCGCTATTAAGAGATCCCAACCAAAGCTCTTGCCTCCTATGGAAATTTCACACTACCGACACCAGTGTGTAATCATAGAATCTAGTCCCGTAGGATTCTCTAGCCATATAGATTAATCCAACGGATCTGTCTGAATATCTATACTCCGAACAAGGGCAGTGGAAATGGATGAATGACCGGAACCTATGTCTATAATTACTGCATCTATAGTGTAGAACAAACAAATCGTACCTCAAATCATCTCCAGAGCATAATGGTTATAGGCCTCAGCTGCATGGAGATGTGATCTCTCATTTACACCTACTCCCTACGGTCGAGTTGGACCTCCTGGTGGTGGTGGCGGTAATATCATGAATAGTCGTCCATTGCAAACTGCATGACCAGCTCCTCTTCCATGTCTACATACTCCCTGCGGACTTCCTCTTTCAAATCTTTGTCTCTGCCTGGGAGGTCCTTCAGTCGTCTTATGATCATCCAAATGGTGGGTCAGATAGTCACAAGCCATGTGACCCTACCCACCACATGTGTAACGCTGACCACTCTTGGAATGTCTGTCTCCGCCTCGGGTGCACCGCACAATAGACTCTGAATCCTACGTTCGTCTACCTATATGTCTGGTCCTATTGGACCACTATGAAATCTGTCTACTTCCAGTTATATAAGACTCCTCTACGCGTCGACTGGTGAGGGATCTCGCTACCGGAGACTAATCAGCAAGGAAAATCTCCACTAGGAGAGCTGTATCTAACACCCCTTCCTATTTTGGGATGTTGAGTGAGATCACTGAAGCTCTGATATCCCACTTGAGTCCCTGCTCAATGGTATGGTCCATGATGAATGGTTCCCACACCATATCTGTGTAGTAGCATGAGAGGTCTACAAACATTCCTGAGTACTGATCTAATGTAATGTTGCCCTACTGCAGATGAAGTAACTCCTGTATGCACACTGCACGGAGAGTAACTGGGACAAACTCTACTTGAAACATGCTCTTGAAGTCTGCCCAGTGATGCGTCATCTTGTCAAGAACTTGGAGCATAAATCTCCACCATCTTCCTGCTGCTTCATGAAGACGGACGATAGCTAGAATCACCATGAGATACGCTAGTGTCCCTACTAGTCAGAATACTCTCACCACGCCCTCCATCCAATAATCAGTGGCATGTGGGTTCGTATCTCCCTTAATCCTGGGTGGCCACTGACGCTGGAACATGTGAAACACACTCATGCGGCATGCACCATCTGCTACTAGGGAAAAAGGCATCGGTGGCCCAATGGGGAGTGGCACCGCTAGTGCCTCCACTGGAAAAGAGCCCTACACTGAGGCCACATTGCTCGGTGGGCTATCAATGCATACAACTCTAAAAACTCTAGATGGTTTTCTATGTGGAGGAATCCTGAAAAGAAATAGGTGTGCTACGGTTAAAAGGTTATACCTGGGGAGCAGACTTGGTTGAGCATACTTAACAAAAACTTTTGAAAACACACACGCAATCAGTGTTTTCATGCACTGAGTTAGAATTCAGAAGTCAGGGTCCTGGTGTATGGATATGTTGGCCACCACACCAACACTGGACTCCTCGACCTGAAAACCACACCCACTACACAAAACACTATTTCTTCACAGAAATTAATGGTCCGATTCTTATGTTCCGCAGTAGAACCAACTCCATTGATACCAATTTTCCATAACCCGTCCCCTGGGGCCCGTGCTGGGACTACCCCAATCCTGTCATCCATAGGCCAAGGGAAGGAGACTATCACCAATGGCGTAATTCCCAAAAACTGGAAAGGCATTGCCTCTATAACATGTAAACACACAGAGTATTTATGAACATGATTAAAAATTATAACCAACAAGAGTGATGAATGTTAAAGGGGCAAGAATAAAATCCCATTTGAAAAGTACATGAAACTGAAAGTACAAGTACAACTGAAGAAAATTGAATATTACCTACTGGGTAATCCTCCGAGGTTCCTACATGAAGGGTAGGTATAAATCACCTCCTCAGCACTCCACGTCTTTCCATCTCCCCTATATACCGACATGTCATATGGTTCACCTCTGGGTACCATCCAGTCCTGGTACTCTCTGCATCAGTCAGTGTTGTCTGTCGCCTACATCCAGCACAACGAGGTGCGGGAATAGCCCATGCAGGGGTGAGTATTACGATACTCAGTAGGGACCCTGAGACCCTCAAGGTATCACAAAAATCCAACATGGATAAAACACAATGTATGTAATCAATAGATTCCCTTACCTAGGTAGATGCCCATATATATACCTAAGTTATCAAGTGATCCATATCAACCATGAGTAAAACACAAAAAAAACTGACTCAGCTCAACCATGATTTTATTCAGATTATCGAAACCACGGTTGCTGGAGAGCTCCTCCTCTGTCGAGTACATTGGGCATGTCGCGACTCCAAGCGTGTTTCCCACTAACCATAGACTGCTGAGGTACTCCTCCTGTCAAGTACCATGGGTCTGCAACTTCACCCAGAGGGGCTCCCCACCGTGGGTCTGTCACGTCAAAAATCCATCTCCTCCACCTTCGGTCTTCCACGATACCAAATTACTCCCCATTGGGCTAGTAGAGTCACTCTGAGTCAAACGGTCAGTAGTCGTCATGTCTCATCCATCTACTAGGTCTTCTCACTACGCTCACTCATCTCAAGAAGGATCTACTCAATGATCTACTGGTAGATACTTCAACTGCTCAAAGGTCCGACATGTCATAGGGGTCTCAACACAGCTGACAGAGCGTCAATCAGACGCTTGTTCTGTGAGTTATTAGCCTTTTATTCCCGTGGTCCTGGTTGGATTCATACACAATCCAACCTGACCATATCTTAAATATACCCCAAACTCATGTGGGGTATACTCAAAGAGACTTCCATGCTCCAATATTCCCAGCGCCGCTGACGGTTCGTCAAACTGACGTCCGGTGCCAAAGATTTGTCCAAAAGAAAGTAAAGGGTCATAGTGGGCCCGAGTCTGGTCATACCCGGCCCGACCAACCCGTCCCGTCCCAGCCTGGGTTGACCCGATTCTGGTCAACCCAACCTAACCCCTTGGGTCTAGCCTAGCATACTGGGAAAAAACTAGTTCGCCTTGAGGGTCGGTAAAGGGCCAAGAGGACGCGGACCATCCGCGAGTGCACAGACCGGTCGCGTGTCGGCGTGAGGGCTATTCAGCCCGGAGGGCGCCCTGTGGGCGGCTCATTCTAGAGGGTGCCGCGAGGGAGACTCGACCTGAGGCACATGGCTGGTTCAACTCGGAGGATGCCTCAAGGCCGATTCAGTCGGGAGGGCCCTGTGAGGCCAATTCGGCCGGGAGGGCACCATGAGGGCGTGCCAGCTTGGGAGACCGGCATGCGGCATGAGTTGGGGTGGCCGATGTTGCTGGGGGACAGCCGGTAGTGGGAGTGGCTGGAAGTAGGTGCGGTCAGTGAGTGGTGTGGCCGGGTGGCACATCTGGTTCGACCGTGAGGCCGGAGCTCCGCGGGGGTGGCGCAGGTCGCGGTGGCCATGGATGGCGGCTCCATTTCCTTCATCACCTTTGTCGACTCGTCACCTTCCTCTATTCTGAAGAATATCAAAAAGAAGAATTACAGATGGAGTGAGGGCATGTTAGTTTGGACAACATCCTCCACGTTAAGTGTGGTGGAAAGAGGTTTTGAAGAACATAAACAAAAAACAATTATGGACGACTTATTAAAAGGTCAATTCCCATAATCCCTCGATAATTTCTATTCCCAACCCTATAAAGGAAAAGGAGGGATGAACATGGGAAGTGTGATTCAAATAAATATTATACCCCTACATCTTCCAGCAAAAATTTATTCCCAATACACAAGGAAAAAATCCGCAGATCAACATGACAATAAGTTGATTCGTGTAATTTGTTTAACGAAGGAATTCTTCAATGGAATAAAGTCATACTTAATTAAAAACCCTACCTTGATCGATGCTGGTTGATGTTGGCTTGAGAAGGTAGAATTAGATTTGTTATTGACGAACATGTCCAACATCAAATGATGTTCCGAGGAAGAAGGTCGAAGTCATTGAATTTTATCAAGGAGAAAGTGTTCTTTGATGGAGAATCTTTCTTCAAAGAGCTCCTCCTCTCCCCAATTCCACCAAATAAAATATATATATGAAAATAAAAATTTTTTCCCCAATTTAATCATAGGAATAATTCAAATTTGATTAAATTAAATTTTTTGAATTAAGTGGTGCATTTGCAAGATTAATGGTGTGTTGGTTGGCATAATTAAGGTGGAGGAGGTCTAGAGGCTCTCTCTCATTAATTGTGGGAGTTGAGGGTTTCTCCCATTTAAAGGGGGCTTTAATCATGGGTGGTCGCCGAAAAGATAAACTCTCATGGGAGGTTATGGTTCGGGTGGTCCCCACCACCATACCCTCTCATGGGAGTGTAGGGTCCTGAAAAATCCAAAAATGAAATTTTACCCAAATTACCCAAATAATTGCGGCAAATAATCTAGAGAAGACACAAAGGATCGATCCGTGAACTAGTCCATGGAGGCACAACGTGTCCAGCCACCGAAAGAGACCCCCCTCTGTGAACCATTATTGTTCGCGAAATGAAGTCGAAGAGCCTCCGCTGTCGCAAGGAAGGTTGGATGATAGTCTGGTTTACCATCACTGTGACGCCCCAGGTTTTATGAACTAGTTCAAGTGAGAAATGTTATGCCTTTAATGATGTCTCTTATTTTATTTGTTGTGTTTTGTGTGCTAATAAGGAATAAAACATGGATAATAAGGTAAACTGATATATATTCAAAATTTACATTGCAACAAGACCCAACTAACTGAAAATACCATGCACAAGACCTAACACGGCCACAACGAGACTACTAAGAATCACAACATGAGTAATCAGATAGTCATAATCTTCAGAGTCCATCAGTGTGAAAAATATAACAGCCAGATCCACGGCACACCTGCTCAACACCAAAAGTATGAGGAGAACCATCCTTCCTAGCTCAAGTGTTCTGATTTTATAAACACCCTACACCACTGCTTTTATAATGATCCTGTGAATTATGACCATTGTAAAATATAGCCGTTGGGTTTTCAAAACAACCTTTGGGTTTCCGTTGATAAATGTTATCTTTATATAATTTTTTTTAATGCTCTTATAATTTTATAATATTTCAACTATTATAATATGTTTCACAAAAGAATCATAGTTTTAATATTTAAAAGAGTATTCTTGGAAATAAAATCCATTTGTTTTCACAAAATCCCAATGGAAACTTATATATTGAAAACATAGTATTATTTTTATAAAATATGTGTTTAAAGGGTATCTATAATAATAATATATTTTGATTTCTAAGATTATGAATTGGGGGAAAACTATTGGTCTTTAAAATTTTATGAAAACAGTTAGGTGCTAATTTTAAAGATCCAAATAGTTATACTGGTTTTGTATGAAAAATATGAGAAGTATATATTTTAAAAGATTTATAGAAAATGGATTTAAATTTTAAGTTGAAACTTTTTTTTTATTGTATATTTACTCATTTTTGTACAAATATTTATATTACAAACTATTTTGAACTAAGTATACTTAAACTAGTTATTTCGAAACTCTAAATAAATTCATATAAAAAAATTATGTTGATATGAAATATATTACATAAGCTAGTAAAAGGATTTAGAATTTAAATTAAAATTTTTTTTATAGAATTAACACTCTTTTGTATAAATATTTATACTACACTTTATTAAGAAATAAGTATACTTATACTAGTTATTTTGTAAATTTAAAATAAGTTTTTAATTAAAAAAATAGGTCGGGGCCTGGCCATGCCGTAGGAATCCCTTAAGGGACAAGCCCTCTAGGTCCAGACCAAGCCCCAAGGGATGGACGTGTCGACCATCGGGGTCCCAGCTGTGCATAGTGTCAACCAAGCCTATGCCTGAGCCGAGTAATGGTTCGTCCAGTCGCACGTGGTCCCGTGTGTAAGGCTCGCGGTGCGCGGTGTGTAAGGGTGGGCCAAAGCCGCATGGGGTTAGTGTGTAAGACCCCCATGTGTGTGTGTTTGTGTTATCAAACTGAAGACAGCGCACTTTGGTTTATAAACCTCTCCCCAATCACATTCTGTTTCGATGTGGGATGCTCTCCGTGCGATGGGGACCGTCCGATCGACTCCCGTGTCGATCTCACCCGTCCGTCCCTTTTAGCCGTGAGATCGCCCCCGCCCACTCCCATGGTCGTTCGATCTTCCCCGAGATCTAATCCCGACCGTCCATTCCTTTACCACGTCGACCCCTGTCGTCTTCGTCCTCACAGCAGCACCCGACCAGTAGGCCTACACAAGGACGCCTCGGCCTCGCCCCTGCACTGCTCCCCTTGACTTCCGAACACCCCATCCAAGGGCTCTGTTCCTTCATCATCCCCATGTCGGTCTAGCCTCTTGGGTCGAGTCACCTTTGGATACCGAGGCCTATATAAATGCCTCCAGCCTCATGAAACTGTGACGGTTCCTCCTCCTTCCCTCCCACGAACTCCCAGCAAGATCAGCGTGGTGCACCTTGTCTGAGATTTCTCCTCAAGAAATATACGGGTTCTTTCAGGCATTATTTCAGGGAAAACCATCGTTTTTTTACTCCCAATGTATATATATACATAGTTTATATATATATATATACTTGAATATAAACCCCTCGGGTTGTGATGATTTCAAAAGGGGCTTGCAGCCATATTTCCAGTAGGGTGCAAGTATGGTGTTTTTTATATTTTTCCCTCATAATACTACTCTTCTATGTTTTAGTATATACGGTTTATACATATACATAGTTATGTATAATGAAAACCATCCGATCTTAAAATGGGTTTTCCTAACGTTTATTACAAAGGTTACAAAGGGAAAAGGGTTATCTTACCTTATTCTAAAACAACCCTTAATAATATGGTTCATATATATGCGGGTTACCCTTTATATATATATATATATACATATAGGTTATATTTTTCTTTTTTGGATGGACCTACGTTGGACAGGGCTTTTGGGTGTTAAGTTTGATTGTTTTTTTTGGTTTTATTTCATAACACCTATGCAGATATAAATATACAATTTTCTATATGTATATAATGATATTTATAACCAAAACTCAATCCATTTTTCGGATTTCAAAGTGATCCAACATGTTATACTATGCATTACATATTAATGAGTGTTTCTTGAAACTGTTTTACCATGAAAACCCCTCGTTGTAAACATGTTATCTATATATATCTATGTACTCATAAACATGTAGACCAATACATATCAAATTTATGATTTCATGGGGTGGGTAACAACCTTTATGTAAATCCTTATTTTATGTGAACTATGATTTGTTAGAGAAGCATACTGGGCATCTCTCATGATGCGTTTTACCATAAAGGGTGTATTTTTGTTTGATTTAAGATGTATTAGAGGATTTAAGATTTAATGGGTTATGATATCATGTTGTGTTCATGTATTATCTTATGACATAAAGAACCTACTTTGGTTAATGTATTAATTAATCAAGTTATGATTTAATTCATTTACAAGATCAAGGGCGTATTTATCACCATAACTGATTTTAAGTGTTTTCCTTAGGCACTCCTTTTTCTATGGATTTATAATGACAAATATTCATCAATTAGTATATCATTATTTTATATTCCTTAGTGAAAAGTATGTTTTACTAAGCTATGTATGCCTTTGATTAGTTATTGACACATTTTGAAAAGTTAACTATTATACCTTGTATTATCAAAATGTGGTTCATTATTTATTATTGTACATAATTCATGCTTATGACATATCACTAAATGAACAAATATATTTGATTATCCAAGGTGGTATGGGACACCTTTGGAAAAATTAAAATGAACGAGATATTTAATGTGGTATGGGACGTCTTGAATATACAAAATGTTTATGTAAAGCATGAACGATATGTGGCCCACATGATAATAAAGGAAAATTGAAGGGTGATCCCTGATAGCACTCCAATGCATTGGGTAATGATGTAACCACTAGAGATTACAATTTTTTAACGATACCTTGGGGTTAAACATGGTTATTTCAAATGACACCTTGGGGATAGACCTTGGTGATATGTTCATGATTATCTAAGTTAAATGTTGATGCCACATAATTCAAGTTATGTAACGAGTTCTTCCCAAGATAACGTTCTTTTACGACTGATTCCTTTAAGTTTTCATAAAGTTCTTATTTCATAGGTATAATCTTGGAGCATGATTGGTGTTATCACCTAATAGAGTAGTAACCAGCATATGAAAATTTAGTTTTTTCCATTATGCCCAACTCTGATTATGCATTAATTTTAACTGTTTAATTTATTCTTAAGTAATTCACATGTCATACTTGTTTATTATAACCATAGTTACTCCTTTGAGAATTGACATAATTGTTTCATGTTCTTCTTGGAAATCTTGTTTGAGCATTTTTATGTTATGTGTTATAATTTTCCATTAATGAGTGTTCAATTTATATTTAATGAATGTTTTGGAAATGTTACAATGTCTTTATATCTTTTTAAATAAAAAACCCTTACTGAGTATTTCAATGCTCACCCTATGTTTTGATTTAAAAATTTCAGGTATTAGCTTTTAAAAGATGAATAGTTTCAGAAGTTACCGGTTTCCCAGAACCTGAACCGCACACGATCCTTTGTATGGGACATGATGTGTTGTTTAAAAAGTGTGTTTTATTTTAAGATAACACATCATTTTCAGAAGGCACCAACTCCTGGATTTCTGGGGTCTTGGTCTCTATAGTTGGTATCAGAGGTTTGGTTTGGATAACTCTGGAAAGCCAGAAACTAAAAAAAAAATATGTATATGTATTTCAATTTTATTAAAAATTGGGGTTTTTTTAAATATCAGATGGAAAACAAAGGCACAAATCTCTTGTCTCTCCCCACAGAGGCCCTAGAGCGCATTGTGTCTTTAACTAGTCGTGAAGATTTTCTAAACTATGCCCATATCTGCATGACATGAAAACACCTTTTCGACGTATCCAATTCACCACGAGTGCTTCAGTTACACCAAGGGGTAGGAATAGATTACCTCTTTATGATGATTACCTAGTTTCCCTCCTATGTACGTCGGGGAAGGTACTGTGAGGGACTTTTCTGAATTTTCACAGTAGGTGAGAGCTTTGGCACTATGATTGATAACCCTTTTCAAGATGTTGTAGCTGACGGAGACCTCCGAGCGGGCTACCTTTGTCAGATTTTAAACTATGGCTTCTGGGGTCAGTTGTTGGACTTTGGAAGGTTAGAAGATGAGTCCACCTAACTTTCTTGCAGACAAGAAGTGTATGAGATATCTCTCAACTTCATACCCCTCTTGCTAGACTCATAAGACGTCATAGGTGCCCCCATGAGTTTTCCCCTGAATGTTCGGCATTTGTTTGGTTCAAGGAGTTAGGGAGTTTTGCTTCTCTGTGTAGAGTTCGTCTAGTCAGTGGATAAGGGAAACTCAAGCACTAATGATAATAAATGTATGTTTATTGAAATGTTGTCTTTCCCCTTCCTTGTCTTTACATTATGAATTCCTTTGAATTATTTTCAAGTGATTGAATTCCCGTGTTAAAACTTTCAGATTGAAGGATAAACCCACCTGTTATCACTTCCCACTGAGATTTTGGATATCATTACAATCAAAACATGTGAGGAAGAGTATGACCCCTTCTCAAATTTCTGAAAAACGTGCATGCAGAGGTTTGGGGAAACGAATGGTCCATAGATTCTCCGCACCTACCAGGGGAATGCCTCCATCTATTACCGCATTGGATCTGCATAGCTAGCCGGACGTGAACGACGAGGATGTTACCATGAAGGGATCTTCTTGTGTTTCACCCTAGGCTGGAACTACATGGCTAGAGTGAAATTTCAGGAGGCTGCCTTAGAAAGAAATATTTATGTGGCTTATATACTCCAACATCTCGGCTTAGCCTGTTTGACGATATCTATGGCTTCGATGTCTTCGACTGACACATGATTTGGAAAGTCTTTCGTACATTGCTCTGCAAAGACATTTCAGAACATTGTACTGTTCGAGCTTCCCTCTGGAAACCTGAAGGCCCAGAACATAAGTGCCACCCCTCCTGTCTTAGGTGTATCTGGATTAGGGAGCTGGAAGAGTTGAGCATCGCTATGGGGATTCCTTTGAATGCACTTGTTGACCCTATACGTTGGTGGAGGTGGTAAGAACGTTGCAGAACCTTGTAGTGTTGTGAAATAAATTGCGAGGATGCAATTTACAAAAGGGGAGAATAATGTGACGCCCCAGGTTTTATGAACTAGTTCAAGTGAGAAATGTTATACCTTTAATGATTTCTCTTGTTTTATTTGTTGTGTTTTGTCCGCTAATAAGGAATAAAACCTGGAGAGTAAGGTAAAATGATATATATTTAAACGTTACATTGCAAAAAGACCCAACTAACTGAAAATAAATTGCACAAGACCTAACACGGCCACAACGAGTCTACTAAGAATCACAACACGAGTAATCGGATAGTCATTGTCTTCTGAGTCCATCAGTGTGAAAAATATAACAGCCAGAGCCACGACACACATTCTCAACACCAAATGTATGAGGAGAACCATCCTTCCTAGCTCATGTGTTTTGATTTTAAGAAACACCCTACACCCCTGCTTTTATAATGATCCTGTGAATTATGACCATTGGAAAATATAGTTGTTTGGTTTTCAACACAAAATTTGGGTTTCCTTTGATAAATTTTATCTTTATATTAAAACTTTATTTAATGCTCTTATAATTTTATAATATTTCAACTATTATAATATGTTTCACAAAAGAATCATAGTTTTAAAATTTAAAAAAGTATTCATGGAAATAAAATCCTTTTGTTTTCAAAAAATCCTGATGGAAACTTATATATTAAAAACATAGTATTCTTTTTATAAAATATGTGTTTAAAGGGTATCTATAATAAAAATACCTTTTGATCTAAAATTATGAATTGGGGGAAAACTGTTGATCATTTAAATTTTATGAAAATAGTTACGTGTGTATTTTCATGATCCAAATAGTTATACTGGTTTTGAATGAAAAATATGAGAGGGATATATTTTAAAAGATTTATAGAAAAGGGATTTAAATTTTATGTTGAAACTATTTGTTTCTATTGTATATTTACTCATTTTTGTACAAATATTTATATTACACACTGTTTTGAACAAAGTATACATAAACGAGTTATTTCAAAAGTCTAAATAAAATTTTATAAAAAATTATGTTGATATGAAATATATTACCTAAGCTAGTAAAAGTATTTAGATTTTAAATTAAAACTAATTGTTTTTATTGAATTAACTCTCTTTTGTATAAATATTTATACTACACTTTATTAAGAATTAAGTGTACTTATACTGGTTATTTTATAAATGTAAAATAAGTTTTTAATTAAAAAAAATAGGTTGGGGCCTGGCCAAGCCGAGGGCATCCCTTAAGGGACAATCCCTCTAGGCCGAGACTAAGCCCCAAGGGACCGAGGTGCCGACCATCGGGGTCCCAGCTATGCATAGTTTCAACCAAGCCTGAGCCCAAGAATAGTGAGGGTTCGTCCAGTCGCACGCGGGCCCATGTGTAAGGCATGCGGTCCGCAGTGCATAGGGGTGGGCCAAAGCTGCATGGGGTCCATGTGTAAGACCCCCGTGTGTGTGTGTTTGTGTTATAGAACCGAAGTCGGCACTCTTTGGTTTATAATCCTCTCCCCAACCGCGTTCCGTTTCGATGTGGGATGCGCTGTGTGCGATCGGGACCGCCCGATCGACTCCTGTGTCGATCTCAACCATCTGTCCCTTTTAGCCGCGCGATCGCCCCCGCCCACTCCCGTGTCCGTTCGATCTTCCCCAAGATCTAATCTTGGCCGTCCATTCCTTTACTGCGTTGACCCCCATCGTCTTCTTCCTCACAGCAGCACCGGACTAGTAGGCCTATGCAAGGACGCCTCAGCCTCTCCCCCGTGCTGCTCCCCTTGACTTCTGAACACCCCCTCCTAGGGCTCTGTTCTTTCATCTTCACCACCTCGGTCTAGCCTATTAGGTCGATTAACCTTTGGATCTCGAGGCCTATATAAATGCCTCCGGCCTCATGAAACCATAGCGGTTCCTCCACGTTCCCTCCCACGAACTCCCATCAAGATCAGCGTGGTGCACCTAGTCTGAGCTTTCTCCTCAAGCAATGTAAGGGTTCTTGAATGCATTCTTTCAGGGAAAACCATTGTTTTTTTACTCCTAGTGTATATATATATACACAGTTTATATATATATGTATACTAGAATATAAAACCCTCAGGTTGTTATTTTTTCAAAAGGGTCTTGCAGCCGTGTTTCTAGTAGGGTGCAAGTATGGTGTTTTTTAAGTTTTTCCCTCATAATACTACTCTTCTATGTTTTATTATATTCGGCTTATTTATATACAGAGTTATGTATAATGAAATCCATCAGGTCCTAAAATGGCTTTTCCTAATGTTTATTACAAAGGTTACAAATGGAAAAGGTTTATCTTAGGTTATTCTAAAACTACCCTTAATAATATGGTTCATATATATGCAGGTTACCCTTTTATATATATATATACATATAGGTTATATTTTTTTGGATGGACCTATGATGGACAGGGATTTGGGGTGTTAAGTTTGATTGTTTTTTTCGGTTTTATTTCATAACACCTATGCAGATATAAATATACAATTTTGTATATGTATATAATGATATTTATAACCAAAACTCTATCTATTTTTCTGATTTCAAAATGATCCTACATGTTATAATATGCATTACATATTAACGAGGGTTGTTTGAAACTGTTTTACCATGAAAACCCCTCGTTGTAAAATTAGTATCTATATATATCTATGTACTCATAAACATGTAGACCAATAAAAATCAAATTTATGATTTCAAAGGGTGTGTAGAAACCTTTAAGTAAATCCTTATTTTATGCAAACTATGCTTTATTAAAGAAGCATACTGCGCATCGCTCATGATGCGTTTTATCATAAAGTGTTTATTTTTGTTTGATTTAAGATGTATTAGAGGATTTAAGATTTAATGGGTCATGATATCATGTTGTGTTCATGAATTATCTTAAGACATAATGAACCTACTTTGGTGAATGTATTAATTAATCAAGTTATGATTTAATTCATTTACAAGATCAAGGGCCTATTTATCACTATAACTGATTTCAATTATTTTCCTTAAGCACTCCTTTTTTCATGGATTTGTAATGACAATGATTCATCATTTAGTATATCATTATTTTATATGCTTTAGTGAAAAGGATGTTTTACTAAGCTATGTATGCCTTTGATTAGTCATTGATACATTTTTCAAAGTTAACAATCATACCATGTATTAACAAAATTTTTGGCGGTTCATTATTTAATGTTGTACATAATGCATGCTTATGACATATCACTAAATGAACTATGAAATTGGATTACCCATGGTGGTATGGGACACCTTGGGAAAAATGAAAATGAATGAGATATTCAAGGTGGTATGGGACATCTTGAATATACAAACCGTTTATGTATAGCATGAACTATATGTGGCTCACATGATTATAAAGGAAAATTTATGGGTGCACCGTGATAGCGCTCCAATGCATTGGGTAATGATGTAACAACTAGAGATTACAATTTTTTAACGATACCTTGGGGTTTACCTTGGTAATTTCAAATGAAACCTTGGGGATAGACCTTGGTGATATGTTCATGATTGTCTAAGTTAAATGTTGATGCCACATAATTCATGTTATGTAATGAGTTCTTCCCAAGATAATGTTCTTTCATGACTCATGCCTTTAAGATTTCATAAAGTGCTTATTTGCCTGGTATAAGGTTGGAGCATGATTGGTGTTATCACCTAATAGAGTAGTAACTAGCATATGAAAATTTAGTTCTTTCCTTTGTGAACAACTCTGATTATGCATTACTTTTAACTATTTAATTTATGCTTAAGTAAGTCACATGTCGTACTTGTTTATGATAACCATTGTTACTCCTTTGAGAATTAACATAATTGTTTCATGTTCTTCATGGAAATCTTATTTGAGCATTTTTATGTTATGTGTTATAATTTTCCTTTAATAAGTGTTCAATTTATTTTTCAAGAATTTTTTCAAATGTTACAATGTCTTTATTCTTTTAAAAAAACCCTTACTAAGTATTTCAATGCTCACCCTATGTTTTGATTTAAAATTTTCAGGTATCAGCTTTTAAAAGATGAATTGTTTCAGAAGTTTCCGGTTTCCCATAACCCAAATAGCACACGATCCTCTATATGGGATATGATGTGTTGTTAAAAAAGTGTGTATAATTTTACGATAACATATCATGTTCAGAGGGCACTGACTCCTAGGATTCTGGGGTCTGGGTCTCTACAATCACGAACCACCCTAACCGCGGACCGCATCGACCGACTCAAGCCGCACCCACTGTCGTTCGCAGAATGGAGGCAGAACCCTCCGCAGCCACGGAGCACCCCCTGAGTTCGCCTCATGGAGGAGGGGAGCGATCAATAACCATCGGGAATTGCGGATTGACCAAGTCAGCTGTGAATCGGGTTATGGGCCTTCGCAAATGGTTCTATATGCCCATAGATACATTTCTTTTCCCCACTCTGTAAAAGGAGACCAAGGGGGGATGAAGAAAGGATTGGAGAAATAGAATCAGATTCAAAGGTATGGGAGATCAGTTGAATGAAGGCTTCAGATTTCGAAAATAGGAAAATTCCTATACGCGAACTATAGAAGATATATGAATTAAGAAGGAATTGGAAAACACATAATAATTTGGTGACCCATGAACCTAAAATAACAATAAAAGGAGAACGTCGAACCATACCCCCTCCGCGGATGACTTCCCCGCAAACCAGTAAGTTTATGCCTCTTTTCCCATCCATCATACCGCATAGAACCCTCCCCCGTGGGAGAAACCCTAAAAGACGAGCCTTTGATCAGCGTCGCACTTGGCCGCTGATGCCCACCTGGAATCCTCCACGAACCACCCTGGTTCGTGGATTGAACATGAAACAACAAACCACCCTGGTTCGCAAATTGAACCTAAAGCTGTGAACCACCCTGGTTCTGGATTGATCCTAAAGCCGCGAACCTCCCTTGTTCACGGGATGCCCATCAGTCCGTGGACCACTCTGGTTTGCAGATGGCTTCTCCATCCATGTGGCACTTCCCCACGCAAAGGGCACCACCACCCATACCTCTCGGTAGCCCACTATATACTTAGGTGTTCTCATTTCCAGAGCTAGGTAAAATCCTTCTGATATAGCTAGGTCCTCCGTGACTCCCTCATTGGCCTATTCATCGTCCCCGATCCGAGTCCTCTGCCAGATCGACCGGATCCATGTGGTATAACATTCAGGCACATCATCATGCCATTTTGAGTTCACATACCCATGGTAAATAGGGGCAAAGGGGTTTCCCCGACCCTTGAGAAGATTCCCGAAGCATTCCTAGGTTCACATTCCCATGGTAATGTGGAGTGTGGGCTCGGGAATCCCGTTTCTTCCCCTCCACTTGATGATGGTTCCTCGAAGATGGTAAAATACCCATCAAAAGGAATCCCTTGTGCACTGCAAGAGAGGAGACGGGAACAAGAGCACCCCCTTTTCCCTCTCTCGCTGGGCTTTGTCGCCCCGAGCGTCCATATTGGAGTAAGCCCTGTCTTTCTGGGCCTCCTCATAGTATAAGCCTCTATTCATCACCCTGGGCCGCCTTTATGAGTAATCCCCACTCCACTTCTCACGAACACACCTTTCACAACATGATCGTCTGGTCCCTGCAGCCTCTTATTTCTCACACCGAGCATGACTCACGTGGGCTTAGAGTAAGAATCGAACTTGACATACTCCTTTGGGCCTCTTCAGAGTGTAAGCCCCAACCCATCATTCTGGGCTGCCCAACAGCATAAGCCCCAAGCCAATGCAAAATATATGGGCTTTGATTCATACCAAGTCATGGTACATAGGAAGCCTCCACGAGGTTCAAGCCCACCACTCCGTCATTTCTTCACATCGAGTACCACCCTCATCCAGCATGACGTTAAACTGTTTATGCGAACTACAGGGACTTTGATCCACGACAAATCATGGTACGTAGGAAGCCTCCATGAGGTTCAAGCCCACCACTCGGTCATTTCTTCACGTGGAGTTCCACCCTACTCCAGCATGATGTTAAACTATTTATGTGAACTACGTGGACTTTGATCCCTGCCTCCTAGACAGGTACGTAGGATGCCTCCATGAGGTTCAAGCCCACCACCCATTGGACCACCTGGTCTATATTCACGTTGGTTCCACGACACCTATCCCAACTATGTGTAATTTGATCCCTGCTTCCTATGTATGGTACATGGGAAGCCTCCCTGAGTTCAAGCCCAACTGCCGGTCAATATGAACATCTCCACGTCAGTTCATTGCACCACTCCTAGTGTCGCCTCAAGTGACTTCCAACCCTTCGGGGTCATTAATCCAACGAGGGATGGTAAACCTCGTGCATAAATTATTCTGAACCCCTACGTATAGTTGGTCGTTTCCCACCAGGGTTGAATCCATTGATACCATGTTTGGGTATAGACCAATGATTCGTGAACATATGAATACGTCTTAAATCTATAAGAGAGTCCCAAAACAGGCAATAATTCCCCCCAAAATGGTGTGATGATCCCTACTTCCCATCCTCTCGACCAATGTGAGTTCTTAAGAGTCACTAGTTAGACCATCCGGTGGACACCTGCCTTTTGAATGCAGGTCCATCAATCATTGGATACGGGGCCGTATGGCGTTTCATGGCCGAAAAACCAAAGAATGAAACAAAAAATGGTTAACCCAATGTGAATCTTTAACCAAACATGACAGATTCAACTTAATCTCACCCAGTGACCCCTTATGCTCTAATGGGGGGCCAAGCAAGGTCACTAATTACGCATGGGATTTTGACAGGCTGCTTTGATGGGTTTTCTGCTTGTATTTGCTAAATTTTTTTGCAGGCACTACGTTAAAACTCCCTTAGATATAATGGAATCACAAAGGAACTCACAAGCTCGCTCTTCCAATGATGCAAGGATGAGACTTCCTCAACAATGGAGGACCCCGTCACCCACCCAGTGTCTTCAATGCTGGGTTTCGGACGCGCTGATCCGAGAGTACCAAGCGAATGATACTCTCCCAATGGTGGAGGTGTCCGTGCACGCCCTCCAATCCGTCAAGACTCGCCGGTCGCCTGACCAGCAGTGACCGCAAAGGCAGATCCAAACAGCCCTTGTCGCTGTGTCCAACCATTTCAAGAGTCTATCCGTGGAACGAGACATTGTGTACCTCCCATATCTTAGGGAGTCAGATGAGGTCGAAGTTGAGGACTTTATCCCTGTCGAACGGGGGTTCCACTCTCAGGACCCCACCGAAAGGCGTCATCATGGTCATGCCATGACTCGACATCCTCACACCGAGGAGGATGTCTCCCCGAGGATTCAGGCACACGCTCCCTAAGCTCCAGCCCCTCAGACCGCCCGATGAGGGCGGCAAACGAATAATCGGGGACAAGATATCACCCTGGTCCCTATGGAGGAGCTCTGCTGCTCAGTCACGAGGACATACCACGAGCAGGCACCTATAGTTGTTCAATCCACCCGAGCCCACCATCCAGACATGGCGGCATCGTACGAGCCAGCACGCCTCCCCACCGAGCTCCATCAAGTTCGGCGCTCACGCAGGATGACACATACCAAGTAGGAACCTCTACCTGACCAGGGTCGTGAAGCCCACTAGCTTGATGTGGTGGTGACTCGGTACCTGCAGGACCAGCTCCTGGCAGTTGCTTCAGACGCCCGCCATCCTGATATGGCGCTGGTCAACAAATCCTTCCACCCAGATGTGGCGGAAAATCATAGGCGGGCACGTCTCCCCACCAACATAAGACACTGACTCGATACAGAGGGAAACCAATATATGCAGGGCCAGCTCCCTGTGGTTGCAAGTAAATTCTGCCACCGCAATGTGGCAGCAAACGGCTAGAGAAAAAAGCGTATCCCGGTACTGGGGCAGATTCAATAACCTGACCCAACACAGGAGAATTGTTAGTACCCACTGACCACTGGAGGACCATAGCAAGATATTCCTACTCCGATACCAGAATGGGCCTTCATACCCGTTCCAGCCAAAGATGTCTCTCTACATATCCTGGCAATGATGGAGGAGCAGGTATCAATCCATGATCATATCTTGCAGACTTACCAGCATGGAATTGCATCGGTAGCAACAGCAAGGACTCGGGCCCATGAGCCCATCTCCTCAATTGTGGCGACTCATCTAAGAGATGAGAAAGCCACCTCGGAGCAGATCAGCATCCCTTCTTCAGCTCAGGAGGGTCACTGGCTATATTCCGCTACACAAGTGCAACCGGATTGAGCAGCTTCACTCATTCCAACTGGGGGACACCCGTCCATCACGGTGGATGCTCTAGAGAAGGCATATATCCCTGCTAAAAGTCAAGATGTACGTCGGAAGATCCCGGAAACATCACAGGACCCAATTAGACAGGGACCCAAAGGTGAAGGTTGTTGTCAACAGTAGATGGTCCCTACTGCCCGCAAAAGAGCACCCTAAATGCACCGAAGGCAGCCAAAAAATAAACATCAAATTCATGACTCCGCTTTGCTGGAAGCTGGGGTTCCCAACACCACTAAGATCATATCAAAGGCTCGAAACCCTGCCCACCCATTAACATATTATGGGAGTGACATTAGAATTTTCAAAGGTCCTCCCCATAATTTTGCTACCAGCATCTCTGAAGGTCCTCCCCAGAGGACCCATGGGGGCCTCCCCTGTGGGCATATAACGATCGGTCACGAGAGATTCTCTCTTGATGAGAGTCACGGAAACCCTCCACATGACCAGAATATAATACATCAAGAAGGTCCTCCTTGGGGTATACACTGCAGTCACTCTCCATGCAGTGGGACCACAAATTATGATGGTAGTCCTTTCTATCATAGTCGCAACTACGAAGGCCCTCCCCGTAGTGACGTCTCATAATGACAAGTAGGCCCTCCCCTTGTCATGTACTCCCCTAAAGGTCCTCCCCAGGGGTTACATAGCTACGGAACTCCACTCATCCAGGCATCAGGTCACGGTGGTAGTCCCCTCAACCCTGATAACGGAGTTCCTCCCCGTAGAGACGTCGAGCAATGAGAAGGTCCTCCCCTCATTGAGGAACATTCTGGTGGCCCTCCCCAGGATGTATCCCGCAGATATTCTCCCTACGGTAGCAGTAATGGTAGTCCTCGCCATTGCCGCAGCTGTGATGGTAGTCCTCGCCACCATGGCCTCCATCGTGAAGGTCCTCCCCTCAATGGCCACAAGTAACAAGAAGGTCATCCCCTTATCGTGGTGTGTCCTAAATGTCCTCCCCAGGATGCACATCAAACTTCAAGCCATGATGTTCATCATCACTATAATGGAAGTTATTGTGAATGTCCTCCCCGTAACAAAGCTACGCAGCCAGAAGGTCCTCCCCTTGCTGCAACACACCTTAGAGGTCCTCCCCAGGGTGTGCACTACAAAAGTCCTCTATGCAGTGAATCATCAAGCTCTAATGGTAGTTCTCGCCATTACAGACATCATTGTGTTGTTCCTCCCCGTAATGGACTGAACCGACAAGAAGGTCCTCCCCTTGTTGCGGTGTGTCCTGAAGGCCCTCCCTAAGATGCGCGTCGAAGGTCAAGCCATGATGGTCCTTCTCACCATAATGGAAGTTGTTGCGAAGGTCCTCCCTCTAACAACACTACGTAGCTAGAAGGTCCTCCCCTTGCTGCAACATGCATTGGGGGTCCTCCCCAGGGTGTGCACTGCAAAAGTCCTCTACGCAGTGAGGTATCAAGAAGTAATGGTAGTCCTTGCCATTACGGTAGTCATTGCGAATGTCCTCCCTGCGGTGACATGTTATTTCGACTGGAAGGCCCTACCCCTGCCGAGTCAAGCACCGAAAGGCCTTCATATGTCGAGGCACTCAGAAAGATGGAATAGAGCATGTCAGACTCCCAGCCTGTCGCTAACGATGCCCTTCTTCGATCAGGAGATGGTCTGGGGCCGCGTTCATCTTCTGAACCACCTCGGAATCTCTTACATAATGCATCAGCACCTACCGGTACCACTGCCTCTAATCACACTAGCAATGAGCACCTCAGTTGGGCTGACCAGGTAGAGGAATCACTGGAAGAGGATTATGAGGATATGATGCAAGTGATGAAACGACTATCCAGGAATGATATACCAGTTGTAGGAAGAATGCATGCACAGCATCCGCCATAATATATGGACAACCCTCCGCTGGCTGAAATCGAGCTTCCTTCCCTATGACGGGTATGTAGACCATGTCAAGAAGATATGGGACCTCCTGTGTCACATCGACCTAGAGGCCCATTCCTCAACGCAACCACAATGCCCTGAGATGCAGAAAGGGAACCTGGAAATAGCTTTTCTCCATGCACTGCATCAGCTGCACCGCCTTATAGGTGACGCTCCAGCGGGAGTCCATATCCTGGGATAGGGGGAACACGGAGCTCTGTATTTCACTCCACTCCCCACCTAGAAGAACCCGTTTGGCATGGTATCATGAAACGTCGTCATATCGAGACGACAATCGGGTGGACCCCCTGTTCAGGAAAGGCAACACACCCAACAGAGTCAGGCCTCGAGTAAGTCCAAGAAGCGTCAGGCCCGGCGGGAAGGAGCCATTCAACAACTCTTGAATCAGGCCACAGAGATCATATAGCAGGAATCTCGCTTAAGAGATGACAATAAATGATCTCTACCTACCTTCCAAGAAGTGACTGATCCACAGGTGAATTCGGCACCTGATCTGGATCACCCCTGGATGGGGGTACGCGAGATCAGGCAGGTCGTGATAGCCGCAGCCACTGCCGCTATCAAGGGTCAACCCCAGCCTGCTGGGCAGGGGGAATTTTTAACAACAAATGCCCCCGTAAGACCAATAAAACTGGGATGAGAGTCAATGTCCATGGAATGGAGCCAGCCCCAGCCCTTAGGGCTGGGGGCATTATTACCCCCTCAACAACAACCTCCTCCATGAGAGTCGATATTCTCTCGTCCAGGGAGGACAATAAAAAGAGGAGGCTCCAGTCCTATCCCTTCATATGAATCATCATCCCCTCTGAGTGGAAGTCGCACTGTGAGGTCGCATCAAAGAACACTTCACGTCACCCTTCTTCAAGAGGTCTGAAGGCAATCCCATGTCATGAAAGGGAAGGCGAGCAGAAGACGCGGGAGATCCTCTTCCTATTTAGAAGATGGTGTTCCCTCCACTCCGCAATATGTGTTCATCAACGCCATAGAGGATCACCCCATGGGTGACACCAGAGAAAATGAAAATCCAGACAGTTCGGGAGATGACGGTTCGGGTTAGGATGTGACTCACAATGAACCCCCAGGTGTGCACACCCGGAACCAGAGGGCCACTTTATATATGGCTGCCCCTTCAGCTAAACTCCCTCTGCCTACCCTGTGAGCTTCCAATAATGATAAGTACAAAGGAACGGTTACCCTTAACTTGTCCACCACTCTCAATAAAAACGAGCCAATCACGCTCGAAGAGAGGTTCTCTCGACAGGAAGAAGAGATAAAAGAATTGAGGTGGCTTAACGGTAAGCTGCTCCAGAGGAACCGCCATATTGAAAGTGCATCCCAATAAGATCCACATCATGCACTCCCAACAAGTGCACCTCAAAGGATAACACATTCCCCGACAAATGAAGCACGACTAGGGCTCCTTCCCAATGAGGTGCCGGGTTCATCCAACTACCAAAATGTGGATGATTAATACCAGGATTTCCATCTACTTAGGAGATAACCGGATCAAGTATGCCTGAACCCTCTGAGGGTACCTTGGACGGAATATGCACCCTTGGTGCCGGCCAATCCGGATCCTCAGGCAATGCGTCGGGCAACACCTGCCCAGGTTCGGGCAAAACAGGTTGTAAACCAGGTACTCACCAATACCATCGAGGCACTAACAGCTCAATTGGAAGCGATGGATGGTCAACGCACCCCAATACAGTCGTATCAAAAACCCTACCCATATTGGGTGACCAACACACCACCTCCACCCAATTTTGGGAGCCCTGTATTCCCCATCATCAATGGATCAGGCGATCTAGAGCAGCATTTGATGCACTATGCTACCTATTGCGACCCTATGATGGGGACTCCGGAACAACAAGAAGCAGTGAAACTCAGATGTTTTGTGTGGACCATACAAGGATCCACCTTCGTCTGGTATATGAGTCTGTCGGCCCGATCGATAAAGATCTTGGAGGATCTTCGGTAGCATTTCCTGTTCCACTTCAGCTCAACACTTCCTAAAACAACGGTCAAAGATCTGATGAACTGCAAGTAGAGGGAGAACGAGAGGGTCACAGATTTCATCGCCAGATGGAATGGTCTGACCTATTCTCTGAACAATCCAATGCCTCAAGATGAGATGCTAGCCATATGCATCGATAATCTTAGAGATAAGCTGCGAACACCACTCATACCAGTGGAGTGAACCCCTGGTTTCCACCATCTCTCAGACATTTCCCAGAGAATTGAGGAATCCCTACAGCGGACAAATTCAATGTCCCGAATAGTCTCGTAGGCTCCTGCTAGGAGTGTTCCTAGAGCTGAAGTGTCTGTTGTCACACTCAAGTCAGCCCCTTGTGCCCGCTCCACCGCTTAGGCCCCCACCAAGTCGTCAAGGGCCCCCTGCATATCAGCGGCTACCCCTGCCTAAACGGGATGATCAGGGAGGTCCGAAGTGGAACTAGTTTGATGAGAAAAGACAAAAAGTATACTCATTCTGAGATGAAAAAGTTCATGGATACTTCATTTCCTCCATGAACTTCAACTTGCTCCACCTCCTAGAGCCGAGGAAACCTGAAGAAGTCGGTCGCGATGACATGCTAGATTACTGCCCATACCATCAGATGTTGGGGCACAATATCCGAGAGTGCTTTGACTTCAAAGACATCCTACAGATGATGGTAAATTCCAGACAAGTTGATTTGGGGCCACCCCCAGCACATGTGGTATGTAACTCTACCACTGACTCCGACAAAAAGGAGGGGTGGCAGAAAGTCACCAGCAAAAAGGGGAAGAAATTTTACAACTGGATGACTTGGAAGACTATCAAACGAGCCCAGGGCATACTCCGAGCTCAACTACAGCAGCCGGTGTTGCCACCAGCAGCCCGTGGAGCCACAAAGTTGACCACGTCGACCTCACAACCCTCCACAAGTCGGTCATCCGGACGGAGCTGAAGGAGGAAACAATCACAAGAAGAGCAGTCCGAGACGGGGCCAATGTTAGTCCCAACCCTGGAAGATTTCATGCCCTCGGATCTGGCACAACAGGCACCAACCCACCAAACGACATCATCAGAGACAACAGACCAGGTTGACCTGTCAGAGGTTGAAGAGCCAATCTTTGGTTCTATCAACGTCATCCATCTCATGGAATCATTTTCTTTCAAAGGGTATGATTACGAACCCGAGTTTCCTGCAGGAGGATCCGGGAGGAGGAATCACGGAAGTATGGGATACCAGGGGAGGCGTAGCCGTGGCCGAAACCAACCCTACAGTTCGACCCCGACCTAGACCGTCAATACCACGGAAACCCATGGGAGAGCCCTTCAGCAGACTCAATAAGAGAGTGAATGCCCCTCCACCCCCACTAGAAGCCACACTAGCCCTGCTATTCTCCAATACCCACCAGAGGAGGAGGAAGTGTCTGATTGCCTAGTGCACACAAACGGACTGGCCAGGCCAAGTCCTCAAAATGCGAGAACACCATCGACATCTGACCCCACAGCCAGTCCCTCCACGTTAAATGCTACAGCTCCCAAAGCACCCGCTAAGACTCTCTCGCCAACAGAGAAGTGTCGACCACTGGAGAAAAAATACGAAATCATTAAGCAACTGGCATCAGTACCAGCCAAGTTTTCAATCTTGGATGTCCTGAGTTTGTCAGCCGACCTTAGGGAGGCGCTTATATAAACATTGATCAGCCCCAAGGAATTCCAAGATGAGGTAGCCACCCTCTAGATTTACCAGACGGAGACTGGCCCGACTGAATGCAATTTGGTGATTTCCTTCACCAATCAGGATGAAGATGCCATCATGCGGGGACACATCGGACCTCTATATGTGTCTGGCACACTGAATGGTATTGAGATCCAAAAAGTCCTTATAGACAATGGCTCTGGAGTTAACCTCCTTCCCCTGTGGACACTCCGTAAGTTGAGTTATAGTGAGGATGATCTAATTCCCTCAGCCACAACTCTATTGGGTTACGAAAAGAGTGAGTAGAAACCAATGGGACAGATTAAGCTGAAGACCCATTTTGGTGACCTGGTAGCCTACACGGAATTCCTGGTGGTTCGGCAGAGCACATCATTCAATGCCCTACTGGGAAGGCCTTGGCTCTATAATCACAAGGTCGTTCCTTCATCCTTCCACCAGTGTATGAAGTACTGTTTCAATAGACAAAGAAGGACATTGCATTACGAAAAGGCCCCTTTCGAGTTGTCCGAGTCACATTACATCGACACCGAGTTCTATGATCAAAAGAATAAGAGTCCTTTGATCGACGATGTCGACTGGATCTGCACTCCAAATGGCCTGGAAATGGTCCCAGAAGACCCCCTCAGACATCTTGATAGAGATTATGTTCTTCCCATCAATAATGTTGAGAGTTGAAGTTTGAGTCCAAACACGCACTCGGATGTCCTCATGGCTTCATCCATGATGTATGTGCACAAAAATGTGGGAAAGTCTACCAACCCTCGATTTGGGGATGAATAGTCAATCTGGGATGTCCACAATGCCTCTCCCTCAGACCCTCGAATGCTCAAATCGAAAACTCACTCCTCACCAGATCAAGAAGAAGAAGACATGGGTGAAGAAGAGGGGGGTAGATCTCAGGGATGAACCTCCTACATTTGAGGAAGGTATCTCCACCATTGTGGATGAGCTTAGGGAAATAAACTTGGGTACCGATGAAGACCCGAGTCCCACTCACATTAGTGCGACCATGTCTCCTGAGGAACACGAGGTATATACCTCCTTCCTAAGGCAACATCAAGATGTCTTTGCATAGAATTTCACAAAAATGCTAGGACTTGATCCCGAGGTAGTGACGCATCACCTGGGTCTTCTAAAAGACAAACGGGGCTACAAACATGCCACTAGAATGACACACCCCTCACATGATGCCAAGATAGAGGCTGAAGTTGATAAACTATTTAAGGCAGGCTTCATCAGGGAAGTCCAGTACCCCATTTGGTTGGCCAACATCGTCCCTGTCAAGAAAAATAATGGGAAAATCCACGTCTGCATTGACATCAGAGACCTTAATCGGCATTTTTCGAAAGATGACTTCTCGGTTCCAATCACTGAGTTGTTAATTGATACGACGACCGAGTATGAGGTTCTATCCTTCATGGAAGGTTATTCTAGATATAATAAAATCAGGATGGCCCAAGAAGACGAGGAAGACACTGCCTTCAAGGCACCTCAAGGGGTATTCTGTTATAGGGTCATTCCCTTTGGTCTCAAGAATTCTGACGCCACGTATCAACATGCCATGTATCGGATCATTAAGTCGTTCATGGGGATATTCATTGAATGTTATGTGGATGACCTAGTGGTCAAGTCCAGGCAGCACTCGAATCACCTGTCGGAGCTTGAGACCATCATCAATAAGCTCCAACAGCATACCTTGAAGAGAACCCCTTGAAATGTGCCTTTGGGGTTACCTCACGGAAGTTCCTTGGATTCGTTGTACGCCATCGCGGTATTGAAGTCCATCCTGAGAAGAAAAAGTCTATCCTGAGCCTGCCACCCCCTCGAAATCTCACTAAGCTGAGGGGGTTCCAAGGACACCTATCCTATATTAGGCGGTACATATCCAACCTAGTAGGAAAATGTTTTCCCTTCACTGGGTTGATGAAGAAGGGGGTCACGTACTAATGGACGAATTACTGCCAACATGCGTTCGAAAAATTGAAGAAGTACCTCTTAAGCCTACAAGTGCTCATGCTCCCGGTCAAAGTAATGCCTCTCATTCTATATATAAAGACCCTAGAATGGTCATTGGGAGCCTTCATCACATAGAAGAATGACGCTGGTAGTGAAAACATTCTCTATTACCTTAGTCAAACCATGATTAATGTGGAGACTCGATACTAAAATATCGAGAAGAGCTGTCTAGCAATGATCTTCACAGTTCAAAAGCTACGACATTATCGGCAGCATCACTCGGTCTATTTGATCTCTCAGAGTAACCTGCTCAAGTACATGCTCAGTCACCAGATGCTAACTGGACGCCTATCCCGATGGGCGGCCATCCTGCAACTATTCGACATCCGGTTCGTGCATCAAAAATCCATCAAGTGCCAGGCATTAACAGACATTCTGGCAGAGAACCCTTCAACAGGGACCACTACACGAGAAGCTGAACTACCTAATGAAGATATCTTCTCAGTTCAAGAGGAGGTCCTAGCATGGGAAATGTATTTTGACGGCAGGTCCCGAAGCCCCGCCGGGAAGAGGATGGAGGATCCCAGATTCAACAAAGTGGGTATGGGGATAATAATCGTGTCCCCAGAAAAGGCAGTTTTTTCGTATTCCTTCCTCCTGTCAGAGGGATGTACAAAAAATGAAGCTGAATATCTTGCCTTCATTGCAAGCCTCGAACTCGCACTCCAGGCATGAGTACAACACCTTAAGGTAAAAGTTGACTCAGAGTTGTTCATCAAGAAAGTAAATTGTGACTATGCTATTAAAAAGGAAGAGCCGATACCCTTATATGACCATGTTCGAGGGTTAATGGATGAGTTCTCCACAGAACCAATATTGACTTGTATTTCTCTGTCCTAGAACACTCAGGAAAATGTATCAGCCAATGCGGCCACAACCATAGCCGACCCAGACCGGGATGAAATGGTCATAATTATTGCTCACCGTCGAATAGTATTTCCATTTGTGCAAGCTAATACGAAAGAGATCCACGAAGTTAGTCCTGCCCCTGAGCCATATGCTCTAGTTACCGGCTGGATGACCCCCATCAAAAACTACCTTCAACAGAGAGAGCTTCCATCAGACATGGCTGACTGAGAGAAAATACGGAGAAGGGAAATCAATTTTGTCCGATATGGCGGCACAGGTCAGCAATAGGTCCTCTATAAATGAGGCCTCGATGGATTTCTCCTCAGATTCATTGACGGAGAAGAAACCAATGCCGTCATGACTGAAGTACATGCAGGACCATGTGGAGCACATCAACTAGGGGCTAAGCTCTCCCATCAGGTTCGAAGGCGTGGGTACTACTGGCCCACAATGGCACGACACTGCAAGCATTTTACCGCGAAATTCCACTCATGCCAGATTCATGCCAACTTCATACACCAACCCCCCGGTTTTGCTTCATCAAGCTAAGTACTCCTGGCTATTTGCTATCTGGGGGATGGACGTCGTGGGACCATATCCTCCCGGAAAGGCTAAACAACTGAAGTATATCCTCACGACGACCGACTTATTTTCTAAATGGGCTGAAGCCATACCCCTCAAGGAAGTCGGGGCAATAAATACTTTCAGCTTCTTGACGACCAATATCATCACCAGATTCGGTGTCCCTCATACCATACTGACGGACAACGACACCAATTTCTGCTCTGATGAGTTCAAAAAGATATACCACGTGTATAATATCATGGCTAACCACTCATCCCGCTACCATGAAGCGACCAACAGACAGATAGAAGCTTTCAACAAGAACCTGTCCAACATCCTCCAGAAAATGGTGGACAAAGGCCAGAAGTCTTGGCCGAATAAACTCCTCCATGCATTGTGGGTGTATCTAACCACAACCCTGCACCGCAACTTGGTCTACCCCGTACTCATTGGTGTACGTCACAGAGGTGGTCATGCCCATTGAACTCCAACTACCCTCACTCTGCGCTGTGATATGTTATCAATTATCCTATGATGAGCAGTCAGAAAAGAGGTTAGGTGAATTGGAAAAGCTAGATGAGAAGCGGATGCACACTCTGCACCACTTGAAGTGTACCAGAGCCGGATCACACGATCCTTTAACAAAAATGTCTTCCTCTAGTATTTCATGGAAGGAGAATTTGTTATGGTCCTCCAGAACCCAATGATACCCAACAAGAAGCCTCCAAAGCTGGAGCCCAATTGGGAGGGACCATATGTAATACACAAGGTCTACTCCAATGGAGCATACACCCTGATCTCCAGGGACAGGCAATTAACTATAGCTCCTACCAATGCGAGATTCCTAAATAAGTATTTCACATAGAGACCAAGAAGTATTCATGTCCTCGCCATAGGACGTTAAACTTCATGGAGTTCATCCTCGCCTCATGATGTTAAACTACATCAAGTACATCCTCACCGCATGACATCAAACTGCATGGAGTACGTCCTCACCGCATAACGTTAAACTTCATGGAGTTCTTCCTTACCGCACAACGATAAACTGCACGGATGAAAAAAAATGAGATGTACACATCATCTGAGCTATATGACATTAAACTGCCAAGCACATTGTCCTCACTGCATGACGTTAAACTATATGGAATCTAATAATTCCCCCCCCCCCATCCTAACTATAAGACATTTAACTGTACGGACCATGTCTTCACTGCATGATGTTAAAATACACGGATTTCAGAGAACTTCTTATGGATTGATTCCTACCCTTGCAGGATATGAAGAGTTTCTAGGATTCCCTATCCTAGCCCAGCCACTTCCAAAAAAATTCCCTTTCCCCCATGTACGGACCGGACCTGTACTGGGTGTATCATATTTACAGATAACTATATATGGCTTGATTCCTGCCCTCGCAGGATACATAGTGATATCGGGATTCCCTATCCTAGCCCAGCCACTTAAAAAAAAGTCCCCTTTCCCCCGTGTACGTACCAGACCTACATGGGGAGTATTCCTCGTCCTCACCGCATGAAGTTAAACTGTGCAGACCCCCCCTATTTTTCTTTTTCTTTTCATGTTAGGTCACCTACATCCTCACCGCATGACGATTAAACTGCAAGGAATTCAATAATACCCCCCGTCCTAACCACATGACGTTAAACTATATGGACCTCGTCCTCACCGCACGACGTTAAACTGCACAGACATCGAGTTTTAAAAATTCCTTCTTTCCCCCCGTGTATGGACCAGAACTGCATGGGGTGAACTCATTCTAGAGAACTATGTACGACTTGATTCCTGCCATCGAAGGATAGGTAGCGATGCCAGGATCACCAGTCCTGGCCCAACACCTTAAAAAAAGAGATGCCTTTCCCCCCATGTGCGAACCAGACCAACACGGGGGTACTTCTCGTCCTTACCGCACGACGTTAAACTGCACAGACAATGATGTTAAAAATGACCCCTTCCCACATGTACAGACCAGACCTGCACGGGTTGTATACTTTCATCCTTACCACATGAATTTAAACTGCACGAAAGTTGTCCCCACCGTACAATGTTAAACTGCACGGACCCCCTTTGTCTTTCACTTCGGGTCACCTTCGTTCTAACCACATGACGTTAAACTTAATAGAGCTTGTCTTTACCGCATGTTTTTAAATTGCATGGATTTTTTCCACACCGAATGACGTTAAACTACGCGGACTTCATCACGACCCTCTTAGGACACGTGGCTATACGAGATGGAGATACTCCTTACAAATTTTGATACATCCTTTCCATACATCAAACTCCACGACCCGGATAATTACGGATCTTCATAACCACTCATGGCCATTGGAAGTGGAAAGTCATCGACCAGTGGACACCTTTGTACGACTATGCATACCATGCCCTTAGCAGCTCTGCATATTGATAGCCCATGGCCCGTCTACCAAAGTCAATATTTCCACAGGCGACACTCTTCCTAGCTCTGTACGCTTACTGGCCTTAGAGCACCCACACCATATCTCATGATCCAGATGTTTTTGGAGAAGTGGATTACAAGTTCATTCCGCTTTTCATATTTGGGTGTTTCCAGGGTTTCCCTATCTGCCTAGCCTGTGTGTCCGCCAGTGGTTCACATTGAGACCTACATCAACAAAAATCATGCCAAGACTATGCTACGTTGACTCAACGGAAAATTGTGGTGAAGGTGTTTCTTGTATACTATGACACCATTATCCCCACATGCCGAACTCTGCACTGTGAGAAATCGTGGATTTTCGTAATCATTCATGGATATCAGAAGTTGAATGTTATTGACCCGGGGACACCTTTGTACGACTATGCATACCATTCCCTCAGCGGCTCTGCATAATGATAGCCCCCGGCTCTTCCATCAAAGGAATGACTTCATCGGGCGGTACATCTCCAAGCCCCGTACGCCTACCAGCCTCAGAGCCCCCACACCATACCTCATGATCCGGGAAAGATCAAAGTTGCAGTTTACGACCTTCATCCCCCGCCTTGTTCCAAGTATACCGGAACATCTTGAAAACATTATCCATTGAGTGACTGCAACAATAGTCACCCAATGGTCTGAACTCTTTGACCGATAAAAAAGGAGTACTTCGTCCTCAGCTCACGACGTTAAACTGCACGGAGTGAAGTAACACCTCCGTGAGCAAGATAAATAAGCACAGGGGGGCTCTTTAAGGTTTAATAGAAGCCAGGGACGAATATCCCCGACAGGTCCGGGCATTCCTCACCAGATGAAAGACTTCGTGGCCCGGACAATTGCGGATTCCCATGACCACTCACAGCCATCAGAAGTGGAAAATTATCGACCCGTGGACACCTTTGTATGACTATTCATACCATGGCCCCAGCGGCTCTGCATAATGATATCCCCTGGCTCATCCATCAAAGGCAATATTTCCACATGTGATGCTCTTCCTAGCTCTGTACGCTTATCGGACTCAGAGCCCCCATATCACCTCTCCTGATCCAAGAAGCCCTGGAACCATGATTTACACCAATCAACCCCCTTCTATGCCTGGGGAATATTGAGGTATTCATGCCCAATTACATTATGATGAAGAGAAGACTTTGCAATAATTCCCCCCATCCTCTCCACATGACATTAAACTACATGAAAAACCTTAAAGATATCTTCATCCTCACTGCATGGCGTTAAACTACATGGAAACCCTTAGATATATCTTCATCTTTACCGCATGATGCCAAACTGCACGGAAGTCGTCCTCAATACATGACGTTAAACTATATAGCAATATTCAAAAAAAATTCCCTCGTCCTCACTGCATGACGTTAAACTGCATAGAGACCTTCAAAAATGCCTCTTGTCCTCGCCGCATGACATTAAACTGCATGACAACCATTAATAATACTCCCTGTCCTTATCGTATGACGTTAAACAACACGGTCGAACCCATCATGGGTTAGGTAAGAAACATAGGCTTTTCTCTGTCTTGCAGTTCACGGGTCCGACCTACACGAACCACCGCCTCACACCAGCATGAGAAATAATTACTTCACCTGTTCTTAGAAAGTATAGTCAAGATATTTTCCCTGTATTCAAGCACCCTCTCATCATAAACCATACTTTATACTCAGAAAAAGCCAAACACTCATAAGCCACCCCTGGTGGTTCCAAATCTCAGCTTCCCTGAAGTTTCTTGGATATCAGAAGTGGATAGTCTTTGACTTAAGGACACCTTTGTATGACTATGTATAACATGCCCTTAGAGGATCTGCATATTGATCTCCCCTGGCCTATCTACCAAATTCATGTTTTCCTTTGTCAATGCTTCTCTCCGTATGCCTCTTGGCCTCTAAGCTCCCATTTCTATCTCGGGATTCGAAAACCCTCTGAGCTGTAGATTACCAACCACTTTCACAATCCTATCTGAATGCGGAGAAATGTCTTTGACACGATTACCGAGAACAACGAAAAGTCGTTCCATTTTATAAGACGTCCCAACAGCATGACTTTAAACTGCGTCAAGCCTCCACCATCCCTTACGCTAACTAAATGTGTAGGGAGGTGGTCTCCGGACCACTCTCCCGATTAGTACGGATGTTCCCAAAACCCTTTCAGATGTCACACTCCCCTTCTAAGCCACCCTTTGTGGTTTTCATTTCATTCCATGCCACCCACCATGGTTTCCATAAGCCGGACTTCCACGAAGTCCCTCGTCCATCAGAAATGGACAAGTCTTTTACTTAAGGACACCTTTGTATGACTATGCATATCATTCCCTCAGTGGCTCTGCATATTGACTACCCCTTTCCTGTCTACCAAAGGAATGTTTTCTGTAGGCAATGCTCCTCTTACCTCTGTACGCCGACATGACTCCCATGCCTTGAGACATGCCCTGCATGCCACTCAAATTCAGACATGATTCCCTCCACGTGTGTCTGAAGGGTATTAAGACATCTTTTAATCAGTTGAACCACATTGGGGCCCTCACTCAACCATATTTTGTCAAAGCTGTTCGACCTAAAACATTAGTGATGATAGTCATGATAGAAGGAATTTAAACCGCTCACAGAAGAAAGAGGCGCAATACTTGTTAGGCCGAAAACTAGAAAAGGGAGACCTAAGAAATATACGGGTTATACCAGATGGGCCCAAGAAAAAATCAGGGCATTAAAAGAAGAAAAAGACCAAAACTTTTGCGGGGTTTTCCTATAAAACACTAGCAAATGTCAGACTATGCTCACTAGATCCCATGGTCTGGGAAAAATTTGGGCTTGTTTTCCTGAGTTATGATTAGTTCTATTTCAGTTAATTACTATTTTCACAACAATTATTCTATGTAACAATCAAATTCCATAGAAACGACTGATTGATGGAGGCTTTATTTTATTCAGAAAAAAGGGGTGATGACGTCCACAAGATGGGGTCTCTCCTTCATACAAAAAGGGAGATAGAGGGGTATGTAAAAAAAGGGATATAAAAGTTTCTCTGATAGTTATAAATGAGCCTGACTTGCTCTCCCCACCAGAACAGCGGCTGCGCGGCGAAGGCCATTGCAGGATTGTTCCAACACAACATTCTCTCTGGTCTCAACATCAGCTACCAGACGGATACACACCACTGCGGCTTGGAGATCGTTGATTCCTTTTCTGGTGACTTCAAGAAGGCCATTCATAGATGATAACTGACCCCTTAGCATCACGGCTCGTTCATCACATACATGAACTTCAGAGGATAGGATGACCGCCTGATCTCGGGAGATCACCTCCCATGATATCAGTTGATGGAGATTTGTTGTGGTTTCCTCCAAGGTTTGGGCCCCTTAATGAGTGTTTTCGATGTGAGCGAGCGTGAATTCACTAGTGACAGCTTCCTCGGGGCCATGACAACTTGGAAAGCAAGAGAATGGAAGTGGCGATAGTCAAAGCCACCCGACCCCAAACCCTGGAAGAGTGGAAAAGAGCATTTGTTTTCGTTGCCATTTCGTCTATGGGGATTTCAGTGATGATCTCAAAGATTCGGGTACAGGCCCGCCTGCGGACTACCCTATGGTCGCCATGATGCGAGGATATTTAGTATCCTCGCTGGATGACACGAGAATAAGGTCTGGCATGGCATCCCACGCAGACGTGTGCTCATTAGATTTTGGCTCTGAAGCTGGAATGTCTGGAGCTCCTGACCCCGGTTCAAGATTGGGGACCAAGTTGCTAATCCCAATATCGACTGGAGGATCCTCCGGGATGGCTGCGTTGGGACCTGACACCATGGGGTCATCCTCATCCACGCACAAGAAGGATGAACATTCCTGATCTGCGGCCACCACAGGGTCGGGAGAGGAAAGATCTCTGAATCGCTTTGATCGGAAAGCCATTAGTAGGCCCTCCCTTGAAACTGATGAGGAAGGTGTAGTGGACGCAGCAACCTCCATACCACCCGATTTTGGAGTCTGCCGGGCAGCCTTCCCTAGGATCCTATCAGGATAAAATTTTACCCATGTTTTTGCATACTCCAGGGAAAGGCCGATAGCCGCACCCATATCAGGCAGGGGAACTCTTTTGACAGATCCCTCCCGCATCAGCATCATCCACCACTGATGAAGTATAGCTGGATGCAGTCTTTGGGCCAAAGGATGGGGAAGGGAATATTGGAGTTGCATTCACCTGAACTGGCGAAAAAAGCGATACGGGACGTACAACTCGCACAAAGATACACTGTCAATCTGTGCAGACAAAAACCCATCCTGTAGGGAGACCGTGTAAGAGCGCTCCTCTATGTTCCCCTAGTGGGTTTCAACTAAAACGCCAGAAGGGGTGGGGTAGGGAGTGAAGATGGACTGGGAGAAGTTGATCAGGAGCTCGATAACTTCACTAGAGTTGAGATATTTCAAGCGAACTCTGGCTATATCCAGTAGGGTAGGCTGAAATGTAGGAAGTGGGATGGTCGTGTTATAACGATACTCATAACATCAATAGTGATCCACCACCCATCCATGCAAAAATTGAAATGGACCACTTAGATTGTTGGGTGACCCGCCCACCTGCATGTGGCCTAGTAGCTCATAGATACGGGCCAAACTGGGCATGACTAAATTCACCAAGTGGCCCTCTGCTAACCCAACTGCCATTATCAATGTGCATGCCCAGACACCTGGGTTAACAACCCAGGAAGGAAATAGCCATCCGCTATAAAACATAGCAAACAGACCCGCCAACCAGAGCATAGGAGACACACCAGAGCATGCCTCGTAACCCCATGAAAGGTATTCTCCTGCTTCCAGAACCGCCCAGTAAGAACCTTTAATGGTTCGTGACTGTTGGCAAGCATGAGTCCTAGGACGATTAATCTTCGGCATAGGAATGGTGGTGTTCAAAAATAACCCTATCCAAGTGCTATAAGGAATAAGCGAGAGGGAATGCAAGGCTTGACCCAGTGACTGCTCCACCATGGTCAGCAACTCTTTGCCAATAAAGGAACATGTTCAATGTCATCCCATGCATCAGAAGTGGTCAAAAATCTGTCATACATCTCTCCAGCAATCGACAGTCCATTTTTCTGGTATATGTCC
Source organism: Viscum album (assembly GCA_963277665.1). Taxonomy (NCBI): domain Eukaryota; kingdom Viridiplantae; phylum Streptophyta; class Magnoliopsida; order Santalales; family Viscaceae; genus Viscum; species Viscum album. Next base: position 733,683,917 of record OY728152.1, on the reverse strand, counting down.
CAAAGACTAATGTTGACATCACCGTGGGGAAGTTGGAAATTATTAGTACTTGGACACCAGCGGCTGAACAGGTCGGACAGGATCATGGACGGTGGGTAAATGATGAATTGGGAAGCCCACACTGTGGAGTATAGGTTGACAGCTTCTATGGAATCAGGAGGCTCCCGATAGTGATTATGGACCCAGAAATCCCAAGAAAAATCATTTGAGAAGAGCCCGCCAGACCGAAGATCCCACCAGGTATCCCACCCCGCATTAGGATCCCTTCGAGCAAGATTAATAATAGAAGGATAGTCCTAAGGACAGCTCTTTGAGAAATGTCTTGAGCGCACAGATCTCTTTGGTCCAGATAGAGCCCCTCATAATAGATGTGTCTTTCAGACCAAAATTAGATATTATCTCCCCGGATTGGGAAATGTTTTCCTAAATGCATTTTAAAGGCTCATCTAGGAAACTAGAAGGGAGACCTACGAATGTAGGGGGATAGGGACGTTGTCCTGAAGACTGAAGCCGTAGATCGGGAGCCGATTAGAGAAAGGATAACTCAGAATCTCGGAGAGAGCAGGTTCTTCATTGCACTGTCATCAGGAATGATGGACCGGCTAGGGTCCCCTTTGACGCTCTCTACTCTACGAATCATAGTCAAATGTCTCTCTGAGGCGGTTGAGATTGGCTCTGTAGCAGGCCTCGGTGTAGAAGGAGGGGGAAACATACTTTCTCCCTGCACAATGAGATCCAACAATTGGTTATTACGGAATAAAAATCTGGACAAGAATAACCAAAACGAATGGTTAAGGAGCCTTCATAATTAAAATCCGCGAGGAGGCCTTGGAGGATGGTTCATGATGACATCATTCCGCAAACCATCCCTTCACCAAATCAGTTCGTGAAGCCCTGGCCCATGGAGCGTTGGCCATGAAACCGCGAACCCAGTAACTCAGTGTAAATTTAATCCTAGGACTCAGATACTTTTTAAAGGTCAAGAGATATTTAGTCTTTGGAGCCTCGAAACTGTGAATCAAGTTCCTACACAACCCGTCATCACTTTCTTTTTAAATAATTAAGAGTAATGGTTCGTGGTTGGGAAGTCGATTCATGGGTGAAGGCAACCGTGAAGAAGAAATGATTCACGGAAGTTACTACCGGTTCGCGGACGAGGCACTTCGCGAAGAAGCAAACACACGGAGGCGAAGGAGCTCTGGTTTCGCGATGAATTTAGTAAAGGAAAAGTGAGGGCTCCCCATATTTATAGGTGTGGTCCCCTACTAGGTCCACCTTTCTATCGCAAATCATCTCAGTTTCAGGACCCCTCTGCATCGAAATGTCCTGCTCTTCGTTCCGATCGGACCCCATTCCGATGAAGGGCATTTGTAGGGTCCTGAAAATCCTCAAAGGAAATTTTACCCAAATTCCCCGAATAATTGGGGAAAATAATCAAAGAGGATACCTAAAGGACCATTCAGCGAACCGGTCCATTGAAGCACAACGTGGCTAGGCACAGTGAGGAACCCCCCTCTGTGAATCATTGTCATTCGTGAAATGGAGGCGGAGAGCCTCCGCGGTCGTGAGGTAGGATGGATACCAGTCCGGTTCACCATAACGAACCTCCCCAACTGCAGACCGCGTCGACCAGCTCAAGCCACATCCGCTGTGATTCACGGAATGGAGGAGGAACCCACCGTAGCCACGGAGCACCCCCTGAGTTCACCTCGCGGAGGACGGGAGTGATCAATACCCACCGCGAATCTCGGATTGACCAAGTATGCTGTGAATCGGGTTATGGGCCTCCGGAAAAGGTGTCGCGTGGCCATAGAAAAATTCTTTTCACCACTCTATAAAAGGAGAACAAGGGGGAAAGAAGAAAGGATTGGAGAACTGGAATTGGATTCGAAGGGATATGAGATCAGTTGAAGGAATGCTTCAGATTTCACAACCAGCAAAATTCCCATCTGCGAACTACAGCAGGTATATGAATTAAGATGGAATTGGAAAATGCATAATAATTTGGTGAACCGCAAACCTAAAATAACAATGAAAAGGAGAACTTCGAACCATACCCCCTCCGTGTATGACTTCACCATGGATCACAAATTTTATGCCTCTTTTCCCATCCATCATACCGCATAGCACCCTCCTTCGTGGGTGAAACCCCGACCAATGAACCTCCGATCGGCGCTGCCCTTGGCCACCGATGCCCACTTGGAATCCTCCGTGAACCACCCTGGTTCGCGGATTGAACTCAAAGCCGCAAACCACCTTGGTTCGCGGATTGAACCCAAAGCCACGATCCACCCTGGTTCGCGGATTGAACCTGATGTCGCGAACTACCATGGTTCCCAGGATGCCCATTAGTCCGCGGACCACTCTAGTTTGTGGACGACATCTCTAGCCATGTGGCACTTCCCCACGCGAAGGGCGCCACCGCCCATACCTCTCGGTGGCCCGCCAAATACATCGGTGTTCTCATTTCCAGATCCAGGTAAAAAAAATTCCGATCTATTCAGGTCCTCCGCGACTCCCTTGTTGTCTTATTCATCGACCATGAGCAGAGGCCTCCGCCAGATCCATCGGATCCGCATGGTATAACTTTCAAGTGCATCAGCGCACCATTTTGAGTTCACATACCCAAGGATAATAAGGGAAAAGGGGTTGCCCTGACCCTTGAGCAGATTCCCGAAGCATTCTTGGGTTCACATTCCCACAGTAATGTGGAGTCTGAGCTCGAGAATCCCTTTTCTGCCCCTCCACATGTTGACGGATCCTCGAAGATGGTAATATACCTATCAGAAGGAAGCCCTCGTGCACTACAAGAGAGAAGACGAGGACAGGAGAACCCCCTTTCCCTCTCCCACTGGGCTTTGTCGCCCCAGCCATCCATCTCGGAGTAAGCCCCGACCTTCTGGGCCTCCTCACAGTATAAGCCCCAATTCATCGCCCAGGGCCGCCTTCATGCGTAAGCCCCACTCCTCTTCCCACGGACGCACCTTTCACGACGTGATCGTCTGGTCCTTGCTGCCTCTTGTTTCTCACACCGAGCATGACTCACGTGGGCTTAGAGAAAGCATCAACCATGACATCCTCCTATGGACCTTCTTAGAGTGTAATCACCAACCCATCATTCTGGGTTTCCCCAGAGCGTAAGCCCCAAACCAATGTGAACTACGTGGACATTGATCCATGTCAAAGCATGGTATGTAGGAAGACTCCAAGAGGTTCAAGCCCACCACTTGGTGATTTCATCATGTCGAGTTCCACCCTCGTCCAGCATAACGTTAAACTGTTTATGCGAACTACGGGGACTTTGATCCCTGTCAAATCATGGTACATCGGAAGCCTCCATGTGGTTCATGCCCACCACTCATTCGTTTCTTCACGTCGAGTTCCACCCTCGTCCAGTATGATGTTAAACTGTTTATGCGAACTACGTGGACTTTGATCCCTGCCTCCTAGACAGGGTTCATAAGAAGCCTCCATGAGGTTCAAGCCCAACACCCATTATACCACCTGGTCTCTCTTCACGTCGGTTCCCCGACACCTATCCGAACTATGTGGACTTTGATCCCTGCTTCCTAAGCAGGGTACGTAGTAAGCCTCCCTGAGGTTCAAGCCCAAAATCCGGTCGATCTGATCATCTCCACGTCAGTACATTGCACCACTCCTGGTGCCACCTCAAGCAAGTTCCAACACATCAGGGTCATTAATCCAATGAGGGATGGTAAACCTCGGGCATAAATGATTTCGAACCCCAGTGTCCAGTTGGTTGTTGCCCACCAGGGTAGAATCCATGGATACTATGTTTTGGTATAATCCAAAGATTCGCGAACATATGAATACGTCTTAAATATATATGAGAGTCCCATGATAGGAAATAATTCCCCCCAAAAGAGTGCGATGAGACCGACTTCCCATCCTCTCGACCAATGTGAGTTCTTAAGAGTCGCTGATCATACCATCTGACGGACACCTGCCTTTGGAAATCAGGTCCATCAATCATTGGATACGGAGCCGTTGGGAGTTCTGTGGCCGAAAAAACAAAGAAAAAAATAGGGAGGTTAAGGTCTGGTGGTCCCCACTTCCAAATTCCACATTGAGTTTTTTTTCTGGTCGACCCCACCTGAAATATTTACATGGAAGTTCAAAATAAAATAAAATGAAGTTTATTTTATTTTATTATTTACACAAAAAAACATAAAAAAACATTCACCCACGACCAACTATCGTCAAGGTTAAAGTCATATTAAGTGAAAATTGGCGGTGTGAGTTCAACGGTGCCATCAAATTTTTATTCTGAGCACTGGTTCAAAAGTTAGAAAAAACTTGCCCACAAGTTTACTGAACGTACTCAAAAAATGTTCAGAAATTATTTCTGAGCACTCCGGGCCTTGAACTGAAGCACTGTAAATTTTCTCAGACTAGAAAAATTGTCATTTATTTAAAAAAATTACATGGAAATTCTTGTTCTTTAAATTATCCTCATAGAAATGGGAGAAATAAAAAGCCGATAAAATAACAATTTTTTATGTGGTTTATAAAAATTTAGTGAAATATGTTACTCTGGTTTTCAAATAAATAACAAAAAATATTATTATATCATAAATCTATTTACTCTTATAAATATAAAAAATATTTCTACAACCATTAAATTACCTCCCACACAACCAAGTATAAAATTATCATTGAAAACTCCTACTGGTTCAATGATTTCTTCTGATGTTTAAAACTCTTATAAAAATGATTTATGTTTAAGTATTATTTATGAAAATCTCATTAATATTAATTTATATATTTTTTATGATATTTGGAAGTTATTGGATCACTCTACTTGGAGACCATTTCAATTACTCGGAAATGGAAATCAAATTTCATATTCTAAATCAACCCCTGATTTCCTATCGTTGTAAGGCTATCTAAGAAATATCTAGGGATGTTACTTCTCATGTATGAGTAATATTACTTATAAATAATTGTTTTATATATCAAATGGTAAGGTTAAAAATAAATATGAAATAAATTCATAATATTTTATAATAAGATGTTAAATTTATTTAAGACATTACATGTCTTTCTCCACATCCTTAGATTGTGTTATTAATAGAACTCGTACCTTGATCTAGACATTTATAAAAGGATCCACATAGACTTGCAAAAATTAAAATGGATAAATTATAGAAAAATCTTCTAGATATTTTAGATAGGGGATTAATATTCAATATTTCTTGACCATGTGGTTCAATAATCCTCTTTGATATAAATAATGATAGATCAATGCACCTTTTTATTGATTTTCATGGAATTTACAAGATCATAAATAAGAAAAAGTATTAACAACACCATATTGAAGACTTTTAAATTTAACTTTGAGGTTATCAATAAAAAAATACATTGATATTCGATCCGGATACCATCAATTAATTCAAAAAACTGAATATATATACTCGACAGCCCTTGATAAAATATATAAATGCTACATATTTTTAGTCACACCATCTAGACCTATGAATTGTCCTGAAATATTAATGGATATAATTAATAGGGTTATTTAATATTTCTTTGATCAGTTTAATGGTATTATTTAAATATTATAATAACTTATATGTGTATCCCCCTGAGTATTTAAAAGGAAACATAATGATCGATACCATACCTGATACGCCATATCGAGCCTAAACGAACTACTATATATATATATATATATATATATATATTAGTATGGTAGTTATCGTATATCCATTTGAATAGTGGGAATGAACAATGTTAATTGAATGTTGAAAATATATATTACACATGTTTATATAGTGATTCATTGGTTTCCAAATTGACTAGAAATGAATCTAAAATCCAATTTAATATAAAGGATGTATTTGTTATGAAAATATATTTAAATGTGAATAAATGTGTTTATAAAATAAAAGATTCATTATTTTTTGGATTTTATTAATGAAATATTAAATAAATTTTGTGTTTAAAATTAATATTATACTTTTTGTAGACATTCTATAAGAACAAAGAAAATTTATGGAAAAAATGTTTATTTTTCTAAAAATACAGTTTTACCACCTTTTGATGGAGAACCAATTTTAAATCTAGTTTTTTGACACCATTATATATAATTATTTAAAAAATAAAATTCTTATTTTTAATTGTGTCATAATTGTTTAATTTGGATAAATATTTGGTATTTTTCAGATCACATTCATATTTTTATGAATATTGAATAATACTGCATTATAATTTCTGAACTGCCTTTTCATCTAATTTTATTATATTGTTAGATTATAATTTTTCATTATTTTAATGTATAATTATATGATGTTTTTATCATTTAATAAAATTTAGTTCATTTTATTCTATTGCAAATAATGGTTTCATAGAAAAACTATGTGATATTTTGAACATTTCACTTTAAAACATTTTTTCTCAATCTGTCAACAAGATTAATATTTAATTTATATCTACAAAATATATTTTTTGAATTTGAAAAAATGGATTACATATTTGGAGCCATAAAATAGAAATTAATTAAAAAGGTCCCTTTAATTTTTTGACATTATGACTTTTAACATTAGTAATTATTTTAATTACAACAGTTAAGGGTAAATCGGGTAATTAATGGTAAAAATAATATTAAAAAAAATATAAAACAACCCAAACACTTCACCTAAGTTAATGTAATGAGTGTAGTTTGACCCTAGGAATCCTTTGATAAATTTTATGAACACATTCATCCATTTAAATTACATTAATTCATTAATAATATTATATTCAATGAATAGTCATTTTTGTTACACTTTTGTTTTTTTAATGAAAATGAATTAAATATTAAGTCATATAGGGGTATTTTTTAATTTAAATAGTCCATAACACGATAAAATTATTACATACACAATGGTAATTAATTTATAATATTTAGTAATTAAATTATTAAAGTTAATTTTGACACAATGATGTGGTATTAATTGATTTTTTAAAGAAAGAATCAAATAAATGAAATAAATAATATTTAAAAAAATAAAATAAAATATTTTATTTTATACATGAAATTTTGGATGGATATGACATGATAGGATTGATTTATAGTATTCTTTTCAAAGGAATCAAGTTTATGTGAATTTTTAAAAAATTCATGTGATGAATAGAGTAAAAAATAACATACTTAATTTTTCAAAATATGTAATATGTAATTAAATGATATAAAATTTTTAAAAATACATTATTCACAAAAAAAAGTTGATGTAAATCTAAAAATGTAATTAATTACTCATTATTTGGTCATTTGATAGTATTTCGTAATTATTTTATCCTTCAATGAGTAAATAACTTGATAAAACAAAAAGAGTTAAGAGGGGATAAAATAAAATGATAAGGATTAAAAAATATTCAAAACATGAATAATTTGTATTGTTTGATTATTTTTAAACCCCAAATCATCCTATATTCGATGGAAACCTGTTTGGGGGAATTTGAAATTGAAATTGAAATTATATTAATTTTGTAATTTTAATAATTCCAAGGGTGCCCATCCCGTCCTATAAAAAAGCACCATTTCCTATCTAGTACTCACACAGCCAAAAAAATAGTTAAGAATTGATCTTCTCAAATGTCTTCCTATAATTACTCCATTCTTTATTAAGGACATTCTTTAGGAAGAACACCTTCCTTATAGGTGTGAAGGTGCTAAAAAGTGTGAACATCTAAAGGAAAAGGTAATGTACTAATTTTAGTGTTCTTATTTTATTTCTTCGTACACTTAATTTAAATATCTTTAATACATGAGGAAGTAATAAAACCATTATCCTAAATATAGTTAGTTTTTATTATGTTAATATCATCCCCCAAATCCTTATCCAATTGCATTAAATTTGAAATGAACATTTTGTTCGTGTGCACAGGGGACTACCACCTCACGAATTGATATAGATTGATTTTAATTACAGTATCCCAAGAAAAGTTTTAATGATGGAATTAATGTTTTAATTTATTGTTCATGAAATATTAATCATTATAATAGAATTATATATCAAATATGTTCTTACTTTCCGTAAACAGAAAAATGATAATGTCATTCGTGCGTATGTGTGAAGTATCACCTCCACGAAGAGATGTAAATCATATTTATTCGCCACATCACATGTATGAAATAAATATGTATATTTAAATGATTATTAGGATGGAAATTATATTATTATAATTTTTTAAAATATAATATAATAATTAACTTAATCTCATAACTATCAATGAAAAATGGAAACGTTGCTCATGCATATGTATGACCTACTATCTCAATGAGTATAACATTGTACATTTTTTGATACCATAATTAAATGGTTTTATTTAAAATTTTAATTAATGTATAAAATTTTTATTATGTTATGAATATTATTCTAGAGGTGATGGGCTTATTACCACATGAACTATTGACGTTATACCATGTTCATTATTGACTGAAGTACATAATATCTACAAAAGGTCTGACATTAAATCAGATAATTAAATATTTTTTGAACATGTTAATTAATGATATAAAATCTATAATAAACACTAAAAGGTTTTTGGTATAAGAATATGTTAACCAGTGTTTTTTATTTATGAAGAACAAGGAACATACGTGATGAATCGAACATAGGGTAAGAGATTTCTTCTCAATCTCTCTTCATTGAAGCATTTCTTAATAATACATACCATTATTCTTTTATATGTTGAATATAATGCTATTATGCCACATTATGTCCATATTTTATCTATATAATTTTATTTACTATTTTTTTAAATTTATTAATTCATGGATATTAAGATTTAAATTTTCAAAGGTGTACTTGACACATTGAACATTAAAAAAATTAATTATAAAATGAAATTTTAAGATATTAATTTACATATTTATTTATATGGATATAATGTATTATAAATGACGTTTTATTTATATCTGTAATTTAATTAAAATTTTTCAAAAGGTTATTTTATTATATGAAGCGTTTAACTTTTTTTTAGAAAACAACAAATAAAAAGATTTTGTTTTAACAAATACGATGACAATGACTTCCCCACCGCTGTAACTATTATTTGATATTTGGATTAAATTATAAAAATTATTGTTTTTAAATGGAAAATAAATCCCTTCTTCCAATTTTGGGTTTTTTTATTGAAAATGGATTTGAATGTGGATTGATTATTTCAGTATCTTGGAATGATTTGTTATGTTTGAAAATGAAATTTTATGAGAGAAATGTTGATAATTGAAATATTTTTTGTGGTGTGGTTATATAAAGGTACATGGACATTTTATGTGTCGTAATATGAAAAAATAAAGAGAGGTGGTTATGTGATAAACTAAAGATAGGGGGTTCCATGATAAAACAAGTACGAGTGGTTACATTTTAACCTCCAATGCATATGGTATAGAAGTCTGCTGTATGGTTATTCCATTTAGTGATATGTTCTGGTAGCTGACCATATGGTTTTTCCTTTTTATTACGATTATGTCTCTAGTAATCTTTATATTTTACATATTATTTCAATGGGTTTTATGGTGATATATTTATTATGAAATTGGTAAGCAATATGCTTATATTTAGTAATGATTTTTTACTAATTCATAAATATTAATAGTATTACTTAATGATAAGGTTTTTTTGGTTTAAATATTTTTGTAATGCTAATAGTCTTCCATATTTATTATCCAATACAGTTATTTTTTTCTCATCTGGTTTTTTTGAATTTTTTTTCACATGATTTAAAGTATAATAGAGTGAAGGATTGGATCAAGAAAAAGTTATTATTTTTAAACATGAAACAAATCAACATTTATTTTTAATTATTTTTTGTTTTATGAAAAAATGGATAATGAGTAGAAATATATACATTATAATTTTTATGTTGTTATGTAATAGTAATGTCCTAATTTTCCATAACTCTAACCGAAAAATATCATCATTGTGAAATAAAGAAAAATTATTGACACAACACAAGATCATGTTATGTTTAAGTCTAGGGAATTATAATATTGAAATATCAAGTAAGAGAATAGATATATTTTTTGAATTAGGTTAAAGATCATGAGAAAGGGGAAATGTTATGAAAAATATTGCAATTGTGAATTCTGACAACTAAAATTATCATTATTGGGTCACGTAATCCAAAGGGAGGGTATATCCAGGGATTCATTGAATATATATGTATCTAGAGAATAACCCATATAGGATTTATAACCTAAATATTTCAATATATTATATGTATATATATATATATATTACAAGAAAATTATGATTTTCATACACATAAGGTTATATTATTTTATGCAATATGTGATCACTACAAATTGATAAATTGATATAATTTATTTCTTGAGTATATGATACCATTCATGGAACCATTTAATAAGATGAACCGGTGAAGATATATAATATTCCTATGATGAATGAATTTATTTGAAAATGTATTCAATCATGTGTGATGAATTCTGGAGCTAATGATACAACTCAAGTGTTTTTCCTTATGGTATTATCAAACATTTTCATGGGATGAATGTTGGATCAGAATGAGTGTGTAACTACCTTATTATTTTTTATCCATCCATAACATATATCTCAATTCATAATTCTTCATGTTCATGTGGGGATGTCATCTCATTATGAGAGTATTGAAAATACTTCATATATGTCATATGAAAAATTTTATTTTGGATAAACCATGGAGGTGGGATGCCTATGTTAACCCCCAATGTGATCCTTATAGAACCATGTGATGGATTTTTAAGATTTAGTAGAATAACATTGGTATAAGGATAACTATTTACGACATTAATTATTTATTTATCATAGTATCATAAAATCATGCATGTGAGATTTTATAATATAGGGTTTAAACACCTTTTCAATATCTAAATAATGTCTTCGGACGCTAAAAACACATCTATGGTATCATAGTGAACCCATTATTTAAATTTTTTAAATTTAGATGTGAAATAAATAATAATAGAATGAATTTGTGTTTTTCAGGTTTTATAAAAAACTGGAAAATCAGGTTTTCACTTAAATAGTTTTCATATGTAAGGGTAACAATTGATTTAATAATACACAAATTGGATATATAAGGGAAAAAATTCATTAAAATTACATGGAGTGGTCTATTAATGAGTTGAAATGCCTCACCCTTATATTTATTGGTCTATATAAGGCTTTATTTGCATTACCCTTACAAAAGTCATCAAACTGGAGGTATACCCAAGAGTACATTGGTTTTATATAAGTGATTACCCAGAAGAGTAATGGTTGTGTATGTTTTTAAATATTGGATAATGTTACATAGTGGTTTTGTAAAGATGTCAGTTTTGTAACTTATATGTGGGATATTATGTAGAGTAGTTTTGTAAATGTAGTTGAGTTTTTCTGAAATCTACATATGTGTATCCAACCCCTTACCCTTAAATGAATCATAACTACGTTAAGGTAACAAATTATGTACCCTTACGTAGCATCGACTTTGTAATGGTAGTACCCTTATAGGACACTATTTTTAAGGTTGTGTAATGGTAATAAATTTTTTACCTTTGGGTAATTGAATAAGAAACATATTATCTAGTGGAAGAGTGTCTATATAACGATAGAAGGAGGACACTCTTATATAGAATGATGTTCATATATATAGGTAAAAATAATTATTTATTTATTTTATTTTTTTTTTTGAAATATAATATCAATTATAAGGTTTAAAAAATTGTTATAATAACAATAAAAGCTATTTTTGGATATATTAACTTAAAAAAGTTTAATAAATTTATAATTTATAAATTTATTATTATTAATTAAATGTTTTATTGATATTGCATTCCCAAAATATTTATGATTAATATTGTAAATATGTTTTAACGAAATAGATATAAATTAATATAATTTAAAAATAAAATAGGTTTTTAATCAGAATAAATATTTTAAAATATGGGAAAAATGTAAAATAAAGAAAAAAATATAAATTTACATTCAAAATAAGAATTTTTGATAATTAATTGATCATAAATTTTTGAAAAATGGTTCCTTATTTGGATATAATTAATGACACATTAAATGGTGATTTAATTATTGATATGTTGTTGGATTAAATGAGGATAAATTATATGATATATATATTATGAAAAATTTTAAACAAAGAAAAATTGAATTGTAATTTTTTTATAATTCATAAATAATCATATATTTAAAATGAAAATACAATGTAATGATTAATTTTAAATATTTAATATTTAAATAATTATAACATTTTTATATTCATAAATAATGAATTTCCATAATATTAAATATGATAAATACAAAAGCTTTTTAATTATATTTGATTTGTGATTTGTTATTAAATGTTTGTTTCATGTTTATATATCTAATGTGTTCATTTATTTAAATGTTATTAGAAATTTTATTAATGGTAATAACTAATATGTATTATGAATCTCTGTATGCCGAAATTTATTTGATATTTTACATCAACGATTGTGCCTTTCATTTTAATACATGGAATTCTGTTATAACTCATGTGGGTAAATCTATATCTTCACTTGATGTGTTGATGTACCATATGAATTTTATCCATATAAATATGTTTTAAAAATCTTGAATTCTAATTTTGGGTTGCGTAAAAACATACCCATCAATTTTTTTTGAACATATTGATTTTTTGGATGGATTTTAATTCAAAAATAAAAAATTAGGAATAATAAAATGGTATTGAGAATAACATTTTATAATATAGAGAGTTTAAAAATACCATCCAAAAACTTATTTTGATATTTCTGAAAAAATTAATCTTTCCAAGACCTAAAAAATTCTACCAATTTTGTTATTCCACTTTTGGGTGCCACATGATTATATTGTTTTTGAATGTCAAGGATGAATGACACTAGATCTTCCATTGGAATATCATTTCATAGTTAGGTTCCCCTAGATTGTAATTTTTTACCCATTTCTTGGAACTTTCTTAGATTACATTAGATGGGATACCCTAATAATAATATGTCACCATTTTAATGGATATTAAGCAATTCGTATTATGGATTGGATATAGGGTTTTCTACTCAACTATCCAAAAATCGCACATTATTTGACAAGGGTGATGTCCTCCTAAATAACTATGATATGATATAATCATTATATATGACACATTTTTTTAATGAAATTGGGTTCTTATGCAACTATTTGATGTGATAGATTTTATAAATGGTTTGTTATTTTATTGGGATCCCATATAATAAAAATTTTATTAAATAGATAATAATATATGTTACACACTAAATAATATATTATATTCTATATAATATCAATATCATCATGGTAAATTTTTATTTAAACCATGAAAATGCGAAACTTAATGAATCAATATATATATATATTGTAATCATAAGAAAACCTCTTAAGAAACACTATGGATTTCAAAAATATTCTTAAAAAAAATTCTATGTGTCAGAATGGTCCCTTCCCAAGTTAACAAGTTATGAAATTATTTGAAAAGTAAATATAGATTCTTCTGTAAGATTAAAATGATTCACATTAGAAATTAGATTCAAAATCACATAGTTATCCTCAATATAAATTCATATACAAAAAATGATTGGGTACATTGACGTTTTCAGTCTCATATGATCAATATATCTAGATATACCAGATTATATTCAGTATGAATGAATATATAAAATTAATTACTAAGAAATTATGTTTATTTAATGATTTTATGGTTATAGAAAAAACTAAATATATTTGTTAGATACATGATATTAATTCTACTATTTATAGGTGTTATAAATATACATATGGTAATAAAGTGAAAGAATTATTTCTTGAAGTTTTCTTTCATGTAAATGATAAAAGGAGTTATAACATTGATAAATTTTTGGCTTTCATCTATGATGAACATTTCATAAGATGTGAATTAACACATTTTTCTCATAGAGGGATCATAAAAAAAATTAAATGAAATCATTTATGTGTTTTTAATACTCATAGATTATTAATTTTTTGTCTATATTGTGTTTTAAGGGTAGACTGAAATAAATTGTTCTGCTAAAGGAATTTATTGAATTCTTTTTATAGAAATGTTATGATTATTTTAATTTATTTAATAATTGTTTAAATTTTATTTCTAATGTTTTTAGAATGGATGACCTTGGAATATGGTGTCTAGATTTTTGTACCCTCTGAAAATTTAATTACATAGAATTTTAAACTACAAGAATAAAATGTTTCTTCAAGAAGCAAAAAATGGTAATTGAGACCTTTTATTATTAAGGAGGAATAAAAATTTCATATAATGAAATTATTTAACATATACCTTATGTAGTTTTTTTTGAATATTGAATTAATTTTAACACTAAATTTGTATATTATAGTTAAAATTTCAATTTTGAAGTGTATGTGATACCAAATTTATATTTTACAACTGATTTAAAATAATGTACTTGAAAATAAATGTAATAATTTTTTGAGATTATAGTTTACATTTAATATGAACATATCTTATATATATAAATTTAATCGAATTTATCATGATCAAATCAATTTAAGTAAAATATGTGTATCTTTATCTCATTTTTATTATGTTGTAAGATAAGTAGTTTGATAAAAAATATTTGATATGAAAATTTGTGAGGTCCACAAATTTATATTCATGGTATATTGTTCATATATTTTAATAACATGTTTTTTATGAGTATATGGATAAATTTTTTTATCTAAATATTTTTTTAAATTTATGGGTATGTGTTCCTTCCACCCATCAGTGGTATATTTTAATCGAATATCCATTGAAATTGAAAAATGTTCCCAAAATAAATCATACTATCTGTGACATGGAAAAATAGTTTATTTGTAAAATATCCATAATAAAATGAAGAAAAATGATTTTCCTAACATAAATGGGTATGTGTTTCATAGAAATATATATATAAATGATTATAATATCGAAGAGGTTAGTGGGACTTTTTTTGACATAGGGAACTTTAAAATTAATAAATAAATAATAACAATATTAATAAGTTATGGTGTTTTCCACGTTTTATCCAAAAATGTTTTTGATATGTGTTTTTAATGTAGAATGTGATGTCTTATATGTAAATAACATTTGAAATTTGGATAAATCTATTATAATAGTTTATTTGAAGTGATTTTCAGTCAATATTGGAATACCATTTAGAATATACGATCAGAAAAAATTGTAACAAGTTATATTTAGTAATAACGAAAATTTAAACATAGTATTTCTTGAGGGACTATAACTATCAAAGTGAAAAGAGAATTACACTTGATATAAAAAACACATAGTAGTATAGACATAAAAGGGAATGTAATAGAGTTACATTATTTATTGTAACAATGCTTCATCACTTTATCCTAAATTATTTTAGGATGTGGTTGTAAATATAAATACAATTGATACATTTTTTTAAAGTATTAAATTCATTTTTACCATTATCCAAAAAGTGTTTAGTACGACCGCCATACAATAATGTAAGTATATACATGATTTCAATGGAAATGCATGAAGGAATTGGGATCCCATGATGATTATGTTGAACAAAGAAAGTGTTCTAAGTAGAAAATATATGTTTACAATATAACATTTGATGTTACAAACATAAGAAGATTGGATATATTTAAGAAGTTAAATATTTTGGAATATGATTCCAAAATATCACATTTATTATATCAGATATCCTTCAAAGATGATTATCACTAAATGGTTTAGTGGGATTATATCATCATTTAGTCACCTGGATATTTGATGTTGTCACACAGATATGTGACATAGATTACATGTTATGTAATGAATTAAAAAACCAAAAAATACTTTAAAACATAAGGCATATATGGTACCTTATCATATATGATATTAAAAAACAAATTATTATGTATATTTTATGAAATATTCATTATGAGTTTAAGAATATTAAAATTTCTCTTATTGAAGGAAAACATCAATATTATCATTTTTATCATTGGATTTACAAATATAAATACATAGAAATACTTTTTTGAGGTGTAATGATAACTTACTTATCAAAGTATCAATTTGAGATTATCCATAACTGATGTTCATTATAGAGTAATATAGGTTATTGTGAAATGGTAAGGTAATCATGAGTAATATTCTTGTATAAAAATGGAAAATATACTAATGTGGTACAATAAAATAATATTATTTTCATTGTGTGAATTTATGAAATATTAGTTATGGCATATGGAGTGTTTTAATAAATTTTCCATGATATAATAAGGGTGCATGGATTATATTTGATGCCCCAAAACCAAAAATGGTAAAATACCTAACATGATAATGTTCAAACATTGATAACCTACATATACCATATATCTTTTGAAATATTTAAATTTAGGTTTTTTGGGTATGTTTTTAATCTTTTCATAAGTTGGATCATAACAAAGATGGCTTTTCCTCCCTCATATGATAAGAATGAAATTTGGGCTGTTGATTGAGATAAAATATGTTATTGTGAGGTCACACATATATACTATCAATCTATATAGACAATATAAATGTGATGTTCTAATCCTCTATGATGATTGATATATGATGTATTCATCAATCAGATCCTAATACACATAGAGAGTAGACAAATTATGAGTTTTCAATATGGTATTGACATGCTATTTCTTGATAGTGAGTTTATTTCTTTGACAAAGGGGAAATATGATAATGTATATTTTTATATGATGGAGACTAGTGGACATTGGTATATAGATAAATGTGTTTTCTTGATATCATGAAAGATCCCATAATATCATGAGTATCATCGATTTGTTACATAAAAATATGTACAAATAGATTAATATATGTTTTCAATAATATAATGTCTCATAGGTCACACTTTGTGGATGTATGAAGAGATATTTATTTTTAACTCATATATAACCTTTAAAATAGTTTTATAGTTAATCCTAATGTGTTTTGGATGGGTATTCATAAGGTATTTTAAATGATGTGATAAAATTTAAATTAAATTATATTATTCCAAAAAATTTTAGATGATATCCAAAAGGATTTTTTTAATATAATTTAAAGAAATCATATGATATAATACAAGATGAAATTAAAAAAATCTATTTGGCTTTATTTAAAGTGTAATATTTAGGGAGTTCTTCCTTAAAGACTTATATAAATATTAAATTAAAATTATGACTTTAAAGCATCATAGTGTTTATTATTTAATGCAATATGTGATATTAGAAAAATGATGAATTATAATAATATATTTATGTGGTGTATGATATCATTCAATGAACTGTTTCTTAAGATAAAATATTATTGAGGTATAACATTTATTTGATGAAAGAATTTTTTTGCAAAGAATTCAATCATGAATTATAAACTCATGAGTAAATGATACAGGTTAATGATTTTACTTATTTCTTTATAAACCATTTTCATGTATTGAAGTGTGTTTTAAATGAGTATATATTTCTATTTTAATCCACCAAACCTCCCTAATCCCATAGATCTATACTTCCTTCATCAATTTAATGCATAGATACACGCACAAAAAGGTTATTTTTATCACTTTTCTAAGTTAACATATTTCATTGGGATTCTATAATACTTCTCAAATATTCAACATGCAAGGATATATGTTGAGGAATTTTTAATGATATATACAATACCACTTTCCATTATATTTGATGAAATACTAATGTTATCTTTGATATTATAGTGAATACTTCAAAAGAATTTGAATATAGTTTTGAGCACTAGGACTACTTATCAACCTTGAATAGATGGTCAATTTTTTAAGATAGACCAAATTCAATAACATATCTTATTTTCTGGATTTATGGATTTGAAATCTAGTTTGGATCAAGGTCTTCACATTGTAGAGTCATCATATAATAATAATTTATGGTCACACATTCAAATGGAACTTCATGATACTCTTTATAAAAATTTACAATGATTTAGTACAAGTTAAGATGATGTTGGAGAGAATATGTTGTTGGGATGAGATATTTCTCAAGAAATGTCTGAGGATATTCATTCTAATTATTAGCACATTAAAAACCATAATACTGATATATGAGATATAATCGAAATCATATTTGAAATATACAATTTTAATTTATAGATATGTTATTCCATAAAATATCACTATGGATAAAGGCTATTATATTTCATAAGAGGGGAAAATTGGTCCCAATATACATTAAGCCCTTTCACAATCCACTATTGTTTTCGAATAGTATATTATAATCTTGTACATACACAAAACTAAAGTCTAGTGTATGATGTATTCTATGTATCCATTTTATGGAAGTACATACTAGATACTTCTCATGTTCTAAAATCAGAGGTAGTTAAATTAGAACATGAAAACTCTCAGAAGTAACAACCAATATAAATCTTATATCTTGTTGATAATGTACTATGAAAAAAACTACTCAGTTAGTTAATTTTCTCTAGATAAGTCATCTGTTTGAGAATGAAATGGGGAAAAAATGATATAATGTGTTATATGTTACCTTACATGCTTTATAAGATTAACAAAAACATTGAAAAAACAATTCATTTAAAGGTAGTATAATATTAGGCCTTCTGATTCGAATATATAATTCCCCATAAATAAAGCTCGTGTGTTCGATATCTTTTGATACATGAAACAAAAAACTTAATTGAATAGTTATTCATTTTAATACAACGTGAAATTCATTATAGGATATCTAATTGATATATATTTGTGAAAAAAATTGATTTTGTGAAATAAAATTATTTAATTTACATTGGAAAATAACATTCATTTTAAAGAAATCGTATTCATGAAATAAGTATTTTAGTTAAATTTAATATCTATAACACGCATTGAAAAAAATTAAATGAATAATTATAAAAATAATTTTATTATATATAAGGAATAAATTTTTAAATATAATTATTACTAATTTAATTATTCCTAGAAAATTGTTTTTGACTCAAATACATTATTTTTATTTTTTAATATATATGTCTTTATTTAAATGTTAAATTTATTATATTTTTTGTATAAAATTTAGAGAAATTATATATATAAATATACTCATAAAACAAAAAAATCATTTAAATACTATTATTTATGATGGAATAAGTATAAATTTATTTTTATGATTAATGATACATAATTATAAAATATGTTTTTTATGGTTTATTAATACTTATATTAAAAGTAATTTTATCAAAAATTTTAGTTAAATCTAGTATAATGGTTTCCATATTTGAATCATCATATCCAAATTTGGTTACAAATAAAATTAAAATTTGATGCATAAAAATAAGTTACCAAGGTAAAGGCTAAAATACTATTAAATGGTTAAATTATGTGATAAGGACCTACAATATCTAGAAATACTATCATTAAATGGATATATAATGGTCTTCTCGACCTCTCTTAATATCTTAACAATTATCTTTTCCCATGTGTCCCAATTCCAATTTAAAATGAAAACCATATACATTAAGTAACGGTATTTACCAAAATACCACTTGAACATGCCTAAAAATTTTCCCATCCTTTTCCATAATCAATACACAAAATTTCATTCAATTTTTATTGATTAACTAGAAAAAATTTATTCATAAAAATTATCTCACACATTTTGGAATCTTTTACCCCAAAAATTATTACCAAATACGTTTTTCAATATAGGAACTCTTTATTGAAATTCATTTAACATAAATTGGTGATACACTCTTCATAATAATTCCATATTGTGTTCATCTTTCAAATATTCATGGAATTTTTTTCACTATAACAATTATTTTTAATATATTATTATTTTTTATCATTTATATTAATATTATACTTTAACATGTTATTTCACATTACATTATCTGAACGTGTCCTTATTTTGAACAAATTTTCCATAAACATGAGTGATGTTATAACATTTAAATCATAAATGAATAAAAATATTTAAATTCATGAAATAATATGTAATAATGAACAATTTATGATGTCTTAATATTTATGGGATCATGATTTATATATTTATATAAAAAAACAAAATCAATTTTCAAATGAATAGAAACTTTGAAAGAGGATACTTATAATCATTATATTAAAATCATTATCCAAAGATCCACAAAATGAGCATGTGAATCTATAGAAATATCAAATACATGTAATAATTCTTAATAAACAACCAGGATATGATCTAGTCATGATTAAGTAGAATGTACTAGAATCTTCATATTAAATCATGTATATAAAGAAGAACAATTGTCACAAATAAATTAATTTCAATAAAAAATTAAGTCGTGTTTATAAAATGAATTATAATTTAATTATGTAACGCCCCGACCCCAGCTACCCAGAGTCGGTGCATTACTTCGTAACATTGGCATGATCACAAAAGATCAAGTCCCGAAAGACCGATTAGTTTAGTAGCCTTGGAAACACTAGATACATTCGTAAACGTTACATTACATCATAAAGTGAAAAACTACAATAACAAAGTCTCCATAGTCCAAACTCATATCCACTTCTGACTATCCCTGCAGGTCATTCATAAAATACTTTTCACATCCTGGAAAATATTAAAACATTGAAAGGGGTGAGCTCAGATGCTCAGTAAGGATAACAATAATGCGGAAGCATTCATAAATAAACATTAACATTTAAGGCAATGTATAACTAAAACAAAAGCCTTTTAAACATGAACTTCAACATAATATGGCAAAAGTAAAATGAGATAATGCAATTTACTTCTTCACATGGATATTCTACTGGTTGAATAATCACATGCAATATCAATAACCACTTTCATAATGATAGAATGCATAATGCCAGACTATCATAACCACGTAGACAAGGCCTCATGCCAAGAACACAAATAAGATTTTGTTAAGGCCTCGTGCCAAGACACTAGTTTGTCTCATGAGACCTGCCGATGCATCGAGGAGCTATAGCGGGCTCCACCCGTCACTTATTAAGTTCAATGCATTCCACATATGAATAGGTTTAAACATATCATAAACCATAACATAATCATATCACATAAAACATGCATAAAGGAAACATAACATTTCCACATTTCAATCATAAGATATCAATACAACACATTCATATAATAAAAACGCTTTTAAAACCATTTTCAATACCAAAATAAAAGAATGTTAAAACTTTGTATTTATTTTTCATTAAAAAAAGTGATAGCTTGTAGAGGAAGCCGAAACTCAAATAATGGTCACGGCAGTGGAGAAGTCATTTTCGCCGCATATGTACGAAAAAAAAACATTCCCTTTTTGTCGTTTAGTAAAACGCTTCGTATAAAAAGATTCCTTTTGAATAAACTTAAAAGTCAAAGGGGTTTATACACCGTATAAAAGAAAGTTGTGTATAAAACCAAATATGCCTCAATGAAAGGGGATTGAGACGAAGTCCTTAAAAAGATCATTTTTAAAATAAAATAGATCTATTATGTGTATTCACTATAGTTACACATAAAGAAAGCAAAAAATACAAAATAGGACATAATAACATCGTGACATAATTTGAAAGTAGGAGATTAACCCAAAGAATGGAAATTGGGTTAAGAAGTTTCCTTACCTTGCGTCCTTTCCTGACTTAACCATTCTTTAACCTCCTGAATAATAAACTAGAGTTAATTTATATTTACTTAAGAACCTTTTTCATGTACATTATTTCTTTTATATCACTTATTACCATGTTATGAACATTATGTAATTATTTAACTTAATAACGGTCGTTTTGTCGATCTTTGGTACTTGTGTCAACAATAACCTTCTTATAATTACAAGTTGTTCATGTGGTGAAATATCCATTATATCCAGAATTATATTCATGATGTAGATATCATATATATCATATATATCCAGTATATACATTCATTCATAATATTACGTAACATTTAGAGATAAGAAATGAAATGCACCGTTCATGGAGACGGTAAGCCGTACGTACGCATGAACGCTACTTTCATTACTATTTCATATTTAATGTAATGAAATCATAATTATATAAAGGTATAATATAGTTCCAGTATAATATCATATATAATATCATTTACTCCATCCTTTATATATCCCACATATAGCATTAACGATTCACATCACTTTGAGGGGGCGGTAGTCCGCACTTCCTAAAATGAAATTATCGCGTTTTACCCATAATGGAAATCATAAATTATGCCATAAATGAGAAATACATAAGCATAAGTAAAACATAAACATATTATATATCATATATAAAAATAGTTACATCTTAATGGCCACATTTGAAGGTGTTATATGAGTGTTGAACAATCATCGTTTCGTGAGGCAGAAATTCACCATCCACAGAAACCGTATGTTCTTTAACAGTTAGATGTAGGTGTGTGTAAGTGTAGCTAGAATCCTTCTTATAAAAACATCCTAGTGTATTTTGTATACTGTTGTTGTTACAAAAGAAATGATTAAAAAGAGTGTATGGGGTTTGAGAAGAAAAACAAAACAAAACAACATTAGAGAAGACATTACCTCAAAATCGGGTAACTCTTTTTGATTTGATCCAAAGGCTTCCTTGGGAAGCGTTCTGCCCAAAGTGGGGATTCTAGGAGTAATAGGGGGAAGTTTGGAGAGTATTTGGTCAGAGGTTGGCCGAGGAAAATGGCTTGAAAGTGTAAATGAGGTGGTAGAGGTGGGGGCCTTTTATAAGAGGAGAGGAGGGGCTCTTTTGGAAAGATTGAAATGTTACATTATTATACAATGCTTTTCGGATTATAAAGGTCCCAAACTTATATAATTCGTGTATAAGGTGATAAGGGTTCGAAATCTACTCATCCAATAGGCTTTGGACAAGTGTAAGCCTTGGATTTTGCATTATCTTATCATTTTATTTAAATCGTTAAATAATGAGGTCATCACTGCATCATAATGATGTCATAAATAATTTAATTTATTTAATGTCTAAAAATTATAAAACAAATACTATGATTTAGGGAATCTTTTTAGCTTTCTATTGAATATTTATAGTCAAAATTTGGACTTGTATAACCCCACTTAAAAACTATTTTAGTAAAACAACTCATGTTTGTGTCAATTTTATTTTAACATTAAAAATATATATATTAATTTCATTTTCCAACTAAAGTGGCTCCATGGGGTCCCCAAGTTGACCCATGGGTTGTCTTGGTCGGCCATGACTCATCCAATAGGAGTAGGACAAGTGTCAAGCTCATCTAATATTATTAAAACATTATTTTTACCTTAAACTACACTAATTACCTCTAATCGCGATTAAGAACTTAAAAGTTACTATTCAACAAAAAATTATTTTGATCTCATTGAACCACATTTTACTTCTTAATGACAACCAATTATGTCAGATTTTTGAATATCAAATCACAGAAGTGGTAATATTTCATTTAAATGAAAAATCAGTTATTTAACTACCACTTAGTGGTTTCACTATTCATCAAAAATTGAAGTTTTTCAGAACAATGCCAAAATTTCACCCTAAGCTATAATTGATATTCCGAATTCAAAAATGATATCTATTTTAAAAAATTCCAAAAATATAAGTTTCATTAATTAATTTTATAATTAATTCCTGCTGTCACAACAAATAGTGTGTTTTAAGAAACAATTTATATCAAAAGATTGGCAATTGTTTATGTCCAATTTCAATGTTAAATTAATTCTAATGACCACCATTGGATAAAATGGTAAAAATATATTCTAATTATACTTTAGAACCACTAAATAGTATAATTTATCACTATAAATTATTTTGATTAAAAAAGTTGTTTTTAAGTATTTTTCACTATTCATAAAAAATTAGAAGTTCTCAGAAAAATACCAAAAATTCAACATAGGCTAATTTCGATATTTTGAATCTAAAAATGAAGTCCATTTTGAAATATAAAATTTCTATAATTTTAAAAATTGGTTATTACTATTCATAACGGCTACTTTGATTAGTCGCGGTGTTTTAAAACTCGAAGTTGCGTACAATGCAAGCAGTTGCATTATTGAATGAGAAGCGTATCGTGGAAGCTCGGGGTGTTACATTCTACCCTCCTTCAATAAATTGCGTCCTCGCAATTTGAAAAAAAAATTTCATTGAAAATAAAAGGTTGAAAAGAGAAAATACCTTTGTGGAAAACCCACATCGGAAATAAGATTAATAAAATTTAGCCTTAATAAGAGGGAAAGGGAAATGAAAAAGTCACCACCCAATTATGATCTCGATTAGGAGAACATTGGTGGAAATTAAAGACATATAATTGGAGTAATAACGTAAATATTTGTATGGAGTGATTGAGGTCATCAATCACAATCAACTGTCAAATTGAGGGCCTCAAAGACTTCAATCTATGTTGATTTAAAATATCATCAGTTCAACAAGACATAAGGTATTAGGATAACACTTTTTTTTTAATATCCCTTTACTAAAGTTTAAGAATTAATTTATTCATTGAATAAGAGATACGTATATATATATTTATGCTTGACAATTAGAGTTTCGACCTTCAACTCATCTTTCACTCAAAAAGATAATAGAACTCAATAATATTATACTTATCCTAATTGTATAAGGTTCCAAATGTTAACACATACCATTTAGATTAGTAAAATTATTTTGTAATAACCAGGGACTTCCTGTAGGCTAGTGGTAGAAAATAAAGGCCTGTCGCACTATGATTGTGGGTTCGATTCCGGCAGCTTTGTCCGATGCGACGGGTTATGCCCCACCCTGCAGGTTGTCCTTTTCCTAAAACTATAGTATTATAATATTCAAAAATAATCTTCATAAAATTTTTAACCTTAAACAATAATATACATGGTTCAACTTAATCCATTCCAACCTTAATAGTTATCCAAAATACCTCCATCCAGACTTTCCCTAAAAGGTCTCTAAATTCCAAAATCAATTGTAACATCAGATTCCCCAAACAAAGAAATGTTTCTATTATTGTCACATACTAAAAATATGATTACCTTAATCATATTAAAACCTTAATGAAAACAACATGTACTGTAGTACAACCCTTATATATATATCACATTATTCTAATAACCACAATATAATCCATGAGTCCAAAAGCACCAATACATTAATTACTCCGCTTCAACTGTAGTAACAACATAAGATTGTCCTTGATCCCTTGGCATTTTCTGAGGTAAGTTTCCCTAACACTTAGGACATTCATTTGCATAATGCCCCATTTCACTACAATTGTAGCATTCAACTTTGATAGCCTCTTTCTTTCCCTTGAAATCACGAGCCTGTTGACCTTTTTCCCAACATTTATAACAAACTCCCATTCCTTTTAGGCAAGTACCAGGGTGATTCTTCCCAAAATTATCACATAATGGAAAATCCTTCTTTCCCTTTTTCCCTTTATCTGTCTCTTGATCCACGGTTCTCTTCTTCTCTTGCTTTACTTTGTTGTCATAAGACTTAGAGAATTCCTTTTCTGTCTTGATAGCACATGAGACAATATCTTGGTATGACGAGAAGGTTTATGAGACTAATGCTCGACGAAGAAATGGTTTTAACCCATCAAAGAAACGATCAATCTTACTTCTTGGCTTACGTATATAATCTCCAGCATACCTTTCTAACCTTGTAATGTTAGCCTCATACTTTGTGAAATTCTCATCCTCCTTTTGTCTCAGACTCAGAAATTGTCTTTCCATATCTTCTCGATGGTCGCGAGGAAAGTATTTTTCTAAAAACAGATCTTTGAACTCCCTCCATTCCATATTTGATACTTCATCATCTTCCTTCATGTTTTGAATCAATGACCACCATTGATCAGCATCTCCAGTGAGGCGGTAAACTGCCATGATAACTTTTTCCCTTTCACTGCTCCCCAAAGCCTGAAATATTTTCTCTAGGGAATTTATCCATTGCTCGGCTACTAAGGGATTTGTACTCCCATTGAACGTTGGTGGTTTTTGCCTCATGAATATATCTAACATTGATCCTCCATGCTGTGGATTAGGGTGCTCCATATGGGTAAGGTTATTATTCATAACCTGAGTAAGTTGTCCCAGTATGGTGATTAGCTGATCGGCACCAGTTGCATCACCAGCCCCACTATAATTATCTTGAGCAGGAGGTAAATCCCTACATGGAGTGCGCGCATTGATACGGTTTCCATTTCTTCCACTAGGCGCCATTTCTAAACTATTGCATAAACTAGATCAGTTTATGAATCAAAATACATAATCCCATACTTATAAAAAACTTAACATAAATTGAACTATTTGTGGATATAATCCATAATCATAAAAAGAAATGTTTCCTTTGAGAAAGTATATACTCATAACCCCTCATAGTGGTTTGTAAAGAAAATGAGAATTATCCTAAGAATATCCCCCGGGAGTGTCATAACCAAGAGTGCAGTAAGGCCCGTTGTCGTTCACCAGTTCTCGTTCGAGTCTAGCTCAAAGCGGTGTTTTCGCGTTTTACCACTAGGTACATCTGTGCCAGAGCCGCCTCTACCTGCTCGTATCCAGGCAGGGATGTATTGCTCGGAAAACTCACAAAATCTCTACAATACCAAAATTTTAGGAAGTTATTCTATACTAATCCTCAAAGTTCATCTTAGGTCTACATGCTCTAATCAGAGTTTATCTGAATCTAGCTTCCAAGGTTTGTACTAAACTTCCTCTGATACCAACTGTAATACCCCGACCCCAGCTACCCAGAGTCGGTGCATTACTTCGTAACATTAGCATGATCACAAAAGATCAAGTCCCGAAAGACCGATTAGTTTAGTAGCCTTGGAAACACTAGATACATTTGTAAACGTTACATTACATCATAAAGTGAAAAACTACAATAACAAAGTCTCCATAGTCCACACTCATATCCACTTCTGACTATCCCTGCAGGTCATTCATAAAATACTTCTCCACATCCTGGAAAATATTAAAACATTGAAAGGGGTGAGCTCAGATGCTCAGTAAGGATAAAAATAATGCGGAAGCTTTCATAAATAAACATTAACATTTAAGGCAATGTATAACTAAAACAAAAGCCTTTTAAACATGAACTTCAACATAGTATGGAAAAAGTAAAATGAGATAATGCCATTTACTTCATCACATGGATATTCTATTGGTCAAATAATCACATGCAATATCAATAACCACTTTCATAATGATGGAATGCATAATGACAGAATATCATAACCACGTATCCAAGGCCTCGTGCCAAGACCACAAATAAGATTTTGTCAAGGCCTCGGGACAAGACACTAGTTTGTCTCATGAGACCTGCCGATGCATCGAGGAGCTATAGCGGGCTCCACCCGTCACTTATTAAGTCCAATGCATTCCACATATGAATAGGTTTAAACATATCATAAACCATAACATAATCATATCACATAAAACATGCATAAAGGAAACATAAAATTTCCACATTTCAATCACAAGATATCAATACAACACATTGATATAATAAAAATGCTTTTAAAACCATTTTCAATACCGAAATAAAAGAATGTTAAAACTTTGTATTTATTTTTCATTAAAAAAAAGTGATGACTTGTAGAGGAAGCCGAAACTCAAATAATGGTCACGGCGGCGGAGAAGTCATTGTCGCCGCATATGTACGGAAAGAAAAACATTCCCTTTTTGTCGTTTAGTAAAACGCTTCGTATAAAAAGATTCCTTTTGAATAAACTTAAAAGTCAAATGGGTTTATACACCGTATAAAAGAAAGTTGTGTATAAAACCAAATATGCCTCAATGAAAGGGGATTGAGACGAAGTCCTTAAAAAGATCATTTTTCAAATAAAATAGATCTATTATGTGTATTCACTATAGGTACACATAAAGAATGCAAAAATACAAAATAGGACATAATAACATCATGACATAATTTGAAAGTAAGAGATTAACCCAAAGAATGGAAATTGGGTTAAGAAGTTTCCTTACCTTGTGTCCTTTCCTGACTCGACCGTTCTTTAACCTCCTGAATAATAAACTAGAGTTAATTTATATTTACTTAAGAACCTTTTTCATGTTCATTATTCCTTTTATAT
Organism: Viscum album; assembly: GCA_963277665.1. Taxonomy (NCBI): domain Eukaryota; kingdom Viridiplantae; phylum Streptophyta; class Magnoliopsida; order Santalales; family Viscaceae; genus Viscum; species Viscum album. The sequence continues at coordinate 733,655,904 of OY728152.1, read as the reverse complement.
CACTTATTACCATGTTATGAACATTATGTAATTATTTAAGTTAATAACAGTCGTTTTGTCGATCATTGGTACTTGTGTCAACAATAACCTTCTTATAATTACAAGTTGTTCATGTGGTGAAATATCCATTATATCCAGAATTATATTCATGATGTAGATATCATATATATCATATATATCCAGTATATACATTCATTCATAATATTACGTAACAATTAGAGGTAAGAAATGAAATGCACCGTTCATGGAGAAGGTAAGCCGTACGTACGCATGAACGCTACTTTCATTTCTATTTCGTATTTAATGTAATGAAATCATAATTATATAAAGGTATAATATAGTTCCAGTATAATATCATATATAATATCATTTACTCCATCCTTTATACATCCCACATATGGCATTAATGATTCACATCACTTTGAGGGGGCGGTAGTCCGCACTTCCTAAAATGAAATTATCGTGTTTTACCCATAATGAAAATCATAAAGTATGACATAAATGATAAATACAGAAGCATAAGTAAAACATAAACATATTATATATCATATATAAAAATAGTGAAATCTTAATTGCCACCTTTGAAGGTGTTATATGAGTGTTGAACAATCATCGTTTCGTGAGGCAGAAATTCGCCATCCACAGAAACCGTATGTTCTTTAACCATTAGATGTAGGTGTGTGTAAGTTTATCTCGAATCCTTCTTATAAAAACATCCTAGTATATTGAGTATACTGGTGTTGTTACAAAAGAAATTAATAAAAAGAGTTTATGGGGTTGGAGAAGAAAAACAAAACAAAACAACATTAGATAAGACATTACCTCAAAATCGGGTAACTCTTTTTGATTTGAGCCAAAGGCTTCCTTGGGAAGAGTTCTGTCCAAAGTGGGGCTTCTAGGAGTAAGAGGGGGAAGTTGGGAGAGTATTTGGGCAGAGTTTGGCCGAGCCAAATGTCTTGAAAGTGTAAATGAGGTGGTAGAGGTGGGGGCCTTTTATAAGAGGAGAGGAGGGGATCTTTTGGAAAGATTGAAATGTTACATTATTATACAATTATTTTAGGATTCTAAAGGACAAAAACTTATATAATTCGTGGATAAGGTGATAAGGGTTCGAAATCTCCTCATCCAATAGGCTTTGGAAAAGTGTAAGCCTTGGAATTTGCATTATCTTCTCATTTTATTTAAATCGTTAAATAATGAGGTCATCGCTGCATCATAATGATGTCATAAATAATTTAATTTATTTAATGTCTAAAAATTATAAAAAAAATACTATGATGTAAGAAATATTTTTATATTTCTAATGAATATTTATTGTCAAAATATGGACTTGTGTAACCCAACTTAAAAACTGTTTTAGTAAAACAACTCATGTTTGTGTCAATTTAATTTTAACATTAAATAAATATATATTAATGACATTTTCCAACTAAAGTGGCTCCATGGGGTCCCCAAGTTGACCCATGGGTTTTCTTGGTCGGCCATGACTCATCCAATAGGAGTAGGACAAGTTTCAAGCTCATCTCATATTATTAAAACATTATTTTTACCTTAAACTACACTAATTACCTCTAATCGCGATTAAGAACTTAAAAGTTACTATTCACCATAAAATTATTTTGATCTCATTGAACCACATTTTTCTTCTTAATGACAACCATGGATGTCGGATTTTTGAAAATCAAATCACAGAAGTGGTAATATTTCATTTAAACGAAAAATCAGTTATTTAACTACCACTTAGTGGTTTCACTATTCATCAAAAATTGAAGTTTTTCAGAACAATGCCAAAATTTCACCCTAAGCTATAATTGATATTCCGAATTCAAAAATGATGTCTATTTTAAAAAATTCCAAACATATAAGTTGCATTAATTAATTTTATAATTAATTCCCGATGTCACATCAAATAGCGTGTTTTAAGAAACAATTTATATCAAAAGATTGGCAATTGTTTATGTCCAATTTCAATGTTAAATTATTCTAATGACAACCATTGGATAAAATGGTAAAAATATATTCTAATTATACTTTAAAACCACTAAATAGTATAATTTATCACTATAAATTATTTTGATTAAAAAAGTTGTTTTTAAGTATTTTTCACTATTCATAAAAAATTAGAAGTTCTCAGAAAAATACCAAAAATTCAACATAGGCTAATTTCGATATTCCGAATCTAAAAATGAAGTCCATTTTGAAATATAAAATTTCTATAATTTTAAAAAGTGGTTATTACTATTCATAACGACTACTTTGATTAGTCGCGGTGTTTTAGAACTCGAAGTTGCGTACAATGCAAGCTATTGCATTATTGAATGAGAAGCGTATCATGGAAGCTCGGGGTGTTAAAAATTATATTAAGAATAATAACTATAAATAAGGTTTTAGTTCTTATGAATAATTAACCTAAATTTATTATACATGTAGATAGAGCATATCCAAACATGTTGAAGTCCTAGGTAAGGGTAAATTTTCAAATACCATATTGAATTCAATATTATTTACGTATGAATTAATATTTGAGGAATTTTAATGCCATCTATTTTTCAAAGTATGCAAATTTTATTCTACAACACTTTTTATCGAGGATTTATATCTATTATTGTCATTAAAATTCCCTTTGGATATCAATTGAACTAAATTGATTCATGTAATTGTAACTAGACCAATCTCTTATTTTTGATCAAGAATCAGTCTCCCACATTTTCTTGTTATTTATTTTGTAACATTATTGCTATTATCTATTTATAAATTATTATTTAATGAAATTTTCTTTAATATTTTATTTTTAATAATATGTTTTTAATGAACATTCATTAATATTTTATATAAGGATGATTTTCTATTGACTTATACTCTTTATATAAAACTGTAGAAAGAATAAACCTTGTAAAAAATTTCTATATGAATCCATTTTACCTACATAATAATTATTTTTCATTAATAATATCCCCCTCCCAATTTTAATTGGTTTTCAATTTAACATATATATTTAAAATGTTTTAAAAACGTTCCCATTGTAATAGTGGATCTCAAAATCATAACTGGGTGGTTCTTCATATTATTCAATGAAATTTTCTATTTCACTTAAAATATTATGTTAAATCTATATTATAATCCTCAAGGATTATCATAATTCACAATGGATATTTTTAAATTTTACCATCCTCATTCATTCTTTTGAAATAATACGAGCTTGTTTTATGGATGTTTTTATAAAATCCATCCCTTTCCAACAACATAAGATACAATGAAACTATGAATGTTTTATTCTTCACATAGGAGCCATATATATGGTTTTAATTATGTTATTGGTGTCCATAGAACAATATGCCCCCTAATTAATTTTTAAACATTATATATCATGAAATGACATTAAAAGGATATTAGAGTAAACTCGTTTCATTAAAGTTTGAGGGGAATTGTGATTGACCCTAATCCACCAAGGAAATATATCTTTAATTTTATGATGTCTTATTAGTGAAAAATTTTCATTTAAATTATCTTTCATTCTTTTGTATGAATCACACTATTATTCCACATTTTTCATCCTTTGTCATTTTTTTGGTCTTATTATCTTTTGATCTGTTCCATAATTTCAAATGTTTTATGTTATCACATTGATTAATACCATGAATCAGGGGTTACAATATATATTTTATTGGATATGATTGTATTAGTCTATGTTTAATTACACTGTTATTATTTTACCATACATATATTCTCATATTTTTCTCACATATAATCTTAGACTAAATTATCATATGTATAAACTATGATTTAGTGCTCACCCTTTCTTATGTTTCTATTCCATAAATTTAGAATAAAAGTATATTTTATGATATAAATAGAAGTATTTATATTATGAAAAATATATATCAGAGATATTAATGATTTTGTAATATAATTTGGTTACGTATCATATCCCAAAAGACATTATACCTATTAATTATAGGTTTTAATATATTATTTTATGTAATGAATATTCATGTTAAATGATATAATATACATGAATGTTTTATTTAGTTCATATCCAAATTATTTTAGTATGAGGTAGATCAATTATATTTTATGTCGGAAAAAATTGCACAATCATCATCGAATTTGAATTATAGAATATTAAAAATTGGACCCAAAAAGATATTGTGATATATATTTATATAATATAAAAAAATATGTCATGTGTACGGATATATGAAATAGTATGTATGTACCATATGATGGGAAATAAGGATCATTTTATTTTAATGATTTAACAAAAAGAAATTTTTCATTATATTTTTAAATGATAATGGATTGATTATAATTACCTTTGAAAAATCCAAACATATCAGTAAAGACATGAGGTCTATCAATGTGTAGGTTTTTTAGGGCCTTGGCCACAATTTTCTAAGTGTAATGTTACAATTTGATATATGTATGTGAATAGTGCTTAGAAAATGACTTATGTCATACTGGGAATGGGTGATGTAATTATGGTAAAGTGTGAGAATATGAATGGGAATATCCACCTCATATATAGGGAAGAAGATATGTGCATCCTATCCAAAGAGGGATAAAAATAGTTTAAGGATTAAATATATTAGAATCTTGAGAATGAATCCATATAATATCTTATCAAATAGGTGTTTCCTACGATTTCCTTCTATATCCAGGTGATTAGACACGAACAATTGATGTTCATTAAAAATGGTTGATTATTTGTAAGACATACAAGAAAAAATACATGAAGATGACAATGTTTATTGAATTAGTTAATGTTGTTTTTTAATGGATGGTTTGAAAAAAATATACTGATGGGAAGAGATATTATATTATTTCAATTTATTAATTTTGTAGGATGTGATGGTTGAATGTGATCTCTAAAAAATTAGAGGTATATAAATACATTACTCATTATAGGATAATGGTCAGAAGGAATAATAGGTAAAAATTCTAAAATTATAGATAAATAATGGAATAGATTTTACCAATATCTTGGTGGATGATTATATCCAGAAACATGTTATAAAGAAAAAATATTTAGTGGTAAGGACTCCTTCAAAATAGTTTAGCTGGGAGGTGATTCTAGATTATTTAATACATAACCTAAATAAGGATCATTGGGAATTAGCAACTCAATAAATATTAAATAGAAGTCATTTTAACCTCAATTATGATAATGAAAATATTTTTTTATTATGCAAGAAGGAAATGATATATATGTGATGTGGTTTTTATATAATATTTAATTGATATAATTTAAAATCTTCAAGAGCATGTGTTTTATTTTCAATTATTATAATAATGAGAGGAAGTTTAATTATCTTGTAGAATAAGGAATTTTTATCTGATACTCTTTAAATATAAAGTGGGAATTTATATAAATAAATATCATATAATGAATATTGAAATCCAAGATGTCATATTACTTGAAAATGAGTAATACATCTGTTTTTATATTTAGTAATCATTTCAGTAATATGATAATTAGTTGAGTATATTTTGGTGAAAAGGGATGATGTTGATTAAAGGGAAAACACCCATGACGATTATGATGAAGTTAGATTAAAAACATCATATAATCCATGTAGTGGGGTTAAAATCAATGAGAATAATATATTTTGTAAAATAAAATATCTAGTGAATATACAGAGAATAATGTCTATATGATAAAAATTAATTTTACCTTGGATGACCCTATGTGATTTTTGAGGCTACTAATGAAGATAATTGTTTGAATACAATAAATGAAAATATTATCCAAAATGAGTAGATTAAGACATGGGAAGGTTTTTCAAATATAAAAAATAAGATAATTATCAATATAAAATGTGTCTTTAATAACAAACATAATGAATAAGTAAATGTGATTTTGAAAAAAATTAATTTCTTTTTTGAAAAGTATACTCCCATATTGAATGAACCAAGGCAGATGAGGTGTTTTTCCACATGGATAGGTTAGAAACAATTTTATTATTCTTATCATTACTACGAGAATGAGTTTAAGGGGTTCCAATAGTAAATTATTTTGGTAGTAATTAATGGATTAAATGAATAAAATATCTATATTAAACAACCAAATGGTTTTTTGGATCATAAATAATGTAAAATATACTAATAGTATAAGGAACATTATGGTTTGTTGAATTAACCCAAATCCTGGAATTATATCCATAACCAATACTTGATAAAGCAACGTTTTCAGTATAAAAACGTTAATCATAATATATATATCAAATTAAAAATGATAAAATGAGTATGGTTCTAATATTTGAAGATGAAATAATATTTTGTGGATTAAACAAAGTTCAATGCATGGTTTTTTTCAGAATTCATGATGAGTGAGTTCAAAATGTATAATATTATATAATTTTTATTTTTATTAGTTTATAGGTGATACATGAACCGAATGAAAAATATATTCTCAATCCAAATATCTTTAGGAATATTATTTATGAATTTTCAAGGTGGATTATAATGTAATTACTGGACAAATTTATGCACGAATGAAGTGGATAAGGGATGATTATGTTAAAGAGGCCAACTTCAGGGAATATTGTCAAAACATTGGGAGCCTATTATATTAAACTATGATAAGACCCAACATTCTTTCCCATATTTAATGTTACCAATTACCAATTTAATCACATGAACATCCAAATAAAATTACTGAAAATAATATTATTATATCTCAATGAAATGATTGATTTCAGGTTTTTTTACAAAAAAATATCATAATATGAGGTTTTGAAATATACGTCTACATATTGTGGTTGTTTAGTATGCTGAAATTTTTTATCAAATAGTGTGGTATATTTTGGAAAGTTTTTATTTCATATCTTATAAAGAAACATGGTTACATTTTATTGTTCACTTTGGAATATGAATACATAAAAATAAGAAAACCATGTACTCAGTTGTAATCGATGAAGAAAAAACTAATTATGTTAGGGATGAGAAAAATATCTAATTTATATCTATTTTGATAACATTTGGTATTTTAATCTAATGAAAATATAATTTTTGATAATGTAAGAAAAATTGATATAAAATTTTACTTCATTTAATAGATTTTCAGGAAAGGGTTTGTAAAATTGGACAATGTGCCTATTTAAATTTTAGTTATAGATAACCTGAAAAGGTATTTATCCAAGAAGATATTTGAAATGAATAAAAATTATATAAAAGTTACTATGACTCCATATTCATAAATGTTGTTGAATCAAAGCCCCCACTCCCTAATCAATGCCTATGATTCATTCATGTATTGCGGTTGACAAAGGACTGATATTTGGGTTCATTAAAAAATGGTAGCTATTTATGAAACATTATAAGGTATATATCTTTTACAGGGAAGAAAAAAGATTAGAATTATTCAATGTATAATCAATTTGAGAAATTATAAAGGTTAATCAAATTTTAGGTTAATGAATATTTCAATCATCAAGGGGTATAAAAGAGAAAAAATTGATTCATTGATGAAATTGACTCAGTAATCGTATTTTTTTAGATGGAAAAGACTTATGTAGGATTAGAGAACATGTCAACTAAATTTTTAATTAGTATCCATATTTATATAATTTTAATGGGTTTTTAATATGAAATTGAAACTATATTGGTTAACAAGATTCTTACATATTTTTTGAAGTGTTGTTATGAAACCCAATGGTGATATTATTAAAACAATCCATCAATTGTTTATTCAGTATTTTTTGGATGGGTTCTCTAACAAATTGTATTTGAAAAAAATTTTAAATGGACAATATTGATATGTTTTTTAAGAGTTGGTCTTAGGGGAATTTATATTTTTTTACTGGTTATGAATATTTTGAGTTATTAGAGAAGATTCATTATAGTCCGTAATAGAATAAATAAATACAATGAATTATTTCTAGGAGTTAAAATTATATGAATTTGTTAAATTCATCCATGATTTTTTTGTTTAGATAATGAAATTTTAAAATAGTTATCTGGATCCATTGAAAATTTACATCGAGGAAGAACTATAATAAACAATTACATATAGTTCTGAATGAATTATATAGAGAGTAGAATCCATTAAATTTATTTTGGATAATAATTTTTTCCTTTGAATTGAGTATGGATGTAGTGTGCAATCATTTAATGGATAATATTATAGGGTTTTCATGAAACCAATTTAACAAATCATAATTTTTATATTTGTATTGTCATTTCTGATTGAAATTACTCATAATTTTTGGAATCAAATGATTTTATGTTGTGTATTATTTCCCTATACCTTTGCCTATAAAGACAAGGCTATGAATTATATTTATTGGGGAAGAATGTAATAGTGTTTGATTTGTGTGAGTTATTTTCTCCGTTTCTTCAATGAAATAATTTTTATAATGAACATATGATGAAAGAATAAAACAGTGAAGGAAATTAATGGAAATCATACTACCATAGAGATTTTAAATTGATCATAAACTATTATAAAGAGATAATGTGAAATGTAGACTACATTGAATAACAAAAACGAAAAATAGACTACCCCAATGAACATATGTGGATTGAAAATTTCCTTGAATAACATAAACCAGGACTTTAGTGTTTAATTGATCACATATGGGGCTTAATTGTTAAGGTGAAAATCTCCCATAGTAAATAAGAATTCATCAAATTTAGGGAAAAATATATTCATATAAAACAAATTAGATTGTGAATAGTTTCTTAGTTGATTATAAGTTTATGAAAATTATTCTAAAGTAGTTGTTCATTAAATTTAGTTGAGTGGATATTGCATTCTCTGCTGTAATTGGTTGTATATCAATGAAATAGTGGGGATGGATAATACTTATAATAACAGTGTGCTTCACTAAATATTGCATCATCAGTACATCACCATGTCTAAGATCCATTAAAATTTCCTGGTGTGGGTGACCCATATAAAAATTTCAATAACCCTTATTTATCTTTATCATCATTATACATTGTTGTAATATTGTGAGATAAGTTTGTTTTATCACCCAATTTAATAAAATAAAAAAGAGACTATATTTAAAAATTATCTCACCATATTTCACACCCTCCTAGGGAATTAGCTATTAAGTAGGGAAGACACATATTATTTAAATTAAAATTAAAATTTTCATTACATTAAATATTATTTAAAATAAATATATTAATTAGTCAAAGTATTATTCTTTTTTAATACAGGAAATATTTTAACATATTTGGAAATATTTCATTGTTTATAATCGTATTTAAAAATTTAATAAAAAATTAATATTAAAACCATTATAGTATTTTTTATGTCATGGTTCTATATTATAATTCCATTTTATAAGTATAAATAAATATCGATGAAAAAACTAATAATTAAATCAATTCTATTATAAAATTTTGAAAAATAAATCATTATGAACAAATCATTTACCATTAAATTAGACATATATTTGGTTAAAACAAAACATAATATTGTTTTTAAGATATTTATTTTAATAATAAAATTAAATAGTTAACTAATTGTTCTCATAAAAACTACCCAATTATCAAATAATGTATATCTTGCAACATTGACATCTTTTACTTAATAGTGGTAAAATTTCTACCTTTAATAGTCATATATAAATTATAATTAATACCATCAAATATAATTTATAGCATTCTACTTCCAAAATTATCAATTTTTATTTATATAATTGACTCATTTTTTTCATATATTGATATTTCCTAACCCTATTAAAATTATTCTTTTATTCATCAATGTGTCCTTTCTAGGCCTCATTTACCGCGACACATACTTAACAAACATGGATATTAAATCCATTTAGATGAATATTCCACACATTAAAAATTATAATTCTTAATGGCTAAAATAGTTTAATTTGTTTGTAAACATTGGGAACATTATTTTAATTTTTAAAATATATTTAACAACACCCTTAAAGATCTCCCCATTTTGTACTCCTACTTAAAAGCTCACTTCATAACCTAGGGAGAGGAAACATAAGAAAAAGTTAGATTGGATGTGTAATAAGGGTAAACAAAGGTGATAAGAAATTGTTACATCAAGATAAGGGTATGATAACACGAGAATAACATTGGGAAATCCTACAGTACATATCAAAAACATAAAAATGATTCTAGGTACAAATATTGGATTTCAATAGACATAAATCATAAGGAATCCAGAGAATAATCCATGAATACATAAAATTTAAATAAGACATGGGACTATAGTAGAAACATATGAATATAAAACTGATTCCAAAATTAGTCATGTATTAATGCCAAGTCCATCATACACTACCGCGAATCAACACAAGGGAAACACTAGCTTTTATCAGTACTATGAACAAAGTGCTATTAAACATGTACCCTTTTTCATCACTTTTTTTTAGCACTGATAAAGGGTATATTTATCAACGCTATTAGATAGAACTAATAGTATTGCAAAAAATTATTAATTTATATTAAAATATTGTATTTATTTTTAGAAACAACGTTTATTTATGTACATTAAATAAATAAAACATGTTTATAAATAAATTTTTTTATAATTCAAATATATTTAATATTTTATTTAAAGTATTAGTAAGATTAAAATAAAATAAATATATATTAAATTAAATATAATATTATACTAAATATTACTAAATAATTAATATATTCATTATATTTAAAATTACATATCTATTTTTATATATAAATACTTTTTAAATATATATTTTTAAATTTTTTATTATAAATAAAAAAATTTGTTTCTAATGTGTTTGTTTCATAAATATATTGATGAATGAGTATAATTGACATTAATATATTATGTATTAATCATAAATGTTCATTTCTACAATAATCATTTATTATTTTTCATGTTGTTTGTATATGTGATGAATCGTTTTTTATGATCTATACATTAATATGTATATGATTCATTCATGTTATACCCATTAATCTATTAGTTTCTCATAAAACTTTCAAAATTAAAATAAATTTATTTAAATAATAAAAATATTTACTATATTTATAATTTTAAAATTTAAATTATATATGAATAATTTTTAAATATATTTATTTATTATTATAATTATAACTATATATATTTAAGTAATTATAATATGATAATAAATTCATCTATTATTATTTTATAAATATATGTAAATATATATATATATATATATAAATATAATTATATATAAATATTTATAAATATATTTATAAATATTAATAGTTATATATCGATAAAAGTAATTATAAAATAATAATAAATATATTTATTATACATATAATGTAAAATATATATAATTAAATAAAGATTTGTCTTAATCAGTGCTTCTTATTTTAGTGCTCATATAACATAACATTATCCACGCTTTTCAGAAAGTGCTCATAAATGTCTTCCCCACTATTATAAAAAATCAACAATAGAGTCTTCTATCTTTCACCTTCAAGATTTTGCGGAACTTTTTCCATGCCCCGCCATTGTCTCTACCTACCTCACAACATTCTCTCCCTACCTATAGGCCCTCCATCTCCTTCATTATCACTTTCATCCTCGCTCCCTTTCCATTTCATTGTGTCTCCCACTATCGTCACATTCTACATTGTAGTCATCCCGTGTGCTGGTGTCACTCTCTGTTGTCTTCGTTATATGCCATCATCACATCCAATCATCTTCGCTCCATGAATGGTAAGCTCCTTTAATGATGAATAGCATTTATGTACCTTGTATGGTTTTTTGGTTGGATCCAAGAATATTCAATTCTAGAAAAGGAGTATGGTTTGTGATTATTTTCATTCCTCAGTGTTTTGGTAAAGGAGTTGGAAGGAAATGTAGTATTGCTTTTGGGGATAAAACCAGTATTGAAGGTGGCATAATTTCCTACTGTTCACCAAATATTTGGGCCATAAAAGAGGGAGTTTTTTTAGGAAAAGGAAGAATTTCAACATAAGAGTGAACAAGATACAAAATGGCATTGGAATTTGGAAAAGAAATGGAACCACCTTGCACATGTCATTAAACACATACCAGGTTCCCAAAATTGATGGAAGAGCGTGAATTTTGGTTTGTGGAATAGTGAACCATTAACCACAAAGCTGGAATAGTATGAGGAATACATAAAAGGAATAGTTCAAAGAGTGAAGGAGGTTTGCAAGAAAGCATGATATTCCCAGAAAGCTTACAGTTCACATTATAGGGTGTTATTCATGAAAATAAGGCAGGGTTATGAGAAACCATGAAGGGATATGTTTTCTAAAATGGGGGGTGATTTGTGTCGCTGCATAGGTAGAATGTTCGTATTTATATAGTGTTGGGAATATGGTTTCCAGGAGATGCAAGGTATGTGGTAAAGGTAGTGTCATAATGAAGATTTGGTAAATCTCAGTTTAACATAATTTTCTGATCTATTTTCCAATATAAGGAGTAGTAATCACTTCTATAGAATAACGAGACTATGATTAAATATTTCAGAGGACTTTAAGGGTGTTTTTAGTGGTTCACTAGAATACAACCTCCTAAAGGAGGTTCTGATTAGTCATTTGGAGAATTTTCATGATGTGTGATATTGATTGTTGAAATAAATGTCCGTAAAGGATTCCTAGTATGTGGAAGAAGAACCTGGAAAGAGGATTTATTGGAGTTTGTGAAGATATTCGGCGGTGTAGTGTGGTTCGTGAAGGAAGCTTTTTCAGTACACAAGGGAGTAGGTATGTATGTGGAGTATGGAAGTATGTGGAGGAAGGACCACTGTGCATAGAGGAAGAAGGTCATCATGCAGAGGAGTTATTCTCATAATGCCAGTGCATGAAAAAATAATCATCATCTGTGGGTAAAAATAGAACATCAATAGAGAATCCATATACAATTGGGGATGCATGATTTAATTCAAATAGTTGAAGCGACCTTGAAATCGATAAACTGAGTTCATATTTATCCCAACACAGTGAGTACGAGGGAGTCAATGGAAGTGATAATAATAGTTTCGAGACCTATACAAATAGTTTGGCCAAAACCATTGGTATAATCACTAATTTGGACCTGTACCAACAATTTGGCCAAAAGTTTTAGTATAGGTCACTTATGTGGACCAATACCAATAGTTCTAGCCAAAACTATTGGTATATGTCCATTATAGTGGACCTATACCAAGAGTATTGGCCAAACCAATGTTATATGTCTTCTATATTCCATAATTTTCACCATAACAAGTTGTATAGGTAAAAAAATAAAAAAAAACGTATACTAATATTTCTCAAAACCATTGGAATGAGTATAAATATTTTTTATGTAATATTTTTTCAAATAACATTAAATAAATATATATGAAATACTTATGAAAATAAATACATATATTTATGAAATTATGTTAAAGAATTTCATATTAGATTAGTAGTTTGGTTGCTGGATTATAAACATGATGTGCTGGGATTAAAACCAAGGTGGGGTTTTTTTGTATTACATATACAGATTGTTTATTTAACATTGGGTATTGGTTTTTCATATTACCCAAAATAAAATTTTTGTAAAACTGGTGGTGTATGTCTATACTAACAGTTTTTCCAATAACTCTTCGTATAGACCTATACAAACACCAAATCGGCCAACGGTCCTCCAAAACATTAGTATAAGGTATAATAACTGTTTGGAGACCTATACCTACAGTTCAAAATTGTTGTTATAATGTGTTATTATATTATTTTATGGATATGAAATAAACATGGTCAACTATTTGAAGGATTTTTCTAGGGCTATGTATTTATTTATTTAGATGAAAATCTAGATTTAATTTCTGAATTACTCTGATGGATATCTCTGGGACTAAGAGTTTATGTATTACCAAACAATTGTTATGTAATTAGTGGTTATAAACTCTATAAAAAATGAACATGATGAAGATAGTACCATGAAGAATAGTATTGTCACATCTGTGTCTGAACTGATGCATGTTTCTAGTTTTGATGAAATAAATCCAATTTTTTGGAATATGACATACTTTGGGATTATAAAAAAATACGGGAATCAGATTATACAACATTTAAAATGTTGAATTTTTAATTCTTGTGGGTTGATAACAGGATTTCTATAAAAATAGAAGAATTGGTATTTGTAAATGATGATCTTAGTAAGGAAGGGGGCAAAGAGAAAACTATTTATAATGACTTCACAAGTTGTATATGTGTTTTATCTTCCACATCCCACTAACTAAAAATGTTCAATTGATCTACTATTGACCAAAAGCATTGAAAGGTCAGATGAAAATTCATCTAAGGATGGACAATTAATTGGGATATTATAATCAATTCACAGTAGTCCCAATATATATTGTAATTTTTTTTCATAGGAGACCGTAATGAATGAATTTTTATAGTGTATAGAGGGTTCACATATCTTAATCAATAAATAAGCAAGTCCAACAATCAAGATATTTTTTTAAAATACATCGTGTTACTCATGTTTTTTTCATTTCTCTAACAATTTATCTACATTAAATTAAATGTTATACCACTTCTATATATAATTACTTATATAAGTGATTGTGCTACTAATATAAGGGAAACAATGTCTTTCAGCCTACTACTCCTCACAGTGCCGAGGAATAATGACCTTATGCTTGTGTTGGTGTATCAAATCTATAGGAACAATAGGTTTCTCATCATTTTGTTTCTCATAATGCAGAGGTACAACGATCATCTACACATGAAGATGCTACAGCTCCAAAAGAACAATATATTGATGATGTCGAATTCAATGAAATTATAGGTGATTACGGACTGACGATGCAAAAAAATAAGAGCACAATAGTTTGACATGGTTATAAAAAATCATTAGGGTAAAAATCAAAGGAATTAAATGCGATGTTGGATAGAATTCATGGGGCCAGATGTTAACCCCAACAAGGGCATGGTTACTAATTAAATTGGAAACATCCATAAAACCCATTCACCAATTGATAAAGATTTGTGGCATCATGTTGTACCCACACTTAGGACACTGACATGGGAAATGATTACGGTAACATTATGATATCATTTCATTATTTTAATAAAAATTTATTAAATGATATATTGACTTACTCTTCATCATCTCATTAAAAGTGAATTTAATGTAGATGAATCCAACAAGAAATATATATTAACTCTTAATTGAATGAATCATAGAGGCTTTAACACAATTAAAATGAGACGCCATTTTAAAGATGTTGAATGGAAAATTAACGGACACCCACTACTTATCAATGAATCCCAGAGAAACCAAGTATCCTAGCATGCATTTACTGGCTATTATGTGGATGTATCATTTTAAGGACATTGATTCTAGTAATATTTTGTTTGATGATACATGTATTCACCACTTTGTTTGAAAATGTTATATCTAAGAAGTAGAAAATAAGAGTCGGAAATAAGGAATGGGTTGTAAAACCAATGTGATCCTACCTAAATATAAGTATGGTGGTATACATTACTTGAATAAAAAATTGGTACATATTTTAAATCTACCATAATACATTTATATGACATGACAAAACAACATAATGGTGATCCTCTATTTGTATAAATATTGACGAATCCAAATCCAAATACGCATCCATCCCATGTATTTTATTTTGAAGTAGGAACATGTAAATCAATATGGGATACTAATTGATGTAAAAACACAACAATTGTTGGAAACACATGTATGTATGACATAATAATAATTTTTTTTCAAGAAATCGCAATTATATATAAATTATTAATTATTATTCAATATTTTATATCTAACATAGTCTCAAGAATGAGAGACACCTATACCCAATGAACACCTACTGTTTATAGACTTGATGTTTCTAGAATAGTATGGTTGTGTCAGAGGTGAAGGTTTTTGTGTGACATTAGGAATTTAATTGGAGAAAAAGAATAGGAGGATCAACAAACAGAAAGAGATGAGATGAAGGCAAGAATATCATTCCATGAATAACAATTTCCTTAGAAATCAGTGTTTCTTGAAAATGTTATGGGGGGGGAATAAAGAAAATAAGAAACTCAAGAACTACCATTTCTTGAAGATCCATGCCCACCCCAGTAGCTTTGTGGAATTTTATTACCCTAAAAGAAATATCTTAGTTGATGTAATAAATAATCTAAATTTTTTTCTGTGAAATGTGAATAATAAAGTTAGTAATATTTATCCTCTACAGATATAGTACATGGTCAAAATTAAATATATTCATATCCATCAACACCATCCCATTACCTTGTAGTGACTGATACAGTGTTGAATATTTAAGGGGACAAACTACACAACATACAACTTATAATAGGTCATGTGTGAGAAGTGTTTTGGGAAGTTTATTAGGAATGCACCCATCTACCTTCTCCACTTGAGGATGACAATATTCATACCATAAACCAACCTATTGGATCATTTATTTTGTGGCCTTCTAATCGGGTAAAAACAATTTTCAATAAGGAGGTATTCATTTAAAAATCATTTTTAATGCTAATTGTTCAAACATTAAATTAAAAAGTTTTGAACCGATGAATATTATAATAGATGGGAAAAGTTATGGGGTCGAAATGAAAGCTCGAATAAAAAATATAAAGGATTAAAAAACAGATGAAAACATTATTTTAAAATCACATATACACCACCCATTAAATATCATTATTTACTAACAATGATGGTTCATGAGGATGCTAACATAAAATGTGTTAGTAGTCTCGTAGTTGATTTAGAATAAAAAATATACTAAAAGTACAGTAGTGAATCTATTGGTTTTGGTAATGTAAATTAAATCGTCAACTATGAATGCCTAGGAGCCTCATTTGTAAATGTTGACAAGAGGTGTGTTTTCATGATTTAATTTTCAAAAAGCTTGTATACAATGTAAATAATGACTAAATAAAGTTTTTGTGTTTT
The DNA here is from genome assembly GCA_963277665.1 of Viscum album. Taxonomy (NCBI): domain Eukaryota; kingdom Viridiplantae; phylum Streptophyta; class Magnoliopsida; order Santalales; family Viscaceae; genus Viscum; species Viscum album. The sequence goes on along the minus strand of OY728152.1, from coordinate 733,639,052 downwards.
TAATAATATATTTAACTACCAAATAAAGGTATTTCCCCATGAAATTCTGTAGGAATAATTAGTCCTAATTTATCCTATACAGAAAAAAAAATATTACCCAAAAAATAGATGAAATGGTGGAAAACATTTCCAAATTTTTTAAAAGAACCATCGGGATGACATAGTCTTCTTCATATCAATGTTTCATGGGTTAAACAATTCAATATATTCATATTAAATAAATTTTCAATTAATTCAATAAATATTAATTTTTTTTTGTTTTCCGGAAACATAGGATTCTAATCACGGTTGATCTGGATAATCAAAATATTTATTTTCAGAATTCACTGCACAGATTAGCAATAAACTAACTACACATGATGGATTTTATCTACTCTTAATACACTACATCCATTATTTTAGAACTAACCTCTATGTTTTATAATTTTTATTATGTTTTAATGAAGATTATTATATTATAGGGTAGAGCGTGATTGTTATCTAAAGATTGGAATGAGGAAAAGTCTCATGTATAAGGACAATTAGAAATTCTAAAACTGAAAAAGTATCAGGCTAAATATAATAATATTTCTATATCAAAACACTTATAAAAACAAATTACTTTTTATCCTCAATATTTATTCTATGTACCAAACAATAAAATGGAAAATATTGTTGTCATTATATTGGAATATTTATGATAGATATTTTATTCCACCAAAAAATACGCATCCCCAAAGAGTTCTGAATAGACCGAATTCCTTGTTTTATTTATATTATGCATTATACACCTTTAATGGCTTGAATGGGAACTCTTACAAGACACGTAGGCCCAAGACACAAGGCCCGACATGACTTGGTATACATGACCCTAAGGCCCAGAGGCATATCATGCCCAATTCCTGACTCATAGGCCCAACCCACTAGAAATGCCCCAAAAAGTTATATTCAAAGTTATTTATTATGTCATTTAAAATATTTTTTATTTCATTGCACATTTATATTTTTATAGTATTACTATGACATTAAAATAATTTATTACGAAGATGATATAATTTTTCTTAGAAATTAATGGGAATCAAACATGATAACATAATGTTCAAAATTAGCATCAAGATGTGACTTCTATATAAGTAACTGAACATTTAATATTTATGTTTAAATTAATGTTTTAGTATTACTAACATAATAATTGATTTCTTATATATGTGCATTATTTCTTTAGTTGAGGCTGTATGATCAAAGATTATCATGCCTGTGAGATATTGGACATTGAGTCTGAAACTCAAAATTCAATGAGATGGTAATGTTTTTTTAATATATTGTGTTTTCTTTATAATATTATACATGTGATTATTTTTAATTAAAATTCACATTAATTCAATTAAAAAGAAAATTTGACATCTGAAAAATGAGCAATCACATTCAAATTGTCTGGATACATTAATAAAATGATCCATGAATAATTTGTGACATATTGGAATTAAACACACCCCAAACTGACATACGGTGTGATCGGTGTGACTAAAAGTAACCCATATCATTTTAAAATTGATATTTTAGTTCAAAAAATTTCATTCACTAAAAACTATGAAAATTTTATCATATTGTTGGAATTAATTTGGAAAATGATTCACAATTCATTTTTGATGTGTGTGCTGTATTTTAACATCAAACATATACATTATGTTATTGGTGTGACTAAAACTATGTTTTTCAAGTTTTAAATGTAATTTTAGTAAAAAAACACAACTGGAAAATAGGAAACCAAGAAGAAAACATTCACATTGATTTGAAACTTTAGGAAAACTATCTATAATTCATTTTTTATGTGCTGTAATCAACAACACCTTAATATGATGCATGTTGTGGTGGATATAACTCAGATTGTATCTATTTATATAAAAATGAAATTAATTTTAGTAAAAAAAGAAGTGACATACTAAAAACTATGAAAACACATTTGGATTGTTTTGATAAATTAGGAAAATGATCCATAAGTCATTTTTAACATGTAAGAGTCAACCACACTACAATAAAATGCATGGTGTGACTAGTATGACTCCATGCTGGTATTTTCATTTTAAATTAACATATATATGAGTAGTAAAAAACATGTGACTTACTAAAAACACTGAAAATAGATTTATATTGTTTTGATACTATTGGAAAATGATATATGAGCCATTTCTGGAGGTGTAGGAATATAACACACCTCAATCTGATGCACAATGTGACCAGTATGACTAAAAGTCTCTGTAATTAATTTAAAATTGACATTTCAGTTCAAAACATGTCACTCAGAAATTATCACAAAAATATTCTTTTATTATCTTGATAATTGAAAACAATGATTTATAAGTCTTTTGAGATTTGTATGATGTAGTTTGATGTCAACCTCATTCATAATGAAACCATTATGACTCAAAATTTGTGTTTCATGTTTGAAATGAAATTTTAGTATAAAATAATAATGGCACAATGAAACCAAGAAAATGCATTCATATTTTTTTGATACATAAAGAAAATGATCTATGAGTCATTATAGGAATGTAGGAATAATATCTACCTCAATATGATGCATTTTTTGGCTGTTGTAACATGACGTGTCTCAATTAATTTAAAATTTGCATTATTTTTATTAAAAGGATCATGTGTCGTACTGAAATCCACTCAATCACATTCAGATTGTTTTGATAATTTAGAAAAATGATCATAGAGTCAATTGTGATGTGTAGGAGTCCACAACATGTCAATATGATGCACTGTGCTGCTGATATGACTCAATGTGGTTCATTTTATTTAAAATCGACCTTAATTTAAGTAAAAGAGAAATAGTAACTTACTGAAAACTAATAAAACACATAAGAATTGTTTTTGTACTTTTAAAAAAAGATCCTGGAGTAATTTTTTCTTTGTAGAAATAAACCACTCCTCAATCCAATGAACTGAGTGTCTCATTTGACTAAAAGTGTTTTTAAAAAATTTAACATAGATATTTTAGTCCAAATAGTGTCACTCCCAAAAAAATAACATGAAACTAATTGTGTTGATTTTTTTTGAAAACAATTCTTATGTTATTTTTTGTTTGAATGAGTAGTACTGTGTCAAATCGACACAATATGAAACCATTATAACTCAAAATGAATGATTCCTATTTAAAATGATATTTTAGTAAAAAAAATGCAAACTAAAAATAGGGAAAACATATTCATATTGTTTTGATACCTCATCAAAATAATATTCAATTCATATTTAATATGTATCAATCAACTGAACCTCAATATGATTCACGGTGTGGCCGGTATAACTCCATGTGTGTATTTTTATCTAAAATTGACATTAATATTTTTAAATAGAGTAAGTGAAATACTAAAAACCATGAAAAATCATTTTCATTATTTTAATACTTCAGTAAAATGATCCATGAGTCATCTTGGAAATATAAGAATCAACCACACCGCAATCTGATACATGGTTTGAATGGTATGACTGAAAGTGTCCAGTATCAGTTTAAAATTGAAATTTTAGTTCAAAACATGTCACTCAATGAAAACCAAGAAAACATGCTCTTATTTTCATCATATTTTAGTAAAGTTCCTGGGAATTCATTTTTACGGGTACGAATTTGTATCACATCAAACTGACACATGATGAAATTGTTATGACTCAAAATTCTTGTTTCAAATTTGAAATGAGATTTTAGTAAAAATCAAAACCAACATACTGAAAACTGAGAAAGTGAAATTTCATTGATATTATAATTTATGAAAATGAACCATCAGATATTTATAATATGTATAAATCATATAGTGCTCAATATGATGCATTGTATGACCAGTATAACTCCAAATGTGTTATCATTAAATATTGACATTAATTTTAGTAAAAAAACATCTCACAGACTCAAAATCAAGAAAAAAAATAGGATTGTTATGATATATTAGGGAAATGATACATAACTCATTTGTGATTTGTAATAATCAACACCACTTCTATATGATGCACAATGTGACAAGTATAACATCAAATGTGTCATTATTACGTAAACTTTTCATTTTATTGATGTATTTTTTTTAACTTAATGTATATTTTATTTCATAAGAGTATTAATAAAAAATATTTGTTTTCTTATATAGGATGAATCATTTTTTTGGTGTGATATGATTTTCTCTGTAACCGATACCGTTGGTGAAGATTTTTGAGAGGGGATAAGGGGCATGAAAAGATGATTCATTAATGTTTTTAAATGATTCTTTGATAATTATAAATTTAATTATATAATAAATTGTTAAACATTTATGTTTTAGTTTATATATATACCATGGGAATAAATTTTGGTATTCATGATGTCAATTTAATTTATATATAATTGTTTTAAATTATATGTTTTTTGGATGTGCTGTTTTATTAACAAAAAATTACAATAAGAAATACCGTTTTCAGTGATAAAATAACACTAAAAAAAGGAGATTATATCAACACATATTTTATCTTTGATAAAGGATAGATTTTTTCATCACTTTTTAATGTTGATAAAGGGGACCCCACTTTATCAGCACTGCTACTAAGAACTCTTTTTTAGCACTGTTAAAATCATTTTTACAAGTTGTTAAATGGAATATGTCTAGTAGTATTAGTGGAATGATTACACTACACAGACTATATTGGTAGACAAGGTTCACTCCCATGACTATTTAGTAGTCAATGTTCACTCCAATGTTTCTCATAGTAGACAATGTCCTTTAATAAATTGAGTTCACTACCTATTTCATCCATGTGTATATCATGAGACATAAATCATTACCCAATAAATTGGAGGGAGATATAGGTCCCAACCATCCTAAAATGAAATCATACATATGTGTTCAACAAGATCATAAAAAATTGTATTATAACCCATTAAATTGAAAGTGTATAAAAAACATATAATCGTATAATCACATGTAAAAAAAGTCATGTTTCATAATCATTTAATCAATTTATAACCCATAAAAATAAGCAAGTAACATAATAATATAACCCATGAAACAGAGAAGGGATCCATAAACCTATGAACACTAAAATATAAATAATTTCTCAAAAAAATGGCATCAAAACATAATCATTTCAGATAATTTATATGAATGGAACCCTTGGGGAATATCTCCATTAAGGCATGAGTAATACCAGTATATGCCATCATCAATTTAAAATAATATTGAGAGATAAAAAAAATACATCTCTTGAGAAAAATATTTTTTCTTCTTTTAAAATTTATTTCTAAATGATAAATTTTTTTGTATACAATTTTATTTGAAGATAACCGTAAGAAATTATAAAGGAAGCTTGAAAACATATTGAATTTGTTTCCATAAAATGATATTATATAATCTTGAATAAATAATTTAAAACGTTTTCCATGAAAACATATATTGGAATCATTGAAATCATTTAGAAAACATTTTTAACAGAATTTTTGTTTGAAAATGTTTTTCATTGAAATCATATAAGGAAATCATTAAATTATTTTGAAAACATTTTTCTTAAATACATTTAAAAAAACCATGAATATCCTATAAAAATATTTTTATACATAAAAACATTTTAAATTTTTTGGAACCCCAATTTAATTAAAATGAATTTCATGATTATTAGAAAATTAAATTTCATAAAAATTAAATTTTTATAACCATCAAATGAAAATTCAATGAAATAGTGGTCATGACAACAGATAAATCCTTACAATCCAAACTTTACATTTTATCTATAAAAATCTTTAGAATAGTGCATTGATTGGAAAATGACAATAAGAATCCTTTTTGGAATTTTTTTTAAAATGTAAAAAACTGAATATTTTTATTGATCATAGTATAATAGTATAAAAAATTTCAATACATTTTTTCAAAACATTATTTTGGAAAAAAAATATATTTTTGACTGAAGAGAGATAAAGTTAGATTTTTAAATTTTTTACTAATATTAATAGATAAAAATGAGTGAATTGTTTTAACCAATAGATCAATACATCATGATTTAATATTTTATAAAAAAATATTGATATTTATTGAGATATTTATTTTAATATTTATCTAATGGAAATATAATCGTAAATAATATCATTAACTAAGAGATTGTAGAAAAAAGTTTCTTCCCACATCAGTAACATTAAATTATAAATCACATGATAGAATGATAGGTAAATAAGAATAAAATATAATGAAAATAAAGATATTCTTGATCCAACATGGATAGTATAATTATATACATATTGTTAAAGAATATAGGTGTATAGCATTACATGGATGAGAGATCATAAAATGGTTATGTAAATAAAATTATATTTAATGTTATGAGTAATATATTACATTCATTGGATGTCAAAACATAATAAAAAAAGAAATGAGTGGTGAATAAGGCATAAGTCTCACAAAAATGAAAGTGAGACTACAAATCCACTTACCAATTGAGTAACTTTTGAATATTGATATACGAGATAAAATAACATAAATTGAAAATTTTTATATATTATAATAAATAATATACAAGATATATAAATTCATTGTGTATTATATATACTGAAAAATAGAAATAAGTTGTTAAGATAGCATATATCTCATAGAAATAAATGTGTGACGAGAAAACACCCACCTTATGTTTTGACATTCTTCATAAACATTAGAAACACATTGATAATAAATATTATTTTATTTTAAAACTAATAAATAACAATATTATTATATATAATAACATATATAGATTTATTGTGACCTTATAGTAACATAATATTAACAATTTCTTGTTAAATTTTGTTTTAAGCAATTAAAGGTTGTTTTTTATATATGTTTTGACATGATATTATTTGTTGTCTTAAATAGAGAAATATTTACTTTTTTATAGAATTTAAAAAATTATTTAAATATAATTTATATTTAGCATATAATTATTTATAATAATATGTATTTTATATAAATATTAAATCGAATACGACATACAAGGAGATATATGGTCGTACGTACGCATGAATATAGTTTCTATTTAAACAACATATTTGAAAGAGAGAAATTAAGTGACATATGTGAATATATAAACATATTATAATTGAAATAGATTTATTATACCATTTATATCATATAAATTAACAAAACTGATCCTTAATAAATTCCATGTAATGTTTGAACAAATTACATCTCTTTGAGGTGGTGATAGTCCACATGCCCACAAACAAAGGTATTATACTCCCAAAAATAGAAAATATGAATGTATGTATTATACAATAACTACATAATAATAAATACATAAAAAATATAATATATTTATTTATTTATAATATAAAAATTGAAGGACTATCAATATTTATAACCGTTAAATTTGATAAAGGAAGGAAGAATGATGTCAGTTTTTGAGGATATAGTCCTACATATACACAAATGATGACTCTATGTCCCATGTAACTAGATTGGGATTTATTTTAGATATAAAAATTAATATATTAAAATATAATTATATTCAGGATACTGAGGATATAATATAATCACATAATACGAATAATTGAGGGGTGGAGATGGAAATAAAACAAACGTGACTACATTTGGTTTTCACCAAAGGGACAACATATTTGGATTTATGATGAATGTTATTCCCCTAATATGAAGGTATGTAATATTATTGGATATTCTGGTAGGTTTTTTAGATCCAAAGTCTATTATAGTATGAATAATAGAGGGGATGAGTTCTATTTTACGGTGAAGGAGGAGAGGCATTCTTGAAAAATAAAAAGGCATACACTATTGAGTGGTATCTCATACATCATGTACGACCAATAATGTTCAAAATTAGATAAAAGGTTAAATACTTTAGATATATGGCCAGATAAGTGTTTTGGTATTTGTTTCTTAGTCATTTATCATTTTAATATTTAAGTTTAACCACTAAGTATACTCATTTTCCATTAATTGTTGTAATTAATTTCAAATAAATCCACATATATTTTTTTCAAGAAATAATTTTACCAAGCTATAAATTATAAATTATCTGTATTAAAAAATTGAAATCAATTTATCAAATTCCAATCATAGAAGTGGAGAAAATAAAAATAAAATTAATCTCATATAAATGATAGGAAAACATTGTAATAAAATAAAATGATCAAAATAATGAACTATTTTAATATCCAATTTCAATGATATATTAATTAATATAATCTAAATTGGATTTATTTTTTTATTTGAACTAATTATACTTTAAAATAAATTTATAAAATAATTTACCTTTCAAAATAAATTATATTTAAAACCAGTTTTCAATTGAAATTCAGTGTTTTTCATTATTCATAAAAAAATAAAAATTCACCTAAAAATACAAAAAATTCACCTAAGGTAGATTTTGATATTAATATTTCCAAAATAATAATTTTAAAATTTCATAATAAATTTATAAAATTATCAAAAATTAGATTTAAATAGTGTACTATTTAATGGTGATAAAATTTCATTTTAGAAAAATAAATATTTTAATCCATAATATTGGAATTGTTCTTATATTATATAGATCAAATCAATTGGATGAGTATATTTTTTTGATGAATATATAATATATATATTTTTATTGAAAACCATCATCAAAATTGGTTCTTTTAATTTATAGAGATAAAATTGTGTTTGTGCACAGAAAATATGTTTTCGTATAAATGATTTTTTATAGAGTATTCATACATTCTTTTATGACTTATTTATAAAAAAATGGTTAATTTTATATAGATGTGTAAATCATTTTTCCTCAATTTAGTTTATCTTATTTGTAATATCACGAACCATGTCGAGTATCCATCTGAACTGATGCCCAACCCAGCCCGCGGCAAGGGCCGAAAGGGCGTTACTGATCCCCAAGGGCTGGCAGAGGTGCCCAAGTATTAAAAAAATTGGGAACTATTTTACCCACAAAAACACATATGAAGCAGTCAACAAAATAAACCCAACCAAAAGTAAGAATTGTAGCCAAATAAGCCATTAACCAAAACCTGATTTTTGAGTCACGTGAAAAAAACCAAAAACCAAACAATACTAAAAGTATGGTGACCAAAAACTCACCCAAAACTATCACCCGATGAGAGGACACCACCCTCAAGACACCACCACAATGCCACATCAAGAGGTCTGCTAACAACCTGAACCACTACTCCTAAACACTGGACCCTTACCTATATCAGACATAAACTAATCTACTTACACCCAGTGGTGTAAGTAGGGTGCGAGCAGTCACCCATCAGGATGTCACCACGAAAAGATTCCACAAACAAGAATTAAAAGACAATTAAAATTTCAATGATAAATAAACGAAAGTAAGAAATGCTTATCAACGTTAGTGAAATCTATTTTCATAAAATGACCTTACAGAAAAGAAGTTTAATGAAAACACATGTTTGGGAAAAACTCAAGTGACATATCATGTATCATTTGTGTGCTCAAAGTAACCGGTAGCAGCAAAGGACGGGAGGGGCCCTCTGGGTATTATAAATAAGTGGGACCCAAGAAAATTGTGTCTTGGTGAAATGTGGCTTAGAAGGCCAAAACCCTCAGAAAACGTGGCTCAAAAAGCCACGACCCTCAGAAAATGTGGCATAGAAGTCCACGACCCTTAGAATATGTTGCAAAGAAGGACACAACCCTCAGTCATCATATGTTTAGTTAGTTTTGAAATCGTCAAACCTGCTTGTAAAATTGGGCCAAGCCATCTATGGAACACAAGCTCACTAGTCCTAGTCCCCCCACCTGATACCCCAGGATTCCTTCCATATGCTCACCTAAATTCATAGTTCACATAACATGTCACATTAACACTTAGATCCAAACAATGTGTTTATACACAAGAACATGTCACCCGCACACTGATATCCTTTTTTAAAGCCACACAAACACTAATACTTTTTAAAACTCAAACTGCATTTCTTTCACATTAAATTAAACTAGATACAATACATAACGAAATCAATTTTATAATTAAGAAAACCACTAAGAGAAATTATTAAATAGTTTTCAAACATGTCGCAAAAAATTTTAATGGTCAAAAATTCAATCAAAACCCATTTTAAAAATAAAACATATTCTGACACACACCAAAACATAAACTACATCATCCACACTTCCTAACTCACACACTGCATAATTTACAAAATAAAAATAAATAGTCCAAAGTGTGTTTTTATAATGAAAATGGACTAGAATCACATAAATATACTTCTAAAAAATTATATGCACTTTTAAAATGTAATCAAAACTAATTATTCATCATGGAAACTAATTATCAAGGTGCTGAAAAATTAAATCAACATGAAAATGATCACCAGATAATAATTGTGTGTGGAATCACCTACCAATGTGCAGCATATTCAAAAGCTTGATGTGCAAAGATCATTGCACGCCCACCACACCTCATGTAGAACACAATAAAACAAAAAAACTAGGTATCACACGAATAAATAACAAATAATTCAAACCCAAACTATACTCTAATCGCAACACCCTCAAAAGGGAATAAAACACAAATGAGTTACTCTACACCTATGGAGATAGGTACAAGAGGTAGGTCGGAGTTCAATTGAGTTAGCGGGAGGAGTGTAGTGCTGGAAGATGGGTCGCCGGAAGATTGGTCAGATAGAAAGAGGTCGCGCAGGGTGTTTCTATCCAAACTAGGGAAGTGGGGTGCGATACCTACTGGACGTGGGTGAGTCAGATGGTCGGGCGGGGGGGGGGGATATGTGGAAGGGTGCAGCTGGGTAGAGTTTTGGGAGAAAGGTTGAGGGTCGCGGGTGCTGGGGGTAGCAGGGAAGGATTTCAGCTTGCTGGAGGTTGCAGGGAGGACGACATGTGGATTGATAGAGTTAGCAAGGAGGTCGGTCGGGCGGTGCGAGGTAGGAGGGACTACCGAGAGGTAAAGTGAGAGGTGAGGAGGGTGTGACCCAGCACAACTATCAGGAGGAGGGTGCTGGGTGACCCGGCGTGGCAGAGGAGGGAAATGAGGGTGCAGCACGATTGCTAGACAAAAAGAATTAAGGAGGGTCGCCGGTGCAGGATCCGGCCGAGCAGGTGGTGTGGGAGCCGGTCCGACGAGTGGAGGAAAACCAGATGCAGCTGCTAGGGTTCACACGGACCAAGTGAGGCGGGGGTAGATGAATTGTCGTACCGCGAGGGAGAGGGAAAAAGAGGGAGGAAAAAAGAATAAAAAAATGAAAGGATAAAAAAATGAAATAAAAAATAAATGAATAAAGAAAAAGAAAAGAAAATAAGACAATCAAAATAAATGAAATTAAGGGATAAAAAAAATAAGGAGATGGTGAAATAAAAATAAATTAAAACCTAAAAAAGAAAATCTATCTTAAACAAATAACAATTCTAATAAAACTAATAATAATGACAAAAATAACTATACTTATAAAAAATTATTTTTATTCAGTTATTTAATCATTCACGCACCGATCAGGTCATGCGATAAACTGGTGAAGCCACACGACTTCGCCCATGTCTTTCCCGTGCATCGAGCTATGTCATGACAACACTCACTTATCTGCACCAAATGTGAAAAAATCACTTTGGGATCGGCCCCCCCTTCAACCAAACAATTTAAATAAAGTCAAATAAAATTACAGGATGAAATTTAAAAATTAAAAACATACCTCAAATGAAGAAAAGTTGTGACAATTCTCCCCACCATGAAAACAGCCTGCCCTCGAAAAGACAATTTGAAGCCTGATCCGAGAATAGAGATTGGTACTTTTTCTCAACCCAATACTTCCCCTCCCAAGTCTCATGCTCGTCATTCCCATGCTGCCCAAGAATATGAACCAAAGTAATGGACTTTCAATGGAGCACCTTCTCCTATGAATCCTCTATCTACACTGGCTGCTCAAACAATGATAGGTTGGGCTCTATCTCCAACTCCTCCCAATTCAACAAATTTGATAGATCAGGATTATACTTATTCAGTTGGGAGACATGGAATATGTCTTGAATCGATGTCAAATGTGAAGGAAAATCTAACCTATATGCCACATTTCCAATCTTCTCAGTAATCAGGAAAGTCACAACATACCTCAGTGTCAGCTTCCCCTACATCCACAAGAGACAGTGACCTAAACATGGGTCCACCTTCAAGATCATTTTTCCCCCACTGAAATTTCAAGTTCATGGAACCTCTGATCTATATAAGATTTTTCGGGACTCTGAGCTATCAACAACTGTTCTCTAATCAACTTGACCTTCTTAGACATCTCCTGAACAAGGCTCTATCCCAAAATTGAGGTCTCGCCTACCTCATCCCAACACAAAGGAGACCTACAAGGCAGACCGTAGAGCGTCTCAGTGGGTTCCATTCTAATAGAGGGTGAGTAACTGTTATTATACGAAAACTCAACAAATCCCAAATGGATATCCCATGAACCTCCGAAATCCAACACATATGCGTGAAACATGTCCTCCAGAATCTGATTCGCCCGCTCTTTCTTGCCATACTTCTAATGATAGTATACTCTGATCATCTTAATCTGTGACCCCAAAGACTTCTGGAGGCCTCCCCAAAACCAAAATATAATGTGGGGGTCCCTGTCAGAAACAACTACTGACGGCACACCACGAAGTCTGACCACTTACTGAACATATAAACGGACCAGGTCCTCCACCTTTGATGTATCTATGATTGGGATAATGTGATCTGACTTTTTCAAATGGTCAATCACTACCCAGATAGCTTTCCTCCCCTGAGGTGTATGAGGCAATACAATGATGACGTCCATGGGGACCTCATCTCACTTCCAAGTAGGAATGGGTAATGGATGAAGTCGGACATATGGTCTCTAATGCTCTACGTTCACCTGCTGACAAGTGTAACCTCTCGATACAATGTCGGCTCAATCCCTCCTCATTCCTGGACACCAGAACTGACGACGAACATCGTAATACATCATGGTTTCCCTAGGATAGACAACTCACTGACATTGGTGGTTAACCTTCATCACCACCTACCACAGAGACAACAACACCACTTCATGGCCCTTGAATCACAAGATACTATCGGGAGACAAAGACCAATCTTAAGGGGTCTCCCACCATGAATAAACTGCATGGATCAGTGACACATCTCATCACCAAGATTCTCCTACTGGATCAACTCTAGATTAGAGGGAGTCAAATGAATGCTATCACAGAAAGTACCTCTGTTGTGCTCCCTGCTCTCCATGTGCATATGGGTGAAGAGTTCCATCAAAGTCTACTCTTCTTTGGACTTCCTCAATGCCTACACTGGTAATTTTATGATAAAAGCATGATCCACCACATTACCCTTGCTCGGAGAATAGACAATGTCAATGTTAAATCCCTGTATATGTTCGATCCTACGGTGCTACCTCATATTGAGATCTTTTAGAGAGAAAATGTTGGTCAGGCTCTTATGGTTAGAATATACCAATAAATTCTCCCCAAAGAGTTAGTGATGCCAAGTCTTCAGGGCAAGTATCACTGCTACCAACTCCATGTTGTGAGTCTGATAATTATTTTTGTGTGGTCGGAGCTGGCGAGAACCATAATCAACTACATGATTTTCCTGAATGAGTACACACCAAAGGGCCATACCCAACGCATCACAATAAACAATATACCCTTCCCAGACTTTGGTTAGATAAACACAGGTGCGGTGGTATACCGCCACTTCAACTCCTCAATGGATGTATGGCACTATGGGCTCTATTTAAACTTCACCCCTTTCTGAGTGATTGCGGTCATGGAAGAGGGAAGCCATGAGAAATCCCAAAAGAAATGCCTATAATAACCAGCCAGGCCAAAAAAAACTAATATCAAAAACATTCCTCAGTTGTTCCCAAGACATAACTGCACTAATCTTCTCATGATCCATAGAAACCCCTTGTCTGAGATGACATGGCCCAGAAACATCACTGCCCTGATTAAGAAAGTGAACTTAGAGAGTTTTTCATACAGGTAGTGATCCCGCAAAGTGCTCAAAACAGAGCGTAGGTGATGATCATGTTGCTCTTATAATCTAGAATAAACTATGATTTCCTCCAAAAATACCACTAAAAGGAGTCGAGATATTGGTGGAACACCCAATTCATGAGTGCCATAAAAACTGCTAGTGCATTCGTCAATCCAAAAGGCATGACTAGATACTCGATGTGACTATACCTACTTCGGAAAGCTGTCTTCGGAATGTCTGCTTCTCTCAACCCGAGTTGGTGATATCCCATCTGCAAGTCGATTTTTGAGAACAAATTTTCCCCCTTCAACTAGTCGAAGAAATCATCAATCTAAGGTAAAGAGTTTTATTATTGATGGTTAGCTTTTTCAATTTCTAGTAATCGTTTCACAACCAGAGGGTTCCATTAGCCTTCTTCGTTAATAAAACTCAGGCGGCCCAAGGAGAGATGCTCGGCTGAATGAATACTTTGGAATCCAAATAGCCCAGCTATATTATTAGTTCCCTCAATTTTGTGGGGGCCATTTGATATGAGGGCAGAGATAAAGGTTGTGTTCCCGGCACCAACTCAATCGAGAACTCCACATCCCACTCCGGGGGTAAGCCTAAAAATTAATCTAGGAAGACCACTAGGAACTCATCCAATACAATGGTTAACTTGCCCTGAGAAACACCACCATCATCTTCCTTTGTGAGCGACAACAACTGATAAGAAAGATTCCCCAACTCATGGAATGGAGGTCCCACGCGACCCGACCGAGTATCCCATTCTCCAGGAAAAAACTGAGGAATCTCATCTGGTGACATAAAACTGAATCGATGCTGATAGTAGTCAGTATGCGGTTGAATGTACATCATCTATTCCATGTCGAGGATCACATCAAACAGGTCCATATCAAGGACCAAGAAATCCCACTCCATCTCAACTCCTAATACAGAGAGGGCACACGACAGACACCTATGGACTTGCTCCATCCTTTTCCCCAATAGTGTTACCAACTCCATGGAAAGAGATAATAGTTTGGATGGTTTTTTCAATAGGTTCACAAGACATGTAGATATAAAAGAAACTGAATCTCTAGAATCAAATTAAACTTTAGCTACAGAAGATGCAATAAGAATGGTACCTCGAACAGTTGAAGGTCGTGCATTAGATCCCACAGGCACCTGATCCACAGCATGAAAATGGTTGGTCCCTACTTAGGAACAACCGCTCCCCTGAGGCTCTTCCCCGATCTAGCTCTACCATGAATATGACCAGGTCCTACCTCCATGACCACCGATCAATGATGTCATCACCCTGATAGGATCTGGCTAAATATATACCCCTATGGAAGCCACAGATCCAGTCCTAATCTGGTAAGGGCGTATAGTCTTGTAGAATCATTGTAGATACCCCACAACTCCACACCCATGGAATGGTCTAAGAGGGTATGGGCATGTAGGTCATATCTTCTCTACCCTTCCGCTCTGATGTCACACCACGAACCCTGCTCAAGAAGCCCCAGATGAAGTCTTCCATGGAGGATGACCTGATCTTCCACCACACATCTTCCATTTGTCATCATGCATCTTCTTCTTCTCGGATGAACTGCACATCAAAACCCTAACACTGATCCAGAAAACCCTGAATTTCCTCTCTGGTCAATCTCGACCATGCAAGCATGATCGATAACCTTATCATATTTTCCCCACATGAACAAGAAGACCTGAGAGTGGATTTCTAGTTGAAGGCCCTTCTCGAACATTCGTGATTTCAAATATTCAGTTGAATCAATTCCAGTTGTTTACCACACTATCTTAGAAAAGAGGTTTGCATACTCCATCACTGTCTGATCACCTTGTGAAAGATCCATGAACTACCTGGATCTAGAATAGGCCACAAACTCAGGATAGTACTGCTCGTTAAAGATAGCCTTGAAATCCTTTAAACTCATCTTCTCATGTTTCCCAGCCTGAATCATTGATTCCGACCACTTTCTACTGGAACCCTGTAGCTGGAAAGAGGCACACTTTACCCAGACTTCCCCTGGCATGTCATGGAACTCGAACAGATGCTCTATCATTTCAAGCCATTCCTCTACCTCTTGAGGTTCTGAGCTACCATGGAATGAAAGAGGATTATTCTATAGAAAGTACTGAGCTTTATCTCTTTTTGAGAAAAACTCATATCCTCAAGATGGAATTGGTGTGGGGGGTAGGAGTCTCCCCCTATCCTAATGTCTAAACAGCTCGGGCCATGGCATATACCAATCTCTGATCAAGCGGCGAGGGAGAAAACTCCTCGGCTTCCTCCCGTGGGTGCGTATAATCTCTCTTCAGAGGCATCTTGTTGCAAAGAGAAACAATCATATAAGAACATCATCAAAGCATTATATCCAATGAAAAGTCAAAATTTCAGCAAAATAAGTAATCCTCAGTAATACAAATATGAAAAAGTAATGTCATGTCCGAAATCTTCTTTCCCACCTGATGTCCACGCACAGTCTGCAGCATGCATGTCCCATATAGAAGAGAAGTCCAAAAAGCATCCTGAAATCCCAGGGAAACTCAGGTTCATTCATGTGGTGTACTGGCCTGACACCATACTCACGACCAGAATTATGATCCCTGACAATCCAAACTCTTGTCTAACCAAACTCGTCCCAAATATAATAACTCAGACAACAAAATCTCTTCTGATACCATATTGTCACAAACCAAGTTAGGTTACCATCCAAACCAACGCATGACCCAGCCCACGGCATGGCCCGAAGGGCATTCCTGATTCCCATGAGCTGTTATAAGTTCCTGGGTATCAAAATAAACCTTGGGAACAATTTTATCGGAACAAACAGATATAATGCAATGGAAAAATAAACCCAACCAAAAGTAATAGTTTCAGCCAAATAAGTCTTTAACAAAAACCATATTTTGGAGTCACATGAAAAAACCGAAACCCAATAAATACTAAAAGTATGGTGACCAAAAACTCACCCAAAAACTGTCGCCCGGTTAGGGGACACCACCCTCAAGCCACCACCACAACACCACATCACGAGGTCTACTAACAAACTCAACCACTTCTACCAAACGTTGGACCCTTACCTGTATCAGACATAAAAAAATCTAATTACACCCAGGGGATAATTAGGGTGTGATCAATTTCCCAATAGGATGACACTAAGAAAAGATTCCACACACAAACATTAAAATACAATTACAATTGCAATGATAAATAAACGAAAGTAAGAAATTCTTTTCAACATTAGTGAAAATGATTTTCATAAAATGACCTTAAAGAAAAGAAATTTAAAGAAAACAAATTTTTGTGTAGTAAACCAAGTGACAAATCAGGTATCATTTATGTGAAAAAAGTAACTAGTAGTAGCAAAGGATGGGAGAGGCCCTATGTTTACTAGAAATAGGTGGGAACCTAGAACATCGTGTCTTGTTGAAACGTGGATTAGAAGGCCATGACCCCTAGAAAACATGGCATAGAATGCCATGAACCTTAGAAAACATATTCTTAGTTAGTTTTTTAGTCATCAAACCAGCCAGTAAAACCGTGCCAAGCCATCTCCAGAACACTAGCTCACTAGTCCTACTAACCCCACATGATACCCCAGACATCCCTCCTTATGCTCACCTAAAATAAAACTTCACATAACTGTTCACATTAACACATAGAGCCATACCAGGTGTTTATATACAATAACTTGTCACCCACAATCTAATATCCTCTTTTAACGCCACACGTAAACCAATCCTTTTTAAAACATATAATACACTGCTTACACATTAAATTAAACTAGATACATATCTTAATGAACTCCCTTTGATTATTAAGAAAACCACTAAGAGAAATTATTAAACAGTTTTCAAGAATGTCACAAAATTTTTTAAAGGGAATAAAGTCATTAAAACACCTTTTTAAAATAAAACATATTTTGACACACGCCAAAACATAAACTGTGTCATCCTCACTTCTTAACTCACACACTGCACTGTTTACAAAACAATAATAAACAGTTCAAAGTAATTTTTCACAATAAAAATGGACTAGAATCACATAAATATAATTATAAAAAATTAGATGCACATTTAAAATATAATCAAAACTAAATATTCAGCAAAGAAACTAATTAGAAAGGTGATGAAAAATTAAACCAACATGCAAAAGATCTCCAAATAATAATTGTTTGTGGAATCACCTAACAACATATAGCAGATTCACAAACTTGATGTGCAATGATCGTTTCATGACCACCATGCCTCAAGTATACCACAATAAATCATAAAAAGCGGTATCACACAAATGAATAACAAATAATTCAAACACAAACTATACCCTAATCGCATCACCCACAATGAAAAGCCCTGGAAATTTGGTGGAATGTTCTTTTAATAAATTCATAGGAATTTCACAAGTCTTCTATTTCTGATGGTGCTTGATTATGAGGCCTGGTGTGCCCGGAATCAATTTCTAATGATTTATTGGGTACGTTGAGTAAAAGTACGTACGAGATTATATAACTTTTGAATCAGTGCATGATATTGAAATCTAAGGGAATCGTTGAACTCACAGCATCAATGATTTCTTAGTGAGACCATCAACACAGTTGTGTTATAATGAGAATGGAAGTTATTTTTTGGGGTTTCTAAATAAAATTAAATAAAAATAAGTGTAACTTATTTTTATTTGATTGGTGGTTAAAACCTCCAAGTGGAGGTCAGAGGTGGGGCCAACCACACCCTAGCCTCCATTGGGAGGATGTTATTAGGTCTGGCCCACCTGAGCCCATTAAATTCTCTAACCCCTTTTAACCACTTGAACACCCCATTAATGGGGGATATCTTGATCTTCTCCATAATTCTTCCAATTATCCTAAAAATTAATTAATGTCTTCAATTAATAAATTATTGGAATATTTTGAATTTTTTGGAATTCATGTCAACAATAAAATAATAGACAAAGATATTATTTTATTTTAGGTTGAAAAATCTCTCTTTTGGTGGAGCAATGTCGAATCACGGGAGAACATCATTCTTCCCACGAAGAACACAAATAATGTCTCTTCTGCCATCAAAGAATGACGAACACCATCTTCTTCCTTCTTCGACCAGGGAAAGAAAGAGAAGCATCACCGCCAACGAAGAATGCCGACGTTGTCATCTCGGTTCCTCTTCCCTAAACTCTTCCTCCTCTAACATTGACGAAACAACGCCGCCTTCCCACAACTCTGTCAATGATCACCAAACATGAGTTAGGGGTTTGAGTTTTACTTTGCGTACATTGTTGTTTAAATTGTAGATTGAGGACTGCCTTTTGTTTATCATGATAATACAGAGCGAGAAGGCCTCACGAACACGCCCCCCCCCCCTCTGTTTATCTTCTCATGATAGAGATGGGGGCGGCGCAACAGCGCCGCTGGGGGAATGGGTCGTGGAGATACACGTGGTGACTAGCAACGAGCCCACCGTAAAAAGACCCAGTGGCGCAAGGGCCGCCAGGTTGCCGGAGGAGCGTGGCGTTGTAATGTTGTGTGGAGAATTGGTCGGTGACCAGGCATGCTACGGTGGTGCTGTAGAGGCTTGGTGCCGTCACACCACGCCGGAGGAAGAAGGCGCATCCCCGAAGGCCGTGGCGGTCGGACGGGATGGCCGCGACGCTATCTTGCCGCAACGGAGAGAACCGTGGCCAAAGGCCTCGATGGATGTAGGAGGGCGGCTAGTTGAGTAGATCTATAGTGAGAATAGGCGGGACCCTTTGGGTCCCGCGGATCAACTGACCGATGCTTAGCACCAGTTCCTTCGGAAGTAGGGGGAGGGGTACACCCCCCCCACCCCACGGCATTGCCATCCTGGCCATATGGGCCGGCCAGCCGCGCCACGTGGCCCAGCTAGCCAGGCCAGGCCGCCAGAGGGCCGGGCCACCCCATTGGGTCAGGTTGGACCCACAGACTAGGTCAGACCCGCATAACAGGTTGGACCCATGTCTGGACTTGTTTAACCTGAAATCACATTTTCGCCTGTATCATGGGATACGGGTGCCTGATCAATGAACCGTCTATGGTGATGGAAAGCATAGAATGATAAGGTTCTTTGGGAATACCCCAGTTGAGGTCTGGATGCAATTGGTCTATGAACTGGTAGGTTTGAACCTAGAAAACAACTGGGCCCTTAAAACATAAATGCCAATAACTCACAAACCGGGCGTCCGATAGACGCGCTGACTATCGTGTTGGGTTCCTTATGATGATACAGAACTTAGAGACACATAAACTCAAGACATAGTGGTAGACGATGTATTGACACTTGGCTCGAGAAGCAGACCCTCCCAGAATCGAGCTTGCTGTGTGCGGGAACCTTATGCCTGGCTACGACAGAGATTATAGGATCCTTAATAGACCTAGTGTTGTAATATGATCCACCTTAAGTTCAATAGTGACAATACTATTCCAGGATCATCCATGGGTTCGATAGTAATAACATCTGTAATGGGATCCTCCGTGGGTTCGACAATGATGACTTATGTACCGGGATCCTCCGTGGGTTCAACAGCGCTGATACTGTTCCAGGATCCTACATGGGTTCTACAGAAGAGATGATTCAGAGGCTACATCTAATCATCTCTACACCACTTTATGATTTTTATACCTACGTGGGATGAGTCTTGAATATCAGTTGTTATCATTGAAATGATTGAATTTACTTCCTTTGTGGAATGGGCGGTGGTTGGGCTCGAGTGTTGGAGAGAGATTATGATTGAAACATAGATATATATATATGGGTATATACCTAAGTTGGGATGGTTGATATATCGTGATTGTATATTACTACAATGGTGTATCCTTAGTGGATTCTGGGAGACTGTCAGGGGTTTTAGGGTCCCCTAAAGAGTATTATTATACTCACCCCTGGACGGGCTCTGCCCGCACCTTGTTATGTTCTGTGCAGATGATGGTAAGAAGTTATCGAGGCTGAGGGTGACGGACGAGAGGATTCTCAGATCTGGACATGACGGGACATACCTTAGGGATGATTTTTTCGAGATCTGCACCTACCCTTTATGTTGGATTCCACATTGGACGACCCAGGAGCTGCTTTCCCTCTTTACTTGTACTTGTACTTGTTGTTCAGTTGGATTTGTAAATTGGACCACTTACTTTCAGCACACATTTCATTTATTTATTAGTACATGTTACTTCTACTTCTTGTGTTTAGACTGTTTGTGTTACAGGATTAAAGGAAATTCCTTCCCTTTTTATTGGGGATTCACCTTTGGTGCTAGTCGTTATCCCATGGGCTTTGGAAGGCGGGATTGGGGTAGTCACGGAATGGGCACCAAGGACGGGTCGTGACAAATTAGTATCATAGGAGTCGGTTATACCGCAGAACATGGACTTTGATTATTTTAATAGAAATAGTGTGATGTTTTTTGGGTGTGGTTATGATTTTAGGGAAACCAGTGTTGGTGCAACAACCGACATATCCATACACTAGGACTCTAGCTTTTGATTTCTGACACAGTTCACGAAAATACTTACTTCATGTGTGTTTACATTGAAAAGTTTTCTTCATGATTACATTGTTTCAGCTCACCAGGTATACTATTTTGAACATTTTTCTCCTGTTTCTTTTTGGGATGGCCTCACATAGGCATCCATCCAGGGTTCCGAGTTGTGTAAGAGATGGTAGCCCACCGAGTGACTAGGCCTCGGTGCAGTGCCCCATCACAGCGGAGGTACCAGCAGAACAACTATTTGTTGGGCCACCGATACCATGAGCTCCAGAAATAGAGAGTGCATGCCATCTAAGTGCGTTGCACAAGTACCAGCACCAGAGGACGCCCTAGGTTTAGGGGTGATACGGACCCAGATGAAGCTAAGGATTAGCTGGAGGCAGTTGTGAGAGTTTTCAGATTGGTAGGGACACCAGCCGACGTAATGGTGATCCTTTCTGCATGTCTTCTGCATGCCGCAGAAGGCAGATAGTGGATCTTGATGCTTCAGGTTCTTGACAAGGAATCACTAATCTTGACAAACTTCATGAGTATCTTCTGGTAAGATTTTGTTCCAGCCACCCTTCGTGCGGTGTGGATTCAGGAGCTGCTTCATCTGCAACAGGGAAGCATGATGGTAGCTCAGTACTCGTGAGGTTCACAGACCTCTTCTGCTACTCCACAGATACGGTACGAGACCCATTCTTCCAGTCCTGGACCATCGAGCAGAAAATCCAGCATGAGATCAGGGCTTCAATGATCTCCCTTAGCATTCTGATGTAGGGGGGGTTTTAGAGCAAGCCCTTCTTATGGAGATTTTTCATGCTAAGCAGTCACTAGAAACGAGACCCACCACAGGGTGACACATATTAGAGTCATATTCTGTCATCAGTAGATAGATGTCATAGAGGTTCAAGCAGACCAGGCCATTAGGTGGGACAACCCAGGATACATGTTCAGTTGTGCGGTGCACACGAGATAGAGCCAACCATACTCGGAGCAGGAAGTTATATGCATGCGGCGGGCAGGGTCACATGGCTCATAACTACCCGACCCACCATGTAGATGAGCATCAGATGGTAGAGGGACCTCCTTGGAAGAGGCAAATGTTCGACTGTTCTTGTCCGCCAGGAGCACGTGGATGTGGCAGTGGAGCTGGCTCAAGCAGTAGGTGGTGGAAGATGTTTCGAGCTCCTACCACCACCCCCACCAGGAGGTCTAACCCAACCACATGGAGCTGGTGGACAGAGGTGGGATAAGCTCTAAGAAGTCGAGGCCTATGAATATGGTGCACCTAAGATGACTCGAGGTACTATCTGTGTCTACTCTAGCCATGATGTAGTTCTTATAGACACAGGTTTGATTCATTATTTTATTGTCGTTGCCCTCGTTCGGAGCTCAGAGATTTTGATGGATCCATTGGATCGATCCTTACGGCTAGAGACTCATACAGGAGTAGAATCAATGATTACACACTGGTTCCGGTAGTGTGAGAATAATCTATGAGACAAGAGCTTCGGGTGGGATCTCCTCGTAGCGGCATCAAGGCCTTACGATGTTATCTTGGGTATGGACTGGTTATCCACAGTTCATGCTCAGATTAACTGCATTAGGCGCAATGTGTTGTGTGTCCGCAAGGATGGGACTAGGTTCACCTTCACTGGTGAGAAGGGAGCCATTGCAGTGTAGGATGGACTTACCCAGTGGAGGGGGAATCCAATAACACTTCAGTTGGCTAGCCACATTCTCAATGTTGTTGATTTGTAGAGTCTGCGTTTTCCTATTGTGGTGGATCAATACGTGGATATCTTCCCTAATGACGTTCCAAGACTACCTCCTCATAGATAGGTAGACTTTTACATTGACATATACCCTAGGACGACACCAATATCCACTCCAGCATATCGGATGGCTCCTGCGGAGCTTGGTGAACTGTGGGTACATCTGGAGGACTTGTAGGGAAAGCGATTTATTAGACCAAGTACTTCACCCTGGGAATCCACGATTTTTTATCCATGAAGGAGTATGGGAGCTGGAATCTGTGTGTTGATTATTGGTTCCTGAACCAGGTGACCATGAAGAACAAGTACCCACTCCTGAGGATTGAAAACCTCTTTGATCAGCTAAAGGAAGTACGTTGGTTCTCGAAGATAGATCTTTAGTCGGGCTATCACTAGCTCAGTGTGTGGGATGAGGATGTGTATAATATGACCATCAGATACTGGTATGACCTCTATGAGTTCTTTGTTATGCCATTTGGCATAACCATTGCACCATTAATGTTCATGGGATTCATGAACAAGATCTTTCAACCATACCACAATCACATTGTGGTAGTCTTCATCAATGAAATCCTGATCTACTCAGCTACCAAGGAGGAGCATGCCTTTCATTCGTGGGTAGTACTGGACACACTCCTAGAGCACCGGATTTATGGTAATCTCTTGATGTTCTAGTTCTGGATCCGAGAGGTACACTTTCGGGGACATTTCATCTCTGAGGCTATAGTTTCATTGGATCCAAGAATGATCGAGGCAGTACTTGCTTGGAAGCCACCCAGGAGTGTGACGGAGGTGTGAAGTTTTATTGGACTAGCTGGGTACAATGGGAGATTCGTTCCAGACTTCTCCAAATTTGCAGCACCACATTCAGCCTTGATGATGTAGGGGAATCCCATCGTGAGGTCAGAGAGATGCCAACATAGCTTTCATGAGCTAAGTTAGAGGTTGACTAGTTCCCCCATCCTGAGGCATCTAGAGGAGGGTGTAGGGTACATAGTTTACTATGATGCATCGGGGACTAGACACGGGTGTGTCCTGATGCAGGAGCGAGCAGTGATTTCTTATGGTTCTCTACAGTTGAGAAAACACGAGCAGAACTATGCTACCCATGACCTTGAGTTAGTAGTAGTGGTCTTCGCCTGGAAGATGTGGTGGAACTATCTGACAGGAGAGTGTTTTATAGTCAACTCTGACCACCAGAGTCTCAAGTACATCTTCTCACAGAAGGACCTGAACCTGAGACAACATCGTTGTCTTGAGTTCCTCTAGAACTATGATTCTGAGATAGTCTATACACATGGGAAGGGGTACATTGTATCATAAGCTCTCAACAGGAGATTGGGAATTCAGCTTCTAGGAGAGGCGACAGAGCCGCTGGCTGCATTGCAGCTATCCTTTGTGGATAGAGATGGAGCAGCCTATCTATAGTCTCTTATAGTCACTCCTCTACTTCATCAGTGATTCAAGGAGGCACATCAAGAGGGCATTGACTGTGTGAGACGATATGATTAGATATCCACAAGGCAGGCACATGATGGATTTTTTAAAGGTGGGGAGCATGTCATTCTCGTTAGAGGAATACCATTAAACCAGTTTCACTCAAGATTAAGTGTTGATGGAGTTCCACACATCTCCATTAGAGGTACATCCAGGAGTGGAGAAGATGTATCAGGACCTCCTACGATAGCCCTGGTGGCCAAGTATGAAGAAGGGAATAGCCGAGTTTGTCTCAAGATGCCTCACTTGTCACCAAGTGAAGGCAGAGCACCATGTTCCGATAGGATTAGTTCAGCCATTAGATTTCCCAAAGTGGAAGTGGGATGGGATATCCATGGCCTTAGTGATGGGTCTTCCACATACATCCAAGAGTCTCGATTCGATATGGGTGATCATTGACCGACTCACCAAACCAGCCCACTTATTATAGATCAGAGAGAAGATCCCAGTAGAGAGCATGTGATGCCACTATGTGCAAGAGATTGTGTGTTTTCATGGAGTAACTACTTATATAGTCTTCGACCATGATGCAAGGTTTACATCCCAGCTGTGGAAGGGGTTGTAGGAGGCTTTGGGGATGAATCTTCACTTGAGCACCACCTTCTATCCTCAGATGGATGGAAAGACTGAGTGAACCATTCAGAATCTCGAGGACATGCTCTGTGAATGTGTCCTCAAATTCGGTCATAGCTGGGAGGATCACTTACCCTTGGTAAAGTTTGCGTACAACAACAGATACCACTCCAACATCATGATGGAACCTCTCAAGGCAATGTACCGACGACCATGAAAATTGCCTCTACGAGAGATAGACCCAGGGGAGTCAGATCTTATGAGACCAGAGATGGTGCAGGATAAGACAAAGAAGGTGCATATCATCTAGGAGAGGATGAAGACTGCACATAGTAGGAAGAAGTCCTACACTGATATGAGACGGAGCCCTCTGGAGTTCTAGAATGGCGACTACATCTTCCTATGGGTCTCACCTCAACAATGTCTTTGGAGATTTGCCTATGGCAGCAAGTTACCTCTGTGATTCATCAGACAGTTCTAGGTCCTTAGTAGAGTAGGTGAGGTGGATCACCACCTGGATATTCCACCTCAGTTACACCGGGTGCACGACTTCTTCCACATATCTCAGCGGTGGAGATACCTGCATGATCCTTCTCACAACATCGAACATGGGGAGCAGGACATCGATGACGGGTAGACATTCACGGAGGTTTCAGTGGAGATTGAGGATCAACAAGAGCTGGTCCTGTGTGGATAGTCGATACATCTAATGTGCGTTCGTTGGTAGCATGGGAACCTTCAGGTGAGCACATGGGAGTGGGAGGCTCAGATGAGTACCCATTACCCCTGTTAGTTTCCTTAGTGTGAGTTGTAGCTTATGGAGACGTAAAGCCCATAGGTGGGGAGAATGTAAAGACCAAGAAATTCCATGGATTTGTTTTCATAAATTCATGAGAATTTTATGAGTCTATAGTTTCTGACAGTGCTTGATTCTGAGTCCCGGTGTGCCCGTAATCAATTTCTGAAGTTTTGTTCGGGTACGTTCTGTAAATGTACATACGAGATTTTATGACTTTTGAACCGGTGCCCGGGATTGAAATCTGAGGGAACCATTGAACTTGCAACATCAGTGATTGCGTAGTGAGACCTTTACCACAGTTGTGTTCTAATGAGAATGGAAGTTAATTTTTGGGGTTTCTAAATAAAATTAAATAATTATTAGTGTAACTTATTTTTATTTGTTTGGTGGTTAAATACTCCAAGTAGATGTTTGTGGTGGTACCCACCACACCCTAACCTTCCTTGAGATGATGTTATTAGGTTGGGCCCACCCGAGCCCTTTAAATTCTCTATCACCCTTTAAACCCCTTGAACTCCCCATAAAAGGGGGAACTCTTGAACTTCTCCATAATAGTGCCAATTCACCTCAAAATTTATTAATTACTTTAATTAATTAATTTTTTAAATCATTTGAATTCTTTTAATTTCAAGTCAAGATTAAAATAATATACAATGATATTATTTTATTTTGGGTTGGTAAATCTTTCTTTTGGTAGATCCATGGAGAAACTTGGTAGAACATCATTATTACAACGAAGAACACAATGAACGTCTCCTCTTCCACCGAAAAACGAAGAACACTATCTTCTTCCTACATTGACCGGGGCATGAAAGGGAAGCGTCGCCGCCCACGAAGAACACCGATGACATCAACTCAACATGTCTTCCCCGAACTCCTCCTCCTCTGACATTGAAGAAACGACACCGCCTTCCCACAACTCTGACAACGATCTCTGAACTCGAGGTAGAGGTTTGAGTTTTACTCTCCGTAATTCATTGTTTAAATTGCTGATTGAGAACTACCTTTTGTTTTTCATCATAACACGGAGGGCGCGGCCCACAAAAACACAACCCGACACCCCCTTTTTTATCTTCTCTTGATGGTGACAGAGGCGGTGCAATGGCACTGCCAAAGGAACGAGCCATGGTGATATGCGTGGCGACCGACAATGAGCCAACTATGAGAATAACTGACGGTGCAAGGCCTGCCGGGTCACTGGAGCTGAGGGGTGACATCACAATGGGTGGAGAATCGAGTCGCAGCCAGGCGGGCCGCGGCTATGCTGGAGAGGTGTGCTGCCATCGCACCACAATAGAGGAAGAAGCCGCAGCCACGAAGGTCGCGGTAGTCAGATGGGATGGGCACGGCGCTGTCACACCACACCAGAGAGAACCGCGTTTAATGGCTATGGAAGATGGAGGAGGGAGTCCGATAGAGCCAGCCTCCAGCGAGCGCAGGCGGGACCCTTCTGGTCCCACGAATCAACGAACCGGTACCGAGTGTCGGTTCCGTCAGATTCTGGGAGGCGCGACACCCCCCTCCCACGGTGTAGCCGGCCTGGCCACGCGGGCCGGCCCACCACCCGGCCGGTTGGCCTTTGAGGGACATGATGCCACCTGGTCAGCCCACCCCATCGGGTCAGGTCGAACCCACAAACCGAGTCAGACCTGTGGACCGGGTCGGACCCCTGTCTGGACCCATGTTACCCGAAATTACATTTCCGTCCATATCTTGGTCTACATGTGTCTGATTGACGAACCGTCTGTAGTGATGGAAAGCATAGAACTAGACGGTTCTTTTGGAATACACCAATTGAGGTTTTTATGCAATTAGGGTATGACTAGGTTGGTTTGAACCTAAAAACCAATCGGGCCCCTGAAACAAAAATGCCAATAACTAACAGATCAGACGTCTGATTAACACTTCATCTGTCATGTTGGGTTCCTTATGACGAGACGGAACTACATGATACATCAACACAAAACATTTTGGTAGTTTATTTATCAACACTTTCCTTGAGGAGTGGACCCTCCCAGAATCGAGTGTGTTGTGTGCAGGAACCTTATGGCTAGCTGTGTTCCTAATGGACCTACTACTTTACCAAGATCTTACGTGGGTTCGACAGTGACGATACTGTACCATGATCCTCTGTGGGATTCACAGCGATGAATTTTTTACCAAGATCCTCTGTTGGTTCGACAACAATGACTTCTTTACTAGGATCCTCCGTGGGAACGAAATCACTGATAATGGTCCATGATCCTATGTGGGATTGGCAGAGAAGATGATTCCGAGGGTACATCTAATCATATCTACCCCTCTTCATGAGTTTTATAACTCTGTGAGCTGAGTCTTGTTTTTCAGTTGTTATCATCAAAATGATTGACATTACTTCATTTTCGGAATGGGTTTTTCTTGGTCTTGGGTGTTGGAGCCAGACTGTGATTGGTAACTTAGGTATATGTATGGTCATATACCTATGTAGGGATGGATGATACTTCGTGATTGTATCTTACTACTTTGGTTTATCCTTATTGTATTCAAGGATACCATCAGTGGTCTTGGGGTCCTCTAATGATTATAGTTATACTCACCCCTGCATGGGCTTTGCCCGCACCATGTTGTGTTCTATGCAGACGATAGTCAGTAGTGATTGAGGCTGATAGTGACAGACAGAATGCAGCTCGGAACTGGGCAAGACGGGACGTACCTCAGTGAATAGTTGTTCATGATCTGTAACTACCCTTCATGTAGGATTCCTCGGTGTATGATCCAAGAGCTGTTTTTCCATTTTAAATGTACTTGTACATGTTGTTCGGTTGGGTTTGTATGCTGGCCAACTTAATTTCAGCACACCTTTCTTTTATATATTAGTACTTGTTTCTTCTACTATTTATGTACAAGTTTTGTGTTTTACAGGATTACAGGAAATTAATTCCCTTTTTATCGGGGATTCTCTTTTTCTGCTAGTCGCCAGCCCCTGGCCTATTGAAGGTGGTCTTGGGGTAGTCACAGCACAGGCCCCGAGGACAGGTTATAACACTCAAAAGAGAAGAAAACAAAAATGAGTTACTCCAAACCTATGAAGAGAGGTCCGAGAAGTTATTCAGTGATCAATGGAGTTGGCGGGTCGAGTGCGGCACTGGAAAACTAGTCATCAGAAGTTTTTCCAAACAGAAAGAGGTCGCGTGCGAGGTTTCCATCCAAACCGGGGAAGGGGGTGCATTGCCTGCTGGACAAGGGTGAGTTGGCGGGTTTGGTGGGGGGGGGGAGGTGCAGTAGGGTCTGCCTGGGAAGTGGTGTGGGAGAATGGTTGGGCGTCGCAGGTGCTGGGTATAACAGGGAGGGATGGCGGCTTGCTAGATGTAGCAGGGAGGTCGGCCGGTGGCATGCGAGGTAAGAGGGACCTGTGAGATGTAAAGAAAGAGGCGAGGAGCGCACGATACAATGTAACAATCAGGGGGAGTGGGGAGGGTGACCAAGAATGGAAGAGGAGGGAAAGAAGGGTGTGGTGATATCGATGGATAGAAGAGAATAGGGAGGGTTAGGGGTGCCAGATCCGGCCGAGCAGGTGGTGTGGGAGTTAGTCTGATGGGAGGTGGAAAACTAGATGTGTCTGCTTGGGTTCGTGCGGACCAGGTGAGGAGGGGGATGAACATTAGAAATCTGAGGGAGAGTGAAAAAGAGGGAGGAAATCAAGAATAAAAAATAAACATAAAAGAAAGGATAATAATAAAAGGAAATAAAAAAAGAAATACTGAAAAATAAATGAAAATAAGAGAATAAAAAGAAAAGAAAAGAAGGAATAAAATAAAATAAAAATAAAGAGATGGGGAAATAAAAATACATTTAAACCTAAAAATAGAATATAACCTAAACTAAATAAAATAATACTAATACTAATACTAATGTAAAAACAACATTAATTATAATAAAATTTATTTTTACTCGATTATTTAATCATCCGCGCATCGGGAAGGTCGCGCGTTAAACTGGAAAAGCCACGCGGCTTCGCCTGTGACCTGTCTGCGTGTCAAGTGACATCAAGAAAAAACTTACTTATCAACGCCAAAGGTGAAAAAATCACATCGGTTTTGGCCCTCCCTTCAACAAAAAAATTAAAATAAATGAAAATAAAATTACGGGAAAAAAATAAAAAATTAAAAACATACCATAAACAATGCCTGAGTGTTACCTATAACATCCATTAAATTTTCTATGTAGTAACATTAATATTATTGTAATATAAATATTAATAGTAAATTGTTGTTCTGTGATACTCGACCTTGTATGTAATGCATGCTATCAAAAGAACATAGGATTATGTGTAACATAGAACAAATATAGTGTTGTGTGTATCGTAATCTAATCTATGTGTTTCATTTAGTTCATGATAATCTTGGTGTTGCGTGAAACACAAAACAAACATTGTGATTTTAATTAACACAAGATATGTTCTGTGTTGCGTGAAATGTATAATATTAAATTAATATGAGAAAAAAAATATTTCACAAAATCCCAAGGTTTTACATTCTACCCTACATAATGTTAATTTTTACCTCAAAAAATTTCATAGATATCAATGTTTAAATACATGAATGTTCATTTCATAGAAACCCATATCATAAAAATTAATTTCAAATCTTCCTTTTAAAAGGGAGTATTAGAAAAAATAAGGGTTACCCAAAAGTGACTCATAACTAGGTTTCCACATAAGATTACATAGCTATAATGTGAAATCATGGGCATGGAAGATAAATCTAACTATTAATTTCAGATGGAGAGTGATAGAGATCATTGTTAGTAGAATGTTGATATTCAAAAATAAATAACCCAAATAATGTTAATGGAGGTCATTGAGATCATCAAAAAATTTCACAGTTGGGATTTTTTTATTTTAATAACATCTTTCAAATTTTTTTGAATTCTAATGAGAATATATACTTACATGATTTCATTCAATTTATTAAGCACAATGTCACCCCTGAGATATGCCCTCATAATTTAACACTACATATCTTATTCCACAAAATGAAGGTGAATTTGATATTCCTGAATCATAAACACATCATGAGTTCCATAAATAGAATTGTTGGGAATCCCATATTTCCTTAGTTTACAGCACAATAAATGTTATAACATGTTATCCAACATGCATAAATCCTTATGTGGTGAGATGATACTTTAATATCTATAACCTCATAATAATTTTAACATAATACAATACATAAATGGTTAACCACATAACCCTTATGAAAATAAAAATTCCAAAAACATAAAAATAATGTCATTAAATTTCACAAAAATTCTTATCATTGATCCCTCGTGTATCATAATGTTTCTCTTGGTGGTCACATACCAAACCTATGAATAACTATATCATGTATTCTATTAAAACATGGAAATTATATGAAAATATATATGGAACAAATGAATTTTTTATTGTTCCATATATAATCAGATATATTTTTTATATTCAATAAGATTCATATACTCTATCTATGATAGTATAACCCACTTTTTCAAAAAGAACCATTAATCCGTTCCATGAAAATTAGTACCATCCAATTATTTTATTCATACCAAAAATAACATTATCAATAAAACATTATCTCACCATTTGGAAAACATTACAAGGTATATTTCCCTTAATATTGTGTTTCCCATGAATATCACCTTGCCATTATAAAACTATCCTAGCCTATTGATACCATTCTAAATATTCTTATAAATCATTTAAAAAAACAAAAATTGAAAAATCATTATATATTTCAAAATTCATTATTCATGTAAACGTATATAAAAAAACTTAAATTATTCCACTTTATCTATAATAAATTAACCACAATACATTATCCAATTACTTAATACCTCATTCCATTCACATTTCACCTTTTGTCTCATCATCAGAATAAATATAAATTTTATTTATACCACTTTCCTGATTCCCTTCTAGATATTTCCACTATGAACATAGATTTTCATAATTTCCATTCATTCCATATTTAAAGATTCAAATTGTTGATGATTTCATAGGGAGGTCATTATTATCATTCATTATGTTAAACAAACACTTCATTTTCCATTTTTAGTTGCATTCTTGGTGTATTTATTTACAAATTTCAAAACAATATTCTTTCCTCTTAGACATTCACATGGGTTATTCTTTCCACATTCTCAACACCAAGGAAACTAAATCATTTTTCTTCCATGGTCTCCATTAACTAAACTCTCTATGAACTCCTTCTTTCTCTTCATTTTTGGGTCTAGAAGTTGGTTATGTTATAAACATTTA
This sequence comes from Viscum album, assembly GCA_963277665.1. Lineage (NCBI taxonomy): Eukaryota > Viridiplantae > Streptophyta > Magnoliopsida > Santalales > Viscaceae > Viscum > Viscum album. The sequence goes on along the minus strand of OY728152.1, from coordinate 733,606,704 downwards.
ATAATATTCAATGAAAAAGTAATAGGAATGATCACAACATCCTTCACTCTAGTTATCATGTAATTTGACTTCTTATCATCAATTTTCCCATAAAAACATTTTACCAATGATCTCTCAATCTAACCATTGAAAAAAGGGGAAAATCATAGTTTGACCATAATTCATTATAGTGGAAAACCACATAATCATGAAAAATATCTTATAGGATGTCAAAATTGTTAAACCTTCATTTAAATGTTTGACTCCATATGATTATACATAGAGAAATACCTATACATATATATAGAAATATCCATAGGGGTCTCACTAATGTGTTATCATCCGAGTTTTTAATGGTTGAGTAATACTTTCCTTTGATACCAACTGTAGTGATCAATATTAACATGCATGGAAATTACATCATTTTAAATAACTATTCATGATATTACAAAAGTACATGTTTGAGGACCATAATTGACTGTTTTATTTTAAAAAATTGAAGATAAACAATCTTATTTGGTGATTGGTATTCAAAATATATCCAAATGATCATTACATTTAGAACACTTATAAAAACCTTTATTAATAAATCTGGAAAAGGAAACATAATAATGGGTGAGTTCAAATTCTTAGTAAGGATAAATAAAAGAGATATTAAAGCCTAAAATCAATATAATGGAATGAAACCATGATTCCAACACTGTAAATTTATACCATACATTTCAAAGAACATAAAAATGAATTATGGAATATTGATAATAAGTTCATTTGAAATGAATTATAAGGGATTCAAGAGAATGAATTAGGAAATCATAACATACGAATAAGAAATTGGATTATGGACAATACAAAAGCATAAAAATTATTTCCATAGTAGGTAAGGTTAAATACAAGGCTATTTTAGTGGAATGAGATAACTTACGAGGGCATATCCATAGTCATAGTTCACTCCCATGACTATCTTAGTTTTTAAGTTTATCATCAATGACCAAATTAGAACTTTCATACAAAACTAAATTCACTCCTATTTTATCCATTTCTATATCGTGAGATATAAACATTTACCCATTGCATTGGAGGGAGATACAGGTCCAAGATATCTAATAAGTTAATCATATATACATGTTCAATCTTAAGGTAAATAATTATGTCATAGCACATGAAATGAAAAAAGTGTCATCAACATGTCATTATAGAATATTCATTAAAAATGGACAAATTTCATAATCATTTCATTAATGTAAAACCTATGAAATTAAGTGGATTTCATAATAATATAACTGTAAATGAGAACTGGTTTTCATTAACATATATCATTTTAAAATGAAATGGGTTTCATAAACAACAGACCACAAAGACATACATTATTAAAAGAAATAATTTTAATTAAACCCCTGGATCATATCCCAAGTAAGATATGAGTATCAAAAAAATATTTCATCATGTAATGAAAAAAATTATGACATTTTTTAAACATATTTCTTGAGGAAATCAATATTTAATTTTAAATTTTTTTTAAAATATAAAAATATTAGATATCTATATTCACATAAAATAACATTGAAATATTATAACAGAATCATTAAATGTCATTGAAAATTTTTTTCCTTGAAAAATTATAAAGGAAGCATGAAATTCATTTAAAATTTTTTTCCCTTGTAAACATACAATGGAATCCTAAAAATCATTCAAACCACATTTTTAACATAAAATATTTTCTAAACCATTTTTCCTTCAAAGATTTTATAGGAATCTTGAAAAAATATTCAGAACATTTTTCCATAAAACTAATAATATATACCAGAAAATAATTTACAACACATTAAATACACAAATCATTTTTGAATAAGGAATAATTTGAAAAACACTTTATAGATATTGAATGTACAAAATATTATTAAGATAAATTTTAAAAAAATATAATTTAAACATTAAAATGAAAATTCAATGAAATGAAAATCATTGTGGTAGACAAATCCACAAGTGGACAACATTCTATTATCACGATAAAAACATTATAAAACTGACTCAATCTGAAAATGGCTAGAAAAGTAATTTTTAAAAACCATTTTTGTTAAAAAAGGAAAAATATTGGTAAAATTTATATTAAATATTAGGGGAGAAAAGTAAAATTGTTTGGAAAACATTTCTAGAAAACATGGTTTTATAAGATCTTAGGTTGCAGATCGAAGAGAGAGATAAAGTCATATTATTTAAAAAACATTTCTTAAATACCATATGTAATTAATATTGGGGAAATGTTACAAATACAATAAAATATCATAAATAACATATTGTTTAGAAACATCCTAATATTTTTTGTGATATGGATCCTAATAATTTAATATAGGATGTTTAATCACAAACAATCCCAATAACGATGAGATTATATTAATAAACTCTTACCACATCAATAACGTTGAATCATAATCCCCAATAAATATTGATATTAAAATAATATCAAACTATCATGAAAATAAGTATATTTATGATATAAAATATAAAATCAAGTAGACACACACTGTAAAAGAATATAGGTTCATAATATAATGTGTGTCTCAAAGAATAAAAATTGTGACAAAATTACTTTTCCGATTTCGTAACATTTTATAAATAAACTCCATTAAAAAGAGATCATAAAATGGATATTTAAATAGAAATTAAATTTATTATAAGATTCATATATAAATTCTTGTAATTTATACACATAATAGAAAAAACAAGTGCTGAATAATGAATAAGTCTTGCAGAAATGAAAGTTACACAAGAAAATCCCCATAGTATTTAAGTAACTTTTGAATTGTGAGATCCACAAAAGATTTAAATAAATTGAATTTTTTTATAACCCGAGATAAATATATTCATGATATAACATGTAATATAGAATTAGATACCTCAAAATAAGAATATGTGGTGAATGTAGCATATATCACCAGGAAATAAATGTGAGACGAGAAAACCCTTACCTTAAGTATGAACATTATCAAACATGTTCATACCTACTATATAATACATATAAGTTTATTATAAATATTCCAAAGGTAAATATACTTATATTCCATACCATATATCATTTTATTGTTACTTTGTATTACCCGTTTATTAATAATTTCATATTAATGTTACGTTTTGGGTGACAACTACTTTGTTTTTTGTATATGATTTCACTTTTTATTATTGAACATCTCACATAGATCATGATTTATTTATTTAAAAACTGTAAAACAATATTTAAATAAATTATATATCCATTATAAATGATTTTATAATATTATATAAAATAATTAAATATTAAGTGGAACACACCATTCCCAAAGATGGTATAATGTACGTACGCGTGAAAAATGAATCCATTTTCTCATTGTATTGAAATATTGAATGTAAATAAAATAAATAAACAAATATTATCATTATAGTAGAAGTATTATGTCCTATATATCAGTTAACTTCAATAAACCCATCCTTAATATATACCATGTAATTTTTGAATAAATTACATCACATTGAGGAGGTGGTAGTCTACATTTCCACAAATAAAGTAATCGTATTCCCAATAAATGTATAAAATTAATGAATGTGTTATATAATAATTAATTTAAGAACAGATAAATAAAAAATATCATACATATATATATATATATATCATATAAAAATTAGTATTCCAATCTTTCTTCCAAAACATGAAAGGTGCTAATGGTAAAACGAATAACATCGGTTCAGGAGGTTGTAGTCCACTATACACTTTAAATATGATTGAATATCTAGTTCTATGGAATTTTTTGAGAGTGTAGGTCGAAAAAAAGAAAAAAACATCTTAGTATATTGATAATATGAAGGTTATAATATAAGAAAGGAATAAGAATCATTGAGGGGTGGGTAATGAAATAAAACCAATGTTATTATGGAAGGATGTAAAATATTCTTTGGGTATCAAATTTTATTTTGCACAAAAGTTATTGATAGGTGTGAAGAAGTTAGGGGGTGAGTTTCATTTTATAGCAGAAGAGGTGTGGAATTATTGTAAATATAAAAAAGGAAAAATTATTTTTGAGGTATCCCTTACATATTTTATCTAAAAAATTTGTTCACATTCAACCCATGGGAGGATATAGTTGATATATGTCTAATAAATGGATTCTGGAATAGTTTATAGGTCATTTTATATTTTATATTAATGTTTAATCATAATGTAAACTAATTTTTCATTAATAATTGTAATTAATTTTAATTACATTCACTAATATTTTTGGTCAAAAACAAATTTTACATTAATTAGGACTCTAAATTAGGTAGATTCCAAAAATGGAATCCATTTTTCCAAAATTATTATAGTTGAATTTTAATAAGTAAAATTTAAATTATGCAAAAATAAGTGATAGGAAATCAGGGTTTTAATGTAAAAAATTCAAAATTTTGAATTGTTTTTTATACAATTTTAATGTGAAAATGATTACAATGACCTAAATTGGATTTATTATTGTATAATTAAACTAAATTAACTTTAAAAATTTAAAAAATAATTTATCTATATAATTAAATTGTTTTTATAAGAATTTTCCAATTAAAACATGGTGTTTTCAGTAATCATTAATGAATTAAACATCTCAAAGAATTACAAAAAATCTACCAAATGGTAAATTTCATATTCAACATTCAAAAAAAAAATATTTTCTAAAATAAAAAATTTAAAAATTTCAAAATAAATTAATATATGTTCACTATTTAAATTCTGTGAAATTACCTTTCAGAAAAATACATATTTTTAACCATAAAATTAGATTTATTAATATCTTGTCGCTATCAAATATATTGTCTTAGTGTGAAAGAATTTGATTGAACATATAATATAATTATTTTATTAAAAAACATCATCAATAGTTCTTTGTTTAATTTATTATCATAAAATTGGGTTTGAACAGAGAAAAATAGTTTTCCTTGAAACATAATATAATTATTTTTAGAGAGTTCTTACATTCATTTCTAACAAATTGATAAAAAGTATTCATTATATATACATGAGTAAATTATATTTTCATAATTTAGTTAATATTATTTGAGACTTTCATTCAAATATATAGGTGGTAAATATAATATTAACATAATAACAATATTAATAGTGTATTTTATTTCTGGAAAATTGATCCTTGGGTTTATCCCTAGCTATTAAATTCACCCATCATCTTTTTAAAAAAAATAAAAAATAGTGTTTCCTTTACCCAAAGCTAATCTAAAATTTTATGGAAGTGCATGCATAATATGGTGTTGCATCAAACACAATAAAAAACTTAGTTCATTCTTATAATACATGCTCTAATGTGTTTTTCATGAAATGAAAAATATTCAAATAAATTGAGAAATAAAAAATTTCACAAAAAGCTAATGGTATTAATTTATTCATTGGGCTCTATGTTAAATAAATTAAATCATTTTAAATCATTTTTACATATAACCACTTTTATTTATAAAACAAAAATTTGATATATAAGTTTAATTAATGTACTATCTTTTTTAAAAAAATATCCCGGTGTTTTATGATGATGTTCTATATTTTCTTAAGGAGTAATATCATATAAAATATTAATGAATACTATTTAATCCTTATAAAATAATAATAATAATAATAATAATATAATTATAAAATATGTTTCAAAGCTCAAAAAAGTGCATTGCTTTATAAGCAATATTTTTACAAGAGATGAAAAACATGAGATTTATAATGATCTTACTGAGAATAAATGAAATTACTTCAATGATTCCATATATCTAGATAAAATAAATAACAAATACCCCATTATTATAAATATAATCATCCAAACTAGTAGCCTTAAGATATAAATGACTAAGTAAAAACTATAATAAATCTCCTAAAATAAATTAAACACATATTCAATATACTATTAAAAATATGTTTCTTCTATAATGATTACATAATAGAGGATGATATGTGATGTAACATTATCAGATTATGTTATACCATGTTATTGAAGGGATTTAGAGGGGTAAAAACCCTATTAAATGTAACATAATAGAAATAGAAATCATATTTAAACATAACATCTATCTATATATTTATATTTAAAATTATAAAAAAGCTAATATGATATATCTTACACATAATGATATGGCTCTATCCAATCATCACATTATCTAGATTATGATCACAATGGATCTACTAAGGGTCTCTCTCTTAGGATACCCATATATTGTCGTAATCTTCTAAAGATGTGGGAGGATATGTCCAAAACAACACTTTGGTAGAACCATTATTTTAAATATAGAAGAGAAATATGATATTCATTATTTCATCCTTGATGAGTTTTAACAATCGAAGAAACCATATGATGACTAAACCAAATATATAGACCTCTAATATCAATAAAAATTATTTATTCCTAAATTTATATGTTTTAAAACATTCAAATATAACAAATTTGACAACTCCTTTATATTTTTTGGTCAAACCATTATATTTAATGTTTATCATTAAACATTCTTGTTTTTAAAAAAACAATCATTATTATATTATAATTATAGACAAAAAATGTTGATATAATCTAAATGTGGACGAGATCTATTCTTGTCTATTATTATGATAAACTAGAATACCAGGGAAGATCAATCATGGATAATTATGTCTTAGGTTTAATGATTAACCCCTTAAGTTCACTTTTACATCAATATTTAACATGGAATTAAACCTCATAGACTTTTTAAACATTCACCTTAATCCATTAATATATAAAAACATTTGTAACAATATTCAAATCTCTTTTAATAAAAATATCATCCATTTTCATAACATGCTACATGAATTGAAAAAAATTAAAAAAAATTATCTACATTTTCATCCTAATATCATCCAAAACAATTTTTGTATCTACCATATATATCAAAGTTCACATCAATAGGAATTGTAACCACATAGGCCGTTGTAGTATGATAAATAAATATTAATTCTTGAGTTCATCAATGTACAAAAAAGGGACCCCCCTTTAAATGATTCAATGTATATAGAATAATATTTATCAAGCACTTGTATGTCTATACATGTTTCCAGTTGATATAAAATATAAAATTATGCATTATCATATAATTCTTTTTTCTATGACATCATGTTACAATGGGACACAAGGTTTGTAAATAATATATATCCAACAAACATGTTATTGAATCTTCATGTATAGACTTGAATGTTGATGAATAATTTACATGTCCTTCATATATGTGATTTAAAACATCATATACCAATTAAAATATTGATAATCACATCACATATAACTTATTTATTGATTCCCATAATCATCTTCATTTTATTATAATCGATGTAATGAAGGTCAATGTCATCATACGAGAGGAATAATGTTCTTTCATAATCCTAAAATTATATATTGATCCAGAAAAAAACAACAACCCAATTAAATATTTCTAATAGTGGATTTAATTATAGTGTTATTAGAGTATGCTTTTATTCTTGAATAGAATCAGTTATGGATAACTAAAGGTCATAATTGTAGTGGAAAATTTTTATTACACATTATGTAATATATTCAATCAATGTCAATGAATGATAAGGTGGATATTTTATTTTTTTAACATGATACATATTATATTATTAGAACCATTTATTTTTAAAAATTAAACCATCGGTATTTGTAATTTTATAACAAGTATCCAAATCCTTGAGCTCGGTACACAAACTCCTCTACACTAAGACACATAATGTTTTAATGTTGATAACTTCTATTTACTACATTAATATCTTTCTATGCTCATCATAATCAATATTATTGGGAATTTTTAATCAAAATATTACTTTAACATATTTTGATAACCATTCTATCTTTTTCATTGTTATTTAAAAAATCATAACAAGAACTTTAAGGGAAACAATCACTAGGTTATGGTAACTAAATCAGACTCCTAACCTTTTCTTTATTGACATAATTGAAAGCTCCTTTTCGATATAATTATTAATAAAATTTACTTTTACTAGTTTAATATTTTATTGGTTATAATTTGTATTTGGTAAGTTCAAATATACTACCAATATCCACCTAGAAACAATATTATCTATAGAAGATTTTAATACAAAAAAGACCAATCTTTTTCAATAAGAAGTAAAAATTACATATTCTTAGTTGGAATAACTAAAAAATATCCATTGTATCAAATATTGTAATCTACTATGTTAGAATAAATATCTAGGAATAGGAATTTTTTATTTAAAAAATTCCATTAAACATGGTGGGAACTCTTCCCTTAAAATTTTAAAAAAACATCATCGTTAAAATCCGTAATTCTAGGTAAAAATATATTTATCATTATATTATCTTCAAAAAATGATTTTTAGTTTGGTGAATCATAATCTTTGTATATGATATTAGTTTGTTTTAAAAATATAATTTTTAAAATATATAATCTCTTATAAAATATGATATATGAGTTAAAAATAAACATCCATTTTTCGATACATATGATTTTTATATATTCCTCAATATTCAACTTTATGATTTATAAACCCTTATCTCAAAATTTTGAATAATAAATATAAGTTCTATCAATTTTAACAATGATTCATAACTCATATTAATTTACACCTTCTGAAAAATATACATTTTTAGAATATACCCTTAGGAATCATAGAGTTAGTTTATTCAAAACTAACATCATTAATAGACTGTAATTGAATTTTCTAAAACTACATGAGACTATTTTTTCAATTTTAACTCATATTTTCTTATTACTCGCATTTAGACATCCTTTTTTAGTTTCAATAATTTTTTAAACCGAGAACCTGAAGAAAAATTATAGGAAATTCCCATTGTTTTACTAATTACCCTATAATATTTACCCACATGGATTATCAATCCATCGCCAAAAAATAGACATCATATGTCCAGATAAATTATGCATTATTGTTTTTATAAATCACAACAAAAATTCATTAAACTAATTCTTATTATTGATAAATCTATGTGATAATTACGTGATGAATTACAAAGAACGAAAAATCCCTAAAAATATCTATTATATCTAAGTTATAAAAATACTCAATACTATTGTATACATGATTATAGACTAATGTAACTTTGATCATATATAATATAATTCATTTTAATTTATTTTTATAATCATCTATGCCTCTCGTAATATCTATATCAACTTGTTAATAAACATGAACATTTAGTTTATTAGTTCTGTATTTCTACATCATATATTATTTTAGTTGTATACTTTAGAACAATTCATATCATTATATACAGCTGTATGTTTACTGATTTCAATAATCATACGATTTCCCAAAAATTAATTTAATAACATGATTTATAATGATTATGATTCCATATTATCTATGATAGAATTTTTTATTCGATGAGTATCATTAATAAAAATTGATTAATAAGGAATTTTATTAAATGTTCTCCCAATAAAATGAAGCGACAATTTTTTAATACTATTCTAAACTATAGTTTAGTATGATCCATATCTCACAAATAAATTATTTTAAATTATAATTCATCTCACCACTTATATATTTTGGAACATCATTATTCCCTTCATATCATATATGACTATTGGATTTTAGATTTGAAAAAACATTTTTCAATCTATTATATAGGTAAACTATAATGACTGGTGTTTTCCATGTAATTTTTTTATATGAGAATTTTACGAGACTGTAAAAAATGATGGCGCTTGATTTCGATGACCATTGTGCTCGGAATGAATTTCTGAAATTTTATTCAGGTACGTTCAGTAAACGTGTGAGTGGGTTTTTGTATCTTTTGAACCAGTGCTCGGAATTGAAACCTGAGGACACTGTTGAAATTGTAGCATTGATATTTGATTAAAGAGACCATCACCTCGAACACAGTAGGTTGAGGGTTGAAGATGGTTTTATCTACCCATCGGTGGAAAATAAAAGAACAATTTGAAATAAAAATAAACTAACTTTATTTTAATTTAAGTTTTTAATTCTTTTTAATTCTCAGTGGGGACCACCTGATCTCTTCAAACCCTTTATTTTTAATTGTTCCAAATCCAAAACATTTAATAACTTTACTAAAATAAGTCATTAATCCTATTAATTAATTACGAGGCTCTTTATCACCTAGTTTGGACTCTTGGTGGAGGATCCTGTTGGAGGAAACCCCCTATATAGGAAGAACTCATATCCATAGATGAATTTCTCCAATGAATAACTCCATACAAGGATCTGGAATGAGAAACATCTTCAAGGATGACGAACTTACATCCATCCATCCTTCTCCTCATCAACTTCAATGAATAATTGAGGTAGGGATTATTGCTTTTTTATACCCTATTCCCATTCTTTGAGTTCTTCTCGATTCAAGAACAAATATGCATCTTACTACCATTTTAACACGGAGAATGCTTGCCAAACGAACATGGCCCGACCTCACCGCAACCCTTGTGGATTTTGGTGTTCTTCATGGCTTGTTTTCGGGTGGATTAATTTCTAATCGTGGTGGTATTGAACCAATGGTGACATCCTGAGATGTGTACGAGAGTATATGGAATGATGAACAAGCCACTAATGTGCGCTCGGGGACCTGAGGAACGTCACCAGCAATCGGTGTCGGCAACCGATGCTAGAAGGGCTCGGGAGCAGTGGTCAGCACTGTTCATGGCCACGACGGCGGTGGTGGCATGACCACATCACCAGAGAAGGGAAGCGGCCCGTCGGCCGTGATAGAGAAATGGCAGCGGAAAATGCCTGGATGTCCGTATCAAGGTGGTGGCAGCATGCGTCCACGCCTATGGGTGTGCAGGGGTTGTGGGAGGAGGTCACGATGTTGAAGGAGGGGCGGCCGGCAATCTGCCGGCCACCGGTGGTGGGGTGTCATGTGACCGCGCCACACAGGTGGACTGGCTGTCCCGCCAGCCGAGGAGACGTGCGGGGCCCCGGGGCCCACATTCCAGCTGTCGGTGCTACATGGCACTAGCCGATCGGTCACTCAACTCGAACGACCCAGCTGTTCGAGGTACCCAGGAGGCGCCTCTCCCTTTGGTGGCGGCTAAGGCAGACCCCATCAAGGGGATACCTAGCCATGGGCCACAGTGGGCTACGCCAGTGGGCCGGGTCACCCAGGTAGGCTGGGCCAGACCCAACAGGCTGGGTTGGACCCAAGGCCGAACCCAGTTCGGACCGGTATCAGACCAGCTTCGACCCCTTTTCACTCTTTTGGCAGTAAAATGACCTACAAGCGTACGTTTGACGAACCATCTATGGTGCCAGAATCCTTGGATCGAGACTGTCCACTTGGATACCCCATATGAGTTTTGGATAATGTTGGGGTATGGTTGTTTAGGATCAAAATCGAATCCAACAGTGCCCTTGGGACTAAAAGGCCAATAACTTATAGACCGGGTGTCCGATTGATGCTCTGTCTATTGCGTTGTGACCGCTTCAACATGGCATTAATTTTGGATACATCATCATTGGACATCATGGAAGATGGAGTATCGACCTATGGCATGAGGTGTGAACCATCCTAGAATAAAGCAAGCTTAGTGCAGGACCCCTTTGACTGACTATAACATGAGAAACGGATCCTGTGCAGGTATGTGCCTTTGGACCCTATGTGGGTCTATGCTTTGGAATCCTACGTGGTTCTGTGTTCTAGTATCCCACTATGATCCACTCTAGTAATCCACATGGGACTACTCTAGGATCTTACATGGGTATGATTTACTAGGATCCTACATGGGTAAGATGATTTAGGATCCTATGTTGGTCTGCCTCTCAACAGAGTAAGATGATCTAGTAGTAACATCTAATCATCTTTACTACCATACCTATGTTATACATCTTATGATATGAGTCGGTTTCATTACGGTAATCTTCTGTGAGATGATTCATTTGTGGTATTTTTCAGTGAGATTTTACATATGTGGTACTACATTTGAGGTACTCACCTTCGTGGTATACCATCCATCGTGGAACAGTTGAGCGTTAGGCTTTGAGTTGGGACCTGTGTTTCCCCATGCTTGAGATGAGAATACTCGACAACATAGGTATTTGTATGGGCATATATTGTAGTAGGGTTGTTAGTTTTTTTAATGCCTTGTGGTTTATCCTTTTTGTATTTAGTGATACATTCTAGGGTCTCGAGGTCCCTATTGAGTATAGTTATACTCACCCCTAAAAGGGCTATGCCGGCACCTTGTTGTCTTTGGTTCAAACGACAGACAATGCTGACTGAGGATGGGAGTACCAGGACTAGAGGTAGCTCAGAGGTGGACATTAGAAGAGGCATACTAAAGAGATGACTGTTCGAGATCTATAATACCCTTCAGGAAGGATCCTTGGCGGGTGATCACATGAGCTATTTTCAGTTTACTTGTACTTTCCAGTTTTACTTGTTCTTTTCAGTTGGGATTGTTTTCTGGCCCCCTTTAATTTCTATACACACTATGTTATGTTATAGGTAACTTTTTTCTTGTATCATATATTGATCTTAGTTGTGTGTGTTTACAGGTCATAATTGCAATGCCTTCCAAATTTTCGTGAATACGCCCTTTGGTTCTATTCCCGAGCCCCTAGAATATGGAAGGCAGGCTTGGGGTAGTCACGAAATAGGCCTAAAGGGATGGGTTTTGTAAAATTGGTATCAGAGGAGGAAATTATACCATTTAACATTGGACTCTAATATTTTAACGGTAATAACGTTTTGTGTTATGAGTGGGGTAATCAGTTTTGGGAATCCAGTTTTTGTGTGGCGGCCAACATTTCCATACACTAAGGACCCCAACTTCTGATTTTTGACTCAGTGAACGAAAACACTGATTTTGTATGTGTTTTGAAAAATATTCATTGTGACCTCTTTGAGTTATCTCACTAGGTATAACTTATTGACCGTGGATCACCCGTTTCATTTTAGGATGTCTCCCCATAGATAGCCATCTAGGGTTCTCGGAAGAGTATGCGGTTACAACCCACCGAGTGATGAGGCTTCAGTCTAGGATCTTTATTAGAAGAGGCACTAGTAGAGGCACCAATGGTACCATTACCCGTTGGGACACATATGCCACTATCTCCACTAGCTGAGGGTTCATGCCTATTGAGCACGATGCACAAGTTCTAGCTCCTGAGGCCACACAGGTTTAGGGGTGAGACAGACCCACAGGCCGCTGAGGATTTTCTAGAGGTCGTGGTGAGAGTATTCTGACTATTAAGAACACCAGTTGATCTCATCGTGATCCTTGCCGACAGTCTTCTATAGGCAGCTGTAGGTAGATGGTGGAGCATGATGCTCCTGGTTCATGACAAGTTGACATTTCTGTGGGCAGACTTTGAGAGCCCGTTTCGGGCAGTTATTTTCCCAGTGACCCTTCGCGCAGTGTGCATACATGAGCTTTTGCATCTGCTACAAGGCATTATGACTATGTCTGAGTACCCAGCGAGGTTTACTGACATTTCACACTACTCCAAAGATATTGTCCGGGACTCATTCTTCACATCCTGATCCATCGAGCAGGGGATCAGGTTGGAGATCACGACATCGATGATTTCTATTAGTATCTTGACGCAGGTGGGGTTGTTATAGAGAGCCCTCATAGTGAACTGTTTTCTAGATAAGAATTCACCAGTAGTAAGACCCACCACCGAGCACCAAATAATATATTCTTTTGTATCTGTAAATAGACAGATTCCATAGAGGTCCATGAAGACCAGACCTACTTGTGGATTACCGTAAGATTTGGGATCGGTTGTGCGGGGAATGCAAGAACGTTCCAGCCATGCGAGGAGTAAGAGGTGTTACGCATGTGGAATTTAGGGTAACATACCTCGTGACTACCTGACCCACCATAATAATAAACGATAGACAGTTGAATGACATCTCAGGAAGAGATAGAGGTTCAACTGAGGAGGTCCATAGGGAGAAGGCAGACGTGAAATAGGAGTTGGCCTTGTAGATGATGGTGGGCAAAAATTCGAGGAGTTATTGCCACCACAACCAGGTGGTCCATCCTGACCATAGGGAGTAGGTGGATAAGGGTGAGATCAGCTCCAGGCAGCTGAGGCCTACAACCATGATGATCCAAAGAAGATACATGGTACGATCTATATCTTCTCCACCTTAGTTGCAGTACTTATAGACATAGGTACAATCATTATTTTATTTACACAACCCTCGTTCGGAGCTTAGAAATTCCAGTAGAGCCATTGGATCGATCCTTGTCGCTAGATACTCTTATGGGAGAGGAATCGACAATTACACAATTGTTACAGCAGTGTGATCTTATTTTAGGAGGTGAGAGCTTTGACTTGGATCTTCTAGTATCAGCACCAAGGCCTTATGACGTCATATGAGTTATGGATTGGTTATCTATAGTCCATGCCCTGATCAACTCCCTTAAGAAAAAAGAGAAGTGTATCTACAATGATGGGACTAGTTTTACCTTAATCGGTGAGAAGGGAGCCTTTTTAGCACAAGATGGACTTACACAGATCAGGGCTCAGCTGATCACTCATCAGTTAGCCAACCTTACCCTAAAGGCGGTTGATGTGGAGAGTCTCATATATCATGTAGTGGTGGACCAGTACACAGATTTCGTCCCTGATGATGTTCTGGGTCTACCTCCTCACAAAGAGGTGGACATTTACATTGAATTGTACCCCGAAAAGACACCGATATCTACCCCTACGTATCGGATGGATCCCACAGAGCTTCGTGAGCTGTGGGTATAGCAGGAATACTTACAAAGGAAGGTGTTCATCCAGCTCAGTGTTTCTCCTTAGGCAGCCCTGTTTTTGTTTTCCAAGAAGGCAGATGTGAGCTTGAGACTTTGTTTTTACTATCGGCACCATTGCCTGGTGACTGTGATGAACAAGTACCCACTCCTAAGGATTGATGACCTCTTTGATCAGTTGAAGGGAGCATAACAGTTCTCGAAGAGAGACCTCAAATCAGTCTATCACCAGCTCAGAGTACAAGATGAGGATGTGGAAAAGATAGATTTTAGATGTCGGTATGAACATTATGAGTTTTTTTCATGTCATTCGGCATGACCAACACTCCAGTAGTTTTCAGGGGACTTATAAACAAGATCCTCCATCCATAACTTGAACGATTTATAGTAGTATTCATCAACAACATTATGATCTACTTGGATAATAAGGAAGATAATTCCTATCATTTGAAGGTAGTTCAGGACAAATTTGAAGAGCACCAATATTAGGGTAATCTCTCAATGTGATAGTTCTAGATCCGAGTGGTTCACTTTTAGGGAATGTCATCACAGATTATGGAGTAGAGGTGGATCCAATGATGATTGAGGTGGTACTTGCTGGGGATCCACCAAGGAGTGTGATGAAGGTATGAAGTTTCCTAGTTTTGGTTAGATACTACTGGATATTTTCTCTAGATTTCTCCAAAGTTGCAGCACCTTTATCAGCGTTGATGAATATGGGGAAAACCTTTCGTGTCGTCGGAGATATTACAGCGGAGTTTTATGAAGTTGAAGCAGAGGCTGACTAGTGCCACCATCATGAGGCTACTATAGGAGTGCAATAAGTACATAGTCTAATGTGATGAATCCGAGACCAGGCTTGGATGTTTCCAGATGTAAGAGCGAGCAATTATCACATATAGTTCTCGACAGTGGAGAAAACATGAGAAGAACTATGCTACCCATGACTTTGAGTTAGCAGTGGTGGTCTTCACCATGAAGATGTGGAAACATTATCTGATGGGAAAGAATTTTATTGTCTACGCTAATCACCAGATTCTTAGGTTTATCTTTTCCTAGAAGGACCTGAACCCGAGATAGTGGTGTTGGCTTTAGTTCCACCTGGACAATGACTTTGAGATACTTTATACTCTTGGGAAGGGGAACATTGTAGCAGACACACTCTGTAGTAGATATAGTATAGAGCTGTAGGCTGAGGTGACGAAGCAGCTGGCCGCCTTGCAGATATCCTTTATGGAAGGATATGGATTATCTTTTCATCATTATCTTACAGTCACACCCCCACTACTTCAGTTATTTAGGGAGTCACAACGTGGGGATAATGACTGTGTAGTTTGATGTTCTTAGATGGATACAGGATAGGCACCTGAAGGTTTTTTTAAGTTGGGGAGAATGAAAACATTATCAGAGGACATACCATGGTATGAGTGTCGCTTCAGGAGGAAGTGTTAAGAGCATTCAACACATCCCCTCTAGCGGTACATCCAGGAGTGGAGAAGATATACCGGGACATCTGACTATAGCACTGGTGGTTGGGAATGAAGAAAGTAGTAACAGAGTTTGTCTCTCAGTGACTCACTTTTCAGCTATTGAAGGGGGAGAATCAGGTACCAGCTGACCTAGTTCAGACTTTAGAGGTCCCAGAGTTGTTGTGGGACAGTATATCCATGGACTTCGTTACAGGACTTCCACGTACATGCACAGGTCTTGATTCTATCTAGGTGATTTTCGAGAAACTCGCCAAGTCGTCCCACTTCTTGCTGATCAGAGTACAAGATTTAGTAGGGAGCTTGGGACAACACTATATGCAGGAAATTGTGTGGCTACATGGATTACCCTCGATAATTGTCTCCGATCGTGATGCACGTTTCACTTCCCATCTATAAAAGTGGTTATAGGAGGCTTTTGGGATGCAACTTCATTTGAGCACCACCTTCCATCCTCAAATGGTTGGCCAGACTGAGCAGACCATTCTGACCCTCGAGGTCATGTTTCATGATGGTTACCTTGACTTCGGTCGTAGCTAGGAGGATCACTTTCGTTTGGTAGAGTTTGTATACAACAACAGCTATCACTCCACCATTGCGATGACACCATTCATGGTTCTATATGGCTGTCCTTTCAGATCTCTTTTGTGTTGTACTGGCCCATGGAAATCAGCAATCGTGGGACCATATATGGTACAAGATACCAAAGAGAAGGTGCAGATCATCCAAGAGAGGATGAAGACTATACATAACAAGCAGAAGTCTTATGTCGACAGGTGATGGAGACCTCTGGAGTTCGAGGATGGTGACCATATCATTCTATAGTTCTCACCCCTAAGAAGGTTTGCGGAGATTTTTTCGGGGTGACAAGTTATCTCTAAGGTTCATCAGACCCTTCCAGGTCCTCAGTAGAGTTGGCGAGGTGGCTTACCATTTAGCATATCCATCTCAGTTGTACCAGGTGTAGGACGTTTTCCATGTATCCCAGTTGAGGAGATGTATGCACGACCCGTCTAATTTCTTTGCTTGGGGGAAGCATAACATCGATGATGGGGTGAAATTTACAGAGGTTCTAGTAGATATTGATGTTCGACAGGAGCAGGTCCTTCATGGGAGTTTGACACCTTTGTGGCTTTAAGGGATGCAAATCCCTGAGGTGGTGAGAATTTAATGACCTGGATTTTCCATGTAATTGTTTTTAATTATATGGGAATTTTAAGAGTTTGTGAAAATTGACGGTGAATGATTCTGAGGCCTGGTGTTCCCGTAATGAATTTCTAAACTTTTTTCAGCTACGTTTGGTTAACGCATGAGTGGGTTTTAGTATCTTTTGTATTAGTTCACAGAATTGAATCCCGAGGACACTATTGAACTTGTAGTGCCGAAATTCGCTTAAGTAGACCATCACCTCAACCATTGTAGGTCGAGGGTGGAAGTTGGTTTTTGTTACCCATTAGTGGAAAATAATAAAATGTGGGAAAAAAATAAACTAACTATATTTTTATTTACGTTTTCAATTCTATTGAATTCTCAGTGCAGACTACCCGATATCTTCAACCCCTTTCATTTTAATTGTTCCAACTCTCTAACAATTAATGACTTCAATAAATGAAGCCATTAAACCAATCAATTAAGGGGGATATTCTCCATCACATGGTTTGGGCTCTTGGTGGAGAATCTTGTGGGAGGTAAGCCCCCATAGAGGAAGAACTATTCTCCATCGACGTTTTTCTCCAACGATGAACTCCGTCAAAGGATCTCCCACAAGGAACACCTTCAAGGATGAAGAAAATAATTCCTTCCTTCCCTCTCCTCACCGACTTCAACAAATCATTGAGGAAGGGATTGTTTCTTTGGTATACCCATACCCATTTTTTTCATTATTCTCAATTCAAAAACATCCATGTCAATTGCTACTTTCTTAACTTGGAGAGTGTGAGAAAAACTAACATGGCCTGGCCTCTTTGCAATCCTTGTGGATTTTTGTGTTATTCACAACATGTTTTCTAGTTAAGAAATTTCCATATGTGGTGGTCATGAACCGATGGAGACATCCCAATATGAGTGTGGGAGTCTATGGAATGAACAATGGGCCATTGGGGCATGCCCACTGACCTGAGGAATGTCGTCGGAAACTGGTGTAGGAGACTGGTGCTGGAAGGGATTGGGAGTGGTGGCCGACACTATAGCCAGCTGCGATAACAGCGGAGGCATGACCGCACCGCTGGAGAAGGACTGCGACCCGTCGGTTTCATTAGAGCAAGGGCAGAGGTCGTCTCTCGATCATCCATGTGAAGGGGGTGGTGGCGCCCGTCCATGCTGCTAGGTGTGTAAGGGACCATAGCACGGGGCCACAACGGTGAAGGAAGGGTGGCCTAATCACTGCCGGACATCCATGGTGGTAGGGCGCGCGACCGCGCTATGCAGTTGGGCTAGTCGTCCAGCCAGGCGGGGTGTCGGGCCAGACCTCGGGTCCCGTCTGCCAGCTGCCTCTACCATGTGGCGTTGGCCAGTCAACAACCCAACTCCAACGACCCAGCCATTTGAGGTACCCATGGGGTGCCTCCCCTTTTGGTGGCGACTAGGGTGGACCCCACCGCTGGGCCACCCAGCTGCGGGCCATAGTGGGCCACCTACCAGGCCGGGCCGTGCCGGTGAGCTGGGTCAATTCATCCTTGGGCTGGATCGGAGTCGGACAGGGTCGACCATAACCATGTTGGGTCGGCCCATGCCAGGTTGGGCCAGGCCGATCTGACCATGTCGGACTGGACCCGGACGAACTTCAACCCCTCTTCACTCTTTCTGCTGTAACCTGACCTACATGTGTCCATTTGACAAACCGTCTGTGGTGGCAGAAACCGTTAATTGAGATGGTCATTTTGGTACACCCAACATTATTTTTGGATTATGTTGGGGGTATGGATGTGTTGGATCGAACACGAATCCAACCAGGCCCTCGATACTAAAAGGCCAATAACCTATAGACCGGGTGTCCGATTATCGCACAACCTATTTCATGGGACCCCTTTTACATCGTGGTCCTTTGGGATACTTCTTCATGGGACATCGTGGAATTTGGAGTATCAACCAGTGGCATGAGGTCATACCATCCCATAATCAAGCGAGCATAGGGAAGAAACCCTATGACTCGCTGTAACATGTGAAAGGGAACCTATGTGGTTGTGTACTGTTGGATCCTTCGTGGGTCTATGCTTTGGGATCCTACGTGGGTCTACTTTCTATTATTCCACTTGGATCCGCACTAGGAATCCACATGAGACTACTCTAGGATCCTACGTGGGTATGCTGTATTAGGCTCTTACGTGGGTTTGATGATTTGGGTTCATTCGTGGGTCTGCCTTCCAACAGAGTATGATGATTCAATAGTTAAATCTAATCATCTTTACTACCATACCTATGTTATACTTGGTGTGATTTGAGTCCTTATCTTTTTTGTACCCTTATGTGTGATGATTCCTTTGTGGTATTTTTCTTGTGTGGAATTACCAATGTGGTACTACATTTTTGGTACTCACCTTCGTGGTATTCTTTCCTTTGTGAAGAAGTTGAGCTTTGGGCTTTGAGTTGGGCCCTGTGATTCCCCATGATTGAGATGAGTATACTCGACAACTATGGTATATGTATTGGAATATACCTAAGTAAGGTTTACAATAGTTTCAATGCTTCTTGTTTTACCCTTTTTTGATTTTGGGATAGCTTTGAGGGTCTCGGGGTCCCTACTGATTATCATTATACTCACCCCTGCACGGGTTATGCCCGCACCTTTTTGTGTTTGGGGAAGACTAAAGACAATGGTGACTGAGGAAGAGAGTACCAGGACTAGAGGTAGCTCTATGGTTGAAATTAGATGAGGCGAACAATAGAGATTACTATTCGAGAGCTGTAGCTACCCTTTAGTTAGGAACCTTGGTAGGTTATCACATGAGATGTTTTTAGTTTAATTGTACATTCTAGTTTTTCATGTTCTTTTTTGTTCGGCTTGTATTCTGGCCGCCATTACATAATTTAGACACCTTTTTACATTATAGGTTACTTTATGCTTGTATCATAGTTTGTGAATAGTGGTGTGAGTTTACAGGTTATAAAGGCATTGCCTTTTTGATTTTAGAGAATACACCTTTTGGTGCTAGTCGTCATTCCCTGGCTTATGGGAGGCTGGCTTGGGTAGTCACGGCATGGGCCCTAAGGGATGGGTCGTGACATAAACTCAACACTATTCATTTTTTATCTATCTCATGGGTTTCTAATCTAGGAGAATCCCAATGAAACCCCATTAAATTAGGAAAATAACTCTTAGGGTCACCACATTACTTTTTCACATTCAAAATATAATATAGGGGAACAATGCACTGGCGGAACCAACCCGATGGGATAATAATTATCTTGAGTAGTTATTTATTAAAAGGAAAATAAAAAAAATCTATTTTAAAATTTGTTTCCATTAATACAGATGATAAATGATAATTGGTCTGGGGACTAATCCCCACGACTAGAGTCCCACACCCTAGACCAACATCCACCCTAGCTGCTTGTGGGTTGATATCACATAACATTTAAAATCATATTAAATATCATCATCTTATCTCTTGTGCTAAAATTACATGTTTTAATCATTATTTGATTTATATTCCCAATTCCTTCTTCCAAATCAATATGATCATAACATATTAATTTGTGACACCTTAAACTACTCAATGAATAAGTTACTAACCAAAATTAAAATGAAACTATATTTATACATATCTAAATTATTCCCCCTGAAAAGTAACCAAAACAGATTTCAATTAATGTATAATACTCACATAAAATCAATATTCCCCTTATGAGTATGCCTAGTGTTATGTGTCTCCAACCACCAATATTTATTGACAATGTATAACACTATAGGACGATGAGCAGTCTGAATCAAAGTTCTTAAAATAATTGTTATTTTCATAAGAGATAACTCAATTAAATCTTAATTTCAAGACAATAAATTTATAAACAAATATAAAATATTTATGTCAATAACATAACCTCACACAAGGAAATGTCAAGTTAGAATAATACAAATCCAATTATTAGATTTATCCTATAAATCATTAAATATTGGTATTATTATTTTTAGAACTAGTTTGAAAAAATTTAAAATAAATCATTCACAATAATTCATAATATTATGGTGATATTTAAAAACACTAATAATGGGACAATAATAAAAATATAAATATTTCAATAATTTAATCGTTACATAAGAATTCATGATTATTTTATAAATTTATAATATTTTAATCCCTATGTAATGTTGGAACACATAAAAATGAGTGATTAATGTTTATAAAATATAAAATATTAGTAATTTTGATTACATGGATTTAATGTGAACTCGTTAATATTATAAAATATATGATATTTTATGATAACTATTTTTTCACTCAATAATATATATTTCATATTTTTTGTAAAATGAAATTAAAAAAATAAATACAACATATATTATATTATTTAAAACATTGATCTTATCATCATTTAAAAACACTTTTGAATTCTCCAAATAGTTTTAAACAATGGACCTAATAAATAAATATATATATATTTCTAAAAATTTTAAAAATTAATATGAATTCTTATATATTTTACTTTATTTTAATTTATAAAATTTTATATATTATTATACTTTGTAAATATTATTTAATCTCAGATCACATATGACAAATAAAAATGGTCCAATTTAAACACATAATTATATTTGTCCAGGGACTATCTAGCTCATGATTTTGAAGTATATTAACAATTTTAACATATATATATATATATATATATATATTCCAGACATTTATTTTAGGAATCCTTCATAATAATTTATTGTATGTAATTTTGATAAATATTTTATGAAATAGTGAATATATAAATATTATTTATAAGAAAACTCAATATTATATTTTTATTCATGGTCATAGCATGAAAATGAGTGTTTCAACAAGTTGTTACTTTGTAGAATCCATTTCAAGATGGCCTTCAAGGTTGTATTTTTGTGGTGGAATTTTATTAGATTAAAATTGATTGAATTGAAAATGTTTTCCATTATCCTTCTATTTGACCCACCTATTAAATGTTTCTTCATCCATATAATATCACCAAATAATTTGAAATAATCCCAAATATTTTATATTTCATTTCATATATCCGGGTTTAATAATAACTATAGGATAATATTTAGGTATTTTAGGAAAATAAATTGAGATGAACCATATTATAATGATCATGATACATGGACAATTAGCCTATAATAATTATAATATATTTTCTGTGATTTTAGTTTGATTCTCTAAATGACCATTTTTTTGAAGAAAATGACAATGTCTCATACCATTTATGTGACTATAACCAATTATTTGATATCTAAATTGTGATAATAGAATATCAAAACACCGAAAAACAATTTTTCTATTGAACATTCCATGGTACTAGAAAAAATCATTTTAAGGGTTTCAATATTTCTTTGTAATCAATCCAACATTGATAGAATCTTCTCTAAAAATATAAAAGTTTTTTATAGGGATGAAACTCATCTTATACAAAATATAAGACAACACTAAAGCTGATTAAATTTATAATATATCAATACATTTAGATTGAATAATATAACATTCATAGAATCATGTAACTTACACCAATTGACCTGAGGTTGTGTAAATATCACATGAGGTCGATTGAAATAAAAACAAATAAGAAAAAGTAATACCACCTAAATAGGTGTCTATGGATAGTGGGAAACGTCCAATGATTGATAAGGATCTATCTCAAAACCATGAATTTCTAGAATGATTACATTAAATGTATTATATGAATGAGAGATTGATTATTTAATTCTTCAAATTATTAAACCATTAAACATTGATACATGATTATAGAACATAATAAATAAGCCACTATGATCCTCTAAAAATAGACAATGAATTTATTCAAATGTTTCTTAAATGTTAGAATTTAAAAAAAATTCATAACTCATTTTCATCATTTAATTCAGCTCTAATATTAAAGGTCAATTTTTAAAAATTATTTTTTTAAAACAAACTTTTTCATCTTAATCTAATGATATGTAAAAATTCATTGTAGTATTTAGATAAGGATTAGATTTATTATCATAAGTTACCATGTCATAGAATAAAAATATTAATGGTCCTCCAAAACGTAGTAGATTACACTACATCGCATTGAACACTATGATATAGAAAAGTGTTGTCTAAAGCATGATTATTTGTTTTATCCCTTGAGTTAAAATTTTCAGTAGAAATGTGATAAGATTAAATTATATTATTGTTTTAAAATTTTATATGTTCATTATGTCTCATTAGTTTTACTATTAAAATATGAGTTGAAAATATATGATTCTATATCTTAATTTACTACCGGATCCCATGTTAATGATTATATTTTTAAATATAATGTCCACTCTACCATTCAAATAAATATGTAAAAATCTTACCTGTTATATATTATGTGAGATTATCACGTGAATTTTATCTGCAACATTATTGTGACTAATTATATATATAAATTTACCACTATCTCTGTCATCTACAGTTATCTATAGATTTTATCTATCAATTGTACCATGAAATGTTATCTTTATACATATACCACTAATTCTATTATGTGATGTTCTATATGGATTTTTTTGTATTAATAACACTATTTAATGATATTTTAACACTTTTTATCTTCCTTCATTGATGAAACATGTGGTTATTTTTGAAATATGTAATCATTCTCCATAGATAGTACAAATAATAGTTGTATTAATAAGAGTTAATTTATTGCCTCATTCAACCCTAATGGTGCAAGGTTATTTTGTTTTATTTTAATGTGGTAAAATTTCATTAAGTTTCATCTCTTATAGGTATTGAATGATATTAGTTATATTATTATCTATGTAACGTTACTTTCCATTTCATTCGTATAATATATTTATTTATCATACTTATTGTACTTTTAAATATATTAATTTGTGTAATAATGTCACATGTATCCACTAAATGAAACTCACATCATGTTAATTGATAGAATTGGAGAAATAATTCTATATCTTATTACTCCCTACATAGTCAAATGGTTTGAGTTTCCATGTACATAGTTAATTATTTTGTTAATAGATCCATACAGATACTCTTAAGATGATGCTTGAGAAATAAAATGTCAAATAAGTTTATAGGGGATGAGGGTTCCTTTGGAGTTCATTTTTGGAGTGATTACCATAATATTTTAATCTTAAATTCTTGGATATGTAAATAGTATGATTTTATATTTATTAATTATTTAAATTATAGAGTGATATGTGTTCTTTTTATTTAAATTATAACAATGTAATGTTATATTTCATTATTTTAACTAAAATAATTATTTTATATATCTAGTTGTCTACAGGATTGTTATTTATATATAGGTTTTATATTTGGGATATTCATAATTTATGGGTGTTCCATGAATTAGATTTGGTAGAAATATGGAATGTTCTAATTTTGACACTATCCAAATGGGCATAGGAAAAATCCAAAAGGTATTAAAGACCTTAACATAGGTACTATTTTCTCTAAAAATAAAAGGATGTAAAGGTGGCAAGAAGTCACAAATTCTATAACCTTTCAATGTACATGCAGTTGAATGACCTTAATAAGTTCATGTGAATTTTCATTCACAACACATATCCTTCTATAAGATCTTATAGAGACCATTTAAAATGCCCTCATTATTATTGAGATCAAGCAGTGGATACTAGATGAGTTCATCCGGATCATGCGACATATCAATTGAAAAATCCTAACAAGAAATCCAAAAATCCATGTAAAATTAAGAAATAAAATCCAAATTTTGTGAGACTCTTGTACCTTTAATCTTTAGGTGAATCACCTATATAGTCTGCAAGACACCACTAAATCACTCGCAACAAGCCCAACATGTCTAGAAAAATCCCACCGGCATTCCACCTTCATCAGATGAAGGGTTTCAAACATGTCTATTTGGTCATGAGCTTCTTGTTGTGACACCAAATACAAGCATAAGGACTTCCAAAAAAGTTCATTCATGTCACCACAAGAACATTTCTTGGTCACACGTTGAATCATCAATGGAGAGAGTGATTGTCTTCAACAGGACTCATAAAAACATGCAATATTCCTAGTCTTTTTGAAACAAATAATGATTAACGTTGGAAAATGATGATAAATTTATGAGATGGGTGGATATGATGATATTATTCCATTGGAGTGATGTGACCATGTTGATAATCATTAATTGTGTTATCCCCCCTAACAAGACAACATGACCTCATAAAGCCCCCCCAGATAAAATGCACATTTGTCTCACATAATGACTGATGAAAAGAATCTCAGATCACACAAAATTATTTCTATTGGTGCCTTGATCTCATAATATCCCCTATATATTTCATCAATAAATTTTCAAATAACCTCGGAATTTCCAACAGATTAGGAAATATCCTTTTATTATCCAAAATCTTAAAAATGGGGAATTTAATGGATGGTCTTGTGGTCACTAAAAAGTATGCTCCACCAATGGTGGGATTTTACAATGTGTGTGAGACCAAAGCACTCCACCAACTCCATCGTAGATCTACGTAATATGGACCGAGAAAAGAAAAACCTAATTGTGCGGAAAGTCCAATAAATTCCCCAACCTTGCATGAAAAAAATGCATCCTTGGATCTACACACCAGTATAATAAATAATCAAAACCAGCATCTCGAAGCTTCTAGTCATGTGATCACAAGGTCTCATTAAAGGTATAAATATGGAGAATAACCTAGATGATCATGTAAAATCTATGGTAACTTCTTCTGATCACTCATATATCATGAAAAGGAGGTATGATGGGTTAGGAGGCTATCTAGAATATTTGATGAACCACGAGATACCAAAACAAGTAAAACCTGAAAAAATATAAGGTGAATATGCAATACAAAATTTAATGAAGGATAAAAATGAGGAAATTATTTGAATAACATATTCAATGATTCTAAAATTCTTTTCATGACTGAAAAAGACATAACAGATTAGGTGAAAACAATTGGGAATGTATTCCATGTCATGAAACATACCATTGACATAAAATTTGGATCATTTTATATCCTTAGGACACATAAAAAAATATGACCTCAGAGAATTCCACATGAGTCTCGCAAAGGCGAACAAGCTCACCATACAAATTATGTGATGTCCTCTAGACATGAATCCTCAAAAATGAGGTGACACCTATGTGTGTTTTCTGGGTATCGTGAAGTTTTCTTGGAATACCAGTCAGACCGCATGGAACCCTTTAAGCATGTCCACTAGGTATCATGATGGAACTAGGACATGCCAACATAGTTCATGAAACATCCTCCTGGAATTTTAGTCCTTGTTATGTGAAACCCTATAGTAATGTTAGTTGAGATCATGAAATAGGCTCTAGGATTATTTAATTAGGTCTATATTTTTCCCCCAAACAAGTCATCCCTAATCAGGTGATGGTCCTTTGTCATGACATTTACATTATGTGATTCCCGTTTTACAAGTCAACTAGATCACGTGATTGAATTTTTTCACATAAAAACATAACATGTAATTTCTAAACACCCTCTGATGTGCTAGGAATACAATCAAGGCATGTTAGGGAGACAATAAAGAAGGTTAGTTAGGAATAAATTACATGTCAAGAAGGAATTTCATGGCATGATAACCTTGTCCACCTACTATATTAGGAAATATATAGTGTGTAAGACCCATTCAAGTTTTACTAAAATTACTCTAAATCCTAGAATAACAAGGATATGTAAGATAACATCCCATGTCCTGAGATCAAATAGATATCAAATTTAGTGTATGTTTGGCAATGTCTCCAACACAGTAACAATAAAGACCCAATATATCCCATGGGAAGATCATTTTAACACTTCCATGAGTGGAGTAAGGAATTGAATGAACTATGAAAATTCCTATTCAATTCATAACTAGGATATGTAGGATTCCTTCCTATGTTACAAGATCAAATGGGTATCCAACTAAGTGTAAGTTCCTCCATTTGTCCGGCATTCCAACCATCATGAAACTATATCTCCTAGAGCCTGATCATCATTACATATCGACTATCATATTGAGAAGTAAACTAAACATGGATGGCATTTATTTCATCCAAAACCAGGATATAGAGGATGAATTACTAAGGCTCTAGCTATATGATAGTCAACCAAAAAGTTTTCCTAGAATCTAAGGCCACCATCCATATACAGTGATACTAATTACATGATATCCCTTATTTCCAACACCTATTATAGTTCACTTGGGAATAAGAATTTGAAATGATCAAATCATTTTCATTATAAATAAATAATAGTAAGGGAGGCCTTAGTGTGTAATATTAGATCAGTGGCATGATATAAATACCCCCTTATAAAGGTATATACATTGAAAAAATTACCCAGGGTGTGATTGAACTACAATACCATTGATCTATACCAAACCAAAGATATATAGGACACCACTCTAAGGTTCAAGCTGAGTGTCTAGTGCACATTCCCCCAATGCATTTCCTTTCTTTCTGACATTAAACTAGATGGGTTTAATAGAAAATGTGGTTTTTTATGCCTGTTATAAAAAAAGATACATAGGGATACCCATAATGAATGAATCTCATAATCAAAATATTAACTCCCTCCTAGGATAACAACAAGAATCAGAAATCCTGGTTATGCCACTTCAACATATATGAAATCACATTCTATTGGGAAATAAATTATGAACATTAGAAATATACATGTGTATTAACCAAAAAGATCCCTAAATATATATATATATATAAGTATTAAACTTATGATCATTTTGTTTGGGTAATGAGTCTCATATCGAGATAATAATGTGATTTTAGAACATATATTAAATCTATAAGAGGGTCATGGAGTAGGAAAAATTCCCCCGCCCAAAGGTTATGAGGATCCTGACCTCCCATACTCTTGATTATTCAAATTTCCTATGTTCTATAAGGTATGAAACATAAATTGACCACCTTCCATTGGAAATTAGGTCCATTCCCAGTAATGGATTTGGAAAACCATGGGAGTTTTTATTTAATATGGACATAAATGAAAAAAATTTCTTGATGGATGGAAAAAGATATAAACCCCTCCCCCCACATTCAAAAAATCTTCTCAATACAACTACACATTTCTGAGGATGAAAATTGATAAACCGGAATGAAAAACATTTAACTAAGAAATATCCTTCAAAAGATAAAAAGAATAGAATACTCAGTTCTATTTCAATCATTTATTTCACACAACATGGGTGATCTCTATCAACATGTATCTAATTATATCAAAAATGGTAGGCGCTTTGTGAATGTCTTAATTAAAAAATTATTGATTTATAAAATTTCAAATCATGTTTCATGCATATCATAAAAAAAGAGAATCATTATGGAATCATAAAGCTAATACTATGTAAACAAAAGTATTTGAAAATAATACTATAATTACTTTGACTAGTCGATAGGAGAAGAATGATTGGATCATGAATAAAAGACAAAATATGTGACCCATGGATATCAAATTAATCACATATCATGCATGAAATGATGAAATGATCAATTCCATTATTCCATGTTGCATTGATGAATATAGAGAGTATTATCAAAAATAACTCATGATCTATGTAATTACTTCATAAAATTACTCTTCTAGAAAATAAGTTTTGGTAGCAACCCTCATGGGACTCAGAATAATCTCACAATCATAACATCTTCTATATTAAGTGAAAATTAAAATTTTCAAGAAATAAAATTGATATGTAATTTTACCATCCTTTGAGGTTATTGATGATGGAATACAAAGTTTAAACTAACCAGTGTATATAATCCAAATAAAGATATAGTAAATCATGTGGCACTTGTTTCCATAGTCGAGCACATCAAAATATTTTCCCTAGAGCCCGATAATAAGAAACATCAGTATATGATGAAGGTGGATCAAGTATTTTGTTATGGACCCTTTCCATTTAAGGGTCCCCTGACGAGGGATACTATCAACCACCATCTCTAGTGCAATCCCATCACCTAATGAGGGTTCTACCTAACACATTTCCACCTCTAAACACCATTCATAGGAAACAAGGAAGAAATATTGGGCACATATTGCTGTGTTTAATCATGAATGGGATCATATACCCACTCCCATTGATGATGTATACTGAATATTCATTTTTTGACCACTAATCATTATCATATCTCTCTTCACTCAGAATAATTTTTCTAGAATATTTATACTAGAAGAAAAATAGATGAACATATTCATACCGCCATTCTTGAAGTCTATTTACATATTCTAGTGGAATAAGGAGGAAATAATTAGGCTCATATCCTCATATCAATCAATGATATATTCTAGTATAATGTGGAAAATGAAAATATATCAGATTATATTTTTGTGCACAATTTTCCAATGTTTCATTACATCATAGAAATGGCTGATGAACTCCATCACTGTATTTGGGAATTTTTACAGATACATATACTGGTGTATATTCTTATTCTTACAATTAGGTTAGCATAATACTCTAATCAATGTGAACAAGTTGTTACTATAGATAAATATCACATTATTTATAACATATATAATGGATGTTGGAACATTTTTCTAAAGTGAATGGAAGTAGACCAATATCTTATTCTTATTCCAATTGGGGATAAAATTGTGAGAGAAACACATGCCTCAAGACAGGGGGATATTTCCATTGAAAAGCACTGGTGACACATTCAAGAACCATGGATTCAGCCCATATCCTCATTCTATATAGGGAACACCAAGTGAGATTGGAACATACCTTCAGAAAGACTCGTATTCCTATTAAAGTAGATGATAAAAAACTCTAATGTCTTGGTACTAGGCTCATATACATGTTTTGGATGGACACACCATGTAAGAGTGGAGAAAGACTTGTAACAAACTCATATTCCTATTATTTAATCTACCAGGAATTTTCTAATAGATCAAAGATGCAAAGAACTTACTCTAACATTCACCATTGAATTACTACACAAGAATCATTTATGACCATATGGGAGGATACTAATATCTATAATATCATTCTGGAAGTCCATCTACATATTCATATAGATAATTAATATTCAGACTAGACTCATATTACGATTTTAAATGGGGATTTTGTTGTTAGTGGAAAGCAAAAGTGATTTTGTAGTGTTGAAATTGTTTTAAATTTCTTCTGAATTTTAAAGTTAATGAGTTTAAATTTTTAATATTACATATATGGTTTATATTGGACAAAAAATGTGTCATTGGTGGGTTTAACTATCAAATTGATTATAACAATGATTTGAGGAAGAGGCAATGCCATAGAAAATATTATTTGAGTTTGGTTGGAATTTATGAATGAGTTTGAAAAAGAATAAGAACAATGAAAAATAATTTTTATTTTTCATGAGGAATTTACGTTTCATTAGTATAAGATTTATTCTAGGCCATGTATATTATTAGGGGTTTCATTAAAAAATTATCCACATACAGGTAAACCATAATCCAAATCAACACATTTCCATATATGGGACCCCATATGGATGACTACGGCTAAGGCAGCTAGATGGGCCAAGAAAGGGGGTAGCATAATGCATGTATGTGATCGTATGGGAGGTTCATGAGAGATGGTAAGCTAGAGAGTGGGGTAGCAAGGAGGTGGGGGAGGATGATATCATGGGGTGGTTCCATCACATGTATTTTTCTTAGTAATGATTTTTTAAGGGTTTATGCAGCATCATGTTTTATATATGAGTAAAAAGTTATCAGAGAATTTTGAGGTGGGATTTCCCTAAATTAACCAAAACCATTTGATCACCTATTTGATTTATCCTGGTTGTTGATCATCTCTATAATCTCTCCAACTATGAGAACAGTTTGATGAATTTCACAAGCCATCCATTCATGTAGTGGAAATCATATTCTCTATCAATCTTCATCTAAGAGTCATGTTCCTAAATGCTTTATTAAAAAGTTGATAGATTCTCAATATGAATATTCCAACATTGTTTGAGTAATAAGATAAATCAAAGATGATAAAAAATATGATGAAATTTCAATTACATCATAAAATTATGATAAAAGTGAAGAAATTAAGTGTACATAAAATGATAGATAATTTTCTGATGACGGTTATCACTCATGGAGTGGGAAGTAAATGAACATGATGAGTAATGTGATAACCCAAGATTCTAAATGGTTTTATGATGACATAATCAGCTAATAAATATAATTTGGATGGTTTATTTTATATATTTATTGATTTTGAGAGGATATATATCATGTTATGTTGAGGATTCGTAAATCACACAAGTTCACAAAAGAATCTGTGAAAAATTATTCATGTGGTGGATAAGTAATTCTATGGGAAACCATTAGGTGCCTAGCACACTAGTGTTACTTTACAAAGAGCAGTGATCAAGGGAGAAACTATGATAATGTGTTTCTATTGTTAATATATCATTTAGTAGTTTTGGGAACAAGTGTTAGGAAAAACTATAATGTGTATACTTACATGTCATATCTTGAAGAATGTCTTTCACACATAACAAACAATACCCATTTGGGTTTTTGCACAAAAAAGATGAAGGTAGAAAATCCCATATACTAGAGTTATTTATTTTTATGAAGACATTACTATGTTTATTTTATTAGTTAGTGTTCATTTTAAAAGTGTAGTAAATAAGAAATGTTGATGAATATTATTCCTAGAATAAAGAGAGTTTCTACATTATATAATAATTTCTAGAAGTGTCTGCAATGTGAGTAAATTTGGAGATAAATAGTCTATGTGAATTGTGGGTGAGAGAAGTTTAAAATGTTTTTTTCTGAGGATATATATATATAAAAATATTAATGAATTATGTTTAATTTACTGTTTTGAGTTATTAAAATATGTATACACATGAAATTATACGTTAATGTTTGTGTGATGTTTGTTCCATGTGTATTATTTCCCAAAATGATATTGTTATGAAGTATATTATTTACGAGATTAATTTTTGAATAATTTCATGTGAAATTTGATTTGCCTGATTAGTGTGTATGGATTTGAGACTATAGCTTGGTTGTATTACTATTGGAGATTCATAAGAATTTTTAATCTGAGTTATCTATGTTATGTGAGGCTAGGTTTTCAGTATAAGAATGAATTCATTCCCAATAAATGTTGTACTAAGACAACTGGTTATATTCAGTGATCAGAGTTGTTTGAGAAAGTCCATAATCAAAGAAAAGGAACATGAAATTGTACATGAGCCTCTGAAATCTAAAAATCTCTTGAAGGAAGATAATAAGATCATCCTATTAGTGGGCCAGATCTGGTATGACTGAGGAATTTGAAGAATTTTTGGTTACTATGAATTAGTGGAATAATCTACTGGGGTTATATAGATATTTTGAGGGATTTTGGTGACACTGTGGAATATATTATAAAGATCATATGGTGGGACCCATGATTCTCTTGTGTTGGTGTAAATATGTGTTCTCAATTGGGACTATAGAGATTAACATTATGGGGCACAATATTAAATGGAATTGGACTTTCCATGTTATAACCATCATTATATAGTATAAAATATATAACTAGGGGTGATAACCATTTATATTCTTCATTGAATAAAGGATCCACCCATCCTAATACACAAGCAAAAACATGCAGTTTGTGGGGCTCAATATTAAATGGAATTGGAATTTCCTTATTATAACCATCTATAAATAGTGAAAAATATATAACTATGGGTAATAACCATTTACATTCTTCATTTCATATAGGATCCCCTTCTATCCTATATCACATATATCACACTGTGTGTTGTGTTTATATTTACATTCTTCATTTCATAAAGGTTCCCCTCATCCTAATAGGTAATATAGTATTGAACGAGATTATGAAAATAAAGGAATTTTATGTATGAAAATGACACCTGATGCACCCCATTGTTTGACCGTACAATCCATTGGCCACTATGATTATTTTCCAATAAAAATTCAGCTATGACTTGATCTACTATACTTATCAAGTTGTTTTTAACAAAAAAAATATAAATTTACCATTTTAGTTTAATGAAAATTCACAAGAGCTTCATATGGAAAGGTCTGTCATGTCTTCTGATGCTTGAAATGATGAAGTTTCAGTCAAGACTCAGATATTAAAGGAATAAGATAGTGGAAAATAAATTTAAGAGTAGTTCAAAGATAAAATAAAATTATATAGTACTTTAAGGAACTCATAGTCCAGTTTTTTAAGTGAAATATTTTGGTTATAATTCTAATCAATCATCTTTGTGCTGTGATGATAATATGATTAAAATCAGAAACCATAGAAAGAAAATTCTCAAAGAATTGGTCACTGTATGGTAAATAATTTCAAGGTACTTTGGGATGAAAAATTACAACAAGAAGAAGAGGATAATGATATGGAAGAAGAAATAGCCAAATGATTCAAATTAGCCCACACTCACTAAAAATTAATGAAAGCAATGGATAAAACAATATTTCATTACAATGAAATACAATTTTGGAATATTGAGAATTTGTAAATTAATATTAATGAGAAATGTATTTTTGAAAATTTTTTTGTAAAAAATTTCTTGTACTTTGAAAACTACATACTACATCTATTAGTGTTAAAGAGGACTAGTTGAATGATAGTTCAAGAAGAATTCTCTAGCATGAAAATTTGTTACAAAAGTAAAAAAAAATTCATGAAGAAGAGATTCAAAAATGAAGATTCAATTAGAAGAAAGCATGAAATATGTTGAATATGAGTATATTTCACACAACATAATGTGTCTTGAAATAGAAGTGAAAATGAGTAATATAGAGGTTACACAAGCAATGATTTCTCAATGTTCTGAGAAAATAAGTATTCCAAACATTCATTTGATAAAATACCTATTAATGAAAATATAGAATCTAGTGGAAAAAGATAAGAAGATTATCCAAGGAAAAGTCTACTACATAATCTTTAAAAATGATGATACTTTTTGCTTGATAAATATTTTTATACTAATTTTTATTTGATCACTAGCGAAGATTTAAATTTTAAATATATATAAACATGGGTAAAAATAATTATTCTTCCCCAATGAAACCTTAAATTAATAAATTTTCAACCCATAAGTTTCAAAATTTCATACATTGTCATAACATAATACAGAAGAAGATGTCATGATTTATTTTCTACTATTGGTTATCATAGAAGTTTGGGAATTAATGAATTAATTATTGGAACAATATCTCATTGTATAAAACTACGATATTCAAATAGTTATATGGAGAAAAGATGATGCATATTAAAAATGTACACAAAAACAGTAAAATTCATAGAAAGAGAAGCAGTTTATCAAGAATAGATGTTATTACTTTGAATGGTTCTATGATTATTGCAACATAAGTGGTCATTGTTATGATAAGTGATGGTATGTACCAATAATTCATAAATAATCTGTTGATGCTAATAGAACACCAAAAAAGTGAATCTGGTAAAAGATGAATATGACACATCCACCTTGGGTTGTGATCAATAGAAGAAGGTTGTTAAAAACTAAAACTAATAATTTTTTAAAGAAAGATACGAAGCATGTCTCACAAATGAAAATTTGTTTCTATTGTGGTATTAATGGTCACATAATGGACCATTTACAATTATCTATAAACAACCGTACTAAAGATATCAATATGTAATTAATTAATGAATTGGTCTAGAAGAGAAATAAAAATACTGATTTAGTGAAAGAAAGAACTAATGATGAATCCAAAAAATATTCCTAATATAGGTAGCATATTGAATTATAATATAATCTGTTATAGGTGAAACATATATGTTAATTCTTGTAAAAGTTATTTGACATAGAAATTTCATCTAGAAAAATTCATGAGAAGGATGGGAAAGAGTATTTATCATCATCTGTTTGGAAAAAGAGCTCTACATAGAAAGTGAATCTATTCATGTTTCTATTTTTTTTTCATATGGACTGAATAGTTGGAATATGTAAGAATGTTAGAACAATAACAGAAATTTGAAACATATTTTCTAACAAATTTGAAGAATTCCTTTTCATCTGAGAAGATTGTTGGGTTTCGATGAAACTCTTAGCCATGTCTCTCTAAAATAGTAGCATTGATGAACCTCCTTATTACCATATATATTGTGATTCTCTTTCATGAAGTGAATTGATGGTGAATCATATATTTAGGGGAGACCTAAACATATAAACTTTGTGAATATATTATATCTATAAATATGTCCATCATGGATGATTATTCGAATCTTGTTTCCTCTTTGAAACATTTATAATAATATCAGAATACCCATGGAAGTTATTCTTGATGAAATTAAATCAGGAAAAAGAATGTTTTTAGTAAATATCTTGAGGGGGAGAATAGATGATCAATGATAAGGTATTTTTATATCAATTGACACCATTTGAATATTATAAGATCTGGTGTGGTATGAACCTGATATATCTAAAATCAATATTTTTGGAAATTGAAACTTGTCATAATTTATGTATAATGATTACATATCTATTTTTAAGATAATTATTTATCAACTCTATAAGGAATAGATTTATTACATGAATAAAAATAGGAAAATTAATATAAAAGCGGAAACACATTCATCCCATTTATTGTTTTAATCTGTTTTGTGAGATGTATGATAGGGATTAGGTGAAAATATATTTATAAATTCCTAAAATGTTGATTTAGTGTTGGGTATAAGATATTGACATGTTATCGAGAACTTCGATATTAAATTTGGTCACTATTTTTTACTACAAAAATTATTTCTCATGTAGACTTATATTTGAATTATTTTAGCTCATTTCATTCTTAGTAATGATTCCATCCTTCTAAGAAGTAATTATAACATTATGTGTTAGAAGGGATTAAAATATTCATAGAATTTGAATTTTGGAAATGATAATTTCATCACATTATTATACTTTTGGATTTATTTTCAATAAGGGGTATATGATATCATTAAATATTAAAAATTGGGTATGGAAAAAAATATGTTGGGGGATACTAGAGGGGACAATTTTTTTGTTAATATTGAAATTATTTATAACTTCCTGAGAATATGAAAGGTCAATGAGTTTTAATTTTGATAATTTTATGGCTTGTTTGTATATCACGTATCATGTGTCTTCAGTGGGTTTAATTAACACATTGTTTACAACAATGATTTGAATAATATGTAGATCTATGATAAATATTATATTAATATGGTTGGAATTTAAATATGGATTTTAAACAAGAATAATATCAATGGAAAATGAGGGTTATTTTATTTATGATTTTATGTTTTCTTTGTATATGTTTTCTATTGGTCTTTGAATATTGATGGGGTATTTATTAGAATATTATCCACAAACAAGGAGACCATAAACCAAATAAACTCCTTGCCTTATGTTCAACTCTAGAGGGTCGGCCATTGCTAAAGAATCTATTTGGGACAATCATAGATGTGGTATAGTGAATGCATGGGTTTGTATAGGGGGTTCATGAGTGGTGGTGATCTATTATGAACGGTAGGAAGACGATGGAGGAAGACCATATAATGGGGTGGTTCCTGCACTTTGGGTTTTAATGGTAACCATTTCTAAAGAGTTGATTGGGAATCTTTTGTTATTAATGATTCATGAGGTACGACCCCTATTTGATATGGGAATCGATGGAAATATTTTGAACTATTCAATCACCTAATTGATAAATCTTGGCCATTGATCATCTCACTTATTTCCTCAATCATGAGATCTGTTCGATAATTTTGTTGAGTAATCGAATCAAGATCTATATTCCGTATTCTCTATATAGCTTCATCAGAGTATCATGTTCATCAAAGCTATATTACAAAGTTGATAGAAGTTCAATCCAAATCATCCAAGCATTATTCCACTGATATTATAAATCTATGATAATAGAAATATGATTCAATTTCATTTCCATCAAAGTACTAATATAAAATTGAATAAATTAAGTGTATTGAAAATGTGAAATCATGTTTTGATGATGGTGATCACTTGTAGAGAATGCAGTGAATGAAGGAGATTATTAATGTGATAGCTCATGATTCTAGGAGGTAATGTGATGATGTGTGCTACCTATAAATACCTAAGGGAATGTTCATTTTTTGAGTATGTTGTTTTTATAGGATCTTTTTTAAGTGAGTTCAAGATTATGTGAATCACTATGGTTCAATATCTATTCTATGTATCATCATTTACCCAAATAAAGGGAATTTATTTCATGGTAACCTATACCTTCCTAGAAAAGTAGTGTTTCTTCATGTAGAGTAATCTTCCATGAAGAAACTAAGATAACATGTTTCTCCAATGTGTATATATACATGCATTTTCAAGAAAAAGGTTTAGGAAAATGTTATAGTGTATACTTAGTCTTCATGTATACACATCAAATTGTACATTCATGATTGAGTGACGTTTGTGAATGTGTGCTGTTTCTCAAAATGAGATAGACATGCAGTGTATTATTTACAGAAATGATGTTTACAGAAGTGAACATGATATTTATGTTCATTGATTTGTTTGTAGAAATTTGTGACTAAGGTCGAGGAAGTATTACTTTCAGTTTTTCAAAAGAATTTTATTTCATGTTTTCAGTGTTCTGTGATGTTGTGTCTTTAACATAATAATGAGTTTTTTCCATAGAAATGATGTACTGTTATAAATGATTATATAATCTGATCGAAGTTATTTGAAAATGTCATTCATCAATTTAATGGAACATGAAATTGTACCCAAGCCATTTTTATCACACAAGCACATTGAGACTGATTATAATATCATCCTATCAGTGGACCAAATCATGTGTGACTCAAGATTGTAATGACTTCAGTGGGGCTATGAAGCATTAAAAGTATCTAGCAGGATTTTGTATATTGTTGGTGGGATGCTGGTATCACATTAGGATTTTATATAAATATGCTCGTGTAGGACTCATGAGTCACTAGTATAGGTATAAACATTTGTTCTCTTGTTTGACTATAGAGAAGAACATTGTGGGAATCAATATTAAATTGAATGGGACATTCCCTATTGTAACCTTGTATATATGGTGAAAATTATGTAACCATGGGTTATAATTGATTAAATTAAGGACATAAGTCTTAGTACCGATCCTTGTAAAAATATTGTGTGTTGTGTTTCCATTTACATTCTGTATTGTATACAATATCAACTCATCCAAATAGGTAAAAACTATTTGATTGGGTTTATGTAAAGAATGTAATTTAGTTAAAATTATCCACCCCTAATTCGCCACCCTCTCAGTGTGACACATGATCAATTTTATAGTCTGGTCAGAGTGGAGAATGCCTCTAGGATAGGCTCACATTCTTGTTGAAAGGGACTCGTGGCATATTCCAAATTCTCCTGATTGGGCTTATATACCGATTTTATTGAGGATCACTAAGAGATGGTAGAAAAATCATCAGGGCTAGCTCATATTCCTACCAATAATAGAGAATCTTATTTTAATATTTTATAAGCATCTCAGTTGCATGCTAATACTCTAGTAGTGCTGAACAATAATCAACAAATTCTGACAGCATTTATATAGTAGGATCATATCACTATTCAATCTTAATATTTTAGTAGGAATATTTTATCCATGATGCAGAACAATGGTTATATAAGGCCCCAGCCTTAAACCTTACTTAATCTTGGGTTATTAAAATATTACACATTGAGGATCTTTTCAGGTTTAGATTTTTAGAGAATTAGATCATGAAACTTGCATTACATACCACATTTAAACAAAGTGGTTACATAAAAGAGAGTATTCATTCTTCCCATCAAAGTAAACATATTGAAAATAAAACATGGATTCTTTCTTGACACACCCCTGACACTATCGTCACATCATGTACCTTTCCATTGACCTGTGAAAAACATTTCAAAAACATGGGATGAGCATAAAAAGCTCAGTAAGGGTTATAAAAATATGGAAAGGAATCATGAGTTCATATATACATAAGAATGAAATCATACTTCACCTATAAAACAATGGCACTTTAACATACCTCATCAAACCATGAATAAATCATAGAAATCATAAGACATAAAGGTAACTTGAGGCATTCATAACATTCTTAGATAGGGTGTAACCTTCTTGGTTACGTTTGGAATACCCATCACAGTATATTCCCTAAATCTCTTTGGGGAAACCTTAACATTTCACTCATTCACGTTACCCAATGCATTGGAGAGCTATATCGGGCTCACACGCCCTTAGTTTATCATGGAACCACCCGTTTTCATAACAATGCCCAAGAACCATAACATAAACGTATCACATAAAAAATGCATAAAAGAAACAAAACATTTCCACATTTCAATCACAATATAACATTTTATTATTTTGAAATAATGAATTAATAAAAAATGAAACCATTTCCAAAACCATTTAAAACATTTAATAAGGAGAATTTTGAATCAAAGTGTCCCATACCACCTTGAAGCTTTTAACATTTTAAACCATTAATATCCATATAAATAAATCCTTAAAACCATTTTGAAAACTTGGATATTAATAAGAAGAAGTCATTAAAACATTTAAAGCGATATTTTGGTCAAAGGGTTTTTACCAAAATTAGAGAAACTTGAATACAATAATTGAGGAATAACATTTAATCAGAACATTATAATATCATGAGAATAAATGGATTCATGATATAATATTCCAAAGGACAGTATATACACCATATAAGAGTGAATTGGTGCATAACAACAATGAAGTCTCAATAGGGATGTAAATTGTGATGAAATCCCTTATAAGGAAGGTATCCTTAAATTATGGATAAATCAATATCAAAATTATGTGTGACAAATATAAATACACCCAATATAATTGGATATTAAGTGTAAAACAATAAAAGGTCATTCACACATATTCAAAGGATGACATATTCAATAACTACATGTTGAACCCAAAGAAATCAAAATTGGGTTAAAACGTTACCTTGGTAAAATTTGACAGCCTAACGACGTCACTTCAAAAATTCAGAAAATGAGTTGATGAGAGATAAAAAGGGAATCTCATCACTTGGACATAAAATTTACATCAATCAGGATATAGAAGAACATATCCCAACATAATATTATTTGAATTAAAAGACATAACAAACGAAGTTTTTTAAAATGAGGAGGGTGAGAGGTTCCATTACCGACTTGGGTAACTTTCGAAAAGTACACCCCATTGAAGAAGTATCATAAAATAAATATGCAAATACCCATAAATGGAATTATATTACAAAATTAGTGTAATAATGGGCAGTACATAAACCACTAAAATTAAATTGTGGCAATGTAGCATAAATCTCACAGGAATAAACGTGAGATGAAAAATCCCTTACGAAAACTCGGCAGCCTAACGACACCACTTAAAACATCCAAAATGGATTGATGAGAGGAAATAGGGTCTCTCATCATATGAACATAATAAGTACAGTGGGAGTAATATAAAATAACATCCCAATCATAAGAAATATGAGCTTAAAAGGAATTACATAAAAGAGTGTACTTAAAAAGAAAGAGAGGTGTAGGATCCCTTACCTCGGGCCCGACTTGACTTGATCGTTCTTTAACGTCCTGAATAATAAACTTGAGTTAATTTACACTTTATTAAGAACCTTTTTATAGTTAATTATTCCTTTTAAATCACTTATTTCAATGTTATAAACATTATTTAATCATTTATGTTAATAATTTTTGTTTTGTCGATATTTGGTTCTTAAGTCGAAAGTGGACTTCTTACAATTACATGTTGTTCGTGTGGTCAAATGTTCATTATATACAGAATTATATTAAAGATTTGGATATCATATATATCATATATATCCAGAATATACATGTATTTATAATATTACATAATCATTTATAGGTAAGAAATGAAATGCACCGTTCATGGAGACTGTAAGCCGTACGTACACATGAACGCTACTTTCATTTATTTGTCATATTAATGGAATTAAAACTAATTGATAGGTATGTATATTTTAATTCCAGAATTATATTAATCATTTATATTTATCATTAATCATATATATCCATTATATACATGTACTTATAATAGTACATTACATTTGGGGATAAGAAATGAAATGCACCGTTCATGGAGACGGTAAGCCGTACATACGCATGAACGCTACTTTCATTTCTATCTCATACTTTAATGGAAGGAAATAATAATGATATAGAGTTATATAATAATTCCAGTATAACATCATATATAATAACATTAAATCCATCCTTTATACATCCCACTTATGGAATTAACGAATCACATCACTTTGAGGGGGCTGTAGTCCGCACGTCCTAAAATGAAAATATCGCGTTTACCCATAATGGAAACCATAAAGGTATACCCAAAATGAAAAATACAGAAGATTAATGAAAACATAAACACATTATATAACACATATAGATATAGTTTCATCTTAATGGACACCTTTGAAGGTGTTAAAAGAATGTTGAACAATCATCGTTTCGGGAGGCCGAAATTTGCCATCCACGGAAACAGTATGTTCTTTAACCATTAGATGTAGGTGTGTGAAAGTGTAGCTCGAATCCTTCTTATTACAACAATATAGTATATTGATGATATTGTATTTGTTACAATAGAAATGAATAAAAAGATTTTAGGTGGTTGGAGAAGCAAAATAAAACAAAAGGACTCAAGTGAAAACATTACCTTAAAATCGGGTAACTCCTTTCGGTTTGAGATCAAAGGCTTCCTTGGGAAGAATTATGCACAAATTGATGCTTAAAGGAGTAATAGAGGGAAGTGGAGAGACAAAATTGGCAGAGTTTGGCCTAGCCAAATGCTTTGGGAGTGTGGGTAAGGAGGTAGAGATGGGGGCCTTTTATAAGAGGAGAGGAGGGGCACTTTTGGAAAGTAAGAAATATTACTTTATTTGAAA
Source organism: Viscum album (assembly GCA_963277665.1). Lineage (NCBI taxonomy): Eukaryota > Viridiplantae > Streptophyta > Magnoliopsida > Santalales > Viscaceae > Viscum > Viscum album. The sequence goes on along the minus strand of OY728152.1, from coordinate 733,564,493 downwards.
ATGTGTTTCAGTTTTAAAAGGTCCCACATTAATATAATTCGTGTATAAGGTGATAAGGGTTCGAAATACACCCATCCAATAAGTTTTGGACATGTGTAGTTCATAGATTTTACATTATCATTCCATTTTAGTTAAATCGTCAAATAATGATGTCATCGCTGCATCATTATGATGTCATAAATAATTTAATTTATTTAATCTATAAAAATTATAAAATAACTAATATGATGTAGGAAAACTTTTTATCTTTCCAATGAGAATTTATAATAAAAAATCTGACTTGTATAACCCCACATAAAAATTGTTTTAGTAAAACATATCATGTTTGTGTCATTTTTAGTTTTACATTAAATAAAAAGTTATTTATGTCATTTCCCAACCAAAGTGGCTCCATGGGGTCCCCAAGTTGACCAATGGCTTTTCTTGGTCGTCCATCACACATCCAATGAGGTTAGGACATGTGTCAAGTTCATTTCATATTATTAAAACATTATTTTTACTTTAAACTATACTAATTACCTCTAATTGCGATTAAAAACTTAATAAGTTACTATTCACCAAAAAATTATTTTTATCCCATTGAACCGCATTTTACTTATTAATGAAAACCATGTATGTTGGATTTTTGAAATTAAAAACACAAATATGGCAAAATTTCATTTAAATGGAAAAATCAGTTTTTATAAGTACCACATAGTGGTGTCACTATTCATCAAAAATTGAAGTTTTTCAGAAAAATAACAAAAATTCACCCTAAGATATATTTGATATTCCGAATTAAAAAATGAAGTCTATTTTAAAAAATTCAAATCATATAAGTCACATTAATTAATTTAATAAATAATTCCCGCTGTCAGAGCAAATAACATGTTTTTATGAAACAATAACTATCAAAAGATTAACACTGGTTTAAGTCTAATTTCAAAGTGAAATTAATTCCAACGACCACTATTAGATTTAATGGAAAAAATATATTCTAATTTAACTTTAAAAATAATTCAAAAGATAAACTAATCATATAAATAAATTAGATTAAAAAGAGGTTTTGAATTAAATTACAACATTTTACACTATTCATTAAAAAAATGAACATTATCAGAAAGGTACCAAAATTTTACAGAAAGTAAATTATGATGTCTCGATTCTTTAGAAGAGTTTTATTTGGTCCAATAGAATGTATAAGAGTGAACAAAACTATATTTAATGACGGTTCACCATCAAAAGGAGATAAGTAACCTTTAGTGAAAACTAGGGCATATATGCCTAAAATTGAATTCTTTCCGTATTTTAAGCCTCTATCCTTTATTGGATAAATGTAAAAACATTTAAGAACATATATAATAATATTTTAGTTACTTTTATCGATTCCCTCCAATACAACGGCTACATGATAACTACCATTTAAAATAATATTATTTTTTTATTAGAGTGCAACGTAAGATTCCCAAGAAACTCGTTGTTGCGTGTTGGGTATGCCATCGAGCATAGCGTCCCGTTTAAAGTCATATTAATATTTTATTCACAAATATGGATAAATATGAAAATTTCATATTCTTTATTTACCTGGGTTGTTACATCCTTCCCCCCTTTTGGGAATTGCATCCTCGCAATTTTTAAAATTGAGCTTGGAAACATCCTTGAAAGTCCCACATCGGAACAAGAGTTTGTAATACAATCACTTTAAAATAAAGAAAGATAAGAACAGAGGTCACCCGAGTTAACCCATACTAGGACTCCATGTGGGAATACAAGGACATGGAGGAGAAAACATAGGGCCATGTTCTGATGGAGAGTGACAGAAAACATGTTTAGGAGAAAGATAGCCACAAGAAAATCACAAACTTGTGATGGGTTAAACGGTATTCGATTCCCCAGTAGGAAAAGTTAATAGACAACATTTTTGTTTTAAGTTACTTTTTATTGAGAAATTTATTTATAAGGAAACATAATCACTTATCATGTTGACGTTCAACTTTTACTAGATTCCTTAATCAAACTCATATTTTTTTTCCAAAAGACGAGTATTTATGGAGACTTGTTCGCATTAAGAGTACTATAATCAACTTCTAGAGAATCACCTAATCCACAAAAGAGAACTATATACATCCCATGTCATTAGGCTTTAACCAAAACAAAAACCAAAAAGGTTACTACAAGGTCAGATAATCCAGAAAAGGATAACCCATTAAAAAAAATTTATGCTTAATCTCCAAAATTTGTCCAACAAAACCCAAATTAAACAAGGACCATCCGATAAACAACTTGTCCATAAAATTCTTCAAAGTAAACCAATATATGATTGAAACCCAAATATTTGAAGGATTTAGTCACATAGTCTTTCAAGTTAAATCGTAACATTTATCTCCAAACAACATCAGTTGATCCTAAAGTCTCGTATTGAAAAGTAATTAACCTAATCACATATCCTCCATGATAGGTAAATAATTTTCATAAATAACCCAAAACTAACTTACAACTAATTCATAAAATAATATAACTAAAAAGAATCAGTCAAACTTACCAGGGACTTCACGTAGTCCAGTGGTAGGCGATAAATACCAGTCGCACTTTGGTTGTGGGTTCGATTCCCGCAGCTTTGTCCGACGCGAAGGGTTATCACACGGTCTGCGTGTTGTCCTTTTTCCAAAACTATATAATCCTTAAATCATCACCCAAAACGAGCTAAAATCTTCAAAAATTATCATAAAATATTTTTACCTCAAGTTTATCTCATTCCTTTCATTTTCCATCATATTATAGAGTAACCAATAATTACCTAAAAAGTAAGGATCATATAAACACTAATGGTTACCTTAATAATTATTACCTGAATTTCCACATCGAGTTGGCCATCTCTCACATGATGCATAAGAGAACTCACCAAGGTTGAAGTGGTTGATCATGACTCCTTGATAGTTGGTTTAGAACAACCACGAGTTTCCTCATTGAATCCCCATTTTATCTAGTATCTTAATCATAGAACCGCCACAGTTTCATTCAAACCTGTTGTCTCTTTGGTGTCTGCTAGATCCATCCATTCACTTAAAACAGAAATGTCAGTGTGAGTATATCAACAAAACCATCATGTACTAATGAGGAAGGTAAACACTAAGATATAATTACTCATTCACTTTATCTAAAACTAGGACTCTTTCTGAAATCCTAACCATTATGGTAATGTCACTTATGCTTAAATAATACCCTATCCTCTAAAGTTATCTAAACCATGATTTGATACCAACTATAAGGCCCCAGCCTTAAACCTTACTTAATCTTGAGTTATTACAAGATTACACATTGAGGATCTTTTCAGGTTTAGAGTTTTAGAGAATTAGATCATGAAACATGCATTACATTCCACATTTAAAAAAAGTGGTTACATAAAAGACAGTATTCATTCTTCCCATCAATGGAAACATATTTCAAATAAAACATGGATTTTTTCTTGACACATCCTTGACACTATCATCACATCATGTACCTTTCCCTTGACCTGTGAAAAACATTTCAAAAACATGGGATGAGCATAAAAAGCTCAGTAAGGGTTATAAAAATATGGAAAGGAAACATGAGTTCATATATACATAAGAATGAAATCATACTTTACCCATAAAACAAAGGCACTTTAACATACCTCATGAAACCATGAAAAAATAATAGAAATCATAAGACATAAAGGTAACTTGAGGCCTTCATAACATTCTTACGTAGGGAGTAACCCTCTTGGTTACGTTTGGAATACCCATAACAGTATATTCCATAAATCTCTTCGGAGAAACCTTAACGTTTCACTCCTTCGCGTTACCCAATGCATTGTAGAGCTATATCAGGCTCACCCACCCTTAGTTTATCACGGAACCACCTGTTTTCATAAAAATTCCCAAGAACCATAACATAAATGTATCACATAAAACATGCATAAAAGAAACAAAACATTTCCACATTTCAATCACTATATTACATTCTAGTATTTTGAAATAATGAATCCATACAAAAAGAAACAATTTCCAAAACCATTTAAAACATTTAATAAGGAGAATTTTGAATCAAAGTGTCCCATACCACCTTGAAGTTTTTAACATTTTAAACCATTAATATCCATATAAATAAATCCTTAAAACCATTTTGAAAACATGGATATTAATAAGAACAAGTCATTAAAACATTTAAAGCTATATTTTGGTCAAAGGGTTTTTACCAAAATTAGAGACACTTGAATACAATAATTGAGGAATAACATTTAATCATAACTTTATAATATCATGAGAATAAATGGATCCATGATATAATATTCCAAAGGACAATATATAAACCATATAAGAGTGAATTGGTGCATAACACCAATGAATTCTCAATAGGGATGTAAAATGTGATGAAATCCCTTATAAAGAAGGTATCCTTAAATTAAGGATAAATCAATATCAAAATTATGTGTGACAAATATAAATACACCCAATATAAACGGATATTAAGTGTAAAACAATTAAATTTCATTCACACATATTCAAAGGATGACATATTCAATAACTACATTTTGAACCCAAAGAAATCGAAATTGGGTTAAAACGTTACCTTGGTAAAATTTGACAGCCTAACGACGTCACTTCAAAAATTCAGAAAATGAGTTGATGGGAGATAAAAAGGGAATATAATCACTTGAACATAAAATTTACATCAATCAGGATATAGAAGAACATATCCCAACATAATAGTATTTGAATTAAAAGACATACCAAATGAAGTCTTTTAAAATGAGGAGGGTGAAAGGTTCCATTACCGACTTGGGTAACATTCGAAAAGTACACCCCATGGAAGAAGTGTCATAAAATGAATATGTAAATACCCATAAATGGAATTATATTACAAAAGGAGTGTAATAATGGGCAGTACATAATCCACTGAAATGAAATTGTGGCAAATGTAGCATAAATCTCACAGGAATAAAAGTGAGATGAAAAATCCCTTACGCAAACTCGGCAGCCTAACAGCGCCACTTAAAACTTCCAAAATGGATTGATGAGAGGAAATAGGGTCTCTCATCATATGAAAATAATAAGTACAGTGGGATTAATATAAAATAACATCCCAATAATAAGAAAGATTATCTTAAAAGGAATGGCATAATAGATTGTACTTAAAAAGAAAGAGAGATGTAGGATCCCTTACCTCGGGTCCGACTTGACTCGATCGTTCTTTAACGTCCGGAATAATAAATTTGAGTTAATTTACACTTTATTAAGAACCTTTATATAGTTCATTATTCATTTTAGATCACTTATTTCAATGTTATAAACATTATTTAATCATTTAAGTTAATAATTTTTGTTTTGTCGATATTTGGTTCTTCAGTCGAAAGTGGACTTCTTACAATTACATGTTGTTCGTGTGGTCAAATGTTCATTATATACAGAAATATATTCAAGATTTGGATATCATATATATCATATATATCCAGAATATACATGTATTTATAATATTACATTACCATTTATAGGTAAGAAATGAAATGCACCATTCATGGAGACGGTAAGCCGTACGTACGCATGAACGCTACTTTCATTTCTTTGTCATATTAATGGAATTAAAACTAAATGAGAGGTATGTATATTTTAATTCCAGAATTATATTAATCATTTATAAGTATCATTAATCATATATATCCATTATATACATGTACTTATAATAGTACATTACATTTGGGGATAAGAAATGAAATGCACAGTTCATGGAGACGGTAAGCCGTACATACGCATGAATGCTACTTTCATTTATATCTCATACTTTAATGGAATGAAATAATAATTATATATAGGTATATAATAATTCCAGTATAACATCATATATAATAACATTAAATCCATCCTTTATACGTCCCATGTATGGCATTAACGAATCACATCACTTTGAGGGGGTGGTAGTCCGCACTTCCTTAAATGAAGATATCGTGTTTACCCATAATGGAAACCATAAAAGTATGCCCAAAATGAAAAATACAGAAGATTAAGGAAACCATAAACACATTATATATCACATATAGATATAGTGTCATCTTAATTTCCACCTTTGAAGGTGTTAAAAGAATGTTGAACAATCATCGTTTCGGGAGGCCGAAATTTTCCATCCACGGAAACAATATATTCTTTAACCATTAGATGTAAGTGTGTGAAAGTGTAGCTAGAATCCTTCTCATAAAAACAACCTAGTATATTTATTATACTGTATTTGTTACAAAAGAAATGAATAAAAAGAGTTTAGGGTGTTGGATAGCAAAATAAAACAAAATGACTCAAGTGAAAACATTACCTTAAAATCGGGTAACTCCCTTCGGTTTGAGCTCAAAGGCTTCCTTGGGAATACTTCTGCCCAAAGTGATGCTTCAAGGAGTAATAGAGGGAAGTGGAGAGACAAAATGGGCAGAGGTTGGCCGAGCCAAATGCTTTGGGAGTGTGTGTAAGGAGGTAGAGGTTGGGGCCTTTTATAAGAGGAGAGGAGGGGCACTTTTGGAAAGTAAGAAATATTACTTTATTTGAAAATGTGTTTCGGTTTTAAAAGGTCCCAAATTGATATAATTAGTGGATGAGGTGATAAGGGTTATAAATCCCCCATAAAATAAGTTTTGGACATGTGTAGTTCATAGATTTTACATTATCATTCCATTTTAGTTAAATCGTCAAATAATGATGTCATCGGTGCATCATTATGATGTCATAAATAATGTAATTTATTTAATGTCTGAAAATTATACAAAAAATACTATGATGTAGGAAATCTTTTTAGCTTTCCAATGAATATTTATAATAAAAAAATATGACTTGTATTACCCCACTTAAAAATTGTTTTAGTAAAACATATCATGTTTGTGTCATTTTTACTTTTACATTAAATAAAAAGTTATTTATGTCATTTCCCAAACAAAGTGGCTCCATGGGGTCCCCAAGTTGACCCATGGATTTTCTTGGTCGTCCATCACACATCCAATAAGGTTAGGACATGTTTCATGTTCATTTCATATTATTAAAACATTATTTTTACATTAAACTACACAAATTACCTCTAATCGCGATTAAAAACTTAATAAGTTACTATTCACCAAAAAATTATTTTTATCCCATTTAACCACATTTTACTTCTTAATGAAAACCATGTATGTCGGATTTTTGAAATTCAAAACACAAAGATGTCAAAATTTCATTTAAACTGAAAAATCAGTTTTTATAAGTACCACTTAGTGGTGTCACTATTCACCAAAAATTGAAGTTTTTCAGAAAAATACCAAAAATTCACCCTAAGCTATATTTGAAATTCCTAATTAAAAAATGAAGTCTATTTTAAAAAATTCAAATCGTATAAGTCACATAAATTAATTTAATAATTAATTCCCGTTGTCAGAGCAAATAGCGTGTTTTTAGGAAACAATAAGTATCAAAAGATTGACACTAGTTTAAGTCTGATTTCAAAGTGAAATTAATTACAACGACCACTATTGTATTTAATGGTAAAAATATATTCTAATTTTTCTTTAAAACCAATTCAAAAGATAATCTAATCATATAAATAAATTATATTAAAAAGAGGTTTTGAATTAAAATACAACATTTTACACTATTCAATAAAAAAATGAACATTATCGGAAAGGTACCAAAATTTTACAGAAAGTAAATTTTGATGTCTCGATTCTTAAGAAGAGTTTTATTTGGTCCAATAGAATGTATAAGAGTGAAAAAACAATATTTAATGACAGTTCACCATCAAAAGGCGATAAGTGAACCTTTAGTGAAAACTAGGGCATATACGCCTAAAATTGAAATCTTTCCGTATTTTAAGCCTCTATCCTTTATTGGATAAATGTAAAAAAATTTAAGAACATATATAATCATATTTTAGTTATTTATATCCATTCCTTCCAATACAACGGCTACATGTTAACTACCATTTAAAATAATATTATTTTTTTATTAGAGTGCAACGTAAGATTCCCAAGAAACTCGTTGTTGCGTGTTGGGTACGCCATCGAGCATAGCTTCCCCTTTAAAGTCATATTAATATTTTATTCACAAATATGGATAAATATGAAAACATCATATTCTTTTTTTACCTGGGATGTTACAGGTTATATGCCTATTCTTCTCAATACTATTTTCCTTGAGGTTTTTCGAGACATTTCCCCAACACCACAAGGGTCCATAAACACTTCATATAACGAATTAGGTGATCATTAAAATGGTAGTCCTTTTAATTATAGTGTGGATATGGATCAGAATGACTCCACTCCTAACACCTTCTTTATTAAACATCCCTATTGTGATATCATCCAAAACAAGGAAGCACTCCCCATTCCCAGTCACCTTCGTATAATGAGATGTTAAAATTCTCATTCCTTCATAAAGAGATGATCTTACAACATTGGTATAAAAAATATATAATTCCCCATAAGCTTCTTACAACACTCCACTCAGGTTAGTAGGCGACCCCAAGATGCACATTTTTTGGTTTGATTCTTGTATTTTTGATGATGAGGTAGAAGAAATTGTTATATGGAGATAATTATCTAAAAACAACATCCCTAACATGTTTCCCACATGCATCCTATGAATATGAGGTACCATATGAGCTATAGAGTTAGTGAATGCCTTATATACACCAATTCATGTGGTCTAATAATCCACAAATAATGGCTAGAAATATTTCTCATCCTAGATATCAGGGTCACATTCAAGACATTAGGATACTCTATTGTTGTTTTGACTAGGACACAATTTTCTTGGACCATTACCCAAAATAGAAAAATCTCTACGAAAAATACAAAATTATTGATGTATTTTCATCAAATCTCATCAAAAATTTCTATTCAAATAATAATCATGTATCCGTATTTGTGAATGGGGAATTTATTGAGCATTTATTTTTATTTCACCCCTAGAATATCATTTCCCTTAAGATACATAATTTTTCTATTTAATAGAATTTATCAAAATTAGGTAGGTGAGTAATGATAAATCCATATGGTCACTACAAAATAACTCCCCCACATCAAAAGTAATAAGCCATCACAAATAAATGAAGAGGATATCCAATAGATCATTGATATGGGTCCCTCAAAATAATGAGAATTATTTTTAGATGTGAATGATAAAGTGGTGATCATTGTGAAAACATATAGTATAAATTTACACTCATCATGGTATTCAATTACACCTATATCAAACATGAGAACAACTATACCACATAAAATAATCCATTGTAGTAGCTATCATAGTATCTATCTGGGAGAAAACCTAGCCCTCTTGATTGGTTAAATATCTACAACTACCTCCACAAATTAGATCATTAATTATTGAGAGTATTCAGGCAATTTTAGTAGAAACAATAGACACCACCAAAACCACTATGATGAGGAAATTTTTATATCAATCACTATAACTAGGATAATCATCCTCCAAGATGGTCATAGAGAGATTAAATGTGGTTCCAAATCAACATTATGCCACTAGGATGAGGGAATTTATATATCAATGACCATAATATGAATGTCCAAATCATTGACAAGAAGCATCATGTTCTCAACCACATGATCAATCATTTATTGTTGTAGCACTAGAGGGTCCCAAACTAATAAGGAAAGGAGCAGTTTCTTCATAATCATTATTTTAGAGGGAATCCGTCATCCCTAGTTTGAGATGAAAATATTGATGGTCAACATCTTAACTATTCATCCTGCTGCAAGACTATCATATTAAATTCGGGATCTATTTATCAACAATGAACATAAAATACCCATGTTAACTACAATATGGATGTGATATGAGGAGCATATGATGAAGGAAATCACCGGCACTAGGTTTTCTAGCAAAAAAAGACCAAAACAGACAAGTGTTCGAGGAATTACTGCAATGTAATCTATGTAGAATCATCCCATTTTATTGAGAGTAATTGGATAACTTCCACATCATAAAAAAACTCTATGGATGTCGTCACCATCATAATAATATATAATGTAGATCTGGATGTAGATGTAGAGGGATGAAATATCGAAAACATTCCTCAAGAGGAGGATTTGGATTCACCAGCTATGGTAGCATATAATTGGAACTAAAAGAGGATAAAAACCCTGACTCCTATGAGTATCGAGAGTACACCCCCTCAGGGAAATTAATCCCATTATATATCATCTTCATGATATGGAAAATATACTTCCTCTTACCCATATGGAAGGATCTAATCTTCTTTCAAGAGAATAATATGAGTTTTATACTAACTCTGATACTAGGAATCTTGTCTATATAAATGAGGAAGTAAGAAATGATCATGATTCCCTCCCTTTTGGCAGCATCCTCTCCCTCGCTTGGGTGATCACTCTATCTTCACACTAATATAGATTAATTGAGCAGAAAAATAAGGCCACATCATCTAGAATCACTCAATCCCTTTAAATCGGAGTCCTATCAGAGAGAAATACATGTAGACCTACTCAAATCCATTGAGTCCCAAACTATTGTAATGGAAGCCATGGAAGGGTGATGTGCACCTAACAATCCCGATAAAAATACATATTCTAAATGGATGGATAAAAATTTTTCCCCCTCTAATTTAGGATGTCCTAACTTATACATTATTGATACTGATGGAGACACCAAAAAACAACTGAAAAACATTGTATCCCTATTTGGTCTAATGATGGTCCCTCAATATCAGTAGAAGGTGAACAATATGAGGTGTTTTTTTACAAACACTAGTAGGGCCAACCTTGTTTTACAACAGCGTTGAAGCATGGTCTTTTATTTGATGAGAAAACCTTTGACATAAATTCCATTATGAATTATTCTACATGATAAAGACACCCACAATTTTAAAATTGAATAATTTAATGAAAAGTGAAAATGAGATGGAGTTTGACTTCATAGCAAGTTGGAAGTGTTAATTATATTCACTCAACATCCCTCTCTTTCAAGATAAATTTTTTTAACTCTATTCTGAAATTTTTATTGATGTGATGGCGACATATGTTATCCTAATTAATAATCTTTTTGAGTTTCATGAGATCGAACAAATGGATCAACTTATGAAATATTCTATTCTATAAACCAAAGAAAAATATTGAGACATTCTATCAGCACAAAGAAAAATGATGAACAAGTAAAAACAAGATTTTTACCTTCAAAATAGCATCATATCCCATTCAAACACCAACTTAGGTCTCAAACAAACCAACACATTGTGTTTAGTGAAAAAAATAAAATAATCATTGAATAAAATCAAAAATATATCTGGTCACACTGTATTTTATGAACAAATGAATAAAACACACTCTTATAAAAATTAAAGAGACACATATTTTATCCATATAGACATGGAAAATAACATTCTCAGGATCCCATATCCTAGAAATCTTATTTAGGTCAACCTCACTGATCATCCCAACTACTACACTTTAAATAGAAGGGTGGGTCATAACATATATAATTGATTAATTATATAATATGTTGTCCATATCATGGTAAAATCGGAATAGGTTAAGTTAGAAAACACCATGGGAAAGATAACTAGCATAACCATTGACTATTCAGAAGAAAAAATAGATTGGAAGAAAGTGTCTTTCATATTTATACAGAAGTTAAAAAACAAGATGAATAGAAATTCAATTGACTGGAATCATGCATACATATGAGCATAGCTTTTCAGAACCAAACTAGTTTCACCACCCATGAAGGTGAAATCAGATATGTACCTTAAATGGTGATGAAACCATCCGAAATAAAAAGAGATAATGGAGGAAGAGTCATATTCTTTAATAATTCATTCCCAGACTCTTGTATATATCTCCCCTAAAACATAAAAATAATGGAAATGGCCCCACCGAATGAAACCCTCATTGGATGAACAGATCAATTTTGGTTTTATTAAAATTATTGAATTGGAGTAAAACTTCTCATATGATGATTATGACTCTGATTACGAGTTCCTTTCACATAAAAGGGGAATATGAGGTTGTATTAGTAGGAACAGAGGATACCTGGAACATTATCAGCATGGTCAGAAAGAATATTTTAGTCATATTCCTACATAGGACATACATGTAGTTGAGACCGATGGGAAATCACTCTAGAAATATCATTAGGGGAATGGGTGTGTCTTAGAAACCTTAAATGGTCATCCACACATAGTTTTCATACATGAACTCATCGAAAGGGTGAATTATATAATATTCCAAAGAAATGGGGAAGCTTGGTGTGACCTATTCCATTGTAATTAGATTCCCCCATGACCAATTAAAAAAAATTGTGCCCATCCACTTCAAATGTCCCATCTCCTGATCAACATAATAAAGGGTATCCCTACTTTAGAAGCGCCATCCTCTAGAATGAATGTATGACATTATGAAATGACTATCTATTTTCCAAGACAATATCTCTATAATAGATGAACTCTATCTTTCAACATAACTCATGGAAGAACTTTTTGAATCCCTCTAGAGCCCAAAAGAGATTGAAATTGAATTCATTGTAGGTGAGGTCTATCGAGTGGAGACCATGATAGAGAATTATATTTCATCATATAATTCATAGATCAGGATCAAAAAGATTTCATCCAATGACACATCAACCCCTATATTTAATGCATAAAATACATAATGTTGGCATCCAAAGGTATCTAATTTATAATGGTTTTGTGATGAACCTTATATCCATTTAAACCCTCCAATTTTTGGGGTATAGTGAAGGGAATCTGTCTCCCACAAAAGTAACCATTCAATGGTATAATAAGTGTAAGGAAAGACCTGTTGGGAGAATCAATATCGAAAATCATTTTTGGGACCACTAATATGACCATATGATTATGGTTATCTAGTAATACACCACATTCTATGTCTTAATCATAATCCCCATAAACCATTGCCACACTATGGTACCTCCAACATACCATCATTGTTTGAAATACTCTATCAATGGGATGGTTGACATACTATATTGTGATAGTGTCCCGTTTCTGACATGTGAAGACACATATGTTGAGGAAGGTTTTGAAAAAGTTATGGAAAATAAATGATGTTGTATAACAATATATATGTTAAAGACAATAATGTATTGGTGAACACCAATACATATATATAGAGTATGGTCTAAAGTGACTATGTACTCTCCCAAAATCTAGTTTTGGAAATAGAAATGATACCAGATGTCCAAGCCTCTCAAACCCATGGTGAATTTATAGAATAAAAATAGCTCCAAATTATCTATGAAATTACATTAGATGTAGGGGATTATAGTTTTTTTAGTATCCATTATCAACTCTATAGTGATAGAGGTTCCCCTATATTGTTGTGTTTTTTAAAAATGGCTCTATAGTCTTAGAGGTGGAATATGAAGTTTATGACATATGGAAAGATCAATATGAATTCAAGGATGGTCTCTCTACCACCATTGTTGATATCATGCCAGTTAATTTGGTAATATAATAAGGCACTTGACCTAAAATAATTAGTGCCTCCAGTATTCTAATGGAGTAGGAAATATAAATTGTATTTCTAATGAAAGACTGATATGTGTACCTGTGTAATTATATAGAAATTCCTATATAAATCTAGATATGGATACACACTATATCAGTATTCCTAATGACCATCATGGCTTCAAGCAAGATTTTTGGGGGATTTCTCCCTCTCATGATATAAATGTTGTGGGTGATGTTGACAAATTGATCATTGGTGACTTTGTATGAGATGTGAAATACCAAATATGGATCGTCAACATCATCCCTTTCATAATGAATAATCGGTAGGTTATGTTATATATCTTTTTTAGAGACCCTTATTGACCCTATCGAAATGATGATTTCCCATATTTGACCTCAGAACTCATAGCCAATGGAACTACATGATTCCATGCACTTTCCTTAAGAATGGGTATTCCGGGTACAATCAGATAAAAATGGATCCTAATGAAGAGATAACCACTTCAATCGAAGCACCCAAATAGTTATATTTCTATCAGGTATTTCACTTTATCTTAAAGAAGGATGGAACTAATTATAAACATACCATTTATCTTACTTTTGAGAACTAATTGTGGAAAATATCTGAATGTTAAATCGAAAACATAGTGGTATAATCCCGACTATGGTGCGATCACTTCAGAGAACACCACACAATATTGGACAAGATAAAACAACACAAAGTTATGATGAATCTAAAAAAATACAATTTAGGTGTAACATGAGGGAAGTCAATTGGAATTGTGTTATGCTACCATGACATCAAGGTCGACCCAGAAAAGGAAAGTGCTATTTTATAAATATCACCCCTGAATCTAATAGAGAGGAGGGGGTTCTAATAGAACCACACCTACATAATAAAATCATATGAAAGTTGGCTTGAAAATATATCCCTTTATCCAGACTGATGATTATGGGAATCACCTTTCAATTGGATGGGGTCACCCCAGAAACCTTCCAATGTCTCAACCAGTTTTGGTTGTAACCACTGTTCCGGATTCCATTGGTGGATGCAAAGCCACTGATCATAAATGTTGACACTATGAACCAATATCATGGAACTAGCATCACATAGAATTATAATGTGTGGATTGAGAATATTATCTACTACCTCACCTAAATGATTTTATGTACTGATACTTGATATTATGATGTCGGGAAGAACTATATCACACAGAAATTTATAGTACAAAAGGTGAGGAATTACTTGAAGCACCATAAAGTCCATCTGGTCTCTAATATTTATTTCTTCAAGTAAATCCTCGTGCATAAAATTCTAAATTGGTGTCTAGCATGATGGGTGATAATCCTATAGCAATATGATATTTAGTTTGTGTTTGAGAATTAGATGAAATGGACTTCCCTTTCTGATTTTCATGTGGCACACATAGCCCCAAAAAGTATCATAGTGTTCACTATTTTTTCAAATGATGAAGTCTTTGAGGTCCATGAAACTCCCCATCAAAGGGAGATTTACTTTTATGGTGCCTCTCGATGTCTTATCGAAAAATGATGGAAAAAATAAAATTTAATTATGTTTTCTTAGGCATCCTAATTTTTCTACAGAAAAAATAAATTTTCCCCTACTCTACATAACCATCAAAAGGAAAGATGAATAAAGACATATAATACCAAGCCCTAATTGATGGAATTAGGTTTTCCCTACAGTAGTATATACCTTACCAGAATATCAAAGGTGATTCAAAACAAGTTATAAAGAAGATCAATAGTAAATATTCCAAAAAAGGAATAATTATGCCCTCTCACTGGATACATTAGGGGATAATATAAGAGTTCCTTATTCTTCCTACATTGTATCATATTACCCAATCACAAAATTCATTAGTAGATGTATTGGAAAATGTAGCCATCGACATGTATGGCCCTGATCATGAAGAAGTATTCATCCATATCATGTATAGAATAATGGTTTCATCAATTGTAATCTATGATATGAAGGAAATGAATTATGTCAAAAAATACACAAGTCTTGATGAACCAACATCCACCCCTATATGGATGGATCCCATATTTAGTTCTCTCCAAAAGTGGAGTCTCTCGACAAATTAAGTTAGAAGGGAATTGATTCGGAATCTTGCACTATAATTTACCCTAATGGGTGGTATAATTTTTTAGAAATCATTCTAAAATTGAGTTTTATATAGAATTATCCTAAGATACTTAGTTGAAAGAGTTATTACCTCAGTCATGGAAGATGTCCATGTGGTATCCTATATTTATCATCAATTTGGGATCAATATATCCCATCAAATTTAGAGGATTTATTACTTCTAGAAATCCATGATACTAGACTATATAGAAGTTACCAAAAAATTCCATGCATGCCAGATACATGAAAACATCATCCTTAAACCCTCATAATTTCATCTTGATGCTAAATATTTGAAGTTGTTTGCATAAGGGGAATGGATGTTGTGAGTTTCTTTATCCAATATACAATTAAGAATTTTAAGTACACCCATAATAATACTAACATAATCTCCATTTAGTATGAGGAAATACCCTCAAGAATGTTAGGATATAAAAACTTACCAATGTCAAATTGTCTCATATCATTACCATGTTTGTAGTCCCTTGCATAATATTGATGGACAACAATAAAAAATATTTTTCTATAGAGATTAAGAAACTTTACCAAGAGTACAACATCGAGTCAAATCATTGATCCTGCTCTCATGTAGTGTGAAATGGAAAAATAGAGGCCTTCAATATGACTATGTAAAATATACTCCATAAAATGAAAAATAATGACAAGAATTCCTAGACTAAAAAGCTCCACCATGAATTATGGTATTATCATACCGTTATGCTTACTACTACATAAGAAGTTCCATATCCATTAGTGTAATATACCAATGATGTGATTCCAAATACTATAAATTATACCTATACATACACTTAGTATAGGTCCCCTTTCCAAGTGGTTTTTTTTTCAAAACCTCTGGGAAGGGTCTACTTTTTCGAACGCTTTTGGAAAACCAATTGGAAAGGGTACATTGAGACCAATTTTCCCAATAGTTTTTTCACACCATTGGGAAACTGTCAACATTTTCCAATTGTTTTTGAAAAATTTTGGGAAATGATACTTAAAGACCACGTTTCCCAATAGTTTGGGAAAACTATTGGGAAATGGTCCACTTTTCCTAATGGTTTTAGAAAAACCATTGTGAAAGGGTTATTTGAAAACACTTTTCCCAATGGTTTTTCCAACCCATTGTAAAGGGTAAAACCCATTGGGAATGGGTAAATTGAGAGAAATTTTCCAAATGGATTGGGAAAACCATTGGGAAATTTTCTACTTTTCGGAACATTTTTGGAAATACTATTCAGAAAGGGTGATTTGATAAAACATTTCCAAATAATTTTTCCAAACCATTTGAAAAGGGTCCACTTTTCCCAATGAGTTTCGCAATCTATTAGGAAAGGGTACATTGAGACCATGTTTCCCAATAGTTTTCCCATGAGATTGGGAAAGGTTCGGTACCTATCCCAATGGTTTTAAAAACCATTTGGGAAGTCCTATCCCAACGGTTTTGAGAACCATTTGGACTAGCACACATATATTTTATGAATACGTTTTTATCTAAAATCATTATATAAAACAATATATAAATTATATATATAAATCCAAATATATTCAAAAAGGTAACTGTAGGATAGTGGTAAATTTATTCATATGCAACATGCAGGTTGTGGTTTTAAATCTCCACTGGAACGTTTTTTTAGATATACAATATTGGTAAAGACTTATCCCAACATTTTTCAATAAACTGTTGTGATTGGTATTTCCCAATGCCAAATCACCCAATTCCTTCATAATTCATTGTTACGGGCTATACCAATAGTTTTGGGACCTATACTAATGGTTCTAAACCTTTTTTATATACAATTATTATATTAGTGACCCATACAAGTAAATATATCTTCACTATAGATAGACATTTACTGACAACTATCAGATAATGTGAAATTGTAAAAGAGGTCGGATGAGATGGGGGAACACAATGTGAATAGGTTTCCAAAATTGCACAACCTTGGAGCTCATAAAAATTAGATATCATGAGACTTTAATAAAAAGGTCTTCCCCAATTCAAATCATCAAGGAGAATATGTATTTTCTATCAAAATACAAATGATACCAAGTTAAAAGCCTCTAAAACTAGGACCCAAATATGACATGAATTATATCATAAATAAGGTCTATGAAAATAGATCATACTCATTGGCTAAAATGGATGGGTATCCTTTTTTACCCCAAACAATTCCATATTTATTATGAAATACTTTTCACAGATACCATAAAGATTCTATAATCTTGGTTTCATGTTATTAAAATGCATAAATAAGTACTTGTTAAAAGAATTTCAATTGAATTGAATATAAATCCTAACCATATGAAATTAAAAATTATGAATAACATCATCACTACATAACATTAATTATAAATGATCTGGAATGACTCAAAATCATTCACTTTAGATGACTCACATAGTAACCATTAGACATTATTCTCTAAAAATCCCTTCCTAGAAGTAAGATAACAAACTTTATAGCATTATTTTTCAATACCAAATTATGTTAAACTATATAGAGGAAATCCTTACTACAAGAAATTAAACTACATATCTGATGCCCTTGATACATGACACTATACTACATAGTTCCAAATAACTATTTGGGGTTTGATTCCTATAATCATAGTATGCATTGTGATTCCCAATTATCTAGTCTTCTGACCAGTTAGAAAATTTCTATTCTTATAGATCAAGTCAAAATATATCCATAATTCATGGAAATAAACTACATGTATTCTCAATAACTATGAATGGAATGATCATTGTCATCATAGGATACATATTGATGCCAAGATCACCAACTCTAGTTTTAACTACAAAAAATTGACAGGGACAATGCCCCTTGGGTGCATAGGTCATAACTACGTAGATAGTTTATCATTAAAGTATTACACCTGGATAGATTCCTACTATGAAAAGGATACATAATGACATGTGGATATCCAATCATGGGTATAGTTACAACAACCAACAAAAAATTCATACCGAACATCAACAATGTTATTTTGTAAAATCTATTTTTTCTTACATATGATTTTGATGTACAAACTTATATTTAATTCTCATAATGAATCATTGATAATGTTTCAAATTGTCCTATTAGTCGCATCAACCTGATATAAAACTGTAAGGAATAAAATACATCCTTACCACATGATGTTAAATTACATGGAAAGTATCCTTGTCAAAGGACAATAAAACTTCAGAACTAATTCGTCCTCACTACATGAAATTAAAATGTACATACAATAATCTTTTATGATCACTTATCAATGGATTACAAGAGCCTTACCCAGTTCAACCAGAGTACAAGGTTCTTACAACATATTTTATGATCCTTATTTCCAAAATAACACATAATGTATTTTGTGTCATGGTTTTCTTGGAACCATTAATAGAAATTGGAAAGTAATATATATCTCCATGTTTGACCATGTCATCGATACATAAGGACTCAGAAATACAAAAATAATTTATATTGTATCGATAAGGATGGATTTATGATCCTTATGAGAATGGTATTTGTGTGGTAGATCTCAACACATGCGAGTGTTTTTTGTTATCCCTGACCATATTTTCAAATTTCATTACTCATTATATGATATCCTTGAGTTGTGATTTAGAAAATATTCATCTACCACTTAGTAGTAATTTGGGGTACAAAAGTCCATTTCAATACTGATTATTGTCTTCACTTCATATTAGGTTTATGTGCATCATGACCACAAATTATCATCACTTCAATCAAATATATACCACCTTAGATTCAATCCTTTGATAGTCTAAATCGAAAGTCCATAAAATACTAGAAATAGAGACCACAAACAAGTAAAGGTAATAACCTGTAAGGGGAGGTTTGTGAAAAATTAAAGTCTTTACTCAATGAAGACTTCATCTCCAGAATATAGGAAAAACTTTGTGTAATTGAATAAGTAATAAAGCTTATAGGTCCTACTTTTCAGCCCTGTTAAAATCCAATTTATGCTCACTCGATCCCATGGATAGGAAAATTGTTAGTGTAATTATTTTTCATAGATCTTTGTTATGAGAAAATGTTCACTATACAGTGATATATATTTGATAGTGTGAGGACATTTTTTAAAGGTGATGCCTTGGTCAAAAATGACCAAAGCTTAAATATTATTAAAAAAAGTAAGAAATATTATAAGAGTCTAACAAATGAGATCATATTACAATATTTATCATTAAAAGAATGGATAATAATGGGGAGGTCTTCTATCCAAGTAATTTCATGAATGAATCCCATGTTTTCTAGAACATATTCAACCGCATATTCTTCTTGATAAACATGTGTGATGATATATTTAAGATCACTAAGCGAACGAGAGAAATCCATCCAGAGGGTAGAAATTGGCCAAGCAAGGTGGATTATACCATTCCAAATATCTTGGAAAATAGTCATCGAGTTAATTTTGAGCCAAAGGATATTCCAACAAAAGGATTAGGCAATGGTAATAGCATGAATAAGGTCTAGAATCTTAGCTTCGAGGGAGGTGGAAATGCCAAACTTTTCCATGAAGCATCCAAGGTTCTATCCATGATGATTTCTGAAGATTGCACTGCACCTTTTAGGTTTTGGGTTGCCCTTAGAGGCATCGTCGATATTGATATTGATCCATCCAAGTAAGGGGCTCTCCAGAACACCTCTAGAGTACTATGTGACTCACATAAATTTCCATTAATCCTAAGACACCTCAGGATCAGAAAGTCTTGCATGGTGTTTTGGAAACACACCTTTTGAATCGAGGGAGCATCTTGTATGGCACTGAGGATCCTCATCCGACCTGCATTTTGATTGAATTAGTAATTATTTTTAATTATAGCATTTTGATCATATTAGACCACATGTTGGAGCTCAGCAATTGAATCATGAAAGAGGTTCCTGATTTGTTGAGTGCCATCCATTTGTGCACATTTTTTATGTTGATCGTTGACAGAATTAAGGTTCAACTATCTGAAGTCATAAATGTTAATATTATAGTTGCAGAGAGAAGAATCTGTAGCACAAGAGAGAAAGAGGTGGTTATCATCTTACATGTGTATATTACAGATTTTGCATTTAGAACATGGCTGGATGCCAAAATATTGGAGGCACAGTTCCGTGGGCACTCTGTTCCGAGCAAGACACTATATGAGGTTGAATCGCGATGGTTTTATCCATGGTTTGTGCAAGTGTTTTAACCAACTATAATAGTTTTCTGAGTCACAAAAATAATGTTTGTAGAAATGTTTTGAGTTGGGTGTACCATTGCGAGCAGGATACCAATTTATTAAATCATTAGTGTGACAGAAAGAGTAGTTTTCAATAGCGTTCAGAATAATGTCAGGAATGTGATCATGTTTGTAGTTTAAAATGTCTCTAATAGAGATGTTGGTATTATAAGGAATTTGATCAGGAGGAAACATGGAAATTAAAGGTATGCCTGTCCAGATATCCAACAAAAATTTCATGGAGGAGTCTCTGGAGACCATCATCTAGATTTATGAATAATATTAGTTAAGGTGGTTTTGATGGAAGGCCAAATAGATGAGTTAATGAAGATCAAGTATCCCATATTATGTTTTTCCTGAAACCTATTTTAATGAAAGGAAATAGCGTCATAGGTATTGTGAAAAATGTTCCAACTCATTCTTTCTTAAAGGGATTCATTAAATTGCTTGATACTTTTTATACCAATAACACCATTTTCGATGGGTTTTCAACAAGTTTATTATGGCACAATCACACGTTTTCTTTCTCGAGTGCTACTAGTCAAGATGAAGTTCTTTATGGCTGTGTTAATTTTTTAATGAGTCCAACTGGCCATTTAGATACCATCATTGAATAAAACATCTTGGAGACAATAGTCGATTTAACGCGGCAAGTTCTACCTTCCATGGAGAGAGATTTACCTTTCTATGAAAGAAGTTAATTTAGAATTTGGTCAACAATAGTCATAAAGTGAAAAGATTTGGGTCTACCCAAAAAAATGGGGACGCCAAGATTGGTGAATGTAAGGGTACCTATTTTAGTCCTAGGTCACTAAGAATGATACATTTTCTGTTGGGAGGGAAATTCTTCCCAAAGAAGATGCCCAATTTTTTCCAGCTAATTGTTTGACCATAATCCTCTTCATTGAATGAGAGAACATTTTTAGGTTAATAATGTTTCTTTTATACCCATTATGGAAAAGGATGATGTCATCAGTGTAAAAAATATGAGTGGGAGAATTCACATTTCTTGAGACATGAATGGGCATTATTTTTTTCTGGATTACCAGCATGTTTGTCCGACGACCGAGGTAGTCTTCTACTATCGAGAAGTGAATGGTAGAAAGGGTTCCACATTTCCTAACACCTTTTGTGAATTTAAAATAACCTTAAGGTTAGCCATTGACCTGGATAGAGATAGATTCCGATTTGAAGAGAGTTCTAATTACAGTCATAAAATAGGTGATAAAACCATAACCATGTAGGACATTGATGATAAAAATCCAGTCCATGGTGTTGAAATATTTTTTGATGTCATGATTTATCACTATTTTGTCTCCACAGTTAGTATTATTCAAATTATTGACACACTCATAGTTGATTAAAATGTAGTCGTGCATGGATCTTCCCTTTATAAAACCAAATTGGTTCCATGAGGAAATTTTATTCCGGAGTGTGGAATGACTTTTAGAAATTATTTTTGTTATGACTTTTAAAAGGGTGTTGGTTTGAACAATGGGTCTAAAAAATGAATCTCAGAGGCATTATCATCTTTTTGAATCTATGTCAGAAACTAGGAATTTAGGGCATGAGGGGGAACCCTAATGTTGATGAAGGTTTGAAAAAATTTAAAAACATAAATCTGAATCACATCCCAATAATGATGGAAAAATCCTTTGTTGAAACCATCAGGAAAAGGGTACTATCAGGATTCAGACAAATGATAGAGACTTTGATTTCATGATCCATCGGGGTGTAAAAAAGGAAGAATTTATCCTCATCATTGATCACATGGGGAATGAAATTAGGTAGGAGGAATTTCTTTTTGTTAGGACCATTGAAAATAGTTTCATAGTGGGAGATGATATGATTTGCAATGTCATCCACATTGTCAAAAAGCATGTCCCCATCTATTAAAAGAGTTAATGAGCTATAGGCCTTCTTGATTCTTTAATGATAATTGTATGATTTCATATTTATATCACCTTCTGTGAACCATTTAGCTTTAAATGTTTGTTTTTAATATTTTCATTGAATGTGAGAAGGGAGTTATGTTTTACCGCAATGTTTAGTTCCTGAGTACAAACATTGTTGAGATAATAGTTTGAGTTTATGTTTTGAAGATCCTGGAGATCTTTCTCTATATTCATGATGTCATTATTTATTTTTTTGGCTTTAGAGCTTCACCATATTTTTAGAGTCTATTTTAGATGTTTTAATTTGAGACTACATTCAAGAACATCATTATTACGAGTCATTGAGGGCCAAAGGTTTTGAATGATATAAGAGCATTCTTCATCATAGAACCAAACATTGTTAAATCTAAAAGTAATATGGGGTTTCATGTCATTAGTGGAGGCACTGATCAGGATGGGGTGATGATTAGTGGTCAATCTATGAAGAGTAATACTAGAGATTGTGTCCCAATTATCTAATGCAATGACATTCGTGAAGGCTCCATCCATCTTAGAGGTAATTACATTGTTCTAGTGCCTTATATACCATGTGTATTTTGCACTGGTGAGATTGATTTTTATGATTTTATTGTCTTATATTGAGGTTTTAAATTCCTTATTGTAAATAGAAATGATATATGGTCCAATTTTCTCGCTTGATTTGAGAATGGAATTAAAATCACCCATAATAAACTAGGGTGCTTTGATATTATTTCCAAGATAAGAGAGGCCATTCCAAAGCATTCTATGTTCTTGGTATCTATTCTTAGCATAAAAAAATGACCAGAAAATATGTGTGTCATCAATATTTAAATTGTAAGTAATAATTTTATCAGGGATATTGTAGAGACAAGTATTTTGTAAAGATAAATGAGATAAAATCGATAAAGATACTGCATTAAGGTTATTAGTTATTTCATAAGTAAAAAAATAATTTTTTTTTTGACATAAGTGAGAGTATTTAGATCCAGAGTTTATTTTTGGCTTTTTAATAGCAAATAAAAGAGGTTGATTAGTGTCATTCATTCTTTTTAACATAATAAAGGGGTCAGAGTTTTCCATTCCATAAAAATTACAAAAAAGGATCTTCATTAATGTTTAGTTTTGAAGTTAGAACCCCCTTTTTTCTTTTTTCTTGAACCATTATTTATTGAAGATCATCTAACATCCTGATTATCAGAGGAATATTCTTTATTATGGCTGGATTTTGTGGTATTCTTCCTTGCATGTTCATGTATTAGATTACTCATAGTATCTACAGGTAGGGAGAGAACAATACCTGGTGCCTTTGAAGTGTCTGCATGTGGTTTCTTGATGTTTTCCTGATCTAGACAACAATGCATTTTCTTCACAAAAGCATTCATAACATGCATGGGATGAGTTTAATATGCTGATAATTTGCTACTATGATCAACATGTTCTGGTTCCATGACATCAGAATTACAAGGATTATTTAGAGAGTCAACACATCTAGAAATGGAAGTGATGCTTATAGTGCTAGAGTGAGGTAGGAAAATAGAAGTTGGTTCCTAATTTTTCAATGCGATTAAAATATTCAGGCTTAGAGAGGTGTATTAATGAATAGGTTTAATTTCAGAATCCTTAAGGTTTGGAGTTGTGGGTTTAATATTACAGGAAAAACTGGAAATAATATTAACACCGGACCTATCAGAAGAGGAATTTTTAACAATAGGGATGTCAATAGTATGTTTTTTCATCCCAGGTTGTTCGTCTGCAATATGTTTTGAGTAGTTATTGTTTGGCTTCGGGTAGGATCTTGTACTTATGGTGGAGTTCCCTTAGTAGGGCTGACAGGTTCTAGTTTTATGGTGACTTCATTCATTTGATTTGTATTGTATTGTGTTACGATCAGAGTGCCGTTCTGGGTAGCCAAGAGATTACTAGATTTTGGCTTGTGTCCAGTGGAAGTCTGATTTTTTGAGAAGGAAAAAAATGTGCATTGACTATGAGGAGTGTCTACATTTTATCTCTTATTTCTATATTCAATCATTGACTATGATATTTTAGTGGCATTTACAGTATGTGTATTTTGGATTTTTCCAGTACCCAAATGTGTAGGAATCAGGCATTACATAAAAGATGAACTACACTAGGCTACTAGAACCATTCCTAGATAGCATTTCCTCCATTTCCAACATAACCATTTTGAAATTTGAGACATCATAAATATTTCATGGTCCTGGTGTAAGAGTGAAGACACCTATATTTGACAACACTATTGATTCATAAGGGCTTTGTCGTACCAACCATTAGCATTCCCTCCTTGCAATAATGTAACTATGATCCCTATGTTCCCTTATGACACAAAGGCAGAAGAATATAACTCATGTTGTTATGGTCCATCCTTGGAAATTTGTTCAGATTCCATATTCATCGACAAAAGATTTTGGGTTATGAATTTTTAATCCCAAACTCCAAATGTCCATGTGGACTCAGATTCTCTAGTATTTTCCCAATCAATTGATATCACATTCATAATCTTCCATGAAAAATAAATAATAGTGGGGACACCTCTATTTGACTATGTTGTCGATGCATATCATTGTTGACCTACCAACCATAGGAATCTCTTACTAGTATGAATGGAGATCCAATCCTTGGGAGCCCCAACAGCACAACACTGGATCCTATAAACTTATGGTGTCATGGACCATCACTATAATCAAGTAACTATATATCATATTTTTAGAAAATAATGTCATCTAAAAGTCGCTAAACTACAATGGTAAAAGGACTGTGAAAAAATACTATAAACTAAAATAATAGATGGTATGAGCTAAATGACCTTATAATATAGTGATAAAAGATCTTAGCTAAAAGGCCCTGAAATTAAGTGTTTAAAGTTTTCTGCTAATTGACCATGAACTATAGAAATGGATGGTCCATGATAATATACCTAAAACTACATCAATAAAATTTATAATCTAAAATTCCATAACCTATAGTAGAAAAATGATCTAGTATACAATAATAAAAAAAGATAAATATCTTTTGGGGCCCACCATTTGGGTTTAGAAAAAATAAATCTATGATCACCATGTCCATTGAATTTAAAAAAATATAGTCCACTCTCCCTCTAGGACATATATTATACCAAATTTATACTTTTATGAGTCAAATAATTATAAGATATTTGTGGAAGATATGTCAATGAGGAACCAGATATTGGTGCGAATTCATAAGCAATTATCATGAATAGTTTTTTAAAATTTAAATCTATAAATCCATGAATTTCGGTTTAAAATAAATTATAAAATTAATCGGGTTTTATTAATTATTTAAACAAAATGAGATCATAAAAATTTCATTCAATGTATTAGTGAAAGAAAACTAAGAAAAACATTTAAATTTCAGATGATCTATTCATTGATTCAATGAATGGAGGGATAAAAAAATAAAAATTCTCTTCAATGAATCAATCAAAAAAATAAAAATTTATGATAAAAAAAAAACAAAATTGGATTAGATGATATGTACCAATCAGTAAGAGTCTACTACAAAGAATCAATTTATTACAGATGTGCCTCCCAACCAACATATTTTTCTTTTTCCCTATGGAGAAGGGTATACGTAAGAATCAATTGATCATCAACTATTTTCTGAGTGGTTTCATAAAAGGATGATGATTGCTAAAAGGCCATACCATGACTAATCTGTTATCCTCTTATATCCCTATATCTATATTGCCATGAAATCCATTCTATCATGAAAATGGGATATTTATTGAAGAATATGTTACAATTACTACGAATTTTCCATTATCTATTAGGCTAGTGGAGTCATGTATTCAATATCATGCAATCCCCTCTCATTAGTGTCCAAATATTCCCCTGTCGGGATGAATTGTCTCATTATTTCGTACAATGTATGACTGTGAAATTAACCCACCATCAAACAATTAAGTTGATGATGAAGATGTTCTTTTTGATCATTAAATGTTTCTAAGGGAGGTATGTTGACCAAGGTATGAATCAACTACAAATTAAATTATTCCATTTCTGGTCCTCATCCATAGATTATGGAATTGGTATTTCATAAGAAGGAAAAACTACTTGAGTAGATAAGGAGGTGGGTCATGAGGACACATATATTATCCACACAATAGGGGAATATTTATGTTCATGCAAGGAAGGGATAACTTCCCACGAAAAAATTCTTCCCTGCAGATGGGATAGTCATCTTTAGGATGAGAGAGCATCCTCGAATACTCACTCTAGTCTGGAATCAACATTATCATTGAAAAGAACATGGTATTCATCTTGTAATATGGATTTCCAAAATGGTAGACATATTAGTTCATCACACATCCATGGTATGCTTCTATATATTCCTAGTAATAATCCTAAGGAAGAAAGATGCAATTGGAAATAGGTGTAAGAATTTTCTCATCATTGGTATCTTCACACTCCAAAATCAACTAGAACTGGGGAATGATACAATGGTGTCACTCTCCCCGCACAACAGACAATGGGAGAGGTTAAACCTGTTTGATACATCTGATCTAGAAAGAAACCCGATAAGATGTATATGGATTGAAGATAATCATATCATCCATCCTAGTAGTAAGACCCCATCTATAAGGGAGGTATTTTATGATCTTTCATCAAGAGTACCACATCCATTATCAATAATTGACCTGGACTGTGTTCGATAATAGAATAAGTCAAAATGTTCACATAATATAATACTATAAATATCCTTGTCATGGACTAATGAAATCTCACCAATCATGAATATATCTTACAATCAAGGGTGAGATAAGGAATATGTTGTCTTTTTGGTATTTTAGTATATGTATTATTATAAATAATCCCTTATCTTTCCAAATAAAAATTATAAAGGACCATTGGTACTATAAAAATTGTTTCCCTACTAAATGGGGCCCATGTTTTGGAAAAGGGGTACATGATTTGGTACCACATGATTGAGAGTTCATCCCTCTCCATGTATTGCTTCCATCTTACCCATTAGAGTTCAAAACACACATCCCTAGCTGGGAAACGTCGGCTATTCAAGAAACTGAATCTCACCAGCCAATGTCTAGTTGATTTCTCGATCTTTACTTGATATGTCCATGTGGTATGTTCCATGGATTATAGGATTTCCATGTATGATACCACACTTTCACAATCCTACCATGAAGGGCACTAGTGTGGGTGTATAGAGATCACCAATGATCCACGATGGTAGGGGAAAATGTTAATCCAATCACTAAAAGAGATGGCTTAGTGCATTATCAAATCCTTTCTTATATTATCCTTAATAATATTTAGCATGTCCTTCTCCAAGATATAATTTTGTGCACATTCATCTTATAAATCACAGACAGGGACGGAATCACCATAAATTTATCCCTAGGGGATATCCCACACAATCTATAGATTTCATAGATGATGATTCTTACATAACCATAGGTAGATTGAAATTTTATTACAAGGTTAATAGATACTAAAAATCTCCATGAGAACATTAGATGGATGATAAATGATGACGCGGGAATCCCATAGCTCTTTATAATGATAGATCAAAAGAAGTTTATCAAAAAAGATAATGAAAATAAAACTAACCCAAAATAGCCACGACCATTCCTTAGAAAAGATTCCACAATAGTGAAATTCCGATTTTGAGCTCCATAAAATTCCACGATTATTAAAATAAGAGGAAAATAAACTCGATTAACTTTTACCGAGGGGTAGCTAGGAAAAAAGGCATCAATATTGACCCAAAGGGGAGTTCTACCACATAAAAGGCTACCCATATGATTTGTTTACAACATGTTAACCATCCTAAAAACATAATCAGAATATAAAAAATAGAATTGGATTCCCAATAAAATAGTAGATTGTTTTCTATATAAGGGAAGTCGGTGACATTCAGTATCATGAATCCATATAAGGGAAGTCAGTCTGATAAAGGATATTTTCTAAGATTGAACAGGTGAATCCTATTTAGAACATTATTATCAAAGTAAAAAATTTCATGAGATTCAAAATTATGATTCCTACAAATCATGGTTCTATGATTATCCACGTGATATGAATTGTAATGAGAGATAGTAGCCATCTGAACACAATTATGTGGCATATGTCAGAAAGGTGAAAATAATGTAATGACCCAATGTTTTATCAATGAAATTTATCACCTGATTAGAATGATGTATAAAACATTTATATCCAATTAATAATACAAAAAATAAATTATATTTTAGTAAATAAACAAACCAATAATAATAAAAAATATTACAGAGTAACAATAAATTGAAAATAAGGAAATAAGAATAAGATGTTTTGGATCTGACATAACCACTGGAACAATGGCAGTCATGAAAAAATAAATTTAAATAAAACATAAAGATAATAACATAATATAAATATTTAGGATTTATATATATATTAAAAATATAGAAAAATAGATGTGAATGAAGAATGGATGAAATAATAGGTCTTAATAAGAATTAAGGGACCTGTATGAATTGAATATTAACACAATAATTAGAATAGTGATATATTCATTAAGAATAGTAATCATACCATCATAATAGTAACATCGACTATGAATGTATAAATGATATTTACTTATTTTTATAAATGACTATATGATACACTTATATAATGGTATAAGTAAATAAATGTTTTATAATTGATAAATTAAGTATTTATATTTTAAAGATATATTATTGTTTATTAAATTTTATAATTATTATAAGGATTTAATATAAAATTTACTTTATAAAATAGATTCATAAATTACTCTTTTTTCAATATAATTATAATATAATTTTTTGAAACTTTAATTATTTTTTTTGAGGTGTCAAAATATTTATTAAAATATTAAAATCATTAATTTTCGAATTAATTTTGATTTTAAATAGAAATTAAATTTCATATACATAGAAATTTATTTTCCTAAAATGGATTCCGTTTTTTAAGTATACATATTGAAAAATTGAAAGGGTGAATTTTTGGGGTTTTTTAAAAATAGTTGAATTTCTAATAATGATGAAATATATTAATTTATGAAATAAGATAAATGCATAAAATTTTTGAATCTTGGATGATGTATGGATGAAGTAAGAAGCCACAGTATCGAACAATAATAACAAATTTACTATATTTAGTTATATAAATCGACACTTTTGACAGTTTTTGGGAAAAATAAAAAACAAATAAATATAAACAAATACACCTCTCCTACCCTTAAAAACAATTCCCCTTAGCACCTATTCTCATAAAATATTATAATACTTTTCTCTTGTCTAAATTAGACTCAATTACCTTTATAGGACTCTTAAACATTTCTGGAAGCTATAGGTATCAATAGACGACAGAACCAAAGTTCATTAAGGAGGATCTCAAGGAGACAACATTCAAGTGGTAAAATCATCTTTATTTCTATTTTGAATTCTATCCTTATACCTTATCCTCACCTTTGTCCTCCAATGTGGCCTGATTTCTCTAGTATTATATTCATACTATAGTATTTTTATTAATGGAATATCCATCATCAGTTTCTTTATCTTCTTCATTTATTCTAAATATTAAAATAGTCCCCATGTGGAGTCGATTCCCCAAAATTGTGGATAATGAATTTTCATTTTCCATTACTTCCATCCAGTCTGGACATAAAACAATTATTATTATTTAAAAATATTTTAATATGTATATTATAAATTTTTAAATGTTATGGTATTAATTTATATAAATAATATTAAAAAAAATCTAGTTTGTGATGGTTGTAAAAACCAACAAAATAAACATAACATTTTTCATCAACATTTTATTTAATGAATCTTCCTCATATTTGATTAAAAAATTTAGTATAACACCATATATTCATTATTAATTTCATTAAGAACATAAATTTTTTATTATTATGAATCATTCTCTTTTTACATGACTTTCCATACTTGTATACAAGTGAACCGATCATGAAAACAAACAAAATGAGTGTTCCCAGAATGCAAGAATTGAGCACAAAAAATAATAAAAGTTGTCCAAAATGGAAATAATAAAATTGTAATAAATAAAATAAATGTATAATAGTTTCTTAATTATGTAATTAATGGATCTAATTTGATTATTGATGAAAAAAATTAAATTTTAGAATGTATTTGAACATAACATATTGGGATTATCGAACCCAACCACCTTCTCTGGGTTATACATTTTTCATGAAACATTACTGTGTGGATATTTCAATAATGTTAATTAAATATTATTTTATGTTCTAACCTCTTCCTTTATAGGATATACATGTTTCCAACTTGGTTGATGAAAAATATAATGATTTTCTATCCAAACATATTTTTCATAAAAAAACATATTGACTCCTCTAGGGATTGTTTCTTCTTCTCTCAAGATTGATTATTCTTATAACAATTATGTTTTGACCTTTTTCATTCAGGACCCCAATTTTTATTCATGAATTAATGATTTATGAAATTGTTATAAAATCCATTCCTTTACATTGGTTATTTTATTATTAATATTGTTAAATGTTTAATGCAGCCTACATGATTATATATATGTTATGATATGATGGGTGGAATCAGGATTATATATACCTCCAACGCATTGGTTAATCTGATTTATCTGATGAGATACTGTATATGATAGATTGGAATGATTCTATATTGGTTCAAAAATATGATTCTATCTTTGTTTATAACAATGTGTTGTATTTTACGACTAAGACATGATATTTCATTATATGGATTTACATATTCAATTCCTTTATCAAAAATTTATATTAATGAATATAAATATGATCCTATGATTTTTGTTGATGATATGTTTATTATCACCCATGTTATTTTTATTCATTTACTTATTAATCCTCTAACTAGGATTTTTCCTCAACATTTTCATTGATGTATATCCTCATGTAACTACCTATACTATAAAGAACATGATATTTAGAAGGATAAATAATATAATTTTTAATAATATTTTTTGTTTTATTATATATAGGATATGTATGGTGTAAATTTTCCTCATAGAAAATATCATTGGATCCTTATTTTATAATTCTAATTCGTTGTTTAACTTTTTTATTATTTAATAGTCATGTGTGAAAAGGCATGGTAGTTGTAGATTGTATGTAAGCACATTTTATTTAATTTTGGAATAAATATTGGAGAAAATTATTGAAAATCATTAGGATTAGAAAATATATATGTTAAAAACCATGAAATAATTTTTTTTAAATTCCTATCATAGGGAACCCCTATGATATGTCTTTAAAATTAATTAAACAAAAAATTTATTATTTATTCATTACATTTTGAATTAAAAATTGTTCAATCCTTTTCTATTTCATAAATTATCATTATCATGGATAATCAAGGATAACAACCCATGTGAAGGAAACTGTAATTATTTCTCGAATAATTTCCCCAATTCCTTTGGAGGTGGAGTTCAACATATTCTACAATTTCTTACTCAGTTTTTTCATTCTATGAATATAATCCAAAACCATGCCAAACCACTTTCTTCATCTAAGAATAATATTCTAACCGGTGAATCCTTTATGTGAAAATTACATTTGACATTTAGTGGATCTTTTTGTATACTATTTTCATAATAGTGTGCTAACTTAATACAGAAGTTATTTTCCTTGTTTTAATGTTGTAAGAAGGATTAGTTGATTCTAACCATATATCGTTTATATGGTGAAGCTGATCAATGGTGGGAATTGATAAATAATAACACGATGAATTATTAAATGAATGATATGGTGTGGAAAGTCATTATGGAAGGATTTATGAACCACTATGTCCCTATATCTCTTCATAAAAATATAGAGAGAGAGTTTATAGTGATAGTGGAAAAGAAAGGTGAATTTTTTAGGGATTATGAAGAAAACATCAAAAGGATTTACAGATATGTCGTGGATTTGTTTTCAACAGTGAATAAAATATATATATTATTTAGTGGTTTAAAATCACACCATTGAAAGGATCTAGCTATCTAAGCCTTTGGGAATTATGATGATGTTGTTCTATTTGATCAAAATGTTGTGATATAATTTAGGGAATGTCGACATGGATATAGAGATAAAACAATATCGATATAAATGTTGGCAGATATAACGAAGAAGGTTGAATGAATTCTCAACCACCCACATGTATAAAATGTGTGAATAAGAATCCATGGAATAGAATCATTGGGATTAGTAAGTTCTATAATTGTGTTATATAAGTCCAACAGGCTGGTGAAAGTCTAAGAGACATTAATAAGAAGGCCAATGTGATAGAGGAAAGAACATAATGACCCATGATTAAATATTTCAACTATAAGAATCAAGATATCTATTAAAGCTATTTAAATAAACCTCATGCCTTTATGGGTAATCAATGTCAGCCGACTCCACATCCAATGGAGAAAGGGAAAGATTATCTGGTTACTATTTTTGATGTGGATGATGAAAAAAACTCATTCAAGGTATTCGTCCATTGCACTCAAGAATTGAAAATGTATTATTTGATTCTTGTTCTACAAATTTCATTATATAGGGATATTTTTTAGAACAATTTAATTTAATCCTTGAGATTTTGTTTAAGATATATCAATAAAAACACCTAATGGTGCAATCATTAGAATCCATGTGATGGAATCTTCTTCTTTTATCATATGTGAAATAATTGTTCCAATGAATATCATAATACATCCTTGATAGGAATTAAATTCTATACTAGGAATAGATTGTCTCTCGTTATATAGGGAACACAACAACTATCGATAATTGGAAATATTCATCCATATTAAAAAACATCCAATGGGCCTCTACAAATGAAATAAAGATCATCAAAATTTATTTGAAAATACCTCAACGGTGTTGGTGATGATACCCTATGTAGTAGAATACCTTGATCAATTGGTTGTTTCAATGGAATGTGTCAACATTGTGGAAATTCACTTTGTGGGGAAATATAATGATGCATTCCTTGAAAATATACCTAGATATCCCAAAGACCGTCTGGTTTAGTTCTCAATAGAACATATCCCTGCATCTAATTCATTCACAAAATGTCCCTAATATATTTTCCCTAAGGAAATGGATCATTTAAAGAATTTGTTTGTAAGATCACATTGTCAAAGGGTTCATAGGCCCTAGGGAATCACCATTGGGTTTTCATGTGCTCTTCATAAAGAAAAATTATGGATCAAAATGGCTTTGTTTCAATTAATGTGATCTCAATTAGAGCCCCATAATGAAAAATTATCCAATTCTAAGTATTTTTTAATTTTTTTCCAACTATAAGGAGATCATTACTATTAAATGGTTTTAATCATTTTGTATGTCATCAAATGAGTGTGAAGAAAGAAGATATTATCAAAACTGCCTTCATTAAAAGGTAGGGGTTATGAGTTCCTAGTGATTCTGTTCTAACATACTAATGCACAAAAAATCATGATGGATTTAATGAATATATTTTCTTTCAATACCTTTAATTTTTTTGGACGTGTTTATCGATGATATTCTCATGTACTACAACAACATTGAGGTATATGATCAACATATTTGGATGGTGCTGAAAAAAATTAAAGCATGATAGATTGTACACCATGTTCAAAATGTTTACATTTTTTATGTTGTAGGTCACATTATTGGGGAACATGTCCACAACATATGGAATTTTTATCGACCCATCAGAAAGAAAGACAATTTAGGAATGACCCAAACCCACTAGGGTCACATAAAACCAATGTTTCTCTATATTAGCTCGGTACTAATGTCATTTTTTGAAAAATGTCTCATGATTTTACTGCACACTATGCAAGTGAACATGTATAGGGGTAATGTATGTCTTTATAGATGAATTTGATGTAATATTTAAGGAGATCAAGAAGTTTCTAACCACTACATTTATACTCAAACTAGAATAATTTGATAATGTTTTGTAATATATAGTTATGGATACAAAAATGTTATATGTCCTTTACTCATTATGAATTATAAAGTTATAGCCTATGCCTCAAGAATGTGGATGATCCATTAGAAGAACTACCCCACACATGATCTGGAATTAGCAGGTGTGATTTGTTCCATGAAACATATGTGAAATAACCTCTATGTTGGGAATTGAAAGATATATACTGATACGATGAGTATATAGTATATATTTTCCTATAAGGATCTCAAATTTCATCAAAATATATGGTTATAGATAATCAAGGTTTATGATTTCCTTTTTTATTACAACATAGTAAATGAATACAAGGTCGTTGATGCTCTTAAGATAAAGAACATTCTACCTTATGTATGATGTGAATTAAGAAAGACCCCATATGCAGGGATATTAAAAGAATGAATTTGGAAATAATAATGGAGGAAAATACATCCTACCATTCACAATTGATTTCACAAACATATATCTATGGGAGGTTTAAAGAGGCACAATGGGAATATCTGTATCTTTAAAAGTAGGTAAAATAGGTAATTGATTGGAACCTACATGACATCCATGTATATTATGATAGTATTATCCTATTTGTAACTAATATGTATGTGCCTGAAACACGTAATTAAACATAGGATATATTGGACATATAACATAACTCATATTTATCAATCCATCCAAGATGTACTATGATGTACTTTGACAATCAAGAGAACATCTGGTCGAACAATATAAAGAATGATATTGCTGAGTACATCTCAATTTTTTTAGTATTTCAGCATGTTAATGAATGGATGAATTTATAATGATATGTTGAAATCATTTGATATACCAACATGGAAATCAGATAATATCACTATTAACTTCATCACTACTTTGCTGAATAAATTCAAAGGAATCATTGTGATATTGGTTGTAGTGGATAGACTCACTAAGGCCACCATCTTCATTTTTAGGTGGATTTTTGGAAAGATAAACACGAAAATATATATGTGAATGGAGTACTAATGAAGAATATGATTTGAATTTTGATCATATTTGATCACAATCTAAGGATCAAAACAAGATTTGGGGGAATTTTTCAATATTTGTTGAGTACTGAATTAAGTTTCAGGATGACCTATCACAAAAGACTATTGAAAATCCAAAAGGTCTATTCAGATGATCGATGACATAATAATAACTATATAATGGTAATTTAAATGTGTATGGGATCAATATCTCCCATTGGTTGAGTTATCATATAACAATAACATCAAATTGAGTATTCGGTTGGCTCGATACGAATCTCTTTATTAGGAAGTGATGTTGAACTCCAACCTATTTAGATGTAGTATGTGAACCAAATAAATTTGGGCAATATCCTATAAAATAGATGATAAAGAAGTTTTCATCCACACAAATATACATAAAATATTCTGAGAGTAAAAGAAATAGTAATGATTATAACCATCGAAGGGATATTTATTTGGAAGTTGGATATAATTTTTTTATTCAAATATCAACTAAGAAGGGAGTCGTGCAATTTGGAAAGAAATGGAAGCTTAGACAAAGGTACATTGTCTCTTTAATTATCCTTGATTTCATAGGAGTAATTAAATATCTTCAATCAATTCAAAAAACTATTACTTATTCTCATTAAGTGTTTCATTTTTTTATCCGTAGGAATTACATACCAGATCACTCACATGTAATGAACTCTGAGGTGATAAAACTAGATAATGATCTCTCTTATGAGGAGAAACTAACAATGATAATAGACCATAGAGAAATATTTTTACACAAGAAGACAAATCACATTGTCAAAGGTTTGTAGAGAAAGAATAATTATGATGATGAGAAAAGGGAAGTGGAGGACGAAATGAAAGAGAAATATCCTTTCATGTTTTCATCATAGATTGTAAAATGAAAATATGAAAACAAAATTTCATGAGGGTTGAAGAATGTGATGAATTTTTTTATCGATGTCGTTCCCCATATAATAATTATGTAGTATAAAATAGACACATGACATAGAGAATGCTACAAAAAAGAAAATGACTCATTATTGATTAAACAATACAATAATAATTCCAAATATTACATTGTGGAAACAAATATAAATTAAAACAATAAGAATTAGATTTTTGGATCCACATAAAACACTAAAAGACTGAAATCCTGAACAAAGAATTAAAAATAAAGAATAATATTAATAATATAAGATTGATTTTTGAAAATTAATATATATTAATATGTAATAAAAGAAGAAGTTAATGATGAATGACTAAAATAACCAAAATTATTAATAAATATAGAACCTCTACAAATGAAATAGTAACCCGATTGTTGGAATAGAAATATGACCATCATGAAGAGTAATCTAACCTTTAGAATAGTAAACTCACCTTGTAAAGTATAAATAAATATTATATATTTTTATAAATTAGAATTTTAAATAATTAAATCATCCTACTAGAAAATAAATGTTTTAAAAATAAAAAATTAAATATTAGTATTATTTGAAATGTAAGGATTTTTTTCATATAGTATAACTAATATAAGGTTTTTATTTTTTATAAAATAAATTCATATACTAATATATTTCATTCTTATAGTTATATGAAAATTTTATGACATGTAAAAATTTTATCAAAAGTCTCATAAATTCAGTTATAATTTTAAAATCAGTATTTTTTTTAATAAATGATGATTTGAATAAAAATATTATTTCTCATATTTAAAAAAATATTTTCATTAAATAGATTCCATTTAT
The DNA here is from genome assembly GCA_963277665.1 of Viscum album. Classification (NCBI taxonomy): domain Eukaryota; kingdom Viridiplantae; phylum Streptophyta; class Magnoliopsida; order Santalales; family Viscaceae; genus Viscum; species Viscum album. The sequence continues at coordinate 733,527,065 of OY728152.1, read as the reverse complement.
TAAATATAAACATCAGAAAATTGTTAGGGTGAATTTATCAAATATTTCTAAAATAAGATGCCTTTTAGTGAATAGTTAAATATGGTAATTTACGAAATAAGCTAAATAGATGAATTTTTGAGTCATGGATAATGTATGGATGATTTAATAACCCATTGGTTCAAATAATACAAAACCATTTTCTATATATAGTCATATTAATAATTAGTATTGATAGTCTTGATCATAAATAATAAACAAATGAATATAATAATGAAAACTAGCCCTATTAATAGTACAACACACCACCTATTCTAATTTCACTTTAAATGACATTTATCATTTCTATATTTTCAGAAATACCTTTAAAATCATATTACCCTTTCAGGGGATATTCCTATTTAAATAAAATACCGAACTTATGTTCCTTAAGGAGGCTCTCAAAGAGAAAACATTTAAGGGGTAAGATACAGATTCTTTGTGTTTCAAATTCTACCCTTGTCAACCTTATCCTGAATTCAATAATATAATATTAATTAAAACTATATAATTACTTGTATACATGAAATTTTTTTAATAGAATATACATCATCAAATCTCCTCCCTTATCCTTTTATTCGTTAAATTAAAACATCATCTTTGATAAGTCGATTCCCCACCTTTATGGATGATGAATTTTAATTTTTGATTACAACCTTCAAGGGTGGTTAAAATTAAATTATGATGGTTCGAAAAAAATTTAATTTTATCATTACAACTTTTTTAATGTTATTTAAGAAATTTCTATACATAATATTAAATAAAATTAAACTGGTTAATGATGGTTATAAAACAAACAAAATATACTAAACATGTTTCATTAATGTTTTATCTAATGAATATACATTATTTTAAAAAAAATTGATATATAATAAAATTTAAACTAATTTATGTTCACTAATAATATATAATTTTAATTCTATATTGTTATTATCATTTTACATAAACATCCATACTTGTATATAGTTCAACAAATCTTGGAAACCAAGAAAATAAACGCTCCCGGAATGATGAGATTGAACTCTATATATTGTAAAAATAGCCATAAAATTACTTAATAAAATTATAATAAAAAATAACCATATAATATTTTATTTATTTATTAATTAATTAATCAATTTTGATTATCTAGTGCATTAAATGCAAGTGTAGAATGCATTTGGACATAAAGTATGGGGTTTCTTGAACCCAACACCCTTCTCTAGGTTATAGTTCATTCATAGAAAATTTTAGTGTGATATTATTTTAATGTATCATAAATATAATTTCATTTTTTTAATCTTAATTCCATGGTTATACATTTCTTATACTAGGTTTATGAATAATATAACTATTTTCGAAATGAACTATTGTTTCCAAAACACATCTTGATTCGTCTTGATATTGGGTCACCTTCACTCAAGATGGATAATTCTTACACCAAATTTTTATTCCATTTTTCAATCGGGAAACCAAATTTTTATACATGATATTATGATTTTTGAAATTATTATGAAACCCATTAATATCTATTTGTTTTTATGGATACCATTATTAAACATTCAATGTGGAATTCATGATTACATAAATGTTATGGTGTGACTGGTGGGCCCGAAATTATATATCCCTCCAATACATTGGGTAATGTGATGTATGTAATGCGATATTGGGAATTATTCATGAACATAGTTCTATATTTTTTCACAAAGATAATTTTATTACTATGTAGATATGTTACGTGTGAACCTGACCCTAGCTTTGTTCATAATTATGTGTGGTATTTGACCACTATTACTTGATGTTATATTTCTATGAATTTCCTAATTAAACAACCTTATCTAAAGTATCATTTTATTATTATTATGATGATAATATACTTATATATGATGATAATTATTTTTATCACCGATTTTTTTTTCATTCATGTACTTATTCATCCTCAAAATGGGATTTTTTCCCACCCCATTCTTCGGTGTATATCTTCAGATGAGTAAATGTACTAAAAATATTGTTTGATTTCATTGGATTTAGAATAATATTTTAAATAATTTTCATGTTTTATTATTCATAATTGATGTATGTTCCAGATTCCCTCAAGATACATAACCATTGTATCATTGGTTTTGTAACACTAATACATCGTTGGTCATTAAAATTATCCTTCAGTCATGTAATAAAAAAGGAGGGTTGATATAAAAGAAATAATTTCAAATGAATTTCATAACCCAATAACATCATGTGCATTGCATGAATCATGAAAGGGATTCATGATTTCATGAAGGATTCATGAATCACTTGGCCTATTTTTGATCTCACAGACCACATAATCCCATAGAACATATCACAACCACTCAACCTGTCAAAATACTCATGATCGTATGCCATGTCATGGTAAACATGTTCTCATAATAGTGGATATGTAACATGGCCATTCAATAATATTCAAAAAAACCATCCTAGATAACAATTATTCCATATAGATAATTTTAAACCAATTACCAAATATGAATTCATGGTTACATAGAATATGTATTGGAAAAAGACAGTCTTACAAAGATATTTTTGAGAAATGATCTTGTGGGAAGATCTCATGGTCGGTTCTTGTAGAATAGACTTCCAATGGGGTAAAATGACAATATATTATTTTAAGAGATCTATGATTTGTGTTTACAATTAATTATATACCCTCCATTACCCAATTTTTTGAAAATTTCAAGGAATTACAAATTTCACCTCGAAGAACAAACTTCACCCAAGGAAATAATTTTCGACACCTCCAATGTGTCTGCATGGTATCTATAACATCCCAAGTAAATAAAGAATAGTAAATTTTCATATTTATTAATATTTGTGAGTTAAATATTAATTTTACTTTAAAATATATTCTATGTTCGATGGCGTACCCAATATGCGACAACGAGTTTCTTTAAAATCTTATGTTTCACACTAATAATATAATATTATTAATTTAGATGATAATTAATGCCTAGCCATTTTTTCGAGGGAATTAATTTAAATAACTAAAATATGATTATACAAGTTTTATAAATGTTTTTACATTTATCTAATAAATTTTAGAGGCTTAAAATGTGAATGAATCTAATTTTATGCAGAAATACTCTAATATTCATTAAAATGTCGATTCACCACCTTTTGATGGAGAACCATTTTTAAATCTAGTTTTGGTCACTTATATATGTAATATTATACAAAATAATATTTTCATTAGAATTGTTATATCAAAATTTTTCTTTGGGTAAATTTTTGTAATTTTTATAATAAAGTTCATTTTTAATGAATAGTGAAAAATACAATATTTTAATTCAAAACTGCCTTTTAGTCTAATTTATTTAAACGGTTTGATTGACTTTTTAATTAGTTTTCACGTGTAAGTGGAATATATTTTTATCATTTCATCCAATTTCAGTCATTTTATGTAACTTCGCATTGAAATAGAACATAAACAAGTGTCAATATTTTGATAGATATTATTTCTTTAAAACACGGTTTTTTTGTTTTGACGACAGAAATTAGTTTTAAATTAATTTCTGCCACTTATGTGTTTTAAATATTTAAAAATGGATTCCATATTTGGAATAAGAAGGTCCAAAATATGTAAATATGAAAATTTTATTTTTATACATTTTAAATATTATCTTCAATAAATATTTTATTTACCATGGTTAAAAGGTAAATCTAGTAAATAAGGGTAAATCATAATATTATAATAACATTAAATTTCTCTAAAATGTGTATTAATTCAATTTTTTGATACATATCCATACATGGACATCCTTGGGTCAATTTTCGGACCCCATGGGGCCACATGGGAGTGATAATGACACTTTATTTTGATTAACTTAATGTAAAGGAAAAAATGGAATAAACAAATATATTTTAGAATATAAATTTTTAAATGGGGATATATAAGTTATAATTTAGACTATAAATATTAATTTGAAATATCATAAAATTTCCTTCATCATCGTAGTTTTTTATAATATTTATATTTTAAATAAACAATAATTTAATTACATAATAATGATGTAGTGTTTACTTCATTAATGAATTATTTAAATAAATATGGTTATAAAGATTAAAACAATATCCTAAACCTTTCCAAATTTTATTGGATTATTTTATTTCTAACATGAGTCAACTTATTTTCCACTTTAACTATTTTTTGGAGCTTTTTAATCCTAAGATAAGATTATATTAAAATAATGTTTTCAAACGTCCCTAAAGTGCCCCCTCCCCCTTATAAAAAGCTTCATTTCTAACGCATTCCTCACACCTATAAAGCCCCTTGGATTGTACTAAATTGGCCTAATTAAGCTCCCTATATAAATCTCCTCCTCCTAGAATACTTCCCCTATGCATAAGGAAATTCCAGTAAACCTTTTGGTTCAAACCAAAAGGAGATACCCAATTTAAAGGTAATGTCTTCTCATAGGTTCTATTGTTTTATTTTCCTTGTGGAACCCCATAAACTCTTTTTATTGAATTATTTTATAAAAACACCATTATACTCAATATAATAGGTAGTCATTATGTGAATTATTTTATCTACACTTACACAGACCACTGTCTAATGGGTAATGAACATACAGTTTCTCTGGACAGTGAACTTATGCCCCACGAAATGAAGATTGTTCAATTATCTCCTACCACCTCTTATGGTGGTCATTAATATGGAACTATATTTATATGTGGTATATATTATATTTATATTTTTTATATGCTTCTATAATTTTTAATTATATAATTCCATTATGGGTTCCATAGTGGGTAAATACGATATTCTCATTTGCGGAAGTGCGGACTACCGCCCCCTCAAAGTGATATGACTCGTTTATTCCTTACGTGGAACATATAAAGATAGAGTTAATGAAATTATATATGATATTATAATGCAATTATAATATAACCATTTTTCATTATGTTTTCATTCCATTAAATCCAAAATAGAAATGAAAGTAGCATTCATGCGTACGTACGACTTACTGTCTCCAATAATGATGCATTTTATTTCTTATCTCCAAATGTTATGTAATGTTATAAATACATATATATACTGGATATATATTATTTATATGATATCTATATCATTAATATCATTCTGAATATAATGTAATTTTTACCACATGATCAAAATGTAATTATAAGAAGTACATTTTTTATTCAAGTACCAAATTTCGGCAAAAGAGACATTATTAACATAAATTAGTACATAATGTTTATAAAATTGTAATAAGTGATATAAAAGAAATAATAAACATGAAAAATGTTTTTGAGTATGTATGAATAAACATTAGTTTATTATTCACGATATTAAAGAACGAACAGGTCATGTCGTACACGAGGTAAGGGGTTTCTTATCTCCCTTTTAATTTCGTGATATTTCTATTTTTCGCTACTTCATTATTTCATGTGGGGTATTGTGTACTTCCATTTGATATATATTTTCATGGTTATATTAATATTCATGGTTGTTCTTATTAATTTTTGGTTATATGACTCGATTGATTGCTACATGGTAAGGGGTTTTGATCACACATTTTATTCCCGTGATATTCATGCTATATTGGCCATTTTTTCCTTTTTTTGGTGTATATACTGCCCATGATTGTATTAATTGTGTAATATAATTTAATATATGGTTATATACATCTTTATTTTATGATACTTATTTTTTATTTTGTATCTTTCTTATATTAGCAAATCATAAGGGAACTTTTCACCCACCTCTTTTTAAAAGAATTTTTTTGTTATGACTTTTAATTTACATAATATATTGTTGGGATATGTTTTTATATATCCTTATTGCAGTAAAGTTTATGTTCAAGTGATGAGATACAATTTTTCCTATCATCAAATTATTTTCTGAAATTTAATGTGATGGCCTAAGGCTGTCAAATTTCTGTAAGAGAACTTCTCATCCCAATTCCAATTATTTTGGTTAAACGTCAACATCTTGATTATGCTATGATATGAATATATGTAAATGACCTCTGATTTTTTTACAAAGAATATCCAATCATATTTAGTGTTTTTAGTCACACATTATTGTGTAATTGATTTATTCTTAATCATAGGATTCCAATTTTATAAGGGACTTTGTCTCAATTTACATAACATTGAGACTTCAATGTTATTATGCACCAATTGACTTTTATATGGTTTTAATACTATGTATTGCAATTTTATATCATGAATACTTTTATCTTCATGATACAATAATGTTTTGATTAATTTTATTCCTCATTTTTTTGTATTTGAGCATCTCTCAATCTTTTAAAAACTCTTTAACTAAAACATTGTATTAATAGTTTTAATGATTTTATATTCAAAATATTTCCCATTAATGTCCATGATTTAAAAATGGTTTTAAGGATTTATTTATAAGGATATTAATATTTTAAAATTAAAATTCCTTTAAAATCTTCAAAGTGTTATGAGATATATTGATTAAAAAATATCTTTATTAAATGTTATAAATTTTTTCGAAAATGGTTTGATAAAGCATGGATTATGTCAATATCTTGAAATTAAATATTTTAATTGCAAGGTGGAAATGTTACATTTCCATTATTAATGTTTTAAGTGTTGTGAATATGTTATGTTTCTTGGAAATTATTTACATATATGAGTGGTTCCATGATAAACCTAGGGCGGGTGAGCCCGAGATAGCTCTCCAATGAATTAAGTAATGTGACAGAGGTAAACATTTATGTTTCTCGTATGAGAAGGAATATAATGTGATGGGAATTCTAATGTAACTCCTTATGTAGCAGTGATAGCAATAATGTAATTATGTTATGTATGCCACAAGTTACCTTTAATATTTATGACTTATTTGTTTTATTTATATATCTTATGTTTTCATGTGGTAAATTATGATTGAAAAGTATGGTTTCATTGATTTATATTTATTGATGGGTTAATGTTTCCATTCTTTATTTTATAACACTTTCTGAGCTTTTTATACTCATCCCATGTTTTTGAAGTGTTTTCCACATGAATTAAAGATGAATAGGTTCATGGATGGAATCAAGGAAAAGTCATGTTGTCTATAACATGGAAATAGACAAGTTTTTTTCACGAGTTTTTATTTTATGAAAAAATGGATACTGAGTAGTAATATCTATATGTAATTATCAAGTTGATATGTATTCATATTGCCTAACTCTCTAAAAATAAAATCCTGAAAAGTTCCTAAATTTTAAATATTCATTTAATTCATGAATATGTAATGTTTTAAATACGGGTTATTATAGTTGGGATTAGAGGTCAGTTTATATAATTTTAGAGGTTAAGGTGTTATTTAAGCATAAGTCAAATTACCACAATGGTTAGGATTTTTGAAATATTCATAGTTATATTAGATAAAGTAAATGAGTTTAAGATAACATGAATAAGTATATATTAGTATATACCCCCCCATAATATATTATTTGATAACATTACTAATATACTCACACTGACCTTTTTGGTTTTATTTTATGGGTGGATATAACATGAACCAATGTAACAGTGGATGTAAAGAAAATTGTGATGGTTTCATGAATTATAAATTGAATGAAATGAGAGGAGTAATGAGAAATCTTGTGGTTATTCTCAACCAACTATCTATTGTCATGTTTAACCACTTGACCATTAGGGATTTTTATAAGTCATCACATATGCGAGAAACAAATCCCTACATAAGTTTAGGTAATAATCATAAAGGTGAGTATATTAAAAATAATATCTGTCAAGGATGTGGAAAGAAACACATAATAAATTTTTTCAAAAGTATGGGATAATGCTATAAATGTGGGAATGATAGTCCTAAAGTAAGAACATGCCACGTGAAAAGGATTCATCAAGTTGACACTAAGATAGAGAAAGAATTTCTTTCTGAGGGATCAACTGAATGTTTTAAATTTTGTTTGCATGGTCATTATACAAACAGATTTCATACAAAGAAGGTTTTGGAATTGAATCACTGGGATCGTAAAATTATATTTTTACCAATACCTAATTACATTCCAAGTAAGGATGATGAAACTGATAATGACCAATGAAAGGTATGGATTAATTCTTACCTGATGTTTTGACATTATTTAATCTTAAGATATGATTCAGGATTTTCATTGTAGGAAATAAGAATTTCAGAATAAGTTTTAAAATAATGGTTAATATATCATGAATAATTTTGAATGGGAAAGAATTCAACATATAAGGGATTCAAGAGTTATGGTAGATTTTAGGATGGTGAAATACTTAAAAGAATTAATGCTCTTTTGATGACGGGATTACGTTAGATATATTTTTATAGTATGTATGACCCGAAATCATGATATATGAAAATTTTATTCAAGTAATATTTATCTTTTATTTTGTGTATATAGTTATAAAGAACAATTTTGGTTTATATGATCCTTGAATTTGTTTTAATTACAGGTTAATGCATTTTGGGATTCCAAATTAATGATATTAGATAACTTATATGGTTAAAATATGTTATGGTTATTTTTTATGAATTTTTATAATTTTTGGGATTGTTATAATATTATATTGTTTTGGAAGGAGGAAAACACACAGACCACATTACTACCCGTCGCATTGGACAAAGCCGCATGAATTGAACTCACAACCTATGTGCAACAAGGATTTATCCCCTTCCACTAAAAAAATGAGAAGTGGCACTTTTTTATGACTAATTATTTTTAATTATATGATTTTATGAATCAAGAATAAGTTGATTTTGGGTCGTCTATGTAAATTATTAACCTATCATGGATAATATCTGTTTAGGTTAATTACTTCTCAATAAGAGACATATAGAGTAACTGATGTTATTTGGAGATAAATGTTTTGATTTATCTTGGAAGAAAATGTGATTAAATCCTTCTGAGATTTGGGATTAAATCATAGTTTTTATTATTTTGAATAATTCTAAGTAAAATAGTGTATTGAATTGTCTTTCTTAATCTTTGGGTACTTTTTTTGAATTTGAGAGATTAAGAGTAGTTTTTATTTTTTAAAAGATTATATTTTTTGGGGATTATATGATATCGTACCAAACTTTTTTCTTTTCGTTAGTTTATAAAGATAGGGGAAATATATAGTTCATATTTTTTGGATTATGTGATTCTATAGAAGTTGAATCTAGTACTTCAGCTTAGACCAATTCATCTAGAATACTCATTGTTTTGAGAAAAGATGAGTTTGTGGTAGAAATTTGATTAAAGGATGAAACACTACATTTAAATTATGTATATTTCATTATGATCATAGTCTATATAGTTAAACAAATCATCAACTCTAGAAATAAGATCTTGAAGAGAATATGTTATATGCTTGATTTTGTCATCCAACGTTTTCCCAACAACAAATTTATGTTATTGTGGTGGTTATCTTTCCATGATTATGTTCTCTATCACTCTTTATTAATCTATGAGAGTTTTTTTCTCATCAATAAATTTTTTTTTCCACATGGATACTAGTATGGGATTTCTTCGGAGACCTTTTTTATTTTCTCTCTTTCTTTTTATGTGATAGTTTTGTTGACTCTTTTTCTATGTGGGGCTTTTAATTAAGTTTCTGTGCCCAATTTTAAAAACTGCAGGAAAACAATTTCTAAAAGGGGTGAAGGATGTAACGTCTTAGTTAAATATATAATGTGAAATTTTCATATTTATTAATATTTTCATGATTAATTTGTATTTATCTTTAAAAGAGATTCTATATTTAATGGAATACCCAATACGCAACATCGAGTTTCTTAGAAATCATACTTTGCACACTAATATTATAATATTATTATTTTTAATGGAATTTAACTCATATACTTTGTATTTTTGTGTATGAATATAACTGAATTAAATAGAATTATACATGTTTTTTAAATTTTTTTACATTTATTCAATAAATGTTAGATGCTTAAAATGTCAATAAATCCAATTTTAAGCACAAATACAATAATATTCTTTAAATGGTCGATTCACTGCCTTTTGATGGAGAATAATTATTAAATATACTTTTTTAAATTTTATATGTTATATTTGAAAAAATAATATTTTTATTTAGAATCATGATATCAAAATTTAGAATGGGTAAATTTTTGGTATTTTTCTGATAACGTTCATTTTTAATGACTGGCGACAAATACTGTATTTTAATTCAAAACTACTTTTTAATATAATTTATTTATATGGATAGATTAGATTTTTAATTGATTTTAAAGTATAATTAGAATATATTTTTACCATTTAATCCAATTTTGGTCATTGGAAGTATTTTCACTGAGAAATTTGACATAAACAAGTGGCAATCTTTTGATAATTATTATATCATAAAAATACTCTTATTGTTTTGTCAATGAGAATTAAATTTAAATTAATTTTTACCACTTCTCTGTTTTAAATTTTTAAAAACTGATTCCATATTTAGAATAAGTAGTTCCAAATTGGTTAAATATGTAACTTTTATTTTTATACATTTTAAGTATTTACTTGAGTTTATATTTTATTTACCACAGTTAAAAGGTAAATCTTATAAATAAGGGTAAAGATAGAATATTATAATAATATTAAATTACCCTAACATGTATCATAACCCTATTGGTTGATACATATCCGACCATGGGTATCCTGGGGTAAATTTTGGGACCCCATGGGGCAACTTTGTTGTGATAATTAATCTTTATTTTAATTATCTTAAAGTAAAGACAAAAATGACATAAAAAAATATCTTTCAGTAATTAAATAATTATATGGGATTATATAAATTATCTCTTCAACTGTAAATATTTATTTTAAAGCTAAAGACATTTCATACATCATGAAATTTGTTTTATAATTTTTAGACAACAAATAATAAAAAATTTAATGACACAATAATGATATAGTGTTTACCTCTTAAATGGATTTTTTGAATAAATAAGATTATAAATATTAAATCAATATCCAGAACCAATCCAATTATTATTGAATGATTTTATTTCGAACATGAGTCATCTTATAGTCAACTTTAATTATATTTGGACATTTATAAACTAAATATAATTTTATGATAAAATAATATATTCAAACTTCCCTAAAGAACGACTCCTCCCCCTTAAGAAACCCTCATTTATGACCCCTTCCTCACACATCTCAAGCTCCTTGGCTTATCCAAAATCTTCCGAATTAATCTCCCTTAATCCTTATCCACCTCCTAAAATCATTCCCTTTGGCATCAGGAAATTCATGAAAACCTTAGGGTTCAAACTAAAAGGAGATACATGATTTAAAGGTAATGTCTTCTCATAAGTTCATTTGTTGTATTTTCCTCATCCAACACCCTAAAATCATTATATTCATTTATTTTATAACATAAAAAGTATCCTCAATATACTATTTTGTTGTTATGAGACATATTATAAATACACATACAGACATCTCTATCTAATGGGTAAAAAACACACTGTTTCTGTAGATGGTGAACTAACGCCTCACAAAACGATGAATGCTCAATTATATCCTACCACCTATTATAGAGGATATTATGATGGAAGTTTATTTAAAATTGATATATATTATATATATATATTTTCTATTCTTCTATATTTTATATTTATATAATACATTTGTGGGTTCCATAGTGGGTAATAACTATACTCTCATTCAAGGAAGTGCAGACTATCACCCCCTCAAAGTGATATGACTCATTCATTCATTACAAAGAACGTATAAAGGAAATAGGTACTAAAATTATATATGATATTATACACGAATTAAAATTTAATTATGTGTCATTATCTTTTCATTCCATTAAATATTAAATATAAATGAAAGTAGCGTTCATGTGTACGTACGGTTTACCGTCTCCATGAATAGTGCATTTCATTTCTTATCTCCAAATGTTATGTACTGTTATAAATAAATATATATACTAGATATATATGATATATATAATATCTAAATAATGAATATAATTCTTATTATAATGTAATTTTTACCACATGAACCACCTGTTATTATAAGAAGTACATTTTTGACTAAAGAACCAAATATCGAAAAAACAACCATTATAAACTAATTTGTATAAATTGGTTATAATTTATATAAAATGAAAAATAAACCAGAAAAACCTTCTTAATCATGTATATATTAACATTAATTTATTAGTAATGATATTAAATAATGAACGGGTCATGTCAGACACGATGTAAGGGGTTTCTTAACTCACTTTTAATTCTGTGAGATTTCCATTGTTCACAAATTCTTTATTTCATGTTGTGTATTGTGTAAATACATTTGATATATATTATAATTTTTATATTTATATTCCTGGTATTCTGTGATTCATTTAGGGGTTATTAATTTTTTTCATACGACTCGATTGATTGTTATGTGGTAAGGGTTTTTGATCTCACATTTTATTCCTGTGAGATTCATGCTATATTTCCAACATTTTTCTTTTGTGTGTTGTATGTACAGTCCATGATTGTATTCATTGTGTAATATAATTTAATTTTTGGTTATTTATATCTTAATTTTATTATCCTTCTTTCATGTGATGTATCTTTCGATTGTTACCAAATCGGTAAGGAAACTATTCACCCTCCTCTTTTTAAAAGACTTATTTTGGTTATGTCATTTAATTTACATCTTATTATGTTGGGATATGTTCTTAAATATCCTAATAGCTGTGAAATTTATGTCAAAGTTACTTGATACCCTTTTTTCTCTCATCAAAACATTTTCTGAATTTTAATGTGATGCCATTAGGCTGTCGAATTCCTATAAGAGAACATCATAACCCAACATCAATTCTTTTGGTTAAACTTCATCTTATAGATTATATCATTCTATGAATAAGTGTGAATGACCTCTAATTGATTTACAGAGAATAACCAATCATATTTAGTGTATTTATTTTTGTCACACATTATTATGTAATTGATTTATCCTTAATCTAAGGATACCATTTTTATAAGGGACATCATCTCAATTAAAATTCCATTGATACTTCACTGTTGTTATGAACCAATTCACATTCATATGGTGTTAATACTGTATTTAGGAATATAATATCATGAAGACCATTTATTTCCATTATATTAAAACGTTTTGATTAGTTTTATTCCTCAATTATTTTTATTGAAGCGTCTCTAATTTGGTTAAAATATTTTTAACTAAATCATTGTTGTAAATATTTTTTAGATTTAATCTTATAAGTATTCCTCAATAATTTGTATGTTTTAAAAATGGTTTAAGGATTTATTTATATAGAAACTAATTTTTTGAAATGTTAATTCCTTTAAAAGATTCAATGGTGTATGGGACACTTTGATTGAAAAAAATATTTATTAAATTTTTTAAATTGTTTTGAAAATGGGTGGATAAAGCATTGATTATGTCAATATCTTGAAATGATATATTGTGATTGAAATATGGAAATTTTATATTTTCTTTATTCTTGTTTTAGGTGTTATTAATGTGTTATGGTTCATTGGAATGTTTTACGTATATGGGTGGTTCTGTGATGAACCTAGGGCGGGTGAGCCTGAGATAACTCTCTAATGCCATGGGTAACATGATGGAGGTAAATGTTAATGTTTTTCCTGAGAGATTTAGAGAATATACTCTGATGGGTATTCCAATGTAAATCCCTATGCAGCTGATATAAATATAATGTATTTATGATATGCATGACACAAATTACCAATATGATTTATTACTTATGTGTGTTATTCATAAATATTATGTTTTGTTTAGGCATGTTATGATTGAAAAGTATGGTTTCCTTGATTTTTATTTATTGTTGGGTTAATGTTTCCTTTCCTTACATTATAATATGTACTGAGCTTTTTATTCTCATATCATGTTTTGGAAATTTTTTCCACAGGATATAAAAATGAATAGGGTCAACGATGGATTCAAGGAAAAGTCATGGTGTCTAAAACATTGAACTAGACATGTTTCTTTTCAAGGGAATTTATTTTATGAAAAAATAGATACTGAGTAGTAGGTTCTACATGTAATTTTCAAGTAGATATGTATAGTTATGACCTAACACTCTAAAACTCTAAACCTGAAATGATCCTCAGTGTGAATTATTCATTTAATTCAAGATTATGTTATTTTTTAAGGTTACGTACTTATAGTATCTACTTTCCTCATTATCGAGACCATGTTTCCATGAATGTTACACTTTATGTGGGAAATTTTGGATTCATTCCAAATGATCACATAAAAAATCCGTAAGGAAAAAATAATGAAACTTTGGTGTTACATTACATATATATTAATTGAATAATAGTGTCCAGAACATGTGGATCATGTAACATTCCAAAGGACACATGATAGAGTGATCTTAGAAAAATCATGTGAACAGAAAATCAAAATGAATAACTGAATGGATGATCTTGTGAAGAACCTTTGGAAATAACTCTTTGTTCTTTTCCTAAAATAAAGGGAATTCAATGATTATGTGGTGGTTTCCAGATGAGTTACTATGGATCACACAAAATGTCAATTGATAAAGGCATGACCAACCATCTAGAAATCTTTGTTAAAAAAGGAGACAAATATCAAAAATATAGTACCATATTTAGATCATAATCTTAATGAGACAAACCCTTGTGGATCACATGAAACCTTGGAAGAACTATCAATATGCACATATTTTTGTGCATGAGCCTACTGGCTTGTCACCAACATCACATAAATGATTTCAAACAGGTCCAGGTGGTCCTTCACTTCTTCTTCCCTCTCAATAGACAAAAACATTTCTTCCAATGAAAATTATCAGATATCAACATACTAAACATTATTGTCCACATGATGCAACACTAATGTGGATAGGGATTGTCTTAGAAATCAGTAATTAAAACATTAGATATCCCTATCATATATGATGTAAATAATTAAATAAAATGGTTAAATGATAAGAGCTTCATGAAAGGGGAATATGCCTTGATATTTTTTAATTGAAGTTATGTACACTAGTAAATCACCATTGATAACATGAGGACCACCCCAATAGTCTAGATTAATCTCAAAAAGGCCCCTTGGAATGCTACCATTGTCTCACAGACACATCATTTAGATAATGAAAAATCCATTACAAATGCATATTTATCTCATTAATGTATCTATATATGTTGAAAAAATATTATAAAATACCCTTGTAATGTCCTATTGATTAGGAAATAACCATTTTATTATCCAAAATCTAATAAATGGGGCGTTGATGGGATAGTCCCATGATCACCGAAAACCATTCTACACATACTAAGGGATTTTGAAAATCCCGTGACACTAAATCCCATCACTGACTCCAGTCTGTATCTGCTCAATAAAAAACATGAAAATATGTGTATATTCAGTGTTTAAAGGCCTTTTAATAATCCACACTATCTTAAAAATACATATTGTGATGATTTCAATAGCACACCCAAGAATAAGAGGGAACATCTTTGACTGAAAAAACACAAAATCGCAAGGTCTAACACGAGGTAAAAATATGGTGAATAACCTAGTGGATCTTTTGAAATTCATAAGATGTTTTCATGATTACTCAAATATCGTGTGAATGAAATCTAGTGTGGTTTTCATTGGACATAATATATTTTTTATAAATGACATGGGACTGAAACAAAATAACCCCAATTAAATCTAAGGAATTAATGACATGAAAAACATAAATAAATAATAAAAGGTAGGAACTATATGTGAAATTATACACTAATCCTCATGAGATTCTCTTGACTCATCCAAATCATGTGACAAAATAACAAAATTTCATTCAAGTCACGCAATGTCCTCTTGACATACCATTTGTATCTTGAGATGTTGTCCAGACACATCATGAATCATACATGATGCTCATTGGGAATTCCATCCAGATCTCATGAGTACATTTCAGATCACCATCCTGAACTTGGGATATCCTCTAGATATGTAACCCAAGATACATGGAGACAATATTGTGTGTTATACAGGTCTCCAAAATTCCTCTAGGCTTACTAGCCAGATATCACATCTCCATTCGAGCATTTCATCTAGGTCACATGATGGCACTAGGAAATGCTATTGTAGATCATGTGTAACCTACAAGTAATGCTATATTGTTGAAATGAAACCCTCCAGGAATGTTAGTTTACATCATGTAAGGGATTCCATGATGATTTATTTATGACTTTTGATGTCCTCTGGAAAAGTAATACTTTATCATCTGATGATCTTATTACATTACATTAATATTATATGATTCCATTTGGATAATCCAACTGGATCATGTGATTTTATTTGGACATGTCTGAATCATGTTGATACATATCAACGAACCCTTCAATGCGTGAGGACAACAATTAATGTATGTCAGGCTGACATTCATGTAGTCCGGTTTGGAAATAGGTCATTTCATGAAGGGGTCCCAGGGAAAGATATCTTTTTACAACCTTCATATAATGGAATTCTTCTGGTGTAAGATTTGTTAAAAGATAACTACTTGATGTCTGGTTCCTTCTATAACTAGGATATATAGGACACCTTTTTAATGCCTGAGCTATATATTAGACCATTCAACGGGATATCTAGGAACACATGTCTATTATCAAGAATAAGTGAGACTAATTTATTTCTATCCCTTGTTTCAAACATTGGGCATATATCATGTGACCATTGGGAATATAAATGATTATGTCACTCACATATTAATC
Source organism: Viscum album (assembly GCA_963277665.1). NCBI lineage: Eukaryota > Viridiplantae > Streptophyta > Magnoliopsida > Santalales > Viscaceae > Viscum > Viscum album. The sequence goes on along the minus strand of OY728152.1, from coordinate 733,510,372 downwards.
ATCTACTAGACAAAGAAACCACTATGTGTGATCCCTGATCATATGAGTAATATGATATGTCCCTCAATATAATTGTACCCTCTTTGTGTATTCCTTATTCAAACAGAACTATGATAACATCAATTCTTTCAATAATCAGGGAATATTTGATGAATTTATAATACATGAGATAAAATGGGCATCCACATCTGTGTAATTCCTTCTATTTCACGGACACTAAAACCTTGAGGTCCAAAAATCTTCCAAGGGTGAATCATTCGACATCACCCAACTGTCGATGGAGGAATCAAATATAATATAAGAACTCGGATTCCCTCTATAACCTAGAAATTTAGGGCTCCTTCCTAATCCATGATATCAAATGGGACTCCACCTAAATGTTTTTCATTCCATTTCTTCGACATTCCAACCATAGAGACCAAATCCCTCCCATGGGTTGTTCATCCTTTCTTATCAACTAGTGGATTGAGAATTAAACATAACTATGATGACTATGATTCATTATGAAATATGGACATGTAGGGTTCCTTCCTATGTCCTGAGCTCCATGATAGACATACAATGGGTTTTTTTATCATATAATATCTAAATACATATGCAGTATGAATAATTACATGCTTGAACATACCTATCACACCAAGCATAGATCATGTGGTCTTAGTGAGTTTCAATGATCACAACATTTTCCTCATCAATCACCACTATACAAGGAAGCCTCGGTTTCCAATCCCCAATTAGGGGAATGCTATTACTGCACCCTATATAAGGGTATATTCCTTGGGAAGAAAACTAAGAGTGTGATTGAATGATGATAAATCTGATTCTTGTCATACCAAGGATACTTTGGATTCTCCCATGAGGATCGATGTCAATAAATGGTTTCCATGTTCCCATTATAAATATTCATTCCATATAACATTAAATTGCATGGGTTTAACTATGTACATTATTTTTCAATCCTGTTATAAAATAGGATATGTAGGACACCATATAATAACTCAATCTCATACTTGAAATATTAACCTCCTCCCTGGATAACAACAAAGAACGAAGTTACTATTTTTTAAGATTCATTATATAAGCATGCACCCACCATATAGAAATTGATAAATATCAATATATATGTGTGTGTGTGTGTGTGTGTGTGGATTCACCCTTTAGATCCCCCTTCCATATAAAAGGATTTAACCTATGATCATTTAGTTAGCATAATAGGTCTCATATCAATATTAGAAAGAGATTCACCAATATATCATTAATTTGTTTGAGAGCCCTATAGTAGGAAAAATTCACCCAAAAATGTTATATTGCATCCAACCTCTCAACCAATGTTAGTTTCTATGTGACCTCGGGTCTGAAACCCATATTGACTGCCTACCATTGGATATAAGGTCTGTAAATAGTTATGGATATAGAAAACACTGGGATTATCTTTTAAAGTGTTCATGAATGTAAAACCAAACTTGAATGATATTAAAAATAATTAAGCCCCCCAATAATAAAACTATAGGGTCTAGATAGCCACACATTTTAAATGATGCAATGTGAGAAATCAGATATGAAATTATTTATCTGTGGAATCTCCTTCACAATATAAAAATGATATCTTAACAAGTTATTATCAAATATTTTTGTTCTCCCTACATTTTGATTACCATCCACATGTACATGTCTTTTGGAAAATAACTACAAATAAATAATAAATTGTTACTTTTTCCAATGATTTTATTAATCCTCAATGTTAGTCTCAATACCCAATTGATAGTGGTTTTGTGCCGAATGTCATGTGGTAATTATTTTTAGGATTTACACATTATATAGAATTTTCATTAAAAATTATATTTTTGAGGGGTGGAATTTAGGATATTATCAGATAAAATTAGTTTTAGGAAATCAATATTTTTATAATCATCAGTGTGAATGTCTAGAAAAATGACCATAGATGAAAACAATTTTTTTAGGTGTCCTAAATATTTGGTGTAGGGAGTAGGGGTATGTTTGAGGTTTTGATTGTAAAATTCAATATATGTGACAATTGAAATAAAATGGTACTTATATTGATAAATAACATATGTAATTTTTACTATTCTAGGAATAATATATTTTCACATAATTTATATAATTTTTGTGTGTTTTATTGTAATTAATTTAATATATATATATGAATATTTTATATAGAGAATATCATTAAAAATTTGAGATATTTTTAAAATTTAAAATTTAAATATATTAGTATAATAGATTATGTAATGAATGATTTAATTGAAAAAGTGTCTCGGTCTATTTAATAGTTTTTAAAATAAAGAATTCAAATTTATTATGGTAAATTTTTATAGAGGTTTTATTTTTGGGGTTGAAATTTTTTATGATCTTAATATGATATTTTTTCTAAAAAAATTTAATGATGGTTTCTTGAATTATGGTTTAAAATTATAAAAAAAAATTTCTACTTTCAATGCACAATTATAGAATTTATAATAAAGGGATAACAATGATGAATTTAATGTTTTGAAATAGTGAGTATAAATTAAAAATATTTTGAAACGTTCTAAGAGGATAATCAAATAATATTAGAGTTACATAATGAAACTTGTTCCATAATTTGGGATCAATTAAAACTAAAATAATTTCGAGTATGATGATTATTATAAATATGAGAATATAATGTCTTCATTGATAGGAGAATAAATTTAAACATATATGTTTTTTCACAAATATATAAATTTATTTCTTGTTTGATGGGTTAGTTATATATATATAAATGAACATTATTTAGTGTTACTTTTTAAAAAATGTTATTTTATTTAATTAGAAACATCATAATATTTTTTAAATTTGAGTTTAATGGCATGAATTAATTTCTTATATATGAGTGGAAAAACACTATGGGTTTTAAATTAGTAAGATTTGAATTTTATAGGTTTTATATAGAATAATTAAAGATGATAAAAATTCCTTAAAAGGTCTATGAAATTGATTTTAAATAGTCACATTCCTAAATTTAATATTTCCTATCATTGTCATAATATATATTCAGTATGATAAGTTATATTTTTTATTCTATGAATATATATAAATTAATGGGTTATTGATACATATACGATGAACTATATATTATGGATTGAATTTATATTTAAAAGTGATTGAGGTAATTAACTTAACCCTAGAAGCCAAGAGCTAGTGGTTACATAATTACATTTGATCTAGATACAAGAAATTGTATTTCAAATGACCAAATAGTTATTTAGTCTTTGTGAACTAGATACATATATGAATTTCCCATTTACTATAAAAACATAAAATACAATATTGTATTTTATTGAATAACATCATTTCCCCCTTGAAAATATATAACATCCCTTCTCATTATCCCACATTAACACCTGATTTATTACATAAGATTACATATATTAAAGCTAAGAAGATTATGATGTCTAGTTTATTTGGGAATAATATACATTACATAAAATTTTAAAATATAAAAACAACATCATCATTGAACGTATCCATAACAACATCTCACTTAAAACCACACGATGAAACCTTATTACATACATAAGAAATGGGTGATCCATAAATACTGGTATGGGAATAATCATGGACTAACCTGAAAAAAGAAATACATGTTAGGAAATATGAATATAAATGGAGAATAAAAGGATTTATAATCATAATCCTGAACAATTTGGGATGATATATAATGATAATAAAAAAAACATGGGAAATTTGGCCACAAATTAAAATATTGAATCATAATCATAGGTGAAGGAAAATTTCAATGAAATCATGATAAACAATTCCCTTAAGGTAATCAGGTTCACTCCATATTCCAAAACGAATTCTCATGAGAATAAATATTACCCAATGCATTGGATTGTTATTTAATTCTGATTGAACCCATTACATTTCATTCATTCTCATTCATAAGTGTGTCACATATATCATAATACAAAGGATCATTAATAATCATATTTTTTACAAGTTCAAGGAGTGTGGAATAAATACATGTAATTACATTGTAAAATAGGTATCAACATATAATGATGACCCCCCTTGATTAGAAATGGGTATATTATTCACTACACAATTGGATTGGCATGGAAAACACGATTGAATTTCAGTAGCATATTAATGTCACATAAAAAATATTATAATTGGTTGAGGAGAGAAAAAGTGGTATTTCATCGATTTTATATAAAATGGGAAGTAATAAAGAAATGTAAATTCATACCCCATACTTATGAATTATAAATAAAAAGACGTATGATAATAAAGAAACTTGAATAAAGATGAGAAGGGGAGGATCCCTTACTTTAATGAGTGAATAAAAATTTTTAGGAGTGGATTATTGAGTGTGTTGTAATGACCCGACCCCAGTTACCGAGAGTAATTTCATTATTACATAATATTGGCATGATAAAAAATGATCATGTCTCGAAAGACTGATTAGTTTAGTAGCCTTGGAAATAGTAGATATATTCATAATTCTTACATTACATCATAAAGTGAAAAAACTAAAAAAACATATTTTCTTCATACCCCCTCATAATATCCCTGTAGGTCATTCATAAAATACTTCTTCACATCCTGGTAAAAATAAAACATTTAAAGGGTTGAGCTCAGATGATCAGTAAGGATAACAATATAGCGGAAACTTTTACAAATAAACATAAACATTTAAGGCAATGTATAACTAAAACAAAAGAATTTTAAACTTGAACATCAGCATAATATGGAAAAGATTAAATGAAGTAATGACATTTACTTATTCACATCGATATTTTTCTCGTCAAATAATCACATTCAATATCAATAACCACTTTCATAATGATGGAATGCATAATTCCATACTATAATAACCACAAAGCCAAGGCCTTGTTCCAAGACTACAGATAAGATTTTATCAAGGCCTTGTTCCAAGACACTAGTTTTTCTCATGAGACCTATCTATGCAACAAGGAACTATAGCAGGCTCCACCCGTCACTTATTACGTCCAATGCATTTTTCATATGAACAGGTTTAAACATAACACAATCATTTTTATTAAAACTAGCATATGAAATGTCAATACTTTCTCATTAAATCATGAATGGTATAAAAATAACACATCCATAGTTTAACATATCACAAAACCTTCAATATTAAATGGAAGTTTTGTATCATAATAAATCAACTTCAAATAAGCTTAAAATCCATCAAAGGATGTTGACATAGATGATATCAAAACTATTCGAGATAAATATGTCTTTTTTGGAAGTCATTTAAAAGTAAAATAATTATAAAATAAAACATTTACTTTAAAAATATTCTTATAATCTTGTAAGGGAAGCTTCGATGATTTAATAATTGTGGAAAACAGATGCAGCCGCTGTATATGTTAAAAAAACATTCATAATATAACTTTGTCGAAAAGGTTAAAAAGGACCATGTTTGGAGAACGACGGAACGATTCCTTTATAAACACATTATAAAAAGTCAAACAAGGGTATCAATGACTTTAACACATATTTTTTAAAATAGTAACAATTTTTTGAAAAACATTTTTAAGAAACAAGGATGTGGATAATAAAGAGGTCCCAGTAGATAATTACGTATAAACAACCTCGAATAATGAAGATATTGTTAAATGAACCCTTACCTTTTACTTTTACTTGCTCGAGGGTTGGTTTACCTCATTTATAATGGTAAAATAATTTTTATTAAATTATACAAGAATCATAAATATTAATATGATATCATATATGATCATTTATCATTTCTTTGTTAATAATATCTTAGTAGTATCGTTGTTTCGAGTGTTCACTGTTTCGTTTTCCTTTATATGATTTGTTATGTAATCCATGTTTTTAATGGATAGGTTGTATATTATTCATATCCTAAATGATATAATGTTCTTAAACATTACTCATAATCATAATATGAGAATTAGTCTTGAATGGATACGATGGGGAATTAATCTCATCCCTTTCATGGAGACGGTAGTCCGTACCTACGCACGAGTGACAATATCATTCTTTTAATATTAAAATCGTATATAATTGGATGGTATATCATATATACAGAATCATTATAATGTTATATTTATTATTTACTTTAATTACTCATCATTATCATGCCCATCCAAATAGTAATGTTTTTAATAACAATTACACCACGACGTGGAGACAATAAGCCGTACGTACTCACGTATAGTGGCATGTTATTCAAATGATGGATAGAATACTGAATAATGTTGTACCATATTTATAATAACATCTCAAAATATATAAGATACTGGAGTTTTTATTTTAGAATGGAAATAACAAATAAAGAATAAGTGGATGAAGAAACGAAAATGAAAGAGGGTGGTGAAAACATTACCTCCTCTTCGGCTTCTTCCTTTTGATTTGATCAAAAGGGATCCTTAGGTTGGAATTATGATCAAAATAAGTCCACTAGGATGAATTGATCTATTTTTAGAGAATATTTGGAAAGGGGTTCTTTGAGCCAAAAGGATTTGAAGGTATGAATTTGAGAGAAGGGCGAGTACCCTTTTATAAGAGGGGTTACGGGAACCTTAGAAAAAACTTAAAATATTATTTTATGATAAATTCAAATTCGGTTTATAATGGATCCAAGGTGAGTTATTTCAAGGTTAAGGTGGGTATGGGTCGAAATACTCTCAACAAATAGATTTTAGATAGGTTTGGTCTACTCTATAAACCTTATCATTTATGTTTAACACTTAGTTAAATAGTTTAATATTTACCATGTCTCTTTTTATTTTTATATTAAATGGTTAATAAACCTACAATAACAAGCCAAGGGAACCTAAAGTTGTTCATTATTAATATATATAACCATATGTAAGTCATTTGGCCGATCCTTATATTTTTAGGAATATAATATAAATTGATAATATAATATTTTTTAATACTCTTTTATGTCAATTTTGACACTATTTAATAATTGATTTTTGATAAAGTTTAAACAACTTTATTAATTCGAAATAAATTCATTTAATCAACCCTAACATATCATATTATCCTATAAAATTAGTTTTATTCATAAAAAATTTCAAATTACATTTATTTTGATACTTATAATATCAATTATTTTAGTACTTCATTAATTAGGTAATTACTACATCACCATTGAGTCATAAATGAATTAAATTATTTAATGTCTAAAAATTATAAATAAAATACAATTATTTAGGAAATATTTTTATCTTTCTAATGAATATTTATAACCGAATTTATCTTATGTATAACCCTATATTAAAAATGTTTTAGTTATTAAACATTGATTTTAACTCTTTCAACTGTTCTTTGAATTAAATAATAATAAATGTCCTAATCTAATCTATGGGGACCAAAGAAGTTCATATTTTATTCCTAATGATGTTTTTGGTCGAATTAAACATAGAAAATATAATTAGTACATGTTTTAGGGTAATACTATTTTCAGTTTTACCCTTAATTAACTTATTTACATTTAACCGTGGTAAATAAAATTAAAAAGTTACTATTCTTCAAAAATTATTTTTATCTTATTGAACCAAATTTTACTTATTGATATTAACCATGTCTCTCGGATTTTCGAAATTTCACTCAGAGAAGCGGTAAAATTATGTTTTATGCGAATTTAAAAATTCTCATAGGAGATGGGTCAAAGTCGTTGAAATTTTCAATACAATTTTCATATATCTAAAATTATTATAAATTGACTCCAATGAATTAAATTAAACTCATATAGGTATTATGTATCTATTTTGACCTCAAATAAATTAAAATAATATAAATAATTATTTAAATAAAAATGCGCTTTTAAACTATAACTTAGCGTTTTTGATTATTAATAAAAAATTGAACGTTTTTAGAAAAATATCAAAATTTAACCCAATGCTAATTTCGATATTTAAAATCCAAAAATGTAGTCTATTTTGAAAGATATAATTTATAAAATATAAAAAATTGGGTATTACTATTCATAACGGCTAGTTTTATTGGTTGTGGTGTGTGTTAGAACTCGAAATTGTGTAAAACACACGCCAGTGTATTATTCAAAGAGAAGCATACTGTGGAAGCTTGGGGAGATACATTCTCCCCTCATTCAAATAATTTCATCCTAAAAATTTTTAGAATACTACAGTATGAAAAGCCTCGAGTGGTTCTCCACATAAGTTCTTTAGGATCCTACAGTGCCTCTTCCATCATATGGTTTCTACATAAAACATTTACCAGACGAGTCGTCTTGTTTCTCAGCACTTGTTCTCTTGTATCAAGAACCATGACATGCTCTTCACAATAAGATAGATTGGGTTACAGTTCTAATTCCTCATAGGTGATTACATGTTTTGGGTCAGGCATGTATTTTTTCAATTGTGATACATGGAACACATCATGAAATTTGAAGAGATTTGGTGGCATTGACAAACGGTAAGCTACAACCCCAATTCTTTCTAGAATTTTGAAAGGTCAGATGTACATAGAACTCAATTTACCTTTCATACAAAAATGTATAACTCTATTACATGGAGATACCTTCATGAAAGCAAGATCTCATACCTGAAATTCCAAATCCATCCTTTGGTTATCGAATAGCTCTTCTTCCTAATTTGAGCTACTTTGATGTAGTTTTGGATTACCTTCACTTTTTCCATTGTTTCCTCCACTAGTTCTGGGAAAACAAGTTTTCTTTCACCAACATCATCCAAATAGGATAGTGTGCGACATTTATTTCCTTATAATGCTTCATATGGTGCCATCTGAATACTTGAATGGAAGCTATTGTCATAAGAAAATTCCACCAAAGGTAAATATTTATCCCACATACCATGAAAGTCATGTGAGAAAGTTCTCAACATGTCTTCTACAGTTTGAATAGTCTGTTCTGATTGTCCATTATTTTGGGGGTGGTATGCAGTGCTCAAACAAAGTTTAGTATCCAAGGCCTTCTATATACTCTTCCAGAATCATGATGTAAAATGTGGATCACGATCAGAAACAATTGATAGGGGTACTCCATGAAGTCTTGAAACTTCATTAATATATAGTTTTTTCCTCTACAAATGGGGATGACCTCATTTATTTAAGGTTCATACATTCCAAGCCGTTTCTAATGGGTTTTTTCGTAGAACCAGAAACATCCAATGATTCTATATACATTTGGACCTACATTCCAAAGGTAGGTGCTCATTAGTTGTGAACTGATAAGACTTTATAATTTGCATTGGTCGAGAGGATGGGAGGTCGGACTCATCACACCTTTGTGAAGGGAATTATTGTCTACTCCGAGACTCTCTTTATGAATTTAATTGATGTTCGTGAAACATTATTAAATTACCATGTATAAAATGATATTTCCTTTAGATTGGATAATCAACGATTAGTATGTAGGAGGTTTAGAGAATCTTTTATATATATTTGATGTTATTCGTTGATATAGAATCATCGGTATTTGTTTAGTGAATATTAGTCAATGGTATCCTTCAATACATTATATAAAAGTCTCTTGGTCATTATGATGACCATACTGGTTTTAAAGCCACTAAGTGGGGCACTTGAAGTTTTTTGTCATTTAGAAGGACAAGGATTATTTCAGACTTGGGATAGTACCCACAGATGGGTTACCTATGTTTCCTTATTTAGAAAAGGAATCATAACCCACATTGTTTGAGTAATGGAGTGTGATGTTTATTAATGATTGATGGCTCAAATAAATATTTCATAATTAATTTTACACTCTAAACTCACGTGAGTCATTATCGCTGTGAGAAACAAGAGGTATTGGTAAAACAAGACAATTATGCGAAAAATGATTTAATCATAATAAATGATGTGGGGATTATGTATGTTTGACTACCAAAATAAATAGAGATCAGGACATATTTCAAAGAAGAAGTCTGGGAACATGGTCCATAAAGTTATATATTCTTTTATGGAGATTTGGATACTCTAACTTGGGGCTTACTCTTAAGGAAGAGGCCCAAATTAAGAGGGACTTATGATTGGGTTTTATTCTTGTGAAGGAATCCCAAATCAAAAGTAAATTAAGATTGGTAAAGAGAAATTATGATTACGGAATACTCCTGAAAAGGAAGACCATGTTAAAGGGATTTGGAAACTGGGGCTTACTCCAATAGAGGAGGCCCAGGTTAAGGGAATTTTTTAATTAAGGAACATGGGGATTGCTTCTAAGGAAAATTCCCATATTTAGAGACATTGACATTGGTTATTACTCGAGAAAAGTAATCCTAGGTTAAGGGAATTATGGTTGGGGTTTACTCTTGAGGAGGATGCCCAAATTTCGGAAATTATGACTAGGGATTACTCCTAAGGAGGATGCCCAGGTTTGAGAAATTATGACTGTGGCTTAATCCTAAAGAGGATGCCCATCTTTGGGAAAATAGGACTAGGGCTTACTCTTAAGGAGGATGCCCATGTTAGGGGATTTGGGGCTTATTCCTATGGAGGATTCCCAAATTTAGAGAAATTAGACTGGGGATTACTCCTAAAAAGAAGGTCCAGGTTAAGGATTCTCTCATCATTAAATGATGAGGTTTAATGAATGAAATCTCTATCTTTAGTGACATAAATATGTGTAAGTCACTAGGATTTGAGAGATGTTCCACATAATTCCTTTCAGATTAGGAAGCCAACAAATAACCACGCCATAAATGCATTTGAAGAGGGTTTTAATGGTTGAATATTGTATAGGAGAGGTGGATAGGCATAAAAGAGGTGAAATGGGCAAGAAGGGCCCCCAAAAAGAGAGGGTCGTGCAAGTCTTGCGTGGGCGCGCAAGTCATGGTCGCGCAGGTGTACCTGCGCGACACATGGGTACTTGCATGACAGTCAACCCTTAAGGTAATACTTGTGTGAGACTTGGCTCAATCCTTTAGTATTATCCCTAGGGGATTCTAGAAGGGTGGCGCACATGTACTGTTGAATGGGTAAGGTGGCGTGCAAGTGTGGCCATTTACCTTAAGGGATTCCCACTTAGGCGTGCAAGTGTTGATGAGTTTCAACACATAGGCCTTACTCCCCCTCTTCTAGATCTTCTGTTCTAGGTATGAAATTACCATAGAAGTGTTCAGAAGCTTTGATAAGAGAATAGGGTGCCGGGACTTCAAATCTATGTTTCTGGAATATTTTATAGTCAAAATGGGGGGCCCACTGGGGATATTTATAGTTTGGTGAAGACCCTGGGTGAAATTCAAAGAGGGCACGCAAGTCACCTGCGTGAACACTAGGCAGTGCACAAGTATACTTGAACGACCATTATGAAACTTGTGCGACCCTAGTGGAAATGAATCTTTGTTCATGCCTTTGTCAATTTTTTATGTTTCATCAAAGGATGAATCACTTTGGGGTCAAGTTATTTCCCTTTTCATTCGTTTAGAATTTGAGACGGAAAGGAGTGTCAAAAAAAGTCCACCTTCAGAGTTGGATCTGAATGAAATAAGGATGTGACTATGGGGAAAAGAAGAAAACCAAAGAAAAGGTGGTGCGCAGGTTTTGAATGCGCAGATACCGGCGCATAGGTGAGAGGCGCACAGGCTTCAGCGCACAGGGGTGTGGCTTTGCATATAAATATGAGGTCATTCTTCTGCAAAGAACACAGATTTCAAACATTTGAGCCCTCGCTTTGAAAATTTCCTTTGTCGCGCAACTCACTATATTTTCCGCTATTTCAATGATGTCACGCTACTGTAATGGTATTTGTACATGCGTGGAGATACCTTCGCACCAAAACTTGTGTGACACAATGATTCTTGTGCAACAATTTTGGGACTTGAACGTCTTAATGCCTTAGGAATTTTTTTACTTTTCTTCACAAAATTTATTAAAAGTCAACTCACATTAGAGTGAATTATTCACCCTTTGTGCAGATTCAATGGCTCCTAGAAGAATCAGAATGGCTGATGAACTAGATAGCAAGCAGATTTATGACATGATGAACATTGTTGTCCATGATTACTATGATATCTGTGACAACACTTTCCTTGATTTGTCCAAGTACTTGAAGAAATATCATGTAAATTTTTCATAGAGCATCTACTTGGTTCTGTATGGCCATGGTCATCTGCAAGAGGTCAACGTTCCATATGAAAAAAACTATACTCCAGAAATGCAGCTCCACTACTACTCCACTATTTCGGTTATGTTGTGAATTAAGAGAAACAACAATGGTGTGAACTTTCAAATTTTTCTTCCATGCAATTTCCTTGCTGATATGAAAATAGAAATCCCATGGGCTGAAATGTTTTCCGATGCCGATTGGTAGAGAGAAGACTATCATGGTATTAGAACCATATCTGAAAAGAGTACTCTCTACAAATGGTTCTTTACTTCCAATTATTCATTCTCAAATCCATGTATCCATCTTCCAAGTCTCATGGACAGAAACAGAGTCACTGTTGGATCAGCAGAACATTTTCTCAAACCGCGCTCAAGAACATTATTTTACAATTGTTCCAAGAAGAGTTGGTATCACTACATCTCTTATTGTATCCAGTTGAATGAATTAATTCCAGGAGGCTTCTGATGATTCTCGGGATTCCTTAAATCAAATAAAGAGTTATTTTTGAAGTCTTTTGTAATTTCTAAAAAGAAGAAGAGACTCCAGTATGGGGATTTCCTTCTAACTCTTGTGCATCAATGAAAAGCACTTTCACCTTCAATTATTTGTTCTTGCTTTTTTCTCTACCTGCATTAAATTTTACCTAAGCCAATGTTCCTAGTAATCATATTTTTATTTTTTTTGTAGGATTATTATAAATAACCCTACAATCTTTTAATCATTAAATTTCTCAATTATTTCAAAAAACATACGAAATTTATGTTTATTGATCTGGGAATTTACTTTTGTTCCTTGTTCCCTTGCCTTTTGTGGGCAGTTTAAATTCATGCACTTCGTACATAAAAAGGATAATGTTTTAGGTCAAAATATCTTTGCCCGAATGGATTAAAATTGACTTAATTCCTTGAAAAAGTATCTGAAAACGTATTACCACACTCATGTATTAGGGAAAATTTATAAACTATGACTTAAGAAATTTTGAATATGAGGGATGACATGAAAAAGGGATAAGAGGAATTAGAAGAAGTAGTTCCCAAGAATGAAGTTTCCACTATTTAACAAACCCATTAGGGGGTTGAATTATACAGGGCCTCCTAAGGGAATTGGCTGCATAGTCAAATAATAGTATGTTTTAGCTGACAAGTCTATTATATAGATAGTTTATAGAAGACCTCCTAAGGGCACGTACTGCATTGTCAGGCAAATGAACTCTCAGAAATTTACTTTTCTATAGCTAATAATCTAGTTGAAGTTTATGGGGATTCAAATTTTCCAAAGCATAGAGTTTGCTATATGGAGAGAGGTACTTGAATATGGAGAAGATATTTACAAACAAGATTTCCTAAAAACCGGATGAATGTCACTCCTACGAAGGTCTGAACCAAACATAAGGAAGGAAAATATAAACCATAGACTTGAATACATTCAGATCAGGACAAAGAACATGAGAAAAATATGTTAAGGATGGCTATTTTCTACGGATCCTTACATATTGTCGATAAGACCAATAAGGACAATATAGGACTTCTTCACAGGAATGAAGTTACCATTATTTTAAAAACCTGTTAGGGGTTTTAATTATGCTGGGTTTTCTAAGGGAATTGGTTGTATAGTCAAATAATAGCATCTTTTGGCTGAAAGGTCCGTTATGTAGACTACTTATGTAAGGTTGTCTAAGGGCATGTGCTGCATAGTCATGAAAAAGATCTCTAGTGTTTCAGACTTTTTTTGACCAGAAGTCGTGAAAAGGGTTATGAAGATCTGAAAATATTTAATGTTAGGATTATGAACCATAAAAATGGGTATTTTCCAATGTATATAGAGATTCACAGATCAATGCTAACCATAATCATGTTATGGCTGTACCCTGAATTGAAATGTTGGACTTCACTACAAATCACATAAGAATGGGAATCAAGCTATACGTATTTCTTGAAATAAAGTTTAACATAATGTGGTATGAAAGTTTGAGAGATCTTAGTTTAGGTTCATAGAGCTCAGACCATAATAATGAATACACAGTGTGTGTTTTCATAGGGACTTTTCAGTCCGGATACTGAAAGTGGAATTTGGGGTTAAGCCCATAGACTTGGGGCTGGATTCGAGGGATGCTCGAACGTTCCAACGTATCACATATGGATGGGAGTCAAGCCCACATTGTCCTATAAATACCCTTTGTACATATTTAGTTCGTACAAGTAATGGTTGAAAAGGGGACTTTAGTTAAATGATGGTTTTGACCCAAGATAAAATGTTCTGTCATTTCCATGTATGCACATAGTATATAGAATAGAACATGATTGGAGATCAATATCAGGAATGATTCCCTCTCAGGTAAGGGTATCAAAAAATGTTGTAGTTTATTTTCATAAAGGAAAAAGGTGTTGTATATTTTAACGTCATATAGAAAGGACAAAGGTGAAACAATGTAAAGATATTGATTCTGGGTATGGTTTAACGAATCAACATCATATGAGATGAAGGTGAACCGATGTGAAGAGATTGGTTTTAGGCTTGAACATTGGGAGGTTTCCTACATACCAAGCCTTGAAGGCAATGATCAATGATTTCATAGTTCAATTAAAGAATGAATTAGTGATCAAGTTGTTCTTAGGGTCAACGAACTAAAAAAATTATGTTAGGACATACATGTGGTTAGTGGCCCCGAGAGAGTGTTATGGTTGATGTTTACTTTAATCTCACGTGAGTCATACTCAGTGTGAAAAACTAGAGGTAGAAACAACCATAACTATGCATAGTTTAACATCATGTAGGACATATTAATGGACTATGCAATTTAAATTCTTACAGTGAGGACTATTGGTGCTGCACAGTTTAACTTCATGTAGTAGGGACAAAATATAGTTCTACGTCATGTAGGACATATTATAGGGACACATTTTAACGTCATGTTGGACGATAAGGGTGTTGTAAATTTTAGTGTCATGTAGCTAAGATGATGGGGACAATACAGTTTAATGCCATGTTGGATGAAAGGGAGACTGTGCAGTTTAATGTCATGCAGTAAGGACAAAAGAGAACACAGTTTAACATCATGTTGGACATATTGGGCATTTCTCCACAATTTAACATCATGTTGGACAAAAGGGATGAAAATAGTTTACTGTCATATGCATGGATAGTGGATGATAATGCAGTTTAATGTCTTGCTGGAGATAAGGGACTATGATGTTTGTATGTCTTACACCAAGGACAACACATTTTAATGTCACGTTGGAAAAATAAGGGTGCTAATAGTTTAAGGTCATATGCATAGACCGTAATTGATGATACATTTTAACATCTTACTGGACAAGAGAAATTCCAATAGTTTAAGGTCGTATGCATGGACCATAACTGATGATGCAGTTTATCGTCTTTCTGGATAAATAAGGGTATTTGGGTTACACAAAATACTTCTTCAGAAATTTATCATTGGTTGGAGTAGTGATGATTTTTCCATCCATTGATATTAAAGAATAAGCTCCATTGGATTACACCTTATATATTGAATATGGTCCTTCCTATTTTGGCTCATGTTTGGGAGGTTTCTTTCTTGGTATCATTGGAGTTTTGAGAAATAATACCAATTCTCCCTGAACGAATGAACGAAGATGAACTTTTTTGTTGAAATCTAATTCTATTTGATTCTGATAGACTTCCAAGTGATGCAGGGTTCCCAATATTTTTTCATCTAATCGTTCCAATTCATCCAATAGCTTTTGAGATTGTTCATCTGTAGACGACTGATCAAAAATGGCTACTCTGACCGAGGGTAGTTGAACCTCAATTAGCAAGTCTTCTTCCACTCCATATACCAATGAATATGGAGTTGACCGTGTTTCAGTGCGGGTGGTGGTACGATATGCCCATAAAGCATGAAAGAGTTTATCAGGCCATGATTTCTTGTCTTTATCCACCATATATTGCAGTATATTTGAATGATTATTGTTGAAGGATTCTATCTGGCCATTGGCCAATGCATGATACCAAGATGAATGATTGGATTTGATGTTGTATTCTTCATACAACTTCTTCAGCTTACATGAATAGAAGTTGGTGCCATTGTCCGTCAATATGGTATGAGGGACACCAAATCTGTTAATCATGTTAGAATTGATGATGCTAACGATGCTTTTAGAAATAACTTCTTTGAGAGGTATTGCATCTGCCCATTTGGAAAAGAAGTCAGTATCAGTATGAATACACTTAAACAGCTTGGATGTATCTAAAGGGTAAGGTCCCACCAAAACCATTCCCCATGTGGAAAATGGCCATGAGTATTTAGCTATATGAAGAAAATCTAGAGGCTGATGGATGAAGTTGGCATGTACTAGGAAATAATGACACTTATTTGTGAAATGAACACAATATTGTATCATTGAAGTCCAAATTTATCCAAGCCATAGAATTTGATCAGATAGTCTATGTCCAGTCTGGTGGTCACCACAGACTCCTGCGTGAACTTATTTCATGACAGCCATTGTCTATTCACCATCAATGCATCTGAAGAGAACTCTATCAAAACCACGCTTATAGTGAATTTTATCTCGGTGACCTGGGATATCATAATGTTTAATATTGACCATACGTCTCTGGATTTGTTCTTTCCCGGCTCTATCAATTGGAAGTGTTCAATTTTGAAGTTATTACCTGATAAGTGTCATCTACCATGTAGAAGAGCCATATGGTTGATAGATGGGACTAATTTCATTGATTTCCTCTGTTCTAGTTTGAACATAAGGTGAAATTGTACGACGGTGGGAAATACTGATGGTTGTCCCATCCCGATTTTGATCTTATAGAGTTGTGGCTATATTACCCAATGCATCATCTTGGGCATTTTGTGATATCAGGACATAAGGAAATATCAATTCTGAAGGTAATTCTGCCATTAACTCTCTGACATAATCATACAACGGGATTGGTTCTTTTTTTCTTATTGCATAATCCCCATTGACTTGTTTTATTACTAGGTATGCATCACCTTTCACCTTTAAGTGATTTTCTTGTGCTTGAATTGCCAACTCCAAGCCTGCAATGAGAGCTTGGTATTCCACTTCATTATTTGTACTAACTCCCAGCATTGAGAAGTAATAGGGTAACACTGCCTTTTCTGGAGTAATGAGTACAATTCCAATCCCAGAATTGTTGAATTTAGGATTTCCCATTTCCCTCCCTGTTCACCTTCTGGAAGCACCATCAAAATATATTTCCCATGTTTGAAGACTATCTTTAATAAAGAAGACTTCTTCCTCGGGAAGTTTAATATCTGGAGATGTATCTTCCCCTGAAGGTTGTTTAGTAAGAAATTCAGCTAGATCTTGGCCCTTTATTGCCTTTTGAGACACATACTGAATATCATATTGCTGCAAAATAATTGCCCACCTTGCCATATGTCCAATAAGCATTGGACGACTAAGGATGAATTTGAGCGGGTTTTTGCGAGATACCAAATGGACCTCGTGATGTTTCAGGTAGTGTCTCAACATCTGTACTACAAAAATTAATGCTAGGCAGCACTTCTCACTATTTGAATATCAGGTTTCTTCTTCATGTATAGTGCAAATGAGATAGTAGATACTGTTTTCATCCTAGTATCATTCTTCTGAGCAAGAAATGCAACCAACGATCTCTCTAAAGTTGTCACATATAGGATAAGTGGTCTTACTTCACTAGGTGGTATTAATATAGATGGACTCAATATATATTTCTTGAGAATATTGAATGCTTCAAGACATTCTTTAGTCCACCGGTAAGTGACTCCTTTATTAATCAATTTGGTGAAGGGTAAACATTTTCCTTCCAAATTGGCGATGAAACGCCGAATATAGGCTAAGTGTCCTTGAAGTCCTCTCAATTCATTCAATTTTCAAGGAGGTGACATAGAAAGGATTGACTTTTTCTTCTCAGGATCGACTTCGATACCACGATGGCATACAACAAAGATGAGAAATTTTCCTGAGGTTACCCCAAAAGCACATTTTAAGGGGTTTGTCTTCAAATTATGTTGTTGAAGTTTGTGGAATACAAATTCCAAATGAGAAAATTGATTAGAATGTTGCCTAGACATAACCACCAAATAGGCCACATAATAGTCAAAAAAAATCTCTAAAATAGGTTTGAAGAGATGATGCATAACACGCTGATATGTTTCACCTGCATTCTTTAGGCCAAAGGGCATTAACCGATAAGGAAACACACCATCAGTGGTTGTGAAGGAATTAGTTTCTTCATCTTATGGAGCCATTCAGATTTTATTATATCTTGAATATCCATCCATGAAGGAATGTTCTTCATAGCCTACTGTTTCATCAATTGAGAGTTCCGTAATCGGAACTGGAAAATCATCCTTAGGACTATACCGATTAAGATCTCTGAATCAATGAAAACTCTAATTTGTCCATTATTCTTCTTCACAGGGACAATATTAGCCAACCATTTGGCATATTGAACTTCTCTAACAATGTTATCTTTGATAAGATTATCCGCTTCAGCTTCAATTTTGGATGTATAGGTGGGGTGTGTTCTTCTAGTGGCTTGTTTGAATCCTCGATGTTCTTCTGGAAACCCCAAACGATGAGCGGCCACATCAAGATCAAGATCTAGCATAACTGTATTGTTCTAAGAAAATATATCTCGATTTTTCTTTAAAAATGAAATATACATCTCATGATCTTCAAGATTCATGGCCACACTAATTAAAGTGGGACATGAATCTTCTTTTTTACCCAGACTTATTTCACTGTGTTCATCCACTATGGTAGTGATACCCTCTTCAAATGCTTGAGGAGCATCCCTGATATCTTCCTCTTCTTCTTCAACATGTGTTATTTCTTCTATTTCTACTTGCATAGTAGATGATGAAGTAGAATTTCCATGACTATAAGAGATGTAAAAATTTGAACATCTTGAAGAAGAAGCTTCTATTTCTAACCTGATTGATGATGAAGGGTCTTCCCTTTGTAATATAGAGGAGGTTATGGATTGAATATCGATATCATCATTCACCTCTGGAATATCTATATCTTCTTCAGGTCTGGTTGGATAAGTATAGGCTTGGTGGATTTCAGCAGATGAAATGAAGACATCCCCATTTGAGCTTTCATCATTGCTTGGTGAATCACTAATTTCCCCCATGATGTCTTGCTTGAAGTCCGTAATTGACATTATGGATGTTTCCATACGGGTATTTTGATTTGTGTCTATCCTGTCAATTTTACTGATAGGCAACACATAATCTATACTCACATGTGTAAATGGGTTTACTGGAATCTTTTCTAAACCATATGGAGCATTAACTTCGGTAATCTCCCTTATTGTGGATTACTCCTTTCCCTTCATGTGATAGAACTCCGCCTCAATGTATTGAGATTCACATGTCTTGAACGGGATATTATCACCATAAAAATGTCCCAATTTGACCATCGAAACAATATTTGAGTCATTGATGATATATGAAGGGATAACCACATGTTTATGTTTCCAGGGTCTTCCAAGAACGATGTTGAAGGCTGTGTCTTGATCAACAAACATGAAATCTGAATTAGATACAAGATCTCCAAACTGAGTTCTGAGTGTAATCTCACCCAGTGGTTCTTGTTAATTTTTTTCATATCCTTGTAACATCATTATATAACGAGATAAAACATATTCTGTGAGGCCCAATTGACAAAGTGTACGAATAGAGATGATGTAGACTCTTGAAACATTATCAATGAATGCTCTTCGGACATCTACACCATTGAACTTTCCAGATAAAAACAAATATTTAATATTTTCATGCACAACATCATCTTCATCTTCATCTGTGAAAGATATTACTGTATGGAATTCTACAGGATTATTTTCAACATGGTAGGATTCATCCACAAAAATTTCAGTTTCAAACTTCTGTGGACTTGAAAAAGACTCGATGAATGCCTCCCAAAGTTCCTTTGATAAATTTAAGGCATCCAGAATTGATAACTTGGCCGGTACATGGGCCATGTGTTTCAATACATCTTATTTTTTATCTGAAGGTCTGTGTTTCCCAGCAAGAACATGTGGTCTCATACGTGACATAGAAGTTGATGCTTTGGACGTCGATGCATCATGTATCAGGGTAGGAGTTGTCAGCACTCTTGGATTTGGAAAATAACACTGACTATGTCTATTTACATGTTGAGAGGAAGAAGGTGGAATCTCTAACCGATCCTATAAATAAATGTGCCAGGACTGAATCTGCATTGTGTGGAAGAACTTTCTTTTTCTTATTGTGCTCTATGAAGGGCTCTACCATGATTTTCTGCTACATAAACATTTCTAGAAGTGGTATAATTGGAATAGTTTCTTCTAGGATATCCAAGTCTTCCTCTATATCCCAAACCTCCATAACTCCCTATAATTCCTCTGTATGATATAGGGAATTTAGGCTCATCAAAATCGAAACTGCGACAGGAATAAGGATTTGTTAAATGAATTATATTAACAGAACCAAAGATCAACTCTTTGTTTGATGAAGACTCTACATGATTAGCCAGTTCAGGCTGTACTGTTTGGTGGGGCGGTGCCTGTGGCTTCGAAGAAGATGGCATAAAATCTACCAGATTCAATGACAACTTGGGGTTTGAAACGATGTCAACTTCATCTAATTGCTCTTCATTATTGGAATTATGTTGTTTCTTTGAGGATTTTCCCTCTGATGAAGAGGGATTTTCAGTGGAATTCATGGTAGAAGACAAAATTAGTTTCTTCAATTGTGTTCACAAAATAGCATGAGTTTGGTTGATCATTTTTTCTGACCATTCAATCATCATATTTTTGCACATTTTTGTTCTTGACTTCCTTCCACTTGCCCTCTTCCTCTGGATTTGTAGTAGTAACACATGATACCTAAGCAAAAGAAACATTCAATTTGACTTGTCCCGAGACGACCGTTTATTTCAGGAGGTTCTTGAAGAAAAAACACTCCTGGATGGGATGCCCCGACATCTGATGATATGGGAAATAGTTGGGACAGTCTTCATCTCCTTCCTTGTTTGGCCTTTTGGGGCTTGGAAATTGAACCAAATTATTTTCTAGATCCGAATTGAAATTACTAGGAACTTGTTCATTTTGGAAATATTAATCTTTTCTCTTCAAAACCTCAAATTGTTTTTGTCGTTGGTCTCTTTGATAATCTGGATGAAACGGCTTCTATTGTTGGTGATCAGGAGGCGGAGCCCTTTGAGAAGATGAATTTTTTATGTAGAAGCATTCACAAGTTCTTGCTTAAGCATAATTGTAGTAGTCTCTGCTCTACCCATTCTCCTTCTTAGAGCTGATAAAATTACATGAGTTTTATCCTGAGTCTAAATATGTGGAATTTCAATCTATTGAGCAATCAAAGTAAGGTCTCGAATCCCACCTGTGTATTTCACAGGGATCAACAGTGTGCACAACTCATCACATAAATTTTCCACACATATTGGAAATAATTATTCTTTAGGGAGTGCTAAGATCAGGAAATTTGTTAATCCCTTCCAGTGAGAAATGAAATCTGAATCCCTTTCATTCTCCCTTTTCTTACAGTTTGTATGATCGAAAAATATTTTCTTTCACAACATTGAGCTGAATTGAAGAAGGAATCTTTTGCGGAGATCCTCCCATCTGGTAATTGACCAGGATTGCATGCCAGACAAAGGCAGGCCCTTGTAATTACTCTGAAAAAAATCTGAGCTTAACTTCTTACTGTTGCTTAGGGGTTCCCATCATTGGATCACAACGAGAAAAAAAATGTGTTAAGTGTTTCTCTGGGTCACCTGAACCATTAAAGATTGGGAATGTGGTACTTGAAAAATTTTATAGGGGAGGAATTGCATCAACCCATTCAGGGTAAGAACTCTTTTCTGGTGTAATTTGAGAATTATTTCCCTCTATAGCTTCCAACCAAGATGTTAATGATTCAATAGTAGTCATTAACTTTTGTGAAACATCTGTTTGAGCTTGGAATTGAACAGGTGCAATAACTGGAGCTTGTACAGATTTGGTGGCTGGTATGACAACTAATGATAATACCACCGGTTTTTGTTTCACTTGACCCGTAGGATTAGACCTCTGAGGGTGTACTGGTATAGGAGGATATTCTTGATCCATCTCAGTAGCCGCAACAAATTCCCTTGGCTGACTGACTCTAGCACGCTTAGGAGGATGATTACCTTGAATTAATTCTGCGTTAATCCTCTACAATTCTTTCATTTCTTCCTCTTGTGGTGCAAATCTTCCCTCTATTGAGAGCGATTTGCCTTCTCTAGAGGAAGGGTATGTAACCTAATTCTTTCCTTTCCCCATTTTGGTTCCCTTTTGAGAGGGAGATGTGGTTTACTTGAAGGAACAACTAGATTTTGGTTAAGCCTATGATTTCATGTACACACACCGTCTTCATTTTCATCTGTGCAAATAACTTCATCAGAAGGAACCTCTTCATCTGATCCCTCTGAGTGAGCCTCATCTGGTGGATCAACAAAAATGGAATTGATGACATTAATTGATTCAAAATTCATTGCATCCCTTCTATTAGAATTTCTATGTTAATGCATTTTTCTATGACATTGGTGAGACATTTCCTTCAGTTGATTCGATCCCTCGAGAACTTTTTGATGAACCGTTATTTGGAGGGAATCTCCTAATAACTCATCTCTTCGTTCATCTTGGGGATTCTTTCCTAGTTGAGAGAAGACTGACTTTCTTTGAGGAAGATATTGATGATTTGAAAAAGTCCCTAGTCTGGTGGACTAAGGCTATTCCTGATGTTTCTACTCAACTCCTCGAATCCTATTTATTGATTTTGAGGTTTGGGTTAAAAGAGACCCCATTCTGAAAAACTGGGGTGGTTCATGACATGCTATATCTGAGACTTTCTTGTATTCTCTCCTAACTTTGCATACTTTAGTCCGGAAATTTGCTGGATGCATTAACCTGCATCAACTTTTATCACCCATCTCAAAAGACCATTGGATGATTTCAGACACTTCTATCACTTGGTGATGTGGTCACTCCATATGAGAGGCATGTTCAATATTCATAATTTCTTGATGCATGAGTAATTCAACAACATGTTCTCTATTTTCATGATTTTGAGATGAACTAGTTGAGGTGTGTTCTTGGGAAAGCCTTTGATTACAAAAAAATCCAATTAACTGTGACCGGCCTTGGGCAATAACATTGCATGAGACCATTTTATACGGGCTTTGCTGACTAGAGTGTACAGTGAAATGTAATGCTCCATGAACACCCCATCCCATGATATGAATTTCAGATGGGGCATTGGCAATAAACTGGTGCAATCTTCTTAGTGCGCCAAGGCATGAACTTTTAAGGGTTGTCTACTTCTTTTCAGCCTTTGGATATCATCAAAATGAGAGAGATGCAAAATCAATTTGGCATTGTAACCCTTCTATTATCTTGACATGATTTTCATATTCATCATAAGATAATATTTTCTTTTTCAATTGACAAAGAGTTTTCCATATTTTGAGACGAATATCATGAATTCCATCTTCCGTCAACATCTCTGGAATTTCATACCGAGAGTCATCCAAAGGCCAAAACCTGACTGGAACTTAACCTTTCCCCAGTTGTTTTCTCATATTTAGTGCTTCTTCCTTATCATTCATTGAAGATTCTTTTACACTATTATAATAGAATTTCTGCTTCATTGTTGCTTCATTCGATTCATCAAGATCAGTAGAGAATTCACTAATTAAACTAGAAGAGGAATGACCCAGGGGTGGTTCGTAGAATTACATACACCCCTGGCTATCTTCTGATTGAGAAATTATTTCAGCTGCTAGTGGTAAAACATCAAAAATGACATGCTTCACATTTGAAAGTTCCTCAAGATAAGAGGGATTTCTCATCACTAAATTGTCCATTGGATCATTTTCCATGAAATGTGATTTATAACTGTAGAGAGGACATTCAAAACTAAATTCATAATCATGTGGAGGAACACCATGGTGGGTTACATCAAAAGAAGAAACATTTCTCTCCTTGGACTACTGACCATACAAAGGGTTCTTTTGGCTCTCATCTGAAGATGAATCTTCAAGATCGACCGAATTGTCATGAAGCAGGCCTTTATGAAGAAGTTTCTGATGAAGAACATCATAATTAATGTCCCCACTATTGGGAAATTAGGGAGTAGAAGAATGAATTCCAACAGATAGTTGTCTTAGGGCATCAATAACTCCAGCATCGAGCAAGGCCTTATAATAGATTGGCTCTTGATTTCTTGACTGTGCTATGTGGATCGTCTTTTTAGAAGACTCCATAATCACTTTAGGAACCACTTTTTGACGAATGTGGTAATAATGGGAAGGTGTATGTGCCTACTCAGGAGAAATTATCAGGTTAGGATAATTATCTCCACTCAAATCAGGTGTATGTGCGTGACTTGGATGTCCGTATGATATGGGTGAGTACGCCCCACAGACCTCTTGGAGTGGAACAGAGGTGTGACTCTATTCTGGAGTGAACTGTTGATGTGTCTCTCCACTGGTAGGGGTAGATTTTCATTTCTTTCCCTGTTATGCTGCTGAAGCTATTATAATATCCTAGAAGGCATCCAGAATATGAGCAAGGATTTGCTTATGCTCTTTCACCATTAATAGAATATGCATGGGGACTTCAGCTTCCCGAACGGGGATATATGTCCATTCCGTGCATGGAGTTGGTGTGTGTTCCTGCTACTGTCCTCCTTTTCCTATCAGTGAATTCTGACAGTACTCATGTGTGGGGGAAGGGAGTTGAGTCTACCTCTTGTTTGTTGCCAGAGCATTCTGACTGACATCTCTAATTGCAACCAAACAAGACTGTTTGTAGGCTTGATCAATACTAGTATGTGTATGTGCCTGCTAATTGCACTCTACCGAACATGGTTGATGAGCTTCCTTCTATACTGCCAAATGAGGCTGCTGGCATGACTGATGAGTGTAATCAGGTGTATGTGCATGTTTACCAGTTGTCAACACATTGGGTTGGTAGGCTCCATAATATGTAGTTAGATGAGCCTGCTGACTAGCTGATGATTTATAAACAAATGTATGTTCCTATCTATAGTACTCCACCAGAATTTCCTGGTGGGATTGGCGTGCTGCTGCAAGATGAGTCTGCGGAATAATGGAATTAAAACAGAAGGGTGTGTGTGTCCACTCATTGCTTGCCACCTAGTTATGTTGGTGGAATTCTCCGGAGATGGTAGAGATGAGAACCTACTCACTTTTGACTGGATATTTCCACTGGCGACTCGTCTTGCCTACTCAGGTATGAGGAACCTGAGTCGAACACCTGGAGACGATACTCTGATCATGTTGAGGGAGCACTGCCGCATGAGTCTGGTAGAGATTGTTGATGGGAGCCCTCGGGAAGGACTCCTATCTCCTTGAATTAAGGCCCTAAGGGACCTGTTCATTCACCTACCCTGAATATGGGAGTGAATGGTGATTGTGTTCCGGGGATAACGACATGAAGTATTCGGAGATATTGGTTGGCACCACCGTTTTCTTGATCGCTGATCGTCGCTGTCCGGATGACCAGGGTAAAATATTGACTTGGAGGACCTGTTGAGTGGCCTCCAGAGTCGGAATAGTACCATTTTGATGGTATTCATTAACCAGTGCATTTGATACCCATCGTTGAAGTCACTGAGTAGGTGATTTCATCCTTAGAGCAGACGACAATCCATAAGGAGTAGTAGAAGAGGCATTCACATCAGAAGTATTCATAGCAGAATTATTCTCAGGAGTGATCTTTAGGGAAGCCATTTCTGTAACATTGAAGATCATGGATAAGTGTGCATGTTTGATAAAACAGACGTAATCAAGTTTAGTTTGGCCACTACATATTTTGGATGAGCACATATGTTTTTGATTTTTTTTGTTGGCCCTCTCATTGAGTACCAATAGAGGCCTAACAAATAGGTAAAATATCATTTCAACATGGTTAAGGATTCAGGTCGGGTTCCCCATTTTGTGTTTCCTCCAGAAATAGGGATGACCTCATTGATTTAGGGATCAATCATTGTAAGAAGTTTCTAACGGGATTTTTCGTAGAACCGGAAACATCCAATGATTCTATATCCATTTGAACCTACTTTCCAAAGGTAGGTTCTCATGAGTTGTGAACTGATGAGACATAAGAATTTTCATTGATTGAGAGGATGGGAGGTCAGACTCATCACACCATTTTGAGGGGAATTATTGTCTACTCCAGGACTCTCTTTATTGAATTAAGTTATGTTTGTGAATCCTTATTAAATTACCATGTATAAAATGAGATTTCCATTAGATCTGACAATCAATGGTTAGTATGTAGTAGATTTAGAGATTCTATTATATGTATTATACGTTCTCCATCGATAGAGAATCATATGTATTTGTTTAGAGATTATTTGTCAGTGGTATCCTTCAATACATGATATAAAAGTTTCTTCTTCATTATGATGACCATGGGTTGATGGTAGGAATTTCACCCTTGTCACAATTCAGTTATGGGTTCGAGCCCCACATCCTTATTGGACACATAGGTTTTTTCATGTATTGGAGGTTTTCCATTTTCCAATACTATATTAATATAATAACATTAAAAATGGAAAATTAATTGATAATAGAATACATTATTAACCTTTAAAGAATTTCATTCCCAAAAAATTATGATTAAATTCCATAAAAATTACATCTATTGTCAAATCACTTTTTAACGGCAAAGGATTTGTATAGAACAGAATTAATTCCCAAAAATAAAATAATCTGTATTGAGATTTATTACTATAACTTTACAATGATATTAACCAAAAGTGTTATTTATCCCTCATTCACATTTCCTTAAATGCATATCTCCAAATTTTATCAAATTTTTCTCCAACATTTTTCAATGGCATCGATTCAATTTAATAAAAGTCACCAAATTTTGAAAAAAAACATACTCTAGAATAGTCCTTCTGTATTTTATAATTTTCATAAAATTTAGAATATGTCATAATATAATTGATAAAAATCATTAAATCCAATTTTTTAAAAAAATCAATATAGAAAAAATTTCTTCATTCAAATTTGTTCTAAAACCTTTAAATATGATTTCCCATTTTATTATATAACATTTTATTCCTACAAATTAGATATATGAATTATTTTTCAATGATTTATCAATATTATCCCAATATCATTTATTAAATTTAAAATCATAAAATAATTCATACTATAAGTATTGATATTTACCCTAATTTGATTTTCCATTTACCTTTTGGCATGATTCGCAACACCGAAAAAACAAATTATCAACACCATAGTTGTATTTTCCTATTTCAAAAGATATAAGTGTTGATATCTTGAAATCAAATAAAAATATACCATGACACATAAAATATTTGGAGAATGGAAAAGATATTGGTAACGTAAAATATTTTCTTTTATGGGATTTAATATTCAAGAAGCTATCAATATCAATTAAATAATATTTTTTAATTATATTTATGATCAAAAAAACTGGAAGGGATATGAAGGTTGTGAAATATTACTTTTCCTCCATCTTCGTAACTGATCCTTTATCTATTCAAATGAATTATTGCATATTTAGTGAATGAAATTAGAATTATAGGGGGTTGAATAGTCTTATTAAATTTTTAAAGACAAAATAATAAGATATTACAAAATACATGATCTGAAGTGAGTGCAGTGTTCATGAAATGAGTTAAAATGGTAATAAAAATTAATTAAATAATGATTTATAGTGGTTCAAATTACAATGATAATATTACACACTTGATTATCCTCTATATCATGAGTGGATTGGTTCCCACTAAGAACCTCCCTTTTAATGGTGTGTGAATCAAGTTATAGATACTACCTTTTATGGGAACATAGAGGCACAATCTAGTTTGTTACTGGAGGCTAACCTAACCTAAATACAAAGAATTTGATCTAGAATTAAAAACC
Organism: Viscum album; assembly: GCA_963277665.1. Lineage (NCBI taxonomy): Eukaryota > Viridiplantae > Streptophyta > Magnoliopsida > Santalales > Viscaceae > Viscum > Viscum album. The sequence continues at coordinate 733,482,352 of OY728152.1, read as the reverse complement.
CTACATCCATGTATGTGGTTGAATCACTAGATAATGAATGACATTCATTTAATTGGTAAAATAAAAAATTATACTATAACAAATTAAAAAAGGAAAAATTATTAAATCGATAAAAACAATATCAAAAAAAAGTTTCAGATTATAAAAATGTTGAAGATGTTGAATCCTGATGATTATTGATCACTTGGATAGAACCATTTCGAAGTTGGAGTTCTTAAGTGGTCATTGTTTGAGTACAGATGTCTCATATGTTCTTTGAACAAATTGAGAGTAGCATGCATATTTTGAATGTGAATCACAATTTAATATATAGAATAATCTGACATGGTATTATTATATTCCATTAATATGACTCTCGTATCATTAAAATTGATCATTATAGAGCATGTACATTTCCCATATCTGTATGAATATTTATTCAGTATAACATTAAAATAATATGACAATTACCTTCTCTTGTAAATTCCACAATGAAAAATATTATAATAAGGGATTTAAATATGTAATGAAATATTAAAATAAATTAATTCAAATATTTATAAAAAATTTATAAAATTAACATTAATTAAAAAATATATTTTACATAATAATATTGTTGATTATTGAGTAAATAAAAAATTTAGAAAAATATATCATTACATGAATTTCAATAAGAATATATATGTTTTCATAAAATAATTCTATAATTATTTTTTACACACTCATACATTTATAATTCAATAAAAAATAATAAAAAAATTTACAAAGTAATTATTTTAATAACATCAGTTAAATATAATAAATAAATAAATTTAAAACCAAATTTTAACTAATGGTACATTAAAAAAATGGTAGTAAATTTACTCTATTACCATTTATACAGATATAATTTTTAAAATAGAGAGTAGTGTTAGTCTGTTGGTGAATAAATTAATAATGGTATCTTATTTAGCTACTAGTTGAAATGATCTTCAATTTTATGTCTAATAGTTAGAAAACAGAGAAGATCTACCATTGAAAGAATTTGCATAAAATAATAATTGAAAAAGAAAATACATCTATTTACATGCCACTGTGCAACGGAAAGAATTAGTGTAATTAGGTAAAACAATTATATAATTGGATGCCCAAAAATGGAATATATAGTATATCATTGGAGATTTACAATATTAAAAAGAAGTTGTACTATTATAACAAAGATAAAACACCACTATAAAAAGAAATCAACAAACTATTAAAATGAAAGATAAAATCAGAATATTCTAATACAAAAAATGAGGAAGGAAGAGATGTTAAAGGATTAAGAAGGTTATTTGAAGCCTACATACAATAGTTAATGAATGGAGGATCTACAATTAGATAACATGCAGTTTTAGAATAGGAAATAGTCCAACTATTAGGGTCTAAAAGTATAATACCGATAAACTACAAGTGGATGATGTATAGAAGTGATTCTATGGAGGTGAAAAATGGGATACCCAATGGTACATTCATTACGGGATATAGTATCCACTAGAAAATAATCCATATAACACCCAATGAGAAAGGTAATGTCTCAGTGAAGGAAGGAGGTGATGTTTGAGATATCCTAGTATGGATAATGTTCAACAAGAAGAGGATATATAGTAGAATGATCATCTGGTTGAGTTAGGAAGATATATCGTTCAAGAAATTGATCTAACATTCTAGACCAATGGTGGATAATTAAAGTGAGATATACCCATTGTAGAATAAAACTATCAATCATGCATGGGAGAAATCATCAAATTATAACATAAGAGGAGGAATGATACATAGAGAAAAAAATGATTTAAATTCAAAGAGGATAAGTGTGTTTAATGTATCATATTTTTTGTGTATATTTATGAATATTATATGATTAATTTTTGACACATGGCACAAAGGCGGTGTGAAATTTAAGGCCTTGAGTGGCCAGAATAAATGTTTGATGTATATTAAATAGAACATACATGTAGTTTCCTAAAAATTTGAAAATATTCTAAACAGGTTCCCAAACTAGAAATATGTGGGTACCATTGAGTTTAGAACATCAAGATTCACCTAGGAGTTAATTAAAATTAGTCATCACATGTTATTTATAGGAAATCCATCATTGGGATGGAAACAAATAAAATAATTAAATAAAATTATATTATTTTGAATTCATGTTACATCGATAGACACATATTTAAGTAGATGTTTATGGAGAATTTATATGATTATCCACTAAAACATATAAATGTTGGAGAGCCATTATAGAGAGCTTCATGGATTATCACTCAGGAAAATGGTGACAGTTCATGGATCAATGATCAACACACATCTTATTCATTAGATCCCACCAATGATAAGGAAGACACATCATTAATTATAAGTGATCGAATCAAATCGGGGCAGGGAATGTGAATTGATTTGTTTATCCCTCATTCATGATTTATAAAATTAACAAAAACTAATCAATGAACAGATTAATAAGTGGTTTGATCGTATTGTAGGGTTGGTTAAAATTATTAGGGTTTTAGAAAATTTCATTGTGACTAATTACTGATTCTTTGATTGTCGTTCTAATTGATATGAACCGATATTTACACGAACATCAATCAAGGTCCATTCCTCTTTATTGATTTGGAGATTTTCATCTCTGGTTCATCATTCATCGGGGGTGTTCATAGTTGGGCCCTTGTTTTATGTTTTACAAAACAATCAATTATCTCACACTCATTTCATGGTGCAATAATACAGAATCATAGATCTAGGATCATCACGACATAAAGGTGGTGTGACAATGAAAGCAGAAATGAGTCCAATGATGTGTTATACTTGATTACATGTTCTTTAGTGCATAATAAATAAAAAATAATCTAATATTCCACGTTTACCAAAGGTCTAAATGTTGTAGAGTTAGTGTTGGCATGATTCGACAAGGCTCGATCTATAGATGTTTGACAAGGAGGAGAATGGATCAATGGTTGTATAAAAAACCAGACATAATGGGGAAGAATCTATTATTCTAGAAAATCAAGTAGAACATAGCTTGTTAAAAGTAAATACACACCATGTTAGGGGCCCCCAAAATGGTGTCAAAATTTTTGGGTGGGCGATAAGTATCCCATAATGTGTTTCTTATCCTAAACATCATGTGACCCCTCCCGATATTCTCTGCATATACATTGGAAAGTATAAAGATATGGGGTGGAGTACCCAAGTTTCCTACATGGTGTGTACTCCCCCACACAGACACAGATTGTACCAATTACACAGGATAATCCTTGTACTATCACATATCTTTAGTACATCAGATGACTACATGATATTTACTACTACACCTACATGGTTCGATAACACATGATGTTTACATAGGTATGACATGAGTTCAAGGGACATGGAGTGTAACCCTTCTATATACAGCGTACTATTTTTACATGGATTTAATCTATTGTCCACTATAACATGGACAATATTTATTCGGGCTCATTCCACTTATCCTTACCCTAATGGATGGTATAGTATAATCTTCTACTCCTAGGTACATGATCCCTCTAGGAGGTTTTGCAGTATAGAACCCTTAGAATCCCTCTGAGAGGCTCGGAGTGTGATCCTATATTCATCATGAATATGTAGGTGGAGTTTGTGGTATCGACGTGACCCACACTATGCATGCACCAATCCAATACATATCAGGTTAATCCAGATTGAGTTTTTTGTTATCCTCCAATTTCCTTGATAGAGATCCACATCATAGTATCATATCTCATTAGACAATTATCCAATTTTTTCTCATTAAGAGAACCTATGATTATAACCTCTCATATGGACACCATCAATGATATCAGACTCTATACTATGTTCTCCTATATGGGTGCATCATGGAAACTTTGAGCCGGAATCGTAGGCTAGTATATTATTCTTTTGGATAACCTATAAAATATGTGTCATTATTGATTATATCTAGATATTATTGTTATATATGTTTTAAACATATTCCTATATATAGATTAATGTACAGTCTATTTTTTATTCTTTGTGGTTTCAGGGGTGTGATGCAGAGTATTTTGATACACAAATCTACACTGATTTTCCCCACACATGTCGTGTCTTGTGTAGATGATCAGTCATTTGACAGAGTCCTATGATGACTAGGACCTCATGGTGCTTAGGGAGATTGGAAAGGAAAATGTGAGTTCTTTAGGATTTCACACATCAGTCTTGGTACCTTTACATTTATATTGGTCTCGTGTTATAAAATCATTGGGGTGTGACTATATTTGGAATTATTAACATTATACTACATCTAATATCACTATATTTTTAGGATATAGATGTACGAATGAGTTGTTTTTTTAGATATTTTTACATTTAATTTTTTTGTGGAACTAGAGTTATGAACATTAGTACATGTACATGTGAAATGGATCCCATGTCAGTGATATATGAACTGGAAGCTAGTCACCACCCATTGGCCTATTTGAGGCAGGCCTCAAAAATCATGGCATGGGACCCACTAGGAGGGGTTGTGGTAGAGTGGTATCACAGGTGGTTGGTTCTACCTTAACATAGAGATTTTATGATATTGGTTTGGGTAAAAATTGTTAAGTGTATTGAGTTTAAATTTCAGGCTAGAGACTCTAGTGTTTTTTTGGTGGCCACGGTATCCACACACCATGACTCGGATCACCTTCTTTTTGATGAAGCAAATGAAAACATTAGTTTCATTGAAAAAATGGAACCTGAATCATGTGGGAATGAGTTGTGTTTCCATTTCACTATTGATTCATCCCACAATATATACTCATTGATTGTGTGTCACGACCCGACCTCAGGGTCCGTGCCGTGACTACCCCAAGCCCGCCTTCCATAGGCCAGGGGCTGGCGACTAGAACCAAGGCGTAAATCCCAGTAAAAGGGAAGGCATTGCCTTTGTAAAGTAAACAAACACCACAGAGTAAGCATGCGGAAAGTAAACACTAAGCAAAAACAGAGTACAACTGAAAGTGCGGAAAAGTAAATGGGCCAGTATACAAACCCAAACTGAAAGTAAAGTACAACTCGAAAGGGAAAACAACAACTGAAAAGTAAAAGCCGCTACACCGGGCTGTCCACTGGAAATCCCACCTGAAGGGTGGGTACAGATAGCTCCTCTGCTCCACGGGTCCTGCCGTCCACTCCGAGCACGTCCCGTCTAGTGGTCCACCTCCAGGTACTGTCCTGCTCTGCAAGCCTCAGCTAAGATCAACGCTGTCCGTCGTCTGCAACCAACACAACGTAGTGCGGGAAAAGCCCGTTCAGGGGTGAGTATAAGCTACTCAGTAGGGACCCCGAGACCCCTGAAGGTCTCTGAAATCCACAAATGATAAACCACGAAGAAAGGTACAATCACGAAGTAACAATCGACACTGCTTAGGTATATGCCCATACATATACCTAAGTCATCAAATTTAAATATGCTCCAACCTCCGAGCCCATGTACAACTTAGTCCACACAGGAAAGTAAACATATTCCACACAAGAAAGCTAAACGTAATCCACACAGGATAGCACAACACAATCCACACTGGAAAGCAACAGGATTCAGCTCACATAGGTATACATCTTCAAGGACGATAAAGATGATCTCTGATCCATCTAAGTCATCGGACCCATGAAGGATCGATAGGTAACTAACCCCCGCAAAAGACCCACACAGGATCGGGCCCACGTAGGACCTGTAGGCGCTGGTTCACACAGGACCGCTGAGCGCAAAGACCCACACAGGATCGGACCCACACAGGACCTGTAGCACTGATCCACGTAGGATCGCTGAGTGCTGAAGTCGTCGTCGTCGAATCCACACAGGATCTCTGTACTGTCGTCGTCGCAGTCACAGTAGCAGTAGTAGCAGTAGTAGTCATAGTAAAAGTCGCAGCCAGCACTAGGGTTCCCGCACACAGCAAGCTCGTTCGGAGGGTCCGCTCCACGAGCCGAGAGGCTGATACATCAACTGTCACAAAGTCCAGAGTTGATGTATCCAAAAGTTCCGTACCGTCAACAGGAACCCAACGCAACAGACGGCGTGTCGATCGGACACCCGGTCTGAGAGTTATTGACATTTTCGTCCCCGGGGCCCGGTTGGTTTTTAAGGAAAAACCAACCCGACCGTACTCCACCTGCGTCCAAACCTCGGGCGGAGTATGCCAAAAGATCCGTCTCACTAAGAGGAACACAACAAAGCTGACGGCACGTCAATCGGACGTCCGTAGCTCAAGATATGAGCGTTTCCGCTCCGAAGGCCCGGTTGGTTTCGTGAACGAACCAACCAGGCCGAACTCAAAGTATTCTGAACCTTTTAGTGCGATATAAAGAAATGACCGTCTCGATCCAAGGATCGCGTTGCCGCAGATGGTTCATTAATCGGAGGTCCGTGGCTCAAGTTATGGCCAAAAGACCGAAACCGATTCGAAACGGGGGGTCCGGGTCCGGGCCGACCCGGCCCGACCCCCCCGGGTCGCCCTGAACCGGGTCGACCCGACCCGGGTCCGACCCGGCCCGGCCGGCCGGCCGGCGGTGCGGCGGCCTTGCGCCGCACGGAGGCAGTGCACGGGGGCTAAGCCCCCGCTTGATTGGGATGGCGGCGCGGCATAAGTGCCGCGCCATTTTGGAATCCAGCCCCCCTCGTGGGGGCCTTCTTGATGAAACCGGGGGGCCGCCTGCCCCCCCTCAAGGAAACCGCCCCCCAATTAAATGGGGGGGGGGGGGCTTTTGTGCTGGCCGGGGGATTAATTTCCCCCGGATTTTGTCCATCCGGACGGCCACCTGGCCGGCCGGTTTTTCTCCAACTGGACTGGTAAACCGGTCCCCTTTTTCCAGCTTCCGACGCCGGCGGCCCGGCCGCCGGTCTTCTCGTCCCGCCGCGGCCCGGAACCGGCCGCGGTGTTCGTCGTCCGGCATGGTGCCACGGCACCGCGCCCCTCCGCCGCACCTTTGATTCCCTTCGACGCGGCGCGACGACGTCGCGTTCTTCATGATTCTTCAAAGGCGCGGTGCGTCGGCGCCGCGCAATAAAATCGGGCGAATAACCGCGTGGTGCGACGGCACCACGCCACCTTGTTTCATCTGCAATATAAAACATCAAGAACGAAGGAGGGGGTTCGGCCGTGTTCATGCGGTCCGGCCCCCTCACGTTAAACAATAACACATATTTAAAATCCTCACGTTAGTCATGCTAAAACCATGAACAAGGATATATAAATAAATAAACAATTAACAACAACCCCTACCTTGAAAATTGACGTGGCACGTCGGTTATCGCGGAGAAAGGCGTCGCGGCGTCGGACGTAGATTCTGTGGACGTCGGGGTGCGTCCGAGGAGGAAACGACGTCTCTTCACTTGTCGATATGACGAAGAAGGGAGGTACGTTGTCGTTGGCGATGATCACCACGGTCGGCGACTTCTCCCTTGTCGAGGAGGAAGATGAAGACGGAAGAATCTGGGACACCGAGTCTTGAAGGTTGTGGGATCGATGTTCTTTGTCAGAGAAGAACCGTTCTTCACGTTCTTCGTCGAAGACGAAGAAGATCTTCAAGTCTCTCTACGATTCTCCCAAACCTCTCAAGTAACAAAGAAACTAACCAAAAATAAATTATGCTCACACTTAATTTATTAACACAACCCTAACATTTGAAATTCAAGAGTTTGAATTTCAAAACTCAAATTAAACTCACTTATTAATTATACATGAGTTGTATAATTAATTAAGTGTTAAGTTGTCAAGTTTTTAAGAGGGAGAGAGGGGGGTTAGGGGAGTTTGTGAGAAGATGAAAAGTTTAGGGTTCGTGTGGGCCCCACCACACTTAATCCTCTCAAGAGTGGTTAAGTGGGTGTGGGTCCGACCCCTAACTTCCTTTGAGAGAAGTTAACTAACAAGTTTAAATAAAAATTTGTAATCCACAATTTTTATTTAACTTATTCTAAACTCCAAAAAACCAACTCTCATCCCGAAATAAACGCAACCTTAGAAAAGGTCTCCTTAAGCGAATATCGGCGTTGCGAGTACATCGGTGCCCTCAGATTTCAATTCCGAGCACCGGATCAAAAGTTAAGAAAACCCGCTCGTTCGTTCACTGAACGTACCCGAGCCAAACTTCGGAAATTTATTCCGGGCACACCGGGCCTCGGAATCAGGTGCCGTCAGACACCGCGCTCTTGTAAAATTTCAAAGAAAATTAAGAAAAAATTTCCCTTGAATTTTACGGGTCTTTACATTACTCTCACTTCAGGGCTTTACGTCCCCGTAAAGATACATAAAAAACTAGGGAAACAAATGAGGGTACTGAGCACGCATCTGAGCCTCCCGCTCCCATGTGCTCTCCTGGAGATTCCCGTGCTGCCATCTGATGCGCACAAGAGGAATCGATCGCCCACGTAGGACCCGCTCCTGTCGATCCTCTATCTCCACCGGGACCTCCGTAAAAGTCGCCACATCATCATCGTCAAGCTCCCCATGGTCAATGATGTGCGTCGGGTCGTGCACGTATCTCCTCAGTTGGGATACGTGGAAGACGTCGTGCACCCGGTGCAACTGAGGTGGCAGAGCCAGGCGATAAGCCACCTCGCCAACCGTGCTGAGGACCTGGAAGGGTCCGATGAAGCGCAGAGATAACTTGCCGCCTCGGCCAAATCTCCCAATATCACGTCGAGGTGAGACCCGCAAGAAGATGTGGTCGCCATCCTTGAACTCTAGTGGCCTCCGCCTCCTGTCAGCATATGACTTCTGCCGGCTCTAAGCTATCCTCATCCGCTCCTGGATGACCTGGACCTTCTCTGTCGTGGCCTGGACCATCTCCGGTCCCACAAGTGCTGACTCCCCAGGGTCTGTCCAGCACAAAGGAGATCTACAAGGTCGGCCGTACAACGCCTCGTACGGTGCCATCCCGACGGTGGAGTGGTAGCTATTGTTGTACGCAAACTCCACCAAGGGTAGGTGGTCCTCCCAGCTACGACCAAAGTCGAGGACACATGCACGGAGCATGTCCTCGAGAGTCTGAATGGTCCTCTCCGTCTGACCATCCGTCTGAGGGTGGAAGGATGTGCTCAGACGTAGCTGTGTCCCGAACGCCTCTTGTAACCCCTTCCAAATCCGGGAAGTAAAGCGAGCATCTCGATCGGAGACGATAGAAGATGGCACACCGTGGAGCCGCACAATCTCCTGAACGTAGAGACGTCTCAAGCTCTCCACTGAGCCATGCTCTCTGATGGGTAAGAAGTGTGCCGACTTAGTGAGTCGGTCAACAATCACCCATATGGAGTCGTGACCTCTGGAAGTGCGTGGAAGTCCAGTCACGAAGTCCATATATATGCCGTCCCACTTCCACTCCGGAACCTCCAAGGGCTGTACCATGCCCGCTGGTACCTGATGCTATGCCTTCACCTGCTGGCAGGTGAGGCATCGAGAAACGAACTCTTCTACTTCCTTCTTCATGCCCGGCCACCAGTGCTGTCGTCTGAGGTCCTGGTACATCTTTTCCACTCCAGGATGTACCGCCAAAGGAGAAGTGTGAAACTCTCTCAGCACTTCCTCTCGTAAAGCGACTGGTACCATGGTACGTCCTCTGAAAAGGATGTCGTGCTCTGCTCCAAGGGAGAAACCATCAGGTGCATGTCCTGAGGATATCTGTGCATGTCGTGTCTCACAGTCAGCGTCCTCACGATGTGCCTCTCTAACCTGTTGTAGTAGAGGAGGGGTGACTGTGAGAGACTGGAGGAAGGCTGCTCCATCACTATCCACGAAGGATATCTGCAAAGAGGCTATCTGCAAAGATTTCTCCTTTGCCGAAAAGTGAAATCCGGTCTCATCCCCTGGATGAACCACGTTCCTTGCCTAATACAGTCAATCCCGTCATGATTAGTTAATTCATGGCATGGATGACGTCGTAAGGCCTCGACGCTGCTACCAAGAGATCCAACTGTTACTCTTGCCTCCAAGGGTTGAGTCACACTATCGGCATCAGTGTGTGGTCACTGGGTTTCCTCCAGTACGAATCTCGCAAGTGAGGGTCAAGTCAATAGTTTTTAACCGGCACCTCTTAGTAAAAACAAACAAAAGACAAGAAAACAAAAGTCACCAAGGTAAGTGTCTTTTATTACTTCAACTTAAAGAACAAGGTCACAAGGCAACACAAACTACGAAGCTAGAGGCATTATGGGCCAAGGCCTCTATGCCTCGAGCTAGTCCCGCACTAGTCCACCCACTTCCGGAGCTCCATGATCGTAAGCTTCATCTGCCTGAAGTTGTGCTCTCCCCTGAGGTCGGGGTGAACCTCCTGGTGGTGGTGGTGGTAGAGCCTCAAAACGTCGCCCACCACCTGCTGCTCGGCCAGCTCCTCTGCCTCGTCCGCCTCCTCCCTGTGGACCGCCACGGCCGAACCACTGCCTCTGCCTAGGTGGTTCCTCAACCGTCTTCTGCTCTTCTGCATGGCAGGTCGGGCAGTCACGAGCCATGTGACCTTGCCCGCCGCATGCATAGCACTGTCTTCCACTCGAAAGACTGGCTCCGCGCTGTGTGCCCCGCACTGCTGAGCCAGTGTCCTGAGGTCGTTTGCCCGAAGGTCTGGTCTGTCTGGACCCCTGAGTCATCCGTCGACTGCCTGCCGCGGAAGACTCCGCCACGTGCCGCCCTCCGGTGGGTCGCTGCGCTGGTGTAGACTCAGCAAGGAAGCTCTCGATCCGAAGGGACCGCTCTACTACTCCTGTCTGAGTCGGTATGCTGAGGGAGATCAGTGATTCCCTGATCTCGTGTCTCAAACCCTGCTCTAAGGTCTGGGCCTGAAATAATGGGTCTCGTACCATGTCGTTCGAGTAGCGCGAGAGATCAGTAAATCTCGCCGAGTACTGAGCGACCGTCATGCTGCCCTGCCGCAGCTGAAGAAGCTCCTAGATACGCACCGCACGAAGGGTGGCTGGGACGAACTCCGAGCGGAAGAGGCTCTCAAAGTCCGTCCATAGTAGAGATGCCTCATCGTGCACCTAGAGCATCAAGCTCCACCATCGTCATGCTGCTGCATGTAGTAGGCTCACAGCGAGGATCACCATGATGTCTGCTGGTGTCCTCACTAGCCTAAACACACGTACCACTGCCTCCAGCCAGTCCTCGGCTGCCTGGGGATCCGTCTCCCCGTGAAACCTAGGTGGTCGCTGGCGCTGAAACTCATGCAGTGCGCTGAGTGGACGCGCATCGTCAGCGGCTGTTGCTGGAAGCATCGGGGGCTCGGCGGGTAGAACTACCGCCGGTGCCACTGCTGACAAAGGGCCCTGCACCGAAGCCTCGTCGCTCGGTGGGCTGTCGTCACACTCGAATCTCGGAACCCTAGCTGGCTGCCGTCGTGGGGCCATCCAGAAAAGGAAACAGGTGCGCCACGGTCAAACAGTATACTTCGTGAGCTGACACAAGGAAATCACAAAGAAAACTTTGAAACATACACGCAATCAATGTTTTCGTGCATTACGTCGGAAATCAGAAGTCAGGGTCCTGGTGTACGGATACGTCGGCCGCCGCACCAACACTGGACTCCCTGGACTGATAACCACACTCAATACGCTAAACATTATTGCTTCACATAGAAAAGATCAGAGTTCACGGTAGAACCGAACTCCTATGATACCAATTTGTCACGACCCGCCCTCGGGGTCCGTGCCGTGACTACCCCAAGCCCGCCTTCCATAGGCCATGGGCTGGCGACTAGCACCAAGGCGTAAATCCCAGTAAAAGGGAAGGCGTTGCCTTTGTAAAGTAAACAAACACCACAGAGTAAGCAAGAGGAAAGTAAACACTAAGCAAAAACAGAGTACAACTGAATGTGCGGAAAAGTAAATGGGCCAGTACACAAACCCAAACTGAAAGTAAAGTACAACTCGAAAGGGAAAACAGCAACTGAAAAGTAAAAGCCACTACACCGGGGTGTCCACTGGAAATCCCACCTAAATGGTGGGTACAGATAGCTCCTCTGCTCCACGGGTCCCGCCGTCCGCTCCGAGCACGTCCCGTCCAGTGGTCCACCTCCAGGTACCGTCTTGCTCTGCAAGCCTCAGCTAAGATCAACGTTGTCTGTCGTCTGCAACCAATACAACGTAGTGCGGGCAAAGCCCGTGCAGGGGTGAGTATAAGCTACTCAGTAGGGACCCCGAGACCCCTGAAGGTCTCTCAAATCCACAAAGGATAAACCACGAAGAAAGGTACAATCACGAAGTAACAATCGACACTGCTTAGGTATATGCCCATACAAATACCTAAGTCATCAAATTCAAATACGCTCCAACCTCCGAGCCCAAGTACAACTCAGTCCACACAGGAAAGTAAATTTATTGCACACAGGAAAGCTAAACATAATCCACACAGGATAGCACAACACAATCCACACAGGAAAGCAATAGGATTCAGCTCACACAGGTATACATCTTCAAGGACGATAAAGATGATCTCTGATCCATCTAAGTCGTCGGACCCACGAAGGATCGATAGGTAACTAACCCCCGCAAAAGACCCACACAGGATCGGGCCCACGTAGGACCTGTAGGTGCTGGTTCACACAGGACCGCTGAGCGAAAGACCCACACAGGATCGGACCCACACAGGATCGGGCCCACACAGGACCTGTAGCACTGATCCAAGTCGGATCACTGAGTCCTGAAGTCGTCGTCGTCGAATCCACACATGATCTCTGTATTGTCGTCGTCGCAGTCACTGTAGCAGTAGTAGCGGTAGTAGTCATAGTAACAGTCGCAGCCAGCACTAGGGTTCCCGCACACAGCAAGCTCGTTCGGAGGGTCCCCTCCATGAGCCGAGAGGCTGATACATCAACTGTCACAAAGTCCAGAGTTGATGTATCCAAAAGTTCCGTACCGTCAACAGGAACTCAACGCAACAGACGGCGCGTCGATCGGACGCCCGGTCTGAGTGTTATTGACATTTTCGTCCCCGGGGCCCGGTTGGTTTTTAAGGCAAAACCAACCCGACCGTACTCCACCTGCGTCCAAACCTCGGGCGGAGTATGCCAAAAGATCCGTCTCACTAAGAGGAACACAACAAAGTTGACGGCACGTCAATCGGACGTCCGTAGCTCAAGATATGAGTGTTTCCGCTCCGAAGGCCCGGTTGGTTTCGTGAACGAACCAACCCGGCCGAACTCAAAGTATTCCGAAACTTTGAGTGCAATATACCGAAACGACCGTCTCGATCGAAGGATCGCTTTGCCGCAGACGGTTCGTCAATCGGAGGTCCGTGGCTCATGTTATGGCCAAAAGACTGAAACCGATTCGAAACGGGGGGTCCGGGTCCGGGCTGACCCGGCCCAACCCCCCCTGGGTCGGCCTGAACCGGGTCGACCCGACCCGGGTCTGACCCGGCCCGGCCGGCCGGCCGGCGGCGCGGCGGCCTGGCGCCGCACGGAGGCAGCGCGTCGGGGATAAGCCCCCGCTTGATTGGGATGGCGGCGCGGCATAAGTGCCGCGCCCTTTTGGAATCCGGCCCCCCTCATGGGGGCCTGCTTGAAGAAACAGGGGGGCCGCCTGCCCCCCCTCAAGGAAACCGCCCCCCAATTAAATGGGGGGGGGGCTTTTGTGCTTGCCGGGGGATTAATTTCCCCCGGATTTTGTCCATCCGGCCGGCCACCTGGCCGACTGGTTTTTCTCCAACGGGACCAGTAAACCGGTCCCCTTTTTCCAGCTTCCGACGCCGGCGGCCCAACCGCCCGTCTTCTCGTCCTGCCGCGGCCCGGAACCGGCCGCGGTGTTCGTCATCCGGCACGGTGCGACGGCACCGCGCCCCTCCGCCGCACCTTTGATTCCCTTCGACGCGGCGTGACGGCGTCGCGTTCTTGATGATTCTTCCAAGGCGCGGCACGTCGGCGCCGCGCAATAAAATCGGGCGAATAACCGTGTGGTGCGATGGCACCACGCCACCTTGTTTCATCCGCAATATAAAACACCAATAACGAAGGAGGGGGTTCGGCCGTGTTCAAGCGGTCCTGCCCCCTCACGTTAAACAATAACACATATTTAAAATCCTCACGTTAGTCATGCTAGAACCATGAACAAGGATATATAAATAAATAAACAATTAACAACAACCCCTACCTTGAAAATTGACGTCGCACGTCGGTTATCGCGGAGAAAGGCGTCGCGGCGTCGGACGTAGATTCCGTGGACGTCGGGGTGCGTCCGAGGAGGAAACGACGTCTCTTCACTTGTCTCTATGACGAAGAAGGGAGGTACGTTGTCGTTGGCGATGATCACCACGGTCGGCGACTTCTCCCTTGTCGAGGAGGAAGATGAAGACCGAAGAATCCGGGATGCCGAGTCTTGAAGGTCGTGGGATCGATGTTCTTTATTGGATAAGAACCGTTCTTCACGTTCTTCGTCGAAGACGAAGAAGATCTTCAAGTCTCTCAACGATTCTCCCAAACCTCTCAAGTAACAATGAAACTAACCAAAAATAAATTAAGCTCACACTTAATTTATTAACACAACCCAACCTTTGAAAATCAAGAGTTTGAATTTCAAAACTCAAATTAAACTCACTTATTAATTATACATGAGTTGTATAATTAATTAAGTGTTAAGTTGTCAAGTTTTTAAGAGGGAGAGAGGGGAGTTTGGGGAGTTTGGGGAGTTTGGGAGAAGATGAAAAGTTTAGGGTTCGTGTGGGCCCCACCACACTTAATCCTCTCAAGGGATGTTAAGTGGGTGTGGGTCCCACCCCTAACATCCTTTGAGAGAAGTTAACTAACAAGTTTAAATAAAAATTTGTAATCCACAATTTTTATTTAACTTATTCTAAACTCCCAAAAACCAACTCTCATCCCGAAATAAACGCAACCTTGGAAAAGGTCTCCTTAAGCGAATATCGGCGTTGCGAGTTCATCGGTGCCCTCAGATTTCAATTCCGAGCACCGGATCAAAAGTTAGGAAATCCCGCTCGTTCGTTCACTGAACGTACCCGAGCCAAACTTCGGAAATTGATTCCGGGCACACCGGGCCTCGGAATCAGGTGCCGTCAGAAATCGCGCTCTTGTAAAATTTCAAAGAAAATTAAGAAAAAATTTCCCTTGAATTTTACGGGTCTTTACATTGTGGTACATAATTTTTTACATTAAAGATTCCTCCATGGTGTATACCATCTAGGATTTAGTAGGATGATCATGAATATGATCCCATTTGGGATGATACATTGATTCAAGGGAAAGATCACATGATGTTACCTCTAGGTAGAGCACCATCCATACCACATGTAAAGAAGCACGTAGTACCCGTAGTACCAGCGAATGCGGTATACATGATGAGTGTGATTCATGAGTTCTAGAGATGGAGTCCCCTAATGATTCGATGTGATCCCAACCCACAATAGCCAGGGACTGAATTGAATTGGTGAATAATGTTTTCCAACTAGTCGGGACACAAGCAGATCAGATTGTGGTCCTTGAAACGAGCCTTCTTCATGTCTCAGTTGGGTGGTGGTGGGTACATTTACCAGTCTTATGATGAGGTGGATCTTTTATGGACCAAGTATAATCTCACTTTAATAAAGGAGTTCTCACCAACTACACATAGTTAGGTACATATCCAAGAGCTTATATAGAACTAGTAGGGCATTTTGACAGTGGCTAGGTATTCATTGACGTTTTCAAAACTCTCTAGGTACTCAATGGAAATAGTTCGTCATCCATTTTTTAGGTCTCAAAACATTGATTTGGATCAATGTAGTTAAATCCAAGCTTTTTTATCCCTATATTCATTCAATCATATTTTGGGGGATAGAGTGATTATGGTGGTTGAGAGTTTCTTGGATGTGAAGTTACAACATGTGGTTGTCAGGAGTGGGAAAAGCAGGAGTAGAGACATTAGCAGTCGGGAGTAGATATGAGTACTAGGGATATGGATATGTGAAATATTTCAGGATGAGGTCCTAGGATAGAGGATCTATTGTTCAGGGATCACATGATGGTTCTAGTATGTGTAAAGATAGATGATTATACTCATGTGACGGTAGGTGATATATCACTTAAGATTATCCAAACAATTGTACAGCTGAAAATGAAACTTTGGATGGGCCATAGATGAAGACACATCAACAAGAGAAGGTATGTTCACAAGGAGGAGGAGATTCTATAGGATTTTTTTAGGGTAGATAGAGGTTGTTTATGTTTTGATATGTTACCACCACCACCACCATGTGGTATACGCCAGGAATGGAGATCTACAGGCAAGGGGAGGGGAAAGATATAGGTGGTCAAAGCATATGACTCAATGGATCCAAGAATAATTTTTATTATTGTATGTGTCTTTTATTCATTATATTATGTACTAATATCCATATAAGCTAGTAATTATTTTCTCCCCACATATCATGTTCAATTAAAAGATATTCGAGTTCAACCACTACCTCAACCCTTATGCATAGATACTCTTAATGGAGAATACATTTTTATCACAGAAATTTTCTGATAGTGTGACCACATTGGGGTGATATTTTTGATTTGAATCCCTTGGTAGAATCATTGAAAACATACGACATCATTCTTTGTATGAATTGTTTATCTAAATTCCATTCATGGATTGGTTATTTTAGGGGAAATTTTTGTTGTGTATATAGTGATAGAACCGATATTTATTTTTTCAGTGAAAATGAAATTCAAGAAGCATAGGATGAACACATGCATAAGAGGTTGTAACTGATTAGTCATAAATAGTCCAGTCGAAACCTTGGTGAAGTGGTTGTTATGATTTTATAGTTTCTTGTAATGGTGGCATATTAAGGGGATTTATCCCTCTATAATGTTTCAAGATTACCTCCCCATTGAGATATAGACATCTACATTGATTTAAACCCTATCACATCACTTTTATAATCTCTTGAAAATTGAAGGGGTCATGTATAACTTCACAATCTAAGGGATCATTTGGAGGACTTACAGATAAAGTCTTTGTTGGACCCAGTGTTTCTTCCTAGGAATCCCTAATTTGGTCGTCCAATATGGGATATAGGGGATTGAGGTTGTGTGTGCACTACCATAATTTGAATGAGGTGACCATGAATAACATGAAACCACCAACAAGGATTGATGACCTCTTTGATTAGTTGAGAGGGGCATGATGGTTCTAAAATATTGACATTTGGTTAGGATATCAACATTTATAAGTACATGGTGAGGATATACAGAAGATCAAACTTATATTACTTTATAATCAGTATGTGTACTTATTGATTCGACTTGGCATAATGAATGTCCTAGAAGTGCTCATAAGACTCATGAACCGGACCATTCACCCTTACTTCAACTGGTTCATTGTATTCATCATCAATAACATCCTTGTATAATCATTGTTTAAGGATGTGCACATTATATAAAGGAGGATGGTTCTATATGTACTCTCTGAGATAAAAATTCAAGAAAATTTAAAGAAGTTGTAATAGAATATATATGCATTCCAATTTCAAGGAAATGTTATATCAGAAGATGGAGAGGTAGTGGACCCGACCAATAATGTGGTAGTGTTATCTTGGGAGCCACCTAGGAGTGTGATGTAGGATTGGAGCTTACATGGTTTGGAAGGCTATTACCAGGTATTCATACCTGATTTCTCCTAATTTCTATAACCCATGAAAACCATTACATGATAAGGGAATCAATTTTTCTGGAAAGAGATGTTCCAATAGCCTTTTCAGTAGTTAAGGAAAAGTGTTATGAGCACTGGCATCATGGGATTTCATGTAGAGGGTGTTGAGTATTTACTGTTCTATAATTCATTTGGAAATATATTTTCTTTCTGAGGAAGAGGAAAATGCTTTTGTCATTTGGTTCATTCTTGTTGAGAGAACCTGAGAATAAATACATAACCCACCACATTGAGTTCCCAATAGCAGTATTTTATTTAAATATGTGGTGGAACTTCCTAATGGGAAACCTGTTTATCATATCCTCAGCTAAAAAGAGTCTCAAATTTCTATTCTCACATAACAAAATCAAATAGAGATAGAGATGATGGATAGAGTTCCTATGTTATTATGATTTTGAAATTGTATATACACTAGGGAAGAAGAACGTGGGGCAGATTCTCTAAGAAGAGGATCTTATTTAAAGTTACAAAAGAGGTATTAGAGTACTTTACATTATTACAATTATCCATTATGGATGTTTATGGTGTAACTTACCTCCAGTTTATGGTTGTTTCCCCTATATTTTTATAGTGAGTTTGGGATCCACAACTTGGATATTTCAACTCTAAAACCTTATTTGCTCAGATATTCATGGGACATGATCATGATAGATATGCTGAAGTTGGGTAGCATGTTGTTCTTTTTAGAGGAAAAATGATAGTACTAGTAATATTATTGGTGTATGTTCTAATAGGGTTTCATAAGTCTCTTTTGGTAGTACATCAATGTGTGAAAAATTGTACCAAGACCTCCAATGTCAGTTTTGGTGGTTAAGAATGAATATTGGAGTTTCATAGTTTTTCACTCGTTTCCTTTCTTGTAAACAAGTGAAGGTTGTGCACTATGTTCCCACATGTTTTACTTACACCCTTGAGCCACCTAAATGGAAGGGTTATGGGATATATAAGGACTTCATGACATGCTTACTATGTATTTCATGGGATGAGATGACAATGGGGTGGTCGTATCCAACCAAACTAGTGAGCATGCTTCCAACCTATGTGATAATAGCGTCCAATAGAGATATTTGGATATATCTACATGTAAGGGACATTCTGAATCCATGGATTCCCATCAATGATTTATTTTTTTCATGGTTATCTTTTTAAATCTCTGATGGGGAATTAATTAGATGTGGTATTTGGGAATCAGTTATGCATGAGCATAGTGGGTCACCCCCAAAACTAATGTCTAGAGTGAGTAGACCACTCATGTTTTGGATTATATTTTTTAATCCTATATGTTGGACATTGTCCATAGTTGAGAGGATCACCTCCCACTAGTGGTGTTTTTGTACAATAATTCTAATATTCTACCATTAGTATGGAACCATTCGAGGCCTAGTATGGGAGACCCTATAGGTCCCCAATTTGATGGACTATTCTTGGAGTGTAATCACTCATGGGTGAAGAATTGGTGTGAGCTATAACGAAGAAGGTGAATATAATTTAGGACTGGATGAATAATGTATAGATCCATAAGAAGAATTTTTTTGACATGCGATATAGGCCTTCAACATTTAAAGAAGGAGCCCAAGACCTTTTATGAGTTTCTCCTAGATGTAGAATATAAGGATTTTTCCAGGGTGGCAATCAATCTCTAAGGTTCATTGACCATTTTATGATACTCTTTAGACATGGTGAGGTGGAATATGGCTTAGATATACCTCAATAGATAGAGAGGGAAAAATTCATCTGCCATCTCTCCTAGCTAAGGAGTTTTGTGCATGATCCATAAGATGATATTGACTAGATTGAGTTTCACATAAAAGATAATGAAACCATTACTATGAACCTGTTATATACGGATGATTATAATGAGAGGATCCTTTATGTTGAATGATTCCTTTGGTGAGTGTATGATTAAAACATAGGAATCATTAGAAGAGAACATGGGAGTGGGAGGTTAAGATTCATACTGAGTATACACATCTTTTTGAGTAGCCCTAATTTTTTATTGGACTTAAATTCCCATAGGGGGAGAATTTAATGCATCATATTTTATTATCATTATTTTTATATATTATATGGATTATTTATGAGGAAAATAGCTAATATGACATTCGATTTTGAGGCCTGGTGTCTCTGGACTAATTGTTTGAAATATAGTAAATATGTTTAATAGCATGCATGTGTTTGATTCCTAAAAAAGTGGAACAAATACTAAATGGGATTGTGGATCAGAAATATGATAGTACCATTCAGTTCAGAATGTGATGTATTCCATACGAATGGCTTAATATTAGTTAACACGGGCCATTTGGGTAAAATTTATCATGGAAATGTAAATAAATAACATAATTAAATAAAAATATTTTGTTTTAAATTATTGATGTAGAGACTAAAAATTCATTAGATAAAACATTATGGAGAATTTATATGTTTATCAATATAACCATAGAAACATTAGAGAGTTATTGGAGATAGATTTTAGTATTCTATCTTTGGAGAAAGATGATTGATTATCGATAAATGATCAACACACCTCAGATTCTGTAGATTATGCCTTTGATAATGATAGCACATCATTATTTTTCATCGATCAACCCAAATTGAGGAAAGGAATTCCAATTTTAGAACGGTGGTGAGGTATGATATCCCACTCGGTGATCTCTACAGGGAACCCTATCCATGTGTTATCTCTTCAGGTGGCAGTGATGGGTATCCCACTCGCCTCCCACCCATAGTCGGTGTTCTTCCCTTTCCCTAATCCATCATTTCTCCTAGATTTTTCCCCTATAACCGATAGCCCAAAAGTCTGTATCATCCACTATGGTGCTCCTTCACTTATGATCTATCCGCATGGGTTCATATAGGTTTCATCAATCAATTGGTTTTCCCTCATCACCGGCTTTGGTCTTCAACAACCACACCATGATTTCATATATTCGATCGTGAACAACACATGGACCTTGAAGAACAAAATTGTGTTTGGGCTCTGAGATTCACACCATTTTCTTCGTCTCCTCGAATATGCTGATGATTTGGACTCTACATGGTCCAGAGGTATGCACTCTTGCGATGGAACATGGTTCTTCCTATTTATATTGAGCTTTGAGTTCCACTGGAAATGTGACTCCCCACTCACAGTGATTTGGGAAAGCACCCTATATCTCCCTCTTCCTTTTCAAAATCCAACATTTCCAAAGATCCTATGTAACCTCATTAGTATTTTCTTATCATTTGATGATAACTCTCTATCTCCCTATGTCACTCAATTTCTACCCTAATTTGTGCAGATGTGGATATTTTAAAACCTTTGGTGTACTTAGTTTGAATTGAGGTGGGTGAAGATCTTTGTTATAAAAATTCAGTTGTCTTTGAAAATTGGTTCATTTTTTCTGTTCTTGATTTCGTCTCAGACACATTCATTCTAGTCGACTTTCTCCTCATACCTCATCTATGTCTAGTTGTGTTGTACCACTTTTGTTAGAGGTTCAACTCTTTCTTCCTGGCTCTTAGGTTAATCCAGCCACTATGGAGAGGGGCCCATTTCTCGCCTACTGCTACTGTTGGGAAACTAGATGTTGCTGCTCTTATTATTACAGGTATGGATGGTTTGAATGAATTCTTTGCATCATGTTTTTTAAAGTGAATTCAATGTGATCCCCATGTGAGTAATCCCTTGGTTTCCGATGTCTTCAATCACTTGATGAATGATTTGCGTGTTCTCTCGCATATTGTTCATGGTATAATGGGACATGTAGAACCTATCGCGACAAGCATTGTTTCTACTATTCGAGGATCTGTTAATAAATGGGGAGTGGTGACTCAAAATCTAGTGGAGGATGGTG
Organism: Viscum album; assembly: GCA_963277665.1. Classification (NCBI taxonomy): domain Eukaryota; kingdom Viridiplantae; phylum Streptophyta; class Magnoliopsida; order Santalales; family Viscaceae; genus Viscum; species Viscum album. Next base: position 733,460,896 of record OY728152.1, on the reverse strand, counting down.
TATTTTGTATGATTTACTATTATGTGGAGGTTGTACGGATAGGTATTGTCGACATTGGATGTGAGGGGCCCCAGGTCTAGCCAATTCTTATGAACATTTCATGTCTGAGAAGAGTTGTGAAAAATATGAAATTGATAAACCATTTTGAGAGTCCATAGAATGAAGGGCCTTATAAGGAGGATGAATAGGGGGTAAACATCAAAACGTATCGTGGTATTCCATGGGAGGAATTTGGGGATGACTTATCTAATCAGTTTTAAGGGGTCAGTGCCCAAAAATTCATAGGTAGTGATGTATACAATCCGAGGAGGAGGAAGGTATGACGAATAGTCAAGAAAGGTCGAAAGGAGTACTATTATATACCTACTCCAATGAAGACACGACCTCCTAGAAAGTTGAAGGCCCATGTGATGTAAGGTACTTCCAAAATTAATGGTAAATTTGTTGGTGCATAGGCTGTTGTTTACGGGGATGATCCAGATAATATTTTCTTACAAGAGCCACACATGGATGTTGTAAAACCATAGGAGATTTTTCTGCATTCTAGAGAATTAGTGGAGGAGGATCCCCTTTATCTTAATTCTTCATAATAAGATGTTGAATTGTTGATACTATTGTCCATTCATGTGGTCACCCAATATAGAACACAGGGAGTGGATTGGTATGGAGAATATTATCTTATTTAGAGGCATTAATATGGGGAAAATCAATGAAGAGGATTTCATGCATGCGTGGGATAGAATGGAACACCACATTGAAGGCCTTATTCAGGATGATCCAAAAACACTGGTAACATTGGTCTCCGAGATTCTCCTTAAAGATAATCCATCCAATTGTCTTATGTTGTCCTTTATTAAATTTGTTTTCTCCTGGGGTTTGTCACTTTAACCTTAAGGTGTATTTTGGTTAATAATAAAAACATGAAGTTGGATGGATGGTAGGGAATGTATTTTGATTTTTTATTCATCATTCTTTATTTCTATTATAAATGGGGACTAATCATTGAACATATAGATCCATGGATCAAATTAATTACTAGATTGGTTAGAATTATCAGTGTTTGGGAGAATTCTCATTATGACTAATTATGGATTCTTCAATAGTTATTCATTTGGAAATGAACAGAGATCAACATGAAAATAAATCGATGAATATTACTCTTGATTGATTTGTTGGTTTCAATCCCAATTCAACATTCATCTGGGTCATTCTTCATTGGAACATAGTTTGGAATTGTACTGAACAATCGATCATTGCACATTAGATTCTTGGTTTAAAAATATAAAATCATAGATCTCGTATCGTCAGTACACCAAAGTGGTGAGATAATGGAAGCGACGATGAATCATAAGAGGATTGATACCATTTTTTTGGATCATAATAATACATAGAAGAATTATGGGGATCTTGTTTTCCTATAAGATCAAATTTCCAAATATTGTTGATTCAGTGTTGGAATGACATGACAAGGCTCGATCAATGTTTTTTTGGAAGGGAGACCACCGGATTGAATTTTGGAGAATTAGATAGATGCATAGAGAAATAATTTATTATTCTAAAAATTCCCACAGAACACAGAATGTATATCTTATCTACAAGAACAATGGGGAACCCTGAGTGGAAGCTTGGTTTTCAGGTAAGAGATATGTACAGAATGACATGTGGCTGGGCCTACATGTTTTGTGACCTATCCCTAGATACACAGTGTGTACTATTGGAAGAACATGAACATGTTTTGGTGTTGAAAGGATACCTACATAGTATTTACTCCCCCACCAAAACAATGTTTGGACTATGTTCATGGGCTAAGCCATGTACAGGCATGTGGTTAGTGTACCCACGATGACTACATGACATGTAGTACTACACAATCATAGTTTGAGGATACATTTACATTAAAAAAGATGGACCTTGGGTCATGGGACATGATATTTAACCCATCAACACACAATGTACACTTTTATACATGTCTTGAATCTCTTATCATTCATGTCTTAGTCACATTTCGTTAGGGTTCGTTTCGCTTATCCTTTCACAAAAGGTTGGTATAGTATTGTCTCCTACTCCAAGGACCATGATCCCATCAACATTAGATCTTAGATAGAGTAGAGGGAATCTTTTGGAGAGGACCATAGTGAGATCCTCAATTCATCTTCATTCCCATGGGGGAGTTTTTTGCATCATCATGACAAAAAATTCATGGTATCTGATCATCCACATAGCGGTTTAATATAGATTCAGTTGTTTGTATCACCACATGTCCCAGAATATAATCCTCATTTTATTATAATATCACTTTTTACTATTAGTTTTTTCCTTCTCTTGATGATACTAAATGATTAGTACCTCTAAAATTGACGACATAAGTCCAAACAAATTTAGGAGAGTGTCCTCCTAGATGAGTGTTTCATGGAATATTTTAGAAAGAATCCTAGGCTATTGTACTTTGGTTGTGGATTACCTTTTGAATGTGTTTCTTTGTTGAGTATATATGAATATTCATGTAATATGTGTTTTAGATATATACAAGTCGATAGATTACTATACTTTCCATTGTTGTATGCATTGTGGTTTCAGGGATTCCTACTGAGTATTGTTATACTCAACCCTGCATAAGCATTTATCATATGTGACATGTCTTGTATAGACGATATACCATTCGATATAATCCTTGGTGGACCCTGATTATAATGTTCATAGTGAGACTGGAAGGACTGAGGTGTTTTCATTCGGCATTCAAACAACAGACCCAATACCATTACATTCGGGATAAAATTCTTCTATAGAATCATTGTGGTGGGATTTTATTTGGACATGATTTCATTATTATACTTCTTCTCATACTCTTATTGTGGGATATGGAAATATTCCTTCATTGGTTGTTCTGATTTTATTTTAGATCAGAATTTAGTCTTCTTGGATGTGTGTGCATGTGGAAAATTACATATGCATTGCCATCTGTGTTAGTGATATGAAAACTCGGTGATAGTCAATATCCCTAGGCCTATTGGAGGAGGGATTGGGGAGACTCATAATGAGTCCCATTTGGATGGGTCATAATAAGGGGGAGAATAAATAATATTTGGGAGATTAAATGTAAAGTAACGGTGGAGATCACATAGATCTGATGGGAAAGGATTGGTCCTAGTATTTAAATGATGATTAGTATCAAATAAAATGTATCTCACATTAGATTCACCCCCTTTCTAGTCACCAGTATATCAAAAAATTCATTGGATGTAGCATCCTAAATGTTAGTAGGGTTTGTCACCTGCATCCCACCATTCAATCAAATGGGCCTTATACACAACCCCAATGGGATTACTGAGCTATACCAATGCACCTTCAGGTGCGCTATGTGTTCCTTATACATTGGTACCCATGGAATCTTATCGCCTCCCCTATGTGGGATACCAATGGAATGCCTTCTGGTCGCGTGGACCTATTGGGTCCCCTTAGTGTGGTGGACAACCATCCTTAGTGGCTTCCAAAAAATGGCCCATTTTTTTAAATATAGAAAAAATTAAAAAAATTTACAATAATTAATATATATAAAACATTACAACATTAACCATGTTTTTAAATGATTACATAAACATTATTAATTTTTTTTAAATATTAATTATTTAAAAAATTATTTAATTTCATAAAATGAATTATTAATTTAGTGAAATATGGTGAAAGTAAAGTTTATCAATATTAAGAACACTATAAAAAGTATCAAACACACATTCAAATATTAACAGAATACCTCTTTTTTTAAAAAAACTTTTAATTTATTAAATTTTCTATAAATATATCATGATTTTTTAAATTTATAAAAAAATATATTAAAATTAATACATAAATGAGAATCCTTTTTAATCAAAATCAACTAATATAAAATAAAAATAGTTATTTATTATCATAATAGTTTATAGAATGTTACACTATTTTGTTAGATAAATAATCAATACGTAGATCAATATTAATAATGTAATTTAAAATGTAACAATATATTAAATCAGAACATGAGTAAAAAAATAATTAAGATAAATGATTATAGTATTACTAATTTTAATCCTCAGATGTACCCAATTGAAATTTTATTTTCTCGTATTTAACATAATCAATGGAAATTATAAAAATTCCAATTAACTATTTATCAATAAGAAAAAATTCTAAAACTATATCATATTTATATGCATTATCCTTAAGAAAATGAAAACTAAAATCATTGTGTTTAGTTCTACAGTGCTTAAGAGGGTTTTTTGAAATTTAAATATCAATTGATTTATCATGATAGATTGTAATTTTCTCATAACTAATATTAAAATCAAATAAATTTTGTTCTATGTAAATACCTTGTGACCAAAAACATATAACAAAAACATATTATATAAGGCCCCAGCCTTAAACCTTACTTAATCTTGAGTTATTACAAGATTACACCTTTAGGATCTTTTCAGGTTTAGAGTTTTAGAGAATTAGATAATAAAACATGCAATACATTCCACATATAAACAAATTGGTTACATAAAGATAGTATTATTTTTTCCCATCAATGGAAACATATTTAAAATAAAACATTGATTCATTCTTGAAACTTCCTTGAAACTATCTTCATATCATGTACCTTTCCCTTAACCATTGAAAAAAATTTCAAAAGAAACTTGGGATGAGCATAAAAAGCTCAGTATGGGTTATAAAAATCTGGAAAGGAAACATGGGTACATATATACATAATAATGAAATCATACATTACCCATAAAACATAATCACTTTAACATACCTCATCAAATCATGAATAAATCATAGAAATCATAAGACACAATGGTAACTTGAGTTATTCATAACATTCTTTAGTAGGGAGTAACCCTCGTGGTTACGGTTGGAATACCCATCACAGTATATTCCCTAAATCTCTTCGGAGAAACCTTAATGTTTCACTCCTTCTCATTACCCAATTCATTGGAAAGATATATCAGGCTCACCCACCCTTAGTTTATCACAAAACCACATTTCTTCATAATAATGCCCAAGAACCTCAACATAATCGTATCACATAAAACATGCATAAAGGAAACATAACATTTCCATCTTTCAATAACAATATATCAATACAAAACATTGATATAAAAACATTATAAAAACCATTTTAAATAGCGAAATAATAGAAAATTAAAACATGGTATTTATTTTTGTTTTTTAAAAAAGGTATGGCTTGTAAAGGAAGACGAATCTCAAATAATAGTCACGGTGGCGGAGATGTCATTGTCGCCGCATACGTATGACAAAAACATTCCCTTTTGTCGTTTAGTAAAACACTTCATATAAAAATATTCTTTTTGGATAAACGTAAAAGTTAAAGGGGTTTATACACCGTATAAAATAATGTTGTGTATAAAAGAAAATATGCCTCAATGAAAGGAGATTGAGACGAAGTCCCATTCCTCGGGTCCGACTTGACTCGGTCCTTCTTTAATCTCTTGAATAATAACCTTTAGTTAATTTCTACTTGTTTAAGAACCTTTTTCAAGTTCATTATTCATTTTATATCACTTATTTCCATGTCATGAACACTATGTAATTATTTAAGTTAATAACGGTCATTTTAACGATCATTGGTACTTGAGTCAAAAATAAACCTTTTATAATTACAATTTGTTCATGTATTCGTTATATACAGAATGATATTCATGATTTAGATATCATATATGTCATATATATCCAGTACATGCATGCATTTATAATATTACATAATCATTTAGAGGTATGAAATGAAATGCACCGTTCATGGAGACGGTAAGCCGTACGTACGCATGAACGCTACATTCATTTCTATTTCGTATTTTATAGAATGGAATCATAATGATATAAAGGTGTATTGTAATTCGACTGTAATATAATATATAATATCATAACTCCATCCTTTATACGTCCCACATATGGTATTAACGAATCAAATCACTTTGAGGGGGCAGTAGTCTGCACTTCCTTAAATGAATATATCGTGTTTACCCATAATGGAAACCATAAATGTATGCCCAAAATTAAAAATATAGAAACTTAAGGAAAATATAAACATATTATATATCATATATAGACATAGTTTCTTCTTAATGACCACCTTTTAAGGTGTTGGAAGAATGTTGAACAATCATCGTTTCGGGAGGTAGAAATTCGCCATCCACAGAAACAGTATTTTCCTTAGCCATTAGATGTAGGTGTGTGTAAGTGTAGCTCGAATCCTTCTTATAAAAACATCATAGTATATTGAAGATAATGGAGTTGTTACAAAATAAATGAATAAAAAGAGTTTATGGGGTTGGATAAGCAAAATAAAACAATAGGACTCAAGTGAAGACATTACCTTAAAATCGGGTAACTCTATTTGGTTTGAGCTCAAAGGCTTCCATAAGAAGACTTCTGACCAAAGTGAGGCATCAAGGAGTAAGAGAGGGAAGTGGAGAGACAAAATGGTCAGGGTTTGGCCAATCCAAAGGCTTTAGAAGTGTGGGTAAGGAGGTAGAGGTGGGGGCCTTTTATAAGAGGAGAGGAGGGGCACTCTTGGAAAGTAAAGAAATGTTACTCTATTTTAAAATGATTTTCGGATTCAAAATGTCCCAAATTGATATAATTAGAGGATAAGGTGATACAGATTCTAAATAAACCCATCCAATAGGTTTTGGACATGTTTTGGTCTTATATTTTACATTATCTTTCCATTTTATTTAAATCCTTTATTAATGAGGTAATCGCCGCATCTTCATGATGTCATAAATAATTTAATATATTTAATGTCTAAAAATTATAAAAAAATATCATGATTTAGGAAATCTTTTTATCCTTCTAATGAATATTTATAGTCAAACATATGACTTGTATAACCCCATGTAAAAGTTTTTTTATTAAAACATTTCATGTTTGTGTCATTTTTACTTTTACATTTAATAAAAATTTATTTATGTCATTTCCAAACCAAAGTGTCTCCATGGGGTCCCCAAGTTGACCCATGGATTGTCTCGGTCGGCCATGATACATCCAATGAGAGTATGACATGTTTCATGCTCATCTCATATTATTAAAACATTATTTTTACCTTAAACTATACTAATTACCTCTAATCGCGATTAAGAACTTAAAAGTTACTATTCACCAAAAAATTATTTTAATCTCATTGAACCAAATTTTACTTCTTAATGACAACAATGTATGACATATTTTTGAAAATAAAATCACAGAAGTGGAAATATTTCATTTAAACGGAAAATCAGTTTCTCTAACTACCACTTAGTGGTTTCACTTTTCATAAAAAATTTACGTTTTTCAGAAAAATACCAAAACTTTACCCTAAGCTATATTTGATATTCTGAATTCAATAATGATGTCTATTTTAAAAAATTCAAATCATATAAGTTACATTAATTAATTTAATAATTAATTCCCACTGTCATGACAAACAGCGTGTTTTTAGGAAACAATAAGTATCAAAAGATTGACACTAGTTTAAGTCCAATTTCAAAGTGAAATTGATTCCAACGACCACAATTGGATTAAATGGTAAAAATATATTATAATTTCACTTTAAAACCAATTCAAAATATAATATAATCATATAAATAAATTAGATTAAAAAGTGGTTTTGAATTAAAATATAACAGTTTTCACTATTCATTAAAAAATGAACTTTATCGGAAAAATACCAAAAATTCACACAAAGTAAATTTTGATGTCCCAATCATAAAGAATAAGTTTATTTTGACAACCATAGCTTATAAAATTGTCAAAATACATATTTAAAAATGTTTTTCCATCAAAAGGCAGTAAAAAATCTTTTAAAAATATTAGTGTATTCCATGCTTATAATTGGATTTATTATCATTTTATGCCTCTAAATCACTATCTAATTCACTAATAGACATAGATAAAAATATCTATTATTCATTAATTTCTTTGGATGTTACATCCTTCCCCCCTTTAGAAAATTGCGTCCCCGTAATTTATTTACTTATCTAATAAATGGGGGTACTTGTCCCTCATTGCATTTTAAGATTCCCATGTTTCCTCCTCCATGATGTGGTTTTTACACAAAACCTTTACCTGATTAATCACCATATTCCATAGAACTTTCTCCCTGTTTTCAAGAATCTGGACCGGTTGTTCCTCATATGATAGGTTCTCTTCCAGCTGAACTACCTCTAGACTGAAAACATGAGATGGATCTGGCATGTACTTCCTTAACATTGAGACATGAAAAACCCTGTGTACCTGAGATAAACTCGGAGGTAAAGACACTCAGTAAGAAACTGATCTAACTGTCTCCAGAATTTCATATGGTCCAATGAACCTTGGACTCACCTTTCCTTTCTTACCAAATCGCATCACACTTTTCCATGGTGAGACTTTGAGAAAAACATGATCACATACCTCAAAAGAGAGATCCTTCCTCCAGTTATCCGCATAACTCTTATGCCTGCTCTGAGCTGTTCTCATGTGTTTCTGTATCAGCTGAACCTTTTCTGCCATCTCTTCTACCAATTCTGGTCCCATCAACTTCCTTTCACCCACTTCATCCCAAAATACTGGTGTTCGACACCGCTTCCCATATAATGCCTCAAATGTTGTCATCTGTATACTAGAATGAAAACTATTATTATAAGAATACTCAGCCAAAGAAAGATGTTGGTACCAACTTCCCTGATAATCCATTGAACAAGATCGTATCATATCCTCTAAGGTCTGAATTGTTCGTTCTGACTACCCATCTGATTGAGAATGAAAAGCTGTACTAAAATTTAATTCAGTACCCAACGACTTCTGAAGGCCTTTCCAAAAGTTAGAAGTGATCATGGGATAACAAACAGATACAATGGAGAGAGGAACTCCATGTAACCTGACTATATATTTAAGATACAAACGGGAAAGTTGATCTAGGGAAAAAGTATCTCGTATAGCAAGGAAATGAGCAGATTTAGTCATGCGATCAACAATAACCCAGATTGCATTATTACCTCGAGGGGTCTTCGGCAATCCCACAACGAAGTCCATGGATATATTCTCCCATTTCCACTCTGGAAATGGTAAAGGCTGAAGCATCCCTTTCGGTAACTGCCGCTCCGCTTTAACCTACTGACATGTCAAACACTTGACAGTAAAATCAGCAATATCTCTTTTCATTCCATTCCACCAGTAATACTCTTGCAGATCTCTGTACATCTTAGTACATCCAGGATGAACTGAAAATGGAGAACTATGAGCTTCACAAAACAACTCTCTCTTAAACTGTGAATCACAAGGCACACACAATCTCTTCACAAATCTCAAAACACAATCATTATCAATGTTGAATTCAGGAAACTTACCTTTCTGAACCAGCTCTACCTTTTAATGCAACTCACTGTCCTGCTTCTGTGCTTGCTTGATTCTGTCTGATAGAGAAGATTTCACTGATACCTGAAACAAAACAGAAGAACATCCTACACCAACATCTTCTATGCCAATGTTCATCAAATCTTTAGCCAAAGGATCACGTTCCAAACACAACATTTCTAATGAAGCCTTACTTTTTCGACTCAAAGCATCAACCACTTGATTTTCTTTTCCTGGATGGTAATGAATTGTACAATCAAAATCTTGATATTCTAGCCACCTCCTCTGTCTCATGTTTAACTCTTTCTGAGTGAATATATACTTTAAACTTTTGTGATCAGTATATATTTCACACTTTACTCCATACAAATGATGCCTCCAAATTTTTAAGGAAAAAACCACAGCAGCTAATTCCAAATCATGTGTAGGGTAATTCACCTCATGAGTTTTCAACTACCGTGAAGCATAAGCAATTACCTGATAATTCTGAATTAGGATGCAACCAAGTCCTTTCAATGAAGCATCATTGTATATAACAATCTCACTATTCCTGGAAGGAAGTGCCAAAACTAGAGCATTCACCAATCTTCATTTCAATTCCTAAAGAAATCATCACATTCTTTTGTCCAGATAAACATAACACCCTTCTGAGTTAGCTTAGTCATTGGACTAGATAACCGTGAAAAATTTCTAACAAACCTTCAGTAATATCCTGCCAATCCAAGGAAACTACGAATCTCTGTTACATTTGTGGGTCTTGTCCATTCTTCAACAACCTTTGTTTTTGCAGGATCAATAGTTATCCCATCTTTAGAAAAAATGTGACCAAGGAAAGAAATTTGTTGCAACCAAAACTCACACTTTCTGAATTTCCCATACAATTTCTATTCTTTTAAGGTTTGAAAAATAACACTTAAATGTCTTTCATGCTCCTCTTTACTTTTAGAAAACACCAAAATATCTTCAATGAAAACCACCACAAACTTATCCAAGAACTCATGGAAAATTCTATTCATTAAGTCCATGAATACATAAGGTGCATTGGTTAGCCCAAAAGGCATTACTACAAATTCATAATGGCCATATCTTGTACAAAACACAGTCTTCCAAACATCTGCTTCCTTTACCTTCAGCTGATGGTACCCCGATCTCAGGTCAATCTTTGAAAAAAACTGAGCTCCTTGGAGATGATCAAAAAAATCATCAATATGAGGCAAAGGATATTTGTTCTTAACAGTGATGTTATTCAAGGCTCTATAATCAATGAAAAGTCTCATAGAACCATATTTCTTTATAACAAATAAAACAGGAGCACCCCATGGTGATGTGGTAGGTCGAATGAAACATTTCTCTAATAAATCATGCAATTTCTCCTTCAAGTCTAAAAGTTCAATTTGAGCCATTTGATAAGGGGGTTTTGAAATTGCCTTAGCATCAGGAACTAAGTCAACTGTAAATTCAACTTCCCGATCTGGTATTATTCCAGTCAACTCATCAGGAAAAACATCAGGATAATCATTTACCACTGGCACATCATTAATCTGAACAGTTCCCTTGTTTTCAACAATATGTGCAAGGTAACATTCATTTCCATCTTTTACAAGTTTCTCGGCCTCTTGATATGTTATCAACAGTAAGGGTTCATTCTTGTACACAAACTGAAAGTCTTTCTGAAAAGAAACTTCTTTAGATCTACAGTCAATCATAGCATGGCAAATAGAGAGCCAATCCATACCCAGGATAACATCAAACTCTATTAGAGGTAAAACAATAAGGTTCACAAGTAGGTTCTTTCCATGGATAAGGATAGGAAGATTCTTATAAATTCTTTTTGCCTCAACATTTCCCCCAGGTGTTTTTTCCACAAGTTTAGGAGTCATTTCTTGAGATGGTATTCCCATTTTACTAGAAAAGTTTTCAGAGATGAAAGAATGTGTGGACCCTGAATCAACCAACACACTAGCATAATCTAAAAAAACAAACAAGGTACCTGATACAACTTCATTTGTTGGCCCGACATCTGCTGAAGTAGTTTCAAAGGATTTCACCACCCTTTTCTGCTTGTAGTCTAACTGCTTCCCGTCACTCAAGCTCTTTGTTGGACACTCGTTTGCATAGTGACCCATCCCATTTCACATACAAAATTTCACTAACTATAAATCAAATTTGTTCATACCATCACCCTGCTCTTTTTCAGTGCAATCACGAGCCTTATGTCCCATCTTTCCACATCAGTATCACTTTCCAGAATTCAGAAAACATTCCCCAGCTTTCCTTTTCCCACATTTATCACAAACTAGAAACTTACTTTTCTTACCATCAGACTTTTTTGAAGAATTCTTCCCTTTCTCCTACCACCTGGGTCTCTTCTTATACTGGTTGTTATAGAACACTTAGTCATCAGAAAACTCCATTTCCACCATCTCAGCACATCGAACAAGCTTTTCATAACTTTTAAACTCATGAGAAGCTAATGCCCTTTGATATTTTGGCTTCAATCTTGAGTAAAAACAATTGATTTTACTATCATGGTCTCGGATAAAATTTGGAGCATACCTTGCCAATCGAGTGAACCTTTCATCATAGGCAACCACTGAGTCTTCCTCTTGCCTCAATACCAAGAATTGCTTTTCCATACTAAGTCGAATAGCCTTAGGAAAATACTTCTCAAGAAACATACCTTTGAATTTATCCCAGCTAGGAGCATCAATCTCATCGGCGTCCCTGATATTTTTAACCATCGACCGCCACTGATCTGCTTCACCCTCCAAATGGTAAATAGCAAGACTATCCTTTTTATTGTCTGAACACTCCAGGACATCAAAAATCTTCTCTAGTGCTTTAATCCACCCTTCAGCTAACACAGGTTCATATTATCCTTTGAATGATGGGGTATGTTTCCTCATGTAATGTTCCACCACTCACATGTTCCTCTACGGTTGATCTGGCTGATCTCGTGCATGGATACCACCACCATTTATTGCTTGAGTCAACTGCACCATTACTGCAACAAACTATTTAGTTCCAATTCCGACCATATCAGGATGCTGATTCAGAAGGATATTTCCTTCAGTATGCCTTCCAAGCACTGCTTCCCTGTTTCCTCTGCGGAAAACCATTCTGGACAAACATGTCTTAGATGAAGCAACATGGTAATCTTCAAATGCTATATCATCTCAAAAAAAATATTTTGGATAATCATTTAATAGATTTATAACTCCTAAAGTTATCTAAACCGACCTATAATACCAACTATAAGGCCCCAGCCTTAAACCTTACTTAATCTTGAGTTATTATAAGATTACACCATAAGGATATCTTCATGTTTAGAGTTTTAGATAATTAGATCATAAAACATGCATTAAATTCCACATATAAACAACGTGGCTACATTAAGATAGTATTCATTTTTTCAATCAATGGAAACATATTTAAAATAAAACATGGATTCATTCTTGACACTTCCTTGACACTATAATCATATCATGTACCTTTCCCTTGACCTGTGAAAAACATTTCAAAACAAAACATGGGATGAGCATAAAAATCTCAGTATGGGTAATAAAAATATGGAAAGGAAACATGGGTACATATATAAATTAGAATGAAATCATACTTTACCCATAAAACATAATCACTTTAACATACCTCATCAAATCATGAATAAATCATAGAAATCATAAGACATAATGGTAACTTGAGGCATTCATAACATTCTTACGTAGGGAGTAACACTCTTGGTTACGTTTGGAATACCCATCACAGTATATTCCACAAATATATTAAGAGAAACCTTAACGTTTCACTCCTTTGCATTACTCAATGCATTGGAGAGATATATCGGGCTCACCCGCCCTTAGTTTATCACGGAACCACCTGTCTTCATAATAATTCCAAAGAACCTCAACATAATCGTATCACATAAAACATGAATAAAGGAAACATAACATTTCCACCTTTCAATCACAAGATATCAATACAACACATTGATATAAAAACATTATGAAAACCAATTTCAATACCAAAATAAAATAAAATTAAAACATGGTATTTATTTTTAATTTTTTTTAAAAAGGTATGGCTTGTAGAGGATGCCAGAAGTCAAATAATGGTCATGGCGGCGGAGAAGTCGTTGTCACCGCATACGTACGACAAAAACATTCCCTTTTTTCGTTTAGTAAAACGCTTCATATAAAAATATTCCTTTTGGATAAACGTAAAATTTGAAGGGGTTTATACACCGTATAAAAGAATGTTTTCTATAAAAAAATATGCCTCAATGAATGGAGATTGAGACGAAGTCCCATACCTCGGGTCCGACTTGACTCGGTCATTCTTTAATCACTTGAATAATAACCATGAGTTAAATTATACTTGTTTGAGATACTTTTTCAAGTTCATTATTACTTTTATATCACTTATTTCCATGTCATGAACACTATGTAATTATTTAAGTTAATAACAGTCATTTTAACGATCATTGGTACTTCAGTCAAAAATAAACCCTTTATAATTACAAGTTTTTCGTGTATCCATTATATCTAGAATGGTATTCATGATTTAGATATCATATATGTCATATATATCCAGTACATGCATGCATATATAATATTACATAATCATTTAGAGGTAAGAAATGAAATGCACCGTTCATGGAAACGGTAAGCCGTACGTACGCATGAACGCTACTTTCATTTCTATTTCATATTTTATAGAATGGAATCATAATGATATAAATGTATATTGTAATTCCAGTGTAATATCATATATAATATCATAACTCCATCCTTTATACATCCCACATATAGTATTACCGAATCAAATCACTTTGAGGGGGCGGTAGTCCGCACTTCCTTAAATGAAGATATCGCGTTTACCCATAATGGAAACCATAAAGGTATGCCAAAAATGAAAAATACAGAAGATTAAGGAAAACATAAACATATTATATATCATATATAGACATAGTGCCATCTTAATGGCCACCTTTGAAGGTGTTTAAATAATGTTGAACAATCATCGTTTCGGGAGGCAGAAATTCACCATCCACAGAAACAGTATGTTATTTAGCCATTAGATGAATATGTGTGTAAGTGTAGGTCGAATCCTTATTTTAACAATATCCTAGTATATTGGAGATACTATAGTAGTTACAAATTAAATGAATAAAAAGTGTTTAGGGGGTTGGAGAAGCAAAATAAAACAAAAGGACTCAAGTGAAGACATTACCTTAAAATCGGGTAACTTCCTTTGGTTTGAGCTCAAAGGCTTCCTTGGGAAGACTTATGCCCAATGTGAGGATTGAAGGAGTAAGAGAGGGAAGGGGAGAGACAAAATGCGCTGGTTTTGGCCGAGCCAAAGGCTTTGGAAGTCTGGGTAAGGAGGTAGAGGTGGGGGCCTTTTATAAGAGGAGAGGAGGGGCACTCTTGGAAAGTAATGAAATGTTACTCTATTTTAAAATGATTTTCGGATTAAAAAGATCCCACATTGATATAATTCGCGGCTAAGGTGATAAGGGTTCTAAATATACCCATAAAATAGGTTTTGGACATTTGTAGGTCTTAGATTTGACATTATCTTTCCATTTTATTTAAATCCTTTATTAATGAGCTAATCGCTGCATCATCATGATGTCATAAATAAATTAATATATTTAATGTCTAAAAATTATAAAAAAAATATCATGATGTAGTAAATCGTTTTATATTTATAATTAATATTTATAGTCAAAATTATGACTTGTATAACCCCATGTAAAAATTGTTTTAGTAAAACATCTCATGTTTGTGTCATTTTTACTTTTACATTAAATAAAAAGTTATTTATGTCAATTTCCAACCAACGTGGCTCCATGGGTTCCCCAAGTTGACCCATGGACATTCATGGTCGGAAATGACACATACAATGATGGTATCACATGTGTCATGCTCATATCATATTATTAAAACATTATTTTTACCTTAAACTACACTAATTACCTCTAATCGCGATTAAGAACATAAAAGTTACTATTCACCAAAAAATTATTTTAATCTCATTGAACCACATTTTACTTCTTAATGAAAACCATGTATGTTGGATTTTTTAAAATCAAATCACAGAAGTGGAAAAGTTTTATTTAAACGAAAAATCAGTTTCTTTAACTACCACTTAGTGGTTTCACTATTCATCAAAAATTGAACTTTTTCCGAAAAATACCAAAACTTCACACTAAGATATATTTGATATTCTAAATTCAAAAGTGATGTATATTCTAAAAAATTCAATTCATATAAGTTACATTAATTAATTTAATAATTAATTCCCGCTGTCATGACAAACAACATGTTTTTATGAAACAATAAGTATCAAAAGATTGACACTAGTTTACGTCTAATTTCAATGTGAAATTGATTCGAATGAGCACCATTGGATTAAATGGTAAAAATATATTCTAATTTAACTTTAAAAATAATTCAAAATATAATCTAATCATATAAATAAATTATATTAAAAAGAGGTTTTGAATTAAAATACAACATTTTTCACTATTCATTAATAAAATGAACTTTATCGAAAAAATACCAGAAATTCACACAAAGTAAATTTTTATGTCCCAATCATAATGAATAAATTTATTTTGACAAAAATAGCTTATAATAATGTCAAAAGATAGATTTAAAAATGGTTTTCCATCAAAAGGCAGTAAAACAATCTTTTAAAAATATTAGTGTATTCCATGCTTAAGATTGGATTTATTATCATTTTAAGCCTCTAAAATACTATCTAATTCACTAATAGACATAGATAAAAATATCTATTATTCATTACTTACTTGGGATGTAACATATTAAACCGTAGTTGTTGACAGTGGTTCTAAAATTTATTTCTTAGAGCTCAATGAAATTATATATTTCCTAAAAATATGATAGTACCTATAGTGATCTTCTATTCAATTCATTAAACTCCATTGGAGTACAATAGTAAAAAAAATTATCATTATTATAGAAAATTATTGTTCAAAATGTAATTTGATATATCTAGTTACATATTATGAATATATAAGGTGAATTTAGTTGGGGTTTGACTGAATCATATCAATCAAGAAAATTGAGAATTTTGTGTTTGGTCTTGAATCAGTGATATACAGTAGACTACATATCATTACTCTATAAATTTTAATAACAACTAACTAAAAATATTCATCAATGACTAATTTGAAATTTTTTTCTTATATGTTTTTAAATAGATTTATAAGTATCAATTCCATTCCTCATTAAAAGTTTTTATCATATTTATCTGGATTTTTGTAAAAAATCATTTTATGTTGATTAATTTATAATGTAGGGAGAAATATTAGTTATCCCATTCAGATGCTATAGAATTCACTTTCAATGTGTATAAAAAAATTATAAACCAGAGAATAATTTTTTGAACCAAATATTATTACTTCAATATAATACTTTATCATCATTATATAATTGGAAACTATTTTTATAAATATGGTTTGACAAAAAATTCTATTAATAATTTTATTTTTTAGTAAAAATGGTATTATTATATTATAAGAAGCCATTGGAGAATGATTAAGACCAAATTAGGATTTATTATGCTCAAAAACCTTATTTGGAAAAATATCATTTTCAAATTTATTGTTTGTATAACATAGAAATCCTCAAATGTAGTTTTATTTAAAATGGAAAATATTCAAACCTTTTGAAATATTTTTATGTTTTGAAAATAAGAAAAGGAAAATATAATTATAATTTAATACATCCTATTATCTAAAGAAAAACAATATTCAATGTCGAGTATCAGTTATTAGGAATACTGTATAGATAATAGTCTTTCATGATTTTTAACTATGGTTCTAGATTCATCAATTTTGTTATGAAAAGTCCATTAAGTTTATATAAATGGTATATTTTTACAAAAACTACATAATCCAACAGTTTATTCAGTAAATTGTTTTTTATTCATCATGAATAACATTAATCCAATTTTAATCAATAAAATTGTTTTCAATAATGATTGGAAATAATTCTGCATCAAAATCAGATTTTCCAATGTAAAGTTAAACATGTTTTTTGGTTTGAAATCGAGATTCTAAATTATCAAATACATTTTCAATTGGGTGATCATTAAAAGTTTCCATTCCATTAGATTAATTTTATAACCAAATTGACCCCCCTATAATTATTCGTTATCATTATCTTGGCCATCATCTTCCAAAAAATTAATTTTTATAAACTCATCATTTTCATATATAGATTCAGAATCCTTCTTAATTGATTTTTTCTCAGTAATCATAACATGAAAAAATTATTTAATAACAAAAAATATCTTTTTGAAAACATTATAATATTCACTAGCATTAGAAAATCATAAAAATATCTATTTATTTTACTTAAAGTAGAATATGCTTAAATTATCCTTCAAATTGAAGATAATGAATTTACGGCCAAAGAGCACGAAATATACAAAATTAGGTTTAATGAATTTAAAATTTTCATAATGGGTCATATTTAAAAATATTTTGAAATAAAATAAATTTTGAATTTGGAATTTTGTATTTATATATTCAACACAAAAGTATTTCGGAACACTAAATCCCATTAACATAGACCTATCTATTTCTTCAATAGATCTGTTATTTCTTTCAATCTCACCATTCCAAATTGGTGTACTAGGCAGTAGGAAATTTTTTTTATTTCTATTTTATTAAAAAATTTATCAAATTATAAATTCAAAAATTCACCACTGCTTTAACTTAAGATAGATGTGATTAAAGAACTTTTTAAATTTGGAAGAATCCTATATAATGTAAAAAACTGGGATTTTATTTCATATTTATGGGATAAGAAATAAATCCATATAAATATACAAAAATCATTTAAAATTAAATATAAATTCATTTTCCCAACAAAAATAGAAGGTTTTATAAATCCAAAAATGCTAAGATGTTTTAATTATAAAAATTTAGCTGTGAAATCATCATTTTTATATATAAATATTTTCCTATGTTTTTTACATTTTAATCTCCAATAAAACATGAATTGTTACATGAAGGTAAAAAGGGTATTTTTTGAACATGTTCATGAATGGATAGTTTCTGAAATAAGATGAAATATTCATTCCAATGCCTATAATGCAATAGAAATTTACTCTGCTTCTATAGCATTCAATCACATAACCTTATTTTTGGTTAGACTAGAAAAAACTATATTATATAAATTTAATTTCTTGTTTGATGAAAGTTAAACAAATATATTTATTATAAAAGCACATTTATCATTTTTGAATATAAAATTTAATCCTTCATCATACAACTTTGATATATATATAATATTATTTCATAAATCATTTATACATAAAACTATTGAAATAATTATGATTTTAGAACAACCAAATTCATGAATACCTTTAATCTGTCCATTAAAAATTTTCAATATGCAACAAGGCCACCATCATATTAATTAAATTATATGTGTTTTGAAATATAAAATGTAATGTGTATGGAGTAAAAAATATCTATGTACTGTAAGTCATTGAGAATTCTAAGATAGATTTCATGAATTTAAACTATCAAATATACTATTCTGGTAACCTTTCTAACTTGAGACCAAATAGATAAGTAGAAAAATACTTTAAACCCAAATTTATTTAATGCATTTAGTAGTGTTCTAATAAAAAAATTAAAATCCGCCAATGAAGGGTCTATTATTCCCATGAGACTTTTTAAATAATAGTGAACACACAATCGAATAATTCCCTTGAATGCTACTTTTGGAAAACAATACCCTAGTATTTATTCATTTGGACCATTTAAAAATTTTTGGGTTCATTTACACATGGATTTATACTTTTATATAAAAAAAAAACTTATTAGTGTTTTGTTTCAATAAATATGTCATATATTTTTATATTTTTTCCTATAAAAATTGTGGGAAAAAATTTAATATTACCAAATTCATTTATAAATTTATTTTCTCTTTATAAATCATATTTAAATCTATAATGATAATTTCATTGGATCCAGAAGATATGTTCAAAAATATTTTATTGTTTGGTTTATATTTATTAAATTAATTTTTTTAATATCATCCAAAGGTGAATAAAATCTTTAATCGTGATTATTATCATTTACTAATAGATCATTTTTAATTCCTTTATTTTCATTTATTTTTCTAAACCAAATAATATAATATTACAATTTAAATATATAATTATAGGAAATATAGAATTTTATATTTTCATTTCACCTTTTAAACATATCTTATAATTTAAGAATCTACTTATTATTAATTTTTAAATCATTATTATTTTCAATTTTTTGAAATCAATAATTCTGTAATTCTTCATTTTCATTATCTAGTTTCCCTACTTAGGAATTTTAAGAATCATAATAAAAAATTAATTAGAGACAATTTTGGTTTAATTTCATGATAATGAATTTTTTCTAACAATTATAAAATTTATTTACTAATTAAATACAAAATCATTTACCTTAAATTGAATACCCATCTGTGAAATAATTCTAGTCTCCATTTCACTTATATCATCTCCATTTGATTCAAAAAAATATGAACAGTCCCTACATACTATTTTTCTATTTTTATTTTATATTTTTCATTATTTTGATTTTTTAGTTTCGGTAAATACGACCTTATGTGACCTTTATTACAACACTCATAAAACTACAATTCTGAAATATCATTTTGTGTAGTATAAACCTTTTATAGTCCTCTCTATGCTTATTTTTGAACTAAATCATCCACCTTTGTTCTTCAAGAACTTGAAATACATCTAACTAAATTGATCTATATCCTTATAAAAATCATTTAGCATAGATTCAGAGGCATTAGAGACATCATTAATTTTTTATTCAAATTAAATATATTTTTATAGACTCCTCATCAGCAATATTTATCATCTCTAACTCATAGTATAAGAGAGGGCCTATTAATTCATCTAATATATACACTTTAAAACCTATAATCTCATCGATGACACCCATATTTTCAAGGCATATTTTTGGAAGATCTCTCAGTACACTTTCACTTGAGTAGAGTTGTCTAAAATATATCCAATTAAACTAATTCCATTTCTTATACTAGTGAAATGATGAAACAACTGTTTCATATGTCCTTCATATCCAAATTTGAAGTCCCGGTATTCTTATTAGAGAAATCCTAGTTTGGTTCTTTTTGTAATTTCATTACCATAATGGGTGACTCGAAGAATCCTACTCATCTCATGGGGTATCGTACAACCTAAAACGTGGCCAAAAAAAACTTCTACTAATATCACTATAGAAAATAGTTTCATCAATATAATTAAAAACATATTTTACAAGATCATTAGTAAAAGTGTCTGAGAATAAACTATAGGTAACTTATACAGATAATCCATGATAGTATATTGATTCATAATTAGTTGTTTCAAGTAGTATTCTATTTTCCTTTTTCATAAGTCGTAGTTACGACCATCAAATACATGGGGTTTGTATAGAATCAAGAAAAAATTATCATTGAAACTATCCTTTTTATAAGAAATGTTTTCTTTTAATCCATATAATATTAATACTAGGATATATTGTAAGAATAGTGTTACAAATAATGACCAAAATTAATTAGATAGGATAAATATCCTTTACAAATGATCATATGATATGATTCCAATTTTTTGATCGTCATTAATAGAAAATATGAATAGAGGGGGGGGGGGGTTAAAATTGTAATTGTAAAAAAAAATATATTTTGCAAAAGTAAATATATGTGGTTTGTGTAGGGTTCTTTCAATGGGTTTCAATAAAAATGAAAATGAAATTACACTAATCTTTATAGTGGTTTGGATCAAAAATATAATATTCCACTCCTCAAATTACACTACTTGTTGAAGAGACTGGTTCCCTCAAAAACATCAATTTTGATGGTAAGAGCCCCATGTTATTGACTGTTTATTTTATAGGAATATAGTGGCCCAACCTAGTCTTTTATAGTATAAAAACCTAGTATTCATAGATAAATTTAGATTTAGAGTCATAACCTGGACTCCCTTTTAAGAGGGAGAATTACCAATCAATGAAATTCATTATTAAAATTAGGAAATGTAAAAACATTACTAGAAGAAAAAAGAAATAGTTGTAAAAGTATAAAATCAGTATAATAAAATACATAAAAATTAGCAGATGATCATAAACATAGAATATTTTGATGATCAAGGATCACTAATAACATGAATGGAAAAATATCTATGATTATGTTTTTAGTGACAATAGTCATAGTACAGAAGTCATAGGTGTTCTATGACCCAATTGAGAATAACATGCATTTGTTGAAGGATTATCACAAAGTCATCTATCAAATTTTCTACAATAGTATAGTCTTATTCCTTTAATATGTCTCTTGGATATCTAAAACAATGATCTTGGAGGTGTGTGTCCTTGTAAAATATCCAAATGAAACCTGTTAGAGGATAAAATTTAAATAGTATGACTATTAATTTTTCATGTAAAATTTAAACTGTAAAATTGAGTACCATTAGGGTTTTAAATTATTCAAAATAATAATAATTTATAATATTTAATAAATTTAAAAAAATTGCTAAAATTCACATTTATAAATAAATATAAATAAATGACCAATGTTCTATATTAAAAATATAGGAAAAATGAATAACAATAAAGGATAAAATGAATTTAAATCTTCATGTTTATGTGTACATACAGTAATTCTGTAAGAATTTTTTTCAGACTCTTAAAATTATAATTCAGAATAATAATAATAAAAAAATTAATAAAATAAATATTTTAATAACCTAAATTAAAAAATTGTAAATAAATTTTTTTGATAAATTTTTTACCTAATAGTGGGTTAAAATATTTGTTGGTAGATTGACTCCACTACCATTATTCTAGATCCACCATTGAAAATAGAGAGTGGTGGTAGTCCAATGGTAGAAAAATAGAAAACTAGAACTTATTCATCTACTATTGAAAATAATACACCATTGGATTTACAAACGTTTAAAAACATAGAATATGTACTATTGAACTAAAAGTATAAAATAATAACATCCAACCAATATATATCAATTTCCACGCCATTGTAAAATATAATTCATTAGGAGAAGATAGAAAAACTTCTATTATTGGACATCATATGGTGGTAGATATTCTACTATAGGATTTGTTTAATGGTGTAAGATGATCTAACTTTGTCACAATGAAAAAAATCACTCTGAAATGTAAAACCACAAGCTATTTAATAATTGACTTTAAAAATATGAAAGAATTTTCTATTACATAAAATAGGAATGAAGAGCTCATATGAGATGATGAAGAGTATAAAATCCATTGAACAATAATTAAAGAATATTGGATATAAAATTGGTTATGAAATAGTATAATAAAACTTAATATTGAAACATTCATGGTCAAATGATAACAAAATAGGGAGGCTATTAGAGTATGTTATAAAATGGTGCTTCTATTTTGGAGAACTATGACATACCAAATGGTACTTTTGTTGAGGGATGGTGAATCCACTACAAATGGATGTACCTAACACCATATATTCAAGGATATGTTATAAGAAGTAATGAGAAAGTATTGTAAATTTCTATATCATTATTAGTTTACATTGGAAGGATAAATGTGGAGGAATGATATTCTTGTGTTTCGATGAAGATTATCTATTGTGGGATAAGATCTACTGGTCATGACTAAATATTTAACATTAATCCAAGGTCTACTATATCTTGAATAAAACTATTGGCCCTACATGGAAGAATGTATCAAACCAGAACTATTGCACACATGACCAACTCATAAGAAGAAGAAAATTTAATTCCATCATTGTATCTAGAGGAGAAAAAATAATATGTGGGAGAATAAAACTAAAACCAATGATTGAGATTTTTTCGATCAAATAGTTGAGGATCTATTTTAATTTTAATGGCTGAGAATTCATATGTAAAACCTTTTAGACATTGGGTTTTCCACAACACTAGAAACTAGTATACCAAAAAATCTATGGGATGAATCTTCTATGATGGAATCAAGGTTTAGCACCTTCATCCCACCTTTCAAACAAATTGTCCTTATATAAAGGCCCAATGGGCTTACCGAGCCCAACCAAAGCACCATTGGCTTTTCTATTTGTGCCTTTTACGTGGGCCCACCGCCAAGATTACAACTTCCTATATTTTAGATACCAAATGTAGGCCTCTAATGAGGATATCTCTTTATGTCCTCTTAGAGTAGTTGATGAATATCTATAGTGGCTCACAATAGATATCCCCTTTTTAATAATAAGAAAAATATAAATATTGTAAAAAATTAATAGAAGTTAAATATAATTGACATTAAAAAATATATTCTACATTTAAAAAATAACATAACCATAATTAATGCTTTTATAAAATTAATATTCACGTTTTATAAAAAAAATTAGAATTTAATAAAATCTAGAGATTTAGTAATTTAAATAAAAATGAACATGATAAAAATTATTAAGAACAATTTCATATAATAAAAATAACATTATTTTTATATGAAATTAATTATGATATAATTTATTGAAAATAATCCTTATGTTTAATTTAAATAACATAGTAATTTTATAACACATCAATCCGTCAATTACATTATATATTAATTGATTTTGGTTGTTATCCAATCCCCAAAATTACCATAATTATCCATACGATGGTAAATATAATTCTATGTAATATACTAAATATACGGTATATAATGTACATTCATATTTTTATCAAATAACATCCTAACCTATAATGTTACATAATCCTCCCTCTTATACTAACTAAAATACCCACACTCAATCAAAACATAAAATGTATAGTTATAAAAGAATTTATTTTCTTATATTCAAAAATACATTTTAGGATGAGCGATTTAGGAAATTATTCCACAACCCATGTATTATAAAATATTATATTATATAGTTGAAACCTATTCATAGAATAAATGTTTCTATAATACCAATCATTATAAATTTATGATATTTTTTTCATGCTAAATCAAATTTATTTTCCACATGAGTTCATCATTTTTCCTACTCCACCCAAAACCTAGAGATATTTTTTTAAAAATTTGGTATTATCACATGAAATATGTTTGGGGCTAGTAAAAAAGAGTAAATAAATTGGTTAGTCATTTTCAAATCCATGAGATTATAAAATATAGTTTTTTGATAACACAATAAGCATCAATATCAAATAATAATTCACATACACTTAAAATTAACACTAAATTCATTCATTAAAAAAATTATAATAAAACATAAATGTAAAATTATAATCATGAGGGTTTTTAAAGAAAATAGGATGAAACAATATAATCATTTTCCTAAAAACATAAATTTTTACCATGAAGGACATAATCATTTCTAAAAAATTTAAATAGAAAGCATTATAAAATTAAAAAATCCACAAAATTATATTTGAAAGAATTGCAATGGAATTTATGTGTCAAACCATAACCTTCGAAATTAATTTATTTTATGCTTTTCTTGGATTTGGATTTTCTAGTAGAGGTTTTGGTTAAGTTGTTTTTTTAAATTTTATACATATGAGATTTTAGGTACAATTTTTGACTTCACATCAATTGGATGCATTGTTTGGGAAAATCTAAAGCCATACTGTAGTAACCATGAGTATGGTATTATATTTGGGATATAATCAACCAAATAGTTTTTTTATTGTAGGTTAATCCATGAAGAATGAATGTACGTTAAATCCTCTCTTGGACAGTTTCTACTGCACAGTTGGAACATGGTCTGGTAAACTATGTAACCAAACCGTGAGTGCATCCAAGATATTAAAAATATTTAAATCCATGATTATATGTGTTCTCTTTTTATCTTGAAATCATACCCCTAAATCATTGTTATTTGTTTCCCAAGAGACAATCTCAAAACCCATCCCGCTATGATTCTCCTCCCTCTATGGATCCATTTACAAGATTCTAAGGAATATTTTTAGGGGGTTTTGAATTTTTTTGACCTTCATTCTCTTATAATCTCATAGTTTCATGGAGTTTCATGATGGTTTTTCTCTATTGGATGAAACCTAGTGTTTAGGGCTTGTTTATGATTTTATTTTAATGGATATTATGGTGTTTAGATCATATATTAGGCTTAGATCTTCCTGCCCTTGAATTTTAATTCCATTCACATGTCTTTCAGGTATGTGCCTCCATTAGTTTCCTTTCTAGAAAAATCTATTATGATTGTGTGTTTCAAAATAATTTAAAACAATTTTTCAAATTCTTTTTTTGTGTTTGGGATTTTATATTGCTTTGGTGATCGTAAAAAATTTTAAAAATGGTTTTGATAGTGATTATTCAAATATTCTTAAACATATGTCCACCTAATCTGTTTGACAAAACATAAACTGAAATTTTAGAGAAAAATTGAGTTATTTCAGTGGTGTTTTACCTAAGATATGTTTTATTAAATTTCTTGGAATGTGATTTGGGATTTATATGTAGAATGTGGGGATTTTTTAGTGTGGTTTTTGTTGTAGTTTGATGGCATGTGATGTGTCATTGAAAATTGATTGGTAAATATATGCTTGTGGTATTCCATTATATGTGGTAACATCCATGTGTTCTAGGAGTGCACATTTGGATGGGCACATAAATAATGATGGTGTTGATTAATAGAAAACCTGGTTTTCAAAACACAATAATGTATCTTTTAAACACTTAGCATTTAACTAAAATACTTTTTTGTTTCCAAATGTCATAAGTGTGATGTTAAATGGTAATTTGAAGAATACAACTCATTTTATACCTATAAATATTTTTTTAATCATGTGGGGTGAAACCCCATTAGTAATATTGAAGAGCATTGTGTGCTTTCATCTTGGTCTTGAAATAATGTGAGAAATGAAATTGGTTTTGTAAAAATGAAAATTTGGCATATTCCACTTGAATGTTGTTTCTTATATAGGTTTTGAAATTTTTTTGGGAAATTTATTTAATGTTTATTTGGAATGGACATGGTGTAATGAACAGTTGGAAAATTATGATGTTTTTGAAATGAATGTGGTTTTAGAAATATAAATTCCCATATGGAAGGTGGATATGTTTGGAGGAAATAATTGAAATATTTTATGATGTGACAGCTTGGTTGGCACCTGTGATTGGTTTTTTATATGATGGTAATCCATATTGAGTATCTCCCATTATGGGTTATGGTGTCGTAGGTGTTCGTTTTTTTGGTAGGCAAGTGTACTTGTGGAAGTTAAGGGAGTCACACATGTGAGGTCCTCCTACATACACAATGTACTATAACCATTGGTTTCCTATGCATATTTATTAGGTTGAGTGTTAGTTTCATATTGACCCTAATTATACTGGTTGGAACCTCGTTTTCTATATAATGCGTTTTGGGTTGTGCTAGTGGATTTATCAATTTAGGGCATCATGTTGGTTATAGACTATGGAGATGCACTATATACTAGAAGGGATTTCTGATTCGAGTACATCTAGGGGTTCTTGTAAGGATTCTAGGAATACCCATGGTTATGTAACAATATTTTCTTGAATAAATTCTATAACACATGGATTTATATTTACACTGCTTGATTATTTTCAATATAGATAGATATTTCATAGGATGGAATTTGGTTTTGGTTTTAGGTTTTAAAATTTTAAACCCTTGTGGAAATAGAGATGTAGTGTGTGTTGTTTCAGAAAATGGATGTTTTGTTTGATTATTCCAAATCAGAAAAACATATTTTGTATTTTTATTTATAACTACTATTAATACACTATTATTTGGAAAGGAATTTTATGTATTCTTGGGTGGATTTCTACTATGTTGTTGGGCACACACCCTATATGTACAAATCGGTGTCAGTAGACCCAATCTGTTTTATAGGTCCATTTTTCTGGTTTTTGTAAAAAAAATTAGATCAGATTAGTATTGTGGAAGGTGGTGACTAATATGTCATGTAAATACTATGTTAGGATGGTTATGTCACATCTATTTATTTTGTTTATATTTTTTTCAACTGTTGTAACTGAAATAGTTTTATATATTTATTTAAGGACCAGTTAGTGTCCTCTCTTCCACATTTTGAGTAATTTAATTTAATCCTAGTTTATTAGTAAAAAAATTTCCCTATCTCATTACATTTATTCCTGACATTGGTTTTCATCCCGTGTGAATTGGGAACACCATTAATTTCATGCTATTAACTAGGTCAGAGGTTTGGTTCGATGGAACTTGGACATAGTTCTTGATAGTACGAGACATTGGAAATCATTTTAATTTGACTCTTACTAACACTATTATAATTAAAATAACATACACATTAAATTAAAAAATTCAATTAGGATAACCTAGAACTGATTATATTCATCCCTTTAGCCAATGAATTGTAGATCTCTATCGGGATCACCTATCATCATCAGCTATATTGGCCTCACCTATCATCATAAACCATAACAGAATCAACTATCATTGTTAAAAATTACCAATAATTATAAAATAATCATATAAAATGAAGGAATTCGTTTTCATAATTACACTCACAAAAATATTATTTTCACCCTGAAGAAAAACATTTCAAGATATCATAATATCCATTCCATTTAATACCCTTGTTGATAATACCATGAAAAATGGGAAAGAGGGTTTATTATTTGTATAGAAAATGAAATATTAAAAAAAATAAGAACAATAATGAGTGGTTATTAAGGTGAAAAAATGTCAATATCATATACTTTAAAATAAAAAATTCATTTTTCATAAATATGTAATGAATTTACAAACCTTCCATATAATATATAGAAAAATATTCTATTTCAAAAATTATGTAATAAAGGCTACAGAAAAAAAAATTTCATTTATAATTTATTTATATGAAAATAAATACATTCATAAAACAATTTGATGAATATAGACATAGATGAAAATTATTTACAATACAAATCATTAAAAAAATTAAAATGATGTTTTTTAATTAATTTATTTCTTACATAGAGTATGAACTTCCAGGTATATTTTTAATCTCCTATATAATTAAATTTTATTAATTATTTAAATTTAGGAAATATTTTTCCAGATATAATCTCTTATCAATCAACCATTTATTTCGCTCATTTTAATGTCATAATTAATTATGTAATCAGTTAATTCTATATTGGGTATTTTGAGGATATTTAGTTGAAAATTGAAATATGACATCAGTATTTTTTTCATGGTCAATGTGATCTTTCAAAATAATATAAAGAAAAAAATTCTTGGAATAATTATATCTTTTATGGATTAATTAAAATTTAAAATCCAACCACAATATATGGTTATGAAAAATGAATCACATTACAATCTTAATGATAGAAGGGCATACTTATGTAAGAGTAACATTTCTATTTTTCAAAAAAATTCAGTGAAATAAGGAAATAATAATTTTTATTTATAGAAATTTTATTATATCATGATTATAATATTATCTATATAAATACACTTATACAAATGACTCATGTGATTGAGTTATGAAAAATGAGTTATACAACTTTGTGGAGGTTGTAATCGACACATACAAATGAAAGAAATTATTATATTTCAATTCATTTAAATGTAAAAATATATTTGAAATCATATTTTTTAAAAATTATAATTATATAATTAATATCATATATTTATATTAAATTCATTTTTATAACCAATCATGAGTGTATGTAATATAAAATAAATTCCATCATTTTATGAGGCGGTAGTCCGCCATAAAGATAAATACTGGTTTCATTTCTCATTTTATAGAGGGGAAGAAAGATATTGTTTCTGATGTCAAAATAATGAAATATAATTATTTTAATGTTATAATTTATGTTTTTAATTATAATTTAATGAGGTAGAAGAAACATAAATACAAAAAAAGTTATATAAAGGTGAAAAAATGTCAATATCCAATACATTAAAAATGAAAATTCATTTTTTCTAAATTTGTGTAGAATTTAGAGACTTTTCTTTTAATATATATTAAAATAAACCATTTCTAAAATAATGAAATAAAGTACAATGAAAAATTAAATTTCCTTTATAATTAATTTATATGAATATAAATACATTCATAAAACTATTTTATGAATATAGACAAATGTGAAAATTAATAAAAAAACCATAAAAGATTAAAACGAGGAATTTTTGGTAATATATATCTTTCCTTGAGTATGACTTGTCGTTTATATTTTTTATCTCCTATATAATAAAATTATATTAATTATTTAATTTCATAAAAAAATATTCCAAATACAATCTCTTATCATTCAACCATTTATATCACTCAATTTAATGAAATATTTAATAATTTAATCGGTTGGTTCTATATTTTGTGTTTTGAGGATGCTCAATTGAAAATTGAGAAATGAAATCATTATGTTTATCATGGTCCAAATGATCATTAAAAATAATGTAAAGAATAAAATTCATGGAATAGTTATATGTTTTATAGATTAATTTTAATTTAAAATCCTACCAAAAATATGGTTATGAAAAATTAATCACATTACAAAATTAACGATAGTAGGTCGTACTTATGCAAGAGTAATATTTTTATTTATGAATGAAATTTATTGAAATAATGTAATAATAATAATTATTTATATAATTTTTATTGTATCATAAATATAATATAAAATCTATAAATACACTTAAACAAATGACTCATGTGATGGAGTTATGAGAAATGAGTCATATAACATTGTAGAGGTTGTAATCGAAAATACACCTAAAAACATTTTCAAATTTCAATTCATGGAACGGTAAAATATTTTAAGATATAAAATATTTAAATAATTATAATTATATCATTAATGTCATATATTTAAATTAAACCAATTTTTATAACCATTCATTAGTTTATTTGATATAAAATAAATTATATCGGTTCGTGTGGGGGTAGTCTGCCGTAAAGACGAATGCTAGTTTCATTTCTCATTTTATTGAGGAGAAGATAGATATAGATTACGTTGTTAAAATAATGAAATATAATTATTTTAATGTCATTTAAGTTATTAATAAAAATTTGTTTTAATTCTAATTGAATGTTTTAGTAGAAGTGTAAATACAAAAAAGATCGATTGAGGTGGATAAATGTCAATATCATATATATTAAAATAGAAAATTCATTTTTTCTAAATTTTTATATATTTTAGAAACATTCCTTATAATATATAAAAAATTCCATTTCAATAATTATGAAATAAATTCCAAAGGAAAATAAAATTTCCTTTATAATTCAATAATATGTATATAAATACATTTATAAAAAAAATTGATGAATATAGACAAAGATGAAAAATATTTAGAATAAAAATCTTAAAAAAATAAAATGATTTTTTTTGGTAACGTGTCTCTTACCTTGAGTATGAATTTTCATGTATATAGTTTATCTCATATATAATAAAATTTTTTAATTATTTTATTTCATAAATTAATTTTCCATATATAATCTCTTATCATTGAACCATTTATTTCCCACATTTTAATGGCCTATTTAATTATGTAATCAGTTAATTCTATATTGGGTGTTTTGAGGATGTTTAGTTCAAAATTGAAAAATGACATCATTTTCTTTAACATGGTCAATGTGATCATTAAAAATAATATAACGAATAAAATTATTGGAATAACTATATGTTTTATATATTAATTTTAATTTAAAATCCAACCATGAATGGTGGTTTTGAAAAATGAATCACATCACAATATTAACTATAGTAGATCGTACTTATGAAATCGTAACATTTCCATTTTTCAATGTAATTAATGGAAATAATGTAATAATAATATCATATTTATAGAAATGTTATTATATCATAAATATAATATTATATCTATAAAAACAATTAAACCAATGATTCATGTGATGGAGTTATGAAAAATGAGTCATACAACATTGTGGAGGTTGTAATCGACACATACAAATGAAAATCTTTATCATATTTCAATTCATAGAAAGGTAAAAAAATATAAGATATATTATTTTCAAATATGTATAATTGTATCATTAATACCGTATATTTATATTAAACCTATTTTTAACAATTCTATAGTGTAATAAATATAAAATAAACTAAATCAGTTCATGAGGCAGTAGTCAACTGTAACGATGAATGCTGGTTTCATTTCAAATTTTATAAAGGATAATATAGATATAGGTTCTAGTGTTAAAATAATGATATATAATTATTTTGATGTTATTTAATTTATATTTTAAATTTTTTTAATTAAAATTGAATGTGGTAAAAGAAGTTTAAATAAAAAAAATTCAATTATAGTGAAATAATTTCCATATCATATACATTAAAATAAAAAATTCATATTTTATTAATTTTTATATAATTAAAAATATTCCAAATAATATATAGAAAAATATTAAATTTGAATTTTTTTTAAATAATTTCCAATGAAAAATAAAATTTCTTTATTATTAATTTTTATACATATAAATATATTCGTCAATCAATATGAAGAATATAGACACATATGAAAATGATTTAGAATAAAAATATTTTAAAAAATTAAAAAGTTGTTTTTTTGGTAATTTGTCTGTTACCTTGAGTATAAATTGTCATCCATGTTTTTTTTCTCCTATATTATAATAATATATTAATTATTTAAATTCCTAAATCAAATTTCCAAATATAGTCTCTTATCATTCAACTCTTTATTTCACTAATTTTAAAAACATATTTAATTATGTAATCATATAATTTTATATTGGTTGTTTTAAGGATGTTCTGTTGAAAATTTTAAAATAAAATCAGTGTGTTTAACATGTTCAAAGTGATCATTAAAAATAATATAATGAATAAAATACTTGGAATAATTATATGTTTTATACATTATTTTTAATTTAAAATCCATCAACAAAATATGGTTATGAAAAATGAATCACGTTACAATATAAATGATAATAGGTTGTTCTTATGGAAGAGTATTATTTCCATTTTTCAATGAAATTTAGTAAAATAAGGTAATAATAATTTAATATTTATAGTAGTGTTATTATCTCAAAAATATAATATTATATCTATAAATACAATTATACAAATGTGTCATGTTATGGAGTTATAAAAAACGAGTAATACAACTTTGTGAAGGTTGTAATAGATACATGCACATGAAATATATTATAATATTTCAATTCATGAAAAGGTCAAAAATTAGAAGATACAATATTTTTAAATAATTATAAATACGTAATTAATATAATATATTTATACTGAACCCATTTTTTTAGCCATTCATGAGTGTACGTTATATAATATAAATTCCATCGGTTCACGAGGTAGTAGTCCACCGTAATGACAAAAACTGGTTTCATTTATCATTTTATAGAGAAGAAAATATATATAGGTTCAAATGATAAAATAATGAAATATAATTATTTTCATTTTATTTAAGTTATAATTTTAAATAGGTTTAATTATAATTGAATTTGGTAAAAGAAATAAAAAACCAAATAGTTTGATTAATGTGGAAAAAATGATAATTTCATATATATTAAAATAAAAATTACTGTTTTTCTAAATTTTTATAGAATTTTAAATATTCCTTATATAATATTGAAAAATACATCATTACAAAAATAATGAAATAAATTCCAAAAAAAATAAAATTTCATTTATATTTCATTTATATGCACATAAATAAATTCATAAAATAATTTTATGAATATAAACATAGACGAAAATTATTTATAATAAAAATATATAAATAATTAAAATTTGGTTTTTTTGGTAATGTGTCTCTTACCTTGAGTATTAATTTTCATGTATATTTTTTATCCTGTAAATAAAAAATTTGATTAATTATTTAATTTGATTAAATAATTTTCCATATATAATCTCTTATCATTCAATATTTTATTTCACTTATTTTAATTACATATTTAATTATATAATCAATTAATTTTATATTGGGTGTTTTGAGGATGTTTAGTTGAGAATTGAAAAATGACATCAATATGTTTAACAAGGACAATGTGATCATTACAAATAATATAAAGAATAAAATTTATAGAATAATTATATGTTGTATAGATTAATTTTAATTCAAAATCCAACCATGATATATTGTTATGAAAAACTAATCACATTTCAATCATAACGATAGTTGATTGTACATATTCATGAGTAACATTTCCATTTTTCAATGAAATTGGGTGAAATAAGGTAGTAAAAGTTTAAAATTTATAGAAATTCTATTATATCCTAATTATAATATTAAATCTACAAATACACTTATACTACTGAGTCATGTGATTGAGTAATGAAAAACGAGTCATACTACTTTGGGGAGGTTTTAATAAACACATACACATGAAAAATAATATTATATTTCAATTCATGGAAAGGTAAAAAATTAGAAGATATAATATCTTTAAATAATTATAATTATATCATTAATATAATATATTTATTTTGAAACCATGTTTATAACCTTTCACGAGTACAAGTGATATAAAATAAATTACATCGGTTTGTGAGACGATAGTTTGACCTAAAGACGAATGTTGATTTCATTTCTCATTTTATGGGGGAGAAGATAGATATAGGTTCTGATGATAAAAAAATGAAATATAATTTTTTTTGATGTTATTAAAGTTTTAAATTTAATTTTTTTAATTATAAATTATTCATTTAGAAGAAGGGTACATACAAAAAGGTTTGATTTAAAACTAAATATCTTTTTTTAAAAACCTCTTCAGGATTATACATAATACATTCCTTGGTTGATTTTCTGATCAAATAAGTTCCTCAATTACATGGATAGTGATAAAATTATGGTATTTATGTGGTTATTAAAAGAAACAAAATCCTATTAAATTTTCAACTGATAGGATTTGGGAGTTTATTTATTTGTGGGTGGGGGAAAACATTTAATTTTTTGAAATATTAAAATATATTATGTTCTTAGTCGATCCAAAAGGCTTAAAATATAACATTTTTCAATATTATTTAATTTAGGGTAGAATTATTGATATCCAATAGTATTTAGGGAAATTATGAATTCATTTTAACACTTATCTATTCAGATTAACCCTCAGTAAGCCTGTTTTGACCATAACCACCGTAATAGATATTTAATAATTTTACTATTTATAATGAATAAAAATACTTTCCTTATTACGTAGTATTTTTTATTATAATTAAAAATTTATAATTTATTAGAATATTTTCAACATAATTATGGGGAATAATTTAATTCATAATTCATCTCACAAAACATGGTGAATTGTTTTTGTCATCAAAAAATTGCTTCTTAAGAATAATTTGTTTATTACAAAAGAAAAAAATAATGTATATTTACGTGTCCCTAATTATATAATTACTAAATTAAATTATGTTAATATATATTAATTTTTTTTTAATAATTTAACATTTAAATTACATTAAAATTAAAGACAAGTTTCAATAAAAATCATTATTTCCACTATTCATTTGAAAAAGCTTCGTTTCCCGAAAATAAAAAAATTACTATAAGATAATATTTATATGATGATTAAAAAATAAAATTACATTTTCTAAAATTAAAAATCAACCTTCTGTAAATTATTATTTTATATAAAAAAATATAATACATATAAAGAAATTAATTATGAAGAATCAATTTCCTTTTTTATTGTAAAATTACATAATATATTCATTTGTAATATAACAATAGAAAATATATTTAAATAAAATTAATAACACATGAAATTTATTACAATTAGAATTATCTCAGTCATTACAATTATCATATATAATGACTAATCCCTAGGGTTTTCAACATTGTTATCTATTCATTTTCTCCAAATATTATCTAATCCCAATTGTGATACCAAATGAGGTTACCTGATAATTTCATAAATATATATTATATCATTTATAATATTATGAAATTATTTTCAGTACAATATAAGCACTATAACTATAATCGTTTAGTTTTCTTAGAGACTTGGTAGATAATCATCCTATTTCTTGAAAGATCGTCAACACCTCCCAAAATTTTCTTCTCTCATATTAACCTAGTTAGATATATCTTACTTAATTATTTTCTTGATAACCAGGGGATTAATGAATTATTAGTATGAGAGATATTATATGCCATATATGGGAAAATATATGTGATATCACTAAATGATTATACGTGAGAATATGTGTAAGGTAACGAGAACATTATCATATCATAATAAACTGATACCCAATTAGTCAAATATTTTTAATCTTGAATCATGGAATAAGGTATTATAAAACAAATTATATAAGATTTAAATGTGTGGATTTATGTATAGTTATTCATGATCCTTGAGAAAATATCATAGAAATAGGATATAAGTCTCTTGCATGCCCATAATTACATATATTCATTTTTCTTAGTCGAGGATGAATGTTAGGGAAATCATAGTGGACTAGGTTCACTTCACATTCCATTTTCTAATTTGCAAGGATAATTCATAGGACTATTATAGTGTAAAAATTCTTTAAATAAATACTTTTCACTCTCCATTCCAGACCATGTTATCACAAGGATATCAATATTTAAACAATGAATTGGTGGGAAAAATATTTTTTGGGTCCACCCATCAGATAATCAATATCAATTCATATGCCAATCCCTAGATCATAAAACATTCATCATATCATTATATCATAACCCATGTAAAGGGGGTTTATTTTATCATTATTTCATCATTACATCATAAAAGAAATCACAAGAAAAAATTTGGTTTCATAAACAACACATCATCTTAATTATAATCCATATATAAAAAATTTTTTTTATCATTGTTTAATTTACCCAATAAAACATATGTAACATAAAATTATTTTATAAAAGAAAAAAATGTTACTATAAAATATAACATTATTATATACTATGAAAAATACCATTTTCAATTTTAAATCACATATTTTAAATATATATATTTTCATATTAATATTGATGAAATTTTATTAGAAAATAACAATTGAAAATTTGAAAGGAAGATACAAGGAGAATAAATTTCTTGATAGAGGTAAAAAATGTTCATGTGGAACATATTATTAGAAAACATTCCTTTAAATCCATTTTAAAAAGAAAATAATGACTATTTCAAATAAAAATTAAAATATTTCACTTTGAACCATTTTTACTAAATTCAATGACATTGAATGTGAATTTTTATTAAAAAATTCATGTATATGTATGATATGTAATAAAACAATTTGAAAGAGTAATTTCAAAGAACAAAATGTTCATTGACTAAAGATCAATCAGATCAACTTTTTATAATTTTTTTTATTTTTAATTACCAATGTGATTAAAATTTAACAAAAACATAAAAATGTCAAAACTAACCAAATTAGGATAAATTATATGATTTTTAAAGTTTAATATCAATATAATAATTCCCTCAATAAAAAATTACCATAGACAGTCCTAAAATTAAATGATATTGTAATATAAAACCAAACATCACATTCTAAACTACTTTGTTAGCATTTAAATATCATATATAACAAACATATATTTAGTATATAAAAAATAGTAAAATAATAATTTTTACAAACATACTATTTATCATAAACTATAATTTATTATTTGTATTTTATTAACAATATATTCATTAAAATGTAAATTTACGAGAAATTTGATCTGTTTTTAAAGATGTGTCAGTTTGATAGGTTCCTGTACATGCAAATTGAGTGTGGTGTTATCATCTCGAAAATAATAATCATGGTTTATGTAAAATATTTATTATCTAAAAAACCTTATAATTATTAATATAAATATATGATGAATGATTAATTACATGACATTGTTGAGACAATAGTCTAGGTGTATGAACTAGTGATGTTTCCAATTATATATGGACATAAAAAAGGAAATGAAAATTTAAAAACACCATTCTAGAATCATTATTATATCATTAACGTAATTTATAATAATTAAATCTATCCATATTTCTCTATATGTAACATAGAAAAAAATGAAAAAAACTTGTTGTATATGTGATAGTCCTCATGCATGAACAACTGACAATATTGTTTTCCAATGGATAGAAATTTTATAATGTCTTAACCAAGTCAATTGTCTCTTAAATTTCAAATATTCTTCTATAGGATGTATTCGGCCAAAATACCATTAAAAATAAATTTAATGATATTATTTTATGGAATTATAAAAAAATATATCTTAGGTTCCCCATCCTCAACAAACCCTTTTTTCCATAACCATAGTGACAAAATGTTACTATGTTTTATATTCATTATAACCAAACAACAAATTGTAATTTTCTAATTTTATTAATAATTATAATTATAAAAATAGAATACATTTTGTTGGATTTAATTTATATAAGGGGAAGAAACTAAATTAAAAAAATATCTCATAAGACTGTGAAAACCATTTTTTTCAAAATGCATTTAAAGGATAAAATTTAATTTACCTTTATTACTTGTCATGTAAAAATTAATATATAAATTTCGAAATATATAAATGAATATAAAATCTATATATTTAATCAAAATAATTACTCAATAGTGAAAAATTTAATTTATCAAAATTAAAACACATAGTTCACAAGAAAATATTCAATTATAAAGGTAGCAATTTATACATTCAAAAAAATTATATTATTTTATTTTATACCATTGTCTATATAAAATATTTTTTCCACGAAATGAAATATATAAAATAAGATAAATTTATTTATAGATAAATAAATCATAACTTATTTGGGAGCTGCAATATCAGTATTTTAGGGTGAAACGAAGTAGTCATTTAAAACTAATTTGAAAAAATCCACTTATAATTTCCTCCATAACCAAGTTGTGAATTTTTTTTTAAAGTTGAAAACTATCATTAAATATAATCTATGTGATTATACAATATCATCTACATTTAATAATAAAATAATATCCTTTAGTATCTAATCTAGAAAAGGATAACTATGGGAGAACATGGTTACTTTGTTGATGGCCACCCATATTAGAACATGACCATTTTACAAAACATGGATGTCCTTTCCCAATTTCTATTATATACTATCCCAAATCAACATTGAAACAACTATCTATTTTTCCAACTCTATTGATATAACAACCATACACTTTACTACACAAATATGCATGATATATTACATAAACATGCACTAAAGAAAACATCGAGGATCAATGGGGTCTAGTGTCTTGGGAAATTAGGAGCATTAAATAAAAACATAAATCATACAATACTATATACTTTTTGAAAACATATTTTACATCACCATAACATTCCTTCATACTTATAATTTCATTATATAACCTGAGGACACACATAAAGGGTGGATATAAAGCCCATTAAGGGAGTAAACAAGGAAAAACATTATGAATAAAGTAAATTCTAGGAAACAGGAAAATCAATGTATAAAAAGAAATTCATGAACATAATTTCATGATATATCATGATTATCACAACATGGAGATGTGGCAATGACATTCAACATGATATTAGCATGAGCCAAGGCTCATTACACATGGATTAGCACGAGTAAACCCTCATTTACATTAAATTAGAATGAGTAAACCCTAATTTCACATGTAATAGAATGACTAAACCCTCATTTTATGTGGAACATCCTGATATTAAACATTACCCAATGCATTGGGGTGTTATAAAGGCACACCATTTATAAAAATTTAATTTCATGCATAAGTGTACCACATGGATGATATAACATGGAATCAATCAACATAATAAGTCATTACATGATTAGGGAATGTGGAATACATACATGTAACTTCCATTATATTTTTATGTGTGTATAAAGGTGAATACCCTTGACAGATAAATAGGAATGATACTTACTACACAATGATTTGGATTGGAAAATCGCATTGCAATTTCATCAGTGTAACAGTGTGGCATAAAAATTAATAAAAATGGTTTATGAGAGAGTAAAGGCTATCTCATCATATTTTCAATAAATGTACATTAAGGGGGTCATATGGATACCAGTACCAAAACATAAAAACCAAAAATATAAGGCGTAAGAAAATGAATAATCATGAAGAATGTAGATAAATGGAATAACTCTTACAAAATTTCGTCCTGGTAGCAGGTGTATCTGAGGGATTATTGAGATAGAAATAGGGCTCTAATAATTAAAACATAAGGAGTGAATATTGGGGTGGTTTTAAATAATTCCCCAAAATTTTTAATTGAAAATAATATGTTATAATAACATAATGAAACATGGACAAAAATGATAAAGGAAGAAATCCCTTACTTGAGTGTGTGACTTCAAGAGCATATGGAGGGGCTTCCTGAGAACATGGGTCTCATTGGAAGGTTTATGGAGATATTAGGGAAGTATATGTAGGTTCTCTAAGGATTTTGAGTGCAGAGAAGTGGGATCAAGGGTGGGTTTATAAAATAAATGAGGGGGTAAATTCGTTAATATTTCAAAAACATTTGTTTTGGAATCTATACAATTAAATATTCAAAACAAAAAAACTTCGCATTTTTTTTGCCCATGGTTTTTGACAAAATTGATTGGAAAAAAGAATTATTTTATTACTCCAATTGACTAATATATTAAAATATTAGTATTACTTAAGTGGAGATGAGTGACACTCTTGAGGAAATCATTTTAAAATGTGAAAAAATTAATGAAGTAATGGAGGGTCCACTAAGGCATTGTAAAAATAAAAAAAATATAAAATAAAATTATATGAAAGGTTAAACACATATTTTCACAATATCATTTTTATAGAATGTTATTGCATCACTATTGGGTCATTATGATGTCATAACACATATTTTTTTATAAGGAATTTAATTGTTTCACAAATATTTGAATGTCTCGGAAAATAATGAAAAAATGACTATTGGAGAATTTTTACTTCATGATTCCAAAAATAATTTTATTTTCATCTATATAATTTTATACATATGTGAATATTCACTTTTATAATAAATACTAACATTTATTAAAAATTCATGGGTTTTGACAGAATCAGTTTTCAAACCGAAATAAAAATTACAATTGTATTCATAAAAATTAAATGATATTTTATATTCAATAAAAAGAAACTTATTAATAATATTTTATTAAAATATTATTTAATTCAAAAATCCAATAACTCATCAAAATAGTTTTCTTAATTGAATTTAAATGTTAACTAAAAATACTATTTGGGATTTAAAAAGTAACAACAATAAAAGGAATGTATATTATTTATTCTATAAAAACATAATGCACATTATCATAATGATAGGGTCCTGTTACATATCAATTTGTTATTCTAGAATATTCCCTCATAGTATGGTGTGTGATAGGGGGATTTCTTGTGGGTTTTCATTGAACATGGTTTGAGCCCTGACCTTGATGAGCTATAACTTCTCCCATAAACAGTTTTCCTCATGCTAATGTTGTTGGATATCAGATTGATCATAGTCTAAGGAAAATCCTAGATATGATATCTCCCTCAAATGATCTAATAAATGGGATTTAATTAGGATGATCTTACAGGTCGAGGACATCACATCCTTTGTTTATGTGAAAATTATTTGTTAAAACTTTATATATATATATATACATGTAATGTTATCATGGATCAAAAACATTATTATCTACTATAAAGTCATAGATCAATTATTTAAACCCAATACCAATAAAAAAGTAAGTGTGTTTTTAATATACAAAAGTCATTAATATTACATGAATTTTATTCACTAATGTTCAGGGGGTTAAAAAATTTCCCCTTTAGAATTTTTACCCTCAAAATTTCATGATCCCAGAGTAAAACATATTTGCGTAACTCTATATCATATCTTCATATAGATACCATGTTTCTTCTTCAAACTTGTGGTTTCTCCACAACATATTGATGTGCGACATTGTATTATTTCATTTAATGTTTTCCCTATGATCTAAGATCATCACTGACTTCTCTTCAATGAGGAGGTCATTCTCAAATGGTTCCACCTCTAAATTAAATACAATCTACGGGTCAGGTATGTGCTTCCTCAAGACTGATACATGGAATAAACCATGTACATGATATAGGATCAGTGGTAGTGGTACTTGATAAGACATTTCTCCAATGTGATCAAAGATATTGAAAGGTACAATGTACCTTGCACTTAGCTTTCCCTTATTCCAAAATATCAAAAATCTCTTCCCCGAAGATATGTGGAAGAATACCATGTATCCCACATCTAATTATATATCTCATCTATGATTATCAACATTGTTATTTTTTGAACTGTGAGTAGTTTTACTGTGTTGATGGATGGTCTTAACCTTCTCCATAGTTTCGTAGACCATTTCTAGACCTAGGAGTTTTCGGTCCCCAACATCATCCCAAAATTCTTGTGTTCTACACCATTTCCCATAAAATGATTCATAAGGATCCATTGGGATGATTGAGAGGAATCAGTTGTTTTAAGAGAACTCAACCAAAGGAATATTTTGATCCCATCCTCATTTGAAGTCCATTGAGAATTCCCACAACATCACCTTAAGTGTTTGGACAGCCTGATCAGATTGGCCATCAGTTTAAAGATGATAAGATGTACTTATGTTTAGATTATTATTCATAACGTGTTGGAGACTCTTCCAGAGCCTAGATGTAAATCATATATCTTGATCGGATATAATATATTGTGCTACTCCAAGAAGCCTTACAACTTTTTTATGTATATGTGTGACAATTGATCTAATGATAAATCATCCTGAATTGAAATTATGTGTTCCGCCATTATACGAAGATCCCAAAAAACCCGTATACCAATGTTTTCTATGGATGTCTTCAAAATTATGGTTAAAAAGTAAATAGAGATGTTCTCCCATTTCCATGTCAGTATGCGTAATGGTTGAATCATACCATTCGACTTATTCCCCTTAGAAATCACTTACTGACACACCAAGAACATTTATGTATACTCATTGATCTCTTTCATCATGTTATTCCATGAACAATTCTCTCAGAGATCTCAATAAAACATTATTTTTCCTAGGTAAATGGAGATATTAAAACTATTCCCATCTTCCAAATGTTCATTTATTAACTCTAGATTTGATTGAACACATAGTGTTTACCCAAATCTCACAATTCCTTCTTCATTAACATTAAATGCCAAGGATTTCCCTTTTCTGATATATTTCATTTTCTTTTAAATTCCCACATTATCCTTTTGATAATCATTTAAATTTTCCAAAATAGAGGGTTGGGAAATCATTCATGAAAGGATTCATGATGTTCCTTTCTTTAAGATTCCCATATCAATCATCATCAAATCTAAGAAGATTGGATCCTTTTCAATTTACATGATCAATTGAATCCCCTGTTCCTTTCTACATAGATCATTTTTTATCTTGTTCACTTTCCTAGGGTGGAAATGGATTGAGAAATCATAGTCTATGATTATATCTTACCATATTCATTAGTTCATGTTCAACTCTTTCTATGTGAATATATAATTGAGGCTTTTTGATCCATATATATTTCACACATCTCCCAAAAATAGGTAATGT
This sequence comes from Viscum album, assembly GCA_963277665.1. Lineage (NCBI taxonomy): Eukaryota > Viridiplantae > Streptophyta > Magnoliopsida > Santalales > Viscaceae > Viscum > Viscum album. Next base: position 733,418,041 of record OY728152.1, on the reverse strand, counting down.
TGCCAAATTTTTAATGTGATGATTACTGTATCCAACTCATGATCATTTTTAGATAGTTTTTCTCATGAACTATCAATTTCATTGATGCATAGGTGATGGATTTGTCATTTTGCTTCAACACACAACCCATGCCCTTATTTAATGCATCACTTCATACCACAAAAAGTTCTCCACATGTGGGTAGTGTGAGCACGGGTGTAGTGATAAGCCTCCATTTCATCTCCTTGACGCTATATTCCTATTCAACAATCTAATAAATATTGACATCCTTTTGAGTTATCTTGAAAATAGTGTTTTACAATAGTGATACATTTATCAAAAATCAAAGATAATATCTAGTTAACCAATGGAAGATACAAATATCTGTCATAGATGTTGGCCTCATCCATCCCTTAATAGAATTTTATTGGAAGGACCCATAGATATCACATTGGTTGTGATGATATGACCCAATAATGAGACTTCCTTCAACTAAATATCATACTTTCTATCCTTTTCATATAGATTCTCCTTTCGCAAGGTCTCGAGTACAATTCTTAGATGATCCTCATGATCCTCCTTGGTTTTGGAATATATTAGAATATCATCTATAAAGGCTAACTCAAATTTTATTAGGTAATATATAATTACTATATTCATCAATTCAATGAAGATATCTGGAGAATTAGTGAGTCCTAAATGCAATACAATGAATTTATAGCGCTCATACGTTGTATGAAAATAATTATTAGGGATATCCTACTTCATCACCTTTACATGGTAATATCCCGACTGAAGATCTACCATGGAGAAGTATTTTCCTCCATGTATCTAATCAAACAAGTCATTAATTCATGGAAGAGAAAACTTCTTCATGAGAAAAATTATTTTGAGCTCAACATAATCCTTGCAAAAGCACATTGAACCATACTCCTTCATGATAAATAAGATAGCTTCACCCCATGGTGAAGCACTTTTTCATATAATCCCATTATCGAGATTCTCTAGTAGTTGTTCCATTAGCTCCTCAAGCTCCACAATATCCATTCTACATGGAATCTCATATATTGGAAATTCCCTAGGTATGAGATCAATAATGACTTCAACATATCTCCAAGGAGGAAGACCATGAAATTTATTGAGATAGACATCATCGAATTCTCACACAATAGGCATGTCTTCAAAGATGGTTCCTTCCATATATTCAATCATCTGAGAATGATACTCATTCTCATAGTGATGTAATAACCACGCTTGATATGATGGTTCATAACTAGATTTATCCTCCTAGAACTTGTACAGAATCTGTGGTCGGTTCTCTATATTGAGATTGATTTCCCTCTTAGGGCAATTTATTTTGGCTCTATATGAGGAAATCCAATCCATGATAAGAATTGCATAAATTCCACCAGAGGGAGTATGCCAAGGTTCTATTGGAAGTTCAATCAAAAAAATTTCACCTGGGAGGATTTATATTCATTGGATGTAATAATTTCCCCATTTTCCATTCTCACCAACATCTCTACATCAATGATTTGTGGTAGAGTCTGGATTGTTCTTGTAAACTATCAGGATATAATAGAATGTGTAGAACCATATACGATAACCCTATTGTTCAATTTTTGATTCTAGTTCTAATTTATGCAATATAGACTTAGGGATTATTATCATAAACTAATAAACACATAAAGTGGGATCCTATGACAAAAAGGGATAACTAATAAATTACATTTATTTACTTATCTTTAGAATTTAAAGGCTTGAATTTATATTTTCCATGATATACTTCCCTACATTTATTCTTAGAGGAATTTTTTTAATTCCCATAATAATGGATCATACTATGATTATGAATATACTAATGAACATCAATCGGTAGTGTTGAACAATGAGTGTTGAAAGGCCCATTGTCGTGAACCAGTTCAAATTCGAGTGTAGCTCAATGTGTGGTTTTCAGGTTTTCCCATTGATACATTGGTTCTAAAGCCACCTCTACTGGTTCATATCCAAAAAGGGATGCATTTTGTTGATAAACCACTCACTCTATACTAACCAAAATTTAGTGATGTTTTTGTAATACATAGTCTTATCCCTAAGGATTTCACTAGGGTTTTCTAATCCTTTTCCCAAAAATAACTAATCTTATCATTTGATACAAACTACAACAACTCAACTCTTTATTACACAGTTATGCATGATTTATTACAAAAACATGTATTGAAGAAATCTATGATGATCATTAGGTCTACATTCATGGGAAATTTAGGATAATTACATAACAACTTAAATTAAAAAATACAACGTCTTTATTGAAAAATTATTTTTCATGAACACAACATTCTTTCATACTTAGAATTGCATTGGATAACCTGAGGACATACATAATGGGTTAGATGTAAAGAAAAATAACAGAGTAAAAAAAGAATTAATAATGAATATAGTTCATGTTTATAAATAGTTTTTTGAAATGGAGAACCAAAGTAAGGCTATAGCATGATTATCATATCATGGAAATGTGGTGATGATATACAACAAGATATTATCATGAGCCAAGGCTCATTGCACATTAATTAGCATGAGTAAACCATAATTTCACTTGATTTAGCATAAGTAAACCCTAATTTCACATGTATTATCATTATCAAACCCTCATTGCACATGGAATATTATGATAGTAAACATTTCACAATGCATTGGAGTGGTATCAGGGAACACCTTCTATAAACATTTCATTTAATACATAAGTGTGCCACATAGATATATAACCTGGAATCAGTCAAAATCATATGTTATAACATGATTAGGGAATGTGGAATACATAAATGTAAGGTATATTAAATATGTATATGGGAATAATGGTGAATTACATTTATATATAAATGTGTATGGTATTAACTACTTAATGATTTGGCTTGGAAAATCCTGGTGCAATTTCAGTAGCATAACCGCGTGACATAAAAATTAAATCAAATGGTTGATGAGAGATAAAGGGCTATCTAATAATATGTAAATGAAATGTAATGTTTGGCTGTCATTTAGATAATGTTCCAACAGATGGAATTCAGGAATATAAAGCATAATATAATGAAGAAACAAGAAGAATGAGGAGAAATGTAATAACTCTTACCATATTTCAGCATGATAATTGGTGTATGTGGGAGGGATTTAGGAGATAGAAAGTTTTCTATAATAATTAAAACATAATTAAGGTCATATGGGAGAGGTGAGAAATCATACCACAACATTTTTAATTGAAAATAAAATAGTATAAAACATAAAAAACTTGGAAAAAATGAGAAATGATGAAATCCCTTATATGAGTGTGTGAATTCAATAGCTTGAAGATGGGATTCCAAAGAGGTTGGGTCAACATGAGGGGTTTCTAGATAATTGAGGGAAGAGTAGGGATGTTACAAAAGGATTTTTAGAAAAGAGATGTGGGATCTTGTTTGGGTTTATATGGGAAATACGAGGGGAATTCTTTAATATTTCATAAACTTAGGTTTTGATATTTATAATATTAAATATTCAAAAATAAAAAACGTCCGATGGTTTTTTCCAAAGTGGAGTGGAAAATAATATTTAGTAAGGATAATGCAAGATAATATTAAAATATTTTTCTTTCATATGTGGATGTGGGTCACACTCTCAACGAAATCATTTTAAAATGTTAAAATATTTTATAAGTCTTGGAGGGTTCACTATGGCATTTTAAAATTAATCAAACAAATAAAAAATCACATTATTGTAAATGTAAAACATATATTGGCCAAATATCCTTTTTATAGTAATTTATTACTTCATTATTGGGTAATTATGATTTCATAATACACATTATATATTTATAAAGTATTTAATTTTTTCCTCAAAACATTGATTGTCTTAGAAAATCATGAAATATTCAACATTGGATAATTTCAACAACCTGATTCCAAAAATAATACTCATTTTATCTAAATAATTTTATAAATATTTTAATTATCATTTTTAAAATTTAGAATGACATTTTTTTAAAATTCATGGGGTTTGACAAAAAAATTTTTCGATCCATAATAATAATTAAAATTGTACTCACTAAAATTATATGTTCATTTATATTTAATAAAAATTAATTTAGTAATTATATAATATGAAAATATTATTTAATTAAAAATCTATTAATTAGTCAAAATATATTACTTAATTGAATTTAAAAGATAACTAAAAATACTATGTTTTCATTAAAAAGTAACAATAATAAAATGAATGTATATTTTTAATTCTATACAAAATTAATTAACACAATCAAGATGACATGGTATTTTTAATTATCCTTATATTACCCCAACATATGTTGCATGAGTATGGTTTTTGATGTAGTGGTTTTCTTGGGGCAGTTTGGTGAACACGGTTTGGGTCTTGATTTCGATGATCTTAAACATTTCTCGTAAATGAATTTTCTCATGGTTAAGTTGGTGGATATCGTCTTGGTATTGGTCTTGGGAAAATCCCCAAAATTTTATCTCCCATTAAAGATTTGATAAATGTTATTTAGAGGGAATAATCCTATTGTTCGAGGACATCACTTTTTTTATCCGTGTTAAAAATATTTTTTTAAAAACTATATATATACTAGTAATGTGATCATTATTCAACGAATATATTATCAATGGTAATGACACATTACAGTTCTTTATACACGAAATTAATAAAAACTGGACATGTTTTCTATATCCATAAGACATTAAATGAAAGGGAATTTTATTTAGGAATGTTCAGGTCATTACAATTGAATCCCAGTGTTTTAAATTAGCCTTATCACAAGTAAGGTTCCTTGATATAAACATAGAAAAAATATTATTCCTACATGGACACTAAAATTTATCCCTATGTTCATGATATATATTTTTGACTATTTTACATAGCCCAATGTGGATAATATTGAACTCCATCATCACCTCCCTACATAGTTTGACTGGTATCACTTCCATTCCTTGAAATTGGATCGAATTACTCATATATATAGAAAATACATATGGTGAGTCACCTGATAATATGTACACATTCAAAACAACATAATTTATTTCTCACATCTAGACCTCGCTCACTTGGATTAAATTATGAGGGGGTACTACCAATCAAATATATTTCAGTTTTCCCTTATCCAACAAGGAGTACTAAATCACAAAAAATTTCTAAGATACCTCCCTTATGAGGTGATCATATGATTTATTACAAATGGAATCATCCACCATAATTCCCATCCATTTATTATAATTTTTTTCTAAACATTTTCCTACAATAACAAAAACAAGGATTTAAATATTCGGTTAGAACATATTTGGGAAAATATGTATCTAAAAATCTTATCAGTTGTTTAGACTATATCCAATTACCTAAGATGGTAGTGTATCTATGTTATAATAGTGAACACTATAGTTTCAAACTCAAAATCATTGTAATTTTATTTATATTCAAATGAAAACACAACAAATCACAACTCTATATGATTCAAAAGACACCAGATAATAATATACATCCTCTACCACCGTCAAAATTTAAGCACTCATGAACCTTTACTTAATATTCTCCTAAGATATGGGAAATTATTCATTATAATGAAGGGAATCTCTTATTTTTAGGGGAAATTATTTGAGCGATATTCCATTATATGTATTCTAAAAAATTATTAGATAGTAAACTTCTAAACCTTGGAAACTCTACACCTCAAATAAACTATTTGGTTTATCCGATGAAATAGATTCCTTGATCATTACTAGGTCCATTGATACTCTACACTTCATGGTTACAATCCCTAACAAATATACCATTTCGTATCAAAACTCACACATGATGAGTTCACCATTATGTCAGTTCTCTCAAAGTAACACTATTATAATAAATATATTTTCATGCTTCTTTCCCTACATAAATGAATTGGTTTTTATTTACTTTATAAATAAGTCTAAAAATCACATAATAAAGAGATTTAATTTATGATTAATCATTTCCATTAACATATTTTTGGAATTAAATACTAACATTGAATCCCTAAACTCACAATGTCTATAGAGGCATTAGGAATCCTAAATTGGGAAATCTTCCTTGTAGACCCAAAACTGGTGATAGTCTAACCTAAAATAAATATTTGAGAAATAATTCCCCCCTTTTAGTTTGTTTATGTAGCTAATGTAATTGAATAATTGTATTCATTAATTATTGATATCAAACTCATTTTTTGATAGTGATTATAAACAATCAAACTATCTTCTATAGTATTGCTAAACACCACTGGAGTTTCCTTGGAGGAACACTAGTTCTGATGAGAAAATTATATATACAGTCATCAATATAAACATTATTTTCCATGAGATCAATTGTATCCATTCCATATTATTTAAAAAAATAATGTGGTCCTATAGGGTAGTCAAATGAAAATTTTGATATCATTATGGGGGTAAAATCTAGGAACATCATTAGAAATGATGATAATGTACTCTAATACATCATCATTATAGTGAACATATAATGGGTCTCCAATATATAGATCCAAAATAAACAATCAAAATGATGATTTTATGTCACATACATTGTTTATTCCCTTTTCATCATTAATAAATAACATATTTACCTAGAAAAAACCCTTATTCCATTTACATAAAAACCCTCACTATCTAACAATTGGATTCTATCAATGATCAAATGTAGGATATCAAGTATATACAAATTATTTCATCCTATGGATTCATCACTTCCACTATGAGGTCTAATGATAACCCTTGTCCTCAATGTGAATGATTTCATCACTAACAGATGTGTGTGATCATGTGATAATTTCTAGTTAGATTCTCTATAGGCATAGGTTATGAATAAGGATATAATGAGATCTATCATCCTTGAATGAGCATGGGTGTCAATGTAGAGAATACATGGATCATATAAGAGATCAATGTTTGAAATGCCTGGTCAAGCCCCTCCATCACATGTATGTATTGTAATCCCTTCTTACCAACTAACTAACCCTGGTATTGATGAAATAGGCATTGATGATACAGAATAAATTAATATCAACATTTATATAAATATTCTATTCAATGAGCACCTACATTTACTTTACCATAGAATCCTCCCCATGAACCACCTTTTCCACATCAGGGATGTCTAGAATCACATCACTACATATAGCATGGAGGTACATCTAGTACCTAACTAAATTATTTTGCTTGTAAAAGCATGTATTCAATAGTAATGTGAATTATTTCTTCACAATAATAGAATATCATATGTCATATTTTAAAAAACCCACTCTATAATTTTTTTTGAAACTTATCCTCCATTATAGATCTCAACATGTTTATGCCTTAGATTATGTGATCATAACTCATGTTTTTTGGGCAACACAATTAATGAATCATCCCTAATATAATCTCCATCAACCTCAATGAATAGATACTCATCTAAAAAAATTATAATGAATACCTTGTCCGGCTCCAACACCATGTCATATATAGGTATGCAAAGTTAAGATATGAGGATTAAATTATCTCTATAAATGGAATTATTAAAATTTTATTCCTGAAGAAATACACCAAGAAACATGTCACGAGAGTGACTGAAGAGGTCATTGAACATTGATGAATACTCTAAAAAAACATGGAATATTATTGTTACTCTAACATCACATATATGTGAACTTACTGAAATGTGGCATGGATTCAAAATAACGGATCACAACTCTTTCGATGGTAATGGTCATTTCTGTGGGTCACGGTGATCCAAGTCCACAAATGAGTCAGTATTCCATGTAGAAATCTATAATATAGTACATATATCTTACCATAGGGTGTTTTTATAGGGATTAACAACTGATACACTACCCTAAACTAATACTCTACAACTTAAGGGTCAAAATTTCCTTACAACCAGAGAGTTCTCATTCAATGAATCTCATCAAAATCAGTCAATCTACACACATCCTCATCCTACCCAAATTTTAACATTGAAAATAAAAATTTATCTTATGGATAATTTAAATAAATAATAATTTAATCATTGGATACTATAATGTCTAATATACAGTGAAACTAATTAAAATATGACTAATTTTGGTAATAATGCAATAATCCACAATTAAATGATTAAATTATGAATTGTAATACATGGGGTAGAAAATAAATCCCAAAAACCAAAACTCTAAATAATTATTGAATTACGTTATCTGAATAATAACCATCTCTTGAAATGACCATCATCTATGAGAATCTATACTATATTCCACTACGCTCCCTATACAACAATGTCACATCGATAAAAACTATCCACAAGCCATTTCTCATATGCATTGGAATGACATGTGGGTGTGAAATTACTATTAGTGAAAGAGTATATATAAACAATTTAGGATGAATTAAAAACGTGAAATGTACAAGTAAAGCATGTTAATGATAGATCAAAACCATATAAAAATAAGAAATGACCATGATATCTCTGAACCACAATGTTAATGTATAACCCTCTAAACAAAGAATAACACATAATGGATGGAAAAACATATTTTATTCCATGATATAGATCCAAATACACTAATTCCTACTAAAAAATATCCCATATATATAAATAAAATATTTTACCTTGAAAATCATATGAATCTATGAAAACCATGTAAACAACATCCACATCACCTTTTACGTTATTTAATCATGGACCTACAAATACACATGGTAAAATTATTGTTCAATTGAGTAATAATCCCTAATATAGTACTCAAAACACCTGGAGTAGAATTCACCAAATGAAAGAGTTCCAAACACAATTGTTATAGGAACCATTTCCAACATATATATGGGGTATTATAAAACTCAATTTTTTTTGTGGGGGACCCATACCTCATCAGTGACAAAGGAGTACTGAACTCATTCTTAATGTAGAGGACCCACTCTCCATGTTTGTGGTGGCGTACAAAACTACATGAATATTATGTGCGACCTATTATATAACTCATATTAAACCAATCGATTACCTGACATTGATTCCAATTTTATCATTCAACATAAACCCACTTATGGGCCCTTTAGATATAAATATTAAACCCACCTAAAAGGTCTTGTAAATGAAAAAAATTTAACCAAAGGATTAGACTATATTTATCTTCATAGTAAAAATAATTGGACATTCCATATGATATTTCAATATACAATATAAAAATGTAAATATTCAGAATTCACTATGAATTGTGTCTACTAGGTCTTTGTATCTAGTGTTCAGCATGGAACAACCAAAGCCATGTTGTCACACTGAAACACCTAACTTGTTGGATATGAACCAAAAATAAATGCTCCTCATGTTTCAGTCCTTATATAATGTTATCATCATTGTGTTGTAATATAAACATTCACATAGAATTTGTATCCTACAAACCATAACAATAAGCTTCTTATGGTGTCTTACCTTGTAATGTTAAATCACTATAATTTACAACAACCTCAAATGAATAACTCTAACAAAATATTATACACATCTAGAAGCAATAAACCATTGTAAAAAACAATTTTTAACAATTTTATCATTTATGTGACCATAGAATCACTAAAATTTAGTATTCTCATGCCTAAATGAGACATCAAAAAACACATATTTTCTACTATTTTTTATTGAATTGCACATTATCACTTCCTTTTTGTGCCTCCACTATGATGAACTAAGGTTGTAGCCTATCATCACATGGTATTGTATCTTCCACTCAATATAACAACGAGAAGAAGAATAACATATTCAATAAAAATATTCCATGTCGATATCAAATATGTTAAATTAATCATCAGGTATTTATCTAAACAAATTGGAAATATCCAAGTGATTTAAATGGAATTAAATTAGTGGATTACTAAATAGATAATTAAATAATAGGTATAATCACACTAAAAATATGTCATAATGGGGCATTAGATGAGTAAAAAGACTTATCACTTTTATTTTTCACCATATCAGATTGAATTTGTACTCTGTATTCACAATGTGACACCAAATGATCATTTCATGTTCAATGATCCAATCAGATATTGAAGAATATATAAATTCACCACCATAAGTTTAACAGTCGAGTTGATAAAATTAAAAATTCATGATAAATAGAGAGAGGTTATCCAAATTCTTAATAATGAAATCATCAGTCTTACCATTCATAAAATGATTCTTCATATAACTTGGTGATTCCTTAAGATCATTACAAAAATATGGAACAACATATACCATCGCATTATAAAGGTCATCAATTAAATAGAAATATAGAAGCCATGGTGTGATCTATTCCCTCTAATAATTTCTAGTAATCTCAATCAGTTTAAAAAAATCTATGAAGATAAACACCTATTTCAGTATGCCAATTAGTGTCAAAGCATAGTGTCACTCATGTTATATTAAACAGAACGTTATAAATGGTGTCTATGGTTCAACACCGACAATAATTTTGTGATAAATCATATATTGATATAATTTGAAGGCTCTAGAATTCATCATAACAAAATACAAAACCTCGTGACAAAAAGTAGTGAATCATTGTGAAAAATGAAAACTACACCATAATGATACATCCAACACAATATTTTATAATGTTCATGATAAAAAATTAAAGGTCACAAAAAAATTATTGTGATATTTTCTTTGTCATATCTCTCATTTATTGGGTTTAGTAAAAAAATTATTAATCAACAAATGTGGTAAGTATGAGAACATATCAATAAAGGAATGGTGTGGTTTTGTCTTAGTGACCATGAATTGGGTAAATGTATTTTCCTCACATTATTCATTTCATTGAATTAATGTCTTACACTTTATTTTATGTTAAGGAAATGTATTTAGTGGTACAGAATATCTTTATAAACTTTTTATAATGTTTTTTGTGGTTTTGATTGGGATAAAAGTAAGGGTTGTGGATGATTCTTATATTTTTTTGGTAAATTGACTAAATGATATTTTTTATAAAGCATGTATCTTGTGTATAGAAACATAGATTTAATTTGGGTTGTATGTGTTTGTGATGTGTGTGGATGGGAAATTATGGGAACAAGCTAGGTTATCCATTCCGAATGTGGTATATAAAGATCATTCCACTTGGTCCTGACATAGTATTGGGGGATATGGGTTTCCGATAATTATTTTAGTCTGTTCATAAAACTTGTTAAACGGGTAATTCCCTTGGATATAAGAATGAATCTTATATGAGAGGGATGAGTGTATTTCATTGGTGAGTGATTTCATCACATGAGTGCATGTGTTGGATGTGAGTTATTTATATAGCCAATATTTCAATATTACTCATATACCACTTATTTATTATTTAATAAATATTATTAATATATATATATATTTATTTATGTTAAATAGTGTTTCTAAAAATCCTTAATGGTTTACCTACTAGTGTTTACATTCTCTCACATCATATTAATCACAATTAATATGAACATATTATTTGATAGGATGTATATTAGTGGAGTAATGCTTACCTATAAATTAGGGAACATTGATGTTGAGATATTTGGGGATGAAGGAAAGTGATTTTCTTGTTTAATTGTCTTTTTATTTTGTGCCAATATTGTTTTTTATGTTATATGTTCCATCTATAGTTTTTCTAATATTTTATTTTTACTTATTTTCATTAGATATATTCCACTATAGGTTATATTATTTAAGAGTAAATTTTCCCCAAATGATAATGTTAATCCCTTGAGTTTTTTCTATAATTTTGCATCAATCGGTTGAAAATAATTTTAGTGGGTTTTTAATCATATAAGAGGTGTTAGGTTTTTTCAAGACGTTGTACATAAGAATAAACTGACGACATGATCATCACCAAACCCAAGAACAAACTAAATATAAAATCATTTAGGAATAAATAATAAAGGTATCATAGTATACTAGTTTTCATGGTGGGTTCCTAGACAACCTAATGTATTGGGATTTAAAATCAAAACAACACTAACATCATTACAATGACAGAATGTGTGAAACTTATTGTTGTATACGTGGTGGGTTTTCCAAACCAGAAAATGTGTTTTCTTCATGACAATATTTCATATCTCTATAAAATATTATTCCCAAACTGACATTTAAATTTCATCACAACCTTTAATACTATATAATAAATATCATTCGGGGATAACATAAGGTACTCCATAGAGAAGTAAATTATCATTTCACTTCACAAAATATATGAGTTCCACCTGAAATAATCATAAATTTGTTACATCCATCTATATAACATGATATATTATATATTATTAAAATCATTTATGAATACTAACATAACCAATCTAATGCTCATGTCATATCATATCACAAATGATAGACCACTAGGGGGAATTATGTTCACTACAATTATGGGGTTCTATAAAAATAATTACATCGATAAATAATTCCATTCAAATCTCAATTTCACCATCATGAAAATAACAACCATTAAAATACATTAGTGTGCCAAAAAAAATGAATAAATTAATTTTTTTATTATGGTGATATTATGGAATCATATTAATAATTATTAACAAATTTACATTATTATTACAGTTATTTTACATCAAAACATCAAATGATGTGGCATTAATCATTTCTATTTTCTACATAAAACATTTTTAATATTCATCATCATCATCATTGAACTATTCTATTTAAACTTTTAATTGAGATAATTTTATAAAACAATTGTCTTTAAATTAGTATCTTTTATCAACATACCAAAAAAATATGATATAATGTCACACATACATCATTTATTACAGTTATAATACTTTATTTATTACACATATATAATTTTTGTGAATGAATATACTCAGACATGACACTAAATAAGTATACAATATTAAGAATATAATGATAAGAAGAAGAAAAATTTGAAATAATTTTTATTTCATTATATTGGAATATTTAACAAATGAACTATTATATAAATATCATATTGAGTTTTATAATAAATATACTAAAAAGAATAAATTATTTTCTAAATGTATTTCACTGAAATTTGGTGGGAATACTTTCGTTCATATTAGGGAAAATAACTAATATAAACACTTTTATCATAGGTAAAACTCCTTTTTATTTCTATGTTCATTTCAATAATATTATAGAATATAATCAATAAAATTCATTTATTACAAAAAATAATATTATTTATCGATAAAAATATATGTACCCACAATAATACCTCTCTACATATAAGTAAAAAACAAGATGAAAACGCATAATCATTACATATCTCTATTATAAATTTTATTAAATCCACCATAACGAACTTAATGATATACCATCCCACACTCTAAAAACTGAATTCATAATTTAATCTGAAATCATCATTAATCATTCATTTTTCAACTCTTACATGTATCTAAAACACTTATATAATATAATTTTTTATTAAATAACAATAAAAAAATAAACTCTATAATAATAATAAATAATTTTGAATCACTATGATTACTAATGAAACCATACAGGTATTATTGAAAATTCCACTTCTAATGATCTATTTCTCCTCAATTGAAGCATTTCCACTTATTCATAACTCATCCATTAGGTTTCAATTACATGAAATGATTGTTTTACCATAAAATTTTATTTTTTATGATTTAACCATTTACCCAACTACATTGTCAAAAAAACTCAAAATCATTGACCTCCAATTTTATGCTTAGTAATACTTAATATACTGAGGCTATATGAAAATATTTCATTAATATCATTGATATTTTAAATGACTAGAAATGATTGTTTTACAATAAAATATAATTTTTTTAAGATTTAACCAATTTCCCAACTACATTGCCAAAAAAAATCAAAATCATTTACCTCCCACTTTATATTTAGTAATACTTATTAAACATTTGAAATATATTTCATTCATTCTTTGTATATTATTAACAGAGTATTTTTTTAATTCATTAGGAAATCGATTTATTGTTATTTTGTTGGGTAATTTTTTTTAAGAAATTATTCCCTAGTATAATATATTTTATAAATGTTTCCATTATTATCTAAAAATTCCATGTAGGTGATTTTTGAGTTCAAATAATTATATAATATATTATTTATGATTTTTATATCCACTCATTATATTTTCTTTTATTGTGTTAAAAAATTATTTTATATTTTCTGTTTTGAACAACATAAATCTTCATCTTTTTATATTTATATATAATTATAAATAAATTTCATCTTAGTATAGAATTTAAATATCTATAAAAATGTATGATATCATGTTCTTGATAATGTCAAATTCAAATTGTATCTTTGGTTTATTATGAATAATCTTTTAGAAAATTAAAATATCTTTTTTTATGGAATTAATTATATTTTTAATCTATATTAATTTTTCGTAAATAATATTATATCTGTATGTTATTATGAATTCTTATATTTTGGGAAGATTTTATTTTTTTTAATAATCACCCTTACTTTCTGGAGTATTACTCTTATGAAATCAAGAATAAACCACCCCAAGTGCAGTAATGTCATATAATGTAATGCAATTTTTTTTAAAAAAATCCCTTCTAAAATTTATACATTTAAATGTTCTTGTGGTAAGTTGTATGTTTTTATACATGGAAACCCATTACTCTTTTTCTAGAGTGATTTCAAAATTATTGTATTTTATTTAACACTTAGCGTTTACATTGAAACTTATGTTCTTTCTTTCTGGTTAATATTTACGATTACATTTTTTAGATATTTACATCTTCAAAATTAGTAGTGTTGTTGAGTTTTAATTTTTTTAAAAAAAGTAATTATAGAATTATATTTATCTATAACTCTTATTGAATAATACCATTGTTAAAAATTTTGTAAAATATTTTGGAGGATATAGATAAAAAATAACAATTTATGAATATTTAATGAAATGAGTTATATTTTTCTCGTGATATATTATTTATTTCATAGAGTACATTCTTTGTATTTTCATTCATTTTATTTTAGTGGATCTGTTTCTTATTAACACTTATTTAAAATAATTATTTTCATTCTATATTATGGATACATTTTCAGAGTTGAAATAGATATATCATATTTCAAAATCCATGAATGATTGAAACATTTAAAAAGAATTTTGGAACATCGTGGATCGATTATTGAATAAGGTTTATATAAATAAAGATCAATGGAATTGGATGATGTAGTATTCTGGATGGAACTATGATCATGACTGTCATCCTTCTATAATCTACTATGAAATCATCATAATATTAAATTTAATAGGAGACTACGACCATTTTACATTGAATATTGAAGATTAATTTGGATAATTTTATTTTTTATGTTATAAGACAATATAGATTCCTTATATAACTGGTTTATGCATCACCATTATAAAACAATGATTTTTCTCTACGATTTTATTTTATACCTTTTTTTAAATCATCAATTCACCCACCACCCCTATTGACCGTCTCACCATATTTATCATGTAAAATATTTATATTTTGAGCGATGAAAATTTAAGAGTTGTATTACACAATTTTTACTACATATTAATTAATTTACATTAGATCAATGGATATTTTGAAAAAGTTATATTATTAACATTTATCAAAAACATAGATATCTAAGGGGAATACAAATTATATAGGATTTTTTTAATTATAATAATTGATGTATTCATCAAAGGACACTTTATATTAATGGAAATGATTATAGATAGTGGTATTATTGAATAGAATCATACAATAAGAATCATAGAAATAAATAATGATATTTCATAGAATAAACTTAAATATTTCCAAAAAATATATCTCAAAAAATTAGCTTTTATTGATGTAGTTATGTTTGTTTTAAATTAATAAATTTATTAATATATTATATTATTCCTAGTGTTGAAATTTTTTTATTCATGTATCACCTTGTAAAAGTTTTCATTACAATTGAATAATTTTATTAGACAACCACTATAGTAAAAAATAGATAAAGGGAACGAGGCATTGAATATTGAGATTTAATTATTGAGATTTTATGTTGGAAAATTAATTTTATATTAACTAGATTTTTAAAAAGTAAATTATTATATTAAATTGATTGACTGCTCTTGGTGAAGCCATAGACAATGCATAAATTTTTGGAAGAGATCAGAAATAGTTACCCAAGAAGTCGAATGCTAATAAACATTCCATTAAAAAAATAATTTTTAATGAGTATAATCTTGATGAATTTATTAGTTCAAATAAATAATATGAACTGGATTTGAAGAATATTTTGGAATTGGAGACTACCTAAAATAAATTTAAAAATTCTAAATGTACCGATGTTTTTTCTCTATAATCCTACTCTAAAATTCACAGATGTGAAATCGGTGATGTTTCCAAACTATATTATGGAGTAAATGTGGAAATGAAAATAAATAAATTCATGATAAGGATATTAAAAAATAATTACCAAAAAGATGAAATAAAAGTAAATAATAATGGAATATATAACTACTAAAAATATGCTTCAAATTTTTTTATGAATGAATAAAAAATTTAAATAAGAATAGAGACTACACCATATTATATAATGATAGAAAAAATAAAATCAGTGACAAGAAATAGAAAATTTATTTAGTGTTTTGTTGGACTAACACTAAGGAATCAGATTCAAGTGAAACATTTTGTACAAAAGTGGAATCTGTTGAACAATATTTCATGGGTAGCCCTGATGAGGTTATAGATCATCATTTTAGTCCTAATTATGATGATAATTTTTATTATTATTTGAAAAAAACAATGGTAATTTCTTTTTCTAAAAAAATTGTGAAATTGAAAATGATGTCATCACAAAATATGAGTTATATAAAGAACCCAAAACCAATAATAATTTTTTTATAGAAAATAATACTATTACTCAATATAAAGAAAAAATCTAGAATTATTCTTCCAAATAGAATGAAATGGTATGTAATTATGTATAAATTACTCAAAGGGAAAATAGAAACTGTAAAGAGAAATTTAGAGATTAATGTGAAATTTTAAAACTATTTGATAAAGAACTAAATGTTATGATAAAATGATATCAATGAAAAAAGTGAATAAAAATATGAGATGTGTTGGTTATGATAGAAAATTATCAAAAATATATTAAAACTTATTTGTGAAAATATCAAAAGTTACTATATCAACTTTTATGTGTTTTAGAAGTAGAATACATAGATACTAAGACATTGAATGTTTTCATATATTTAAAAAATAATTAGGAATCAAAAATGAATTTATTTCTAAGACTATATTTTATTTATTACCCATTAATACATGTCTGAATTGATAATGGATATATAATAATATTATGGCTACTACCATTGGACAAATGATTGTCTGAATACCAAAACAATATTGTATTTAATTATTTCAGACAATTCCCTTATAATTATCAATAAAGACAAATAATATATGTATAGTGGGTTATTAGGGAACATTATTAGAGATCCAACATATTTTATATAATATAATCGATTTTATGGAAGTATTGTGACATTTAAGGGCATTTCAAAAGGTAATGTTAAATAATTTTTTGGATGGTTTAATTTCTAAATCTCTTATTATTAATAATATTATTACTCATGGTTTAAAAAATAATTTCAGCAGGGTTTCTCAATTATAGAATAATGTAATGTCTATAAGATTCTATAATGATAAATGTGTAATTTATAATCATGATTCAATATTATTTTAGGATAATCATGAGAATAATATATGTTCTGTTGAACTAGTTGACGTAATGGTTTAATATATCATGGTCTTACATATTGTGAAGTTAAACTACCTTTTATGGAATAGAAGATGAAATCATGAAAAATTTGATTTATTAAACTGTTTTAAAAGTCCAATATGTTCTATAGTTTCTTGTTATTAAATTGGATTGTATTCTGATAGGTGATTCAGGAAAGAATGGAACGTAATATAAAGAATATGTCAGATAAATAAATAATAAGAACACTTTCAGACCTCTACAGCTTTTTCATTTGGACTTATTTTTCTTGGTTCAAACAAAAAACCATAGTAGTATGAAATATTATTTATTTATTATTGATTACCTAAATTTACATTCACGTGTTTAATTTAATCATTATTAAAATGATATTATAATAAATTTTTATTACTAATAAAAACTACTATACAATTAGAAATGAAATTTTTTTATTTCTATTTATAGTGATATACATAAAAAAATTCAAGAAAGATATTATAATTTTTTTAAGTAGAGTTATTGTTCCCATAGTGTTAATTTTAAAAAAACACCTCATAAAAATATATTTATAGAATGATAAAATAACACATTTCGAAATTTGTAAAACTATATTATGTAATTACATTTTATCTATATAATTTTGGGAAGATGTTTTCCATATAAAATTTCATCTTTCAAAAATATTTTTTAATTACACTAATTAATAATAAATACCCTAATGAATTATGAAGTGGAACGAAACTAAAATTTAGATATTATAGATTTATTAAAATCGTTTTTATCAATACATATTACTCATTGGGTTAATTTGATGGTAAATATGATAAAGGAATATTTTGAGGTTATTCTAATTTATATAAATTGAATATTGTTTAAAAAGAGGTTATGGTTTTGGGAATTTTTAGGTTATATTAGATGAGAGTTACTTAAAAGAAAATATTTTTGAGAAATATTAGTTTGAAGAAGAAAAAAATTAAATTAATTTTATACAAACTTACTAATCAAATGTACTGGATGAGGTTACAATTCTATTTGATTCACAGAGTATTCAGAAAACTCGTATAATTTTATTGTCCAATGAGTGGTTATTAATATTTATTCAAGAATTCGAATCATATATTGAGTAAGAATATTTTAGTCTCATCCTGTATTTATTTTGGATCATATTTGGGATGATAATCTTGAATATTTGAGATATCCAAAATGGGTGTTAACTATGAAAGAGGTGCTTAATCAATTTTCTAGGAAATATATTTATAATTAGTTGTTACACTAAAAGATATGAAATTTATTGGAAACAAGTGGATTTTAAAAATAATATTTGTTGAATCTGTAAATGTTTTGCAGATAAATCTATTTTAGTTTCTCAATAATATTAAAATTAAAATTTATTTATTCGGGCGAGGTAGTTTTCCAAGATTCAATATTAGAATCTATATATATATTTAAATTTTTGTTCTAAAAAATAGGGATATAATATTTATCAAAGTGATATAGAAATTGATTTTATCAATAGATTAAATTTGGAATATTTTTATATATTTTTTCCACCTTCATTTATGAATAATAATAAAAGTTATTATGTGTTGAATCATTAAAAAGAAGTTTTTAGACACATAAATCCATTTGAGGTTGGCATGACTTGATAGAATAATATTTTTTAATGAATTATTTTTTACGTTTAATTTTGGTAATACAATTTTTATTAAAAAATAATATTGTTATATTTTCATTTTAAATATTTATGTTGGTGATATTATTTTTGGATCATTTATAAAATAACATTGGGAATATTTTTTAACATACCGACTAATTAATTCTAACAATGTATTATAGAAATTCAATGTTCATTTTTGGATGTAAAATCAATAAAGGTGATGATCGACTATTTTTAAGAAACAACAAATATTGAAAAGTGGTATTGAATAGATTTGGACAGGAATTAAATAATTCAAACCGTAAAAATTAGAGTTCTTCTTATAAATAATATTAAGATACTTGTTATAATAAAGATGATCAAAAATATTTTAGAATAATTATTCAAAGTCTACAGTATTTAACTATAGATTGAATAGATAGACTGTTTAATGTTTTTATTCTTTCTATATGTCAAATTAAACTGAAGGAATAAAGCTTTATTTTAGTGATTATAATTAAAATAAGTCTTAATGGTGTTCTTAATCATCCATTAATTTACACAAGGAATTAAACTTTTGATTTGATTAATTAATATTATTTTGATTGGTGAAAATATAATATTGAGAGAAATAGTATTTATGGAAAGTATAAATTATTAATAAAACTATGAGTTTCATGGTGTTGAAATAAATTCTTATAACCCAAATTATAACTTCCCAAAGATTAATAATTATTTGTTACTAATCAATTACTTCATAATCCATTGATTTAGTATTCTTTATTCGATTTTAATATTCATTTTATAAGGATGTCAATTTTGAGTTATAATTCTTATAATATATCTATTATAAATAATATTTCACAAAATTATTGAATTAAAAATATAAATTTAATATATCATTTAATTGGATATAATGTTAATAGAGAAGATATCAATTTTATGTTCATACTTATAGAAGAACATTATATCGAAATTTCTAATTATATGTTGGATTCATGGTGTTTTGAAAAAGTTAAATATTAAATTTCTATGATGGATATAGGAATTTCATTATTTTAAAAAATTATAATGTTTTTTATATAGAGAGTGTTATGTTTAAGACTACATATTATTCATTAATATTGTTTAATATTTTTCATAGATCCTTGTAGTAAAAAAATAATTTTAGTTGATGGTTGATCACATATATATTCTATAAGGATTATTTGTGGATTATAGGTAAGTACATTTTTTAAATATTTTTTAGGTATTAATATTTTATTTATAGTTATGACTATTTATTATCATAGGTTATTTATTATCATTAAACTATTGAAATGTGATATTTTTTGTGTAAAATATTTGTGTTTATAAGAATTATATGAAATTTTTTATTATTTTAGTTATATTAATTTTCATTTTCTTATGAGTTAGAATTCTAGGACAACCCATTCCTCAGTAGAGCATAATTAATGAATTATTAAAAAACATAATACATTCCAATAATAATAAATGGATTAGGGTATTTTGGAATGTATGTACATAGAAAAATAACATTAAATATGGGTTCACAAACATTATTTAAAAAATCCACAGAAAGCCCATAAATTCCATAAACTTTCTATAACATTGTGGGATAAACTGGGGTGCTACCAAAAGAAGTAGTGAGATATAAATTCATGTAATGGAAAAATCAATAGATATAATTAGGTAAAGTAGTACATTTGATTTAAGATACATATCATGGTAACATAATTGGTATGAGAATCATAAACATGGGCACTGATGACTGATATAAGATGATAACATAAAGGCAACATTGGAATATGGTGACAACAGAAAACATGACATTATAAAAATGATTTTAAGGACAACCTCCAAGAAATTATAACATTGTGAGATTATGATAACTCTACTGCACTATACATGGTATCACTTGACATAAAAACCTTACCTATGCACAGGAGGGAAATATAATTATGGGCTCACCCATCACATTCAGATCATATACATGAATAAGTGTTCCACATAGATAATACAAAATAATGATACATTTAATGTCTTTTAACCTCATTATTAAAGATCATGGGATATATACGTTGAACTCCCCTATCGATGAAAGGTAATTATATCATAGTGAATAACTATGATTGTAAATGGTTACGGATAATCAATACAACATTGTTTGGCATAGAAAAGCATAGGATAATTTTATTAGAATTAAAAGGGTACAAAATGATTCATGGAAGGATTTAAAGAGATTGATATGTGATATATAATTACTTGGTAATGAAAAGGGTAGTAAATGGATTCATATAAACAAATTATAACATTGGAAATTGGAAATTTAAACGGAATAAATCAAATAAGGTACTTCAATAAAGAGGATGAGGAGATCCCTTATCATGTGCCACAACTTATAGAAGATTGAGAGGAGCTTCTATGATCATGGGGACTCTTTTGGAGGACAATAAAGATGGAAAGGTAGAAGAAAATCATGATATAAGGGTTTCATGTAATGGGTAATTGGTGGTTGGGTTGGTAGATATAATAAAAGTGTGGGGAATTATTTATTAATTTCTAAACAAAAGATTCTAATTAAATAAATAATAATAATAAAAACCAATAGCATTACCTTCGATTTTTTTAAAAATATATGATAAATTTGAGTGGTTCTAAATATTTTATAATGGGGGGAACAGAATTTATTAATATAATACCCCAAGGGATATGGAAGTGAGTCATGTGTATAAAGAATTGATTCTAAAACCATAAAATATAATATTGTTTTTGGAAGATTCATAATGTTTTCTAAAATTAAAATCATAACCTCAAAACATATTATTTTAATGGGTAAACATTATTACTAGTTTTGATTCAATTTATATAATTTAGTGCAAAGCATTTTGGATTTTATGATGTTATAATACGTATAATTTTTAAATTTAGTGCAAAATTTCTATTATCTTAGAGTATTATGAAAAAATAATTAATGAATAATTTTGAATTACTAATTCAAAAATAATATTTATTTTATAAAATCAATTTTGTATGTTTATTAATTTATACATTTAAAAAAAATTCTCATTGATTAAAAAATATTGGTGTTTTTGATGATCATAGTTTTTCACACCTATAAAAATTACATTTGACATCATAAAGTTATATTATCATTTATATTTAAATAAATATTATATAATACGAATATAATATTAAAATTTAAATGAATTGAAGAAATCAAGGATTCAATAAAAAGTTTTCCTTGATTGAATCTATATATTACCCAAAAATACAATTTGTGTTTCATCATATCATAATATAACTTTTATCAAAATCAATATATTGTATTTTTAAGGTAATAATAAAAAATTACTTAAATAATCATTATTAGAAATAAAAATATATAAATTGATACTATAAGTGTCGAGATACATGAGACCATATTTCACCATTTCATTCTTTAAGGGTACTATGTGTGATGGTGAAATTTTCTTTGGGTGGAAGGTGAACAAGGTTTGGGTTGTTATCTTGATAAGCTTGAACATATAACTTAATTGGTTTTGATCATGCTTTAGTTTTTAAATAACAACATGGGCTTGGTTATGGGAAAATCATCATGATTCCATCACCCTTTGACGCTCGGATAAACGGGTTCATAGTGTATGATCCAATTGTTCGAGGAAATTGCTTCTTTCGCCTATGACAATTAGATTTTTTCAGAACACATAACATATAATAATAATAACAGTCGTCATAAAAAATCTATATTATCAATGGATATGATTCTTAATGATATTTTAAATATTCCACCATATATCATATAATGGTAAATAATAACTAAAGCAGTCTATAAGAATTCTACAATTCCATTTCATAAAAAGATATTTATTAATTTGAATTGGGAAGATCATTTATAAATGATCATGGTTTCATATTCATCAAAAATTAATAATTTCAACATCTACATTTCATATAATACACTAAAATGGATGAGAGTGTTTATGTTGAATTATATCTTAAATTTTCCATGTCATGTCAGCAAAGTTTTCCTACACCCATGGTACTTGGAATAGGTGAGTTGTCGAGTTTAATACAATTGTTATCAATTATATAAAAAATTTACTTGAAACTCCTTATATGAATGATAATTATCCAATCATACATCCTTTGGATTTAGTACATGTTTGGGATTAGGTATGTACATCTTCAAGATGGATACATGGAACAAATCATGTACTAGAGATATTTTTTTTATGTGAAAGTAGATATGCCACATGTAAGATCCCATTATTTTCCGTGAATGTATCTCTCTATATTTTTAACTGATTATTCATTAATTTTATTTTTTACTCATCTTTAAACCATTGTGGTTAGGTTTTGTTGTGGATGTCTATCTTTTGAATAAACACAATATTGGGTTTTGAGAAACATACAAAAACTATAGAGGATTCATGTGGAGTTCTATAGTTCTAAAAGTGATTAAAGTTTCAAGGATATATGTTTTTTTGAATTAATATAGTCCAGCTATAAATGGGGGATGATTTTTTATAGTTTCTTGGTATATTGAGAAAATTTAAAGGGGGTTAGTGTATTTCAATAGGGGAATGTGAAGAAAACCCATCTCTTATATATCTAAATTCCATGAAAATGGATTGCATTTCATGTATTGTTAAGATTTTTTAAATATCTAGATGAGAGAACAATTTTTTCATTGAATCCCATAAAAAATATTTACAGTATGTGTTACTACATCAAACAGCAGATAATTCCACAAACTGCTTTTTTGATGTATGAATTACAATTGAATTTAGATTTTATCTGAAAAATTCCTTCTCTTCTCAAAACTATGTCCTCCTTTAGGAAATTCTGGTGTGAAAACCTACCATCTGGATGTTCCAATAAATTCATCGATCCCTGGAGAGTCTTTATAGTTTGACTTTTACATTCTTGCCCATATTTTCTACAACTATTGAGGTGTAATACCTTGACTGTCTGCATGGTTCATTTGGACCATGATCAGTTTTGATTATCGAACCTCTTGGAAATCATATCCACCTTCTTCCTCAAGGGAATTCTACATCTAATGATTTTCATTCTTTCTATGTTAAGTTAGTGGGTCTAAATCATTACATTATTGTCTTATATATTTCTATATATATAAAATTTCATGATTTTATCAATTTAACATGAATATGAATCAACTAAACATTGTATAAGATAATTCTTTAGAGTCTGTTGGATTCAATTTGGGGTTGACCTAGCTTATGGCTACCCGTTTCATGAGAGAATCTTAAATATAATTGATTTTTGATATTAACCTATGTGTTTTCATCATGACATATAACCATATGTGATTGGTTGATATAGAATCCCTATGTTATGGAATACTACTGATTGATTTGACTATTTATCAATAGTAATTTAAATGAAAGATATAATTGAATACAAATTGAAATTAGAATAATTAACCATTGGGTCTTGTGATGTGATGTGGTTATATCCATGTAGTTGTGAAATGTCTTCTGTTACTTGATGAAAAAATTATATATAGGGAATTCCACATTCCTATGGACATATTTACACTATAAAACTATTCTAGCCCAATCCAATTCCATAATTATTATAGTGAGGGGGAACTGCCGAGTAGCATGTAGTATTTTTTATAGATATTTAACATAGACATTGTAATTATTAGAGGGATTGAACAAGTTTTTTGATACTTTACAATGGTTAAATTATTATGTTTGGCATGGTTGTGATATATTATCATAAATATTCTCACATGACCCACATGATGGTTATTTTACCATGGTTATATGGTTTTGGTTTTAATTGTTAGGAGATATTCTAAGAGATAGTCTAGCATGACGCCAAAGCATGTTATTTTACCATGGCGATATGGTTGTGCTTCGTATGGTTCTGAGACATGTCCATATATATTCACGTATGAAGTCAAATGTGTCTTTTTTGGTATTTATTAATTGTTGACCTTATTAATACACATGTTTATCAATTCATTTTATACACATTTTCTTATAGTAGTTTGTTTAGACATTGTGTCATCAACTATAGGGTTATAATCACACCTTATTATTGCGATCATATGGTACCCAAGATAATTATATGGATGTAGTTATGGATGGGGTAAAATGACCATTCTGGTGATTTTTTTCTTGGTGATTAGACATGAATTTGATGACTTGATAGATATGGGATTAGGGATTTGGGACATTATAGTCATTATTGGTGTCTTTTAGCCTATTTATTTTATTTTTTCTATAATCACATTTGGTTTTATACTATAACATCATTAAATTATTCCATTTTTATTTATTATATTTTTCAATTTTATTTTCTGGTTTTTTCCATTATGTTTATACACAATTTTATTTTATATATATTGCATTATTTTTACTAAAATTACACTTCATACTTGGGGGTATAGTCTCCCCACTATAATTTTCAAACCCCCATTGTTATTTGGAAGCCTCTGGAATATGGAGAGGAAAGGTGGAGGAATATTAACAAACCCTTTTTTGACACATGATAAAGTTTTAGATTATGGGATATTACAAAGTGGAATCAGAACATGGTTTTATGTTTCTATTTCATAACAATTCTGGATATGTAAAGTGGATACTAGGATGTGTTGGGACATGGCCATGATCTTATTCATGGGATTAGCTAACTCATGTTTATGGGGAAATCAGATTGTGTTGATATAGGATTTTTTTCATGTGATTGTTATAGATGAAGTTATTTTATCTAGGTTGATTCACATGTTTTGTGAAGTCATTGTTTAATGATATTGTTGATTATTTAAATTTTTAATCATGGCATGATATTGAATGATATTAGTATTCATGCAACATAATAGGAAAAATTGATATATATTTTCTGCCATTGATCATGAATGGAACATATTTTTGATATGATATATAATATATTTTTGAACTGTGATATACGATATCATTTTCCCATGATAAAAAAATTTAATTGGTCTCTCATACGAAAACACTGATAATTAGTGTTTAGATAGACCATGAGTTGGTGGTTAATAGTTTTAATCACTTATTGAGGATGAACTTGATATTATCCAGTGTTATAGGGTGTGTGTATTGTTTTGAAAATGTCCCATATTCATGTTCAGTATGAGCATCATTTTTTACGAAATCAACACAATACTAACTCAAATAATCCAAAGATTCATTTCTTTCATAAGGATCAAATGTATATTTCATTTAATGATAGCTTCTGGAGTGTCATGTGATCTATAGAATGAGATTGTATTTATATCATTACTTCTAAGCCTGGTCTAAAAAAATATAATAATATGTAGAAACATCATTGTTTATAGGAGAAGAGGACCCTAGGTGGATTTTTTCTGAATTGAGTCCATCCAAACAAGGTTTAAGAATCCTGAGTCACATGTCAATAGAGAGGTGTCACTAGATGCATATATGATTCATTGATCCTCGAATCATTTGTGCGATATTCTAGAGGATGTTGGGTAGCAAGATGAGCTATATTGGAAGGATATTGAGAAGAAGTTCTTGATCATTTCCTATTTTAGAATATAGAGGGATGTAAAATCTCATCAGTTCATGCATCTAATCATGGGAGGCATGGTATAGATCAACTATGATGGATTTTTCACAAACCTACAATGATTTTGTTCATATTTTGCAGCTATTTAAATCTATAGGGAGATATTTTTTCGAGATGTTCATCAATATAAGACCATGTCCCAGGTTAATGATATTATTTTATGAAAATTTTTGGATGTGATGTTCCATGAACTCAACACAGATTGGAATCTAAGAGTGGCCCTGAGTAATGCCCTAGATATTTCAGTAAGAATAACAAGGAGATCTTATTTAGGTACCAATAACCACCACTATGATTGTTTTATCCAAGGTAGGAGTGGGAAGACCCGTCATCAATGTGGAAAACTATCTATGATTCTTGTTCTATTGTTGTGTTATCATTGTGGAATGGTTGGCCACATTTTCCCATAGGTATCTTATCCCACAATCAATAGTTTTCTTTATGGAATAATTTTTCATCCCCATAGGTCCTTTGGAAAAAATTTAGAGTGTGCATGTTGAAGGGGGTTACGAATGGAACCTGAGTCGATAAGGGGCATGTCTACCACTCCCTAGGCTGGTATCTGTGGTTCCATTGTCCATTCTATCTGAGGATGAGGATAAGATACAATAGTGCATGATCAGTAGTTCAGTGCTTGGAAAATAGATCATGGTTTTCAGATTGTATCCCATGGTAGAGGGAGAAGTAATCTTGATGTTATATAGACTACTTTGTCTATTGTGGATGCAAGACCATCTACCTTCAAAGGTAAAATTCTTATATAATCAACTATTACTTTAGAATATTTTTTGATACAAGAGCATTACACCCTATGATATCATCACGTTTTTCAAATGGTTTTATCATGGAGGTGGAAATATTGGTTGGTTCATTGACGCTTGACACACCATTTGGAATGAAATTATAGAATATCAAATGCAGCAAGTTATTCCCCCTAAATATTGGTGGATGCCATTTGTTTTGGGAATAATTCATAATTGAAATGGAATTAATCAAATCCATTATTGGTATGTATTGGTTAGTTCTCTATTAGGCTCATATCAGCTATTACCGGAAGATAATAGCCTTGTATGTCCATAAAGAGGCAATTTTTCTCACCAAGGTGGCAGAGATCTTTATGCCACCAATACAGGTCCAAGTTAGTGAATATTGTATTATCACATGGATTAGATAATAATAATTAGTTTAGTTGATAGGTACATGAATCATGATTATTTCTTAACAATGGCATATCATTTTTGGGATGTTATTCATGACTAGTTATATGGATTAGAGATTGAGAGAGTGACTGAGTTCTTGAGGCAGCCGGGTTTGGATGAAGATCCAGTTTCTATCCCACCTTAGAGAATGGAGTGAATACAGATTCAGGAGTTGAATGTTCATTTGTATGTTCTTCATTACAATGGATTCATATGGTCTAGTACACCACCATAGGGTTCTACAATTCTATTCACCAAGAAGGATAATTTGTATTTGTTCTTAAGTGTGTAATATTAGAGGTTTAACTAGATGAATATCAAAAATAGGTATCATTTTCCATGAATGGATGATACTTTTGATTATTTAATAGTTTCTATGGTCTTCTCCATGATTGATTTGAAATCAGGATACCATCTTTTGGTGGTGAGACCAAAAGGGAAACCTTGTACTTCTTTTAATAGAAGGTATATCTTGTATGAATTCATGATGAAGTGGTTTGGTTGAATGATGCACTGTAGGTATTCATATACATTATAGAAGCGATAATTCATATTTTTTTGGTTTACGGTGGTTTTTTGGATAAAATATTAGTGTACACACCTTCATTAGATGATAATTCCAAACATCTTAACATAATCATGGGTACTCTGAGAGAGAATCGAATTTTGGCCAAGCAAACCAAATTTATTTTCTGGATTAAAAAAGTGAATTTATGGAATTATGTCATATATAATTTAGGAGTTTCAGTAGACCTAGAAAAATATTTACTCATGTAATATTGGGAACAACACAAAAAATACATGGAGATTTAGATATTTCTCGGTTTAGTAGGTTATTATCGGTTCTTTATCCATTATTTCTCCCATTTTTTACAATAATGCCTTGGATGACCTAGAAAGGGGTGAAATTTATTTTATTCAAATCTAGTTAAATGTATTTATATGATCAAAGAGGTTGATTGACCTCGAAAACTATCCTCACATTACCTATGTATGGTAAATCATATACCGTGTTCTATGACTCATCTAGAGTTTGACTGAGAGCAGTTATGATGATAGAGGTTAATGTGGTTGCTTATGGATCTAGGATGATGAGGCCACGTGAGATGAATTACACTACTAATGATATATAGTTAGATGTAGTGGTACATTCCCTAAGATATTGGAAAACAAATATCGTGGGTGGGAGGTTAGGGGTTTAGATGATGTAAAAGAGCCTTGGGAAATTCTCTTACTAGTGAGGCATAAACATTCCAAAAAAGAGGTGGGTCATGTATCTATTGTATCTTGACTTCGATTTGGATTATATATCAAGAAAGGTTAGTGATTTGATGATTTATTATTCTGAAGATAGTAGGTAGAGGTAGTATGAGGGTCTTATGACAAGTGGTGGGTAATAGATCTCTTTGTAGACACACATCTTGATGTTTTGTAATATCAATATTGAGTAACTATGACATTTACATATGTTATACCCATACATTTGAAATATATCAAGATCCAGTAGTTATCAAACCTAAGGGTCCTTATTCTGAGAGATAAATTATATGGTGGAGAGATACCATTATAATGGGAACATTGAAGTGATGAATTACTTCTATTCGGTGGTCATGTATACTGTCCTATGGGCTTAGGTAGGGATCTGAGGAGGGAGTTTCAAGATTTTATATGGATTGTACATCATGGTTTGAAAAAAAATATATTTATCTCTATAAAAAGATATAGGTGGTCTAGAATTAAGTATGATGTACCATGATTCACATGTAGAAACTTCACTTGTAAGCACATGAAATCCACACATTATAGGCCAGTTGGGATTTTGAAAATATTTCCCATTTATGAGTGGAAATTAGATGATATCACTATGGATTTTGTGATGATATTACTGAGTAAAAAACATATGAATGATAGAATATTGGTTATTTTGGTTCAACTGATGTTGGTGTCACAATTTTGACATGTTAGGGATACATTCATAATTGATGATCTTATAAGTCTTTACATGCATGGGGTAGTTTGATTCCATAGTGTACCAAGTAGTATCATTTCTAATTGAAATCCTTATTAAAATCTAATTTCTGGATGTTCATTAATAATGCTCAAGGATTGTTGGTTTTTTTAGTATACCCTTTCATCCAAAGACTGATAGTTAATCTTAGTAGATTATTCTTGTTCTAGATGATATGTTATGAGCCTATGTCTTGGATTTTTGTGGTTCATACTATAAATATATGAAACTCATTGAGTTTTCATAAAATGATAAATTATTTTAATTGATCTAAATGAAACACATTGTTTCTCTTTATGGGAGGTAATCCTATTCACCTCTTTGTAATTGGAGTTAAGTGAGTAAATCATTGCTGGGACTAGTCTCTTATAGGATATGTTTGAGAAGGTTCATTTGATTAGACAATGGTTGGTGACAGTGAAGTGGAGGAAAATGTATTTTGATAACTGTCATAGATGAAATATGGAATTAATGGTTATCCATCATTTTTCCCTTAGGGTATCCTATAGATTGTTTAAATGTTTTAACAAGAAATAGGGGAAGCTCATGCCTAGGGTTTTTGGGCCTTTTGAGATAGTGGAAGGTTCAGTCTAGGGGAGTACCTTTTATCCCTTCCACAGTGCTATAATTTGATGAATGATGTATTCCCTGTGTAAAATAGTACATGATATAAGGAATACCCATTCAATGTGATATAATTAGTATACATTGAGATTTATTCTAACGCATCCTATAAGCAGCAACTGAAATGGGTTGTGGGTCAAAATGTGATATATCATTGGGGAGAACAATATCGTTTGTTTATGTGAAGTGGTTTTTTGGGTAAGTTTAGGAGAAGACCATGAAAAGGGTATTTGATATATGAACACAATAGAGAGAAATGTTTTTTGGGACCTCATAATGATGTTTGGAGAAGCTCGAGGATGTGATATTCTATGATAGTGTTATTGTAGTATCCATTATTTTTTTAGGTATAACTCTCTCTATGATTTTTTGTACATTTTACTTTTTTTATTATTTTCTCCTCATATTTCATACTCAATGTAATTGTTCCATGTTGTATATATATATTTTGAATAAAAAAATTCCTAGATTTTGATGAAACTTGAGAAAAATTAGAGATGATCCACAAAGAGAAACTTTGTTGGGGAAAATTACATAATGTTCCGGGATATATGATTGTTTGATTAATGAAACATTGATATAAATGGTCTAATTGTTTTCATAGGTTCTTGGTACATTGGGAATCATTAAATGGGGTATGGGTAATTTTATAAGGAAATGGGATGAAAAATCATATGTTGAGTATTTACACATTATGTAAATATATTACACATCATGTAATGTTCAGGTGATTTTTTTATTTAAATGAGGATATAGGATTTTTAGTGTATCCCATTAAAAAAATTCACATTATTTGTAACTAAATTACACACCACATAATTCACTAACCTATTGTATTAATATATCTTTTTTGGATAAAATTTTATCTTATCTCATTAAAATCTTATCCTCCAGACCATAGGGAATCTACCAAGTGATTATTTAGTTACATCCTACCATCTGGACTACTAAATAACATGTTCAATCCCATGTAATCCTATTTTGGGCTTTCCCTTCTATTTATTGAGTCTCCAACCATTTTAGTGTAATCTTCTAACTATGTGTGTAGATGGTTTTGATCATTACCATTTTTTATTAGAACCTCCTAAAAATTATCTACACCATCATATTTATGGGTGTTTTCAATTGTAATCATTGCGTTATTTTCCATGTAAGGTAGGGGGTATAAATACAAAACATTTCGTTATATAAATTATCATGTATATGAAAAATTATGAATGGTCCAATATATCTAGAATGTGGATTAATTAAATAATTCACTGTATTATTATTTGAGGTCTATTTGCTTCAGATGGTTATTTATGTAACTTATTCCAACTTTTTTGGTGAGTGAATTATGAATATAACTTATTTGTATAATTAATTAATGTTTTTCTGGAATTACATATAACAATATGTGATTTCATGATATATAATCCTTATGTTATGGAATTCTTCTTATTGATTGGACTATTGATAATGTGTAATATTTCAGCATTGATTTGAAGTAAATATTTTTTATTAACTTATAAATTGATTAATACCCATGTTTATCACTTTCTTTCACAAACCTCTTATCAAACAAGCTGGTTTTGATTTTTTTTTTGTATCAACCTACTGATTTATATTCACAACCAATTCATTCCATCATATGTTACCAGATCATATTACACTATTGATGGTTTGGATAAGGGAAAAATGCCTTCCTGTTTACTGTCTTCTTAATATATGGGTTAGATATTGGTGAAGGGACTGATTGGGGGTTTTAGACAAGGGAATTTTTATTCTCCATTTGAGCTTGTTATTATTTTACTAGTATTGTTTCTAGAATGATATTCAGTTACATTGTAGAACATCAATGAATCATTCCTTATTAATACTTGTATTATTAAATTTGATTTTATTATTGTTTTCCCCTATGTCTATTGATGAATTTAACTAATTTATATGGATGATTTCCACTACTATGATAATATATATAGTTTGTTATATTCACCCCACTATACATTTCACACCACTTCTACTAGTCTATACCGTGTATCATATATGGAGTCACACCTGAGGTCTTATAACCAATCCTTTTTAGATCACGAGTGAGACTTCCAGATATGGGTATATTAAATCACATTTTTTAATGTGCTCAATGATCTCAAAGAGGATGATTTATGATGCACTATTCATCCCCTTCTTCTGAAACCTCATGAATCTATTGCTTGGTGATATATTAGAAAATAGTTTATATACAATATAAAAATCTAGATAACTTGGATGATTGTATTTATTGATTTTGAATTGAAATTTTGAATATTTAACATGAATTAAGATATTTATATCATCTACATCATTTTATGAATGATATCAGTTTTGATCATTCTCCACTCACCATATCCATCACCACAAGCTGGAGTCCGACACCACAAAATTCATTCCCTTAGAATGATAAAATGGGAACTATTTTTATATGGGAAATATACTAGGTGAAGGTCGGAATCCCAATATACCTTAAAATAAATTCATCATGATCTAAATATATCTATCATATTTTTATTGTTTCTCTCATACTACCAATTAATATGAGGGTGAAAAGTAGTACAAAAAAATAATTTTATATGTAACACTTAATGAATTCTTCTCTACAGCTTTGAGGCAAATCATTGATGTATATTAGATAAAATGGATTGGGAATATCCAGGAAGTATTAACAGTTCATATATACATATATCATATTGATTAGGTAATGAGGGAAATATTATTTGATAGAGAAGAAATGAACT
Organism: Viscum album; assembly: GCA_963277665.1. Classification (NCBI taxonomy): domain Eukaryota; kingdom Viridiplantae; phylum Streptophyta; class Magnoliopsida; order Santalales; family Viscaceae; genus Viscum; species Viscum album. The sequence goes on along the minus strand of OY728152.1, from coordinate 733,384,576 downwards.
TCAATTTTATGGTTATCAACTACCACTGAGACAAAGTTATTACCTTTAGATGTTCAGGGAAGCCCTATGATGATATATATGGTTATGTTTTCACATATTAATATGAGTATAAGAAATTGTTTTTTCAAACCCTTAGACATAATTCATTTATATTGAGGTGTTAATATACTATGCATTGAGATATAAATTCTACATTCTCCCTCTTTATGTTATCCAACCAGAATTTTTACCTCTAATATCTGTTAATCACAGTGATTCCTAGATGAATATACAAGGATATTATATATATATAATTTAAATGTTTTTTCATAAACTCTTGTTTTTATAGGGCACATAGTAGAGTCCCAGTCCTTCTAACCCCATCTTTACCAAAGATCATATATCTAATATTTTTTCCATTTTTATAGCTCCTCATCATATTTTTGGGCATCATTAATTATCTCATAAATAAATAGATGATAAGTTATCAGAGAAATGTATGGTGAATATCCTTTTATAATTTCTATTTCTATCATTTTCATGTATTATAATATTTGATCCCTTATAATCCTCATCATCGATAATGGTGAATGATCCATTATACATAGAGAATATTACATTTTTGCATTCATTGGATGGTAATGGATTATAAAATAACCATACATGATCATATTTAACAACCTAAGTTGGTGTATATTGAAAAATATTTATGTAAATATATACTTGATTGTCATATGATCTATATATATGTTACACATTATATAATATTCATAATATTTGTAAACCATAAATGCAATGTACACCATAGAAAATTCTATATCATGTGTTGGGTAGTATTATTCATTAATCATAAATTGGAGAGTGGCATAGGGTATAATTTATTCATCTTGCATGAGGATACAACCTATTTCATTGTTATATGTATTTTCCTAGATCCCAAATCCTTCCCTAATGTTTGGTAATGTGAGTACTACTGCAATGATTATGCACTTTACTAAGTCTTAAAATATCTCCTCACACTAGTTAGTATATTAAACAATTAAGCCTTTATGAGTTAGCATAGTTATTGGGATTTAATCCAATGAGATTTTTCTCAAAAATTGATTAAAATACCTATCAAATTGTTGTAAACTATTGGTTATCGTTGTAGATATAGGCCTATATCTTCCTTAAATTGCCTCTTCTTTTAAAGGAACCAAATATTTCCATTTTCAATTGATAACCTGAACCAGAAAAGTTTCCTTATCCATCAGTAAATAATATTTACTATAATTTTTATATATCTTTTTTGTTTTAGTGGTCTTCACCACAACATTAAAATGATCATCCTGTTTATCAGTTAATTGTAGTAAATAAAAATATATTCTATAAAAACTCTGAAATTTTTTTCTACGTAATATAAAAATAATATATTTATTATGTACATGATGATAGATGGATAATTAGTGGGAAAAAATTTCATCACTATGAAATCATAGTGCTTGTACCATGTTCAAAAACCTATCTAGTGGATATCCTACCATTTTCCCATTACATGGAAATATCCTAACCAAAGATCCATTGTATTGAAATATTGGGATCTATCTGGGTGATCAAAGCAGTAATAAATCCATGGAAGAGGATAATTTTTTTGATCCTAAGCTTTTTGAGTTGTATATAATCAATGCATTGGTGCACTAACCCATCATTCTTAATGAAATTTATTGGTGTATCCTATGGTGAAACACATGGTCCTATACAATCTTTATCAATATTATACTATAGATGCTTCTTAGTCTCATAAACCTTAATAGTGGACATTATAAATGTAATTTTGGAGTTGTGAAAGACCCATATTTATGTTCTTTTGAGAACATAACATCTTATCTTGGAGGAAAACAATTATATTCTACAATAAATTCATTAGTGAAATCCCACATAATGGAAATGTCATCAATGATAATTTTTTCTTCAGTATTAATCAGTTGACCAGCATACACTTGATGATAATGTAATAATATCTATTATAGATATGATCATACAAAAGTATATTCATCTTCACTCATGAACCTATATATATTATTCGGTCATTTTGTAATTGGTATGTTGATTACCTTCTCTCATAAATTTGAGTTCACTCTATAAAATGAAATAAAATCTATGTTGAGAAAATAATAAAATTAAAAAAAATAGATTATCAAAATTTTTGTTTGGAAATTCAGTCCATATATTTTCATAGGGGATTTATTTATATTCCTGGGATACAACAAATGAACCATTTTTCAAACTCATTAAAAACTCAACTTTCATTTTCTGAGTTAGTGTTTGAAATTTTATCTAAACATTCAGGATTTGAATGAATTCATAGAATGATAACATTATTGGAAATTTGATGATATTTTAATGGATGAGAAGCATGAATTTTAATATTTCATTCCATTTAAAATCATTTACTTCATCCAAAATAGTCATAGAGATGAGAATTTTACAATAATTAATCATTTTAATGAGAAACCATTTACACTTAAGGGATAATTCATAAATGAATAATATGGATTCACATATGTGTTTCATGGTTTCAATTTATGTTATCCATGATCTATTTAGTAACACAATATCTTACAGGAAAATATTCCCATTGTTTGTTATTTTATAAATGAATATCACCATGGAGTGTTAAACTAAATGTCCATAAAGGCATTCTTTTCATTCACTTGGTGATTATAGGGTCAATCAAATTTCTACCTTTTTGGTGTTATTACACCGAAGTGAATCTATTCCAAGAACATGACAACATTCAGTGTTAATAAAATGTTTTATTTTCTTAAAGACCACAAATTGTATTCTTATAAAAAATTTGGGATATTTTCCAATTTTTTGTCTTATCGTAAGGCTTTTTCTAGGGTTATCTAATCATAATCACCCAAAATAACAATACTTTATTTTGCTACCGACTACGAAACCCCATATATTAGTAAACCATAATTCATGATTAATTAAATAAAAAACAATTAATACAATCCTAGATGAAAATGATGCATATTTAAACTATGAGATGGGGTATATGAATCTGTAATATTAAAAACATGGATAATTATCTTATTTAAAAACTCCATGACATGTCATTAAAATTTAATTTCTCTTCCAATACACTATGGGATAACCTAGGGGTGTGCATTATATGGTTTTGATCTATGAGTCCCATTAATGGAATAAAAAAATCAAAACATATGTTAACATTGGACATTTTAGATAGGAGGCATATCAAGGATACATTAGAGGGTTTATAATCGTAAACATGAATATTGATGCTCGGTATAAGAATATAACTTAATAGAAACAAGTCAATGCTTCAAAAATATAATTCATGTAACCATAAACATATTTCATGACTTACCACCTTGAAATCACAAACTAATTATATTGGAAGAACATTCCACAAACCATAAATGGTATCTAATGAGATAAAAACATTACCCAATGCAGTGAAGAGATATATAATTTTGGGCACACCCGTCACATTTATATCATGTATATGCATAACAGTGCCACATAGATCATACAATATAGACCTGAATTTAATAAATTTTAACCTAATAATAATGAATTGTGTATGACATACATGGTTGATCCCAATAAATTAAGTATATAACGATCTAGGTGAATGTCATTGTCTGAAAATGGGGATGGTTATTCCCTACACATATGTTTGTTAATGAAAATATAAGGATAATTTCATCATCATAACAAGGGTATAAAAAGATTCATGGAAGTGTTTAATGAGTGTTAAAGGAATAATATGGACACATTTACATCCTATGGGAAGTAAAGGGATGTGTAATGATATATTATAACATAGAAAGTTTTAAATCAAACCATCATAATTCAAAATAAGGTACACGAATAAATAGAAAGGGAGAGGATCCCTTTCATTCAGAGGGTGCATTAAAATTATTGGGATGAGCATCATAAAATATTGGTGAATCCTTGATATGGATTTAGAAATTAAAAGGTTGAATAAATACATTATATATGATATTTTAATTAATATTAATGCGTTGTTGAAGGATTTTTTATAGAAAAAGATACATTTATTATCTATTAAATTCTTATAATCTGTTTTGGACTATAAAACCTTAAATAGTCTAACCCAAAATCCATCCCTTGGGGTTTCCAATGTTTTCCAAAAAATATGATTATTTTTAAATATTTTATTAGTCTAATAACCTTTAACATTAATAAAATTCTTCTAGTTATATGTAAATGTGTCATTTTAATAAAGAAATAATTTTAAAACCATGTAATATAATATATGTTTTGGAGGATCCATTATCTATTTATAATATTAATAAAATAAAATCCAAAAAAATTATATTCTAGGAGAAACATAATTTAATTCATGGATAAATTTAACAGTATTTATTTAATCACATTTTTTATGGTGACAAAATATACACATATATTTATATCAAATTTAATTTTTTCCCTAAAAATTTAACTATCTTGAAAAATAATTCAAAATTTATTAGTTAATAATTTCGAAATTAATATTTAAACTATAATATTTATTTTTTCATATTAATTCTACAAATTTTTGAATTTTTCACTTTTAAAAAAATATCTATTTATTGAGAAATATAGGGTTCTACAATGAAAACATTATTTATATCCTAATAAAAATTACAATTGACTTTATAAAATTATATTATGAATTATATTTAACTAAATAATTTTTATTTATATAATTTTTTTATATAAAATTTATTTGAAGGTTTCTTAAGTTTAAAAAATATATTTTGGTATCATTTAAATGACATACCCCCAAAATATATAGTTTCTATTTCATCATATCAAATTAAACATTTTGTGAAACTCATTATATAATAATTTATCAGGTTACATATATATATTCATTAATAAAAATAATAATATTGAAATTCATACTTTCTTGGTATATATACATAACCCATTATTGTAATTTTGTATTCCAAAGGGTTTCATGTGTGGCATAGAACCATTATTTTAGAGGTTTGGCAAACATGGTTGGGTAATTGTCTTGATAAGATTGGTCGTATCATGGATTTTTTTTCATGATTTAGTTATTGATTCATAACATGAGAATGGTCAATGTAAAATCCAAGATATTCCATATCTATTGGAATCTCTAATAATCCTACGTTATTGTGTATAATTCTAAAGTTGAGGACATCTCTTCTTTTCTATAGGTCAATTAGATTTTATCATAACCCTTAAAATATAATAATTATAATTGTCACTATGAAAAAATATTTTATCAATGGTTATCATTCATAATGGTGTTTTAAATTCAATAGTATATAACTTACACCGGTCTAAAATAACCGTATTAGTTTATGTGTTTTCTATAAATTTATTTCATAATATATAATTTATTTATTTAAAAATAAATTTTCATTTTTAACACATCAGGTCATTATATAATTCTTATTTCATACTTTTTGTTCTCTATAAAATGTGGGAGAGTAATTTTGGATTTCTAAATATCAAAAACGTAGGATTTTAGGTATAATATAATCCTCCTTACATTATATTTTTTGAAAATAAAAAATTACTTTAATTTATTTATTTTATTCTTAAAATTATTATATTTTTTAACCATTTTATAAATGATTACTTATGTTTTAATATTGGATTATTTTAATTTTATTAACATTTATATTTGTAATTTACTTTTAATTAGTTTTTTTAATAAATAAAAAACATTAGTATTGTGTTTTTGAGTTTTTAGAAATGTATAATATATTATATCATATTTTTATGTTTGTTAATACTCTTATTAATTTAAAATAATTTTTGTATTGTGTTCATTGGTTTTACAAAATCATATATATTGATGTATTTTAATATATTAAAATGTACGAAAATATATTCATATTACATGTCTATAAACGTTTTATTTATAATATTTGTTTTTCAAAAGTAAAACATCTTATGTTACCTCAATTTCAATCATATTTTTTTTCAAAAAGTACAATATCATAGGAATTAGATTTTTATTTATTTTTTAACTAAAAATTTCAAAAATTACATTGCTATTAATTTTTTTAAAAGTATTATTTATTTTTAGTTTTAATTATTTTGGTAAATTAATAACTCTTATGCTTTATAGTATTTCTCTTATGAGATGAATAATATGTCGTTTAATGTGTAGTAATGTCTTATGTAGTGATGAAAATTAGTTAAAAAATGTAGAAACACATGTTATATGTTGTCATGTGTTATGGTTTTAAGTAAATTTAATGTTTATTTTTATCAATGAGTGATTTCATTATTTTTGTAATGTATTATACCATTACATCTTTTATTGACTCATACATAATCAGTTTTGGCTACAAATATTGTATTATTGTTTTCTATTATATAACCTATTAAAATCTTCTATGTTTTATAGATTTTTATAGTAATTTAAATTTAATTATCAGGACATATATATAGATTACATTTTTTTTTATAAATTATAGTGTTATAAAATTGCATTAATTAATTAATATGAAAAGATATTGGACCTTATGATATATAAATATAAGATGATTTGAATTATTGATTTTGGATGATATAGTCATTAAAACATAGAAAACATTATATTTAATTCCTCGTGATTATTTTTGAGTTAGTGTATATCTATTTGCCAAAATTTTGATGAATAATTCCAATATAGAATAATTGAAACAATTTTGAAATTTCATAGAATAAATCATATTTTGGAAACAACAATTTATCTAACATTAAAATAAGAATATTTGACCAATCACATATAGATTTTTGGTGTATTTTCAAATAAATAAAGATAATATAAAACTACATCAAGTATTATTATGGTATTAAATTCAATATTTAATGTAATTTTATTGAAATATACTATGAAAGCTTCATCATTTTGAAAAAAGAATTAGAATATGTTAATGCTTAAACATCTATTCATATTTTTTCCATTATTTCTTATTTTTATATTATATATTTTTATTCCTTTTTCATATCCAATGTATTAATTTAGTTATATGTTTTTTTATTTTCCTAACAAAAGAAATATTTTCTTAGATATACCTCCATATCATCTAGGCTTCTCTACTGGTTTTACATCAACTATAAAATGTAGTGTGTGAGGTTTTGATTCCCCTTTTTGAATAATGTTTGTAGAGATTCAGGACTCCATTGGTTATTCTAGTTAATTATATACCTCTTTATGGGTAGTTGTTTATAAATAGTATAATTTGTATCATTTTAATCCATGAAACTATAAAAATTTCACATTTCCTTATTTATATAATTTCATTTATTTAATTTTTTCTACCTTAGAATTATATTTGATAATTCACCACCTATTGATCATCACAACTATATTAATCTAGGAAAATATTATTGATATCCAGTTATTCTTTTTGAATTATGATTATATTGATCAAATATTGTTCTCAAAATCTTGTACCTAAATGATCATTTAATTTATTGGGAAAATATTCTCTTATAAAATTAATTTCATGAATTATATTTATTTAATAGAAAATTTATTAAATATTCTAACATAAAAATGATGACCCCATTTTAATTACATCCTATTAGTTAGTGGGTTATGATCAATATGTCACTATGTGATGAGTTCTATTTATAATTATATTAACTACATTACTATGTATGTATTTCATCAGGAAAACCATATATTATATAACACTTTGATAGATGAAAAAACAACACCTTTCCAAATCTGGCATATTGATTAAATCAAAATTATCCCTTTGGTAACCATACTGAAGTCTTCCAAGCTAAATGTAACCAAAATATAACTCTAATAATGGCCGCATAATCTTATTAGGGACATCAAATAATTTTATTCCTCAAACACATAATCTATGCGATCCAAGCTTTAGTATGACCCATGTAGTTGATTGATTGATATGATGAATTTTTTTTCATTATATAGAAAATGAATTTATTATTTTAAATGGTTTAAATCTCTTTATCTAATATCATATTATTAAATTTAAATTTATTCATTATTATGATAACTTAGTTAGCATACCATATTCATTCTATAAAATCAATATATTTAAAACATATTTAAGTGTAACTCTTTATAAAAACCATATCTTGTGCAATTAAATAAAATTTAATGTCAAGTATATTTGAATATAACCAAATCAACACTGTGATTTAGGTATTTGATCCCCTTACATATAACATATATGAATCATATAAAACCAAAAATCCCCATAAGAGTATGCAATGAGTGACTGCTAGCTGACCCCTTTTATATTAGATAGGGCATAAGATCCTATGATAGTAAGAAACAAGATCTATTATGTCATTACCCAAGATTATTTTCTCAACAGATACCTAAATTACAATATTATTCTAACACAAAAAAAAATTTATACTGTAATTTATATATAAATTCAAGATAATAACCAACTAAAAACCAATGTCATTATACAAAACTACTAAATTAAATTCCATAATAGGCATGAAACTCCTAGAATTCATGTATGATAATAAAAAAATCATTTTATGCACTTTTACAATAATTATTAATTCAAAATTATTTGTAATATATCAATATTCATGAATACTATTTCTGATAATGATATAAATAAATGAAAAATTAATATATTTTCAAAAAAAAATTAAACGTATATGGACATTATATAAATTAAATATAAAAATTCTATGTTTTAGGTTTATATAAACATAAAAAATTTACATTTATCCAACATAATAATTTTAAATTAATAATTTCATGGATTTAATATAAACACTTTAATCTTTTATATTTCTATGATATATAAAAATAAATTTATTATTTAATAGTAAACTTTTAAAAAAATTTGTTTTCATATCTATAAATCAAATATTTTTTGAAATAATGTTACTAATATAAAAATTTCATATTTATATTTATGCTATAAATATATTACAAATATAAACACATTTATATTTCTACTTATGTTAACCATGAATATCCACTTTAATCCAAGATAAAAACAACCAAGCTATTTTTTGTTTAGTTTAAACCCCCATTTCAAATTTAGAATGGGCCCTTCAGTTCTGTGCCTATGAAGATTTTGTTTAATAATTTTATAAATAACTAAATTCCATTGAATGTATACACACCATGAAAGGATACTATGAAATATTGAAAACCATTTTTCTCTGATGAACATTCCAAAAGTTTTGACTATTTTGTAATCTATTTATTTCCATCAAGGTCACCTTAGAAATATCATTTAAGGTAATGGCTATTTTATGGAAGGTGTTTCAGGTAAAATAAAATTGAAAATGTTATATTTAATTCCATTTAAATTTCATGATTTTTTTTTGAAGTCAAAAAGTGTCTTGTAAAAAAAACTATGTCATGATATATCATTATTGTAATGTCTATTGCGGCATAAGGATATATATATATATATATATATATATATATAGACATGTCTCGATTTTAAATTTTATCCTATTCTTTTCATGACGCTCTACTAAGACTATTTACCTAAAAACAAATCATAGAAACATAACATTATAAGATATTTCAAATTTTTTTATATTATTATTTTGTATTCTAGTAAAATAATGAAAAAACCATTTATTTTTAACAATATTATTCTATGATTTATAAAAAAACGCGTATTCTAAATCTCTATTTTCAATAAAAAAATATATCCAAACATTGATAGATTTTCCTTGATACAACTAATGTCTTTTGAGGTGATTATTTTTAACTTTGAAAATATCATATATTAAACCTAAATATAATCCTAGATCTATTTACAAATATTGAATAACTAAAAATTAATGAAGAATGATATAAATTTAACATGCGGACCTAGAATTCAAACAAGTGTTTTATGTAGACCACTGGGAAGTGACCAATTGGTTCCTTTATTATAGTGTATCCATAGGTTACAAAAATCTCATTGTTCTTGTGAGGTATCTCCCTACTAAAAAAGTTTTGGTAAAACATTTTTCAAATGTAAGTATATAAAATGGACATATAATTTTTTAATTTGAGTAGATAAAACAAACGATAATATCAAATGATTATATCATTAATAATATATGAATCGAAACGATTTTAAATATGCTTTATGAACACAAAGTATCATTAATAAATTAAGTAATTGATTTATATAAACACTCTAAACATTTAAAATCTTGAAACATTTCACAATATCCCATTAGTTATCTCTTTATTAATAAATAAATATATAAGAAAAAAAGAAAATAAATTCATCAACATATGATGAATAACTAAGTATGATACCATTTAGTGTGATAGAATGAATAAAATAAAATTTAATCACATAATATGAATAAATATATATCATCCACAATGAAATAGTGTCTTGTGTTATATTGTGATAAACATACGGATAAACCATTATATGGTATATAACTCCACCTCTTGGTTTTTCCTTTTGTGAATAATACCAATATTAATTACATAGTTCATTAGAAATGAGTTATTTAAAAATTATAATAATTATTGAAGTTTAAACTCATTGTTAATATCCCCATATTCCTCATAACTTATGTGTAAATAAATAAATTTTTAATTTTTTTACATAATTATTGAAATAAAATAAAACAGTGAAATTTAATAGATTTTTCATCATTTTGGGTAATAATATGGATGAATAAAATTTTATGGGTTTCCTACAATAATTAACCAACATAAATAATCAAATGATTCAAAATAGACATTAATTTTCTTATTTTTATATAACAGTCTCTACACAATTGATAATGAGATACATTGAATCCACATACATAGTGGGTTACAAATAATTATTGTGTGGAAATGATTCACTACATGGTTAACCTGGAAATACTCACATTTGACCATGATCCACAATTTTTTAGGACTAATTTGTAACATTTTATCAGTAAGGAACACATAATAGTGAACTTGGGAGATTACTTTATACATACAACCCTAATGGTTCCCACATTATGTAATTGTTCTCATGAAAATAATGATTATATTGTTGAGTAGATTATGGATATTTAATCCACTCAAATTATATGAACAATTGATTATTATATCAGCAGCATAATTCAGGCCACATATAATAACTAAAAAAAATAAATTTATATAAATGATAGTGATTTATTCAATAAATAATACATGTTACACCTTAATCTAAAGAAAAATACCCAATAGAAGTGGTATAACAATGCCCTTATTTATGGGGAGTTGGATAAAAACCGAAATCAGTACTCTCAAAATATTTACTGATGGATAAATCCCCATTTTATATATATTTAGGAAAAAGATAAAGAAAAAATATCACCAATTTTTTGTAAAAAATATGTTATACAGTTCACTTTTTATTCCATAGAGTAGTTTAGATCATCAGTTAGTTAATGTCTATATATTCAAAAAGGGAGACCATGGTCATTGTATAAAAAAAGATTCCTTGTGGTTTTCCTGTAGACCCAATATTTAAAAGGTGAAACTCGTATGTTATGATCATAAAGATTGGGTAAGATTCATTTCATCTATTAATTGGTTCCATTGGGCGTAATATATGGAAAATTTGTAAAGGTATAAAAATCTATTTTTACTTATAACATGGAATTTATAGAAGACTGGCTCAAATAATCACTACCATACTGATGAATGATATGGAATATGTCATGTGAATATAGAAGGTATTTTAACTCCCAATGATGGTGATTTTACAAATGTAGGGGAAAATGGAACTTGGGAATAATATTTCTGACATGGAGGATTCTATCCATTGATAGTTTAGGATTTATTTTTTCCATTTTAATTTCATATTTCATTTTATAATTTTTATGTTATTCTCCCACTAATATGAAGTCAATTTTTATATATAGATAACCTACAATGATTATTTTATAGTGTATAACCTATATAATTCATGAATTTTATTTTATACATATTGAAATACATGTTCAATATTTTCTATCTCTAATGAATCAATGGATTTTGTGATGAGGATCTATGGAAGCTATCTTCCATTTCACTTACTTGTGTAACCATCACTACATATTAATTTTATTCTCTTACTTCCTTAGTGATCCAATATACTATTAGGGAACTAAGGCTTTATGAGGTGATTATTTTATGACAATGTCAATGAGAGTTGTGGTGAAAAACCCAAAATTATTTGTTTTTTGGATACAAAACTTGTAAATAGTTATTTAATTGATTAAAATAATCAGAGTGCAGTAAATACTTTTCGGAGAAAATAATAATCAAAAAAATAGGATGAGATCTATGTTTCTGGGAATGAAATGTAGTGACCTTAATTTAAGAATATTATAAATAGAAATATGATATGTATTCTATTATGGATGGGTAAATATTGGAAAAACAAGTGAAAAATATTATAGGTTAAAATTTATTAACTCCTAAAAAATATGCCAAATTATTATAATAAAAAGACTGGTTCATTGAAAATAACACCATTTTTTCCTTTTTTTTTAAAAACCCACACTCATTATTAATAACACTACACAAAACAAAAAATATAAACATAAAATTTGTAAAATCAAGGATTACTATATAACATACATGCTACTTTTGTGGTGTCCTATTTTAAACCTCAAAAAAGTATTTTTATGAGTCTTAAAATAATGTTGTTAATGGAAAAATATTAAATAATTACATTTATCAATAAATTATTTTATCATTTAAACTGAATCCAAAAAATCTCATAGTTTTCATAATTCTTTTTTCTAGTTTCTTATTATGTTTTTTAATTCAATTATATCTCTACGAACTAGCATAGAAAACAATATTGTAGGGAGATTTTTTATTGTTTCTAATTTTTTTATTGGTGTTTGGAACACTAACTGTGGTTCTATATTTTCAATAAATAGAGTAAGTACACATGTTATTTAAAAAAGAGGATACAACTTTAATAATGAAGTAATTTTTTTATGAGGAAGATGGAAGATATATAGAACAGGAAACCAAGGATTAATGAAAAACAAGAATAAGCTAACCAACAGAAATCTATAGAACACATTTTACATAGTATTACAATTTTTTAATTTATCTATGCATATTTAAATGATTAATATGAATAAAACATTTTGACCTTGAAAAATACATCCTACTTCTAGATTTTCCCCAAACCAATTTCCTAATGGATTTACCTTTAGTCTCATATTTCCTCACACATGTTATAAAGAATAGAATAATAAATATAAATATATTATACGTTTATTATATAACTATACTCAAATATATCATACTATATATAATATTAGTATAAGATCTTATTACCCATTTTTTAACAATATTTATTAAAATCAGTGTTTTGAGGGATAACTACATTGTTTTTCATGCATGTTTTTGTTTGGGAGTCTTGGCCAATATACACCGATCACGGTTCCCACTTATTATTAATTTTGAAAATTATATTAAAGTCATTTTTATTTATATATTAAAATTAATCTATAATAGCTAGGGAAAAAAATGAATAACAACGTTGAAGGAGATAGTAAGTTGTATGTATGAATGGAAATTGGTTCAATTTTCAATGGATGGAATTAAATAAATTTAAATAATAATTATAACTTCATGAATCATCACTAAACACATATATATTTATTAAATACATAAATATAAAATCCATGAAAGGCAGTGATAGAAAATTACTTACATCAATTAATGAGGTGGTGGCCCACCATATACACAAAAAACTTATTTCATTACCGATTTTTCAGTAGAGTAGATTGATATGAATGACACCATTAACATAATATCATATAGATATATGGAATGTACTAGTTTTTTTACTTAATAATGTTTGATTATAAATTAAATGACACATAACGATAATTAAACTAAAAACAATTGGTTAATGTCTATACCTCTTCATCATACAACTTCCTTTAGTTTTAATATTAACCCCTATGAGGATGGTATTATGAAATAAATTATATGTATAAAATTTTAGGAGAAATTATATAAATGTTTTTTATTATAATGGTCAAAATAAATGGATTTTTAATTGAGAAATAATGAGAAGAGTATGTTCCCTTTCATAAGTAATGGGAGGGTTACTCATGAAATTACCTAAAATATCTCATTAATATAAACTAAGTTTCATCGACAAAGAATCCAAAATGATATAATTTTAATATTGAATGATTATGTGTCAAAATAATATAATCTAATAAAATTTTTACATGTTTATAATATGTTTTTACACATATCATATTGTCTTAACCATGAATAACCATTTTTCACAATTACCGTGATATAAAATTTTTATCCAATAATGGTAAATATAATTACTATAAAATAAAATTGGCCCATTAATTGAATAATTTTATTAAATTAAAAATAAACCAATAATTTGTCTAAAAATAAATATTTATTGAATTCTAAGTCACTTAATAAAAATTAATTTATTATAAAATAACATTAAGGTTATTTTTGCAACTCTTCAGTCAATTTTAATTTGAAAACAACTTTAAAATTGTAAAAATTAAAATATAATCCCTTAAAAACTCAATAAAAATTTTATTTACATCTAAATATTTTATGTTACAAAAAGATAAAAATTATATTTACATCTAATTATTTCACCCTAAAATCAATATTAAATTAAAATTACAAAATTTATTTTTTTCCTTCATATAAATATATTTAATTGAACATAAAATTTTGTTATCCTCTTAAAAAAATTTAAGAAATTATAATAAATAAATTTCTATTTTATTCAATACATTTGAGATAAATATTATAGACATCAAAATCGAAGACCTATGGAATATTTTTTTAATATTTTATTAAAATTTTTTAGATGAAAAACATGTACGTAGAAAATATAATGAAGGAGATTTTACGGCCATTTTTAGTCCATATATTTTTGTTTTTTTACTTTAATAACCCAATTTTTCCTTACCGTGTTGATAATTACTTACTATGGTTAATATTTAAAGTTACCCAAAATAATAGGGAATTATTTTAAAAAAAATTCTCATGTGAAAAAATATAGAATGAATTTATATTGATTTAATTTATAGAAGTTTATAAAATTAAATTATGATAAACCTGAAAAAATGCAATAAAAATTCATTTTTATTAAAAATGATGTTTATTTATAAAATAAATCTCAAACCAAATTCAGTTATATAATTTGTTCAAAAGAGAATAACTTTACTATTTAAAATAAAAAGGAACTAAATAATTTTTAAAAAAAATTATAATATAGAATTATAATATGTATATACATGAAACTAAATACAATTTCGAGTAAAAATAAGTATATATTACTATTCATTGAAAAATAATTCTTTTATGAAAAATCCATAATAGCCCCAATAAGATATTTTTATTATTATTACATGAGAAAATATTTTCATTTTAACAAATAAATTTTCTAAATGTTTTAGAAAATATTTTATATATTTTCTTATAATAACCAATAAAAATAATTTTTGGACAATTGTATTTTCTGAATAATTAAATGAATTTAATAAAAATTGAGTGCATATTTATTAACAATTATTTAATTAATTTTTACTGATTTAATATCATTATATATATTATAATATTTTTATCCAATTTATATCCACCATTTTAATGGCTAGGATGTTATAATATTTCATTGTTATATTAAACTATTATCCATTTGTTGTATAAACTATGAAACATAGTGTTCTTCTAAAATAGTCGGGTGTTAAATTCATTGGACCATAAAAAAATTTCTCTAAAAAATTTCATATTATATATAAATTTAAAAATAGATGATGGAACTACAAATTCATGACTTCCCCTGGTTTCCATGTTTTATCATAGTATTTTGTTTTATACATACTACTATGAAAAGGAGTGTTTTGTTGTTGCATAGAACGTTATATCAATGTTTCATGATCTTCATTGGATGGTCCTCATAAAAGAGATCATTTTTATCTATATCATCTTTAATATCATAAAATTTTATGGATATCTAATTTACTCCCTTCGGATGGATATGTAGAATATGTCATGAAACTGAGATAGGTTTAGTCTAAGTACTAGTTGATAGGGAACATATCCAATGCAAGTTAGAATCACAAAGGGGTCGATGTACCTTGGAATTAGCTTACCCTTATTCCCTATTATGAATAATCGCTTCTAGATAAATATATATATATATACATAATCTGTCACCTTAAACTACTGGTCTCATCGATGATTGTTAGCATAACACATCATTCAACTTTTCATACCATTGATGTGTAAAATAATATTCTTGAACTTTTATTCTCATTCTTTAACAAGTTCAGGTACGATCTACTTGTGTTCACCAAATTCATCCCATTACATTCTTCCTCTATAACTTTTCACAAAAAAAAGACTTCATAAGTATCTATTTCGATGCTTGAGTGAAATATTTTAATGTATAAGAACTCACATATATGAAGATGTTGGTTATACCCTCCTTTTTAGTCCATTTAGAAAGCTCTCAAAATGTCATATAGTGTCTAGATTATCCTCTTAGATAAATCATCAATTTAGTTGTGATATTTCATACAAAAATACCACTCAATATTTAGTGATTGTTAAAGAAACTCCTTGATTATTAGTTGAATCTCACATCACAGTCAGATACATTCGATAATAGTTTTCTATGAAACCACATCACCTATTGAATGTATATCCTTACTATTTTATTGACTGAGAATTACTCAAAAAATATAATTAAGTGATATGTATTTATATGATAATCCATTAAAACCCATATATATTTATTTCTTCATGACGCATTTAGATGTCCTATGACAACACCTATGGTGATGATTTCCCATTTCTATGAAGGTTTTGGTAATTGTTTCATCACCCCCTTATACATAATTCTATCAAACATCACAAGTAGATAGACTAGAAATTTGGATGAATATTCAACAATATCATTCATATTTATATGAAAAATATTTTTTTTGAATATCTCAATACATCTTCATGCTCCCTAGGTGGATAACGAATCTTGATCATTGTGAATCATTCAGAATACCCGACTTTATCTCTTGATTTTTTTTGGTAAAAATAGTCATGAACAAAATCTTAAAACGACCTCTACATCAATTTTGAAAATCATGGATTTCATTTTTCATAGCTTCCAAATAACTATGAATTTATACATCACTTTATTCAATATAAATTATATTCTCCAAAAGGTATATTCAAGAAATAATATAAAGAAGGAATTAGGTTGTTCTATAATTTATTTAAATCCTTTTCGTGATTAAGAAGATGGGATTCTTCTTAATTCTTGTAACATCCCCAAATGATAAAGGGATAAATGACTAAATGATAAGACTCATGTCAACATGGTGCACCTTACTTTTTGAGAGCCTGCCTGGTTAGAACTCCACAGTTAAGCATGTTTTGCATAATGTAGTGATCCGGATGGGTGACCTTCTGGGATGTTTCCCAGGGTGTGTGTGAGTGAGGACAAAGCACACTGGAAAAGACAAGTGTTGGCCTGTAGGAATTTCATTAGTCAAATGACTCACTCAAACATGTGGATGGAACCTGGGGTGGGCCCCACATGTCTGCAGGGAATCTGGGGGTACCTGGTAGGCCAAGAACCAACTGCCAACTTAAGGCGGGGTGTTTGTGATGTCATCGGGACCCAGTTGACACATTTGGTATCAGAGGTGGTACCCAGCCTTAAGTGCGATGCACTGCCTGAGATGAGATGTATGACCCACAATGAGGGCGTTGTGCTCTAAAGGGGGGTGATTGTAACATCCCCAAATGATAAAGGGTTAAATGAATAAATGATTTGACTCATGTCAACAAGGTACACCTTACTTTTCAGGAGCCTGCCTGGTTAGAACTCCACAGTTAAGCATGCTTGGAATAAAGTAGTGATCAGGATGGGTGACCATCTGGGATGTTTCCCTGGGTGTGTGTGAGTAAGGATGAAGCACACTAGAAAAGACAAGTGTTGGACCATCGGGGCTGTCATTAGTCAAATGACCCGTTCAGGCATGTGGGTGGACCGTGGGGTTGGCCCCATGTGTCTACGGGGCAACTGGGGGTACCTAGTAGGACAGTACCCAATGGCCAAGTTAATGCGTGGTGTTTGTGTTGTCACTGGGACCCGGTTGTCACAATTCTCGTCATTGATGAGGTTTCTTGAGCCTTTCTACTTAAAGAATCTACCACATTGTTTAATTTCATATGATGGTATTAGATTTAGTAGTCATAGTACTTGATCATCTCTAAACATATTCATTTGTTCAAATTAGTATCCGTATATAAGATATATTATGATCTATATATATTTCACACTTCTACTCATATAGATAGTTCATCAAGGTTTTTATTGAATATATCCTCGTAGCCTAGACAATATCATGTTTTGGAATGTTTATCTTATTAATGATCTACAACCCTGAGGTATAGGAAACAAATTTTTCATTTCTTATCATTTCAAAACCAAATACATTTGTTTAAACAATCCGTATATACCATAAAAAGTTCCACACTTGAGGGATGTTTGAGGAATTTTGGAGTGATAAATAACTTATTCAATTCATTAAATCTCTATTCCCATTCCAAAAAGTATAAAAACACTACTCAATACTAAGTTATCTTGGAGAATGTGTTTTAAAATCATAATAATTTTCTCAAAATTCTTTATAAACACCCATCTAATCCATGGAATCTGGGAATCATTTTTAGAGATGATGGTTTAGGAGACTCCTCAATTACTATTATATTTGAAGGGTACAAAGATATTCCATTTGTTAAGAGAACCAGATCTATGAATGATACTTCATTCATTTGGAGCTCGCATTATTTTAATATTCGATATAGATTTACCTTCCTCAAATTAATTATCATTGTATTTAGAAACAACTCATGCTCGTCATTTATTATGTAGTATATCAGAATACCATCTATGAGGACTAGAAAATTTAATGTGGTAATCTCTAAAGAATCCATTCATTAGTCCATAAATATTACTATAGTGTTATTGAGTCCTAATTGAATCACCATAAATTTATATATTCCATACATTTTTTCAAAGGTTATATTGGGAATATCTTCTTTTTTCACATGTAATTGGTGATACTAAGGCCAATGGTCCACCTTAGTAAAATGTAAGGCCCCATGTAGATGATCAAAAAATTCATTTATCAATTATAGGGGATAATTTTTCTATATCATATTTTTTCCTAATTCATGTTAATAAAAACTGAAATGTGTTGACCCATCTATTTTCCAGATATTGAGGACCATTTTACCCCATGGTGAAGCACTCGGACACATAAAATCCTTTTATAAATTTTCATACAGTTTCTTTTTCAATCCTCCCAACTCAGTCGTTCATATTATCAATAGAGAAATTAGTATCGGTATATATGTAGGTATATTTTTTTTGAGAACTAAACCTTTTGGTAATGAGGTAGAATATTCATTTCATCAAGGAAAACATCATTATAATCCTTCACAATTGGCATGTTTTGAAGAAATATTCTATCATTTGTTACTATAATATTCTAATGAAATACTTATTAATTAGGTTATAATATTCATTATTGAGTTCTATATTAAAAATTTCATTGATCCTCCTTCTTACACTTGTAAAAAATAATGTATGGGTTGGTATGTGATGAGTGATGTCACTATCATGATAGTTGATATTGTATTTATATATGGTTATCCAAGACCTACCCATTTTATAATAAAACTCAACTAAATAAAGTACAACATCAATTTTTTAGATGACTGTGCTGATAAAAATTGATTTTCGAGGAGTTATATACATTGGAGCAATAATATAATATTTTTTTATTCACATAGATATCTCAACCCCATGTTTTGAGGGGATTTCTAAATAGACTAATCATGTATCAAATAATAGAATGTGTAAACTAGAATGAAAATGTATATTAAATATTATCAAATGAATAATTCTCATACATATCACAACATCACTGTCAGGATCTACCTCATCATTTGTGTACGCATATTCCCTAATATGTTCTCTAGACCATGGTGGTTACATCAGTTGGTTGTCTCTAAAAACCATTGTCATAGTGAATTTTATTACAATACTTCCATGTTCCTTATAGTGGAAACACCATAAAATTGGAATAGTGTTGATATAAAACTTATTTTTCTATTTTTAATTTGTGATTTTTTTTATTTCTTTTTAGAACTGATTACCTTGATACAATTTTTTAACAGCTTAAGCATATCCCAATTTAATTAAAAATGGTTTTTGATATTATTCTTCCCACAAATCTGACACAATGGATGTTTCATTTTATTTACCTAATGATATGATTATATAGATCCTCCAAAATAAAAATACATTTCTTTATTTATATCACCAGGACCATGAGACCACTTAGAGATTCTAATCGTGACCTCGAAAATGAGAACACAACACATAACCAATTCATAGATGTCAAAGTTTCTAATTAACAAATCATTTCAAACACATAGATTCAATCCACTAAAGAATAATTACAACTTATATTAATTGTTTAGGATGAATCTAGAGGCATACCATGAAATCCTTGTGAAGTTTTCATCATACCCCACAATTGAAGTTTCATATATTTTTATTAGTTTTAGGAAATCCATATCCATATTAATATTCAGAGATTGCGAAAAATATTAATTGAAAAATATTTTGTTGAATTCTTACCATTCCACTTAATCAATATATTATATGTAATTCAGGTTATTATTTAATTTCCACTAATATTCTTCGACCTTACCATGTGATAAAAAAACCATCACAACATTTTATTGTTCTGAGTATTAGTGGAAACATAACATTTTCTCAATGAAAATAATGAAATATTTAGTGATGTGGGTATCATAATATAATCTAATGTTTTGTGTCCATTATTTCATAAATGGGTTGACCACAAAATTCATTTTATTTTGATAATGAGGGTGTTTCATAGGACTCTATTTACTATTCATTTGTCGGGTTAGTTGAGCCGGTTTTTCAGTGATGTTTCCAACTCCCATTTATTTATTGTTAGTCATATTATTAGGGAAATTGTAACATTTAATATCATTTTTTGTCATCACATTTTCTTATTATATAAAGGGAATATAAGAATTATGGTATAAAAACATGAAATAAAATAAATCAAGGGTAAATATCATGAAAACAAACCATGGAAGAAGTGTCACATCATAGATTAGGCTTACTCCAAAATCCAATATATAAAATTTTGTGTGAAAAATTCTCCACCCAATAAATCTAAACTCTATATATTGGAACCAATAAAATAATGTAATTATTACGTGTTACATTAATGGAAATATATCAAAATGCATCATCATAAGAATTACCCAAGGAATGAAGAGGGTTGGACAATATTGACTTTTATTATAAAAAATGTTAATATAATATTGATTCGAAAGAGAACAAGGAATTAATTATTATTGAAATTCAAATATGATTAAATTATAATAGAAATCATAAAAAATATGTTAATTTGTGACAAAATAATTTAAAACATAATTAAATAAAAGGGTTGCATGATAGAAAAGATCCACATAATCACGTTTGGTATTAATGAATTAATTTTGTGAAATGAACTCATAGAATTCATTACCCTATTAAAGGAATGTAATATGATAAAGGAATATATGCATGATATATGTACATAAATAATGTAGAATCAATCTATATAATCAAATGTATATTGACTGTGTGTTAGAAAGGGAATGATCATAACCAAAAGAAAATGTGTAGTTTAGAGATATCACACAACTTAGGTAAAATATTTTTTCAAAACATGATAGATATTACTACATATATTTTTATTGTACATGTATTCAAGAACCATACTAATATATAAAATTCCTTATATTATTTTCATAAAAAAATTTATGAACGGTTTATTATTTATATAAAAAATCAATATTCCTCATGATAATAGAGTTGATTTCCTTACTAGTTTTGGTTCAGTAATCTTGGTCTGTAAACATTATCAAATTTAAATGATATCTAAAATGATACACATGATATTAATATAATATATATTAATTCTATATATATATATATAATTTCACCCATAAATGGTAGATATAAACAAATGAATTACACCCTTAATTGAGATGTTAGGCCATATGTATGAAAGAAAAATGGATCCATTTTTGATGGATGGATTGAATTAAAGTTCAATAATAATTCAAATTTATATAATAGGAATAAATAAAATATATATTTATAAAATACATCATTATTAATATCCATGAGATGCGATGATGGAAAATAAATTACAACGGTTTGTGAGGTAGTAGTCTTCGGTACACTTGAATAATTATTTCATTTCTTATTTCTCAGAAGTGGAGATGGATATAGGTGGTGAAGATAATATAATATCATCTCAATATATTTATGATAATAGTTTTATTATTTCATAATGCTTTTATAATATTTAATGGAGTTAGATTATATAATAAAACTAAAACATTTGTTTAATGTATACCCCTCTTCCTCAAATAATTTTTTTCATTACACGATAAAACCTATATGTTTTGTATTCTGCCATAACTATTACCTATAGAAAATGGTGAGGGACGTTATTATGGGATTTTGGAATAATTGGATACATGTTGAATTTTATGTGTGTGATGGATATAGGATAAGAGTTCCCCTTTTATATGTGTGTGGAAGGTCCCTCTAAGAATTATTTAAAAAACTAAATTAAGATAAGATAATATTAATTAAAAAAGGCCAAAAAATAATATAATTATAACATTTAATTATTTGGAATGTTAATAATATCCTAAAATATAAATTTTAGGTGGTAAAGTTATTATTTTACACTTTTCTCATTTTTTTAATGCGTGTTAACCCTTTTTTAAAATTACCGTGATAAAAAATATTTAAAAATTAAGTGTCAATAATGTTACAATAAAACAAAAAAAGACCACAAACGGAAAATAGTGTATATTTTTTAAATTTTATATATAACGTTTTTGGAGATTTTAATTCCCATAATTTAAAATCATATCATAAAATATTATTTGTTAAAAAATAACATTAATTTTAATTTTGGGACTATTCATTTAATTAGAATTTGAATATAACATGAAAACAATGAAATTAAAATATAATATATTAAAACATAGACGATAAGTTATTTTTATCTAAAACATTAATGCAACACAAAAAATAATTAAAATTATTTTACTTTTAACATTCTTGAAATCAGTTTTTTCTATGAATTGATGATATATAGTATTATAATATCATAAGAATTTATGGTAATTATTTCAACTCTAAAAATAAAAAATAAATGTACATGATAAAAAAATTTAAATTAAATATTTTTAATCAATTTTTTTTATTAATCTCCATCACAAAATGTTATGGAAATTAAAAGAAATAAGTTTTCATTATATTCTTTATCTTTTACTAGAGTTTTATATAGGTCAATGTAAAAGGATCATTGTAATCAATTGACATATTTTATAAAGAATGCATAGAAATGGGTTAAAAATCATTAAAAAATTGGATAAATTAATATTTTAGGGTTATATTTAGTCTTTACCCTTTTATTTTTTATCATAATTACCTGATTTATCTTTAACATTAAGACAATAATTTAATATGGTTTCTAGGCACAATGACTAAAATAAAAGGTGCCTATTTAAATTTATTTACCTATATATTAAAAATATATAATTATTTTTTCATGATTTTATTTATAGAAGTGGACGAAATTAATTTAAGATAAAAATGAAATAAAAAATGAAAAAATATTTTCCATAAATATTCCATTTATGATTAAGAAAATATTTTTTTCCAAATTAAAGTATAAAATTCATTACAAAAAAATAATTGGATAATTTTTAATAATAAGGAACATATTAAATTTTAAAAAATTTCAAAAAAATAATTTTCCAATGAAAAAACACGAAATAAAAATTCAATACCAAATCAAAATCAGTGTTTTTTCAATATTCATTGTATAATAAATATTTTCAGTAAAATATGAAACATTTATACAGATATAATTTAAATATATTGTTATAAAAAATGATTTTAATTTTATCAAATTAATTTCATAAAATTTGTAGAATCGAAATATTATATTTTATAATAATAGTAAACAGAATCAATTTTAAAGATATAAATTTTTTGATGACTAAAATAACTTTACAATGAATTTATTCAATATTTCTTAATAATTTTTAAATAATATTTCATTGAGTATGAAAATTTTAAATAAATATATATATATATCATAATTTTTTCAGCCATATTCATCCGTTATTTTAATTTCTAGGTAATAATAATTCTTTTTTCTTCATCTAAGATCGATGTTGTGTATTATTTATTCTACTGAACATAATGTTCTTTTAAAATATCAGGGTCTTTAAATATCATGTCCAAAATAAAAATATATAATTTGGTGAATAAGTTACTAAATAATTTATTATAATGAATACTTTAAGGTGAATATTTTGAAACAGGGGGAGACCATGGTTGTTGACTAATAAGGGGGTCCACGTGGCATCCCTGATATAATATGGGAGGGGGGAATTAAAAATCATTAATTTTTCACTAGCCAAATTAGGTAAATATTATTATATAACATTAACTAGTTCAATTTATTGTAATATAATATGAATTTTATGTCAAGTGATATTTAGATATCCTATAACTAAGAGATGAATAGAGTTCTCCTTGAAGCACTACTACAATTTTGATGAATCATAGAGATGTTGACATGTCTATATCTAATAGATATCTACACATAAAGATGGTGAATAAGAATTGATAATTTCGAATAGGGTTGAGAGAAAAGGGTTACCCATCAAGGAATTAAATATAAGGGTGTCCTAGGAGAATTTATTTTAATTTTCATTTTTAATCACAATCTAAAATTTTAGTGTTTTACTTTTAATATTTTGGACTTTATTTTCATGAAATGATATCTAAAATATTTTTAAGAATGGATGGGGGAAAAAACTTTTTTTATTGAACCATAATTTTAGGATCCTATTTGGAGAATTGGGTTAAGAAAGAACACATACAAGACATAGAGATAGTGATCCAAAAAAAACATGACATGAAGGTTTTACATGGTCATGAATGATCAATAATAATAAAATTTAAAATAAAACATTGGTAGAAGACATATCCCACTCTCTAGAAATTAAACTGTAGAATCAGTATATGATTATGTGTCCACCATTCAAAGAAGATGTGTCATTATGGTCAACACAATTCATAATATCACCCCTTCAACCCCCTTAAAATTGAAACAGGAGGGATATCTGCCAGGTTCCAGCATAAATATATATCTTTCAATCCGCCCACCAAAAAAACCATGATCCACAGGAATGTTTATATAATGAAAAGACAAATCAGACAGAAAACTATGTTCAATATTTCAGGGGATGGGAACCCATAATTCTATCATGGAAGAATACATAATATTGATGATGGGTGTTATCAAACCCAACTCTCCATAAATTTCCCCCATCTAGAGGAACCTATGTAATGATGTAAAATACCAAAAGATACAATAGTTGAAAAAATACTTGAAAAGACAACAACATCCTAAAAAAATTGGTACAAAATAATATTAAAAAACCAGCAGAAAAAGGGAAGAATAAATAGATCCACAATCATAAATATAGAAAACAAATCGCAAAAATGACTAGAACACCATCATCACGAGCAACTGAACTAGAATCCAATCTTCACTTGATGTATGCCGACCCCAAACACCGAATTCATATGTGAGAAAACTTCATTATGGTGAAACAATTCCATTCCCAAGCCTCTTCACCCACTTGATCTCGAATTAGCATCATCCACCATTAGTCCACCTCCATATAGATCATAATGAAGAAATAAATAATGAGGTTTTTTTAACCTAGAAAAAACTAAAACTAAATAGAGGGATGTCGCAAACCTGACCATGTTTATCATAGATAAATTACACAAAATCATCATCATTATAACAATTGTCATCATGAAATTAGAGGATGAGAGGCTTAAAAAATAATTATTAGTGAGGGGGATATCTCAGAAGAAAAGGAATGAGTATTTACAGATGGAATAGTTATGTTGTAGATTCTATTGAAAGTATCCAATATCATAAGATGAGATAGCATCTAAAGAATAACTGAAAAAGATCAACCCACTGTAGTCGGACCCACATAAGGAATTGGAGATATATAATGTCTTCTGTAGAAGATAAAGAATTAAACCATAGAGGAGAGGGTTTTCTCTACTATGTGATTGCAGTTCTATAATGTAGAACAGATAAAAAAATGTTTTTTATTAGAGAGACATAAAAAGTATAAGACATGAATTTTATTGAATATATATTCAAAATTGTCTTACATACAATCTTAAAATGATAAAATTAAGTTTTTTATAGGGGTAAATTAAATTTTCCAATAACAACATTTCACATATATCACTTATATATATTATTGATTCATTCATTACATAAACAACATTTTGTATGTAGTATATGACTGTGGAATACGGTGGTTAGGGAGGGAGTTTCCAATAATATTGGATTAGTGAATTGGAGTTCCATACATGAAATTTTATTTTTTTTAATAACATATGGGAATTTGGAGCGTAGTGGAATCATAAAAGCATAGGAAAATACCAATTTTCACTATATTAATGAGATAATAACATATCTAGTAAGGAACCAATAGGTACTAAACCTAAATTTTTTTTATGAATTAAATACGGATAAAAAATAATATTTGAAATGATAACTCGTTTTATTTTGATCAAACACACAATTTTCCCATTATCATCGAGTTTTACCTGATTGAAGTAAAGCCAAAAACTATATATTTTCCCTAGATACAATATAATTTTGATATTTCAACAATCATTAGTTTTTCCAGGCTAGAATAGAGAACATATAAAGCCTCAATTGTACTAATGATTTTCACAACAACATTCATTCATTAAAGAAAAAGGGATCTTGGTTCAATGTTAATAGATCAAATTCATCTCACACTATTATATTGGAGAGTGGATTTAGGATCTCTTAAATTTGAAGGATGAATAGTCCACGAACATTTGAGCCTATACAGCTTATATAGGTATATTTATTCTTACATAAACATACTTAGTCTGATGAATATGTTTAACAACTAAACTATTTTATAAATGACATATATCCCCATGTATGTTTTACAAAAATGTCATAATTATATTATTATATATTTTTACAAAAGAAAATATTTTTATGTGATAATAAATATTTCTTTAACTCATCTCATATATCCCAAAAATATTTAAATATCATTGAATAATAATATTCATTCATAAAATATTTTTTTTCTTTATTCACTTCACAAATATGGAATTCACTAAATCATTAACATCAACGCATATTATTCTAAACCCAGTTAATATTGAATTTAATTATTTCTTAGAAAATAAATATTATAATATATTTATAGGGGTCCTCATATTCTGAACTCTAATTCATTAGACTTATCATGGAATTTGAATATTCTTATTATGCGAATTTTTAAGACCTTAGCTTTATTTCAGTGAGTTCCATACACAAACAAGGAGTTGTGTATAACAACACATCAAGGCCCCATATGAGATAATTTTTTGATCTATAAATTAAAACCTAAAATGATCATGATCTATGTAATATACTCCCCTTTTCATTTGATATATTTTTAATAAAGTTACATGAATTATTTATACATACTTAGATAATGTATTTATTCCTTCATTGACTTATACCAAATGGTCATACCTTATTCTAATGTAAAAAAGGATTTAATGAAGGAACTACAATCATGTTAAACTATTATTGAGATATCTCCTCTAATATAGAAGAAATGACTCTTTTACTAATTATTCACTCAATGTAATACCACCAATAACACACCCAATATAATACACCTCACCAAAAACATTAATTTATGTTTTCTAACTTCTTTAAAAGAATGTTATCAAATGATATACATTATAATGGACTCATTACTAGAAACATGTACAAATGTTATAGATAGTAATCATCAATAACAACCAAAACTTGTGGTTTTTTATAGATAGTCCATTCCTCTAGATATCATCAACTCTATATCACCATGTTTGAACATCATCACAAATAATTCTCAATGCTTATGAAATTCTTGAACCTAATAGTCAACTATCATATTTTATTCCTACCTTAATTATGTATTGACACAATAAGATATATATTTAATAATGTTTTTCATACTACCTATAGGTTTTAATTATTGTTGTGATATGCTATAACATTTTAATATGATGAATAATTCATAGTAATTGCCATGTAAAATTAGTTTGAAAAATAATAACACATTTAAAATAATAAAATGTCATTAATTAATATCAGTATAAATGATATTGTAATATAATTTATTTCTCAATTTGGGTCTGAAAAACTAGATTTTATAACAATATAGACAATGAATGTTGATATATAAGTAATTTAATTGTTGTTAACACTATATATTCCCACTGGTGTTTAGAATAGTAAATACATGACAATTACATTACTATGTTACAAAAATAAATGAACTAATCTTCACATAAGAAAAATAGAGATAATTATTGTATTTTAGATTAAATTTATTATATGTAGATTATAGGAAACCATGTGAGAACTATTTTACTATAAAAAAATTTTGTTTTAAATAAATATTTAAATATTAATTACATATTTTCCTATTATTTTTAAAATAATTTAATATTATTTTATTTTTTCAATAATAACAAAAAAACTGTTGTTTAATTCATTATTTAATCCAAACAAAAAATTTAAATCATAACAACCAGGATTAATAAATAATTAGAAACATACTTGTAATATGATGTTAATGTTATCCACTTCATTTCAATCTTAAGAGTAATATATTTTTTCATATTTTAATACCCATTGAAAATTTATATAATAAATCATAAAACTCTCCAATGTATAATTTCACATCCCCATGAATCCTCAATGTGCATCACTAAAACTCTACGCCATACACTAAGGCCCAAAAATTGTTTAATACTCTAGTATCATTAATATATATTATAATATAGTTAACACACCTAATCCATAATTACATATTGAAATAAATATATACTCACAAAATCCATAATGAACACTCTTTAGTTATTAAATGATCCATTCAATGATCATTTCACCAGACCATAACCAATATTATTTGAAACATTCCAGTTATTAACCCTTTCACAAATATCCTCTAAAATATACATGATCCACACACCATGGAACTAATACCTTATGATTATGATTATATGTTATGATTTTTGATAGTATGAAATCATCCCATCGTTATTATTAAACATTGATATTTTACTATACTTGTCCAAAAAGAAAATTCTCTATTTTTAAGCTACCGCTATCATTGCTAGAATATCGATAATTGATTCTAAATATCTATCTCAGGACTAGGGAAATTGAATGGATCCATAATTCAATAATAATTTCCACTCATCCTGTCTATGATTATAAAAATTTCTATATCCCATGGTTCACTTTGTTTATTAATCAAATTTATTATGGGTTAATTGTTGCACAAATTATCACGATTAGATAACCAAAAAATAATTTAATAGTCATGTGGTTACATAGAACGCATATAAAATTTCATATACATTAACATACAGTCCAGAATAAAACCCCAACACACATGGGATTGAATAACTATACGACCCATTCATGTTATTCACCAAATCCACCCTATAAGAGGGTTTTCTTATCTAGTTATCTATAATATGATCCCCACTATATTATTATAGATATATCTCTCACACCAATAAAAAATATTAAAAAACATCTACCCCTTATATTATATAATATCCACTAAATAATAAAAATTAAATGATGCAAATACACATACATTGTGTCTAAAGATACCTTAGTTCATTGTGAAATTAGTGAAAATTATGACATTCCACGAATTGTAAATTCAATTAACTATGTGTTGGTTCATACATTCATCATCATGGTAGATGGGTGAAATTGAAATTTAGATTTTTTATTCTATTAAGGGGGGTTATATAATGTTTCAGTGAAATTTTGGATGTTTAGATGGTATAAGATTGATGGGAGGGTACACAGAGTGAGTTCATATGTGTTATTGTAAAAAATATTTATGTAAAAATAATATTACATCATAATGGGGGTTATATGGTGTGATGATTTTTATTCATCCCTAATGGGGGTAGTTAATGTAATTTTTTAATGCTTTTAGAGAGATGGTTTTTGGTTCAGGAGATATGTCACACCTCAATTGATAGTGTTGTATTATTGTCCTACTTTATTAGGATAAATTTTTTTGTTCATGAAATATTCCATGAAAATTGGTTCGTAATTCCATGAAGTCTGGAAGATGGTGTCAACATTTAATTTCTAATTTTAAAAAGAGACCATTCCTTAGTAATGGATATTTTATCTTGAATCCCAAGATCATGATATAATTGGGTGGATATGATTTTGGGGTGTTTTCTAAGAATATGATGTTTTTTTGTGAAGCATATATCACAATACAATGGGAACCTTTTATGTGGGTAATTGTACCGTGATGTCAGGGTTCATATCATAATGAATATTCTTTGTAGTTTCATATAAGGTATGGAAAATAAGTTTATAGTTGATCCCTTCCCTATTGTATTAAAATGGGTTTCGAGATATTCTATATTTTGGAAAATCTCTCCTCTACTTCTCCTCACATTATTTCCCTTTGATTCTCCATTTTTTATGATAATATATTTTTTCTTTTTGGTAATAGAGCAATGTTGAACGTCACTAATGTCCTTCCTCATTCCCCATTATTTTATATGATTCTAGTTGGGTTATTTTATGTATTTTAGTGTAGGTTCTACTAGATATTGGAGGAATAAAATATATAATAATGGGATTTTATGTGGTATGCGTAATGGATGTTTTGAATTATGGATCATTATTGTTGTGTGATGTTTTTCCTAGGGTATGATTCTTAAGGAATTTAATTTTATCTATATATTTTTATAAAATTAGAAGTCATTTTAGGTTAAATAATTATGTATTCATCATGAATTATGGTAGTGGTAGTTTCATTTTTGGAACACATCCATTGTAATGATGTTTCCACACTATTAAACTACCAATTTTTTTGGTCGATAATTATCCTATTTTGAGAATAAATTTTATATTATTTAATCATTTATGTTTACAGGGATATTGATAAGATAAAATATAATTGTATGGATGGTGATTTTCAACAACGTCAATTATATTTTTGAATGTGTTATTGAGGTTGGTGTCCTTCAAAGAGATTATATATATTTATCATTTAAGGATTTTATATATGTTTTCTATGATTATAATTATTATGTTAACTTTTATAGAATTTTTTGATATTACCTCATAAATTTTATGGACTTTCATTTGTATAATAGTTAGAAAGGACTATATAGAAAGATAAATGGTCCATTTTTTGGGACCCTAGATAAATGTGTGTCAATGTATCATTTATCTTTTTACCAAAGTGCAATGAGTTAGATATCATAAGTAAAATGGGTTTTCTATTTAAATATAGTATAAAACTAGTTGTATTTGACTATAAATTTGAAGGTAGGTTTTGATTTAAAGAATTACTATTGAAATGGTATTATAAAACAAAGGAATGGTTTTTTGATGAAAATTGTCGTTGGGATTTTTAACAAGGGACTAGAATTTGTAAAGATAGTATGCAAAAATTTATATAAATTATTTTTAATGGCTATTATTACTATTTTATTAATGGAATGTAGGAAATGATTTGTTTGAGACCTGACTTTGTCTTATTAACCTCATGTGGGAGAAGCACTATTTATAAAATATGTTCATATTTCATGTATTATTATTGATTTGGGGGAAATGGGGTCCTATTATTATCACCAGAAGATGCATGATATTGATATCCCATGTGAGAGACTAACCGTTATGTGCTGGTGGGTTAGACTGATTAGATATACATGTTATGTATCAAATTAGAATAGTCACAAAGGAGCCTTTGGGACACCTAGGGAGTTTTTGTGAGTTATTATGATTAACCTATCTATGTGTGAGGTGTTCAAATAATCCCATTTAATTCATCATTTTCTTAGTGGGTGGTATGGAATATTTAGTTTACATTAAAGTAAGACTAGTTACTATCATGGGATGTTTTGGGAATTACATCCAGTGTGCTTCAATTGAAAGTGTATTTTCAATTTTTATGTTCTGCACTACATATCGTGATGATCATTTAATCAGAACCGTAAATATAATATAATATTATGTAATCTTTTTAGTTCATTTTAGAGTAAAATGTTGAATTTCCCTCTATGTGATGTTGTATTATTTTAATTTCATAACAGAGAGATATGGAAGATTACTGAAAAGGTTGTGAATTTTTTTCTTGTTAGAAACATGATAGACTGTAAATAACTCTATGAGTCTTTTTCTAGGATAAAATTTGGAATTTTTGTTTTGGGTAAGGGAATGATATTCCTATGATGGATGCATATAGGGGAAATGATTAAGATGGGTTACATTGAGTTGTTGGTTCATTCCCATCCACTAGAGAACTACGTAGTTACTGAATTCTATTTGGGATTGAAGTATGTAATATTTCTAATTTCTATTATTTTTATCCACAACAATACTATTAAACTGTTTATAAGACCCGGCCCTTTGTGAGATGGTGGATGTAACGCCTTCATTTTTTAGAGTGGGTAAAAATCCTCTCTCTTTTTGAATGTTTGGATTTTGTGGGTGTGAGAAATTTTTTTCAGATCATTATAACATAATTATGTGATTTAATTCAAAAAAATATCATGTATATTGTTGGGTTTAGAAGCCTAAGAAGTGATTTGGGTTTCAGAATGAGTTTCTAGTTCATCAGAGACCCAGAGGCCATTTTTATAGATAGTAAGTTATGGTGCATGATTTAGTAAAAGCATAGGACCTCACAGAACCAACAGTGTAGTCCAATTTTGAACATACACATGGTTTGTAAAACCATCCATTTTGGGGTAGAATACAATGTGTGAAAGTCCAAATTTTTTTCAAAGGGCTTCCACACATTTTTCGCATAGTTTTCCATGTTTTTCATAAGCCACATGGGTAGGGATACATAGTCAATACCTTCTCATTATAACCCACATGGGTAGTGCAAGGTTATTCTAATAATCTAGGCTGAGATTATGTGGTGTTGGTTCCTTAATGAAGGCTCCACACTATTGCTACAATGATTGGAAACCATGTGAGCTAACCATGTGACCTCTTTAAAGGGGTGAATTTACCATTTTCCCTCCTCACTATTTTCTTATTTTCTTCCCCCTTTTCTCCTTCATGGTAATTTTTGTAATAGTAAGGGTGACTTTCATATCTTCCACTTGGTATTTCTCCCCATCATTTTTATTGGCTCTATTTTGTCTGATGTCAGGTGCATTGGAATGATATTAGAAAGGATATACCCATACATGCTTCCCTTTTCCCTTAGTCTACCTTCACAGATTTTTAAATCCCTCGACAAATTTTTTCGTATTTTCATGAAATTAATTGGAAATTTTTATTTTTTAAAAACAAAAATGTTTTAGAGTCTAAAACTTGTAGTTCCATTGTCGATGAATTCAAGGTAGGTGGTACGTAACTTCATTCGTGTTTTCTCAGATTTTGGGGTGTCTTTTAGCATGATTTGGGTTGATGAATCCTGGCCTACTAATTTAATAGGATTTTTTTAGATTAATCAATTTGGCCTTATGGGATCCCATTGGAAATAATCATTCATCTGTATAGGTTGTTTGAAAATTTTTAGAGGTGATGGAACTCTATTTCTTTGGTTGTGGGTATTGTTATATTCATTGTTTTTTGTTTAATATAATTTTATTTTAAGAATTAAATATTTGTAAATTTTTTCTTTTAAATTGATATTTTTTATATACAAAATTTTAATGTGATGTACTGCATGAGATGTTATCCATGGGATCATGAAGGGATCCTCCTGTGGGATTGAAGTGGCATGAAAAACGAGATTGATGAGGCGTTGGGTGTATATTTGGGTTGGACCTGATATTATGAGTGAATTTAATTTTATGATTGGGTGACTTGTTCATCAGATTGAGGAAGAAAGTCTTTCAAGTAAAATGCATAGCCCCAGAAATTTTTTGGCATGGCCATTTCAATTTTTTTGATATGGTCGTAGGGGAATGAGGTTCTTGTTGGATGTGAATCAGGAAACAAATTGGTTATTTATTTTCACTCATGATTTCCAAAGAAAAAATTGGAGTCATTTCCACTTAGGTTGACTCATTGATGAGGTGTCTTTGAAAACTCATGTTCGTAGAGTCCATCATTAGTATGGAATGGGTAATATGGTTTGGGGTGCATGTCAGAGGAAGTCATGGGGAAGGTGGAGAGCTTCTAGATTATATAATTTAGGCGACCAATTTTGATAGAAGGATCATCATCTTGAGACTGTTGGATATCACTACTTTTGGACTGTGGATATCTTTATTCGTCAGGATGATGTGCCTAGATCCAACTATGATTTTCTTTTGAAACAGATTTCAAACTTCTTCAAGACGTTGGGCTTCGAGTTGATGGGTTGTTTTTAGTTAGGGTCTGAGGGGATAAGGTTATATTTTCTTGGGCATCCCTTTAGGATGTCAGTGACATGATCTGGGATATGATGTGTCTATTGTCCTGAATTTTTGAGTTACACTATTTGAGATGAAAACTAAGGGTTCATTTTAGACTAATTGACAACATGGGAAAATGTGTGCCATTGTCCTAGGATCCTCTATCCGTCAATGAGTTGAGTGTAGAGAAAAGTAGGTGACAACATCTAGGTAGTGGTCGAGCCTAAAGAGTCTATTATGTTTTGTTTAAATTTAATGAGCTATTTTATTTATTATATTACACAACTTCTTAAAAAAATATGTTATGTATGAACCATTGGGTTGTACCCTACTGAAACTCATTATCACAACATATATGAGCCCTTCAAGATGCATTTATACATTATGATTTCATTTTCAGATATGGGTTTTAGATCTTGAGTTTGGTCCTAGTTGATTTGTAAAGGATGATCGATAAGGGACCTCGAGTTCATTCATATACAAGATTTTCTATTTATATCTCATTTTTATTTTGTATAAGCATACAAATATGTGAGTAACTACTTGGATAGAGATGGGTGACACATTTTCCATGATATTGTAATGTATTACTTGTATTGGATGAATAATTTTTTTGATAAATACAATTTTTATGTTTTCCAATTTATTTATTTCATTTTATTATAATTAATTCTTCCTATATTACTTATTATTGATTTCTCATCTACCATTGGTGGGTCTACTTCGAGTCTGTTGAGTCTTTTCATTTTCTTCATGTTATATATTCAATCGATATATAATTACACCTTACCATGAGATAATATACTCCCCACAATCCAACATTACACCCTATCTACCAATAAGAACACTTTGAAATTTTATGAGGTGCACTTAAGGCCTGTGGTACTGACCTCAAAAGCGATATCCATCTGGCTAAACGTGTCAGGGATGCTAAATATGGTATCCACAAATTTTATTTTTCCAATTTTCGGGGAATTAATATTTTGTTTATGGTATACATAAGACATTGATGTAGTTAGAACAAGGTTTAAAGAACGTGTTTGGTTGCATCCTACCCCATGCATGTGGGACTGACCATGTGACATTGGGTGGGAATTGTTTTTCTACTATAGAACGTTTTTTAATCTATATGATTTCCACCATGAGTGGTATTCTAATAATTTGAGTTGTTTTCTGTTATATCATATGCCTTGGGGCCATTTTCTGAGAACAAAAAGGAAGGGATATTGGAATATTGTCACTTTATGGTATGGTGTATTTGTTATAATTGTTATTAGTTTATTTTTTGGAACAAGATATTATTTTTGTATTGAATATTAATATATCGTGATATAAATCCCCATGTGAAATGTGATATTACATATGATAATTATATGTATATATGGGCATGTCTTTTGTAAGAGAAAGAAGGTGGTATGAAATGGGATGATATTGATCACCATATTGAGTGACATGGCCATTAGATTGAGGTATGTTGTTCATCAAGATGAATGTGGCTGAAGGTATTTTTGATACTCATCTCAATTGATTGTGGGTAAGGAGGCCATGAGGCCGCGTTTCTTAGTGGAATGGTTATGATGGGGAAGGGTAAGGGTCATGATTTAGCGTACCTCATAGTCTGTTCCCTATCTATGTTTTATATACATATTATCTAGGATATATAAAAATGTGATGGTAGTTAGTGGGTTTAATCCTAGATGGATCTGATGGATAATCTTATGGGGGATGGGGTACCAAAGTTGCATGATTAGTTTGAGACCCTACAAGTTTTGGAAGATCCCGAGCCTCAAGAAAATGCTCTGGATCAGGGTTCAGTATAGGTGGGGAAGTCTCCAGACTTGAAAACTATTTATTCATAACATGATGATTGGCTCTAAGAGAGACTCCTGAGTGTTATCTATGGTATCAATATAGGAGATTATGGAATACTTCCTTCCAAGTAATATCATACTTGAGAGTTCTAGTCTCATCAACCTCTACTTTTTCTAGGTGAAGGTGGTCCATAGGTGGTTGAGAATTGGATCGACTATATGAAGATGAGTTATGAGAAGCTAGAGATGCCTCGTGGGTGGTGGGTGAAACTGGAAACGTACATGCTCATAGGATTGGAAACGTATTGGTGAGATGTACAAGATTTTGAAGGAATACATGAGGGTTGATCCTAGAAGGACATTTAGGCTAGTTTTTTGAATTACATCATCATGGAGACACTGAGCGTAGAAAGGGCTCAGGAATTCTTGGGCCTTTATCATGGTGATATGCCCTTCATGGACAATGTAATGATGTTCAATTAAATGTCTTTCTTTGCAATCAACATGGTGAGAGATGAAAGCACGAGTATGAGTTTTTTTTGGATATTTTATGCAATTCCATTCATGTAAAAACCCAAGATTTTATGAGAATTATTTTTTTTAATTTCATTTATGTCTTCTGTTTTACACTACACCAAAATGATCTTGTTCTATATGCAACATCATATCAGCTTGTAGTACACGCAACACTATTCTTGGCTCGTGTTACACAAAATTTCAAGTTCTTTTTGTAGAAATTATTCTACCCAACATTAAGTATATATTTTGTTTAATGTATAAATGAAATAAGTTTTTATTATGTTATACGCATAAAAAAGGTATCTTTCACTACACACATCCTTGACTTGGCTTACATTACACGCAATCACGACCTTCCTTGATAGTGTGTGTAGTATGCAATACCATGTTTCACTAAACAATGATATATTGTTATAATATTATTATGAACTAGTTGTGATAAATAGTATTAACTAAATTTTGAAAGTTATAACATTATTATTCATCTTACACATTTTCTAGAACATCGAGTGATAACAAAAGATATTTTTCGAGTAAAATTAGAATTTTAAAAAAAATGGTGTTTTGCTGCCTTTTGAGTGCGCACCCACAGTAAATATAGTTTTTGACATGTTTATAACATCAATTTGATAAAATAATTTTTTTTATAATCAGGATATAAAAATTTACTTTTGATAAAATTTTTGTATTATTCTGATAACTTTGATATTTTAATGAATATAAAAAACACGCTATATTTTAATTAAAAACAGCTTTTTTATCATAATAATTTATATGGTTAAATTATAATATTTAATGGTTTTAAAGTAATAATTGAATATATTTTTACCATTTAATATAATTTATATCATTATCATTGATTTTACATTGAATTCATTGGTAAAATCATTTCAATCTTTTGCAATGTTTTAACTTATAAAACATGTTTTTTTAACAACAATATTAATTTTAAATTAATTTCTGCAACTTCTGTGACTTGAATTTGGAAAAATGGATTCCATATTTGGAATAATAATGTCCAAATTATGTTAATAATCTAGTTTCTAATTTTAGTCATTATGAATAGTAACTACGATAAATTTTATTTACCATAGTTAATGGTAAATCTAGTTAATTAATGGTAAATATAATATTATAAAATTACCCTAACACTTGTACTAATAAAATTGGATGTTTACATTTTACCCTAAATCATTCTTGGTTTGAAATATAATCTAATGCATCACACTTGTATTTGATTAAGACCTTTTATTTTTTTTATTTAAAGGAATGTGAAATGTCTTACTCAAACTTTAATAATTAGATTTTTTTAACATATATTTATACAAAATATAAATTAGATTATAAATCCTCATTTGAAATCTAAATTTTTTTCATTATCATGGTAATTTATTTTTAATTTTTAATAAATATTTTATTACCTTAAAAACAAATACATTAATGATGTAGTAATAATTTATTTAGTGAAAAATCAATAATATAATATTTATTAAAAGAATAATACATATCAAAATGACCATAAACATGACCAAACATTATTAGTCGAGTATATCTATAACCTAATCATCCAAGGGTCAATATTGGGATCATTTAAATCCTTATAAAACCGATTATGGTATTTACAATATTTTATTTTAAATGATGTCAAAGATGTCACCTTCATATTTTAATAAATATAACAATTTAAATGTTGTTATTTTATGATGATAAATTCAAGTAAAAATATTATTATAAAATTAATTATATTTCTATTCATTATTGGATTTTATTTTTAATTTTTATGCAAATAATTAGTATATTAAATGATTATACAATAATGATGTAGTAATTGTTTTATTATTGGAAATATCAAATAAATGGTTTTTTAAATATTAAAATAAAGATTATATGAACTAATTAATGTTCTCCACAAATTTTCTAGATGCATATGACATGTTAGGAATCTATTAAACATTTTTTTTGAATATATACACTGTGTGTATTTTATATAAATTCAAATAAATGAATAGAATCAAAAATAACACTATTGTTATTTTAAAAAAATAACATATTATTAAATTGTTTAAAAATCACATAAATATTGAGAAATTATAAATTTAAATTTAAACAGTCTAAAATTTCAGAAAGTACCCAATTATGGATAATTCACAACACATAAGTAATTATTTATAATAATTTAAAATTTAGAATATTATTACCACAAATAAGATTAAATTAATTAAATAAGGATAAATCAAATTGATAAGGTTTACAATTGTTTAACAACTTGTCTAAATTTGATTGGTTGAGGATATTAAAACCCTATCACACCACATTTCTGAATTTTAG
Source organism: Viscum album (assembly GCA_963277665.1). Taxonomy (NCBI): domain Eukaryota; kingdom Viridiplantae; phylum Streptophyta; class Magnoliopsida; order Santalales; family Viscaceae; genus Viscum; species Viscum album. The sequence continues at coordinate 733,345,332 of OY728152.1, read as the reverse complement.
TCACTTTGGAATATTTTATGGGGGGTTTTAGTTTATTATAAATAAATATTTTTGAGGGTTCTAAAAGTTCCCCTCTCCTCCCTTATAAAAGGGAACCTCCTCCCTCTCCTCTTCACAACACATTGAGCCTTCACGCTCAGCCAAACCCTGACCATTTCATTTCTCCATATCTCTAGAAAAATTCTGGAGGATATAGTCTTTTTAATAGACCAACTCTAGTCCCTTAAGAGGAATATTTAAAGAGGTGCGTCGAAGAAGAGGTAATCTCTTCTACCGATTCTATCAAGTTTCTTTCTTCTTCAACTTCTTATTCTTTTGTTGATTCATTATAAAATAATAGCATCAGTATCTCTAATATACTTATATGTTAATATAAATATGAAACAACACCATTTCACCTTATATCCATCCTACAGAAAACGAAATCACCGCGCGTGTGTACGTACGAAACACCATCTCCACTCTGTGGTGTAATCTGTTTTTCCACCACCACCTTACTCGGATGGGTATAATGGTTTAAAGAAAAACTATATATGTATATTATAACATCATAATTATTCTGAGATATTATATCATCCACTCCAATTCTATTCAATAACTATGGGAATGATATCATCGCTCTTGCATACGTATGGATTACCGTCTCCACGACGCGTTGAGGTTCAATTTCCATGTTTACCATTCATGAATGGTTATAATGTATATATAATGAATAATAATGGAATATATAACATAATATTTCTACTGTATTTATGTATATGTTATTTACTTACATGCATTCAAGTCAATAATGAAAGGAAAACAACGTTCATGCGTACGTACGGCCTACCATCTCCTTGAACGGTGTGTTTCATTTCATTTATCAATCTATTATAAATATATATATATACTGAATATATATGATATATAAATCATGTTTTACTTTCTGGAAGTTAGTAAATCATGATATAAGTAATAATAATATCAATAACAACAAGTCCAAACAAGGATGATAAATGAAACAATTTTACCCAAAATGTTATCTTAACATAAATTTACAAAAGAATGGGAAATATAAAGACAAAAGTGAACCATATATGATATCATAACAATGTATATGATTATATGAGAAATAAATGTCATTATTTAAATCACTATACAAGTGGTTTGGATACATACAATGCATATCAGACAAAAGGTAAGGGACAAATTTTCCAATATCATTTTTATCTGAGATTGTTTATTAATGAGTATTTACTGGGGTTATATTTATCATCCATGTCTCTGATTTCTAAAAAAGGTATCAAAAATGTTTAAAGTCCTACTTACCCATTTTTGACTTTTACTGCATGGTATGTAAGGAATATTTCTTTTTTTTACAAAATGTGGTACTTTTTGACTTTTCTGTTAAAAGTATGAGGATAATGTTTTTTTAACTTATACAGTATAAAAAGATTATTACAGGTTTATAATGCCATATTTTCATAAATATTACTCCACAAAATTTAATGGCTATTTTCAACAAAATATTTTTCTTTTAAAATTTCATGGTATTTTGAGAAAAGAACATGATTTTGGAGAAGAATGGATATTTTCCTCTAGAATTCATTTCAAGTGTTTTATCAAAACAATTTTCCATCTAAGATGACATTATTTAAAATGTGTATGTTTCAATCATAATGTCCCTATGATTTACATGGTTTCACTTTTCTTATGATGAAATGATATCCATTTGTTTTATATGTATTCTATTATGATGGGATGATGTTTATGAAACCCATTTTATTCTTTGGGTTATGATGAATGATTTATGTTTATGTTGTGGAACAAGTAAGAATGATTTCATTTTTAGATGTGTGGGATCTATATCTCCCTCTAATGCATTGGGTAATGATTTATATCTCATGAGATAGACATGGCTGGAATGGTAAGTTAATCTGGTTCAGTGATACAGGACTGGAACGAGGAGTGAACTCGATTCAGTAAGGGACTTTGTCCACTAAGATGGTCTTAAAAACAATGCCTTGGCTACTACGGAAATCATAACATGTTCTTAATGGTTTTCCACAATTACATGTTTTATTCCAATGCTATTTTATCATGATTAATGGTTAGTTATGATCTATGCCTTACATACTTCCATGTTTTATGTCATTTCTCATGATTTTGATGTTTAAACATTATGTTCATGTTTTTATGTTAAAATGTGTATGATTGGTTTTATTGTCTCTATGATTACCCCTACTAAGCATTTGAGCTCACCCTTTATATGTTTCTTTTCCCAAGGATTTAAAGAAATGTTTTATGTAAGAAAACAAAAGGGGATGATATTTATGGGAGATATCGAAGATCATTCGCCACAATTAGAAGATTATGTTCTAAGTTTCCAATGACACTAAACTATTCTAGTCCTTGTGTGTATATTTTTGTTATATATTAAGTATTCCGCATAAGTAATTTTATGTCTAAGTACATGATGCTTTGGGTCTCTACAATTGGTATCAGAGGAAAGGTTTAGTTAACCTTTGGAAACTAGGATGCGAAAACATTAGTGAGATCCCTAGAGATATATATAAGGTATGTCTTGGGATGACCCTAAGGTTAAGTATAAGTATAGGTTATAGTCCTAGAATTATGGTAACAATGATATAATTAAACCTAATATGTTAGAGATTGAAAGTACTCCCCCCTTGGTTATGTTGTTTATCTAGTATGAGTTTCTTCCTCCCATACTATTCTTTTTGGGTTTTATGAAATGTCACGAAATAGGAGGATTCATGTTAATGGAGAATATGATGGACAATGGAAGGATATTTTTCATGAAAAAACAAATTAAATGGGATTTGGATGTCCAAACATCATTATTATCCCTAATCAACAATTTCATAATATGATCAATAATCTCAACTTTGGTAAGTTTCCTGACTCATTTAATAAGAGAAAGATGGATTTTCATGACGATCATATAGGAAAGAAAGTTCAATTTTCCTCATGTAAATCATGTGGGAGGAGGCATTTGGGTGATGTTTCAAAGGAACTGGAAGATTCTTTGGGTGTGAAAAAGAAGGACACAAAGCCAGTAATTACAAAGGAAAAGGTTCAGTTAACACCATGGATAAGGATAATGGTATTTCTAAGACATCAACAACAGTTAATTGTTTTAAATGTGTAATGTACCGGCATTATGAAAACCAATGCCCTAAGGGAATGTCTCATGAAGAGGATCTTCATGGTCGTATGGGTAATATTTATATTGATGATGATGAAGAGACTATAAATGATATGTCGGATGAATGAATTGTTCAAGCTTGGTCAATGGTTTAGTAAGGGACTTGAATGGTTTCGGTTTATCAAGAGTTATGTTGTATAGTTAATGGTACTATGGAATAAAGACACATCTATGGATTGTAACAATATTGTTTTTCCTAATGTATTTGAAAGTATATGTTGAATGGTACTGGTAACCATGAATGGTTATTCAGTTATTTTGGAAAGTAGATGATATGTGTATAATGAATGGATGAGGAGATAATGAGATTTTTGATAGAATTATTGAGCTCATGATTGATATAAGGACAATGTGATATATTGGTTTGATTATATATAAATTTTGGGATTTTGGTATATGGAAAGAGTAAACTTCTGACAGACATCTTATTTTCACTAAGGTTATATGGTAATTCATGTTTTAAGAGAATACATAATTAAGGTATTAACATGTCTGGAAGGTGACCAAGAAGATATATTTTATGATATATGGGGGATAAATGATGGTATTCACATGCTTTGTTGATGAAATTTATAGTAATCATTTTCTTTATACTATAAGATTGGACAAAATGATTTTTGATAATCCTAAAGGTTGGAATGGATTAAGATGGATATCATATAGAATTGTTTGAGGCTATAACTTTTTTCAGTATTATTTCTAGAATGTTATAATAGTGTAGTTTTAGAAAAAAGGATAACACATAGGATGGGTGACAACCCATCACGTCGGACAAAGATTCCAGAATCGAACCCACAATCGAAGTGCGACATGCCTTTATCGCCTACCAATGGCCTACAGGAAGTCCCCGGTTAATAGAAACTGGATTTATTTTATTAAGCAGTATGATAGATGAAGTATAAGTCCATTTTTTGAACCATATACGATTAATCTTACCATAGATAGACTTATTTATATAACTTTTTCTAACCTTATGTTTGAGAAAGATGGAATGACCTATCATTCTATCGCATGATCTGCTAACACTTCACGAAAGTCAAATTCAACATCATTTCTTTAAGAGATGATGTGGAAATTGTTCAAGGCACAAAAAAACACTAAGATTGTAACAAAATTGAGTAATTATTTCTTTTAATTCAAAAATTTCAACTTCAGGGAAATGGTATTGAAAACCAAAAAAATTTTCCTAGTGCACTTATTTCTGATGAATCAGATGGTACCTTAGATCATCATAAATTTATGGATTTGTGATTGTTGGGTTCTTTTAAGCCATGTTCTCTACAACTCTCCATCAAAACATGATGGATAGATTTCTCTTCCATATCCATATTTTCATCTATGTTCTCCTATGTGGAAACCCAGTGATGAGTTAATTTTGGTAAGCGTTTTGATTTATACTTTACTTTTTAAAATTATGTTTTAGTATTCCTTTTTACGATGTGTATTTCTATGAATGAAACTTTCAACTAGTAAACCATTTATAACCCCAAAGAATTTCGAGGGAAAAATTAATTTTAAGAGGGGTAGAATGTAACAACCCAAGATTTTTTTGAGAATTATTCTTTTTAATTTCATTGATGTATTGTGTTGTAAGCTTCACCAAAATTAGCTTATTCTATACGCAACACCGTATTAGCTTGCAGCATATGCAACACTATTCTTGGTTTGTTTTACACACAATTTCAAGTTCGTTTTGTAGAAATTATTCTACGCAACATTAAGTATAGATTTTGTTGAATGTATAAATGAAATAATTTTTAATTATGTTATACGCGACATCAAAAGGAGCATTCACTACACGCAGCCTTGACATGGATAGCATTACACGCAATCACGACCTTCCATGAAAGTGTGTTTAGTATGAAATACCGGGTTTCACCAAACAACGATATATTGTTACAATATTATTATCAACTAGTCGTTATAAATATTATTAACTAAGTTTTCAATTTTATAATATTATTATTCATCTTACACATTTTCTAGTACATCATGTGATAACAAAATATATTTTTCGAGTAAAATTATAATTTTTCAAAAAATGTAGTTTTGTCGCCTTTTGATTGTGCACCCACTTTAAATATTGTTTTTGACATGTTTATTAGTTCAATTTGACAAAATAAAATTCTTATTTGAAATAAGGATATAAAAATTAACATTGGATAAATTTTTCATATTATTCTGATAACCATCATAATTTAATGAATAGTGAAAACACTCAATAATTTAATTAAAAACAACTTTTATCATCATAATAATTTATGTGTTTAAATTATAATATTAAATGGTTTTAAAGTATTAATAAAATATAATTTTACCATTGAATATAATGTATGTAATTAGCATTGATTTTACATTGAATTCATATATAAAATAATTTCAATCTTTGCAATGTTTTACCATTTAAAACTCATTTGCATAACAACGAGATTAATATTAAATTAATTTCTGAAACATATGTCACTTCAATTTGTAAAAATGGATTTCATATTTTTAATTAGTAGGTCCAAATTATGTTAATAAGATACTTTTTGTTTTTAGTCATTAGGAATATTAATTACGGTAAATTTTATATACCATAGTTAATTGTAAAATCGAGGTAATTACGAGTAAATATAATATTATAAAATTACCCTAACACCTTTCCTAATATAATTGGATTATTATATTTCACCCTAAATAATACTTGGGTCAAAATAGAATCTAATGTAACCCAGTTTTATTTGATTAAAACCTTCTATTTAGTTTATTTAAGGGAAAGTGAAATGTCTCACTCAATCTTTAATAATTAGATTATTTTTAATATATAGTTATACAGAATATAAATTCAATTATAAATACTCATTTGAAATAAAAAATGTTTTTCTTTATCATGTTAATTTATTTTTAATTTTTAATTATATTTTATTACCTTAAAATTTTATATATTAATGATGTAGAAATTATTTATCTAGTGAAAAATCAATAACATTGTTATTATTAAAATAATAATACATATCAAAAGGACCAAAAACATGACCAACATTATTGGTCGAGTATATCTATTCTATAATCATCCAAGGGTCGATATTTGGACCATTTTGTGCCTTATAAAACCGATTAGGACATTTACATTATTTAAATTTAAATAATGTCAAAGATGTCACCTTCATAATTTAATAAATATAACAATTTAAATGTTATGATTTTAAGATGATAAATTAGAGTAAAAATATTATAATTAAATTTATTATATTTATCTTCAACATAGGATTTTATTTTTAATTTTTTTGAAAATAATAAGTATATTAAATGATTATACAATAATGATGTAGTAATTGTTTTTTTAAATGAAATATCAAATAAATGGTTTTATAAAATTTAAAATAAACATTATATGAAAAAATAAAGGTTCTCCACAAATTTTATAGATGAATATGACAACTTAGGAATCTATTAAACATTTGTTTCTAATATATCCTATGTGTGGATTTTATTTAAATTCAAATAAATGAATAGAATCAAAATTAACAATATTGTTATTTTATAAAAATAACATATTATTAAATTGTTTAAAAATCACATAAATATTAAAAAATTATAAATTAAAATATATATTTTTTGAAATTTCATACAATATCCAATTATGGAAAATTCACAACACATACGTAATTATTTATAATAATTAAAAATTTAGAATATCATTTCCACAAATAAGATTAAATAAATTATATAAGGATAAATCAATTAAATAAGGTTTAAAATAATATACCAAGATATATAAATTTTATTTTTTGATGATAGTGAAACCTAATATTACATAATTTCTGAATTTGAGTCACTTTGGAAGTTTTTAAGGGGGGTTTGAGTTTATTATAAATAAATATTTTTGAGGGTTCCAAAAGTGCCCCTCTCTTACCTTATAAAAGGGCACCTCCTCCCTTTCCTCATCACAAAACTTTGAACATTAAAACTCTACCAACCCCTGACCATTTAATTTATACACATCCATAGGATCATTCTGGAGGTTCTGGTCATCTTAATAGACCAACTCTAGTCCCTTGAGATGAATCTCAAAAGAGGTTCGTCGAAGAAGAGGTAATCTCTTCTACCAATTCTATCAAGTTTCATTCTTATTCAACTTATTATTTTTAGTTGTTTCATTATAAAGTAATATCATCAGTATTTATAATATACTTATATTTTAATATAAATATTAAACAACTCCATTTCACCTTCTATCCATCCTACGGAAAACGAAATCACTACGAGTGCGTACGTACGGAATACCATCTCCACGCTGTGGTGTAATCTGTTTTTCCACCACCAACTTAATTCGATGGTTATAATGGTGTAAATAATAAATATATATGGATATCATAATATCATACTTATTCTGAGATATTATATCAGCCACTCCAATTCCATTTAATAATTATGGGAATGATATCATCACTCGTGTGTATTTACGGATTACCGTCTCCACGACGCGATGAGATTAAATATCTATGTTAACCATTCACGAATGATTATAAAGTATATATAATGAATAATAGTGGTATATATAACATAATATTTCTACTGTATTAAGGTGTATGTTATTTACTTATATCTATTCTTGTTAGTAAGCAAACGAAAACAACGTTCATGCGTATGTACGGCCTACCGTCTCTATGAACGGTGTGTTTCATTTCATTTATGAATCTATTATATATATATACTAAATATATATGATATATAAATCATGTTTTACTTTCTGGTTGTTATAAAATCATGATATAAGTAATAATAATATCAAGAACAACAAGTCCAATCATGGAAGATAAATGAAACGATTTTACCCAAAACGCAACTTTAACATGAATTTACAAAAGAACGAGTAATATAGAGTCAAAATTGAACCATATATAATATCATAACAATGCATATGATTCTGTAATAAGTCAATGACATTATTTAAATATTTATACAGTAGGTTCAGATACATTCGAAGCATATCAGACAAAAGGTAAGGGACTAATTTTCCAATCTCGTTTTTATCAGATATTGTTTATTCATAAGTATTTACTGGGGTTATATTTATCATCCATGTCCCTATGTTCTAAAAATTATATCATTAGTTTTTAAATTCTTTTTTACCCATATTTTACTTTTACTACATGGTATTTAAGGAATCATTATTTTGTTTACCAAACGGGGTACTTTTTGACTTTTCTGTTAAATGTATGCGGAGAATGTTTTTTTAACTTATACGGCATGAACAGATTATTATGGTTTTATAAAACCTTATTTTCATGAATATTACTCTACAAGATTTCATGAATATCTTCAACAAATTATTTTTCTTTTAAAATTTCTTGGAATTTTGTCAAAAATAACAAGGTTTTGAAGAAGAAAGGACATTTTCCACAATAAATCATGTCAAGGGTTTTATCAAAACCATTTTCCATCTAAGATGAGATTATTTCATATGTGAATATTTCAAGTATAATTTCTCTATTATTTACATTGTTTCACTTTTCTTATGATTAAATGATATCTATTTGTTTTATATGTATTAATTTATGATGGGATGTTGTTTATGAAACCCTTTTTATTATTTGGGTTGTGATGAATGATTTATGTTTATGTTGTGGCACAAGTAAGAGTGATTTGATTATGAGATGGGTGGGATGTATATCTCCCTCCAATGCATTGGGTAAAGATATATATCTCATGACATAGACATGGATGGGATGGTAAGTTAATCCAGTTTAGTGATACAGGACTAGAATGAGGAGTGAACTATATTCAGAAAGGGAAATTTTCCACTAAGATGGTATTGGAAAAAATGCCTTGGATATTATGGAAATCATAACATCTGATTAATGGTTTTCCACAATTACATTTATATTACCATGCTATTTTTTCATGATTAATGATTCTTTATGATCTATGCCTTACATACTATCATGTTTTATGTCATTTCTCAAGATTTTGATGATTAAAAATTATGTTCATGTTTTTAATTTAAAATGTATATGATCTGTTTTATTTTATCCAGGCTTACCCTTACTGAGCATTTGAGCTCATCCTTTATATGTTATATTTTACCCAGTATTTAAAGAAATATTTTAGGTAAGAAAACAAAAGGGGATGATCTTTATGACAGCTGTTGAAGATCATTTACCACTATTAGAAGATTATGTTCCATGTTTCCAAAGACACTAAACTATTATTGTCCTTGTGTGACTATTTTTTGTTATGTACTAAGTATTCCCAATAAGTAATTTAATGTCCATGTACGTCAAGATTTGGGTCTCTACAGTTGGTATCAGAGGAAACGTTTAGTTAAACATTGGAAACTAGGATGCAAAAACATTAGTGAGATCCCAAGAGATATTTCTAAGTAATGTCTAGGGATGTCCCTAAGGTTAAGTATAAGTATTAGTTATAGTCCAAGAATTACAGTAACAATCATATAATTAGACCTAAGATGTTAGAGATTGAATGTACTCCCCCCTTGATTATGTTGTTTTTCTTATATGAGTTTTTCCTCTCATACTAATCTTTTTGGGTTTCATGAAATGGCATGAAACAGGAGGATTCATGTTAATGGAGAATATGATGGACAATGGAAGGATAATTTTAATGATAAACCAAATGAAATGGTATTTGGATGTACAAACATCATTATTATGCATAATCCGCAATCTCATAATATGATCAATAATCTCAACATTAGTAAGTTTCCTGACTTAGCTAATAAGAGAATGATAGAGTTTCATGATGACCATAGAGGAATGAAAGTCCAATTTTTCTCATGTAAATCATGTGGTAGAGGCATATATGAGATTGTTCCAAAGGAACTGGAAGATACTTTGGGTGTGGAAAAGAAGGACACAAAGCCAGTAATTTCAATGGAAAAGGTTCAGTTAACACCGTGGAAAAAGATAACAGTATTACTAAGACATCAACAACAGTTAAATGTTTTAAATGTGGAATGAACGTTCATTATGCAAACCAATACCTTATAGTAATGTCTCATGAAGAGAATCATCATGGTCCTATGGGTAGTATTTATATTGATGATGATGAAGAGACTACAAATGATTTGTGAGATGAAAGAATTGTTCAATCTTGGTCAATGGTTTAAGAAGGTAGTGGAATGATTTATATTTATCAAGTGTTATGTTGAATAGGTAATGGTACAATGGAATAAAGACACATCTACAAATCGTTACACTATAGTTTTTCCGGAATTATTTGTACGTATATGTTTAATGGTAACAGTAACCATGAAAGGTTATTTAGATATTTTTAGAAAGTATATGATATGCATATAATGAAGGTATTAGGAGATAATGAGATGTTTGAAAGTATTATTGAGCTCATGACTGATATAAGGACAATGTGATATATTGGTTTGGGTATATATAAATTTTGTGAGTTTGGTATGTGGAAAGAGTTAAATTTTGGCAGAATTCATGTTTTCAATAAGGTTCTATGGTAATTCATGTTTCAATAGAATACATAATTATGGTAGTAACATGTCTGGAATGTGACCAACAAGATATATTTTATGATATATTGGGGATAAATGATGGTATTCACATTCATTGTTGATGAAATTTCTAGTAATTTTTTTTATACTATAAGATTGGACAAAAGTATTTTCGATAAGCCTAATAGTTGGAATGGTTTAAGTTGGATATCAGATAGAATTGTTTGAGGCTATAACTTTTTTCGATACTATTTCTAGAATGTTATAATAATGTAGTTTCATAAAAAGCACAACCCATAGGACGGGTGACAACCCATCACGTCGAAAAAGGTTCTGAGAATCGAACCCACAACCGAATTGCAACATGCCTTTATCTCCTACCAATGGCCTACAGGAAGTCCATGGTTAATAAAAACTAGTTTTATTTCATTAAGCGGTATGATAAATGAAGTATAAGTCCATTTTAAGAACTATATATGATTAATCTCACCATAGATGGACTTATGTATATATGTTTTTCTAACCTTATGTCTGCGAAATATGGAATGACCTATCATTTTATCACATGATCTGTTAACACTTCACGTAAGACAATTCAACATCATTTCTTTACGAGTTGAAGTGGAAATTGTTCAAGGCACAAACAACAGTGAGATTGTAACAAAATCAAGAAATTATTTCTTCTAATACAAAATTTTCAACATTAGGGAAATGATATTGAAAACAAAAAATATTTTCTTAGTGCTTTTATTTATGATGAATCAGATGGTACCTTAGATCATCACAAATTTATGGCTTTGTGATTTTTGGCTTTTCCATAGCCATGTTCTCTACCACTATCCATCAGAACATGATGGTTAGATTTTTCTTCCATATCAATATTTTCACCAATGTTCTCATATGTGGAAACCCAGTGATGAGTTTAAATGGGTAAACATTATGTTTCATACTTCACTTTTAAAAATTTATTTTTAGAATTCCTTTTTACGATGTGGGTTTCTATGAATGAAACTTTTATGTAGTAAACCATTTATAACCCCGACGAATTTCGAGGGAGAAATTCATTTTATGGGGGATAGAATGTAACAACCCGAAATTTTATAAGAATTATCTTTTTAATTTCATTTATGTCTTGTGTTGTACACTACACTGAAGTTAGTTTGTTCTATATGCAACACCGTATTAGCTTGGAGTATATGCAATACTATTCTTGGCTCGTGTTACACATAATTTCAAGTTCATTTTGTATGAATTATTCTACGCAACATTATGTATAGATTTTGTTTAATATATAAATGAAATATGTTTTTAATATGTTATACGCAACAACCAATGGATCTTTCACTACACGCAACCTTGACTTGGCTTGCATTACACGCAATCATGACCTTCCTTGATAGCGTCCGTAGTATGCAGTACCAGATTTCACTAAACAATGATATATTGTTATAATATTATTATGAACAAGCCATTATAAATAGTATTAAATAAATTTTTAATGTTATAACATTATTATTCATCTTACACATTTTCTAGGAAATCGTGTGATAACAAAATATATTTTTAGTGTAAAATAATTGTTTTTAAAAAAATGCAGTTTTGCCACCTTTTGATTTCACAACCACTTTAAATATAGTTTTTGACATGTTTATAAGTTAAAAATGACAAAATAAAATTTTTCTTTAGAGTGAAGATATAAAAAATTACATTTGATAAATTTTTCATATTATTCTGATAACATTCATATTTTAATGAATAGTAAAACCCACACTATATTTTAATTAAAAACAAATTTTTTCATCGTAAAAATTTATATGGTTAAATTATAATATTAAATGGTTATAATTTAGTAATAGAATATATTTTTACAATTTAATATAATGAATTTAATTTTAATTTACTTTAAATTGAATTCATAGGTAAAATCATTTCAATCTGTTACAATGTTTTAACTTTTAAAACTCATTTTTTAACAATGGGATTAATTTTAAATTAATTTATGCAACTTCTTTGACTTGAATTTAGAAAAAAGGATTCCATATTTGGAATCATTATGACCAAATTATTTTGATAAGATACTTTTTATTTTTAGTCATTATTAATAGTAACTACGGTAAATTTTATTTACCATAGTTAAAGGTAAATTGAGGTAATTACGGGTAAATATAATATTATAAAATTACCCTAACACTTGTTCTAATATAATTGGATGTTTATATATTACCATAAATTATACTTGGGTCTAAATGGAACCTAATAGAAACCACTTGTATTTGATTAAGAGCTTTTATTTAGTTTATTTAGAGGAAAGTGAAATGTTTCACTCAAACTATAATAATTAGATTATTTTAAATATATAGTTATACAGAATATAAATTCGATTATGAATACACATTTGAAATTTAAATTTTTTTCCTTTATCATTTTAATTTATTTGTTATTTTTAATAATTATTTTATTATTTTAAAATCCTATACATTAATGATGTAGAAATTATTTATTATCTGAAAAATCAATAATATAGTTTTTATTAATATAATAATACATAACAAAATGACCAAAAACATGACCATACATTATTTGTCGAGTATAGCTATTCCCTAATCATCCAAGGGTCGATATTTGGACCATTTTGTGCCTTATATAACCGATTAATACATTTACAATATTTTATTTTAAATGATGTCAAAGTTATCACCTTCATAATTTAATAAATATAATAATTTAAATGTTTTGATTTTAATATAATAAATTCGAGTGAAAATATTATTATGAAAGGTATTATATATATATTTATCATAGGATATTATTTTTAATTTTTATACAAGTAATAAGTATATTAAATTTTGATAAAATAATGATGTAGTAATTGTTTTATTAAGAGAAATATCAAATAAATGGTTTTATAAATATTAAAATAAACATTATATGAACTAATTAATGTTATAAAAAAATTTATAGTGGAATATGACATGTCAGGAATCTATTAAATATTTTGGTTCGAATATATCCACTGTGTGGATTTTGCATAAATTTAAATAAATGATTAGAATCAAAATTAACACTATTGTTATTTTATAAAAATAACAAATTATTAAATTGATTAAAAATAACATATATATTTAAAAATTATAAAATGAAATTTATATTGTCTAAAATTACATACATTAGCCAATTATGGATAATTCATAACACATAAGTAATTATTTATAACAATTTAAATTTTAGAATATTGTTACCACAGATAGGATTAAATAAATTAAATAAGGATAAATCAATTTGATGAGGTTTTAATTAATTTACCAACATGTATAAATTTGATTGGTTGATGAGATTACAACCCTATACTACCTCATTTTCTAATTTTAGTTACTTTGGATGTTTTTAAGGGGGGTTTGAGTTTATTATAAATAAATATTTTTGAGGGTTCCAAAAGTGCCCCTCTCCTCTCGTATAAAAGGGATCCTCCGCCCTCTCTTCTTCACATCACCTTGAGCCTTCACACTTGGACATCCCCTGACCATTTCGTTTCTCCACATCCCTAGAAAAATAATGGAGGATTTTTTCTTCTCAAGGGACCAACTCCAGTCCCTTAAGAGGAAGCTTAAAAGAGGTGCGTCGAAGAAGAGGTAATCTCTTCTACCGATTCTTTCAAGTTTCCTTATTATTCAACTTATTATTCTTTAGTAAGTTCATTATAAATTAATATAATAAATATCACTAATATACTGAAATGTTAATATAAATATGAAAAAACTCCATTTCACCATCTATCCATCCTATGGAAAAAGAAATCACCACGCGTGCGTACGTACGGAATACCGTCTCAACGCCGTAGTGTAACCTGTTTTTCCACCACCACCTTACTTGGATTGGTATAATTGTGTAAAGGACAACTATATATGGATATTATAGCATCATAATTATTCTGAGATATTATATCATCCACTCCAATTATATTCAATATCTATGGGAATTATATCATCACTCGTGCGTACGTACGGATTACCGTCTCCACGATGCGATGAGATTAAATTTCCATGTTCACCATTCATGATTGATTATAAAGTATATATATTGAATAATAATGGAATATATAACATAATATTGCTATTGGATTTATGTATATGTAATTTACTTACATCCATTCAAGCCAATAATGAAAGGAAAACAACGTTCATGCGTACGTACGGCCTACCGTCTCCATTAACGGTGTGTTTCATTTAATTTATCAATCTATTATATATATATATATATAATGAATATATATGATATATAAATCATGTTTTAATTTATGGAAGTTAGTAAATCATGATATAAGTAATAATAATGTCAAGAACAACAAGTCCAAACACAGACGATAAATGAAACGATTTTACACAAAACGTTACTTTAACAAGAATTTACAAAGGAACGGGTAATATAAAGTCATAAGTGAACCATATATGATATAATAATAATGAATATGATTCTGTAATAAGTCAATGGAATTATTTAAAACATTATACAAGAGGATCAGATACATAATAAGAATATCAGACAAAAGATATGGGGTATCTTTTCCAATCTCGTTTTTATCCGAGATTGTTTATTCATAAGTATTTACTGGGGTTATATTTATCATCCATGTCCCTGTTTTCTAAAAATGGTATAATTAATGTTTAAAGTCCTTTTTACCCATTTTTTACTTTTACTACATGGTATGTAAGGAATTTTTTTTTATTACCAAATGTAGTAATTTATGAATTTTTTGTAAAAAGTACCAGGAGAATGTTTTTTTAACATATACAACATGAATAGATTATTACAGTTTTATAACACCTTATTTTCATGAATATTACTCTACAATATTTAATTATTATTTTCAATAAAATATTTTTCTTCTAAAATTTCATGTCATTTTGTGAAAATAACATGATTTTGAAGAAGAAAGGATATTTTCTCAAGAATTCATTTCAAGTGTTTTATCAAAACCATTTCCCATCTAAGATGACATTATTTCATATTTGTATGTTTCAAGTATAATGTATCTATGAATTGCAAGGATTCACTTTTCATATGATGAAATGATAACCATTTGTTTAATATATATTATGTTATGATGGGTTGATGTTTATGAAACCCATTTTACTCACCGGGTTATGATGAATGATTTATGTTTATGTTGTGGAACATGTAAGAGTGATTTCATTATGAGATGGGTGGGATCTATATCTCCATCCAATGAATTGGGAAAATATTTATATCACATGTGATAGACATGGATGGAACATTATGTCAACCCAGTTTAATGATACAAGACTGGAACAAGGAGTGAACTCGATTCAGTATCGGACATTTTCCACTAAGATGGTCTTAGAAACAATGCCTTGGATACTATGGGAATTATAACACGTGCTTAATGGTTTTACATGATTACATGTTTTATTCCCATGCTACTTTATCACGATTACTTTTTCTTTATGATCTATGCCTTATGTACTTCCATGATTTATGTCATTTCTCACGATTTTGATGTTTAAACATTATGTTCAGGTTTTTAAGTAAAAATGTATATGATTTGTTTTATTTTCTCCAGGCTTACCATTACTAAGAATTTGAGCTCACCCTTTATATGTTTTCTTTTCCTTATGATTTAAAGAATGATTTTAGGTAAGAAAACAGAAGTGGAAGATCTTTATGGGAGATGTTGAAGATCATTCACCACGATTAGAAAATTTTGTTATAAGTTTCAAAAAACACTAAACTATTATGGTCCTTGTGTGTCTATTTTTGTTATGTATTAAGTATTCCAAAAAAGTAATATAATGTGCATGTACATCAACCTTTGGGTATCTATAGTTGGTATCGGAGAAAGGTTTAGTTAACCTTTTGAAACTAAGATGCGAAAACATTAGTGAGATTCTACGGTATGTATCGGGATGTCCCTAAGGATAAGTATAAGAATAGGTTATAGTCCTAGAATAATTGTAAAAATCATTGAATTAAAACTGTGATGTTAGAGATTGAAATTACCCCCCTGATTATGTTGTTTTTCTAGTATGAGTTTTTCCTCTCATACTATTCTTTTTGGGTTTTAAAAAATTGTAGGAAAGAGGGGGATTCATGTTAATGGAAAATATGATGGACAATGAAAGGATATTTTTTATAAGAAACCAAATGAAACGGGATTGGTATGTCCAAACATCATTATTATGCCTAATCAGCAATCTCATAATATGATCAATAATCTCAACTTTGGTATGTTTCCTGAATCAGCTAATAAGAGAAAGATGTAGTTTCATGATGACCATAGAGGAAAGAAAGGTCAATTTTCCTCCTGTAAATCATGTTGTATGAGGCATCTGGGAGAATGTTTCAAAGGAACTAGAAGATGCTTTGCGTGTGGAAAAGAAGGACACAAAGCCAGTAATTGCAAAGGAAAAGGTTCAGTTAACACCATGGACAAGGATAATGGTATTGCTAAGACATCAACAATGGTTAAATGTTTTAAATGTTGAATGTAAGGGCATTATGAAAAACCATTCCCTAAGGGATTTTCTCATAAAGATAATCATCATAGTCGCATGGTTAGTATTTATATTGATGATGATGAAGAGACTACAAATGATATGTGAGATGAAATAATTGTTCAAGCTTTGACAATGGTTTAAGAAGATAGTGGAATGATTTATTTGTATCAATAGTTATGTTGTATAGGTAATGGTACAATGTAATAAAGACACATCTTGGGATTTTTACACTATTTTTTTTCCTATAGTATTTGTATGTATATGTTGAATGGTACCGCTAACCATGAAAGGTTATTCAGATATTTTTGGAAAGTAGTTGATATGCGTATAATGAAGGGATGAAGAGATAATGAGATGTTTGATAGTATTTTTGAGCTCGTGACTGATATAAGGACAATGTGATATATTTTATTGAGCATATATAAATTTTGTGATTATGGTATGTGGAAAGAGTTTAATTTTAACAGAATTCATGTATTCACTATGGTTTTATGGTAATTCATGTTTCAAGAGAATACATAATTATGGTATTCACATGTTTGGAATGTGACCAACAAGATATATTTTATGATATATGGGGGATAAATGATGGTATTCACATGCTTGGTTGATGAAATTTCTAGTAATCATTTTCTTTATACTATAAGATTGGACAAACGTATTTTCAATAAGCCTAAAGGTTGGAATGGATTAAGATGGATATTAGAGAGAACTGTTTAAGGATATTACTTTTTTCGATGCAATTTATAGAATGTTATAATAGTGTAGTTTTAGAAGAAGGAAAAACCATAGGACGGGCGATAACCCATCACTTCAGAAAAGGTAGAGAGAATTGAACCCACAACCTAAGTGAAACATGCCTTTATTTCCTACCAATGGCCTACATGAAGTACCTAGTTAATAGAAACAAGTTTTATTTTATTAAGCGGTATGATGGATGAAGTATAAGTCCATTTTAGGAAACATATACAATTAATCTCACCATAGATGGACTTATTTATATAACTTTTTCTAAACTTTTGTTTGAGAAAGATGGAATTAACTATCATTCTATCTCTTGATCTGCTAACACTTCACGGAAGACAAATTGAACATCATTTCTTTATGAGACGAAGTGAAAATTGCTCAAGGCACAAATAATAGTGAGATTGTATCAAATTAAAGTAAATATTTATTCTAATTAAAAATATTCAACTTTAGGGAAATGGTATTGAAAACCAAAAATATTGTCCTAGTGATCTTATTATTGATGAATCAGACGGTACCTTAGATATTAAAAAATTTATGGCTTTGTGATTGTTGGATTTATCATAGCCATGTTCTCTACCACTCTCCATCTGAATTGATGATTAGATTTCTCTTCCATATACATATTTTCACTTATGTTCTCCTATGTGGAAACACAGTGATGAGTTAATTATGGTAAAATTTATGTTTCATACTTCACTTTTTAAAATTAAGTTGTAGTATTCCTTTTTATGATGTGGGTTTCTATGAAAGAAACATTCAAATAGTAAACCATTTATAACCCCGACAAATTTCGAGGGTGAAATTCATTTTAAGGGGGTAGAATGTAATAACAAGATATTTTAAGAGAATTATTCTTTTTATTTTCGTTGATTTCTTCTTTTGTATGCTACACCAAAATTATAATGTTCTATATGCAACACCTTATTAGCTTACAGTATATGCAACACTATTCTTCGCTAATGTTACAGACAATTTCGTTTTCTTTTTTTAGAAATTATTCTACAAAACATCATGTATAGATTTTTTAATGTATAAATGAAATAAGTTTTGATTATGTTATATGCAACAACAAAGGGATCTTGCACTACACGCAACCTTGACTTGTCTTTCATTACCCGCAACCATGACTTTCCTTGATAACGTGTGTAGAATTCAATACCAGGTTTCACTAACCAATGATATATTGTTATAATATTTTTATGAACGTGCCGTTATAAATATTATTAACTAAATTTTAAATTTTATAACATTATTATTCATCTTACACATTTTCTAGAAAATCGGGTGATAACAAAATATATTTTTCAAGTAAAATAAGAATTTTTCTAAAAATGGGATTTTCACCCTTTTGATTGCGCACCCAATTTAAATCTAGTTTATGACATGTTTATAATTTAAATTTGAAAATGAAAATTCTTCTTTGGAATCTAGAAATAAAAATTTACATCGGATAAATTTTTCATATTATTCTGATAACTTTCATATTTTAAGGAATAGTAAAAACACGAAATATTTTAATTAAAAACAACTTTTTTCATCGTAATAATTAATATAGTTAAATTATAATATTGATTGGTTTTAAAGTATTAATATAATATATTTTTACCAATTAATATAATGTATGTTTTTATCATTTATTTTACATTGAATTCATAGGTAAAATCTTTTCAATCTTTTGCAATGTTTTAACTTTTAAAACTCATTTTCGTAACAATGGGATTAATTTTAAATTAATTTCTGCAACATCTGTGACTAGAATTTTTGAAAAATGGATTACATATTTTGAATCAATAGGTCCAAATTATGTTAATAAGCTACTTTTTATTTTTAGTCATTATTAATAGTAACTATGAAAAATTTTATTTACCATAGTTAGAGGTAAATCGAGGTAATTAAAGGTAAATATAATATTTTAAAATTACCTAAAACTTGTCCTAATATAATTGGATGTTTATATTTTAAATTAAATCATACTTGGGTAGAATTGGAATCTAATGGAACCGACTAGTATTTTATTAATACCTTTTATATAGTTTATTTAAAGGAAAGTGAAATGTCACACTCAAACTTTAATAATTAGATTATTTTTAACATAAATTTATACAGAATATACATTCTATTATAAATACTCATTTGAAAGCTAAAATGTTTTTATTTATCATGGAAATTTATTTTTAATTTTTAATAAATATTTAATTACCTTAAAATATTATACATTAATGATGTAGAAATAATTTATTTAGTGAAAAAACACTAATATAGTTTTTGTTCAAATAATAATATATATAAAAAGGACCATAAAATCAACCAAACATTATTGGTCAAGTATAGATATTCCCTAATCATCCAAGGGTCTATATTTGGACCATTTTGTTCCTTATAAAACCGATTAGGACATTTAAAATATTTTATTTTAAATGATGACAGAGATGTCACCTTCATAATTTAATTAATATAATAATTTAAATGTTTTTATTTGAAGATGATAAATTCAATTAAAATTATTATTATTATTGGTATTATATTTCTATTCATCATAGTATTTTATTTTTAAATTTTATGAAAATAATAAGTATATTAAATGATTATACAATAATGATGTAGTAATTGTTTTATTAAGGGAAATATCAAATAAATGGTTTTATAAATATTAAAATAAAAATTATTTGAACTAATTAATGTGATACAAAAATTTTATAGATGAATATAACATGTTAAGAATCTATTAAATAGTTTGGTTAGAAAATATCATCTATGTCGATTTTATTTAAATTGAAATAAATGAATAGGATCAAAATTAACACTATTGTTGTTTTATAAAAATAACATATTATTAAATTGATTAAAAATCACATAAATATTTAAAAACTATAAATTTAAATTTATATGGTCTAAAATGTCATAAATTACCCAATTATGGATAATTAACAACACATAGGTAATAATGTACAACAATTTAAAATTTAGAATATTATTACCACAAATAAGATTAAATAAATTAAAAACGAATAAATCCAATTGATAAGGTTTAAAATAATTTGTCAACAAATATAAATTTGATTTTCCTTTGACATTAGATCACTATATTAACTCAGATCCAAATCTGAGTCACTTTGGATGTTTGTATGTGGGGTTTGAGTTTATCATAAATATATATTTTTGAGGTTTCCAAAAGTGCCCCTCTCCTCCCTTATAAAAGGGCACCTCCTCCATCTCCTCTTAACAACACATTGAACCTAAAATATTGGCCAACCCCTTCCCATTTCTTTTCTCCACTTCCCTAGAAACATTCTGGAGGTTCTTGTCTTCTCAATAGACCAACTTTAGTCCCTGACGAGGAAGCTTAAAAGAGATGCGTTGAAGAAGAGGTAATATCTTCTACAAATTCATTCAAGTTTCATTCTTCTTCAACTTCTTCTTATTTATTTACATAATTATAAAGTAATAGAATCAGTATCAATAATATAATGATATGTTATTATAATTATGAAACAACTCCACTTCACCATCTATCCATCCTACAGAAAATGAAATCACCGCGCATGCGTCTGTACGGAATACTATCTCTACGCAGTGGTGTAATCTATTTTTCCACCACGACCTTACTTGGATGGGTATAATAGTGTAAAGAATAACTATATATGGATATTATAAAATCATACTGATTTTGAGACATTATATCACCCACTCCAATTCCATTCAATAATTATGGGAGTGATATCATTGCTCGTGCGTATGTATGGATTACCATCTCCACGACGCGATGAGATTCAAGATCCATGTTAACCATTGAAGATTGATTATAAAGTATATATAATGAATAATAATGGTATATATAACATAATATTTATACTTAATTTATGTATATGTTATTTACTTACTTCCATTCAACTCAATAAGGAAAGGAAAACAACGTTCATCCGTTTGTAGGACGTACTGTCTCCATGAACGGTGTGTTTCATTTCATTTATTAATTATATATATATATATATACACTAAATATATATGATATATAAATCATTTTTTACATTCATGATGTTAGTAAATTATGATATAATTATTAATAATATCAAGATCAATAAGTCTAAACATAGACGATAAATGAAATGATTTTACCCAAAACGCAACCTTAACCTGAATTTACAAAAGAACGGGTAATATAATGACATAAGTTAACCATATATGATATCATAAAAATGAATATTAATCTATAATAAGTCAATGTTATTATTTAAGTCATTATATAGGAGGTTCAGATATATACGAATCATTTTGAACATAAGGTATGGGACAACTTTTCCAATCTCGTTTTTATCCAGGATTGTTCATTCGTAAGTATTTACAAGGGTTATATTTATAATCCATGTCCCTATTTTCTAAAAATGGTATCATTAATTTTTAAAGTCGTTTTTACCCATTTTTGACTTTTACTACATGGTATGTAAGGAATCTTTCTTTTGTTTACCAAACGTGGTACTTTTATAATTTTCCATTAAAAGTATGTAGATAATGTTTTTTAATTATACGACATGAACTAATTTTTATGGTTTTAAAATGCCTTATTTTCATGATGATTAGTCAAAAAGATTTCATGACTATTTTGAACCAAATATTTTTCTTCTAAAATTTCATTGCATTTTGTTAACAGAACATGATTTTGTAGAAGAAAGGATATTTTCCTAAAGAATTCATTTCAAGTGTTTTATCAAAACCATTTCCCATATAAGATGACATTATTTCATATGTGTATGTTTCAAGTATAATGTTTCTATGATTTACATGGTTTCAATTTTCTTATAATTAAATGATATCCATTTGTTTTATATATATTATGTTATGATGGGATGATGATTATGAAAACCATTTTTTTATTTGGGTTATAATGAATGATTTATTTTTATCTTGTTGAAAAAGTAAGAATGATTTCATTATTAGATTGGTGGGACCAATATCTCTCTCCAATGCATTGGGTAAAGATTTATATCTCATTATATAGACATGGCTGGAATGGTAAGTTAATCCGGTTCAGTGATACAGGACTGGAATGAGGAGTGAACTCGATTCAGCAAGGGACTTTTTCCACTAATATGGTCTTCGCAACAATGCCTTGGATACTATGGAAATATTTACATGTGGTCATTGGTTTTCCATAATTACATGTTTTATTCCCATGCTATTTTATCATGATGAAAGTTTTTTTATGATCTATTCCTTACGTACTGACATGTTTTATGTCATTGCTCAATATTTTTATGTTTAAACATTATGTTCATATATTTAAGTTAAAATATATATGATTTGTTTTATTTTCTCCAGGAATACCCTTACCGAGCATTGGAGCTCATCCTTTATATGTTTTCTTTTCCCCAGGATTTAAATAAAGGTTTTATGTAAGAAAACAAAATGGGAAGATCTTTATGGGAGATGTTGAAGATCTTTCACCATGATTAAAATATTATGTTTCATGTTTCCAAAGACACTGAACTATTATGGTCCTTGTGTGTCTGTTTTTGTTATGTATTATGTATTCCTCAAAAGTAATGTAATTTCCATGTACGTCAAGCTTTGGGTCTCTACAATTTAGGTGTGGGTATACATATTTAGGTTGGCCTCATTCTCAAAGGTGGTAAACCAGGTGCTCAAAGGTGATGGGCCATGACAGATAGGTCGTACTCAAGTCGGGATGTGTCTTCAATTGATATTGGTGAAGAATCTTTAAATAGTTTTCAGAGTGGTTGAGTTCTGTTCCAATTGGATAGTCAATCACATGACTTGATTACACCACAATTGAGTGATCTTTTGATGGGTTTCTTCTAGTGTGGGAATCCAATACATTTCTTGACATAGTGTGAGAATCCTCCAAAAGTGTATTGGGCATGTGGTTAGGTCAGTAACCTTAAAAGGATTTTTTCAGAATCATTGTTGAACAGTTCAAATTCAGGGAGTAGTGGAGACATATGGTTTTAAGATTGGATTGGGATAAGTACCAGGAGATGACATCTGAGTTTCAGTGACACAAAAATTTTGTGAAAGAGATAGGAGTACCTAGAAGCAGGGTTAGTGGCCAGTGTCTGGTGAAACACTATAAGGAGGATAAGGTTTCCGTAGATTATATTCATTGTAGGTTCATTCCATATAGCTTCTATGGTATGAATAAACTGGGGATTTGAAGATAGTCAGAGATATTTCATGGATGTGATCGATGTTATCTTTTTTTATTTGGAATGAACTTTTGAGGCATGTCCATATTGGATGCACAAGGTGAACAAACAGTATGTATAGACTAACCAAATGATAGTTTGTAGGTTGGAATCCAATATAATGTTGTGTATATATATTGGGTGTCTAGAACCTGTACATGTATTTGATCATTGACGGATGCATGTTTAATAAGGAGAGTAGGTATTTGGGCATTAAATTGATTAGTGTTACTTGAGGTATGATGGTATTTGTTAATCGTTAAGATGTATTACTTCATTGATGTAAGAGGTAGAAGGTTTTATTTTGAGCATCAAATGAGATGAAAGACCCAACTGCTTCCATGAATGAAATGGGCACGTGGAGGCCATCAATGCAGGGTGGGATTCTGATGGGTGTCGAGTATGACACCAGAGCATCTGATGAGGTACAAGAGTGATGATGAATATTGGGAGGAATTGAATGTTGGGATGGATGATGGATAGTTTTTATTATTTTAGCTTTGGTTTGGGATGTGACTACAGTATGTCACTCCTATGTTGGGGATTCCTTTGAGGTAGTTGACCAATTCCCTTGATATCTGGGTCATCTGGATTATTTTAAATTGAATGGGTACATTTTTCTATAGTCTCTCATTTTTTTATATATTTAGAACAATATATGTTTAGGTGGTGAGATTTTAATGTCTCATGTTTTTTAGGGGGTAAAAATCCTCTTTCATTTTTATTTTTGGGATTTGGTGTGTGTTCCAAATTATTTTTCAATCATAAATATCTATTTCTAATTTTTCTAGCAACCTAATATATTGTATTTGGATGGGTTTAAACGGTTGGAATGTGCCTCAGGTGTTTGGATGGGTTTTAGGTGTGTCTGAGGCCAGATGACATATTTAGGGGATGTAGGTAAAGGAGGATGGTTTAGATAAACCGTATCTCATAAAATAGATAAACATGAAAACCAATTTTAAACTTCCTCACTATATAGAAAATTGTGTCTGTTGGAGTGCACATCCATGCCTGAAACTCTACAAATTTTTTAGATGGAGTTCTTGTGGTTTTTTCATGGTTTTCCACACCTTGCACATGCCACACTTGTAGATCCACTTAGGTAGTTACTTTTAATTGTAGTATGCACAGTTTCGCTAATTGTGTGGTATAATCATGTAGGGATGTAGCTTTTAGCATAAGGTGGTGCACAGTTTCCATATATTATGGAAACTGTAAATCTAAATATTTGGCCTATTTAAATTTATGAGTTTACCATTTTACTCTCATATCTTATTTATTTGTTTCTTCTTCCAATTATACTTCTTGGTCTGACACACATTAGGGGGTTCCCTTTTACTCCCATTCTAGTGATTTCCCTCCCCCATTCATCTAATCACTATCTCATCTGTTGTAAGGTGTGTTGGAATTTTATCGGTATGACTCTCCTTACCCATGCTTCTCTTTTTCATTGTTCTCACATAGTGGAAAACTAAATCCATCTGAGTTATTTTACCCTAATTATCTAGAATTATATAGAAACATTGATTTCTTCCAAACCACTTCTATTTAGAGGCTAATATTAAATGTACATATGTCTATTACTCCATAGTAGGGGGTGTATTGAATTCTCCATGGTTTTATAGATGTTTTGGGGAAAAATTTTAGTGCTATATTATTTTGACTGAGTGTGACCCCAAAATTAAATTGGCGGTTTTTATATAATTATTTGGACCATATGGGATGCCATTATAAATTCTTAATCAGTAAAACAAGTGGTTTATGTCGGGTGAGAGGTGTTGGACCTATGATTATTTTGGGCATAGGTTTTGTTATATTAAATTGAGTTTTTAAATTTAATATTAGTTTCTAAATTAAATTGTATTGAATTTATTCATTTAAATTTATGTTTTTCATATATATAAATATATATATAATTTTATGATGAATTATTTTATGAGATCTTATCCTTGGGATTATGATGGGATTGACCTGAGCGATTGATGTGGCATTGACATAGGGTGTTAGGAGATGTAGTTTATATGGTTGGTTATGGAACACATATTTTGAGTGATGTTAATCACTCAATTGGGAGACTAGGTCATTCTATTAAGGTGAAAAGGACTTCATGTTGTGGCCTTGGAGAGTGATATTGGTTATTATGGCCATCATATTTTAGCGACATGGTCATAAGGGAACTAGGTTCCCATTGAATTTGTCTTAGGTACTAATTTTTTGATATTCACTCTCTAATGATGTCTAAAGCACAAATTGGAGTCATGTGCACACTGTTTGACTCATTTAGGTGTTTTTTGCCACTCTTGTGGGTAGGTGATGCTAATATTGTGTTATATGTAATTATTTATGGTGATTTTTGTAGAATATTATGGGGAAGGTGAGTAACCTTCAAATGATAGTTTAGAGGATATCGGTTGAGGGATGGGGCTCTCCATATTGTGGACATGTACTAGGACTACTTATGATATATGGAGATCACCATACATCAGGATGTTGTGCTTAGAGCTGATGGTGATTTTATTTTAGGACATATATCACTGCACCTCTAAGCGTTGGGCTTCAAGAGAGCATGTTCTTTCTAGAAAGGGTTTGAAGGACTAGGGTTATATTTTAATAGGAATTCTGTAGGGATATTAGTGTCTTGATTTGCAACACATGGAATCATATGGAATGAGTTTCTAGGTTACACTATTAGATATGGATCCTGTGGGTTCACTTGTGACTAATTGACATTAGGGTATCCCTTAGTCCATGGGCCGGCGATCCTCTTGTTTTTAGTTTTTCTGGAGTTGGTCGAAGAAGGTGACAACTTCCTAGTAGTTGTTGAGAACTAGGGAATAATTTTTGTTTTATTTAAATTACATTCAGTATTTTCTTTATTATATTACACACCGCCATAAAAAAATGTTGGGTAAACAAATTTGGGTGGAAGCCTTCTAATAATCATCCTCACAACCAAATGGGTCATTCCAGATTCAAGTATACATTATGATTTTACACTCAGGTAAGGGCTTGTTGTTTGGATTGGCGTCCTTATTGAGTTGGTATGTATGTCTAACAGGGGTCCATGGGAGACCATTTTTCCATTTATATTATAATGTATGACATTTATTTAATGCATGATTTTTTAAAGCTGTAAGTTTTATTTATTCTATTTTATTTTTTTATTCTATTTTATTTTATTAATAATTCTCCTATTTCTTTCTATTGATTTTTCTATCTCAATTGAGTGGTTTAGTTTTCGTTTTCTGATTCATTTTTTATTCATTATTTATATGTACTCAAACCATTTTTATTACATGAATTGACGGTATATCCTCTCCACATTTACTATTGTCACCCTAAAATCTATTTATTTGGTTTATCTATTTGGGGAGGTCCTCCAAAGGCTAGTGGCACTTGGCATAAATGGGCTATTCTGGTGGCTAATAGGTTGGAGGATGAAATAGTGATTGTATGGATTATGTGGTATGTTATTATATATGAGATGAGATATCACCCTATGTGAGTGGTTTGAGATATATCAAAGATAATGTCAAGTGATATGATACCTAACCATTAGTGAGAAGGTGGAGGTATGCGCCTTTTTATGGAATGTTCTATTAGTTCTCACACATTGTCTGAGACTGAAGAAATGGGACGTCAAATGTGATGAGAGGTTAGAACACACTAGGACTGAGAGGGTGGCTATAAAATCTTGTATGTGAGGTCAGCCCTTAGTTTGAGACCCTACCCTAAAGTAGAAGGAAGTGGTCAAGACTAAATTATACGTTGTTTCATTAAGAGATAAAGTACAATACTAGGGGTTTTATGAGATTTCCTGTCATTATTTAATTTAGAATTGTATGATAGTGAGGTGTCTTGGTTGCATGCTTAAAACATGATTAATTAACATGATTTATATCATACTCATTTATTTTGTTGATTCTAAGTAGGTAAATATAGTGAGAAAAAATTTTACACCTTTAATATTTTAATATACATCTACTTCGTCGCAACAACACTTAGTGTGTTAAGGACAGCGATGGAGTCCTACTAGTCCTTCGAATCATCCCCGACCAATGAACATGGAATTGGTTTTATTTTACACAGGTAAACCTTTATGTTATATTTTATCTATAAGTATTGGATTTAATTGGGACATGTGGATTAGGTTTATAGGGTTTTTAAGGGCCAATTGTTCGGTCAGGGTTCATTATGAGTTAAGCCAATTTCCATTTTTATTTAACTATTAGTTATTTTATTATATTTGTATTACTTAATTCACAACCATGTTCATTTAGGTTAATAATGATTATCATTTATATTTATATATTATGATTTATTAATGAATGAAACATCATATATTCGATTTACATATTTTAACTTTGGGATAATTTGGGGCTCTCTTGAAACATAATTTATTTCTTCTAGGTTTTTGGATTGTATATCACAAAATCAAGTCATAGAAATGTTTTTAAAAAATTAGGCATAGAACTCGAGAATTACGGTTTATGGAATTGTATCTTCATTAATATTTTAGGCCCTCACTGTAGGTTAAAATCCTCTAAAATATTGAGATGCGTACCTAAAATTTGGTAGCATGCCATTATTGGATGTAATTTGGGTGCTCTGACATGGGTCAATATAAAATCATATCATATCCTATAATTATGTAGGATAGTATTATTTAAATTTATAAATATCTTTTGGGATATGGTTGGAAAACTGGGTGATTTTTAGGATATAATGGTCGATAAAAACAAAATTCATAATAGGATGTTCAGTGTTGGGATGGATGAGTCTCTATAAGTTTCATATGGTTGGTTGAGATTTTGGGGTTGTATATGTATCATGATAATAGATTTATAATTACATGATACACATGCCTTTGAGTGTTATTTTAAACATATTTCCCCCATAAATATTCACTATTAATTAATGAAACATATAACCTATATAATGATTTATAGAATATATTATACGTTGTGATAAAATTAATATTTCATATAGGGGAGTCTTTGATTTATTGTTAATTTTTATGTTGAGTTGTTTAGGGAAATGAATTATGAGAAGATTTTTTTTTTGATAAAAACTCATATTTTTAAAAAAAATATTGATTTAGTGATATCTAATGTGAGTAAATTGTTGGGGATTTATTAGATTTGTATAAAATCTGAAAAAAAAGGTTCAAAAAAAATTAATTTCAATGTGGGTTATAGAAATTAAGTTTGTTTTTAAATAAAATAATTAAGTAGGATGGAGATTTAAGTTATTTGGTTCTAATGAATACTTTATTGATGTCTTTTGTAGTTTAAAAATATCAAGAATATTTTTTTTAATGTCATTGATATTTTATTGAATAAATAATATGTATCTGTGTAGATTATTCTTTTTCGATTCTGGATTTCTATCCAGGAATGATCATGGTTTTTAAATTTGTGTGTTTTATTAATGTTGTTTGATATTTTAAAGAGAACATGTCATTTTTGTTTTCACTACTTGATTTTATTGCTTTTCCTTGTATATTTGGTTAATATTTATTGTTGTTTTGGGGGAAGAATTATGTGATGTATGTTTCTTTTAGGTTATTAATATGATATGTAGAACATTTAATTCGAGTTATATATTGTTATAAGTTAATTATAGAGGGTATCACTATATGGTGGGATATAATGTCCCAGAGGTTACATACATTGATATCACATTGTAAAATATTAATTTTCATTACATAATATAACAATATATGATAGAATCATATCGGTCTAGTTAACTTGAAATCATAGACACGAAATAAACAAGTTTATAAATAATATACATCATATCCTACTAGGTTCCTCATTACTAACACTCTTATTATATATATCATACTCAGTACCATAACTCATAGTTTAGAGAAAGGAAACATGAATAATAGTGAGCTCAAATTATAAATAAGTGTGAATATTGGAGACATCAACGATCACCACGTAATCTCATAAACACAAGGTTGTGAAAACATGAGAATAAAAATATAAAATAATACCCTACATATCATAAATCATAATCTGGATTAATAATATATATCTTCCTAAATTATAAGTCATGAATCCGAAAGGAGTAAAGGAACATATACCACTAAAGTATAATATTAGAGTAAGATATTGAATTTTGGAACACACATAATCAAAGAAAATCAATTTCATAATAGTCAATAACCAATTCTCATACTTCCATAGTGGAATGGAATAACTCCTCAAACCATCATAGTAGCCATGGATCATTTCCAAAACTATCACAGCAGATTTTTTTTAGTACCCAAACCATTATAGTTGTTAGGGATTACTCTCAAGACAATCATAGATGAAAATATCCCTTACTAAACCGGGTTCACACTGCATTATAGTCCTATTTATATACTGAGATAAAATAATTACACCATGCATTAGATGGATATATAGGACCCACACTTCCAATGTTATAATGTGGTCATAGTCCTTGGTTATAAAATTACCACAATTCTTCATTATAATGTAACCATCACCCTTGGTTATAATGTAAACACTGCCACATATTAAAGAATTATTTATTTTTTCGACAATATTATTAAAAAATCATCACTTCAAAAATCATGAAAAGTAATCGGTTTTATAATCATTACATCATGTAATTATAGTCTAACCTATGGAAAAAGGAATGGATTTAAAAGGAACATTTTCATCATAAACATAAAACATATATACAATGAATAATTATGTTGTTCTTATGGAATATATTTTCATTGAAAATAACCACTGAATATTTTAAAATAATCGTCAAATATTTTATCAGTCCTAGTGGAGTTAAATGTTGTTTAGTTTATATAAAATGAAGAAAAAAATTCCTTTTAAAGTTTTCCAAATTTCTACTATATGAAAATGAAATGAATAATATTTCTAAACAATTTTAAAAAATTCAAACATTGTTAAAAATGGATTTAAGCATAAATATGATTATAGTAATAACATTATTAATATATTTTTTATAAAACATGGATATTGGTTAAAACGTCTTTTTGAATATGGAAAAAATAGATTTTTTTTATAATTATACTTTTTGTCTATTTGATATATATGGTGAAGAAAATAAAAGAAAAATATTTTTTTCTTAAAATATCCTTAGATTAATAATTTTTATGATTTTATTGAGAGAAAAATTATAATTTTCTTCATCCTAGCATAACTATAAAAATTTCCAATAAAAAATGAGATTGTAAAATTAAACTCTTACAGCATTTGTGACATTTCAATAATAATTCTGAAGAAAAAATTAACTTAATTGTAAATTAAAATAATTATAAAAATATAAATAATAATCCTAAAATACATTAATTGGTTTTTTATAAATCACATAGAAGAATAAGTTGTGTATAATCCACACGTCCCCACAAAATAAAAGGGAGACAAACATCTTTTACCTTAGGTATGACTTTGT
Organism: Viscum album; assembly: GCA_963277665.1. NCBI lineage: Eukaryota > Viridiplantae > Streptophyta > Magnoliopsida > Santalales > Viscaceae > Viscum > Viscum album. Next base: position 733,313,769 of record OY728152.1, on the reverse strand, counting down.
TATTTTGATTTAGAAAACCCAGTATAATAAATATATAATTATTATAATTATATGAATAACCATAATATTATATATCATTAAAATTATTATTTACATATATCCTTTTGATGATATTTTGTTAAATCGTCTTTATTAAAATATTTTTTCACGCTGGCATTTGCTTTGTTTTCCATGCATGTTCTCATTCAGTAATTTGGTCCATTAATTTGATCCTAGTTCCATCATATAAAGTATTTTAATAAGGATATAAATATAAAATATATAGTTCATTTACATATTTTGAGTCATTCATAAATTATATATATAAGAAAAATAATTACAACATTTATAGAGATGGTAGGCTATATGTACACATGAATGTTGTTTTATTTTTTTTGTTTGTAATGAAGGAAAGATACAAAATAAATAAACATTATCAAATAATTATATTATAAAATATAAAATATATATTAATTAATTATATCTATATTAACATATAATAAAAAACAAAATGAAAAATTAACTGCATCACTATATTGTTGATGTAGTCCACACGTACAAATGATAAACGTTACCATTTTCTAAAGGATTGAATGGTAAGGAGGTATAAATGAACTTATTTTTACATATGAATTATTATGTAATTATTATTATATATCATTATTAAACCAATCTCAATACCCTTCCATAAAAGTTTTTAATGGTAAATTAATAGTATCGTTAAATCGAGAAAGTAAGTTGTACACACACAAATGCTATATTTTTACTTCCCACATGACAGAATGTTGGGGAAGAAAGATAGAATCATAACCATAGAAAAATTTTTATTTTTAGGCAAAAATTATGGTATTATTTTATTAAGAATAGAATTTTTTTATATTAGGAAAAATAATAATTAAAAACTAAGTGATTATTTAAGTAGATTGCCACTTCCTTGAAATAACCCCTTTTATATTTCATATTTAGGGATCTATGGTTTGATTTTTGGGAAGAAATAAACATTTAAAATGTGTATATGGTAGAATATAAGATAAATTGGATGAATTTTTTCAACTTGAAGTATCAATGTGGTGTGAATTATATAAAACAGGGGTGGTATATTACAATTGAGGGGAGGATAACCCTTATAATTTCCTAAATGATTAAAGTATATTAATGTCTTTCTCAAGAAAAAAGTATGAAATAGAAAATAAATGGGTAAGGAATGGAAATTTAGACCTAATATTATCCCCATTTTCCTATTTTATGTTTTTATGATGTTTTTTGTAATGCAATAAAATAATATTTTCATAAAATGTGATTATTTATAATCTGGAAACTATTCATTTATTCTGACTTAAAATATATTAATGGAAAATGTAATTCGAATATAGTAGTATTAAATAACCCTAATATTTCATATTCATATTCTAAATTAATTGAAAAAATTTACTAACACTATTTTTATTAGATTTAATATTTATAAAATATTTTATATTTTTACTATTGGGAGAAAATCGTTATGGTGTTGCATAAGAATGTTAGGTAATTATATATTTACAAAAAGTTATAATTAAATTTATATCAGGAAATAAAATTAAATAATATTAAAATGAACACTTTAAATAATTCAAAACTGTATTTTTTCTTAGTGTGGACATATATGACATATTGAAAAGTAAGAGGATTTAATTTTGTAACTATCCTTGATTTACATATTATATATTTCATTTTCATGGAATAGTGTCCATGAAAAAAGTAAAATTCAAGAATAGGATTAAAGGGGTATAATTAACTTAATCTAATTGAAATTAGGATGAAACCATGTGGCCTTATCATATAGTTTCAACCAAGAATAACCTAATTTTCCCATTACAAAGGTGATAAATTTTACCCTGGTTTCTATTCGTATACAACAGAAATAAAAGGTGTGTATTTAAAAAATGATCCTCATAATTAAAAATATGGAATCTATTTTATCAAATTCAATACATATAAATTTTATGAATTAATTATAATATAATATCGCAAAATATGATGAAGACCCCTTTTAGAAAAATATAGTTTTTATGAATAAGACTAGATTAATTCTTAACCTAGGAATAATAAAAATTTTAAATGAATTTTTTTAAAAGACATTACAGTTATAATATAAATATTTCATTAAAATAAATCCCAAATTGAAATTAATGTAATTTATTAGGACAAAAACACATTTCTTGCATACAAATATTTTCAAGAAAATTTGTTTTTATGTATAAAACAGTTCTTCATTAAAACTAAATACGAACAAATAAATTTCTCAAAATAAATGTAACTAAATTATACAAAATAAAATCTAACTAGTATTTGTATATTTTATTAAATATACCTTTTTAAAATCCTACAACAAATTTATGTTTATCGATTATTATTTTCAAATATTTAATGGAAATAAAATATTTTTATAAAATTTTAAAAAAACTAACCATAATGTAATATTGATTTTAAGATTTAAAAATGATATTAATTTTATCCCGTAATGATTCTTAAAAATTTACAATTTAATTATATTTTTTTCAATAAAATAAATGAAATTATTTTTCAAGAAAACATATTTTTGAATAGTGAAAATTTTTTTCTAAAATTTTAGAGAACAATTAATAAGAATTTATAATTACATTTATATTTATTTGTAAATTTATATATATTTATAAAACATAAATTATATAATCCCTTTCATACACCCAATTTATATGCTATGTTAACATTAAATAATAATATTTAAATATTATATCACAGTTCATTTGTACTCGCAATTTTGCATAATGCACGTTATCGAAGAAATTAAATTATTTAAAGATAAATATTTACTAAAATATCAATTGTTTACTTTATATATCACATATTTAATAAATTTCTTCATCGTAATTTTAATGTGTGCTTAGTAATTAGTGTATTGAAATTTAAACAAAAATTAAAAACCCACAAAAAAAGGATTAATAAAACTTCCCCTTATATAGAGTGAAATGGAAGTACAAAGGGCGCATATAAACTTTGTTTCCAAATAGTATAACATAATTGGTATGTGAATGAATGGAAACAAAATAGAAATCTACTACCCAATGACTAATCAAGAGTACCAGAGAACATTTTTAGTAGAATGTTAACAACCAAATAACCATGAATTGGTGTTGGTTAAAAAGACCACCAATTAATCAAAATTTAAGGTTATATGACAAAATTCAGTTCTTAATATCCATTTTCCAAGAGTTTAGGAATTATAATACCATATAGACTTATAACATAAGGAAATATACATACAAGAAAATTGTAGTTTCATCCTTTAAACAATTTCCACCATAAACTAATTTTTTACTTCAAATAATGAGTATTCTAGATTCTATTTATGAATGAATTACTAAAATAAACATATAATGGATCAAAACGTTTTATAAATATATTCTTATAATCATTAAGAATTATACAAAACCATAAATGGTTGGCATAAGATAATTCTAAAAATTAATAAACCACCATATAGATAAATATAATATTAATATCTAAAACATTAATTACCATAATAACCTTGACATTAAATAAGATTTTAATCCCAAAGGCTATACAATAAACCTAATCCAATATCATTAAAAAATTTATTCATCATAAATAATATTTCATGTTAAATCCCTTGTAAAACATAAGGGTTATATATACCTCATTCAAATAAATAATATCCCTTGTTTGAAAAATCACCATGAAAATTTAATATATAAACTTGTAAAATAGATAAATTAGAAGAAGTATCATGAATTAATTTTAGATACTATCCTAAAAGAAAATTATAAAGGTGGCAATTAATATCTCTAAAAATATATTCTTTCAATGAATCAAATTTAAAACATCAAGATTATATATATCCCACTATCCATTAGCCCATAATTTACCAATTATTAACTAATATATGAACCCAAAAGGGATATTCAATGCCATGATTTTGTATTATTCTTAAGAACCAATAAATGTTTAAATCACATAAAAATCATGTAACATAAAACATTAAAAGGTGGTGTTCATTTAAATAAATATATGGCCAATAATAAAATTAGAAAATCATTATGGGTTCAAATAATTTATGTTATACTCAGATGAAAAAATTTATTCATCCAAAAAAACACCATCATTTTTCCAAAACTAAATTAATAAAACATTTAATATATTCACTAATTAAATTAAATGGAATAAAATTCATCAAATATGACCTAAACAACTTTTTATTAAACTAATCATTTTGAAGTTCACTAATACTATAAATATCAATCATCTATTTATCTAAAATAAAAATTATTAACTCTATATCAGAAATATATTAAGGTTTATCTTTCAATTAATCACTTTCTCTTCAAAAATATAACAAAACTACTAAATTACTTTTCTTGTTTATTAGTACCATTTATAATATTATTTCAAATAACAAAAGAAAAACTAGTTTTGAATAATAATTAGTTATTTCGTGACTTTTATAACCAAAATATCATTAGTATAATAGTAATACAAAATAATACTTCAATCCAAATACATAAACACTTCATTCATTCAACATGATTCTTAAATCATTAAATTGGATTCCTTGTCTTATTCACTAATAAATCCTTCCAATAATATGAAATATAAATAATGTATTAATAATCATAAAGTTTAATTTAATCATTACTCTTACATTTAATATAATAATTAATATTAAAAGATCTTATACTTTTTATACATCATTCATATTCACATCATCATTAAAATAATTACTCATAACCCCTGTTTGATCCTCTTCCTAAACATTCCCCCAAGTGAAATAATTTCCATAACACCCACGCATGTCCACATTTTAAACATCCAACCATCGATGATACATTAGCATAATCAAAATAAACCTCAATTAAATTAACTAAAATTATCATTTTCCCGTAGTAATTATTTACTCTATGTCATTATTTACACACAAAATAAAATATTCCTATAACTTTGAGACATTAATTTGAGTGATTCAAGCCACATTATCAACATGTATGATGATGATTGTTCATAACACTTTAATCATTATATAATTCTATATTTATCTTTATAGGTGTTTTAGAAAACTAATCAATGTATAGTTTTTTAGTCATATTGTCGGAAATATAATTAATCATAATCACAAGGTATCACATTGCAACTTCCATTTCATTATGTTTTTCATAAATATAATAATTTTATTTTTTCTCACATAGAGCTTCAATAGTAATCCCTCTTGTTATATCAATTTAATAAAACCAATATGTATTGTTTGAGATCTAATAATAAATGTGGAAAATAAATAATCATAAAAAATAATTTATTTTATGTTCACATTTTTACATCTTCTTCAATGGAACATGCTGTTTAAGTTAGTTCATACATGATTTTTACCAAATTATTAGGAATTTTTATTTTATATAAATGTATATTGAGGTTTAACACTGAATTCAATTGACTGAATAAAAATTATATATTTTTTATTTTAAAAATAGTCATTGTAAGGCTGAGAAGTAACCCCTACACTCATGTGGGATTCAAAAGATTCAATATCTTGTTACAAAATATGAAATTAAAAACACAAATGCTGAATATGAGGACTCATTCTTAAAGTCACCCATGTTAGTCAAGATCAATTATCATTCCATTACAGATCATCAATCTGGGTACACCACTATCATCATCACTTCCCATCATTATTGAAGACGAAATCCAATGAAATCAAAACATAGAAGATCCCCAGAACCTATTAACCTCATAGTTGAATTTCTCTATCATTTTCATTGTGCCGGCTCCATATAAATCAATCTCTTACACTTTAAAATCATAATAATAGATCATCAAATTCACAAAACCTCAATGAAGAGGGAAATGGAAATGTTGATCAACATTTTAGTATAAACATTCATCTAACAAGATCAAAAAGTTTGATCGATGGATGAAACAAACAAAAAACCCTTCACTAATTAATTTGAGGAAGAAAATCTAAATAAATACTCAAAACCAAAAACATCTTTATTTTATTAGTTTTTCCAGCTATGAAATTGAAATAATCAAATTGTAAGAGAACTAGATTATCTTCATAGGGGATAATTGACTCACGTTGAGAATGGATCCTCATCATCAACTAAATCCTACATATCAAGACCTCTTACTTATCACCTCTGAAGATCAAAATGGAATAATATTAGAGTAACATGTGGTTAGAGAAGGAATTTAAATAATAGGGGATCCGTATAATGGAAAAATTGACAAAACTGAAACCAGAAGCCAAAAAAGGATAAAACTGACTCTGGTGTACCTGGGGAATCATCAACACCCAAACCACATAACACCAAAAAAATTGTTAACAAATTATCTAGATTCAAAATTGAGAGGAATAGAGGAACTAGAGGTCAGTGAAATGATGGATTTTGTATGGTATTAAATATAAAGAAAAAAATTTATGGACCATCAACAAAACAATGATGGTATTTCATGAAGAAGAACTACACCACCTTGAATGTAGACATTGACCCCATCCATGGAGAACCTATAAGAATTAAATTGGAGTGATAGATCCCATACTAAAGGATATTTTAGAGATAAGATAAATGAGATTAGCCAAAATAGGGAAAAAGGAAGGGTTAGGGGGAAAGCACCAGTGAAGAACCATGAAATTCTCCCCCGTCCTTATTGTAGATGAGGAATACCGTAGATTTAGATGGGGGAGAGTTTGATTTCGCTCAGAGGCTCCCCTTTATCATCACTAAATTTATCTAAACCTATTTTTAAATGGTTAACTGAATCACACTATATAACTAATTATAACCACCTAGAAATTATATATGTATATATATGATATCATAACATATGAATATTAATTACATAGTATAATAATTCATGATAGGATCATAAATATCTAATTCCGTTGAAAATATAGACACAAAAAAAATTATTCAAAAAATATCTATATCTCCAAACATTATGTTTTTTCATAATTAGCAATCTTTATTGAAATATCAAACTTACTAACATTCATCATAATCTATAAATAGGAAACATAATAAATGATGATCTCAAAATCTTTGAACTTGTATAAAAGGGATATATCATTGATCAAAATAGAATAATAAGAACATAATTGTATGAGAACATGATCGTATAATTTTAAAATCATACACAATATATAATAAATAATAATCCCGATTCATAGAATAAATCATGGCAGTTAAGATTGTATAAATCATAAAGGAATCAAATAACATATTACCTAGAATCATAACATTAGAATAAGATATGGGATAATGAAATACAAATTTGCATAGAAATAAATTCCAGTAGTATTCATGGATAATTGAAAATATTATAGTAGTAGAACGGGTTCACGACCTGAACCACTATAGTAGTCAATGATCATTGTCATGACTATTGTATTACAATGTTTTTTCTGAAGAAACCATTATAGTATCCAAGGTTCACTTGTAAGTGAATCATAATGGATAAATGAACTTTCTAAACTAGGTGCACATCCCATTCTAGTATTCTTTATCTCAAGAGATGTTAATCATAACCAAATTTATTAGAGGGTGATATAGGTCCCACTCATCCTTGATTATAACTTTACCACCACCCTTGGATATAATATTGCCACCATCAGTGGTTATACTATAACCACCATCCTTGCTTATAAAATAACCACTATCACATAATGAAAACCATATACATGTGTTCCACATGATCATAAAACATTTATCACCATAGATCCCATGAAATGAAATGAGATTCATAAATATTTTATCTTATCATAACCTAATGAAATGAATGGGGTTTCACAAATATTATATCATTTCATTATAGAATAACCCACAGAATAGAATATATTTTATTAGAATATTTTATTCATAAAAAAACCATGCAGAGAAAAAATAAATATTGTATCAATAGATCATATCCATGGTAAATCATAAGTGAAATACCTGTTTAATATCTTTGATGAAATATAATAATATTAAAATATCATTACAAACATTACTAAGGAAAATAACCATTCCATTTTTAGATCACATATTTAGAATATATAATATTTTTGAATATTATGGAAATTAATTTCATTGAAAATAACAATGGAATTTTTTAATATATACCTCAATGATTTGAGGAATCATGATTCTGAGAAATTTCATAAATCACATATAAGTTAAAATAAAAATATTCCATTTAAAATTTTATAAAAGTACCTTATTCAAAAATTTAATAGAAGATTCATTTTAATCCAATTACTAGAAATTAAAACATGGGTATAAATGAAATTAAAAAAACATAGTATAATATAAAAAACATCATTAAAGCATATTTATAAAAAATGGTTATGTAAGAAAAAACATTTCGATTAAAGAATCTAATATTGATGATTTTCTATTAAAACAAATTTCTTCTTTCTAGTGCACTTAATTTGAAAAAAATAAAAGAAAAAATATATTTTCCAAGAATTACTAGAGGATATTAAATATCATCCTTTTCTAGAGAAATATATCATAATATTTCATCATCAATAAATAGCAATAATGAATCTTAATAAATAATTATATTGTAACATAATACCTTTACCACTTCTATTATATATGAGTTATTATCACAATGATAGAAATACTGATACATGGAAATTTAATTCCCTATAAAATTAATAATAATAATAATAATATAAATTCATTGGATGTATATAAACGACCAAAATTAATAAGTGTTGTAGTGGGATTAATCCCCAAAGAAATAAAATTGTGATTAACATTTCTTACCTTAAGTGAAAATTTACTTTAAAAAATTAGATATTATAATATAATAAGTTTAAATTAATTATACATACATTAATATTCCATAATAATATATATCATACCATATAAAATTTTATTATAACATATAATCATCCATTTGTGAACACTTATTTGTTAAAATCACTCTTACATATAATATCTGCTTGGTTATAAATCTATGTTTTGGTTAGGTATTTTGGTGTTTTTATTTTGATATTGGTTCAAACATATCAATAATGTTATTAATGATATAAATATTAAATATAATCTTTATATACATTTTTTAATCATTAATAAAAGATAAGGACATGAAAACGTTTTAAATTGTTCATGGAGACGGTGGGCTGTATATACTCATGAACATTGTCTTCATTGTTTTTAATGGATGAAATGAAAAAAAGGAAAATAGTATCAAAATATTAATGAAAAATTATTTTATAAAAAATATCATATATATTAATTAAATTTATATTTAATACAATCCATGTAAAATAGAAATAATAAACAAATCACATTGGTTTGTGGATGTTGTAGTCCACACTCATGCACGGTCGATGTTATTTATTTCTAATGGGTTTGAAGAAAAAAAATTGGATAAGATATTATCATTAAAAGAGAAAAATTATATCATAATTTTAATTTTCAAATAATAAATTATTCATAATAACCTTACATATTTTTCTATGAGAAATTAATTGCATCTCAACCGAGAGATAGTAAGCTGTATATATGCATGAGTGATATTTTTACATCCCATTTGATTAAAATATGTTAAATAAATGAGGCTTTAAAATAGTAATATAATTTATGGATAATTATGATACTTATGTTTTTTTTTATTTTGATTAAAAAATTATGGGAGGTCAAATAATAATTATAAAGAATGTATTGGATTATGGTGATTATTTATTCTATGAATTGACTATTTTATATTTCCTCTTAAGGCCTACATTGTAAGTCATTTATGGGGACCAAAACCTATAAAATGTGGATATGGTAGTGGATAAGACAAATATTTAGAGTTTATTCAAGATATAATTTTAAATGTGAAGTGAACGAGAGAATGTACTGGGCCATATTTATAATTGTGGGGAGGAGGAGCTTGGTAATTTCATAGAATACTGAAATATATTAAAGTGATTATCATGAGAAATGTTTTATAATGGACATTAAATTGGTAAGGGATGATTTGTTATACCAAATATTATCACCATTTTCCAATAATAATATTCTAATTATTTTTTTAGTAATTTTTTAAAAATATTTTCATAAAATATCATTAAGCCCATTCTAGACACTATTGAATAAATTTGACTAAAAAACCATATATAAGTTTATAATTTTAATATAATAATTTAACAACACAATAATATGTAATATTAATATAAAATATTCATGTAAAATAATAAATAACTAAAAACATATTTCTTTTAATATTTTTAATATCATTTATTATTATTTTTTATTGGGAGAAATACTGAATCGGTGATTCATAAGTAAAAAAAGTATGTAGATAACTTCTAAAAATAATAAATGAATTTATTTTATGAAAATAATTTCATTAATATCTAAATATAAACAAATAATTATTCACAACTAGTTTTATCTCTATGTGGATTTATAAGAGATATTTAAATCTATGAGATTGACATTTTGTAACATTCATTGACTTAAATATTATATATCTAAATTTCATGTAAAATATTCATTAAATAGATCACATTCAATAAATAGGTCCTAATTATTGAATTAAATTAATAATATAAGAATTCATATGGAAAATTATGTCCCTATAAATTAGTTATATCCAATATTAACCGGGTTTATAGTTTACTTAGTTTATAAATATTATTTGGGTTACTATTCATATTGACAAAAATAAAAGGGGAATATTTACAAAATTAGATACCCATAATTCCAAATATGGGAAATCTTTCAGAAATTTAAATACCTATAAATTAGAGAAATTATTTTTAATATATTTTCACAAAACAAGATAAATACTACTTATAGATTAATACATCTTTTAAGAAGAAAACATGATTTATTCTTATCCTTCGCATATTAAAAATAATAGATGAATTTCTATAATTTTTATTTTATATATTATATATTTATTTTCATAAAATCATTAACCAATAGTGATTAATTTATTTTATTAATAAAAAAATTTGTGGATAATTTTTAGTCATGAAATTTCATTTCTACGTATAATATTTTTTATTGAAACAAAAGCCACCATGAAATTGATTCAAATAAAATTTATTTAATTATATGAAATAAAATAGAACATATTTTACTCTGAATATATTTCAAAATAAAAATGGTAATTCTTACATTCCAAAATAATATATTTTTTTGAGTATTTTTCATTATTCCCTACAAAGTTAATATTTTTAAAACATTCACAAAAATTCACCGTAATCTAATATTTATATGAAACACTCAAAATTGAATATAATTTTAATAAATAAATTATATACAAGTATGAAAACTTATTTATGATATTTGTTTATAGAAAACAATAAAATCATTTAAGAAGAAAATAAATTTTGAAGAATAAAATTTCTTTTTAAAAAATAATCTGTTTAATTGAAATGAATTTATAAAAAAATATAGATTTTGTTTGAGATTTATATGTATATTTCATAAATTGGTCAATCCAATTCCATCATATTAACTTATCAACTGGGATAGAACATTAAATAATAACTTTATATTGTATATATTTCTTTATTTAAGCTCATCGTTACATATAATCCATGTTATAAAAAACTAGATTATTTGAAGGAAAATATTAAATAAAATAAGAGGGTGTGACATTGCAGATGAATCAATAGATATTATTTTAGTGTTTCATTGTCATCAACTATACTTGTGAACTTTATCAGTGTATTTTTATTAGTTACCCATAAGGTTTATGGAGGATTAGTTTTAGAAGACATGAAGATTTATGGTTTTCATGGAGATAAATGGAAAAAGGATGTCATAGTGGTTAGGGAAGGATTTATGTAGACCTCAATGAGTAGGTAAGAAAAATTTAAAATAGTAGTGTTATTTTTTATGGAATCACATAGGTGAAGCATGTTTAGAGTTTCAAAGATGAATATGAATTTTTATAATTGGGGTAATATCATTTGATGATGGCATGGTTGTTTTGTGAAGCCTCAAACTTGTTGTAATGTTTGTTTTTTGGTATTTTATTATGGGTCACTAAATAGAAATTCTGATTTCACCATGAATCATAGGATGATTCTTCAGGTTGATGAGACTGATTTTTTGGTGTTTCTCTACAAAAGTTCATTTCCATTTGAGTCATTCTTTAGGATAAAATATGACCTAAGGTCCGAGATCAATACACTTTGATTACAAGGGTAAAAACTCAATGAACACTCTTTCATTAATTTACTTTCAAAGGTAATGATTTAAGTTTTATAGTATACCCCCCTTCCACATGTACACTGATAGGGCGTTATGGAAGTCCTTTTTGGAATATTATCCCCTTCCTCACCCCGAAATTATTCCCTTAAATCCTATATGGATTAGATGATGATCTAGAGTTATTTTCATATAGAATCACGGTAATTTTTTATATTTTGTTCCAAATCCAAAATTTTTTCCTCTTCGATGATTCTAGTTGGATCATTGTAGGGATTTTAGTTATTGATATATAGATAATTTTGGAGCCAATATTATATGAATTTACAATCATGTGTGGTGTCAAGAGGAGGCTCAAGTATAATGGATCAACATAATTATATTTCATTTGTCATAATTTATGTTTCGAAATGAATTAATTGATTTATTAAAATTATTTTTATGAATCTTCAACATATTTATGTTGAATAATTAGTTATTTTTTAAGGATTAGGTCTAAGGGTGTGTCAAGAGTTTACCACAACAATTATTTCAATATTTTTGTGTCATTTTGGAACTTTGTGACTTGTGTGATGATTTTTAGGACTTAAAAAAATATATTATGTAAATTAAAATTAATGTGTGAGTTTTAATTAAAAAAAATAGGATCTCAATAGTATGATAGTTATTGGGATGATATGGTTCTATGATAAAAAGAGTGTAATTGACCTAGGTGGCCTTTAAATATTATATTCCCTTGTGAATTTTTGGATTCAATGATTATCTAATTTCATGACAATTGATGGTTGAATATTTTATGACTTTTGTGGTGTCACCACATAAATTGGATCAACACACCCTTAATTAATCTTTAATAATAACAATATAGTGTGATAAATAGTCCAATGTTGTTTCCTTTGATGAAATAATATCAGTTTCCAATTTTATATTTTCTTCTAATAGATTTAGTATAATTTAATAAGTTATATTGTTAGTACATATAAAAAATATTATAACATGGGTTTAATTAAATAGTAATTTTAAATGGAAGGTGGTTGATTAAAAATAGGGTTTTAAATGTTATTTTTAAACAAATGATTAGTGTTTTAAATAATATATTGACGATGATTTTGACCCAGTGATTATAATGAGTGGTGAAAATATGTTATACCATTTCCGTTTGATTTCTAAGGATTATATTTAAAGATTATTTAATGTAAAATTAACTCATTAAATATATTTTTTGGGGTTTGTTTAACATCATTTAGGAGAGAAATGTTTTCACAATCGTTGTATTGTTTTAGAAATAATTTTTATTATGGTTTATTTTTATGTTTTTATTAATAAATGGTAGTGTGGTAATACTATAAGAGGCCTTCAAATCAATGATAGGTAGATTAACCCTATTGGAGTTACATTTTATGTTTCCTTTTGTAATTTGGATGTAATAACCTTTGGTAAACCTTTTGTTTAGGTGTGAGTCATTTTTATTCGCTTTGGGATGGGTGAGGCTGAACCCCAAGTCATTTGAATTCATGATATTCATGGTTTGGGGAAATCATTATTATATCATATAGGTAAATCCATGGGTTTATCTTAGTGACATAGTTGAGTTTTTCTCTATTGTACATAGATTCATTTCATATTCCATGTTATTTATTTTTGGACCATATATCTTGATGATCCTTATTATGGAACCAGAGAGTGGATAGGGGAATAATGATGACTCATTAGGGTGTTCATATATGGAATGAATGTTTCCATCACAGTGATGTTCGTTAATTTCAATTGGGAAATGGTGTGACATGGTACATAGATTAATAAAAAATAAAATTTTGTTTGGATAAAAACATAATTGAGTGACCAAAACAATGATATTCGATATCTAGTTTGAATTTTAGAATTTATTTTCAATTTAGTGGTGATTTAGTTTATATGGCTTGAATGGATGTGGTAGAATTTTTCAGATAATTTTATCTAGAGATGTTAGTTTATTTTTCCCTATTGGTGTTTTATATAGTGATTAATTTACTATTTGGACTTATTTGTTGTTTGGTATGAACTATATCTTATTTTTAAATACATTATGAAATAATATGTATATACTTATCTAACCTTACACTGGGTTTGATGGTAGAGTTATGTGACATGGTATATGATGAGGTATGAGACATCGTCTTAAGTGGGAGAATAGCTTCATGTGATGTTTTATGTTACGTAATAGAATACCAAAACCTAATTAATTGGATGTATTTATTTTTAAATGTGTTGGATGTTGTATGATATATCAACCTTAGTGAATGGTATGAGATATGAGAAATTCAATGTAACAATGCGTGAAACCCCAAAATGAGTGAAAGAGTAGGGAAATAGGTTGGGATACATTATTTTGACTTGGTATGAGACCCTAAAATAAGTAAGAGTGTAGTGGTTGAAAATTAGTTACTAGCCATTTTCTCTAGATATATGGGATGTGACTGGGTGGTATTATATTGTGAAATATTTTTCTATCATTAGCTGATATAGGTGGGGTAAATTTATGCGGTATCCCAGTTTTCAAACAATTACATGACACGATTTATTGTATATATAATTTTTGATGTGTTTGTGAGTGGGTATATTTCACATGCATAAATTTAACTTTCCCAATTTATTTAAATAAATAATAGTTCAAAATATTACAGAGTGTGTTAGGAAAAGAGGGGGAAACATACTGGATTTCTAACATGGTACATGACATGGGTTTTGATATAAAATGTTTGAACATTTTTTTATTTTAGGTTCATGTATTATTTGGTATATATATATAATTTAAGTCCAACATATTTTTAATTATCAGGTGTCTGATATGGGATAAATATTGAATTGTTATGGGGGACTTTATTAATATACCATTCAATTATTTTGATGCATTTGAATCGACCAGTTTCCCAACTAGTTTATTTTTATTAATTAAAATTGTTTTTTATATTTGTTTATTCTAATCTAATTTTTCATGATCCACTAGATTTATTGTTTTGGGACTTTATATTTATTGGTATGAGGACTCTCTTAAACCCTCAATTATTGTCTATTGTTTTTAGAAATTTTCAATCACACCAACTGGTCATTCCAAATTTTTATAAAATTCAATCATTTCCAGTTGGAATTACTTTTCATGGTATGGTCCTATACATGACTATTAATGGACACCTTATCTTGTCAGTAACATCCTTTGTATGAGGTGTAACACCTATGGATATAAATTACCATAGATTAGGTGTATTTTTGGAAATCTAGGTTAGGACACTACCCCAATGTAATGAGAATACCATATATCACAGATACAACCATAAATAATGACATTGATTGGATTATTCCATAAGTGTCATCAATCAATAATGAAAAATATGATATATGTTCAATGTCAAATACATCAGTGAAAACATCTTATAACCATTGTTCATTTCCAGTGCACAACATGAGATAGATTCCATGCATCCATCCTACTATGTTTTATATTTCTCATAGATTCCCAATATATGATACTCTTGAAAAAAATTAACACAAATCATGTACTTTGATATTTCCATCTATTATAAATTCATTACACAAGATGTATAACCCATTTAGTAATAACCTAGTGATCTATCCAGAATCATTCCAAATAGAACAATAAGGACTTCTTTTAAGACATCATCTTCCTAAAAATATATCATTAATTTTAAAAGACCATCACTGAAACTTTTCGTAAAGTACACATTTTTTGGATCAATCGAAAATATCCACACATTAAATGAAATTCCAAATAGTGTATCCTTTACAAAAACCCAATGGTTCGCCCAATCATTTCTATCCAAATTTGTATTTAAATTCATATACATTTTGGTAGGAAATATCCACATTTTTTTAAAATTTATTATAAACCATTACCTTCTATTAAATATTTTTTAATTATAATATAAATAATAAAAAAATATCACAAGGGTCTCATTCAAATACATAACAAATGGTCATTTTATCTTCTCAAATTCCATAATTGATATTAAATTTTATTCATACTAATAAAAATACTATCATCCATCATATTTGTATTGATTGACACTCATTTTTCATAATGACTTAAATGATATTATTTCTCTGCAATAAAATTTCCATCTACATCACAAAAACCCACCATCCATTACATCCATAAAAATGGATAACCCGGAAAACCAATATATAGACTACATGTCATAATAAACCAATAGAAATATTCTCCAATGTACCCCGTTACCACCTGAATATCACAAGAAAATATTGAATCTACCCTCATTACAATTGTAAATCATACAAAAAAAATCTAGGAATTTAATTGATCCAACAAGGAACAAAATCAATTATCTCACAATTCATTACATGTACTTATTATTCTACTCATACTTATGATTGTAATCCTGATTACCCCCACATAAATGAGGGTTTCCAAACCATCCGCCCATTCCCGAGCAATTCTATACAATACCCATGACATCCCACTCCTGAATTGTTCTATATTCTTATATATAAAAAACCAATACTAATTCATACCCAGATAATCTAATTATCATACCTACACAGAAATTTGTTCATATCACAAACTTGTATATATCAACAATCATATCATGTTTTAATAATGAAAAAACACATAAATGTTGTTTTTGGTTAATTATAATACACCCAAAAAGGAATTTGATAGAATACACATTAATTTAATAGTTCCATTTAATTAACCTGATACCCCCTTTTCTAAAATAACTATTTATAAATTTAATTTTCAAAAATCTTCCATAGACATTACATAATAAATACATATTAAGAAAATATTTCATTCCTATTTATATATTTCAGTGACAAGAAATAATTCCCAAATAATATATAAAAACACAACAATTATGATGTATATTTTTTTTATTCCTAACACACCATGTCATGCATAATCTATGAAAACCAATAAATGAATATTTTTAGAAATAACTCAGTTATAATAATGAAATGAAATAATAATAATCCTAATGACATGTTTACTTGTACATCCACCATACATGTGCTAGATATCCCTTATAATAATGTACATTATATGTCATGTATTCCCCCGCCTCAAAAAAATAGTACAAAAATATAATGAAAACATACATAATGCACTGATAACTTTATTAACATATTGGTTTTATTTCACATCCCCATACCCATTAAAAGTGCAATAAAAAAATGAAACCCACACACATGATCGTGTAATGATAAAACATAAGAATAAATTTGTTAAAAAAATAAACCCCATGCATATCACTATTGAATACCGAAATCTAAATTAGTAGGGACATTAATCGTGTTCCTTAAGATTAAACTAGTGGGTTCATCCCTTTAATGGTATTTTATACTATCAAGAATTAATCAATAGTTCATAAGAAGATTATATATCAAAATGGTGTGATAACACATCAAATATGGAAAATAATGAATAAATATTTTTTGATAGTTTTTTATTTTATATGAATAATCTATTATCAGGTGAAATGAAATGATAAAACTACTCTTAATATTGGATACGTGAATCAGATTCATGTTCCCATTATAATATTTTAATTTATTCTTATTTTTGAAATAAAAAATTCATTAACAAGATTTCAATGATTAAAATAAACATTAAATTTTATGACATTGAAATTCTTGTTTACACATCATCCTGGGTTATGGATATTTTTATAAATGAATGATAATCACACTGGAATCATCAATGAAAAGGTATCTCACATCATTCTCACATGCTCCAGGGATTTGTATAGAATTACCTTGTATTAAACCCACCATGATATAGTAACCTTAACCTTGTTGAGATCATTGATATATATCATTTCTTCCAATAACATTCCACATGAACTATGTCCTGACATAATATACAAAACAAATTTACAAATCATTGTGAAAAGAACCAATATTTTTGGATAAAATTATCATTATCTATCAAAACATTAATAAAATCAATTTGTACCAAAATATATCATCATTTCAATACCATATATATGACCCTATGTGACAATGTAAAATTGAAAACAATTATGAATTCAATAATTTATATTTTAATAAAAGTATCCACTTGAAAAAAATCAGTATAACTATTTTTAAAAATGGGTTTGGAGTGATTATAATCGTACATACTCATATATATATATATATATAAATTTTCGAAAAAGGAGAAACATATACATAATAATTGAAACTTATATAATTCCTTTGAACATGACATTGAGTGACCATAGTATATGGAAATGGAAATCAAGTATAGGATACTACAAATGTTTAGGATTCTCTAAAATTGACAAACCATTTTTAAAAAATACATCACATTTCATCCATTAAATTAGTTAAGAACATAACATGTCACCCTACCATGAATGGCCATGAGTTACTCAGTGTAATTAACTCAGGGTTTAGACTTATTTCCTTTTTACCAAAGTGTAATAATATAGTCTTAGTTATGTAATATCAAATGACCTGAGTAGAAACATACCCAATCTTGACATACTATCAAGCCCATAATAATCCACGATTATCCATGGATATGTAAAATTTAAATACAAACATTAAGGGGATATTTCCCATATATAATTTATATAATACAAGTTATAGGAAATGAACAAATTACAATGTGGATATTTCATTTATTGTAAAACCATGATACCCTTTACTAATATAAAATTTAATCCCAAATTTTTTAATACCAATCGATTCTACATAAACCATAATATGTTGTTTCACTAGTAACCCCTATGACGAAATAGTATTTGGTAAGGATGTATTTAGCATTTCTATGAGATTGTGCTTCCATTCACTAAGTAATATTTCTATTATTGACACATTAGATATTGATTTCTCCCACAATTATATAAAGCACCATAGGTTTAGTGATGCAAGTATTGATAGAAATAGATAACATCAAAACATATATTGTTCAGATGTAATATAATTTTACTGTCAGGTGTTTGATTTTTTATGGTGAATAACTTCTCAAATTGATTTCTCTATTGATAGGAAAAACAAATAATAGGAGACAGATCTCATATTATCCTTCATATATTTGAATATAGCATAGTGTAACATATTATAATCTGCTAAT
This sequence comes from Viscum album, assembly GCA_963277665.1. Lineage (NCBI taxonomy): Eukaryota > Viridiplantae > Streptophyta > Magnoliopsida > Santalales > Viscaceae > Viscum > Viscum album. The sequence goes on along the minus strand of OY728152.1, from coordinate 733,294,524 downwards.
CATCACATCCAAATACAATGTACAAATCCTTTATTATTATTATTATTAATTCCATAAAATCTTAATAAAAACCACTTCAATGAGATATCATTGTCGAACCTATCTAACACATTACTAACATAAGTGTGTTACCGAGTTAGTGAAAAATAAAAATAAAAATAAAAATATTAATAGATATTTTATCCCAATATATATTCTTATTCACCCATGTATTTCATAATGAAAACAATTTTCCCAACCACAAATTTATATATTATAAATTTGATACATAATTTTAATGTAGGAGTTTTTCATCCACATAAACTATAAAAAATGCCACTATTATGATTGGTGTGAGTAGATAATTTTCATTTCCATTAATGATGTTCCTAGAGTGAATGAAGTTCTATAAAATCATATTAGTAATCAAATCTAGATAATAGGTTCTCTCGAATCAAAATTCTACAATGAATCGAATCTATAGTGGATTGTCAAGATATAGTTGTTTTTATAAAATATATAGGATGAGTTCTGAAAGCTTCTTGTAATATATCTAGGGAGAAAAATTATTTTATAAGGATCATTAATATATAATTGTAAGAGTATTTATGAATTTATATAAAAATAAAGTTTCACTTTTTTTCTAGTAGCATGAACTATAAACCGGTAGTGTCCAACATGGTAAAGGATGCATTTTACTGATTGATCGGGTGATCATGAGGTTCATATATCTGATTCATTTAAATCATGTAGATTAGTTATTATCGTAAATAGGATTTCCAAAAGTTAGTAGCAATAGGATTTTGGTTTTCTTACTTATATTGGGTGAAATTTTACTCATACTAAGTATAAAATTATGTTATTCTGGGTTTTAGAGTTATTTATTACATTGTAATCTCTTGTTTAATATTGTAATTAAGTTTTTATTTCTCATGTATTGTTAATTTTTATACACCACGTTAATTATTACATTCCATTATTTATTTTATTACTTGTTCTTTTAGTTTAATCTATTTTGTAGTGTCAGATGTGAGTGTATCTTAAATCTTTGGATGGTTCATGGTGTCGATGTGCTGTTCAGTTTTCCTAGATTCGTATATATTCATTCACCTATCTATATAATTGAGTAATTTCAAAAATTTAATAACCCAATTATGTATTTCTAGGTTCTATATGTTGGGTATATTTGGAATTTAACCTCTAGAATGACAATTGGTGTCTGAACTTGGTGAAGTGTTATAAAGGACTACAAAAAAACAACTAGATGATATGTGCATATGCTTAATTACCCTCTTCGGATTCAATGGGAGTTTTTTATTCTAAAAAATAAATTATAGAGAGTGAAATGTGAGGATATATAATTTTTAATGATTTTAAATTTTATAGAAGATAGATATTATAAACACTTATTTTATATGTATAATAATGTTCTATTGATTGGGAAGAATCCAAAATTTGTGGAAATATATACTAGTAAGATTAAATTTGAAGGAGTAGGTTTTTTAATTATGATTGAATTAAAATTTTCTTTCAATACCCTTTAGAGAAAATAGATATCAAATTTAATGTCACGATTGGGACACATATTAGAAACCTTACATGAAAAAGAATGTGTTTAAATTTTCATGACTATTCTACATGAGGATGTTGGAAGGAAGGTTGGTAGATAAAAAAATGAATGTGTTCAACGTGATCCTAATTAAGCCAGAGTATATTAATAGTTTTTTTATTGATGGTGTTTGGGTACTACTTAATCTATCTTCAACACTAGAATCATGGTATATTATGATTATTTCTATGAGAAATTATATCTTAATAAATGAATGCGGTCATCATTTAGATCTATGATCATATATTAAATAAGGAGATCCCAAATAATGATGTTTTAGATTTTAATAGAAGTGCTTTTTTATGGAAGATAAGGTATTATCCAACTAAATAATTAACATAAAAAGAGAAGAAAATTTATGATATAATATCCATTGTAAATTTTTGAGTATGGGTGACTCCCCATGTTTCAACTATGAAAATAATTATTATATAAAAATATATTTTTGAGTGTTGAATTTTAACAATGTAAATCTCATGTCACTTTTTCCATAAATTATATAGTCTTAGGGGAGTGTGACACATTGGTTTTATGAGTTCTGAATTCATTGGATACCTGGATTCTTGATTTTATAGATTTATTTCATTGAACATCAAATAGAATATTTATAAATACTTATTTTTCTTGAATCACTGGAATAGTTCCCCTTGTGGAGAAATAGACGCATGATTATTCTAGAATGGGATATGTGAGAATTCGAACAAGGAACCAATATCTTTTTCATTTTCATGTAATCATACTAATATCATGTTTACATAAGAACAAAATTATAATTATGAAGACTTATTATTTATATTGATCTAATATTTTTGTGGATAGACAATAGAAATTCATATGAGGGTTTATAGTTGTGTGTAATATTTCGATGTTTAGAACCTCAAACATCACTATAGTTTTAAATTGTACTATGTTTGTCAGAGAAATACATTTCAAAATAATGATTTAGGGAATGACCATTTTTCACAATTTTTAAGAATATTTATTAACCATGTAGTTAAAGTGATTACTAAACCATTATCATGTAGTGTAAAAATCAAATTATAGTAACATCAATGGAATGTAGTGGAGTGTTCCATTCCAAACTTATAGAAAGGAACCAATTAATGATTATATTGAACTAGTTTATATGGATGTATGGGGACCACCACCTATTCTATCACATGGGGGTTCAATATATTTCCTTACCATTAAAGACAATTCTACATGGAAGGTGTGGAATGTTTTCCTTATAAACAAGTCCATGATTTTATAGTTTTTTATGGAATGGAGATTCATGGTGGTGTCCATGAAATTAATGAAATGAAAATATCAGAAATATTATAATTTATGTATCTATAATTTTAGGAAGTTACAAAAAATCTCTTAAATAAATAAAATCTAGATAGAGAGAAATGTCACTAGAAGAACTGAAAAAATGGTGTTGTGTAATAGATGATTCAAAAATAGAAAAGGGGAGTTAAACGAATGAGGTTAGGTTATACTTTAAAAAATAAATATCCTAATGGAGAATTTTGTTTTGTGTATTATCTTTAGAAGAAGTGTCCTTCCTACCCTTGGGAATAATAATATTTGATGGAGTATTGGTCTGTAAGAAAGGTGTAAGATAACATTTGATATTTTTCAGATGTATAATATAGTCCCATATTGATTCCAAGGATAGAAATATATTGGAATATATGTATTAAAAATGTTTTGATATTATATTTCAGGAATATAACATTAACTTTATGCATTGTTCATATATTCATTAAATGAATAGTAGAGTCTAAGACATCCAATTAAATGAGGATATCATGTGTAATTAATAAAATTAGTCAAAATATTTGATTAGTAACAACTAACCAGTGGAGAAATCTAAATTTCAGTTGATTGGAGGTTGTGTGGTGATAGAATATTCTAGTATTATAGAATATGGAGATCAAGAGGTAAAACATTGTTCAAAAATGAAAATAATATATCAAATTTTTAATGAAACATGGTTTTATTTACCAAAGTGCATGGTGATTGTGTAAACTCATAGAAGTGGTTTGTAAGCATGATGATTGAAAGGAGAAAAACAATTGGTTTTGAATTGTTCTATATGGTTCCAATGGGTAGTGCATTATATTGAAAAAATCGACTTTTTACCTCTCTCGGTCTATGGGAAATTGAATAATTCATCATGAGACTATATACCTAAGTGAATATATATAGTTTTAATTCAAAATGATGGAATTTATGGACATCATTCAGGTTTCCATCATGTGCTATATAAAAAATATTCGGGAATGAAGTAAATAACATCAATAAAAATTGTTTTATCAACTGAATGTGGAAGTATATTATACTATTTATAAAATTAAATGGGTGGTGGTGAAGGGTTTCCAACAATCAAATTAAGTGAACTTTAGTGGGATTTTTCCTCCGATTGTGAGGCACAAAACTATTATGATAATTCACACCCATTTTTCCATGGATTTCATTTTTTAACAAATTGATTTCAGTAATAAATTCATAGAATGGTATAAAAGGGAATAAATCTATATATAGTTACGCGATGGATTTTTCCAATAATGGAATGCAGATTATTGTGAAAGAAAAAAAAATTGGTTTATAAAGAATCAAAGGAAGGGAATTGAATGTTTCACAACATTAGAACAAAATAGATAGTTTTAAAGAGAAATGTGTATAATTATATTTAATATGAGGCACATTGTGGTAGGAGTTTCTAGATTTTTTGTCTCTATACAGATTAATTATTACTATCTTGACATGTGATCATGATTTTATGGGATTTGATGTTTCAAATTTAAAAAAGATTATAGATGATTAATATTTATCCTCTAATGAGAATTTTGGGGTATAGTATTGGTAGTAACATTGACATATAAAAAATTATTCCTTTCGTAGTTAATGAATATCTTGAATGTACTGGCGATATTCAATAATATTGATTCAAATACTATGATTCAAAACTTGTCCAAACATCTCAATAATTTATGATTAAAGACATCTAAAATGGATGATGCACTAAAGAATATGAAAAATTATTCCCATAATTCAACTATGTGAAGTATAATATAGTAAATAGTTTATGAAAGGCCCAATATCATTCATGTGGTAGTTGTGGTCAATATATTTATGGAAAATATTTGAAATGAACAAATGGATTACATTAAGTGCATTATCAATTATCTGAATGAATAAATGGACCTTACACTCTATTTTTAAAATGTTGACCCTTCTAAGGATTTGTGAATTTAAACATTGGGGTATATAAATATTCAAAAATGAGCACAATTGGTATTAATATTACATTTAGATCCACATTTGTGAGATTATTTTATCAATTATATAAAATATCCTCAATATCACCAATAGAACCTATGTAAATTGTAAATAAAAAAGTAGGGAAGGAGTTGTTGTGGTTTAAGGGTATAGTAGAGGAGACTAAAATAAATAATTAAATAATCACCATATATTGTTATATACAATTTAGGACTTAAATTTCCTTGAATCAAGAAAATTCACTCTTATGTGAATATAATTTTAACAAAGTACAAATTAGTCCAAAATAATGTGGCATATCGGGGGAAGATATTATAAAAGCATATTGGGAATCTGAATCTGGATAATATATTAACTATTAATAGTGCTTAGTATATTATAATGTTTTTTCACTTTGGTTGGTGATGGATAGAAAGGTTGTGATAAGGTATTGGATTACCCAACAAACAAGAACAATGTAGCAAAAGAAAACAGTTATAGAACATATTACTTATGGTATAGTGGTTTTGGAGGTGATGTTGGTAAAATTATTTGCAAGTTCGATATTTTTAGGAATTGTGTGAGATTTTTTTAAATGCTCTATAATAAATCATAAGAAAAGTATAATCACCACAAAAAAATATACTAGTACTTGATACCATGTTGGAATTTCTCTTAGATGTGAATTTTAGAACCAGTAATAGTGATATTTGTGTGTTTGGATACATGGGTATTAGCCAAAGCTAGATTATGTGATTAAAAAGATGGAAATGATGTAGTAAGGGGTAAAAGGGCATGTGTAAGTATCATATTGGAGTAAATTTAAGGATACATATGATTATATATAATAAATAAATATTTTTTCTTTTTTCTAAAATAAATTATTATTCAAATTAATCCCCAGTTAAGGTAGTGGATTCAATTAACATCTATATAAGGTTACTATAAAGATCAAAAACACAAAAAACCACACCAAAATTTCTTGATATGTGGTGGAACCATGATTTTATGTTGTCAGTTTATATAACATTGTTGTTTAGAAACATGAACCGAATTAAATTTTTATCGTTATAATATTAATATTATAATGATTATTCTTTGTAACAATTTTTTTTCAAAAATACTATTAACACTTATAGTGATGTTTCTATTACCCATATACTAATACTTTTCATTAACCACATTAAACCTTCAGTTCCTTAATTGATTACATTAAATATTTTTAGTTATGGTTTTATTTTTCAGTGTCAACAATCAATAAAACTTGATGTTTTTGATGTTTTGATCATGATGTGTGGATGTGATTTCATTGAATATCTATCTGAGACACACATATCCATAATATCATGTAATTTTATACTATCTTATAACATTATGTTCTTGTTTGTATATTTATATGTTTGGTTGTTTCATATTTCTAAATATTATGAAATGAACACAACACTACCACTAATCTTATTTTATACACAAGAATTACACATATTCATGAAAAAAATATAATATTTTATTTCATCTTCAAAAAATATATTCAATATTTGAATATTTCTTCAATCTCCAAATAGACCATTTCATCATGTTTATACTAAAAATCTTATTTTTATCCTTGAAACCATCTTTTTTAATATTCTAAAAAACGTAAAATAAATTAATTTTAAAGAAATATATTTCAATTCTTATTTGATATATCTCATAATCATAATGATAATTTTGGGAAAAAATATCTCTATTGACCTTATCATCACTACTGCAGAAATATTTTCACCAAATTTAAAACAATGAATTGATTTAAAAACCATTTACACCAAGAATTTGTTATAGAAAGATACTATACTTTCCATGGATGATATATTAAGGAAACCCCAATTGCAAAATATTGGTCTCAACCATTTACATGTATCAACTATGTTTAAAAATTGGTTAGTTTATATAGATTCCATTTCATATATCATAGAGTTTATCCATTTAATAGTGTATTAAATTCAATTGGATTCTTAAAAGGTAGTAGTTTCATCACCAACGAACAACACTTCCTCATCATTTTCTATATTATGTCTATGTCTCTCAAGCTCCCCATAAATCCAACCAATCATTTCATGGTCTTATGTAACCTGAGCTAGTAGTTCTTTCACAGAACCTTTTGGATCTTAATGAACTTATATCACAAGAACACTTAAAATTTTCTAAATTTGAACTATTATATGATAAATATTCACCCAATAATTCCTAAACTAATATATTACATATTATTGAATGTAAAAAATGGCCCACAAAAAATTTGTGTTTATGAGATTTATATATATCATATCTCTTATTTTCTATCAAATAGTAAAAAAATTACATTTTTATTACTTACCGTCATGCTCATAATAATTAAAACATCATACACATGCTTTAGAACCCAAAGTATTCATAAAATACATTTTTGGGACATATCCTAATCCATATCCCATATCGGGTCATCAATATTGATTTAGATGGAACATATTAAATAAAAAAATTATTTAGTTTCTAGCGCATATGCCTGAAAAGATATCTAAAGGTGACATTGAACTATCATTAATTAATCCAATTATATATATGTAGGATCCTCCTCTAATAAACAAAAAATACAATTTAGTGCATCAAGAGGAGTGAGTAGTAATTAAATTTCGAAATCTCTTAGATGAGTAGTAAATTCATGTTCATGTAAACACCAACCCAATATGATTAGGGAATATCAATATTTTTTTATAATTGATTATGTACTTACCTCTAAGGCTCATTCAACATTTCCAGAGCATCAAACTTGGGTATCAAGAGGAATCTTTATCGAAACCTAATAAATTCACCATTAAAGGTCACAATGAATCCAAACTCACTACTTTTTATGTACTCATTTTTTTAAATACCTCATTATATATATGTTCCAATAGTAAGTTATCCCTTTCATATTTGATTGTAAAATAAGTTTGGATCAATTCTTCTAATAAAACAATTTTCAATTATCAAATAATTCATAATAAAAATATTTCATTAATTCATTTTTATGGAATGATTAAATGATTTCATCCTATATATATCCATTGAGAAAATTCCAAATAAGTGGTGTTAGAATCATCCTCAATATTATTATTTAGAAATTCCATAGACCAGATTATCCATGTGTTGAATATGAATGAACTAAAATTATTTGCAATTCCATATGAAATTTAATTCATTTATATTGAGAAACGCATGTTCATAATAAATAATGAAAATATTATCTATTATAAATAAGATATAGATATAAAATTTCTACTTATGGAAGGAACATGAAAAAATATTTCTAATTCCAAAACCAATCCAATAGTTTCACTCACATTATAATTGTTGATGTATTGTATAATGACACTTTCATAATTGTCAATACAATAGTCTAATATCCAATTCTTTAATTCCCTCTCATATATGAGTATGTGGTTTTTAGTAATATGTGATAGACACTCATTATCTAATACCCATGAGTTGGAGTTACAGAAATTAATTTTTATATTGAAATCTATATGCGTTGAATGATTCTATTTGATAATAATTATTAAGCATAGAAACCAATATATTATTATGTCATAGTTCATACCAATAAGATATCTAAAAATGGTAATATTATTGATTGACATAATCTTTAATGATGTTATATATATCAGTAGGAATCATCTTTTATATATTTTTTAAAGTCCTTTTAATGAAATTAATATCAAGAGAATGGTAACCCATTATATCATAACATTTAGTGGACCACGATCCCTATTTACATAATTGTGGTTTCTACTTTATAATTCCTCTCATCACATATTTATTTATGTAGGAAATCATGAAAATAATTTCAGAAATTATTCATGGATAGTTGATAGGGAAACGCTTTTACCAGATCCATCATATGGATATGAAATCAAATTTATTACTCAAATATCTTAACAAATTATTTTTCCATGTTAATTAGAACACAAATCCCATAGCTATATTTGGTTACATAACACATAGGGTCATGCATTTCAACCATTCCTAACACAAGATAATCCATGGGATCTATACTTTTGTAGAACGTTCCCATTTGAATGATCAATGTATTAATAAGAGTTTGATTTGTAAAGAATCACACACTTTTTATTTTAGGTGTATTCATTTAAATTATCACCAATTTTTTACACATCTGTTGAATATTAAATCCATAACTATTTCAAATCATACAATAATTATTGTATCATGTTAAATTTCTTAATGTATTTTTTCTTTTAACAATTTATTTAGAGAATCACCATTCTATTATCCAAATTAATATATTTTTACCTTAATAAATATTAAAATAATTATAAAATAAACTATTTTTTATTACTCACCCAAATTTATAAGTTATACCTATCAACACATATCAAAAATCTTCTTATAAATAATGTTTGTCAACACTCTCATGTAAATATTAAGAGTTTTAGGAAATTGGAAATCTCTACATGAGTAATATTGGAGTTATAAGTTTCAAAGACGCACTTTTCTTGAAAAGGAACAAGACTATATGCTAATGGGAAAAACAATCCAATCCCCCACTACTCATGGGTAATTTAATTCATTGATATTTTAATTACACCATATCCTTAACACATAATATGTATTAAAAATATTAATCCTCTAAATTTATTCTAAAAACATTAACATAAATTGAGTTCACGTTATATGAAAACTATATCTTATTATAATATAATTACCATGGATTGGTAATTTTACATGATGTAATTTATCAATTAATTTTATTCATGTATAATATTAACAATAAAAAAAATTATATATAAAAATAATTATATATAAATAAATTAAACAAATGAAGTACTCAATTATTGAACCTGAGATAAACTACATTATAGATTAATCTTTAATAAAAATGTTTTCAAAACGGTATATAGTAACATAGATTCATTATGGACGTTAAGAGATCATGTCCAAAAGTGTTTTTGAGTGTTTTTTGAAAAAAAAATTATTTCAATTGAAATTCAGTCAAAATAAATTTCATCGTGAAAAGGTGATCGCTGTGTAAAAATATTTTAATATTGACCAACATTAGCATTTTTAGGGATCAAGGACCACTAAGGGAAAAAGCAGTATTTGCAACGGGTTATTTGCGACGGGATCTCTTCTCGTCACAAATAACCCATCCAAGAATCGATTTACGACGGGGAAAGTAGCCCATCGAAAATAACCAAGTATTTGCTATGGGATTTCGCATCCCGTCGCAAATAGTTTTGTGTGGTTTGGCGCGCATGTCGCGCGGTTTGGGGCGCAAGCCGTGCCAAACCGCGAAGGAGTATTTGCGATGGGACCCGTCACAAACACCTGGAGGCAGTCAATACCCTTTGGCGACGGGATGTCGTCCCGTTGCAAAAAGACTATCAGCAGGTACTATTTGCGACATGCCCCGTCACAAATAACCTTTTAACCGCCGACTGTAATTAATGCGGGCGAGGGTAATTGCGACGGGCCCCATCGGAAATACTACCACTTGCGACGGGAAGCTCGTCGCTAATAACCTCGTCAAAACTAATCTTACCTATATATACCCCCATCTGTTTTTTTCAAAAATCATACAAATCTTGATTTCTCTCTCTTTTTATTCTTCAGTTTTAAATAGTACTTTTTCTTTTAGATGAAATTTTTTATATGAGATCAATCGGAGGGCGTCAATATCTTCAGAATATCTACGTTTAAGGTATTTATATTTTATTTTTTTTAGGTTTATTTTATTTTTTATATTAATTTTAATTGTTTTTTATTAGTTTGAATTTAATTAGATTTTTATTGATTTATATTTATATTTAGTTCTACTAATAATTTGATATTGTTAGTTATAATTATAAATAATTAGTTATAATTAATATTAATTAGATATAATTATGAAAAAATATATATAAATATGAATAATTCGATATAATTAGGAATAATTAGTATAAATTAGGAATAATTAGTATTAATTAGAAATAATTAGTATTAATTAGGAATAATTAGTAGTAATTTGGAATAATTAGTACTAATTATGAATAATTAGTTCTAATTAGGAATAATTATATTAACTACAAATAATTAGTATTAATTAGGAATAAAAAGAAATAATTAGGAATAATTAGTTTTAATTAGGCATAATTAGTAATAATTAGGAATAATTAATAAAAATTAGGTATAACTATAATTAATTTGGAATAATAAGTATTAGTTAGGAATAATTATTATTAATTAGGTATAATTAGTATTAATTAGGTATAATTTGTAATAATTAGGTATAATTAGTAATAATTAGGTATAATTAGTAATAATTAAGAATAATTTGTAATAATTAGGTATAATTATTCATAATTAGGTAAAATTAGTAATAATTAGGAACAAATAGTAATAATTAGGAATAAATAGTAATAATTTGGAATAAATAGTAATAATTTGGAACAAATAGTAATAATTGGGAATAAATAGTAACAATTTGGAATAAATATTAATAATTATGAATAATTAGTAATAATTAGGAATAATTCGTAATAAATATTAATAATTAGGAATAATTAGTAATAATTAAGAGTAATTAGTAACAATTAGGAATAATTAGTAATAATTATGAATAATTAGTAATAATTAGGAATAATTAGTAATAATTAGATATAATTATAATAATTATGTATAATTAGTAATAATTATGTATAATGAGTAATAATTAGGATTAACTGGTAATAATTTGGAATAATTAAGAATAATTAGTAATAATTATATATAATTAGGAATAATTAGCTATTATTAGAAATAATTAGCTATAATTTGAAATAATTATATTTATTCTTAATGAGTAATAATTAGTAATAATTGGTAAAAATTAATAATAATTAGGTATAATTAGTAATAATTATGTATAATTAGTAATAATTAGGTATAATTAAAAATAATTAGGTATAATTAGTAATAATTGGGTATAATTTGTAATAATTAGGTATAATTAGTAAAAATTAGGAATAATTAGTAATAATTATGAATAATTAGTAATAATTAGAAAAAATTAGTAATAATTATGAATGATTAGGAATAATTTGAAATAATTAATAATAATTAGGAATAATTATTAATAATTAGGATTAATTAGGAATAATTAGAAATAATTTGGAATAATTACTAATAATTAGTAATAATTAGTTATAATTAGTCATAATTATTAATAATTAGTAATAGTTACTAATAATTAGTAATAATTATTAATAATTTTCAAATAATTTGTAATAATTAGTAATAATAAGTAATAATTAGTAATAATTATTAATAATTATGTGTAATTAGTAGTAATTAGGTATAATTAGTAATTAGGTATAATTAATAATTAGTTATAATTAGTGGTATTTAAGTATAATTAGTAATAATTAGGTATAGATAGTAATAATTTTCTATAATTAGGAATAATTAAGAATAATTAGGAATAATTAGGAATAATTAGGAATAATTAGGAATAATTTGGAATAATTAGTAATTTTTAGGAATAATTAGTAATAATTAATAATACATGGTAATAATTAGGAATAATTAGTAACAATTAGGAATATTTACTAATAATTAGTAATAATTAGTAAATTTTTTGAATAATTAGTAATAATTAGTAATAATTAGTAATAATTAGGAATAACTAGGAATAATTCGGAATAATTAGGAATAATTAGAAATAGTTAGGAATAATTAGGAATAATTAGGAATAATTAGGGATAATTAGTTATAATTATGTATAATTAGTAATAATTAGTAATAATTAGTAATAATTAGTAATAATTAGAAATAATTATTAATTATTAGGAATAATTAAGAATAATTAGGAATAATTAGGAATAATTAGGAACAATTAGGAATAATTAAGAATTGGTAGGAATAATTAGGAATAATTTGGAATAATTTGGAATAATTAAGAATAATTAGAACAATTAGGAATAATTAGTAATAATTAGTAATAAATAGTAATAAATAGTAATAATTCGTAATAATTAGAAATAATTAAGAATAATTAGGAATAATTAGTAATAATTATGAAATATTTGTAATAATTAAGATTAATTATGAATAATTATGAATAATTAGAAATAATTAAGAATAATTAACAATAATTTGGAATAATTATCAATAATTTGGAATAATTAGAAATAATTAGAAATAATAAGTGTGATAAAGATGCAATTAAGTGAGCTGTCAGACACAATAGTAGCTATCAATCCACTAGAAATTGTGTCGTCCTTAATTAATGATAATTATTGAGTAGTTGTAATTATATATCTCCTTTTTCAAATAGATTTTTTAATAATTTCAAACTATTCAAAAATGGTGATTATTTTATATTTTATGTAGAAAAATATGGAACAACAAACTCAACATCATTAATTATTAGATGACCGAGCTTGGATTAATCAGCGCAGAAATCCTAATGGGTTTGGTTTAAATACTTTTTATATTGAGGTTGTTGAAGCTTTCTTAGAATTTGCATCATCAAAACCAGAATATGTTTCAGAAGGCACAACTAAGTGTCCTAGTAAAAAATGTGCTCTGAGAATTTTCACACATTTGAAAAGGTCGGGGGACATCTCTTTTCATTTGGTTTTCAACCAGATTATGTATTTTGGTATCAACACGGTGAACGCAGTTCAAGAGATGATCTTAATAACTTGATTCCAGAACCGTCATGATTTCAAATTTTAGTACATGATGTTATAGGTCCATATGTACAACAAACAGAAACTCACGATGATATTGATTTAAATCTTGAGTTGGCACAATCAGAATTTTATGAGTTGTCTAGGTCTGCTGAGGATGCATTATATCCTGGTTGTAAGATAAGCCAATTAGAAGTAGTTGCAAAATTTATGGCAATAAAATCAGATAATGAAATGTCAAAAAATTATTTTTATCAGATATTTTGTTTGGTTAAAACACTTTTACCTGAAAGAAATGTTTTTGTCTTCAAATTACTATGAGAGAAAGAGGCTGATTCTTAATTTGGGCCTTAGTTATCGGAAGAATCATGCATGTCCAAAAGATTGCATCTTATATTCTGGTAAAAATGAGTCATTGAATATTTGTCCCAAGTGTAGACAATCGAGGTATAAAGAAGCTCAACCAGGGATGTCTAGATAGACTCTAGTAAAATAGTTGAAATATTTCCCCTTTACACCCAGGTTGCAGCGTTTATTTATGTCACAGAACCCATCGTCAATGATGTCATGGAACAAAACCAAGATTTCAACTGATAAAAGCTTGAACCATCCATCTGATGGTGATTCATGGATACATTTTGACCGGCTGCATCCGTCTTATGCTATATAATCCCGAAACGTGCGATTGGGTCTTTCTATTGGTGGTTTTTGTTCGTTTGGTTCTTATGGTTGTCAGTATTCATGTTGGCCTGTCTTTATAACTCCGCACAGTTTTCCTCCATGGATTTTGATGAGAAGCCTTATATATTTTGGACTCTATTAATCCCAGGACATTCGAAAAAGAATAATGATATTTATTTGAAACCATTTGTTGATGAGATAAATGCATTGAGGTGTGATGGTGTTAATACATAAGATGTTGCTGTGAAACAAAATTTCATATTAAAATCTGCATTGATGTGGACGATTAGTGAATTTATGGTATATGGAATGTTATCAGGTTGGAGTATACATGGTCCAAAATCATGTCCTTACTATATAGATGAAAACAAAGCCTTTATGCTGGTCAAAGGAAAAAAACCTTTCTATTTTGATTTTCACTATAGATTTATTCCATCCGATCATCCTTTTTGGAGGATCAAATCTCATTTCAGAAAAGGTATAATTGAAAGGGATGAACCTCCAAAGATGATCTCAGTTACTGAGTTAAAATCAGTGGTATTTTCATTACCCCCCATCACATTTGGACCAATAGTAAACCAACAAAAAAATTCACAGCTTTGGGAAAGAACATAACTAGATAAAATTGAGCATTTTTTGGGATCATCTGTATTGGTCTGATTTGTTGGTCCGCCACATGTTGGATGTTATGTATATTGGGAAGAACTATTTTGATAATTTATTTCATGTAGTTTTGGATACACTAGGTAAGACCAAATATACTATAAAGGCATGATTAGATCTTGCAAAATTTGCAGGCGACCAGAACTTGAATTATTTGAAAATGTCTGATCAAAAATGTTAATGAAGCCAAAATCAGCTTATACACTGTCCAAAGAGAGTCTCTTATTATTTTGATAGTGGATTGAAATTTTGAGACTTCCAGATGGCTATGATTCCAATTTGGGCATATGTGTTAAGAATGTTTATATTGCTGGATTAAAAATTCATGACTGTCATGTTATAATGGAAAAACTAATGCCGATTGGATTCAGATGTTTGTTGAATTCTATGACTTGGGATTCGATAACCGACATATCATATTTTTTCCTAGACATTTTTGCAGTGCCAACAGACTATGATGCACTATGAAAAATGGCAGAAGATGTTGCTGTAATTATATGTAAACCGGAAAAAATCTTCCCACCAGCTTTCTGTGACTCAATGGAACATCTGATATTAATTTTTTCACATGAAACTAAATGTGGAGGTCCAATACAGTTTTTATGGATGTACCCATTCGAGAGATGAATACAGAAATTGATGAAAAAAATACGCAATAAAGCATCAGTTGAAGGTTCAATTGTTGAAGCTTATTTGCAATTGGAAATTCCTTTTTTCTGCTCTCACTATTTTGATTCTTAATATCTCTCAAAATAGAATCACATGGGGTAAAATGAGGGGAATTTTAATGAGGAATGATGGCTTTCAGATGATGAACATCATAGAGACCATACTGACGTTATGCTCAACTGTAAAGAAATGAAATCATATGTCCTATGAGTGCTTCTATCACTTATTTTATAATTTATTTTACTGTATTTAAACTTATTTTATTTGTAGTTTATATGATAATCATATCATTAAACAACATACACAAATTACAGCAGCTGCTCTTGATGAACGAAGACAAAAAAATTCCTTATTGCTTCAAAAACTGGTAACATAAATTATTGATGGTTTAATATCAATTCCTTTTATTATTTATTATATTGATAATCCTTTACAAATTTTCAGGTGTCTCAATATGCTGATAAAATTGATAAATGACTATGTATATTGAGTAACTCACCATCAAAAATGGTTAAATATTATAATTCATATGTGGTGAATGGTTTTTGATTTCATAAACATGCAAACGGGGAATCAAAAAAAACAATGAAAAGTGGAGTTTTCTTGAGAGGATCACATCATAGAGAAATTGAAGTTGACTTTTATGGCATTTTGTATGAAATTATTGAGTTGTGTTTTCTAGGAAATAATTACATAACAATGTTTAAATGTCGGTGGTTAGATACTGAGAAAGGATTTTGTAACAACCCGAAATTTTGAATAAATCATGTTTCCTATTTTTATGTATTATTTTATTTTATTTTTATACTCAAAAAATGTTTCATTTGATAACATGAGTATAATTAAAATGAGTCTGTTGGGTTTTGACTGTTATATAACCAGTGGTCTATATGACCACTTTAAACTAAACATTTCGATTATTGTCTCTAAATAAAAGTAATCTTGGTTAATTATTTTAAAAAGAAGATTCGATGACCTCACCCAGTAGTCTTGGAACGATCGAAGCCCATATAACAGAACTTGGGAAGGAGGTAGTGCCACTGGGATTTTCTCTTGACCAAACCCAGTCGAACCTCATCGTGTGAAACTAGAATGGAATCGCCTTTGCAAGAAGTTCAAACTGATAGAAATTACTTCTCATGCGATGTTGGCTGAGCCTCCCTCAGATTCTCTCACCTTAGCACACCTTATAGTTAGGCCCTATGCTGGTGTGATAAGGTGCTATGTAAGGAGACCATAACTGCCATATGTAATCCTTTGTTTTAAATAAAAATTGGGATTTCTTATTAAGATTAATTTTATGAATTTTAAAATAACTAGATAAATATAGTATGCATATTTTCGATGAATTTTAGAAAACAGATATTTTAAAAATTTTATGTAAACCTTAAATAATTAAAAATGTGTAATGATTTTCAAAAAATGGTTTTCTACAATTATGTTCAGTATAAAATTTACAGTCTAATAAGATCAACTTGATTTTTGATGAATAGTAAATTATGAATAGTGATTTTATGCTTAGGATTAGTAATGTATCCAAATGGATTAGTAATATAACTTAAAGAAAGTATTAATATAATCTAGGCACCCTGATTAAGTAATGCGATTCAATAAAATGGTTAAATAACGGTTTCATAAATTTTTATTCAAGTATTAGTTTTTTCGAGTGAATAGTGTTTTTAATTAAAAATTAAATTAAAAAATATTTAGAAAAATGTTTTTATAAAATGGATTTCATTTTTGAACTTAGAGCACCGATATTATGTTATGGTAATTTTTGGGGTTTTTCTGAAAAAATGAATTTTCGGTGAATCGTGTTTTTATTTTAAAATTTAATTAAAAATATTTAGAAAATTATTTTTATAAAATGAAGTTCATATTTGTAATCAGAGCTTCGATGTTTGGTTAAGGTGAAATTTTGGGATTTTTCTGAGAAAGATGAATTTTCAGTGAATAGTAAAAAAGTAGTTTTAGGGTTTCACTATGTTTACTGACATCATAACTGTGTCATGGTGATGTCATGAGATATTTTAAGGGTTTTACAACAAAAGGGAATGAATTATTTTATTGGGGGCCCTATGTGGCCTCTCTTCATGGGGAATATCATGGGAGAGCACATGGTTTTGAGAAAACCACTTGTGAGGTGTCCCTTGGCCATTAATGCCTTGTCCCCTCACTTTCCCTATAAATACCAAGACATTATCTCATCATTTGGACTCCAAAATCATTCTCAACGAAGTTATGGTCTCCTTACCTCCTAAGGAGTCCTCCCAATGTGCCCCCAAGGCCCCAAGGTCCCAACCATTGAGTTTTAAGACTTACGTTTTATGGCAAGGGATCCGACCTCTCTCTTTCTTTTCAAGTAATCTCTTTTATGTCATTTCTTTTATGCCCCATGTTCTTATGTTAAAGGATGTTATATTATATTCCTCATACTTCCCTTTTCATTTTCATATAATTATAGATCCCCTCTTTCTCTCATTATTTCGTTTTATGATGTTTTAAGTGACATCCTTAGGCTGTCGAATTTTTAAGTGGTTCTTTCTCCCTTCTCGTTTTCAAGTTCTACTTTCTTGTAAAGTCTTTCACCTTCCTTTTATTATGTTGGGGTATGATCTCTATATCTATCATACCGATACTTTATGTTCATATTATTAGAGACCCTATTCGATCTCATCAATTCATTTTTGGTTGAAGTTTAAGTGACGTCAATAGGCTGCCGAATTTTCATAAGAGAAATCTTATTTTGTCTTACTTCCATGTTTTTCATTTCAAACGGTATGTCCTTAAAATTTCATTACCATGACTCATATCATTTATATTCTATCCCTCTACTATTTTTATGGATCATTTATGAGTGGGGGAACCATGTACCCTCTCTTTTCAATGTTTTCTAAAACCCCAAAGCATAGTCGTTATGCTGTAGAATTTTCATCTCAAAATGCCTCTCTCTTTTCTCAAAATTATTTTATGTTATAAAGTGATTACTCAAAGATCTTATCTCTATAGGGGTATTCACATATATACCAAAATTTTCTATTTTAAATTCTGGGATTTACATACATGAAACCCGCTCTCCCCTTCTATGGGTTTAAGGTGACGTAAAGATCATGTCTTTAAAGCAGTTTTTAAAACATTATGATTATGAAATGAAACCCATTTAGTTTATGCTAAATGGGTTATTTATGAAATTTTTGATAATGTTATATGTGGATCACATGATAATAAAGGAAAATTTAAGGTTGCGCCCTGATAGCGCTCCAACGCATTGGGTAATGATGTAACCACTCGAGATTACAATTTTCACGATATCTTGGTGAATAACCATGGTAATTTCCAAATGACAGCTTAGAGATAGACCTTGGTGATATGTTCATGATTGTATATGTTAAATGATATAGACACATATTCAAGTTATGAAAAATGTTATTTTTATTATGATATATCACATGATTTATTTCTCATGCCTTAATGTTCTTTTCATGACCTTATTGAAGTATCTCAAGTTCACATGTAAAATGTTTCTCTTGTTTCCCTTACTGGGCCTTCTGCTCACCCTTTCTTTTTATGTATGTCCCAGGTTATGAGATGCAGTAATGAACCTAGGATGAACATGAGGAGAAGCCGTTCAAGAGTTTAAGAAGAATGTTTTATGGTTTCAAGGTTTATTTTCCAGGTTTCCAAGACACTAAACCTTAAAGATCCTCGGTTTTGTAAAATGTAATGAAAGATTATGTGATAGAAAGGCGGGATTCTATAGTTGGTATCAAATGATGGTTTAGTTATTTGTGGAAATTAGGATATGAAAACTTTAGGAAGAAGCCTATAGAAAATTTTATATATAGGTAATATTCCTGGTATTTTGGTGAGTATTGAGTAATTGGTTGCCAAGCAAATACATCCATGTCTGGATGCGAGAAGGTAGAGGTGGCTCTAGCACAGATGTACATAGGGGTAAAACCCGAAAACACCGCTTTGAGCTATACTCAAATGGGAATTGGTACACGACAATAGGCCTTGCTTCACACTTGGTTACGGAACTCCCGGGGGATATGCTTTGGTAAATTCATAAACTTAGTATGAACCATTGTTAAAGGAACAAAGATAAAATAAAATAAAGATTCACATAAGAATATATGATCATGGATAACCTAGATAAGAACCTAGGGGATCACAAGTTAGGTTATACTTTTCTTCTATAAGTTATCCTTATATGCTTTAATTTCCTTTTCATGATTATTGGATAAGTATTCAATCCCCTAATTGTACTTTCATTTCATCGTTAATTGTGGGAAATGGAAGAACATGTCCCAACAAACAATGTGACAGGAAATGTGACGATTTCTATATTAATATGACATAGATTATTAGGGGATTAAAAATGATTATTATTTTGGATTACGTTCACTATTTTGGGGACCCTATATGATCAAGGTAAATTGATTAATATGGTATTTTCATTGAGGAGTATGGTTGACTTATATTTTGAAGAATCGATGAATTTAAGGTGGAATTATAGTAATTTATGTTACTTATGGGAATGGTTAACCTATCTTGGGTAAAATATGTTTAGGTTATCTACTTTTGATATAATATGTTAGGAGAGGTTGATGTTGTTTGGGGATGAACAATGAAGTTTATTTTGGAAGACTATGTTATCAAATCCTTCTTGTATGTGGGTTTCAATCTTAGTTTGGTTTATTTTGAGGAATCTTAATGACTGTTATTTATGGAATGGTCTATGATGAACTTTGGGTAGTACCATGGAACTTTGAATGTTTAAAATTTGTTTCCATTCTTATGGGATTATTTCTTTTTGAAGAGTTGT
Organism: Viscum album; assembly: GCA_963277665.1. Taxonomy (NCBI): domain Eukaryota; kingdom Viridiplantae; phylum Streptophyta; class Magnoliopsida; order Santalales; family Viscaceae; genus Viscum; species Viscum album. Next base: position 733,274,186 of record OY728152.1, on the reverse strand, counting down.
TTTACCTTACCCTTTCTATTTTTGGGATAATGTTTAAAGATATAAGAAATAGATAGTTAATCTTTTGTGGACTATGTGATTCTCTAGAAGATGATTCTTGTGTTTTTATGAGACCAAGTAGTTTTGAATGCTCATCATTTGGAGGAAAGATTAGTTTTGGTAGAAACTTATTAAATGATGAAACTCTACATGAAGGTAAGTATATTTTCTTATGTTCTTTTTCTATGTAGTAAATGAATTCCTCAAAATTATGAAAAGGAATGTAAAACAAAAACATTATTTGTTTACATTTTTCCTACTAGGTAATAAAATACCGTTTACACGCAACATAAATTTGGGATTTTCTTATGGTTAACTTTATCCTAATCATGTTTTCTATCACTCTCCCTCCGAACATGACCCTTTGTTTTCTCCCCCATGTCCATGTTTTCTTACATGGAATCCTAGTGTGGGTTAACTCAGGTGACCTTTGTACTTCCCATTCTTTATTTTAAAGAAATAGTTTTACTAACTCCTTTTCTGATGTGGTACTTTAAATGAAATTTCAAAACCCAATTATAAAAATTGCGAGGACGCAATTTCTTAAGGGGGGAAGATTGTAACAACCTGAAATTTTGAATAAATCATGTTTCCAAATTTTATGTGTTATTTTATTTTATTTTTATACTCAACAAAAATGTTTCATTTGATAACATGAGTATAATTAATATGAGACCGTTGGGTTTTTTCTATTATATGACCATTGGTTAATATGACCACTGTAAACTAAATGTTTTGATTATTGTATATAAATTCAAGTAATCTTGGTTAATTATTATAGAAAGAAGATTTGATGGCCTCACCCAGTAGTATTGGACCAATCGAAGCCCATCTAACATAACTTGGGAAGGAGGTAGCACCACTGGGCTTTGCTCTGGACCAATCCCAAGCCGAACATCATCATGTGAATCTAGAATAGAATCTCCTTTGCGAGAAGTTCAAACTGATAGAAATTACTACTCGTGCGATGTTGGCTGAGCCTTCCTCAGATTATCTCACCTTATCACACCTTACACTTAGATCCTATGCTGGTGTGATAAGGGGCTATGTGAGGAGACTGTAACTGCCTTGCGTAATCCTTTGTTTTAAATAAAAATTGGGATTTCTTCTTATGATTAAGTTTATGAATTTTCAAATGACCAGATAAATAAAGTATGCATATTTTTTATGAAATTTAGAAAAGGATATTTTAAAAACGTTTTTGTAAACCTTAAATAATAAAAAATGTGTAATGATTTTCAAAAAATGGTCATCTATAATTATGTTCAATACGAAATTTAGAGTCTAATAAGACAAACATGATTTTTGATGAATAGTAAATTATGAATAGTGATTTTATGCTTAGGATTAGTAATCTGACCAAATGGATTAGTAATCTCACTTAAAGAATGTATTAATATAATCTAGGCACCTTGATTATGTAATGTGATTCAATAAAATGGTTAAATAATGGTTTCATAAATTATTATTCATGTATTAGTTATTTCAAGTGAATAGTTTTTTTAATTAAAAAATAAATTAAAAAATATTTCGATAATTATTTGTATAAAATGGGTATTATTTTTGAACTCAGAGCACCGATATTATGTTATGGTAATTTTTGGGGGTTTTCTAAAAAAATGAACTTTCGGTGAATAGTGTTTTTATTTAAAAATTAAATTAAAAATATTTTTATAAAATATTTTTATCAAATAAAGTTCATATTTATAACCAGAGCATCGATATTTGGTTAAGGTGAAATTTTGGGATTTTTCTGAGAAAGATGAATTATCAGTGAATAGTAAAAAAGCAGTTTTAGGGTTCGGTATGTTTAATGACATCATAACTGTGTCATGGTGATGTCATGAGATATTTTAAGGTTTGGACGACCAAAGGTGATTAATTATTGTATTTGGGGCCCCATGTGGCCTATGCTAATGGGAAATATCAAGGGAGAGCTCATGGTTTTGAGAAAACCACTTTTGAGGTGTCCCTTGGCCATTAATGCCTCGTCACCTCACATTCCCTATGAATACCAAGCCATTCTCTGATCCTTTGGACTCAAAAATCATTATCAACGAAGTTATGGTCTCATTACCTCCCAAGGAGTCCTCCCAAGGTTCCCCCAATCCCTCAAGGTCCCAACCATAGAGTTTTAAGAGTTACGTTTTAAGGTAAGGGATCTGACCTCTCTCTTTCTTTTCAAGTAATCTCTTTTATGTCATTTATTTTATGATCCATGTTTTTATGTTAAAGTATGTTATTTTATATTCCTATTACATCACTTGTAATGTTCATAAAACGAGAGATCCCCTCTTACTCTCATTATTTCGTTTTGTGATGTTTTTAGTGACGCCGTTAGGCTGCCGAATTTTTAAGTGGTTCTTTCTCCCTTCTCGTTTTCAAGTTCTACGTTCATGTCAAGTCATTCATGTTCCTTTTTATTATGTTGGGATATGATCTCTATATCTGTCATACTGATCTTATATTATCATATTATGAGAGACCCCATTTGATCTATTCAATTCAGTATTTTGAATATTTATAGTGACGTCATTAGGTAGCCGAATTTTTAAGTGGTTCTTTCACCCTTCTCTTTTTCATGTTCTACTTTCATGTCAAGTCTTTCATGTTCCTTTTTATTATGTTGGGGTATGATCTCTATATCTATCATACTGATCTTTTATGATCATATGATGAGAGAAACCATTTGAACTCTTCAATTCAGTATTTTGAATATTTAATTGACGCTGTTAGGCTGCCGAATTTTTAAGTGGTTCATTCACCATTCTCATTTTCAAGTTCTACTTTCATGTCATGTATTTCATGTTCCTTTTTTTTATTTTGGGGTATGATATCTATAACTATCATACTGATATTTTATGATCATATGATCAGAGACCCCATTTGATCACTTCAATTCTGTATTTTGAAGATTTAAGTGACGCCGTTAGGCTGCCGAATTTTTAAGTGGTTCTTTCACCGTTCTCGTTTGCGAGTTCTACTTTCATGTCAATTCATTGAAGTTACTATTTATTATGTTGGGGTATGATCTCTATATATATCATATTGATATTTTATTATCATATTATGAGAGATCCCATTTGGTCTCTTCAATTAAGTATTTCGAAGATTTAAGTGACGCCGTTAGGCTGCTGAATTTTTAAGTGGTTCTTTCACCCTTCTCGTTTTCAAGTTCTACTTTCATGTCAAGTATTTCAAGTTCTATTTTATTATGTTGGGGTATAATCTCTATATCTATAATACTAATCATTTATTATCATATTATTAGATACCCCATTTTATCTCTTCAATTCCGAATTTTGAAGATTTAAGTGACGTTGTTAGGCTGCCGAATTTTTAAGTGGTTCTTTCACCCTTCTCATTTTCATGTTCTACTTTCATGTCAAGTCTTGAAAGTTCATTTTTATTATTTTGGGATATGATATCTATATCTATAATACTGATATTTTATTTTCATATGATGAGAGACCCCATTTGATCTCTTCAATTTAGTGTTTTGAAGATTTACGTGACGTTGTTAGGCTGTCGAATTTTTAAGGGGTTTTTTCACCTTTCTCATTTTTCAAAATTCTAATTCCATGTAATGTCTTGAAAGTTCCTTTTTATTATTTTGGGATATAATCTATATATCAATCATATTTATATTTTATGTTCATATGATGAGATACCATATTTCATCTCATCAATTCATTTTTGGTTGAAGTTTAAGTGACGTCGTTATGCTGCCGAATTTTCATAAGAGAAATCTCATTTTGTCTTACTTCCATGTTTTTCATTTCAAATGGTATGTCCTTAAAATTTCATTAACATGGTTAATATAATTTATATTCTTTCCCTCTACTAGTTTTTATGGATCATTTATAAGTGGTGACCCATGTCCCCTCTCTTTTCAATGTTTTCTAAAACCCCGAAGCATAGCCGTTATGCTGCAGAATTTTCATCTCAAAATTCCTCTCCCTTTTCTCAAAATTATTTTATGTTATAAAGTTAATACTCAAAAGCTATTATTTATAAATTTTTATTCACATATATACCAAAATGTTCTATTTTAAATTCTGGGATTTACATACATGAAACCCGCTCTCCCCTTCCGTGGGTTTAAAATGACGTAAAGATCATGTCTTCAAAGCAGTTTTTAAAACATTATGATTATGAAATGAAACCCATTTATTTTATTCAATATCGGTTATTTATAAATTTTTTGATAATGATATATGTGGCTCAAATGATAATAAAGGAAAATTTAAGGGTGCACCCTGATAGCACTCCAATGCATTGGGTAATGATGTAACCACTAGAGATTACAATTTTCACAATATCTTGGTGAATAGCCTTGGTAATTTTAAAATGACTCCTTTGGGATGGACCTTGGTGATATGTTCACGATTGTCTATGTTAAATGATGTATCCACACCTTCATGTTATGAAAAATTTTATTTTTATTATGATATATCTCATGATTTCTTTCTCATTCCTTAAAGTTCTTTTCAGGACCTTATTGAAGTATCTCAAGTTCACATGAAAAATGTTTCTCTTGTTTCCCTTACTGGGCCTTCTGCTCACCCTTTCTTTTGATGTATGTCCCCAGGTTATGAGAAGCAGTAATGAACCTAGGATGAACAAGAGGACAAGCCATTCAAGTGTTTAAGAAGAATGTTTTATGTTTTCATGTATTAAGTTCCTGGTTTCCAAGACAGTAAATCTTAAAGATCCTCGGTTTTGTAAAATATAATGATAGATTATGTGATAAAAAGGTGGGATGCTATAGTTTTCATGTTCATCCAACTCATGGAATCATCGATATTAAATATAAAAGTCTTCTTGCTGTAAATGAACCATTTTTACAGGATCAACAGGCACATTAAATTTATTATGCAATGTACTGTGCTACTTCAATAGACTTGAGTAATTGGTGGAGCATAATAAAAATGAAATCACGGGAAAATTAGTTTACTCAAACTGGATGTGGTTCTGCTGAAGTGGAAGGAATTGAAATTTTTCAAGAGACGGCTCAAAATCCATTTGATTCCCAAAGAGACGTGAATATTGACGATGACACCACACAATTAAGGATCGATGGTGATAATGACGTTAATGACGTTACAAATGAATTTGAAATGATAGGAGATTCTGAAACTGAAACTCATATAGATATTGATGATGCTGAGGAGGAAGATAAAGACATTGACATTGAATGCTATGTAGATGAGGATGAAGATGAACATTGACACAATTAAATGCTAGTTATAATCATATCTAATATATATATATATATAATAGTTATTTTCAACTATATGCTAACAATAATCATTTTGTGATTCAGATGGACTCTATTCTATTGCACGAGTTGGAGGAGGCTGAGCTACCTTTGGAATATGATGAAATAGAATCAGCTAACCCTTATCCTACTGGTGGTTCAGGTGGTACGTGGAGGGGGTGCGGTCTAGCGTGATTGATGATTCCTAACCCTATCCCCGAGTGACGTCCACATCTTGGATACGATCCCCGAACACTGAGGTATGTTAACCAGTATATTTTAGTTAGATTTAATTAATTTATTTATATATACACTAATTGTTTTGATTATTTATTCTTTTTTCATAGTTTTCAGCATGTAGCTATTGGATAGGGGAGCGCTATATTGCGCAATTATTTTTCTCAGCCGTGGAACACATGGGAACTGATACCCGTTGATGTGCGATGAGACATGTTCCATCATTGGCTGGTAAGTAAATAAATAATATTTATTTTGAAATTTATTTTATTAACAACTTGATATTATAAATTATTTTTAGGGTTTATGGCATCCTATCGATGATAGCATGCGCGATTCGATCCACACGGCATGGATGGTTTCTATGTGTGACTGTTTTGGATAGTTTTTTAACAATTTTAGGACAACCATTAAGAAAGCAGGGTGAAATAATTTGATGAGTCGTGTAGATCCCACTGACCAGAGTACATTTAATCTCATGTTTGCGATGGATTATGTTTACTCTGGTTGGGTGGTGGATTTCCAAGGACATCTTCAGTGGGACGACAGAACCGAGGGAGATAGGAGGTGACGCATCATGCTGCTAGCCGTACATTCAATTCGCATAGAGAGCATTTAGTACGTATATTTTTTAAATATTTTATATAACATTAAATATAAACTGTTTATTTTATATTTCTGTAGTCATTCGAGCATCCTGATATTATGGAGTTTGACATTTATCGGAAGATGTATAGTGATCCAGCTACTTGAGAGATTAGAGGTGATCGCCATCGTCAGATTGAGGTTAGTATTATTTTTTTAGTTTAATAATTAACTCCATATAATATTTTGACAATTTATATTTTAAATTTGAATTAAAGGAGTCATATGAGGTAGTGACCTCTCAGACACAGGCTGAGGGCCAGGACGAGACGACGGAGAAGACCAGTGCTCGCCATTTCAATGAGGCTGCATGGATGCAGGTGACTCAGTATGGCTTTGAGAATGGCATAGTAGTTGGCATCGGCTCTCATTTGACTGCTGGTACTTATGATGGTACTACTACAATGTCGGCGTCCAGCTCTAGAAGAGATTGTGGAGAGGCATCATCTTCTCGCTCATAGTATCAGGAGTAGTTGCGAGCTCAGGCTGAGCATATAGAATCATTGCAGAAGCAGCAAGAAGAGATGTGTCGACGGCAGCAGCAGCATGAGCAGTGTTACGAGAAGCAGATGTGTTGATGGTTGCAGAAACATCACGACTAGATGGAGTACATGCTCCATCTGAATTGTATTTTAGGGATTGATTTTCCTCTATCAGCTCCTTCAGCTCCAGCTCCTCCAGAAGACGACCCCCAGTGATTTTTTGATGTTACAAACATTTGAATTTAACATTGTAATATGAATTATTAAAATTTTATATCATTTATATTAGAACTAATTTTACACTATTTAATTTATAATTTATTATAATTTTTTTGTGAATATTGATAATTTTAATATTTTTTATTTTTTTAATTTTTTAATAATAGTAATATTATTTTTTCATTAATTGTAATTTTATTAAATTTTATTTTTTTCAAATTAATTTATTATTTCTGATGGGGCCTTTTGTGACGGGACCCTGTCACAAATAGTCTAACTAAATTTTTTTTAAAACTTATTAGCGACGGTTAAGTAGTACAGTCACCAATAATTTGTTGTGACGGGGCCATCACAGATAGTGTTATATATATTTTTTGCGATGGGACGAGATCCCGTCGCAAATACTTTTTCTGACAGGCCCGTCGGGAAAAAATATATATACATATATATATATATAATACATATAATTGGAAGTATATTTGCGACAGAGATGTTTCCCATTGCAAATAACTTTTTTGGCGATGGTGTTTCCTGCAACGGGCTATTTGTGATGTGATCCCGTCGCAAATAGGCCCTCGCAATTACAATGAATTCCAGTAGTGGAAATATAATAATGGAATTCATCACTCCCATAATGTCTTCGTGATACCCACCAGGGAATTGTCAATTATCAAAATGATTCAAACCATAATAGAGAATCCAACTAATAATGACATAGTGCATCTTCTAAAAATAATTAGTTTTCTTTGGGATTTTTGAGATATTATAAATAGAAATATTGATATAAATTATATCATGGAATTATAAATTTTATTAGTTATTCCAATTCATAGGAGCACCCATCATGGTTCTCCAAAATTAGAAGAAAAAACAATGCTATATTTGAAGGGAAAACACCATGGATCTTGGGAATATTCCATTCTTGGATTTCATGATAGACTTTTATCTTATTTATTCATCATTGGTAGTTTCTCTAATATGAAAATTGGGTTTCATGGGACATTTATATTCCCAATAGAAATAGAATAAAAGAAAAAATAAATACCTAAGATTATATTGAGATAAAATTATAGAATAAAATAATACAATTTTTGTACTTAAATTTCAATGATCATAATATTCATTAGTAGTTAGTTTTATTTAGTTAACTATTTAATTAAAAAATTAGTTCATTTATTTTAAATTACCCACCATCCATAGGAATTTCAGAATCATTTCATGGGATTTTCTTTTTCAAAATGGTGTTCTAGAAACTCATATTAAGGAAATAGAGAATTGAGAGATTAAAAGAGTTTATAATTTGTGTGAATAATCTATAATCAAATACATTAACGTGATCATTCCCCTCATTATAAATTCTTCCATAATCAAATATAAGAACACATATAAAAATGATAACGTTTAATTTAATATTAAATAGACTAATATTTTTTTATATTAATTGATTAAATTTGATTTTAAACTATTTTAACAATTAAAATTATGTTTATAATCAACATATGATTTTTTAATAGGTGAAAATGAATAAAAATGACAGTAGAATAATCTGTTTAATGGTACCACATACTATTTATAGCGACCCGGAATTTTCATAAATTACTATTACATCATTTTTAAGATAAAAAACATAATAGTATTACAAATAGTGGATCCAAATGATTAGTGTCTTTGGAGAACTAGGACCATATATATCAAATAAAACATTAAGCATAAACATTATTTTAATTTCTTCTCCTATAGCTTCTTATTGGAACTTGTCTTCTCCATAGTACATATAGCCACCTGAGTATATACATCAAAAGGGGTGAGATAAAAGCCCAGTAAGAGGATAGATAAGAACAATATATCACTGGGTGAGCATAATCATAACCTAGGAAAAAGATCATGAACATGAGAGGAGTATAAATAAAAGACTTGAAATGTTGCAATGCATAAAAATGAAACATCATGACTTAGTGGTTAACTACCACACATATTTTTGAACCAAGCTAGAATCTTGATCACACATAATTTCACATTTACTCATGAGATTCATCACTTTACCCAATGCATTGGAGTGATATATAATTCCAGGCGCACCCGTCACATTTAAACATTCATATTGCGCTATATAATTCCGGGCGCACCCGTCACATCATAACATTATCATTTATCATGCATGCCACAATGAACATAAAATATAAATTAACATAACTAACCCATGAAAAATAATGGGTTTAATATCATAATAAAACCTTCATAAGCTTTGGGTTCCCAAAATAAATAGGGAATAACCCACATGTTACAAGAACTATCCACTTTGAGTGATAACTAAAAGGAACATTCTTAAAAGAAGAGTTCTTTTGGAAAAATTTTTGTTGGACATAAAAACCAGTGAAAAACTTGTATATCCCATATAAGTAAATGAAATGATGAAAAAATGATCTTTCAGGTGTAACCATATCAAAAATGGAGTGAATGAGGGAGAACCCGAAGGAAAAAAAATTGGGTTTGAGATATCCCCTTACCTTGTTCTCAAATGCCTCCTTCTCATTAATGTCCTATATAATGACATTATATTCATTAATTAGAAATTCCAGAACCTTTTATACATTAATAGGGTTCATTATGGTTTCATTATTTCATATTATGTTCATTTGGATGACTTATAGAGCTTAAAAACATTTTTCGAGGATGTTCGTTTTTTAGTTTTTTTTGAGTGGTTCACTTGTATTCTTAAATTGATGTTCGGGTAGATCATGGGTAAAAAACCAGAAATGATATTACACTTAATTAGGGATATTTCAGGAGAATTAATGATTTTATAATCAATTATATTATATCCATGTGGATGAATCATTAGATTAGAATTTAATGATGGTTATTTGGGTTAATTTGAGCGGTTTTTGGATCACAACGAACTTGTTTTAACTTTTCACTTAGTAATATGGCCATATATTATTTACAGAACCTAAAATAGAAAAAAATACATATAAAATATTCTGGTTCAACCATAAAAATGGTTTCATGACCATATTTGAAGGTACAAATTGAAGAAGAGAACATGTCATTTTTGAATGTGATAATTTTGACACCTCACGAACAACGTTCTCGTTAATAAAATAAAAGGAAGAGGGAAAGGGGTTGGGGTGATATAATATACCATTATAATCATAAAATTATATTATATGTATAATAATAGAGTTCAAAAACAATTTGGATGAATATAGTTGGGGAGAGATCAAGAAAGGAACTTGAACTTGAAAGGAAATTAAAGGAGAAGAGGGAGGGAAATTGCCTTTCGAATCCTCCTCTTGAGAACCTCCTTAAGTGACTAATCATGGTATTTTGATGAGACCAAAAGCACTTCGATGTGGGGGAGGGGCTAGGGAAGGAGTTTGGTCAGTGTTTAGGGAAGGCTTGGAGCTTGATAGGTGTGAGGAAAAGAGGGAGTGAAGGGTGGCTTTTATAGTGGAGGTGAGAGGGGTTTCATTAATATAAAATTGATTAGTTTATTAATTTCACCTAAGACAAAGAATAGTGAGTCTTAGATGACCAATAATATTAAATAAGTCATGTGAGTTCGGGATTTGGGTGCTTACATCAATTGAGATTTCAGGAATAGTGGGTTTTAATTAAAATGTATTTATATGGTAAATTAATGTATTCTACTATTCACCAAAAAATCAAGTTTCTCAGAAAAATAAAAAAAATTTACCCCAACCATTTTTTAATGTTTAGAATACAAAAATTAAGTACATTGTTCAAAAATAATTTTCTAAATATTATTAATTTAATATTTATTTAAAATAATAAATTTCTTAAAAAAATAGTTTTTATCATTAAAACTGATTTTATAGTGCTTTCAAAAATTATGAAGGGTTTTATAAAATTATCTAAAAACTATTATACCTTGATTGATTACATTCTGAATACATTTCAGGGAAGTAAATATTATTTTAAATTAATTAATTAATTATAATTAATTATTTTTGACTTATAAAATACCAAAAACATTTACTATGGTCAAATTATCACTTTCTAAGATGTCTATATTTTATTTTATTATTCATAGGTAATGTTACTCTTATTTAATATTCATAAGGATCATATTACTATTCATAAAGAGAGGTTACTATTCATAAGGGTAGGTTACTATTCAACAAAAATTATTTTTGTTTCATTAGAATCCAAAAACCATCTTGAACACAACCGTGTATGTTGGATTCTCAAAATTCCAAACATAGGGGTGACAAAATTATGTTTAATGGTGACTAATCACATAGTATTTCATTATATTGTGTTTTTTTATAACATAAATATAATAAGGGATTTTCCATTGAAAAACATTGGGTCGTTACATTCTTCCCCCTTAGGAAATTTCCCCCCCTGAAATTTCAATTTACATAAAAAAGATGAGGGTAATTCTCCTTCATTGCCTCTTCGGGTTCCCAAGTTGCATCCTCAAACTTATGGTTCCTCCACAACACATTGACAAGACGGGTTGTCTTGTTGCGTAGAACCTTATCACTTTGGTCCAGAATCATTAATGGCTTCTCCTCATAGGAGAGATCATCTTCTAGTTGTACCACCTCTGGGTTTAGTTCATGTGAGGTGTTTGGTATGTACTTCCTCAGTAGTGATACATGAAACACATCATGAACTTGAGCCATATTTGGTGGAAGTGCAAGAGGATAGGCCAAAACTCCTATGCGGTCAAGGATCTCAAAGGGGCCAATATAAATTAGGCTTAGATTCCCTTTCTTCCCGAATCGCATTACTCTCTTCCATCATGATATTCGAAGGAAGACAGTGTCTCCAGCGTTGAACTCTATGTCCCTTTGATGATTTTCAGCATAAGTCTTTTATCGACATGAGTAGCTTTGTTGTGTTTCTGGATGACTTTAACCTTATCTGTCATCTCTTGAATAAGAACAGGTCCAAGTAGCTTTCTTTCTCCAACATCATCCCAACAGGTTGGAGTTCAACACCGCTTCCCATAAAGAGATTCATACAGAGCCATATGATTACTTGAGTAGAAGCTACTTTTGTATGAGAACTAAACTAATGGGAGATGCTGATCCCAACCACCTTTGAATTCAAGAGAGCAGGCTCTTAGCATATCTTTATGTGTCTCAATAGTATTTTCAGACTGGCCATTAGTATGGAGGTGATAGGCCGTGCTGAAATTTAATTCAGCACTCAAAGTATATTGAATGCTCCTCCATAACTTAGTTGTGAGCCTTGGATCATGGTCAGAGACAATTGAGATTGGAACACCATGAAGTCTCACCACTTCTTTCACATATATCTTTGCAAGTTGTTCTAGCGAGAGGTCTTCCCGAATAGCGATAAACTGGGCAGTCTTGGTGAGTCGATCAACCACAACCCATATCGCATTATTTCCCGTTGATATCTTCGGGAGACCCATGATAAAGTCCACAGTAAAATTTTCCCATTTCCACATGGGTATAGGCAATGGGTGCATCATACCTCTGGACTTTTGTCTCTCAGATTTAACTTTATGACATACCAAGCACCTTGATATATATTCCACAATCTCCTTCTTCATGTTATCCAACTAGAAGTGTTCTCGGAGATCATGGTACAACTTGGTACTCCCAGGATGGATAGAGAAATTTGAGAAATGTGAATTATCCAATATCTCCTTCATTATCCCGGGTGATGAAGTCACACAAAGCCGCGTTCCAAACCGAATCACACCATCATCGTCGATATGGAACTCTTTCAGCTTTCCTTCCATTACTGCATTCACCCTATTTTGTATCTCCACATCATCCCATTGTGCTTCCGTAATCATCTCCTGGATGGATGATTGCTAAATCATTTGGGAAAGGTAGGATGTATCCCCTACCATTATGATTTCCAAATCCATCATTTTCATATCCAAGAAGATAGGGTCTTTCTCAATCAGCAACATGGAAAGAGTAGCAGGTTCCTTTCTTCTTAGATCATCAGCTACCTTGTTCGCCTTTGCAGGATGATAGTGAATAGAGCAATAATAATCCTTTATTAGCTCCAACCATCTCCTTTGATGCATGTTGATCTCCTTTTGTGTGAATATATACTTTAATCTCTTGTGGTCGGTGTATACGTCACACTTCTCACCATAAAGGTAGTGCCGCTAGATTTTCAAGGAAAAAATCACGGCTTCCAGCTCTAGATCATTCGTCAGGTAGTTCTGCTCATGGATCTTCAACTGTCGTGAGACGTAGGCTATAACATTATCATTTTGCATGAGTACACAACCTAAGCCTTTCTTTGAAGCATCACTGTATATCACAAAACTTTCTCCACTTTTTGGTGGTGTGAGTACAAGTGCAGTGATTAGCCTTCTCGTTAGCTCCTTGAAGCTTCCCTCACATTCTTCCATCCAGACATAATTTACCCCTTTCCTTGTTAACATAGTTATCGGGCTTGACAATAATAAGAAGTTTCTCAAAAAACGTCAGTAGTACCCACCTAATCCATGAAAAATATGGATTTCTGTGACACTAGAGGTTCTGGTCCATTCCTCAATCACCTTTGTCTTTTTAGGGTCCATAGAAATTCCCTCCCTTGTGATCACATGTCCCAAGAACGTTACTTGATTCATCCAAAAGTCACACTTGTTGAACTTGGCGTACAACTTCTCCTTTCTCAAAGTCACCAACAGAAGTCTAAGATGTTCTTCATGTTCCTCCTTGCTCTTGGAGTAGACGAGAATATCATCGATAAAGACTACCACAAATTTGTCAAGGTAATGTCTAAATACACTATTCGTAAAATCCATGATGATTTCAGGGGAATTAGTAAGTCCGTAGGGCATCACCAAAAACTCATAGTTCCCATACCTTGTACGGAAGGCAGTCTTCTAAATATCTTCCTTCTTCACCTTTACCTGATGATATCCAGAACGAAGATCCACCTTTGAGAAGAATTGAGATCCTCTTAACTAATCGAACAAGTCATCAATCCTTAGGAGAGGATTATTGTTCTTTATGGTGATCTTGTTGAGTTCTCGATAATCGATACACAGCCGCATTGTTCCATCCTTATTCTTCACAATGAGCACTGGTGCACCCCAAGGTGAGGCACTAGGGAATATGAACCCTTTGTCCAGATGATCTGGAAGCTACTTCTTTAATTCCTCTAGTTCGATAGGAGACATCCTATAGGGACACATCGAGATAGGAGTAGTTCTGGGTATGAGTTCAATTGAGAACTCTACCTCATGATTCGGGTTAATTCTGAGTAACTCTTCGGGAAATACATCGCAGTATTCCCTCACGATGGGAATTTCCTCAAGGATGGAACTTTCCTTTGACTCAACCATTTGGGAGACGTATGATTCTTCATAGGGAATCCACACCCACACCATTGAGGGATTTTTCAAAGGAGAATCATGATCTTCCTTGCATTTGTAGAGGAGCATGGGATGGTTCGGAATATGAAAAGATATCTCCTTTTCCCGATAGTTGATATGTGCTATATATAACGAGAGCCAGTTCATTACCATTATAGCATTGAATTCCACCAAGGAAAGTATTACGATATTTTCTGAAAGTCTCTTCTCACATACGCCAATAAGATAAGAGTCAAACAATTCGGTTTAAATGATTTCACCACTTGGTGTTTTTACAGATATCTCTACTTCAAGGTTTTGGGGCTTTGATTCTGTAGTTCTAGAAAACTTGCAAGATATAAAGTAATGCATAGAAGCAGAATCAAATAAGACTTTTTCCATTCTTGAGTGAATAGGAAGTGTACCTTGTATGACCTCATTATCATGCTCCACCTCTGCAGTAGTGATGGCATAAGCTTTCCCTTGTTATTTTGGATTTGGTGGCTGCTGACGCTGATTACCCCGAGAGCATGAGGTTTAGTGCACTATTTTGCATAGTGCCCTTGCTCCCTAAAGTTTTATAATTGAACCATGAGGGGTTCTCTCCTTTCATCGGCTACATTATCCTTCATTTTTATTTCTATTCAACACTCTTGAGCATGGTGTCCTTCTTTCCCACACTTGAAGCATTTCCCTTTCCCTTTGAGGCAGTTCCCATTGTGCAACATCCCACATTTTTGACATGTGGGTTGTTTACTTTTCTTCCCACCTTTTTAATTAGACCCACTAGCTTGAAACTCCATATTTCTTTTCATATCAACATAGCCATGAGACCATTCTCCAAACTCCATCTCCACTTTGAGAGCACACATAACAACTTCTTCATAACTACCAAAGTCTCGAATTGCAATAGCCTTTCGAAGGTGTGGTTTTAATCCACTAAAGAATCTATCAATTTTGCTATCATTGTTGATAACAAAACCTGAAGTGTACATTGCAAGCCTTGTGAAATTTTCTTCATAGATTGTGACAAATTCTCCTTCTTTTTTCTTGAGCTCTATGAATTCCCTCTCTATCATTGTGCGAAGAGTTCGTGGGATGTGCTTATTAAGAAAAATTATCTTAAAGTCTTCCCATTCCATCTCTTCAATTTCCTCCCTTGTCTTGGTGTTCTTAATCAAAGGCCCCCATTTATTGGATTCTCCATCTAGACGATAAACGACTAGAGTGACCTTCTCCATCTCAGAACATTGATGTACAGAAAAGATCCTCTCCATGGAGTTGACCCGCTGTTCCACTACTAGTGGATCAGAAGATCCACAAAACATCGGTGGTCATTGCCGCATAAAAAATTCGATAACTAGTTTCTCCCTCTTTGGTGAAGGAGGACATTCCCCATTATTATGGTTATTGTTCATAACCTGAGATAATTGAGTAAGAATTTCAATGAATTTTTGAACTCCACCTCCAAAATCATTGGGGATGTTGTTCGGGAAATCGTTGCATTGGCCCTCGTAAGAGTTGATGGCCTAATTTCTCTTGGTTCCCACCATTCTCTAAAATAGAAAAGGTTAGAACAAAACATAAGAAAACAAGTATTGAATAACATATTCATTTAAACAATTATACGAAAAACATAACATATGGGATCCCTAGGTAATACTCTTGTGTGCATATTTGTACTTAGATTCATTTTGTAGGTTTTCTCTATGGTTCTCTAATCCTAATTCCCAAATTAACTAAACCTTGCCTCCAATACGAACTATAGTGACCCGACCATTTCACACATTACTATTACATAGTTTCTATGATAAAAAACATAATAGTATTACACATAGAGGATCCAATGGTATAGTGTCTTGGGAAAACTAGGACCATACATAACAAATACAACATTAGGCATAAACATTCTTTTAATTTATTCTTCTATAGCTTCTTGTTGGCCCTTATCCTCTCCGTAGTATATGTAGCCACCTTAGGATATACATAAATAGTGGTGATCTAAAAGCCTAGTAATAGGATAGATAATAAAAATATATCACGGGGTGAGCATAATCATAACATAGGCAAATGATCATGAACATGAGAGGAGTATAAATAAAAGACTTGAAATGTGGCATTGCATAAAAATGAAACATCATGTCTTAGTGGCTAACTACCACACATATTTTTGAACCAAGATAGAATCTTTTTCAAACATCATTTCCCATTTACTCATGATATTCTTCAAATTACACAATGTATTAGTGCGCTATATAATTTTGGGCGCACCTGTCACATTTTAACATTCATATTGCGCTATATAATTCCGGGCGCACCCGTCACATCATAACATTATAATTTATAATGCATGCCACAATGAAAATATAAAATAAATGAACATAACTAATAAATTAAAAGGAATGGGTTTTATCTCACAATAACACCTTTATACGCTTTGGGTTCCATAAAGAAAGAGGGAATAACCGACATGTTACAAGAACCGTTTACTTTGAGTGAGAAGTAAAAGGAACATTCTTAAAAGAAGAGTTCTTTTTGAAAACATTTTGTTGGACAAAAAAACCATTGAAAAACATTTATATCCAATAAAATTAAAGGAAATGATGAAAATTGATTTTTTAGGAGTAACCATATAAAAAATGGCATGAAAGAGGGAGAACCTGAAGGAAGAAAATTGGTTTTGAGATTTCCCCTTACCTTGTTCTTGAATTCCTCCTTCTCTTTAATGTCCTATATAATGATATTATATTCATTAAATAGAAATTATAGAACCATTTATACATTAATAGGGTTAATTCTGGTTTCATTATGTCATATTATGTTCCTTTTGATGACTTATAGAGCTTAAAAACATTGTTCGAGGATGTTCGTTTTTATGGTTTTCTTGAGTGGTTGACTTGTATTCTTAAATTGACGTTTGGGTAGATCATGGGTAAACATCCATAAATAATATTACATGTTATTAGTGATATTACAAGAGATTGAATAATTTTATAATGAATTATATTAGATCCTTGTGGACGAATCATTAGATAAGAATATAATGATGGTTATTTGGGTTAATTTGAGCGGTTTTTGGATCACAACGAACTTATTTTAACCTTTCACTTAGTAATATGGCCAGAGGTTGTTTCCAGAACATAAAATAGAACATAATACATATATAATATTATTTTTCAACCATAAAAATGGTTTCATGACCAGATTTTAAAGTAGTAATGGAAGAAGAGAACATGTCATTTTTGAAGGTGATAAATTTAACACCTCATGAACAACATTCTCTTTAATAAAATAAAAGGAAGAGGGAAAGGGGGTGGGGAGATATAATAACCCATTAGAATCCTATAATTACAGTATATGTATAATACAGGTGTTATAAAACAATTTGGATGAATATAGTTGTGGAGAGATCAGGAAAGGAACGTGAACTTGAAAAGAAATTAAAGGAGAAGAGGGAGGGAAATTACCTTTAGAATCCTTCTCTTGAGAACCTCCTTAAGGGCCTAAGCAAGGTCTCTTGATGAGACCATAAGCTCTTGTACATGGGGGAGTAGCTTGGGAAGCTCATTGATCAGATATTAGGGAAGTCTTGGAGCTTAATAGGTGTGTTGAAAAGATAGAGTGAAGGGTGTCTTTTATAGTAGAGGGGAGAGGGGATTCCTTAATATAAAATTGATTAGTTTATTAATTTCACCTAAGACAAGGAATATTGAGTCTTGGATGACCAATAATAGTAAATATGGAATTTTAGTTCTGGATTTGGGTGCTTACATAACTTGTGATATCATGAATAGTCCGTTTTAATTAAAATGTATTTATATGGTAAATTAATGTATTCTACTATTCACCAAAAATTCAAGTTTCTCAGAAAAATCCCAAAAATTTACCCCAACAAATTTTCAATGTGTAGAATCCAAAAATGAAGTCCATTTTTCAAAAATAATTTCCTAAATATTATTAATTGAATATTTCATTAATCACAATTTACTTAAAAAACAATTTTAAGATTAAAACTGATTTTATGTTGCTTTCAAAAATTACGAAGGGTCTTATAAAATTATCTAAAAACTATTAGACATTGATTCAATATATTATGAATACATTTTAGAGAAATAAATATTATTTTAAATTAATTAATTAATTATAATTAATTATTTATGACATATAAAATACCAAAAACGAT
Organism: Viscum album; assembly: GCA_963277665.1. Lineage (NCBI taxonomy): Eukaryota > Viridiplantae > Streptophyta > Magnoliopsida > Santalales > Viscaceae > Viscum > Viscum album. The sequence continues at coordinate 733,255,797 of OY728152.1, read as the reverse complement.
TACTAAGGTCAAATTATCACATTCTAAGATGTCTAAATTTTATTTTATTATTCATAGGTAATGTTACTCTTATTTATTATTCATAAGGGTCATATTAATATTCAGAAGTGTAGTTTACTATTCATAAGGTTTGGTTACTATTCACCAAAAATTATTTTTGTTTCATTAGACTCCAAAAACCATCTTGAACACAACCGTGTATGTTGGATTTTCAAAATTCCAAACATAGGGGTGAAAAAATTATGTTTAAAGGTCACTTATCACTTAGTAGTTCATTATTTTGCGTTTTTTTTACATAAATATAAGAAGGGAATTTCCATTGAAAAACATTGGGTCGTTACACAATTATCACATGAATCAAGATAAGGTAAAAATGACCATGAACAAAAATCCCACACAACATTTGACCATCATAATTTTTTATTCTATTCATTAGTGTATGTATTCTAGTACTAAAATACCCATAATTATAAAATAAAATAATTTTAGTTGGTTATAATATATAAAATAAGGGGTTTTATGAATATCCCAATAACAGGGTAGTTAGAATAATCATGGGTATTAGATATCACATGATACAATAATTATAACCCAGAATTTATGAATATTATATTTAAAATAATCAAATTGAAAAATGATATAAAAGATATGTCAACCATAGAAAATGAGAACCATGAAAATATTAATATTTTCAAACAAACAAATGTCATGTCATCATAAGAATAATTTTAGAATTTCATTAAATATATTAAAATATAATACGATAGTCTATCCACCCTTGTACTTCACATAATATAAAATAAGATTACATAATTTCATATTAAATTTTGGGGATGTATAATTCCTTTCCCACTTATCACATTATAATATTTAAAATATATATAGGCACAACATTAATTATACAACAAGAATAAACATGATATAAACACATGTGAATGAAATGGGGTATATAATATTGTCATAATAAAAAAATAAATGAGGGATTATATGGGATCAGAATAAAATAAGATATAAGGAATATTATATTTCCAAAAGAGAATAAATATTAATATTAGTTGAATATAGATTCCAAATTTAATGTAAATTCATAAGAAATGAGATATAATAGATTATGGATGTTGGACATTTTATTAGTGTTTTCAATCATTGTAAAATAATCATTTTAGGAAATAAGAGAATAGATTTCTAAAAAACTAAAATGAATAAAAATATTTTTTATTTTACTAATGATGTTTTTTAAATTATAGAAGAAACAACTCTAAATAATATTAATAATTGAATAGGGATTGGATGTAATGTTTCCCTTTTAAAAATTATAGGATTTATCTAAAAAGGAATATTTGGAAATAAATATAAATAATTAAATTTTTGTAGGATAAAAATGAAAAATAAGTAGATTGTATCCAAGACACACAAACACACACGCACACACACACACATATATATATATAATAAAATAAAATATTTCCATTGAATAAATATTGGAAGAGAGATTGCTTGGATGAAAAAATATTTAAAATTAAATAAATTATTAAAAGGGTGATAGTCTCTTTATCACGAGTCCTCACACACTTAGACTCCCCTTAACCTCTTGAATTACCAAATTATAAAAGAAAATTTCATTTTTTACCTAATTATTATTTATTATTTAACATATTGTGGTAAAATTGTTGTCATAAATTAATAATTTCTTATATTAATAATTTCACATTGATTTCTTATGGTTATTTATTCATGGTTCTATTGCGGACATGGTATAATCGAAATGATCAATTGATTTTCCAAATTGATCACAAAACATAATAAATTTAAATGTATGGATTATTTATTAATTTAATATCATAAAATTTCCATAATCATATAAATAGTCAAAATTTAGTTCAATCATGAAAAACATTCACAAGGTTCTCTTTTTATGTGGCTAAAAAACTATGATTATTTATTTTTAAAATTATTCCTATTTTCCAAAATTAATCATTTGAAAATCACAGAACTGTTCCAAATATTATTACATTACATGAAATGTTTTCTTGAAACAATCCATATAATTTGGTGAATAATCATTCATAACATCGTCTATATATGTGGTTTAAAATAGCCCTGATTAAATGGTGATTATAGAATACAATGAAAATATTTAATTAATTATATAACTAAAAAACTATGATTTAATGAGATTTATTTATTTTATTTTATAATTAAATTTCACATTATAAAAATTATACAGGGTACATGGAAGAAAAATTAAAAATTAATTGACATAGTAAAAAATTGGCAACATAGCTTTCCTCTTTCAGATTTCCTTTTGGACTACACATTAATACAACTGAGAATTTCCATTTTCTAAGTCCAAGGCTTCACTAATGTGTCTAAGAGGGTTTATAGACAATATTTTGAAGATATTTGACGATGAAATAATTATTTTCTTGAGAAGATAACTTGATAGAGGAGAGGTATATTAATTGGTGAATGAGAGATGGGTTTTTTGAAAAAAGAAATTAAATTAATTAATTTTCACTCAATAATATCAAGAGTGCTGATTCATATGACTAAGTATACAAAATAATTCATCTCATTAGTAACCAAATATTTATTTCATCTTCAAATGAATTTTTAATAATGTATTTAACCAATAATGAAATATACCATATTTCACAATTCGCCTGTATATTTCAGAATTTATTAAAATTTCATCATTAGTTAACCTAATATTCAGGTATGTATATTAATTGTCAAGTTACTATTATATGTTTTTATTACTATTCCAATGATCATATTTCTAATGGTAATATATTCATTACACAACATATAAATAATTCTTAATTCCATCACTCTTTGTTCACTCAATTTTATCACATGGAACACTATAGTTCTTGTAAAAAACTAAATTTTTATTTTTATTTTTCATCATTTTATAATTTTTCCCCCTCCCCCACACACCATGCTATGCTATGGTGGTATAAGTGGTTTTGGAATTGGGGATTGATTATACGATCGTGTCCATAGGCCAACATATTTACATCACTTTTTCTACAGCATGTGTGATATATCATTGGAATTTATACCTATATATAATATATATTGTGTTATTCACCACTATGTTATTTGTAGAGCACCCCATCCCATTGGATTTTAAAATATTACTAATTTAATTATCATGTTTATATTATCCTATAGTAATTGTATGGATCATATGGAATATATGTAGCTTTAATTTTGTATGTTATGTTATGAAATAAATGATGTTTACATTGATGGGAACCAAGATATCCTTCTATATATTTTATATAATTTCTCATGAATATTAAATATATTTAAAATCACTACCAAGAACCATAATATTTATTGTTTATAGATACTGATTACATAAAAAAATTATTTAATTTTTTTTCAACATCTTCTACAATTAGTCTTCTCACATTACACCAACATTGACACATAAAACATCATAATCTATGCCATTACCAATAGAATCTGAAAAATAAGAAATATATGAACGAAAAGGCTTTCCAAAGGAAAAAATTAAAAATGCCTTCAAGGGTTACCCCATAAAATTGAAAAAACCCAGGAATGAGATATATATATAATCAAATGAAACTTAACGAATAAGATATGTATATAAAAAAGATATATATGAAATATAAAATGATAGTACATATTTCATGGGATAATTTTATTAAATAATCAAGAATTAATCTTGTTCTACTGAGTTTCAAATAGCTTTATAACTTAGAAATATAGAATAAGAAAAAAACATAGAAAATCATAAAATTATGAACATAGAAAAACATATCACATCCATGAAAGGGCCAGTAAATATTTGGATGATCACTAATGAGGTTGGGGTGAATCAGTGATATTATATTTTTATATTAAATTTTAGTTGATAAATTATTTCCTGTTGTTACAGTGTTATGAACCTTATAAAAAAAATAATTCATGAACAAAACATAAGAACATGGGTATCTATATGGTTTATTATCCAATAAGAATATGTAGTCCTTATAAAGGTATAGAAACATTACAATACCAAAAAATACCACTAGAAAAATATAATAACCTAGTTATAAGAATCCGGGAATATCATTTTAGCTGCATCACATTGTAATAAAACAATAGTGCATGTTCTCTTCACATACATAAATATAGAACACAATCTTTTATAAAAAATAAAATAAATCATTGCTGATAAGAATTAGTGTTTTTTCACTACGATACATTTATTCTTTCATACATTGTCTTTATGAAAGACCATCATCATTATCTTTTCTATTAGTTGGGAAGAAATTATGGCAGAATTGTCCTTGAATATAACAACATTAATCTTCTTTTTTTAGCGCTCTTTATATTATATTTTGGGTTTTATCAACTGAATATGTATTCATGTATTCTTTTAGGCATGCACCATAGTCCCACTACATCTTTAAATATCCTATCAAAAAACAAGATTATGTTCTCAATAAACAATGCCAGTTATTCTTCAAGTATAATGGATTATTAATCTCTTCATTCATACACTGAGTATTGAGCTTCATAAAACTCAAAGAATTGGTAGAGAGTTCTTCTCATCATCATGCCAGGGAAGTATATATGACCAAAAAATATCTTTATTAATCAATTAATATCATGCAACTCATTCATATTTTTATCACATAACATAGTAAGATATTTTTACATTAATATTTGATCATGGAACCAAATTCTCTTTATGAAACCAGATTTTATGCTACTCTAATTTCTATCTGAAATGTGAGACATTCTAAAAATAACAGAAATCCCCCTTGTATTGATGCTTCTAATTTTATATCTATGTCTCAATTTATATCCTTAGATTTTCATGATATGTTAAATCTACCACAATTCAAGTTGATTCAAAATTGATATCAATATCTCTAATGTAGCTGTTATTAAAAACATTCACCCATGGGTTTCATTATTATGTGATTCTGAAAAACATGTGTCAACATCATTCATGATCAACCTCCCTTCGTGGGTATATTATCATGTGAATGAGATAATAAACATATTACCCTTCATAGATTAAACTTATATGTGTATATTAGATGAACATAAATCATATTACAACTATGATTCCCATTACACAATAGCATGTCCAAAAAAAATCTTCTATTCACATCGCACAGCTTGTTAGAAAATAATCATGATTATCACAAGAAAATAATGATTCCTATGTTAATAATGGTGATCATATAATTTTTATGTGAAAAAATTAATAATAAATGATCTATGGTGGGATTGATCTAATAGAAGATATCCAATTTCAATTGAATGGCTTGGATCTTGTCTATCTAAGGAATATTCTTCCATTCATAACATTTTAAATAGAATAATAGTTAATTTTGATTCATCGTCCTAGATGAAAAATCCACATGTTTGAGAAATTATATGTCATACCTTATGTTCTCACTACTTGATCGAGAAAACATCATGGGTCAACACCTAGAACATAGTAGACACTCCCATCAGGGGACGTGTCAAACCCTTTTTCAGTTTACTCGAACACCATCAAGTGTGCCCTAGGCACCCATATATACACTCTCTATGGGTTATATGCTATCCCTTACACCTTACACTGTGGGAATACCTATTCAACCTAATTCCTTCATGGTTTTCACTTAATCCCATGGGTAGTTGGGGTAAGTCATTTGGGGGATTATATATAAAAACTGTTTTTGGTAAACTTCTATAATAATAGAGATCCCATACACATAGAATTCCCAACCAACTCCAGATTCTTTAACGCATATCCTTCATGGAAAATATAAAATATTTTTTTTCATTTTTTCTTGGTAATATTAAATTTCTCTTCCTTATCATAAATAAATCATAATGAAAATATTATTTTTTTTATGGTCTTAATTTTCATTCTTCATTATTTATACAATGTGTTTATTATTCAACATCTTTGACATATATATTTGAATTTAATACCGATTCAAAAACCATTTCAATTTTAGAAAATATTATAATTTAATTGATTTATGTATGAAATAATGTCATTTAAATAATGATGATTAAAAAATAAAACACCTTGTGGCAAATTTCATTGAACTAGGATAATAAAAATATCTCCAAAAATCCATGTCCAAAACACCCCACCATATAATTTTGTTTTCAACCAAGGATCATAGGGAACTAAAACCTTGATACTTGTACAATGGATTATTTATCCAACAATTCGATGCATAAATTTGTAATATCAATGAGGAAACATGAATCATTGAACAAATATATGATTTTCACCCCAATAAATTATTTATGGAAACTTTTACATTCAACTATTATGAAAACATTCTTCTTACAATTGGATCTTTCATCACAAAAAATAACATCATTATATAAGAACAACATTTATTGTATATACTATTATATTATTTTAAAAACGTTCACTCTTTTTTTAATAACAGCTTAACCATTTTAATAACTACTTTAAATTAACTATTTTCAATAATAATTAAAACATGAAACAATGGATATATTTATTTTAGAACAATTTCCCCCCTTGGAAACACTATCAAAATACTAGATGATAAGGAGATATATTAAAATACCATTTCCATGTAGAGGTTGTGTTTTTACACCCATATTAAACCATAGAGTATATGATGTTTTCTTTTATAATGTATTGGTGAAAATGTCATCAAATTTATCTATTATATGAAAAATTTCCATCTTTAGTTCATTCTTCTCTACATTCCCTTTGATAATTTGATATTTGATATCAATGTTCTGGGCATGTAAAATATTCTCCAGTTTTTATATGATATTAATACAAACATTATTCTCACACCCCCAGATAAGGGAAAGAATCACATAATCAAATAACTCATCATCTGTGACTTCATCCACAGATGTTATGATACATCTTAACTGGCAGGAAAATACTCAGATTCAATTTTACTAAGATTCACAGACATTTGTTTATTTTTATACCATATATTAAATATTTTTCCAATGAAAAACAATATATTTAATAGCGAATTTATATTATCTATATTTCGTTGCAAATCTACATATCTGTAAACAAACTTATCAATCATTCCAACATTTTCAAATATAAACACCAAATAAGATGTGCCTTTAATAAGGATTTGAATATTTTTTCAATCCATGAGATGAGATTCCATTGGATAACATTTATACATGGTATAGATTATAATTGAAAATAGTATATCAATACTTTAATTTTTTACATATAGTAAACATCCAACTAATTTTTTTAACTCCTTTTGAACAACCACATTTCTATCACTATATTTTCAAAACATAGATCCACTGAAATATGTGAGAAAACTAGGATACTATTTTCCATGAATATTTCATTATAAATTCTTTGTAATACCTCCATTAAGGTAGTAAAATATATTTTATTATATTGAAATAATTTTAAACCATGAAAATATTCATTTCACCTAGTATGGACATCCCAATAATATTTATCATCTCCTCGGACTACTTATAACAATTTTCTTCATCATTTCCTATGAACATAATTTCATCAACATAAATAATAATAAGGATTGATATCACTTGATATTATTTTATGTTTTGATTACATTAAAATATAACTTTAATGAAGTTCTTAATCCTAAATCAATAACCCAATTTCAATGACCAATGTCTTATGGCTGGTAGCAACCCATACAAATCCTTCTTTAACATGCATTTACATATTTCATCTTTATCAAGAATAAAACCTCATGGTTATCCTATAAAAACTAATTTATATATATATATCCATGTAGAAAAATTACCTTACATAGATTTAGAAAAATATATCCCTTTTGTGAATATATTTCCTAAATTAATTGGATTCAACTTCTGAGTCACCTTAACAAACATTTCATGCCATATTTTTTATCCCATAAAATAGTTTATTTAAAATGTTTCATATCAACTATATTATACTAATAACTTTACTATTTTATAGTTTGGGTATATTTTACAATTTATCATTCATCTCAATATTTTCTATAATTTCATTAATTTCATCAATTAACTCTTAATGATATAAATCATCATCAGAATCTATTGGATCCACGAGGTAATATAAGTTAGTGTCTGGTAAAAACATTGATGTTATTTTTGGTTTGAAATTTTTTAAATGATATCCAATGATTTTATGAGCATCCAATTTCTTCCTCATCCTTGGATGTGATGAAAATAAATTTTCCTTATTACATGAGATACCTAACTCATAATTTTCATCTAAACTATATTCAACATTGTTACTATCATTTTGAATTTTTTGACATTATTAAAATATAAACAATTCATATTATATTTATTCCATATCCAAACCTATAATTGAATCATTATTATTATAATATTAATGAAAATTCATATTTTCACACTTTACAATATTTCAATTAACATTACTGTGACACCAGTATCATCTAACATTATTAGGGTGGCCATGAAAATCTGGTTGACACCTATTTGATCAAACATCATAGGATCAATACTAAGGATTTTTATATTGAATTGACTTAGAAACACAATTATCTATTTCAAACTAGTGTTTTTCTTTTAATACATCTTATAAAGAGTCATATTAGAGATCTACCTATTGAAACATCAATTATGTACAAAAAACTACAGATTCAATATCATTCTCAAAAAAATATAGTGAAGTATAATGATTGATCAACATTATATGTGTCATCTCCATAAATCTTTTATTTATTATTTAAAAAATATAATTCTAATATGGTGTTTAAGGTGCACAAAACTCATTTTTAATTCTATGATTATCAATGAAATCATTGATCTCCCCACATGTATATTCTCTACCATTATTAGTTAAAATATTATTTAAAAAATCAATATTATTTTTCATCAGTCATACAGAGGATAAAAAAAATTATAGATCCACTTATTTATGTTCAAAAAATTATATATATGTAATATTATTCAAGTCAGAAATAAATTAAATAAAGAACTAAGCTATGTTTTTAAATTGTTTACTCATTGACCCACATGTATTCAAATGTACTAGATCTAAAAGCTGGGTCGAATGTGTCTAAATGTTTTTAAGTACTAAGATTCTAATCATCCATTTCTAGAAAATGGAACCACATAATTCCATGGTTATTTCGCTGTTAGGAATATCAAGAATATTTTCTCTCTTTGTAAGCTTTCTTATATTTTTCAATAAAGTATTCCAAAACCTTTTTTTGTCATTGCATATTTACTTCTATAATTCTTAGATCGCATAAGATTTTTTAATCAACAATATCCAAGTATTTTCATTTTTTTCATTTTCCAATCGTTACAACATTCCCATATTTTATCACCTTAATTAAAAACCACCCTTTTAAAAAAATATTGATACCATGATCCTAAATTTGTAAAACACTTATCAAATTACATTTTGTCCCATCATGAAAATAGTTCTTTTTTGTTTTAATTGTTCTTCCCTAACGATATTTGATGCAAACCATTTATACAGAGTGAATCATCATTTCCCAATGTCATTGTACATTCTTTATACTCATTCACATTATTAAAAAATATAATGTATCCTATAATGATAAAAGAACATCCACTATCAAGTATCATTGGTTGTTATCCTTTTTAGAAATGGGAATAGATTCAACAACTAAGGATTTTCCTTTCATTTTTATTTCTTCTCAGACATATTTGGATATTGTTTGTAGATTTTTTTGTATAAATCATTATAAGAATACATTATTAATGTTTTATAGGCTAATATCATCATTTCAATGTAGTTTCTATGGTTTAGAAAATATTTTCAATCTTTAGGATCACTTTCTCTCAGTTTATCCATTGAGTGGGTTGAATTCCCCTCATACTTTTCATCATGTCTCTCCGTTATTCACTATAACATTAATTACTAAACCAACACACATTTTTTGTATGCTAGAATCCTCCATAGTGTTATAAATGACCATATATTGTCTATTTAAATTATTATATTAAATATTATCTATAGTTTTGTAACTACTTAACCTCACCATTTTGACCGTCCACATTGAAAATTTCAAGCACGCATAAATTATTATTACCACTTGATACATTCAATTTATGTTTAGATTTATTCTCACCCCCAAAACAATTTCTAGTAGTACCAAATTTTTTATCATCTATAAAAAACCATAGAAACATTTTTTTTCATCTCTAAAATTTGTGGATACATGTTTGTTCTAGTTAAACTACTTTTTCATTTGAAATTATACATATTTCATTGGATTGAAATTCATAGAAATTTTACTGACTTATATAACTGTGTTTTTGAAGTTGTTAATCAATTACTAAACATTAAAAAGTTATTATTAAGAAATATGGTACTATTATTCCTTCACCTTCAATATTTATTCAATATATATATTTTATATCTTATCTTCATCAACAATTTTTTTCAAATTATGAATCCCGCTTAAAAAATTGATTTTTCTTTAATAATATATTCCTGATTATATTATAAAATTTTCTATTTCATTAAATTTTTATTTTTTCTATTAAGTCACTTAATCTTGGAAAAAATTATTTCAATTATATCTTTAGAATAAATTCCTACAGAGTTTATTCTTCTTTTAATTTAGTGATACTAATTTTATAAGTAATTAATTTTTTTTATTTCTATTTGAAATAACCATTTTTCAACCAAATAATCACCAGATTTTTCATTATCTTCTTCATTATCCTCAATATACTCATTAATAGACTTAATGTTTATCATATTTTATTTAAAACCCCTATAATCATTTCCCATATAATATAAATTTTAATTGTTAACCATCATTTTATAAAGAATATTGAAATTTTATCATCATAGTCACTTTCATTTTTATCCTTTTAATGACAAAATTTTTCATTAAAATATCTAAAAGAACCCCAACCAAATCACTTCATATATAACATTCTAATTTACTTTTTTATTCTTATTCATGCATTTTTAGATTTAAAAATATATAGTTTCATCAAAAATAATAATAACATAAACTTTAGTGTCGAACTCAAAACCTTCTTCCTTGAAAAATTTCATAGAATTTTCATATATGGAATATTTGAATGAAAATTTTCACTCAACTATCTATTTTATCTTCATATTAATTTTAATTATCATTAATAAATTAGTTAAAGAGTTGAGTAGGTTATCCATAGTTATAATCTTAAGATCTAAATCTTAAATTGACTAAACATTCGAATGTAATTTATTAGAATGTATTTATCAAATCATTTCAATAGTGATTTCATATTTTATGTTCTTGTCATGAAATATTATACTTCTTATAGTGTCATTAACCATATTAATACTTTTCCAAAAGAATCATTATTTCAAATCATATGATATTAAAACATTAATATCTATATTTATAACTTATATTTATCAAATGTTTTATTTCTTTAATAGTATATTGTTCATTTTATCCTAGATTATTTTATGAATTTAAATTAATTTAAATAAAAAAAATTACTTTCATAGTGTGAGTAAATATTAGAAATTCATGATCACTGAAAAGTACACAAATTTTTATTATCTTTTACTAATAATAGAACACTTTTTTTCCAAGTAGTGGGACCATATATAATACCTAAAACAACATATTTACTAGTTGATATAATATATAGAAATATTATATATTTCTAGAAATTAATGTTCTTCCCATGAAGAAAATTATTAACCTTAAAATTCATATATTTATAAATATCCCGAGATTTTTTTAATCAAGCATTAGAAAATATTCATCAAAGGGAACCTTGTTCAAAGACAACTTAAAATGAATTATTGGATCTAAGTGTCCACCAATAGGGGGAGGGGTGAATAATTGAGCATTTAATTTCATATTTTCTAACATTTGAAAAAACAATTCCACCTATTATATAGATATAAATTTTTTGAAAACAAACACATAAGAATAATCCAAAAGAATAGATATATTTAAATGGTTCTCCATTAAATAAGAGTTGATTTCCCTTTGAATGATTTAAAAATAATAAAATACCATAAATCCATTATAAAAAAAATCCTTTAATGTGGTTACAATAAGTATGAAATATACATTCACATTCATCACTCTTTGATAAAAAAAATTCATGATCTCTTTTCATATATTATCATGTTACCAATATTCTTGTACCAACATTAAGAAATCCCCACTAACATCAACCAATGCGTTTTCACTATGATTCTTATATTTCAACAAACATGCTATTAATGAAATTTTTTCTCCTTATTCACTTTGATTCCAATCAGCAAGAAATGATAAAAAAATTTATTCACTAACTCATAAAAACATTATTATTATTATTATATTATATTATTTTTAAATAATATTTATGGATTCCCATTTGACTATGGTTTCATATATCCATGTACACAAGAACATTATTCTCAGTAATTATTTCACTATCCATCATAAATCCTAGAATATTCATTTGATATATTTTGTAATTTTTTCATTGGAGATATAGTATGCATAAGACCTTTTTTATTAGTCTCAATGGTGTGCTTCATGAAACTAAATAAATAAATAGAGTGCGTTTCATATTGATGTTAAAAAAATAACATTGTGAAAAAAATTCTTTTCAAAACTATAAATATCATGGTACTCGTTCATAGTTAATTCATGTAACATAGTTGGATTTTATTACTAATGAATAGGCTCATAGAACCAACTTATCCTCATGAAATAATATTACATTGTTCTATTTTTTATCTAAGAAAAGGGAGAATTTCTCAAAATCATAATTGACTCTCCCCATCATTATTATTCTCCTTTATAATCTGAGTCTCATTTCTTATCCACTAATTTTAATGTCATGTTGACTCTCCCAAAACTCAATATATGTTAAGGATCATATAAATACCCCCTAAGATCTTGTTTTTAAAAACATTCCACTTTGGGGTTCTTTATTAAATGATAACAATAAAATGTATATATATGCATCATGATCTTACTCTCCCCATAGTTATATTTTCACATAAATGAAATGAAAAATAAATTCTCTTTTATATCTAGAACATATCCATTAATATTTAGTTCACAAATAGCCTCTTATAATTATGTTTATAATTTGATAATATATTGTTCTAAATGAATTCTTTAAGGAACATAAAAAAGAATAATTATAAAAACCATAATAGCCCAATATAAAAAACATTCTTAGAACAAACAAGGATATCATGAATTTGTGACATGAAATTTTTTGCATGAATTCAAGATAGGGTGAGCTCTATGTAATAGATAATATCCCATGATGATCGGATTTCTCAACTCATATTTATCATACAACCTTACTTCTCACCATGAATTTTTAATCAGAAGAAAAATTGACAATTATTTCTTCTCCAAGATTTTGTTTTCAGATGCTCATGTACATTAATAACATAGTCTACATTTCCACTTCAATGTTGAGGTGGTAACTATGATTCACATCTAGAGAACACCAAAAAACCACATTATAGTCCATGAAACATTATTGTGAGTCCACCCATAAAACTAAACACATCCTCTATGAACACACCGTGAGCACTAACTAGTGTTATCCCTATGAGTGAATGATCTCCCTCACTCGTGATGTTTTGGGACAACTCAATAATCTTACCTCAAATATAGTTGACCCATGGTACAACATGAATTTGAGGTAGTTTCTGTGGCATTATGATTTTTCATATTTTTTTGGTAAACTACTTCATAAATCTTTTTCCAAAATTAATATAATTTAAAAACACTATATATTCTTCTTCACATATCCTTCATGAAAAATATATAATATAATTTTTATTTTTACAAGGAATTATTTAATTTATCTTCCTCATCTTTAATCTATAATCATGAAAAATATGAATTTCCATGGACATTATATACCCTCAACATTGATTAAAAAAATATGTCAATTAATCAAAATCATTGACAAATGTATATGATATTAGGCCTTATACAAAAATATTCATAAAATTTTTATAGGATAAAAATTATAGTTATTATAGGTACACGAAAAAATATGTAAATAACACATATCAATACAAAAATACCTCAAGTATATTTTATTAAAACTATCATAATCAAAATATCTCCATAAATATTAATCTCAACAATCCACACACAATTTAATGATCATAGCTATTAAATAAAATTGATGATCAATATTGTCAACATAGATAATTTTATTCTGTCTATGATCATTAAGAGGATCCTAGATAACCACATCAATCCACACCAAATGTTGTAATCATTGGTAACAACATAAGGTTTATAATCATCATTATTATGTATTGAGATTTTAAAACATTGACCAATTAATTATAGGATTCTATAGGACCCAACTTAAAATATAATGAATATTGGGACACATTTGTGCCACATAAAATGAAACACATATTACACCATGAATAAACTATGAAATGATTATGGGATTATAAATACTTCAACACTGTATCGTATAAAATAAATATAAGAGTTATATTGGTTCATACAACATAATTAAAGCATCAAAAAAAATATTTTATTAGGTAATATAGTGGATTAATTTTAATTAATTAGAAAAAATTTCTTTTTATTGTTGAAAAGATAATGTTATAGGTCACCATAAAATATATCATTTTTCATGAAGGTAACATTGAAACCTCTTCATTAGGAATAAAATTCATAGAAATCCCATTAATGATGTGTTTAATTAAAATAATTGGTATGTAAAATAAAATTGTATGGGGATATCAAATACAAGATCCTAAATGAAAATAAATTTTTATAAATTAAAAAATACATTTTGAAACACACAATGATAAAAGAGTAAAAATATTCCATTTTAAAATATTTGAATAAAAATATAAAGACTAAATATAATGGTATATATATATATAGATATTAAAATAATAAAGGATATTATTGGTGAAAATATGTACTTTGGTCATGAAAGATAAAGATATTATTAGTGAGTATGTGCATTAGTCTTAATAATGATATATTTTATTAAAAAGATATTAATAATGGGAGAAACATTTAATTAAAAATTCACATTACCCATATGTTAATTGAATATCACTTGTAAAAAAATATTATCTGTACGTAAAAGATATTTTAATAAATAAGTTCAAGACTAATCACTATGGATAAATGAAAATAGATTTTGGTTAAAAATTACCTTAAGTCTTCAGTAACACTTAAACCAAAAATACCATTAAATAAATATCATATGATAGTCATTTAAATCCCATGAAGTTAAAGAAATATATAATAAAATGAATCCATAGTTTATTAAATAAACAACACAAAATAAATTTTGTCATGAATGTAGAATATGTCTCAATGAATGAAAATTGAGATTTGAATTGAATGTACTTGAATGAAAAAACCTGAATGAGAACATTAAATAACAACATAAGTTATTGAGACATGAATTAATAATTAAATTAGGAAATAAAAAATCCTATAAATGTTAATATTTTTAAAATTATTAAATCTCCAAAATTTGGAAATATAAGATAAAAACCCCTTATAACATTGGAATCATTTTGAATCAGAATCCCATGATAACTAAAAATTGAGATGGATTGGAAAAAAATTTAAATTAAGGGAAAAAACCTTTTTTATGTATGTGTTAAATATAAATTAAAAATATGTTCCCAATATGAAAATATTACCCAATAAAAGGAAATTAAGACGAACCCACATACCATTGATTGTCGAATTGATAGACATACTCTAAAACATTTAATAACACTCTAGGACTCATAAAAAATATATTTTAGAAGATAATTAATATTTATTAAATTTTCAATTAATATTTTATATTAAACTTATATAATATTATTATATATTTTTATTTATCATATATTTTCTCTATTAGTAGTTTTAATCGTTGCTTATCTACTTATGAATAATGATTTTTGTTATTATCTCATATTCATGAGTTAAATATTTCCCTAATTTTTCAGGGTAATGGAATAAATGTTTTATAATATTGTATAATGTTATAAGTTCATTACATTAGAGTTTTAGGTGATTTTCTTAAATATGAAACATGTAATATTCTCCTCTCCAAAAAATTTAACAAAAAAACATTTTTATTGTAATAATAAGCTAAATATTTATATTATATTCCCAGAAACAAAAAAACTATTTACTCTTTAATATCATTTATTTTTAGTATTTATGTTACCATATTCATCCATGATTAAAATTTATTAGATCATCTATATCGGTTATTAAACTAACATATTAATGAACATGTTATATTAAAAGGAAAAGGATGATAATGAAAAGGTTTATTTTTAATATCATTACTCAAGAAGTGTAATGATATTATTTTGCAGTTGTTAACATGATAAATGATAATAATGAATAGGAATAATATTAATAGAAAATAAAATCATGTATAAGAAATCATTAAATATAATGAATAAATTGAATCATTACCTTTATGCCTTCAAATGTTTTTTTGAGACATGGAAGTGTTACTAAAGATCTCTCCTTGTAAGAGAAAGGGGTTGATCTTTCATAAATATATCACAAATTTATTTTGTAATATAACACTTCATCCAATTAAAGCCATCAAAAATTGTGTTGTAATCAATATGGGTCAATAAAAATATCATCCACCCAGATAAAATATAATATATTAGATATTGTAGGAACTTTCCCATTAATTTTTCTTTTTTACTTTAAATTTCTTTTAGCAGAATTTTTTTTTTCAGTAACATATTTTTTATGCCTAAAAAAATTCCTACAATAGTATATTTAAAATAATAATTATAAATAATTATAAAATAATTCTTATAAAATTCATATAGATAGTTTTGAGAATGAAAAATATAATATATGTTCCATAATTTAAAACATAAATTTCCAAACTAAACAAAACATTTTTTAAATGCATATTTTTACTAATTAAATAATATTTTTGTCATGAAAAATGTTTCAAAGATATATGTAATATTTATATAACGTATATGAAAGAAAAGTTCTCGCATTTATAAAAAAATTACATTAAAAAATCACAAAAAATAATTTCTAATGAAATACCAAAAAATCATCCCCAACTAATATATTCATCATTAATTTAAAAAAGAAAGTTAAATTAAAAAAAATAATATTTCTAAATTTAGTAATTTAAATTTTAAATGGAAACATAAAATACAATGAAATATTATATTTATAAGAAAAATAACTTGTTAATATATTAACTATTCTTATTCTTGTATTTTGAGAATTACTAATTATATTTGTTTCAATATTTTATAATCATAAAAAATATAATTTATCTTCATTAAAAAAATATTTAGTTTCTCAAAATAAAAAACAATATCACAAAAATGATTTTTTATGAAAAAATATTTTTCAGAATTAAATGTATATATTCATATTTCCTACCTTGTATTAAATATTTGACAAAAATTAATTTTTTTATAAATATTGTCAATTAATTTCAATAAAATAATTTCTTAGTCCAGAAAAAAAAATTACACAATAGTTTTTAGAAGAGTTATTTGAAAAAATTAACATTTATTTAAATAATCTTTACCAAATACTATTATAATTAATTCATTATATTTTAATCATTTAGCTTCAAAAATCCATTGATATTAAAAATTATTATTTTAACTTCACAAGTAAATAATATAATAATAATATGTTTTGTTTAAAAATGTATGTTTTCATAAAAAATATTAATTTAATATTATCAATTTTTCATTATTGAATTCTACAATATATTAATGAATATTTGGAAATATTTTTTCCCAATAAAATATTTCACTATTTATTGTTGGTTAGTTATCTATGTGACACAGGTCATTCAGTAATGTTTGGTTACATATAAACACATCCTAAAAGCTTGGGGTGTTACAAACTATTCCATTAATTACATTATGTCATCCAAATTTTTTTCTATTCTCTGATATGTGGGGATTATTTTATAATTACCTTTGAAATATAGATCACAATACATTTTAATCTAATTCTTGAAGTCTGATGCCCCATGACACACCTAGTTGATTCCTTACATTATTATATTGCCTCAAAAACATTCCATGTTTCTCAAATTCCCTTATCCACCAATATCTGTTACTAGTTGATCGAAAATGATGTTGAAAGAGATATAAATTTTTATATAACAATATTTTTTGAACATATAATGGTGAAATATTTTTCTAAACATATTTTCATTAACTACTTAAGAAACAATTTTACATATGTTTTTTAATATAGTTTTCAATTATGACATTCCAAATATCACAAAATAAGAAAAAGAAATATTCGTCTTGAATTTCACCATCATCTTATTAGAAAATAGAATGTCATAATTAAATTTTTTAATTCATTTTTTTGTAAAATCATGAAAATTACTAATGTGGTATTTTATGTAATGATTAATATGGGTTTATTGGTTTCTCAAAGCATGATCTATCATGATATTTAATTATATAAGAGTATTGGTACATGACCTAATGTTTCTTTCATGAAATATGATTGCTAAAAAGGATTTTAGATCATATGGGAAATATTATTCAATTAATGTGGAAATAAAGTGAACTGGGAGATAATGGAAGGTTTTTTTGACTTTTACCCATCCATCTCAATGATGAAAGTAACTCTGATGGAAGAAACTAGTGAGTAAATAACTATATATAACAAAAAATGAAAAATAATCAATAAATTATTATGAAATATTTTAAATTATTATTAATATATATATATATATATATTTAATATTATTATGTAGGGATTAAAATTTAAAAACCACTCCTATAACCTACATTCATGTGAAACCATTACATAATTGAATTTAACATAATCATTTCTTCAATTTGGGTTCAATAAAACTTATAAATAAATATAAAAAATGGCCTAGCATTATCATGAACATTTCTAATATATTATAAACTCAAATAACATTTTAAACATTTCCTATTATAATTCAGTGTCCCCTTTATCCATAAAAGTTCATTTAAATAATTATATACCCTAAACATATATAATATCATATATATAATAATATATTTATAAATTACAAAAATTACATTATCATGAAATTACATTTCATTCCAAAAGGTTATTTAAGATTTTGAACACAAATTAACAATAAGAATTAACCAGTAAAAATAATTACTCAATCAAAAAGTATTTAATGTATTGTTCCATTATGAGAAATTACGATGGTAAATTGCTTATTGTTTTTAAAAATTAGTTTTTATCTAAAAATAATACTCAAGATAGAGTTTTAAGGTCTATAATTAATTAAAAAGTCATATTTAACCTTAGAATGAGGATTAGTAGGGCATTTTTGGTGCTTTGATGGAACTTTTTTCAAGCCCAAGTAAACGTGCAATAGTTATTATTTATATGATAGTGACCATAGTGTGAACCAATGAATGGAGATTTTCATTGTGGAGGGTAAAATGGCCAACATGGGTGGTCATGGTGTTTTAGTTGGTTTATGTGCATGGGAATCCCCAACATTACATGTCCATCGGGGTGGATAATTAAGTCACTATTTGGGTCTAGGGGGTATTTTATATAATAAATAGTCTAGGAAACCACACCATAGAAGAGGTCATGGTACCTTGGTAGAAAGAGTTTCTTAATGGTTCTTCAGCATGTCTCACTAGAATAGAAAAATTCTAGGATGCTTGGAATTTTTTAAGCATGTAGGTTAGAGGAAATGGTCTTTACTGGGAAGTCATGTGAGGTAAAATTCCTAATTCCATGAGACAATAGTTCTTGGGTGCCTGCAATTAGCCGATCATTGGTAGTCTTTCCCCCATGGTGATGGTAAGGGAGCAAGGGAGGTGAATCCTACAAGAAAACAGAGAATAGTGGGGAATGTACACCATGGTGGATGGGAATTATGCATATTGTAGTCCTATATTATTGGGTGGTGAATCTATCTTAAATAGATATAAAGGAGGGGATAGAGAAAGATAGAAATATTTTCCCCCCATGTGTGGTTTTCTATTATTTTTGAAATTCATCCTTTTCAATCGCAAACATTAAAAAACCTAAACTATCTATTCTCCCACACATGAAACTAAGAATTGGGTAGATCCTACCTTTTCTTATCATCCTCCTTTGTATGAGATGTTTGTGATATGATTTTTTTAGAAATTATAATAATTCCTCTCCTATTCTAATATTTATCATTCATTACTTTATTTCCTATTTGATTTTTTCTGAACCTATTTTGGGTTTCAGTGATGGTTCTTCAAGAAAACATTTTAATTTTACTAATATATTGTGTATTTATCCTTTTCTAGATTATGTTTATATCATGAATATGGTCATACATATTTATACATAATTTCATAGATGGTATGTTTTTAAATTATATTATTTAGGGTTTAAATTAAATTAGTTGTTGATTTGGTGTCATGTGTTTGTAATTTTTCTAGGGTGATATTGAAATGATGTCATGGACCATTCCAAATAAATTATTCACTATTTTTGTGCGATGGGGTTTCATATGGAGTTATGTAGTGATTACTTTTAATCAACATGATTTTAAAAAAATATTTTTCATTTTTCAATTCATTTCAATTTGATTATAATTAATTAATTTATTGAATAATTTAATGTTGTATTTACCTATACAAATTTCTAATGGCGTGATATAATAAGATGATATCAGGTGATATATTTTTTCATAAAATAATAGATATTACTCCATTAATGAAGTAGTTGGTCCCTCTTCATTTCCCATAATATTTATGCATGTTTCCTATGGTATGTGGTGTGAAATATCCCTACTGAGTGTGATCGACCATCAATATAAGGATATTATTTAATTCAAACAGTTATTTTAAATTAAAATAAATTACTATATGAAAATTAACATATATCCCTGTTCGAGATAGATCATGTCTAATAGCTTTATTCAATTTTCATAGATGGTCAAGGCCCAAATTATAATTCTTTCTGTTGATATGTATGAATACTTAGGCGTGTTAGTCTATTGAATTATATAAAATCAAGTAAATGAGAATTTTTATCCCTAGTTTGGGGTTCCCTTAGTGTTCTTCATATTGATCTTGGTGATTATTTTAGATATATAATCATGTAATTAGTAATATGGGAAACCAAGCCAAAATTTTACTCATTGGGCCAATATAGATGAGAATGGGGAATGTTATCATCCCCCACTAAGATGTGATTACCATTAAGGGTGATACACTAGGTAGTCTATGGATAGGTTGTGTGAGGGGTTGGACCAAAGATGTCTTGTGAAGCATTATGGGAATGGTGTCATTTCTCAATACAAAATCTAGTTAGGATTATCAAACTAGTCTAGTGATATCATGATGTGATCATAATATATTTGAGTGATATTATAGTTCATCGGGGATTGTAAATTCTCAAGAAATTTCATTGAGAGAGGAGATCCTATGTAGTTTTTCTATTCCATGATGAGACTTGAGCAAATTCCTTGTGTGAGAAACAATATGATAACCCTGAGGTGTGAGACTTAAAAATAAATATAATCATTTAGGAGGTTGAACATTACTATATGAGATGGATTGAGTAGATGTAAACCCTTATGAGTTATCTTTTCTAAGATAATATGGGAGCGAAAGTTTTCCATTAAATCATTAAGTGACATATCATGTGGTAAAATTGGAATTTTCTATTTGGCCTAAATAATATTCATATGGTTAATCACCAATGATTATTCCTTTCAACATGATATTATTTAATGCCAATTATATACTCTTGAGATCCCTTAATTGATGATTATGATCTAAAATTTCGTTGTAAATCAATATGTATTTTCATATGATTCCCATTGATTTACAATAACATGGTAAATACCCTTGTATTTAGCATTAAATTCAATATATAATTCCCAAGATGCTGATATTCGACTTGAAGGCCTCTATGATTTCATCATATTTTCTCCTTGGAACAAGTTATATGAATTGTACTATATTTCCTCGGACATCCTTTTAGGAATCAACTGTGGGTGTAATACTATTATATTTCCTTGTATAATATCCCTAATAATTACTTTCTTTACCCTTTACAATGTGTCCATCTGACCAGTCATTAGATGGAATATTTCTATGAATTTTTCATTGACACTTTATAATATGTTGATGTAAGTATAGTTAGAATCAGTTTAAACATTAGAACATTATTATTGATGATGTTTATTTATTTAACAATATTTATTTATTTATTTATATGTTAATCATATCAAACGTCTCGTATAGAATTCATTACGGTTCATTTGTGGGATCTCATTGACAGTAAACTACTTATGTGTACTCACACCCTAATTGGGAATCCATGGAACTTGGTTACCCAAGAATATTATTTGATCATCAGTTTAGTTTGGTGGGCAGTTTATTATTTTGAAAGCATCAGAAATAGATTGGATATACTCAGAGTCTTGGACTACGGTATGATTAAACTGGGGTATTAGATCTTATATATAAAATATAAATTATTTAATTGGGCATATTTGACCATCTTCAGGGTGATAGATTGATGATCTGGAATATATATGAGTCTTTATGAATACTTTCATGTTTTATTCCATACTATTATAGACTTCATATATTTAAACA
Organism: Viscum album; assembly: GCA_963277665.1. Taxonomy (NCBI): domain Eukaryota; kingdom Viridiplantae; phylum Streptophyta; class Magnoliopsida; order Santalales; family Viscaceae; genus Viscum; species Viscum album. The sequence continues at coordinate 733,233,248 of OY728152.1, read as the reverse complement.
TTGATTATTTATGATTTATTTTGTAATTTTTATTATGTTTCACTCTAATATAAGGGTATTGTCTTCTCATGGTACCAACCTAGTCCTCCAGAATATGTTTGCAGATTATTTTATATGAGGAGGAGTTTCTCAATCTGTAGTAAGCCTCTTGTATTTACATATATCTATGCTATCGCTTTCTCGATTCACTTTTATATGATAGAACTATAGGGCCACATGGACTCAAGTGAAACTCCCCATATTTCAGAGGCTTCAAACTTATAGTGAGGGTATATGGTTTTACGGGAGGGAAAATATACCCTCCTTATTACATTGTATAGAATTGGTGGTAATAATAAATAATTTAGAAGAAATATATAAGGTGATAACCGAGTAGGAAAAGACATCATAAATAAACTTCCATATTTTATTAAATATTTAAAATTCATATTTTTATCCATATATAGTTGATCTTATATCTATACAAAATTAATAGTCATACAAGGATGTAGGAATACAAACAATTAATATATAACAAAAGCGACAAAAAAGATGAAAAAAATGTATCTATGATCATCCCAAACATTGGATCAGTCATCATCTACCATCCCCATTGAAATAAATCATCCATTTATGGGAACTTCCCTTTATCTCATCCATTATCCAAGTTTTTTAGTTTAGTAACCAACTGCATCTTACACAGGGTGACAGTAGAACTCAATAGGAAACCACCAACGGTGAGTGATACAAATACGACCATTGAATATAAGATGTAACATTGTGTAGTTGTAATATAAAATTAGTGGTTACATCAAATATGTTATCTCAAGTACCTCATGTAATACCCAATCCACTCTACCTTCCTTAGAAAAATAATGATTTGTGGTCAAAATATAAGTATAAAGGAATCCTTGACCTTAGGAAGTTAAGCTAAATCATAGTAAAAACATTGTATATTGTAAATAAGAGTCTTAGTGTAATCTAAAGTTATGGACCAAGGGAATTACAACATATTTTTTTTAACCAAATATGACGAACAATTAAAAGGTAGTAATAGGATAGACAAGATTTGGATCCCTATAAGATAACACATGGCATCTTGTTTCTTAGTACATCATGTTGAATCAAAGGAGGTTAAAATATAATAATATTTTCTAGAGACTATGGTTAATAAATTGTGACACGAAAAGGTAATCACTAATATAATGCATCGACTTAAACCTAGATTCATATCTCACAAAGAATTTGCATCAACGAATCAGGAGGAATACTCTATGATCTCATAGGCCATTTCAGGTCTGGAATCCATGCCATACTCAAGGAAGGAAACAACATTGATGTTATCAGGGTCTATAAGTACTCGGAATATAATATTTAATAATTAATCATATTCCATGATAAACATCCCATCCAATTTACCATTCATCATGATCATTTCCATTATTTCATTCACATACATGAGATAACGAGGGTCAATAGATTTATTCATACCAATTAATTATTAAATTAATTATTTTATTGTTTCCAATAGAATGGGGATGCCTTTAACACCCAAGGTGTGGCTAGGAATTATGAAAGGAATGTTAATAACTATCATTTATTCCAACCTATGTTAAGGGGAGGTTCATGTTGTAGTCTTTAACCTACAACCATATCAAAGGGGATAAGTAACATCAACATTTTGTTCAAACCATTTAACCCATGGAATTTCATATTTTAGGAGAAATATTGTGATGGTCCAATGTGTAACCCAATTGAAGAGAACTAAAAACAAAACAAAATTTAAAGGAAAATTAATATACCACCTAGCTTAAAAAATTAAAAGACAAATTTTCTAGTATTAGCCTAGGATTTTTGATGGAAATAAAAGGAAATGGTGAAACTATAAAACTACCTAAAATAGATTTTATAAGATAGCATGGAAATATCATCAATGATGGTGAAGAAAATAGTGAAATGGACTATAGGAATGTTAGGATAAAAATTGTTATAAAAAGTAACTTATGATGAAGAAACTAGAGTATAGGCATAGGAGATACCTCAAAACCTAAAAGAGGGGATAATGAGGATATCTCTAATATCTACATCTACTTTGAATTAAAGGGTGAATAAATTGATGAGAAAGAGTTAATAAATGGAGGGGAAAACTTTAGTTTCAATTATTTAAATGTATTCATGTATGGGTTGAACATATTGTATAACTTGGATGTAACCTTTTCATATCTACTGTCAAATTGTTTAAAGCACCCACAGTTCATGTACATTATTAGAAACAAATTCCCAAACAAAAAATTTAGAACTATTTATAATCCTACAACTCACTTGGTCTAGGTGAAATGTTTCCATAAAATTAGTGAGAAGCATGTTTGGTGCTAATGAAATTATTTTCAACATCTTCATTTCCATTTGATCCATTCTATAATGTTTGGATAGCCTTTCTGATCGGTATCTAGAAAACATGGTTGAGGTGCATAGTTATCACATCCCATTCACTAACAATGTGCATCCCCCTTTCATTCAATAGAAAAAAAGTAAAGCCCTAAAACCTACTTGACAACTTTTGAGACCATAATAACATATTATTACACATTTATCAGTATATGATGAGAAAGGATGAGATTTATAATTAATGGATCCATACCTCTATGAAAAACTAGTTTTGAACAACCTCCCATTCTAATAACTATGCAACCCCGAGAAGCCATTTTGAATGCGGTTGAGTGGAATTCAAGAATAACATTGGACAGAGAGCATGTATATGATAATTTTAGAACTAGTCATCGCCTTCTACAAGGTTATTCTGACAGAGAACCGGAACTAGTGGAACTAACCAACCTCATAGGGCCTTTATTTTATGATCAATGATATGAACTAGATAATCTACAGAAGAAACATCATCCTCTAAATGGACATCATTAGGATGATAGATATGAGTTATTTTAGAATGGTAATAATGATGTATAAGAATATGAAATACATCATCCATAACACTACACTTCAAAGGAATATCTATTCGAAATGTTACCAAACATATCTCTCCATGACCTTGAAAGGTTGGTTGAATCAAGGAGACCTCTAACCTTGCACCTTAATCGATCAATTACCCAATATAGGTGATGCACATAAGATTACTCAATCACCCACCCTATTCATTAAAGGTCAGTGGTGACGGATGATATATGAATTTTTATGAGACTATTCCATAGCCATGTGTTTCTTGATAAGAAGAACCTCCTCCTATTTATCTTGAATGATAGGTGTTCTCTATATAACTACCTCTCATACAACCATTTAACATAGAGGAAAATGACATGACCTACAATAGAGTTCCTCATATAGAGCTATATGGATAGTCCATCGGGAACTATTATTATAAAAGAAATAAAGTAGAAAATATCAATTATCCTAAATTTCTCCAAAATTAAATAATCATTAAGGGATCAAGTCCTAGAAATCCGATATTGTATTCTGGTACTAACCACTAGTACTTGGTTGATATGATAATCATAGATGTACTTGTGACCTTAGAACCTAATGAAACACCTTGCAGAACTAAGAAGTGGAGCAATAATTCCTTTCTAATATGATGGTAAAGGGAACCTCATAAAGGCATATCTTGGAAAGAGACTCTCCCAATGTCATCTATTGTATTTGACTCCTGGATATGACTGAAGTGGATGACCAACATCTCATGTCTACAATTACACATACTACATCACTTCTTTAAGGGGACATTAGCAAGATCATCATGGAATCCACTGTAAAGGCAACCCATATCCACTCAGGAATGGGTAATGGATGAAAAATACTAATAGGTCACTGGTGTTCCCCATTGACCTGCTGATAGGGGGAACACCAAGTAATTAAACAATTTATCTTTTTTATTTATTCCATTCCCCTAATACTATTAGAATAATTCATGTAAGATCATTGTGACTCAAGGATGTTATAATAATTTGAAGCATGATATTATAAGAAAATTCCACTCACAAATCCAATGGTACACAAAATGTCCCACAGATATACAATATCTCAACCCCATCAACAGTCTAACTATGTAGTGGGTCTTCACATGAAACAATTTCCAAGTAGACCAAGACTTCTGGATCTAAAATTTCCCTCCTTATTATATGATCTATAATTGTTAAGGGCACTGATAAGGTAAAAAAATTCATGACACAATTAAACTTAATAATAAATTTCCTAAAAGGAATCCATCAACTACCATTCAATACTAGCTCATATAACATCATTAGACTGATTCTTATAGATCAAAGAATATATAAATGAATTTCCCTTACCCGGTATGTATTTATGCTAAATGTAAACCGAATAAAGTTATTATACCCAAAATTTATGACATAATATCATGTCATATTGATCTAAAATTTATATGGGACTTTTATGGTAATTTTATTCCATAAACCATTCCCCATGAAAATAGTCTCCAGGAATTCATGGTACAAACTTCTGTTGCTTACTCAATGTCATGTGTAGGGTAATTATGTTTATGAGGACTTAATTAATGTTACCCATACAATATGAATTAAGACACATGGATCAAAATATATCCTATATTGATTTATAATTATTCATAATAAAATGTATATCCTCTTCTAGGCTCAGTTAAAATCAACATTGTGTTGTTGTTATCCTTTTTTCAACTTTGGAAATGCATTGTCACATGAATCAGACCATGTAATCATTTCTACATTTTATATAAAGATGGTATGTGGGGCTTCATGGAATGAGAATTTATAAATTAAACCTTTCTACTAACTGGCTATCCCTAATAAACATCATATATTGAAGACATTCTTGTTTTGATCTAAGGAAATAATGATTCTGACCTTATCTAGGTCCATATATACCCATTATTCTCCTATAATATATCCAAGATTTTGAAAATTTTCTATCACAAACTTTCATTTGGTGATATTTTCATGTCTATAACACTCTATTAGTGTACTCAATATTATTTCAAGCTATTAATCATGATCATGCCAGGTCGACGAATACCCACAGATATAATCCATGATAATAACATTGAAATAACATAGGTATAAGTAGAAAAACAAATTCCTTGAGTCCATGAATATTTATTTTATGTCCATTAGATAAAAAAACATCACTAGATAGTTTCAATGTCAATACGATTTTCATAGACATAATTAGAATATATGATGGGTAAACCCATACCTGATGATATCCTAACATTGAATAAATCATCCAGAAGTCCCTAGCTCCTCAATCCTGATCAAAGAGATCATGTATATGAGTATCTAGGTATCAGTTCTTAATGTTAAATTGACTCAACCTATATTAATCCACAAATATTATTACAATACCATCATCTTTATTGGTTAAAGCACCAGAAAACAAAAATGATATTTTTTGGGTCACATAAACCCAATGTATTATAGGTTCTCCAATAACAACTTGTATTCATAAATATTAGTAAGATCCATATTTTATAGAGAAATATACATATTATCATTTCGAGGAAGATGTTGAATGGCGTACTCTACCTCTCTTGTAAGAGGATACTCATAATAATATTCATGGAAACATCAATGAATCGATCCACCATTGGAGGAAATGAAGTCTATTTTACTCTAACCTCAAGAAAAAGACTATAAATCTAGTCTAATACTCTACCTATACAATTATGTTTTGGTCCTTATTTACTTTTTTGAATAAATTATTCTCTATTACATTTATAATTATAACTATCGGGGGATCTTAAAAACACCCCCTTGTGATACCATTAAATATGAATGTGATAAGGTACTAACTCTTCCTTCATTAGAGTTATGTTAGAAATAATCATCTTGAGGATGAAAAGGTTCTATAATAAATGGTAACCACTGATCTTGAGGGGATAAATACTTATATCCACGAACGCTTTTTGACTTCCCTTCCAATAGAGTATTAAGAGAAATTACCCCCAACAAGTTATTCAATGATGAGTGCCAGACTCACCATTATTGCCATAGATATTAATGAATGTAAATAAAATATATCAATAAAAAAATATACAAATGTAGTGTCTGTTAATATTGTACATTGTACAATAGATGTCCATGTACTCATCTCTTTAGGCATAGGTTGCACTAGATGCAAATGACCAAATCCCAAACCTAGAGAAAAATCCTGAACTGCTCGAGTAGGATTACTCTTCCGAAATTGAACATAAAAATTATTGCATCCTCAACATTATCCACCTCCTCATATTCTATGGTTGGTAGTAATCAAGCAGTCGAAATGATAAGGAGCTACCGATCCATCTCTTGATTGAAATATTGGTACTAATCCCATCCCACTGGGGACCAGTAGAAAGGACAGGAAAAATCACTAAATATTTTATAAATGGAAAAAGTTTTTCCACTCAATTGGGATTATACAACATTGATTCTTTATGTGTAATTTCTTCACATGATGATGGAATACAAAATATTGGTCAATGTATACACTCTGACTCCCACTACCATTGTGAGAAGGCTGTAAGGGACACTTCCTAGAACTCAAAAACCACAACCCAACTTAAGGTATGAACCATTGATCAATGTACATTTAGGTTCAATGAAGTTTCACACACACACACACATATATATATATATATAAGGGATTTATACTCAATTTTAAAAGTGGTAGTTAATTAGAAAAAATTCACCTATGATCGGATGGAATATGTAATCCCATCCCCAATATATGTTGCTTTTGACAACTCATCAATGGTAAGATCGGTGAAAACATTGGAGTTCTTTGGAGTAAGATAAATAGTACATGATATAGATATTACCATACTCTAGGTTGGAAAATTACTTATCTCAATCAATTCCCAACATTTTCGGTAAAGTTTAATCATAATAAGAAGTCTGGGAGCCCCTCGAAACTGTACTACAAAGATGATATTCATATTTTATAACATACCAACATCACATTGAATATCCCAAAAGATTTTAAACCATATGCTTTAAAATATTCTATCGAAGAATCACCAGATGATCAATGACCAATAGAATATGACCTATCTATGACTCTACAGCCAAGGGGCCACTATCACATAAGAATGTTTGTAGGTGATGTTGTTGGTACCCCATTGAGAACTCTAAAATAGTAATAAAAGGTTATCTAGATCCATCCATTAAATGAACTACAATAAGGAGACTATATAGAATATTTACATTTGTCCCTAGTACACGTATAATAGGTTGTATCATTAGAGATTATGATAGTTTAACTATAGGTAGGTTAGATCCCACCACCATACTAGTATGGTCATCACTAGCTTCTTAACGTTAAACCCATGTTCTTTAAGCTAGAATATAACAATAATTCCACTAACAAACATTAAAAAAATTGAATAATAGAATGAGTTTTCAATATAATAAAAAGATGGGCATAAGGGGTCATTACCCAGAATATACTAATCCAAACACCAAATTCTAAGGTCAGGGTATTAGTAAGCATCTATGTTTCCAATATAAAGATTCTCTTATATGAAGTGTAAGTTGTATGTTATTGGGGAAAAACCATTTATTTTATAGTTATAATCACCATTTAATGGAGACTATATACACTAATAATTTTAAATTAAACAATACTTTTATTTTATTAATTGTTGAGTTAAATGGGTTGTCAATCCCATGTTGTGAAGTCATAACTCTATCATTACAATTGGATATTCTTATTACTAGAGCCAAACCCTTATATCTAGTATTTGGGTGTGACATATAAATATAGAATGTTTCAATTATATGGATATCCATTCCCAATTTTATATTGTAATAAACATTATGAATGGAAATTAACATCCATTTATTTGAAAAAAACTATTGTTTCAATCCATGTAACTAAGGTTTCATGAAATAATCGTTGAATTATTTTTTAGTTAAGGAGTAACCACCAAGATATGTGAGAAAGATTTTTAGGTTAATGTATAACCATATGAAACAAATTATCTCTTTACTTTTTTATGATAAAAATATCATTAAAAATAAATTTATAGAAATAAATTCACATACGATATAAAATAGGAACGGAAATAAACATACCATTAGAATATGCATGACATATATAAACCTCTGGGCCTATAATTATTATGAGGTAATTATACTTTGATATATCATCAAAATGGTGAAAATTAATGTCTAATAAAAATAATAAACATCATAAATCACGTGTTTCAAACATCAATGAATGTAATATAATGTTTCAATGATAATTCCAATAAAATTAATCCCATCATTGGAAACATGTATTTTCCTCTAAATTTTGGTTACATACTCTTACAAATATGCTCATTAATATGTTACTACACTACCATGTCTACAATCAAGCAGCCAATATAGTAAGGAATAGAAAAAGTAACCTATAATGTCACATTGTGACATCCCAAGATCAGTTCACTCATAAGTCACTAAACCTAAGTGTTATATAACCTCAAAAACACCACCCAATATATCAGAGGTTGTTGACTAGAAATGAGTGGCTGTGATTATATATTAGGGACATGATAACCCCTTTATCAAAATGGAATTAAGTGGTGTAAATAATGAATAAAATTTTGGAAACATAATTGAAATTCAATAGTAATATTAGGAAGAAGATATAAATATCTAGATAATAATAACTAGTCATAAGTAATAATCATAATACAATAAATATGATTATACATCAATAAAAATGAACATTAATATATGGAGGTAGACATACATACATTACATGTATAATATTGAAAATAAATGTTCTAGTAAATATATCTATTGAAATATCTAGAACATTCATAATAATTTAATACCAACCCCAATGAAATAACGTGTTCATAATAGGGTTATTCCCATTATCTATTCTTGTATCCAAGAAATCTATGTGTCTTCCAAAGAGTGGCATAAATAGGTTTGAGTCAAATATAGTAGGACGACACCAATGGTGTCAAATACTAATTTCTCCTATGAATATAATATTAAATTGTGTACAAGTATTATATGGAATGAGTTAGTAACCATAAATTGTTTAGCCTGGGTTACTCATGGGACACTAATATACTCTATGTTCTTTGACCTAAGCTAGATGTCTCTAAACATTAGAGAATATTATTTTAACCTAGGAACCACTAAACATAGTTGGAATGTTTATATATTATAATAATGTAGGATCTATTGTGAAACTAATTCATCTATGACATTATGAGGTTGACCCAACACATAGTAATAATAATTCAACATGGATATAGGGGTCTGAGTGTAATCCAAGGGTTGAACCACCCGAATTCCACCATTAATACTTCCAACCATGTTTAAGAAATAAGTACAAGTTTTATCACATGATAAGATTTATTTGTATCCCAATTGAATAATTCGGGGAACAACATGTTCCAGGACATCATGCTTAATCCATGGATATAATCATGGAATTATATTTTCTATGGATTATATAGAATAATTGGTGATATTATAATGAATTCAGTAATATAAGAAATTAGCTAAACCCCAGTGTGATATCTCACATATCAGACACCTAAATAAATCATTGGGTATCCTCTATGTTCACCCAAGGCATTCCAAGTATGTAATATAAGTCATACACCAAGAAAAAATGTATTTGAACTGATCTAGGTTCATAAATAATTGGAAACAAACTTTTAGAAAAATGGCTTGAAAATAAATACCAATTTACCCGTCATTATTATGTTTTTATTAATCATTTCACATAATGGTGATCAAGAGATTCATGTGACATAAACTTATCATTCAACAATTCAATTTATTCATTTATGTCTTCCATTATCAGGTGGAAATCGTAACCATCCAATGGGGATCCTTAGTAAAAATGAATGAATTGTAGTCACAAGTATTTAACCCCTCTATATTCATGTGTGGTTCAAGTAGGCTTCATCAACCTGAAAACACGTATAAAAAGATACAAAATATCTGATTTATGGAATAAACACTAAATTAAAGGTATTAAAAGATTTATTATTAACACATGGATGTTATAGAAATTGGAACAACATTAAAAATTTATAAGAAAACGTGGATTTTACAGAAAAGTAATAGATAACCTACCTAATCATGGTATTAGACCTCTCATCTAACATCCGAATCTGATTTAAAATGGAATGATAGGATATAGAAAAATAATAAAACGACATTGAAATTATGGCCTATATTCTTTCATGGAAATTTGGTCCAAAATAGTAAATAATACAAATAAAGGAAGAAATAGGAATTATAGACTAACAAAGGGTGATCTAATACAATTAATGGTGAATGTGTCAGATATCAAATAAAAGAGATACAAAAAATCATAGAAGAGGGGAGAATAATGAGGGATCCCACTACAAGAGATTTTGTGTGCTTTAAAGTGTTGAATGTGTTGATAAAGGGACAATGGAATGTGTGGAAATCACAATTTATCACATATAAAAGAAAAATATAGTTTGGTCACTTTATTTGGATAACATTATTCGAACTGTGTGATAGCCACATTCATGGATCCCACACCTCAAAAAGGTCATGTGCATGTTTAGACAAAACATGATCAATCAATGGTGTTGGAACTATCTCAAACCCCTATCCCCCATGGTCTATGTCTGTAGTTAGACTAATCCTTCGGAAACCATCTATGGTGCCTCTATGATTAATTAAATATTTTCAATATTGTTTTCTCGCATGATGCATGATTTGGATAAATATATTCCTTCTTAACTAGCACGCATGGTTAACGTTCACTATTAGTAATAATAGTTCATTAACTCTCCGCCTCCCCTTCAATTGAAAAGACACAACATCGGGCCCTGAACGAAGTTTGATCATGCTTGAGATCTACATGACCTCTATAGAATCTTATATTAGGAAAACATAAATGTTGATGGGGAAACGTTATTAGATTAAACCTATTTGAAAAACCAATACCTTACATGATAATTATTCATAAGTTGGGGATATTATAAAGTGGCATCAGAACAATTTGTTTTTTCTTAAAATTTGTATATATTCTAGATAGGTCATATAAGGAATAAGTCATAACATATAACGGACCACATACCGCTACAACATTGAAACGTTTTCTTGATGGAATGTCATGGATAATATTATTAGGTAATTGTATTTATTGCTTTCAAATTTTATAGTTTTTTTATTTAAACATGCGTCGAACATGTGGCTCTTTAGATTAATGACTTAAATTTTTTATATCTTGGACTATCAGAATTTTTTTACACATGCATTTCATGTTTTTTTTATAATTAACCTACCTAGTTCAACCCTTAACTACTCACCCAAGCTGACCCATGATATCCCAAGGGCATAATCTTGATTACCCCATAGTGGTGAAAATAACCCGAGGAATCAATCATTATAATTGGGAATTATTTCACCCAAAATAACTAAAAACAAAAATATGAAAGATAAACTAAAAGTTCAACAAAAATGAAATGATAAAAGAACAAAAAAAAACAATAAATAATCCATAAAATGGTGATAAAATAAATCTCCATGTCACCCCATAGGTTACTCACCTATCCTAATGTAACACTTATATATTTTTAGGAAATATTTATCTTTAAATAATTTTAATTCATCAATTGATTTCATTGCACACAACCATTAGTTCAAACAAACCATGATGCACTGTTATTATAAAATAGCCATTAAATTTGTCAGAATAATTAAACATAACTAATTTATGAAAAAATATAAATTTTCAAATAAATACTAATGTACTAGTGAGTCCATATAAAATAATATTATTATTTTCGTAAAACCACATTATTCTTAAAAAAATCTTTTCATCAAAAATGTGTTTTTATTCTTTCTATAATTTAATATTAATTATTATAAGTTATATAAAATTGATTGGAAAAAATGAATTTCATTTTTGAATACATCATTTTAAAATTATCTTAAATTTATTATTTTGAAAAAATTCATTTTTAAGGAATAATTAAAATACTTATTTTTATCGAAAATATATATTTTTTTATTAATTTTTTATATGGTGTAATTATGTTTTTTATTAGTTTAAAATTTTAATTAGTTCATTTTATCCTAAAATAATCCAATTATTATTTTATAAAATTAATTAGTACATGAATTTAATGTAAGAACATTTCAAACTTAAAAGGTAACGTTTTAAAAAGACTATTTTCATGGTATTTTATTGGTTTGACTTTAAATTATGTATCACTAGTGTCTAAAATTTTGATAAATGGATTCCAAATTTTGATTCATAGTGTCTATATTTTATGAATAGGTCCCCTTTATTTTTTCCAATATGAATAGTTTGCTAGGTAAATTTTGTTACCATGATAAATGTTAAATTGGGTAATTTTTGTTCACAATAAAATAATAGGGTCTATTAAATGACAATAACACATGCCATATTATTTCATTAACATAATTACAACGGTAACGTATAAGCCTTGAAATTAAATTTTTAGTGGACACTAGTACATAGAAATTAATTATATAATATTTAAATCAGAGAATGTCACAAAATGTCACATTCTTTTCTAAAATATCCCTTATATATCAACATAGGTACAAAGGAATGTTATTAATGAATATTAATGTATATTTTTAACTTAAAAAAATAAATTAATGATGGACATTTATTTTTCAATTTTTTGTCCACTTAGATGGGATTATGAGATTTCTAATATTTTTTCGATAAAATTTTAACAATATCACAACCATGTTTCAATTAATATATAAGTTTTAACAATTGATTAACAAAAATATATATTCAACTATAAATATTCTTATAAAATATATTATATTTATCTTCATCATTGTAATTTATTTTTATTTTTAATGTGTTAATTATTATATTAACGGAAATATAAAATTTATGTTAAAAAAATAGTAAAATAAATAAAATTTTAATTAATTAATGTTATCAATGAATTTTATATATGATATTGACCTCTTAGGGATATAATAAATTTTTTTATGTTATCTAATTATGATGATATTTCTAAACTTCCAAATAAAAAATTGTGTCAAAATTGAAACAAATAATATTTATCAAAATAATATTTTATTATCTTATTTAGAAATATGAAAAAAATATGAAAAATAAAAAATATTAAAATACATTCTAAAATGTTATTTATTTTTTTCATTATGGTGTTATTTAAATAAAATTAGTAAAAAATACAACTCTTTGATATTGAATACCTGTTACCTTAGTAAAGATTAAAAGAGGATAACTAATGGCTAATCTAAATGATATGGATTAAAATACTACTCGAAATTATCTAAATTTTTTGTGGATTATTTTACCACCTTATATCATCATATAATCTAATACATTACCATTTTTTGGGATTCTTATTTTCATTTAATTTATTAAAAAAAATTAATTTATGAAATTCCAATAGTGCCCCTCACCTCAATTATAAAATGGAACCTCCTCCCTTACTTCATCAATTAAAATTTATAGTTAATTATTGACCATACCATACATTTATCTCTCATAAACTTCCCTAGAAATATTTTATGGTTTCTGAATTTCTCAAAAGACTATCCCTAGTGTCCCAATGTGGTGATCTAAAATAACTTCTTTGAAGAAGAGGTAATGGTCTTTATATGCACTTTCATGATTATTTACTCGTATACTTTCTCTTCATGTGTTTGTCCCAAACTAACTTAATAAACCAAATGTAACCTATATCCAAATATTTTATTATAAATATAGAACTACCATATTACACCCTTTATCTATCCTATGAAAAACAAAAGCACCATGTGTGTGGAAGTATGACTTATCACCTCTACACCGTTGTGAAATATGTTTTCCAGGACCTATTTATTTGGATAGTTACAATGTTGGAAATTGTATATATATGTATGTTAATTATAAAATGAAATTGATTTTTTGAATTAATATATCATCATATTACATAGCATTTCATCATTAGGGGAATCATACTATCGCCCGTACGTACGTATGGCCTACCGCCTTCAGGATGTGATGCAATTTATTTTCCATGTTCACCAGTCAAGAATGATTATGTAACTATATATAATTAATGAATATGATATATATTACCTTAATATCATTATTGAGATGATTTAACTATATCCTATTTAGAATAACATACACTAATAGCACAAAACATGCCTTGGAAAATTATGTAGTTAACAATCGAAAGAAGGATAAAAATAAATTATTATTAACAAACTGGTGAAATGATGATATATTAGGATTAGATATGATTTAATAAGTAATAAAATGATTGTGTTAAAAATTAATAAATTTATTTTTTGGATTTTAATGGATTTTTTATTCATAAAAATAAAATAAGACCTTTGGTAAGGGAAAATTTTATATTCACATTATTATTTAGGAGTGACTATTTAAATGTATCTCTTTTAGAATATTTATCTTTCATGTCCATGTTTTTTAAATATTTCATCAAAATGTTTTTAATCTTCTTATATAATTTTAAATTTTTATTTTTACAAATGATTTAATTTTTACTAAATGGTTTAAAAGGAATATTTTTGTTATTTTCTGAATGAGGTACTTTTTATCGTTTCTAGAAAAAGTAATAAATTATTTTTTTCATTATAAGGCATGAATAGAATTTTCAACATTCATGATGCATTATTTTCTTTAAATATTCCCTCATGTTCATACAATATGATTTTCAAAGAATGTTTTTTCTTTAAAATTTTTCAACATTTAAAGAAATGAAAATGTTTCTAAAGAGTAAAAGACATTTTAATCAATAATTATATTAAATTGATCTAATGAAAATTATTTTCCCTCCATTTCTAATAACTTTATTAGATGATGCTTATTCGTTACAAGGGAAATATTTCATGCAATAGACCCCTATTAGTTATATTATTGGTTTATATTTGTTATAAAATGATATTTGTGAAACCCATTTCTTTTAAAGGGGTTGTGTAATTATTGAATGATGTTTATAAAGCCCATTTATTTTATTGTGTTATGATATTCCAAATTGATTTTTAATTTATGGAACACATATTTATAGTTTTCATCATATGATGGGTGATAACGATATCTATCTACAATTTATTGGGTAAATATTTATATATCTTGAGATTGAATAGATTAGAATGAAGAATAAATATGATTTAGAAATACAGGGCTAGAATGAAGAGTGAAACCTGTTCAGTAAATGATGTTTTTTACTATGATGATCTTTTAAATTAGCCTTTAATAATAAGAAAAATATTGTCTATGTTTATGGGTATACTAAAATACAATGTATTATATTATTCTATCATGGAATATGTTCATTTATTCTTCATTAACTTCATTGATTTATTCAATGAAACAATACCATGATCATTGACATATAAGATACAATTATCCAAAGTCATCTTATGTTATCTTTGCCTTATGCCTATATTATCTCCATTGGTTACCTTTACTCACCATCTGAGATCACAACTTTCTTATGTTTATTTTCCCCAATATATAAATAATGTTATTAATTAATATGTATCGAATAGGGTTCTATTTATGAGGGATTAAGTAAGTGATGATGTAGATGCTTTATGAATCAGATTTTTATGATTCCAATTTTCAAAAGAAAGTAATAATATTATGTTTTTCATGGTTTTTTATTCTTAGTAAAAAATATTTATCAATTTAGATGTAATATCTATGGATAGAAATTATATGGCATTACAGTTGGTATCAAATCATAAGGAAAAATTGACCTTTGTAATTTGGTATGATAAAACATTGTAAGAATATTAAGGATAAGTCTATGTATAGGATACAATCCTAGAGTTTTGGTAATGATCACGAATAACCAAGGACAGAACCTAAGAATTCATGAATTTAAATTTTATGTTTAATTTCCATTTATTATGTAGTTTTTCCATTATTATTTGTGTTACTCATGCAATATTATTGGTTTGAGTCAATGGTTAGAACCCAAAGGAAACACATAAATGCTTAATGGGACTGTAAAGTCAATGATTATACTCCTATGATTAAAAATTATGGTAGCTAGAATGAATAATATAATTTCTATTCTCCAATTAAATATTAAATATATGATTGATGTTGGACGTATAATTGATAAAAGGAGAGAACAACATTCAGTTGAGTCCATCATGAGGTAGTTTCCACCTTCTTTTAGTGGGTATTTTTATCCACTTGTGGTTGAAAAATGGATCAGTACCACTAAAAGGATATTTATGATACCTCAATGATTGGAATAATAGCATATAATTTTGTAAGTATTTTATTTGGAAGGTAACGTTGATAAATTGTGTAATCATAACAAGAATATTAGGCAATAAGATGGAACTAAACCCAAGGAATGGGATGAGTTTAAAAAAATATTTTTGTTAATGTAATTTCATTGTATTCTAAAAATGATAATGGAGAAGGATTCTCTTGAGTTGGTAAAACTTATGATGAATCTGTTTCCACCTAAGAGGAAATTATTCCAAGACATTGGAGGTATGTTATTTGTTTTAGAATCTAACCTAAGAGGAATGTAGATAGATTCTTCAGTGGAATAAAACTAGGTCTCTAAAGGATATTATCTATAAGGAACATCTGTAGTTATTAGGAAGTAATTAGATGTTCTCTCAAGGTTGATATAGTGATGGAAGTTACCCATCAATCGTATGGGTTCAATAAAAATTTAATTCTAGGGAAAATCTAAAAAACATAGTGAAAATAAGTGGAAATTTTCTTTTATGCACAAAATATAGAAGGAAAGATGGAGGAAAATATATTAAGGGTCCTAGTAAATGTTTTATGTCTGGGAAATATGGTCATAGTGGAATTGACTACCAAATTGTTGGAAAAAAGATAACTAATGAAGATAACAGAGAAAAGGCTACATAGAATGCACCACCCACACTTCAATGACTCTTGTGAAAGGTAAATGGGTATTGTTCTAGCCAATGCCCATATCTGATGATTATTGATGATGATTGACATCCAAAACCTCTTATATACAAAGACAATGGAAAATAACATGCGATCACTATAGGAAATGTTGATTATGATAATGTAGTGGTGAATGTTACACTTATCAAACACTCTAATGTAGATAATATTTTATTTTATTATCTATCCACCAAATCAATTTTTTGTAATGAATTATCTATGGTTATGATCATATTACCTCAAAAATTAGTTTTTGATATTGCTGAAAAAATTCCAATGGAACAATGGTAATATCATAAGTTTATAATTCTCCTCAAGTAGATATTTATGGAAAAGTGCTTATAGAAAATCTTGTGATCCTTCATTTAGTTTTACTCGATGTGATTCTTAGAATGCATTGGATTTCATTATATAGATTACATATTAGTTAACTATGATGAGAATTTACATATCATAATCCAGTTGAATCTATGGTGATTGAGTGATTTATGGATGAATATAACTACCTCTAATAATTACTTCAACCTTGTAGGTCTTCATTCCTATAAATTAATGTTATCTATCTCACATGGTTGGGGAGAAACTAACTATTTAGTATACCCCTATTTTAATGGAGTTTATTTATGATTTTACAAAATAATTGTTTGGTATTCCACAAAATCATGAAGTATATTTTTCTATTGAAATCATATTGGGTGTTATTCCTATTTGAATGAATCCTTATATAATGGACCCAATTGAGTTTCAAGAATTATAATTGAAACCCCATGAGAATATTGAAAAAGGATTCATACATCCTAGTGTGTAACCTTGGGGGAAACTTATTCTATTTGTTAAGAATAAATATGAATAAATGAGAATCTACCTTTACTATCAAGAACATAACAAGGTCACTACCTGAAAAAAATTTCTCATTCCCCATGTTGAGGATTTATTTTATCAACTTTGAAATGATTGATAATTTTTTATGATTTATCTCAATTCATGATATAATAAATTGAGTTTCAAGAAAAATTATATATCGATAAAAATATTCCATAAATGGTATGGACAAGATGAATTTATATTGATTCTATTTGGTCATACTAATCCATCACTATCTTCATGGATTTTATGAATATGCTCTTTGGAGTCTAACATTAACAATTTGTGGTAGTCCTTATAGATAATAATAATATATGATATAAGAAAAATATAGAACTATAATATCACCAACGGATTATAATTACGAATGAGGTAAGGGATAATCTTAATGAAAAATTTACCATGTGTGAATTTTGTCTTGATAAAGTTTCATTTTCTAGTAACTTAATCTCATGAGAAGGGATATTAGTCGATCAAGAAAAGATGTAAGCCATTGAATATTTGACATGACTAAAAAATATGACTAAGATCTGTCGTTTTCATGGTTTGAAAGGATATTATCTAACATTTTTGAAATATTTTTTATGATTATATAATCTAGTCAGCATGTTTACCCGAGAAGGATTTCAGTTCATATGGATGGATGAATGTGAAGTGAATTTCATGGAGTTAACAATAATGCAATTCAGTGAACTTGTGATCATACTACCCTATATTATAGAATGTGTTTTGATCTATAATGACTCATTAAAAAAGTTTTTTGGATATTTTATAATGAAAAATGATATTGTGATTTCTTCTGCCTCACAGAAATTGAAAATACATTAGAGAAATTACTCAAATCATCATTTGGAGTTAGCTATATTAATATTTGAATTAATGATATGTGGAATTATTTCTTTGGAGAAAGTAGTAACATATATACTGGTCATAAGTAATAAAATTTAATATTAACACAAAATGGAATGATTATTTATAAAGAGCATGGTTGTAGTTTATTAATAATTATGACTGATCAATACATTACTACCCATGGAATGGAAACCACGTGGTAGATAATTTGAGTAGAAAATACCATTCTATTAAATCCATGATGAGGATAACAAAATATATAATATTTATGGATTTGAAAAATATATATCTATATATTTTAAAGGTTTGGGAGATATCTGATTTGGGTTAAATGAATTTTCAACCATTTAAACATGTGATGATCAAAGAGGCACAAAAGGAAGATGTAGTTAAGAAATAAAAGGTGATAAATTTTCTAGAGATCCACATTAATTTTTATTGAATAATAAGGTTTATGAAAATTCTTTTGTGTCCCTCCCATACCATAATTTTCTAGGGATCTCTTGGATGAGTCACATTATAAATCATTCTCTTTTTTTTCATGGAAGCACTATGATATATAAAGACCTGAATTAGTATTTATAGTGGGGTCACATAAAAAAATTATATTTCAGTATATATTTCTCAGTGATTTGTATTTCATAAATTTAAGGCTAATAGACATTAGTCTATGGGGTTGTTATAACCATTACCCATTCTAGAACTAAAATGGGGAAACATTAACATGGATTTTTTCATCAGAACTCACAATACCTTAAAATACCATAATATTATATGGGTTATATTTGATCCAAATGAAAATCACAAAAACATCATTTATATTAGAGATGATTTATCTTCTAATATTAATTCCATAATATATATTAAGAAACTAGTAATATTTCATGGAGTTCCACATTCAGTTATATCTTATTGGGATCCAATGTTTACCTACAATTTTTGGGGATGTCTTTAGAAGGATTAATATATATAGTTAGGTTTCAACATATCATATAATCAACAGATAGATAGAGAGTCTCAATGAAAATTTAATGTCTATAAGACATTTTGAGAGGTTTCTCTTTAGATTTAAAAGGTTGTGAGAATAAACTCCATCCATTAGCAGTATTTTCTTACAAAAACAAATCTCCCAATTTTTTAGATTGTTGTATATAAAGCCCTATATGGTAAATAAGTTAAGAACTCTAACATAAAAGAATGAATTTTCGGAATGAAAGCTAATGGGACATGAACAAGTTAAAGAAATGGTCAGGAATTTCATATCTATTCAACAACACATTAGAGAATCCCATTGTTGAAAAAATTTTATGATGATAATAGATGAAAAAGAATATAATTTGAAGTGGGGGAAAATGTATTTTTTTTAATATATCTATGGAAGAGGGTGATGAGATTTTTAAAAAAGGGGAATCTAATTCCTAGGTATATTATTTCTTTTAAAATTATGTATCAAGTTGGAAGGTCTCTTTTTGATTAACGCTTCCACAAAAAATCTCTCAAGCTTATGATTTTTTCCTTGTATCTCTCCTTTGAAATTATATAATGGATCCTTCAAATCTACTAAAAATATATGTCATTTAATTATTGAAAGATATATATTATGAAGTAAAACATATATAGATTCATTATTATAGAGAAAAATTTATATGAAACAAGTCCAATCACTTGGTTATAGTTTTATGGTGGAACCAAAAAATTGTAGAAGATATGTGGGATCCAAAGGATGTGATGTGGAAATGGTATCCCCATATGTTTGTATCTAAGAAGTATATTTTGTGGGAAAAATTAATCTTATGTTTGGTATAATGTAAAAATGGATATTTTTATGAAATAATTCTCTTTAAATAACATTAATTCTTCCATGGCATTTGTTGTACACAATCGTGAGTTCAAAAGAATCGTAGGACACTATTTTTTTAATGTAGAAATTAAATAGGTGGGAATAAATATGTATAATTAATTTTGATATATATATATAACTAAATGTTAATGGAATAGAGTGTTTTTTTCCATTAATCAAATAATTTTAGAAAAATTACATCATTATCCCAAAATATGCATTCATCACAAATGTGTTTTTATTATTTTATGAATGAATATTAATTTATATAATATATATAAATTGTATTTTAAAATGATATTTTCAATTTTTTAATTCTCCATTTTAAAAAAAAATTATAAATTTTTTATTAGAAATTTAATTTTTAAGCTATAGTGGAAATACATATTTTTATTGAAAATAGTATTTTCATTTAATGTATTGACATGGAAAAATTATGTTTTTGATTTTTATTATATTTTAATTAATTAATTTTAGTTTAAAATAATATAATTATAGTTTTTGAAAAGAATTTTATAAATGAATTTATGATATTAACAATTTATGTTTAAGTGATATTTTTTCTAAAAATCAGTTTGTCATGGCATTTTATCGGGTTTATTTTCAATTAAAAAACTTTTGTGTTTTAATTTTGAAATATTAATCAAAAATTCGGATTCTTAACGTCCAATATTATTGAATAGGTTGATTTTTTTTCTAATATGAATAGTAATCTAGGTATGTTTGTTACCATGTAAAAAGTTTAATTCGGTAATTGATGATTAAAATAAAATAATAAAGACTATAAAATTTCATGGACATGTTCCCGATTATTATAGGATAAATATAATTCTACCTATAACATAAAAGGATCTATGTGAATTTTTTAAATGAACATCTTTTCATGATGAGGAATTATATATTATTAAAATTATACAAAGTCAAAAAATGTCACTATCTTTGTCTTAGGTATCCTTTCTGTGTCCATATGGGGAAAAAGGAATATTATTAGTGAATATAAATGTGAAATATTTACATAATAAACCTATATTCATGATTAAAATTCATTTTCCCTTTTTCATCCATTGAGATGGGATTATAAGATTTAAAATATTCTTTTTAATAAAAATTTTAAGATATCACAATCATATAATAAATTCTATATCATGTTTTATAATGGTTACCCAAAACATATATTTGATTATAAATATTATTCAAATATATAAAATATTAATCTTCAACCGGATTTTTTTATTTTTAATTTAACAACTATGTATATTAAATAATTATAAAACACTGATGCAATATTTATTTTGTAAATAGAAATTTAAAATAAGTATTACTAAAAATATTGAAATAATTATTATATGTGAAAATTAATCTAATAATCACATTTTTCTATATTTTCTTCACCTCATAGGGATATAATAAAATATTTTTCATGAAGTTAAAATTTTTATCCTGATATTTTTTAATTTTCGAGTAAGGAACTGTGTCAGAATTGACACTATTGAAATTTTATCAAAATAAACATTTATTAAAAGATTAAAAAATAATAACAAATGACTAAAAATATAAAATAGTTATAATATGGTCAATAATGTTATAAATTGTTCATTTTTGTTCAAATTTACATCTTATAGGTAATTAATTAAAAACATTTAAAATTGAAAAAGTTGTTTTCTTAGTTAATATTAAAATAGGATTACTAAGGGTTAATAAAAATGTTAAAATTTAACATAATAACAAAAATTGTATAAGATATTTTGTTTAATGATCTTAAAAATCTATATAATAATATGTTATAATTCATTTCCATTTAGATGTATTTTTATTAATATTGAAATTTTAAAAAATTAATAGTTTATTCAATAACAAAAGTGCCACTCACGTCAATTATAAAAGGGAATATCCACCCTCACTTTTTTACATCACATTTAGCCTTAAATATTGTCCATACACATATAATGTCTCTTAAAAAATACCATATATAAAATTTAAAGGAGTTTGTTTTATCGAAATACAATCCCCATCTTCCCAATATAAAGATCTAAATGATGCTCTCTGAAGTAGATGTAATCATATTTTCAGACTCTTTAATGATTACTTCTTCATCTAAATCCACATTATGATTTGATTATATCCTAATTTAATTAATACATTATCACCTATATGATGATATTTCTATACGATTATGTAGCAACCATATTCAACCTTTAATCCATCTTATAAAATAACCAAAGTATCACACGTCCTTATTTAGACTTGACGATCTCCACGCCATGGTTTAATATGTTTTCACTACTAATTTTTGTGGATGGGTATAATGATTTAAATAATATATATATTTATAAGATAATTATAAAATTATTTTCATTACCCATCCCTCGAGGCCCATGCCTTGACTACCCCAAGCCCGCCTTCCATAGGCCATGGTTGACGACTAGCACTATAAAGGTGTATCCCTAAAATAATAAGGCATTGCCTTTAAACCAATAAAAACACACAAAGTAGAATTCCACAAGAAGAAACGACTATGTAAACTTTTGTAGTATTAGTTTACTGAAAGCAAAGGGGCCGAAAAAAATGGCCAACAATAAATGTAAATGTACAACTGAATAGTAGCGAATAGATGGAAGGTGAAAAACAACTCATGGATTGTCCACCACATATCCTACCTGTAGGGTAGACATAGATCATGGTCAGTAGTCCCTGTGTCTCACCACACAAAATGGTCCTCCTCCAAGCACCGTCTAGTCCTGGCTCCCTCACCCACGATCAATGTTGTATATCGTATGCACAAGACACAACAAGGTGTGGGTAAAGCCCGTGTAGGGGTGAGTATAACGATTCTAAATAGTGTCCCCGACACCCCATAGGTCTCTTAATGTTGTACATGAAAAAACCACAAAGCAAGATATCAACTCTACTTATGAATATGGCCATACATATACCTATTTTATCAAGATATACTCATCTCACACATGAGGGGAGTATAACACAATGGTAACACCATGAAGGTAGAAGTACCACATAGGTAACACCATTAAATAATACAATGAAGGTAAAAGTACCACACATGGATCACTATGAAGATATGATAATGAAAAAGTACACAACATAAGTCATCTCACACCAGGTATCACTTTAGGTCTAGGATATAAGAGTTATCACATCATCAAATTCCTCATCATCTAGAGAACTCCATCTCTATCAAGTACAGTGGGCCTACAGGGTCACACAGAGTCACATCCCACTAACCATTAATTGAAATGGTACATGTAACACCCAAATATTTCATAGTATGTTATGTCATTAATGTAATTAAATAGCTTGCGCTACAGACGACACCTTGTTCGAATGCCCGACAACATACCAAACTATCATTTCAAAAAATAGTTATGAATACTATTAACTAAATTTTGAATCTTTTATACTCCATATAATTTTGGAATCCATATTATATGTTTCTTAGACAAACAATTAGAACAAATTCATTTTTTTCAAATAAAAGAAGTATTTTACAAAAAATGACATTTTACCGCCTTTCAATGGAGAACCTTTTTAAAAAACCAATATTTGACACTTTTATATATTAAATTTAATGAAATTAATTTAATCTTTAGAATCAGGACATAAAAATTTAGTCTAGATAATTTATTGGTGTATGTATGGTAACATTCATTTTTTTTGATGAATAGTGAAAATTAGTAAATTTTAATTAAAAGAATTTGTTTATCAAATTAATTTGTATTGGTCAATTATACATTTGAGTAGTTTTAATGTATCATTAGATTATATTTTTATCATTTAATATAATTTATGTAATTTGATATAATTTCACATTTAATCTAGAAATGAACAACTGTCAATATTTTGATAGTAATTATTTCTCAAAAACATGTTTCTTGTTTTGACAAAGGGAATTAATTTTAAATTTATAAAATAAACTTCTATGTTTTGAATTTGTTAAAATAGAGTTCATTTTTTAATTCATAATATCAAAATTATATTAGGGTGAATGTTTCGTATTTTTCTGAAAACATTAAATTTTGGATTATTAATAAAAAACACTTGGTTATTATTTAAAACTGACATTTTAATTACATTATTATTTATTTTATATAAATTTTTTTAAGTAGAAATCTATATATAATAGCTATATAAGACAAAATTAATTCATTGGACTAATTTAATAATAACAATAGTTATATAAAATTTTATTTTACTTTTTAAACCTCTTTTACACAGCTTCTAGGCACATTAGCAAATTTATATAAAACATAATTTTCCACTTCTGTGAGATGAATTTCAAAAAACTGAGATACATGGTTGAAATCAATTAGTTAAATGTTATTCTATAAGATGAAAATAATTTTTTTTGAATAGTAACTTTTGACTTTTATTTACATTGGTTAAAAGAAAATATGGCAATTAAAGGTAAAAATGATATTATAATTACTCTAACACATGTCCTAACTCTATTAGATATGTTTTATTCGACCAAAAACTACCTTAAAAAAAATGATACTTTAGGTACATTTGGATTAGATTCGGACATTTATTATTAATTTATTCCAAGAAGAGTTAAACGTGTAAAATTCAAAGTTTAATAACTAAACTATTTTTAATATTGAGTTATACATGAATATAAATTAGACTATAAATATTCATTAGAAATATAAAAATATTTACTACATGATGATATTTTATTCTTTATAGATGAATATGACTTGTTAGGGATGATTCAATGTATCTTGTTAGAAGTTACAAAGTTGTGATGACTTTCACAAAATCCAAATATTAAAAGGGGTCTAAATTGACATTATTGAGTGTTTCAAACAAATATCATATTATTAAATTATATAATATTCCTAAAAATCTAAGTATCAACCAAAGGTCTGAAATAATATTATATATGTCATTAATGAACCACTAGGGGTTTTTTTGGAAGTGTATAGTAATTTTAGTAACCATATAGCATAAGAATACAAGAAGACATGGTTAAAGTTAAACTATTTAACTAAGTTCTAAATCTAAAAGTTAAGGTTAATATGGTGACCTAAACCTGTCTAAAACATATTGGTTGAGTGGTTTTCGACCCATTATCAAATTATCCTAGAAATAAATTATTTTTGAGCCATTATAAACTTAAAATGATTTTATTATAAAATAATATTTCACGATTTCCAAAAGTGACCCTAACCTCTCATCTAAATGGGTACTTCGACTTCTCTCAAATTCACACATCCAAAGCCATTTGGGTTGGCCCACCTCCGCCCAAATAACCTCACAACTTTACTCTATCCATCCTTGAGGACTTAAATTGATCTGAAATCCATCCAAAGGATCCCTTTTGATCAAATCATAAGGAAACACCTGAAGAAGAGATAATAATTTTACCACCCTCTTTGATGTTGTTTTATTTTTCCACATCCTATTTCATTGTTGTTTCGTTCAAAAATTATAACTATAGTACCTTATACATCCTGTGATGTTATTATAAATATATAAAAACCGAATTCATTATTCTACCCATCCTATAAATGATAATGTGACCATACATGCATAAGTACGACTTACCATCT
The DNA here is from genome assembly GCA_963277665.1 of Viscum album. Taxonomy (NCBI): domain Eukaryota; kingdom Viridiplantae; phylum Streptophyta; class Magnoliopsida; order Santalales; family Viscaceae; genus Viscum; species Viscum album. Next base: position 733,207,247 of record OY728152.1, on the reverse strand, counting down.
CCACGTCGTGGTGTAGTTTGTTATTCAAACACTTTATTATATGGATGGGTATAATAATTAGTGTAACTAAAGTAAATAATAAAATTAACATTCTAATGATTCGGTATATTTGATATACAATCAAATTACCTATGTTTTCACCATCAATATAAAGATATTTTCGCTCGTATGTACATACGAATTTCTGTCTCCATGACGCGATGACATTCATTCCCACTATCCCCATTCAATGATGAATATAAAAATATATATTATTTATAAGTATATAATATATAACATAAGTATTATACATGATATATATATATATGTGTGTGTGTGTGTGTGTGTGTTTACCTACATATATTTTATTCACTTACTTCCATTCAATATGGTATGAAAATGAAAATAGCGTTTATACGTACGTATGGCCTATAGTCTCCATAAACAGTGCCTTCCATTTCATATATATATATATATATATTATAAATATTTAAGTTCTAAATATATGTAGTATTTAAATCTATGTTTATATTCTAGATGTATTTAAATCTTGATCTAAATGATACAATCAAGAATAAAAAGTTAAAACATGTACGATAAAGAAAGAGATTATTACACAAAATATTAATTTAACAAGGAAATAATCATTAAATGGGTAGAATAATGACATAAATGAATAATGTATGAAATAATTAATATGAATAAGTTTATTTTATAATTTAATAACACACTATGGTCATTTTATAGGATGATAAACATACCCTCGACCAATGGAAAGTGCAATGTAAGGGTTAATTCCTCAATCACATTATTATCAAAGATTGTATATGGGTAAGTTTTAACTGGGAAACATTAATTATCTATATCCATGTCTCATAAAATTATTTCCAAAAGGATTTTTTTAGATACTATTTAACTAAAAAATCATTTTAAATGTTTTAATGATTTATTCTTCTAATCTTTTCTCATTAATATCTATGTTTTCAAAATGATTTTAAGGATTTATTTATATAGACATGAATTTTTTAAAATGTTAATTTCGTTCAAAAGTTTCAAAGTGTTATGGGAATCTTGAATTAAAACATATATTTTAAATGACATATATTATAAATTGTGTGACTTTTAAATTGATTTTATGAAGTAGGGATATTTCTCTAAAAGAGTTTTACTTATCATTTTAAAATATGTCAACATCCTTTACTAGATATAATTCTCGATCAAGGTTGATTTATTATCATAAAAAATCATCCATAATTTATTGAAGGTTTTGTGATATGTTTGAATGTGGATGTTTTATTTTTATACCATTCATTGTTTAGGGATAATGTATTGATATTAATATGCTAGTTTAAATATGAATGCTTATGTTAGGATTAAGCCTTTTCATATGAGGAATGCATTGGACTTAGTAAGTGATGGGTGGAGCCTGCTATAACTTATTGATGCATCGGTAGGACTCATGAGACAAACAACAGTCTTACCACAATTCCTTGACAAAATCTTATTTTTAGTCTTGGAACAATGCCTTGACTATCTGGTTATGATGTCTGGCATTATGAATTCCATAATTATTAAATTTTCTATTGATATTTCATGTGATTATTTGTCTTTAGAAAATCCTTGTGAATAAATAAATGGAATTATTTGATTTATATTTTACATATTATGCTGATGTTTATGTTTAAAAGGAATTTGTTTTAGTTTTATAAATTTCCTCAAATGATTATGCTTATTTGAGAATTTTTTATTTCTATATTATTATCCTTACTGAGCATATATGATCACCCCTTTATTATGTATTATTTTTCCAGGATTCCTTGAAGTGTATTATGGTTGATAAGCAGGGATAAGCTAGGGGATTAATGGTGTTCTCAAATTATCATTTATGGTGTGTTTCATTTCTAATGTGTAATGTAAAGTGCATGTATGGAATCTATTTTCCAAGACTTCTAAACTGATCAGGCTTTCAAGACATGATTCCTTTTAGTCATGCCAATTTAATAAAAAAATGCACTGACTCTGGGATTCTGGAGTCAAGGCATTGCAGTTGGTATAAGAGAATGTTTAGAAACAACCATAGAAATAGATTCATATAAACTCTGATTAGAGAACATTATTGTAATATAGACTTTGAGGATTAGTATTGAAGAGCTTCATTAAATTTTGGTAATGTAGAGATTTTATGTATTTCCATGCAATATATCCCTGTCTGGATACGAGCTGGTAGAGGCAGTTCTGAAATAGATGTATGTACCTAGGAGTGAATACTATGACAAGGAGTTTCAGGCTTGACCCGGGGTATCCTAATACACAACAATGTTTCATGATGAAATTTTGGTTATGACATAGATAGGGGATATTCTTAGGATAATTCACTTTTTCAATACAAAAAATTATAAAGGATTTAGGAGTAAATAATTCCTAAAAGAAAAAAATATTATTTTATAGATTATATGCTTAATATTTTCAATTTTTGTTTGGTTTTTTACAAGTCTGGAATTATATATTTTTATTTATAAACAAACCAAGTTTATTCAATGGTTTAGAAATGGTTCCATGTATTAGTAATAAGTACTCCAGTAATACACATTATCAAAATATTAAGAAGGATCATATCATTCATGGTATTAAGCCAAAATTTAGAAGGGAAATTGTCTCCCAAATATTCTCATTATATGAAGAAATAGTATCATGTTTTAATAAGATAAGTAAAGAATTATATGAGTAATATGGAATTGAAGGAAATCAAGAGAATAAAAGGTTGGAAGAGAGAAATATGTATAAAAGGACACTAATTATGTAATATAAAGGGTAAGAAAAAAGCTTCAAAAGTACAATGTTTCATCTGTAAGGAGTTAGGACACTATGCGAAACAATGTCCAAATCATCAGAGTATACCCCAAATACTGCTATTGGAAAATAATCAAGTTATAATACTATTGAAGACGAAGAGAAATGATTATATTACTTATGTTGTTATTAAATTATTGTATCATTTGAGTGTTGTATTACTGATGTACATGTTATATGAATTATATAGTATAAAAGGATTGTACTGTAGTAATATTTCATTAATTAGATGATATTGTGTGAAACAGAGAAAAGTGACTCAGTAACAGGTAAATTTTTTTGGAACATATATGGTTTAGAGAAAGCTAAACCATGATATGGATTTGATACTGAGGTAGTGATTTTAGAATAATATATTATTGATTTGGATAAATTATATTGGTTGTTTTTGACTACCTTGAAATTTATTTATGATTTTTATATACCATCATTTTGGGAGTATACAACATTTTTGAATAAAAGGAGTATATCTAGTATTCTATAATTAATAAGTGAGCATGAATGTAATCAATGTGGTTTAATGGTAAATAAGGGTGATACCGTGTTTTAAAATAATACATGATAAAGGTTTTCACAAGTTATTACATGGAAAAAATGGATCTTCATTGTGTTTACCTTCATTATAAATTTTGGTCTGTGAGTTTAGACAGAATTATTTTGGATAAGTCTAATGATTGGAATTGATTAAGTTTAACATAGGATATTGTTGTTAAGGTTAAATAATTTCATGATATTATTTTTGGATTTTCATAAAAAGAACAACCCTGAGGTCGGGAGATAACCCATCATGTCCGGAAAGGCCGTGAGACATGAACCCACAACCAAAGGGTGATAATGGTAGACCACCTACCACATGAATATGTCATTTTCTGGTTTGTAGTTTTTTAAAATAGTCTGAAAATTGAATAATAAATTCATTTTTTTGGAACACAATATGATTAGGATAAATATAATAAATTTTAATTCTATTGTCTATTGGACTGAAAGATGAGTTTGTGGTAGGAATTAGTTGAGGGATGAATCTCTACATTTCATGTATATTTGTTTCTTCTTATTCTATGAATAAATTAATTCTTAAACTTTAGGGAAAGTATATTAAAACCAAAAATGTGATATCCTAATACATTAATTTGTTTTACTAAATATTTTTTAAATCACCATAGATTGATGTCTTTGAGGCCCTCACTTTTACACTTTCTTGTGACTGATGACATTAATCACTTCATATAAATCTTTAAATATTTCCTATAATTATGTGTCTCTAATTGTGACCAATTTTCTCTTAATAAAGATCATAATTTGGTGGTGACCTTTTCATTCCCTTTCCCTATTATTAAGACTAAATATTATTAACCCAATATCTGATGTAGGTTTCCACAATGATATTTTTTTATATTTACCCTTTTATTTAAAAAGAATAAGTTCTAATTGCAAGTAAAAATTTTCTTGAAGGAGGAGAGAATGTAACAACCCATGATTTCATAGTACATTATCTCATTAAAGTATTTCAATAGCTTGCGCTTCACGTGACACTGAGTTTGAGTGCACCACAACTTACCAAACTAGATTTTCAAAAAACTGTTATGAATAATATTAACTACATTTTGAATCTTATATACTCCATATTATTTTAGAATCCATAATATTTATTTCATAGACATAATATAAGTGAAATTTTATTTTTTCAGATAAAAGATGTATTTTCCAGAAAATTAAATTTTACTGCCTTTTAGTGGCGTACATTTTTTTAAAACCAATATTTGGCAATTTTATATATTAAATATGAATAAATTAAATTATTCTTTAGAATTTGGACATAAAAATTTAGTCTGGATAAATTTTTGGTACATTTATGATAACTATCATATTTTGATGAATAGTGAAAATTACTAAATTTTAATTAAATTTTTTTAATAGAAATACCATGTAGTGTTAAATTATAAATTTGAGTGGTTTTAAAGATTAATTAAATTATATTTTTATTATTTAATATAATTTAGGTCATTTATGTAATTTCACATTTAATCTGGACATAAACAAGTGTCAATCATTTGATAGTTTTTATTTCATAAAAACATAATTCTTGTTTTGACAATGGGAATTAATTTTAAATATATAAATGAAACTTCTATGTTTTCAATTTGGCAAAATGGAATTCATTTTTTAATTTTTAATATCAATATTATCTTAGGGTAATTTTTTGGTATTTTTCTGAAAACATTAAATTTTGGATGAATAGTGAAAAATACATGGTTATTATTTAGAACCGACTATTTATTTAAATAATATTTTATTTTATTTAAATTTATTTTAAGTACAAATAGATATATAATACCTACATAAGTTGAATTTAATTCATTGGGCTAATTTTATAATAAAATTAGATGTAAAAAATTTAATTTAACCTTTTTAACCTCTTTTACCCAGCTTCTAGGCACATTAGCTAATTTATATGAAACATAATTTTTCCACTTCTATGAGATGAATTTCAAGAATACAAGATATATGGCTGAGATCAATAAATAAATGTGATTCAATAAGTTGAAAATAATTTTTCATGAATAGTAATTCTTGACTTTTATTTACAACGGTTAAAAGTAATTATGGTAATTAAAGGTAAAAATGATATTATAATTACCCTAACACATGTTTTAATTCTATTGAATAAGTTTCATTTGAAAAAAAACAACCTTATAAATAAAATATGATCCTCTAGGTACACTTTGATTAGATTAGGACATTTATTATTATTTTATTCAAAAAAAGAGTTAAAAGTGTTAAATTCAATGTTTATTAACTGAACTATTTTTAATAATGGGTAATAAAAACGATAAATTAGACTATAAATATTCATTATAAAGATAAAAATATTTCCAACATTTTGGTATTTTATTTATTATAGTTATAGATTAAATAATTAAATTTATTTATGACACACTGATGATGTATAATTACCTTATAAATGAAAGAATCAAGTAAATTGTATTATAAATATAAAAATAAATATAATTTCAAAGTTTTTATGACATGCATGAATTTTCATGGAGAATATGACATGTTAGGGATGATTCAATGTTTCGTTTTCTAAGTAATCAATTTGTGATGACTTTCAAAAAATCCAAATATTAAATAGTGTCAAAATTGTCATAATAGTGTTTTTGAAACAAATATTATATTATTAAATTATTTAATATTCCAAAAAATATAAGGATCTTCCAAAGTGATTAAATAATATTATATATGTCACTAATGAACCACTTGGAATTATCTTGGAAGTTTAGAGTAATTTTAACAACCATATAGTGTAAGAATACAAGAAGACACTGTAAAAGTTAAACTATTAAACTATGTGCTAAATCGTAATTATAAGGTCAATATGGTGACCTAAACTGTTCTAAAACCTACTGGTTGAGTGGTTTTCTACCCATACACACCTTATCCTATAAAAAACCATTTTTTATCCAATAGAAACCTAAATTTAGTTTATTATAAAAAGAAAATTTCACAATTTCCTAAAGTGACCCTAACCTCTCATAATAATGGGTATATCCACTTCTCTCAAATTCACACATCCAATTCCATTTGGCTCAGCCCAGCCCTGACCAAATAACCTCCCAAATTTTCTCCCACCAAACTATATTCCTTAAATTGATCTAAAATCCAACTTAAGGAGCCCTTTCTATCAACTAAAAAGGAAGCACTAGAAGAAGAGGTAATAATTTCACCACCCTCTTTGATGTTCTTTTCTTTTTCCACATCATATTTATTTTTTGTATCATAAAAAATTATACCTCTAATACCATATACATCATGTGATGCTATTATAAATATGTATCAACCAAATGACATTATCTACACATCCTATAAATGGAAGTTTCACCGTATGTGCGTACGTAAGGCTTACCATCTCCACATCGTGATGTTGTTTGTTAATCAAACACTTCAATATTTAGATGGGTATAATAATGAGTTTAACTAATGTAAATAATAAATATAACTTATTAATGATTCTTATTATATGATATACCATCAAATTACATACTATTTCACCATCAATATAATTATATTTTTTCTCGTATGTATGTACGGATTAAAGTCTCCACGACGCGATGAGATTCATTCCCACGTTCACCATTCAAAGATGATTGTAAAAATATATATTATTAAAAAGTATAAAATATATGAAATAATTATACAACTGGATATATATATATATATATATGTATGTATTTATATATTTATTTATGTACTTACATAATTTTATTCACTTACATCCATTCAATACGATATCAAAATGAAAACAACATTTATGCATACGTACAACCTACAGTCTCCATAAACAGTGTCTTCCATTTCATATATATAATTATTATAAATATTTATATTCTAAATATATATGGTATATAAATCTATTTTTATATTTTTGATGTATTTAATTCTTGTTCTAAATTATCTGATCATGAATAACAAGTTAAAACATGTACGTTAAAGAAAATGATTATTACATAAAAAGTTGTTTTAACATGGAAATCATTCATAAATGGGTAGTATAAAGATATAAATGAATCATGTATGATATAATTAATTTGAATAAGGGGTTTTTATTATTTAAAAACATACTATGGTCATTATACTTGAGGTTAAAAGTACCCTTGACCAAAGGAATGTGCAAGTTAAGGGTTAATTTCTCAATATCATTATTATCAGATATTTTTTTTGTGTAAGTTTTTACCAGGACAAATTTATTATCCATGTACATGTGTTATAAAATAGTTTCCAATAGGATTATTTTTTAAGGACACTTTAACTAAAAAATCATTTAAATTGTTTTAGTGATTTATTATTCTAAGCCTTTCTCATTAATGTCCATGTTTTCAAAATGATTTTAAGGATTTATTTATGAGGACATGAATGTTTGAAAATGTTAATTTCATTAAAATGTTTAAATTTGGAATGGGAAACATTGATTCAAAAATATGTTTTAAATGGCCTACTTTATAAATTGGGTGACTTTTAAACTAATTTCTTGAAAAGTGATATTTCTTCAAAGGGTTTTACTGATCATTTTCAACTATATCAACATCCTTTATTGGATATTATTCTTGATTGAGGTTGATTTATTATGATAAGAATCTTCCATATTGTATAGATATATTTGTAATATGTTTGAATGTTGATGTTTTATTTCTATATCATTCATGGTTTATGGATAATGTATTGACATTTCTTATGCTTGTTTTAATATTAATGATTATGTTAGGTTTAAGCCATTCTATATGAGGAATGCATTGGACTTAGTAAGTGATGGGTGGAGCCCTCTATAGCTCCTCGATGAATCGGTAGGTCTCCTGAGACAAACAAGTGTCTTTGAAAAAGACCTTGACAAAATCTTATTTGAAGTCTTGGAACAAGGCTTTGAATATGTGGTTATAACGTCTGACATTAGGCATTCCATCATTATAAAATATTCTATTGATATTGCATGTGATTATTAGGCGAGTAGAATATCGATCTGAATAAGTAAATGGAATTATTTGATATATATTTTCCATATTATGAAGAATATTATGTTTAAAATTCTTTTGTTTATGTTTTACAGATTTCCTTAAATGATTATGATTTTTTATAAAATTTTCGGCTATATTATTGTCCCTACTGAACATCTGATATCACCCCTTTCTAAAATTTTATTCTTCCATGATTCCTAGAAGTGTATTATTACTGATAAGAAGGGATAATTTAGGGGATTAATGGAATTCTCAAATGAACATTTATGTTGTGTTTCATTTTATAATGTGTAATGTAAAGTTCATTTATGTAATCTATTTTCCATGAGTGTTAAACTGATTGGTCTTTTGGTACATGATTCCATCTAATAATGTAAATATATTAAAATAATGCACCCACTCTGGGCTTCTGGATTCGAGGCATTACAATTGATATTAGAGGAAGTTTAACATCAACCAGGGAAACAAATTTATATAAACTATGATTAGAGAACATTACCCTACGATAGAATTTGAGGATTAGTATAGAAGAGCTTCATTGAATTTTGGTAATGTAGAGATTTTTTGTATTTCCAAGTAATACATCCATGTCTGGATACGAGCTGGTATAGGCAGCTCTGGCACAAATGTACCTAGGATTGAAAACACTGACAATGAGTTTTAGGCTTGACCCATGGTATCCTGGTACACGAAAACATGCCTTGATGCACATTTGGAAATGACACTCCTAGGGTATATTCTTTGGATAATTCAAATTTTTAATACAAGTAATTTTGAAGTATTTAGGAGTAAATAATTCCTTAAATAAAATTTTTTATGATTATAGATATATGCGTAATCATTTCAATTTTCATTAGATATTTTACATGATTGGAATTATCCATTTTTATTCATAAACTAACCTAGTGTATTACATTTTTTAGAAATGGTTCCTTGTAGAGGGAATGAGAATTCCAGCAATACACATGGTCCAAATATTAAGAAGGATCATATCATTAATGGTATTATACCAAAATTTAGAATGGAAATAGTTTCCCTTATATTAACATCATATGAAGAAATAGTATCATATGTTAATAAGATAAGTAAATAATTCTCTGAGTCCTACAGCTTTGAAGGAATGTAAGATAATAAAAGGATAGAAGAGAGAAAGATGGATAAAAGGAAGAGGGGAAAGACTTATTTTTCCATATGTGATAATTGTGGAAAGAATAACCTTGGTAAAATCCTAACGGGAATGGGAGGTTGTAATAAGTCGTGAGAAAAAGGAAACCAGGTACGAGATAACAAGGGTATGAAAATGGTTTAAAATGTACAATGATTCATGTACAAGGAGTTGTGACACTACGCAATGCAATGTACAAATCATCAGAGTATACCCCAAATGCTGCAATTGGATAATAATCTTGTAATAATACTACCGAAGATGAAGAGGAATGATTAAATTTATTATGTTATTATTAATGTATTTTGTCATTTGAGTATTGTATTAATGATTTACATGTTATATGAAATATATAGTATAAAAGGATTGTACTGCAGTACTATTTCATTAAAGACTTGAGATTGTATGGAAAAAAGAAATGTGACTCAATAAAAGGTTAATTTTTTTTGGAAAATATATAGTTTAGAGAAATATAAACCACGATATGGATCTGACACCGAGGTAGTGATTTTGGAATAATATATGACTGATTTGGATACATTTTATTGGATGTTTTTGAATTTCGTGAAATTGATCAATGATTTGTATATTCCATCATTGTGGGAGTTTACAACATTTTTGAATAGAAGGAGTATATCCAGTATTCTATAATGAATAAGGGAGCATGAATATAATAAATAAGTTTTTATTGTAATTTAGGGTGATACATTGTTTTAAAAGAATACATGATAAAGGTATTCACAAGTTATGACATGGAAAATTGTATCTTCATTATGTTTACCTTCCTTATAAATTTTGGACTGTGAGTTTGGACAGAATTATTTTGGATAAGTCTAATGGTTGGAATTGATTACGATTGACATTGGATACTACTTTTAAGGTTAGATAATTTCCAGAGACTATTTTTGGATTTTCATAAAAAGGACAACCCAAACATTAGGAGATAACCCATCGTGTCAGACAACGCCGCGAGACTTTAACTCACAACCAAATGGTGACAAGGTTGGACAACCTACCACTAGTATACATGATTTCATGGATTGTAGTTTTTTATATTGTCTAAAGAATGAATTATAAATTCAATATATATGATTAGTATAAATAGAATATGTTTACTTCTTTTATCTTTTGGAGTGAAATATGAGTTTTTGGTAGGTATTAGTTTAATGATGAAACTCTACTTGTCAGGTATTTTTTTCATCTTCTTCTATGAATAAATTATTTCATAAACATTTGGGAATGGATATTAAAACCAAAAATGTGTTACACTAATTCATTAAATTTTTGTGAACTAATAATTTTTTAAATCATCATAGATTCATGTCTTTGAGGCCCTCAATTTTAAACATGTTTGTGATTGATGAACTCAATCACTCCCTATAAATATTTATGTTTTCCCTCTAATTATAAATCTCTAATTTCGACTAATGTTCTCATAGACAAGATCCTAATTTGGTGGTGACCTTTTCATTCCCTTTCCCTGTTATTAACAGTAAATTTTATTAACCCAATTTCCGATGTAGGTCTCCACAATGGTATATTTATATATTTAAACTTTTATTTTCGAAGAACAATTTCAAATTTCTAGGATTCAATTTATTGAAGGATGGGAGAATGTAACACCACAAGATTTCATAGTACATTATCTCATTAATGTAATTCAATATCTTGCACTACACGCGACACCGAGTTTGAGTCCACCACAACTTAACAAACTAACCGTTCAAAAAATGGTTATGAATAGTATTAACTGCACATGGAATCTATTATACTCCATATAATTTTTGAGTCCATATTATGTGTTTATTAGACATAATATTAGAACAAAATCATTTTTTCAAATAAAAGAAGTATTTTAAAAAAATGCAGTTTTAGCGCCATTTAATGGAGAACCTTTTTTGAAACCAATATTTGAAATCTTCATATATTCAATTTATTGAAATTATATTATTATTTATAATGGGGACATAAAAATTTAGTTTGGTAAACTTTTTGTTACTTTTACAATAACATTCATATTTAGATGAATAGGGAATGTTGCAAAATTTTAATTAAAAACAACTTTTTTAATCGAAATAATTTATAGTGTTAAATTATACATTTGATTTGTTCTAAAGTATCATTAGATTATATTTTTATCATTCAATATAATTTAGGTCATTGGATATAATTTCACATTTAAACTAGACATAAATAAGTGTTAATCTTTTGATAGTTAATATTTCATGAAAACAATCTTCTTGTTTTGACAAGGGGAATTAATTTTAAATGAATAAATGAAACTTCTATGTTTTGAATTTTTTTAAATATACATATTTTTTGAATTTAAAAATAAAAATTAGATTAGGGTTAATTTTGGGTATTTTTCTGAAATCATTAAATTTTGGATGAATAGTAAAAAAACAAGGTGTTATTATTTAAAAACGATTTTTTATTTAAAAAATTATTTATTTTATTTAAATGTATTTTTTGTAAAAAAAATATAATACCTATATAAGTTCAATTTAATTCATTGAGTCATTTTATAATAAAATTATTTGTTTTAAAATTTATTTTACTTTTTAGACCTCCTTTACCCACCTTCTAGACACGTAGAAAATTTGCATAAAACATAATTTTACCGCTTCTGTGAGTTTAATTTCAAAAATCCAAGATACACGGTTGACATAATAAAGTAAAATGTGATTCAATAAGATGAAAATATTTTTTGGTGAATAGTAACTTTTGACTTTTATTAACCACAATTAATATTAAATAGGGTAATTAAAGACAAAATGATATTACAATTACCCTAACATGTGTCCTAATTCTATTGGATATGTGTCATTCTATAAAAAAAGATCCTTAGGAATAAAATATGATCCTTTAGGTCTACTTGGATTTGATAAGGACATTTATTATTATTTTATTCAAAAAAGAGTTAAAAGTGTTATATACAATGTTTATTAACTAAACCATTCTTAATATAGAGTTATACATTAGATAAATTTGACTATAAATATTAATTAGAAATACAAAAATATGACCAACGTGGTGAAATTTTATTTATAATTTTTATTGATTATATAAATAAATTTATTTATGACACAATGATGAGGCAGTTATAACCTTGTTATTGAATGAATCAAATAAATGGTATTATAAATTATAAAATAAATTTAATTTCAATTTTTTATGACATCCAAGAATTTTATAGGTGAATATGACATGTTAGGGATTATTCTATGAATCTTTTTAGATATAATAAAGTTGTGATTAATTTCACAAAATCCACATATTAAATAGTGTCAAAATTGACATTAATGAGTCTTTAAAACAAATATTATATTATTAAATTATATAATATTTTTAAAATTCTAAGGGTTGACCAACGGGATTAAATAATATTATATATGTCTTTAATTAACCAATTAGGGTTCTTTTGGATGTTTATTTTATGTTTATTAACTATATAGTGTAAGAATACAAGAAGTCACGGTTAATGTTAAACTATTTAAAAAAGATAAATCTAAATGATAAGGTTAATATGGTGACAGAAACATATCTAAATCCTATTGGTTTTGTTTTTTTTAACACAAACACACCTTATCCTAGAAATAATACATTTTGTAGTAATTAGAAACCGAAAATAATTTTATTATAAAATAATATTTCAAGATTTCCTAAAGTGACCCTAACCTATCTTATGAAAAGATACGTACCCTTCTCTCAAAATCACACCACCAAAGCCATTTTTCATAGCCCACCCCTACAAAAATATCCTCCCAACATTCCTCCCTCGAAACTAGAGGCCTTTACCTGATCCAATAGCCAACCTATGCATCCCTTTTGGTCAACCCAAGAGGAAACACCCAAAGAAGAGGTAATAATTTCACCACCCTATTTCAAATACATTTCTTCTTCCACTTCCTATTTCATTGTTGTTCCAGAAAAAAATAATAACTTCAGAACCATCTAAATACTATGATGTTATTATAAATATGTTACAACCGTATTAATTATTCTAACCATCCTATAAATGAAAACGTCACCATATGTGCATATGTGCGGCTGACTGTCTCCACGTCATGGTGTCGTTTGTTATTCAAACAATTAATTATATGGATGGTCATAATAAGGAGTATAACTATTGTAAAAAATAAATATAACATGTTAATGAATCTTTATATTTTATATACCATCCAATTAAATATTATTTCACCATCAATATATTGATATTGTCACTTGTGCGTATGTATGGATTACCGTCTCCATGACGCGATGACATTCTTTCCCACGTTCACCATTCAACGATGATTAGAAAATTATATATTATTAATATGTATTGAATATATGAAATAATTATTATAATGGATATATACATATATATATATATATATGTACTTACATATATCATATTCAGTGACTTCCATTCAATAGGATATGAAAACAAAAACAGTGTTTATGTGTACGTATGACCAACCGTCTCCATAAACGATGTCTTCCATTTCACATATATATATATATATATATATATTATACATATTTATATTCTCAATATATAAGATATATAAATATAGGTTTATATTATGGATGTATTTAAATCATGATCAAAATGATACGATCAAGAATAACATGTTAAAACACGTACAATAAAGACAACAATTATTAACCCAAATGTCAATTTAACATTGAAATAATTATTAAATGGATAGTATAAAGACCTAAGGGAATCATGTATTATAAGATCTGAGATTTTGGAAAGGTACATTTTGTTGTGTTTTGGGTTTAACTCTTTCTTTTTGGACTTTAAAAGGTTTCCAGAAAGTGTGAGAGGCCTTGGGGGTGTTCAGGGGGCTCGGGGCACGAAAGAAGGGATATCTGGGAAAGGAGACCAAGGCTCATGACCTGCGCACGGTCATCCAAATCGTGAAGCCTTCCTAGGTGAAACCATGTGACCCTCCCTCCTCTGGATAGAAGTGAACGCACTGTTCGCCCACGGATTTCCAAACTGTGTGGCTAAACCAGGTGACTCTTCTTCCTCTGGGCTGTGGCATGTGCACGGTTTGCGCACGATTTTCCAAACCTTGCGGAAAAAGCATGTGGCCAAAAAAAGTTTGGAAAACTTACAGGTTTTCCCCCCCAGGATTTTAAACCACACTCAAAATTTTCCTCCTCTCCTCTCCTCTTAACCCTAGCGACGAACTTGGCTGACCCAAGCTTTCCAAGGGTGGTTCTCCTTCGATTCATGGCTGTTTACAGCATCGTTGGTTGCAGATCGAAGCTCTAGGTATGGCTAATATCATCCTTGGTTCTATTAATGGTAAAGGGGTTGTATCTTCTTTCCCTCTTGTTCTGAAGCTCTAAATCCCTATCGTTTGGGTGAGTTTCAGGTTGAAACTCCAATGGTTGGTCAGATCGAGGTCTAAGGTCTAGTTTGAGAGTGCGTTCAACTGCAGTTTTGAGGTAGGTGGTCTACAAGTGATATCCCATTGTTATTTGGGTATTGGTGCATGTTTAGTTATGTTCTTGTTTCTCCTTGGTTATGTGTTGGATAACATTGGAATATTTGGTAATAATGATGTTTAAAAAGGAAAATGGGAACCCTCACGATCCCTGTGGGATGTGTTGGGATGGAATTGACGTAACATAGGGCCATCCAAGGGATGTGCAAGATTATCCCGGGTTTTAGGATTTTTATTAAACAAGTGGCCTTGTTGTCGAAAATTTTAGAGCCCTTTATGAACATCTTGTCATGATTGGTGGAACTCGGAATAGAGGTTAGGTGATCCACCTAGACATGGAAATAAACTAGGGGTTATTTGAAATTGAATGAATGGTTGATTCATAAAAATGATTAACAGGTTAAATGGGTTAATGTGTAAACTGATTTAAGACTATAACGGGATAGTATATGGGTCTAATATTCAATGCATAGTGATATAGGCATAACACATGGGAATTGGGTAAATGGTTAAATGATGTGAAATGGTAATGTCTTAATGGGTTATGGCATGTTTTGGATTCCAATGTGGGTTGTTGTAAATAGTGTTTTCCAAATGGAAATTGTTGGATGGTTGATGGTTTCTTATATATATGCATGTGAACATGGCTTCATAGAGTGGGGTATGAAATGAGGATGTACGCCCATGGGTCGAGTGAAGACTGAGGTTCTAAACTCCACCCTAAATGCACGGGTTAGGAAAGGGGACTGAGGGTCTATTCTTCTAACGGTTGCATCCACCCAGACTGAGTCTTTGAGATGAGGTTATGGTTGCTATGAGGGGTCATTCATAGTGAGATCGGATAACTATGTGATTACCCTCTTGCATGTGATTGTTGGACATAGACCCATGTAACATTATGTATCTGTTTCACCCATGGAAATGTGGCGAAATAGTAGGTGATCATAATTAGTAATAAATGAATGGTAATGGAATGGAAATGGCATGGCTCTAAACATGGTAATGGAACATTAATTAATTACTTGGAAATTATCATTCATATTCGTTTTTCATGCACTATTTTTTTATACTGGATATTTTGTAGACACCGTTGTTGGTGGCCTACTGAGTTGTACTCACAGCCTACTCGGACTGTCGTTGGGTACTTGAGTAGACATCATGTTTTTCAGGCATAAGAAGGCCAAAGGTCCTTCCTAGATAGTTGAGTGGGCATGGGTACCACTTGGTGGACGATCCAGACATGGATTTGAGAACATTTTGGGGATTTTGGCAATGGCCTTTATTTGAGGTTTTGTCCATTTTTTCACTTGTAGTATGACATGACATTTTTTGTCATTGGAAATTGTTGTTATACATGTTCCTTATTTGTTTATTATTTCTTCCACTATTTGGTTTATTCTTCTGTGTCTTACTCTGATAAAAAGGTGGTATAGTCTCCCCACATGACTACCTAGACCCCCACTGCTAGTCGGCCGCCTTTGGCGTATGGGGAGGCACGCTTAAGGTCATGTAACCACCTGGCTCAGAGCACCAGTTTTGTGGCTTCCGTGTCGTGGATGTTATATATATGATATAAAAAATATGAATATGGTTCTGTTATAATTTAATAACATACCATGTTCATTATACAGGAGGTTAAACATACCCTCAACCAAAGGAAAGTTCAAGTTAAGGGTTAATTCTTCAATGTCATTATTATCTGAGATTGTTCATTTGTAAGTTTTTACATGGAAAAATTTATTATCCATGTCCATGTTTCATAAATATTTTTTCAAAAGTAATCTTTTTAAGGGACACTTTAACAAAAAAATCATTTTAAATGATTTAAATATTTATTCTTCTAAACCATTTTTAGTAACATCCATTATTTCAAATGAATTTAAGGATTTATTTATATGGAAATGAATGTTTGAAAATGTTAAATTCATTCAAATGTTTCAAATTGGAATGGGACACTTTTATTCAATAATATATTTTAAATGACCTCCTTTATAAATTGTGTGACTTTTAAAATGATTTCATGAAAAAGGGATATTTCTCTCAAAGTGTTTTACTAATCATTTTCAACTATGTCAACATCATTTACAAGATATTATTCTTGATCGAGGTTGATTTATTGTGATAAAAATATTCCATATTGTATTGATATATTTGTGATATGTTTGACTGTGGATGTTTTATTTTTATTCCATTCATGTTTTATGGATAAAGTATTGACATTTTGTATGCTAGTTTTAATATGAATGTTTATGTTATGTTTCAACCATTTCATCTGAGGAATGAATTGGGAATAGTATGTGATTGGTGGATCCTGCTATATCTCCTCAATGCATCGGTAGGCCTCATCAGACAATCATGTTTCTTGGTATAAGGTCAGGACCAAATCTTATTTGTAGTCTTAGCACATGGCCTTGACAATGTGGTTATGAAGTCTTGCATTATGCATTCCTTCATTATGAAATTGGTTATTGATATTGCAAGTGATTATTCAACTAGTAGAATATACATATAAATAAATAAAATGAATTATTTTATTTATGATTTCCATATTATACTGATGTTTAAGATTAAAAGGATTTTTTTAATTTTATATGTTGCCTTAAATGTCTATGAATATTTTTCAATGTTTATGTTATATAGTTATCCTTACTAAGCATCAGAGCTCACCCATTTCTTATGTTTTATTTTCCCAGGATTCCAAGACATGAATAATTACTGATAAGAAAGGTTAATCTATGGGATTAATGAAATTATCAAATGATAATTTATGTTCGGTTTCATTTTTTAATGTGTAACGTAATGTTCATGTATGTAATCTATTTCCCAATATGGATAAACATATAGGTCTTTCAGGACATGATTCATTCTAATTGAGAATATGTATTAAAACAATGCATAGAATCATTGATACTAGAGTCTAGGTGTTACAATACCCTTCACTGATGGGTATTATGGGCATGTCGGGTCTCACAGAGCTACTTCGCATTGGGCCAATCATCAAGCAGTCTTTAGATCTCATCCAACTGTAAGTTTCAATACCTTTTCTACATGATATAACCACTCCTCATTCCTCTCTCCAAATCCTAAAATCCAGGGAATTCACCAAAAATTAATCCAAATGATCCTTCTCCTCAAGAGGGTCCCAAAGCCTCAATCGTCTCATCAATCAGATGCAGAATTTGTGAGATACGTGAATTTTTGTGCTGAGGGACCGGTTAGATTTGTATACAATCCTACTCAACTGTGCCCCAACATTCTCAAAACCTTAGGTGAAGTGTCTCAAAAAGGACCTTATAGTCCTAAGGATCCTGACACCGTAGATGTTTTATTAAATGGATGTCCAGTTTAAAAGTTAGGGCATGTTTTGTGTAACAAGACAATACGGGTTCCGGGTCCGATCAGCCTCACGTGTGTAACACCCCAAACTTTCATGATATGCTTCTCTTTCAATAATGCAATAGCATGCATTGTACACAAGTTCAAGATTCTATCACACTGCAACCAATCAAAATAGCCATTATGAATATTAATACCCACTTTTTGAAATTATATATATTTTATATTTCAAAATGGACTTCATTTTTTAATTCGGATTATCAAAATTAGTCTGTGTTGAATTTTTGGTCTTTTTCTGAGAACTTCCAATTTTTTATGAATAGTGAAAAATAAATAAAAACAACTTTTTAATAAAAATAATTTATAGTGTTAAATTATAATATTGAGTGTTTTTAAAATATAATTAGAATATTGTTTTACCATTTTATCCAATGGTGTCCATTAGAATTAATTTCACTTTTAAATTTGACATAAACAATTGTCAATCTTTTGTAATATATTGTTTCTTAAAAACACGCTATTTGTTGTGATAGCGGGAATTAATTATAAAATTTATTAATGCAACTTATATTTTTGGAATTTTTTAATATATACATCATTTTAGAATTCGGAATATCAATTATATCTTACGGTTAAATTTTGGCATTGTTCTGAAAAACTTCAATTTTTTATGAATAGTGAAACCACTAAGTGGTTGTTAAAAAAATGAGTTTTCGTTTAAATAAAACAGTACCACTTCTGTGATTGGTTTTTCAAAAATCCAACATACATGGTTTTTATTAGAATTAAAATGTGGTTCAATGGGATAAAAATAATTTTTGGTGAATAGGAACTTTTATGTTTAATTAATCGAGATAAAAGGTAATTAGTGAAAATAAAGGTAAAAATGATACTATAAAAATTTGAAAATACCTTTACACTTGTCCTACCCCTATTGGATGAGTCATGGACTACCAATACAATCTATGGGTCAACTTGGGGAACCCATGGAGCCACTTTGGTAGGAAAATGACATTAAAAACGTTTTATTTAAAATAAAAATGTCACAAACATGAGTTGTTTTACTAAAACTATTATCCAATGGGGTTATAAAAGTCATATTTTTTACTATAAATAATCATTAGAAATATAAAAATATTTTCTACACCATGATATTTTTTTTATAATTTTTAGACAATAAATAAATTAAATTATTTATGACACCATGATGATGCAATGATTACTGCATTAATTAACGATTTAAATAAAATGAAATGATAATGTAATCTCTGAGGAATAAACTTGTCTAAAACCTATTTTATGGGAATATCTCGAACCCTTATCACCTTAGCATCAATATATATTATTGTGGGACCTTTGGATTCCGAAAATCATTTCATAATAAAGTATCATTTCAATCTTTCCAAGAGTACCCCTCTTCTCTTCTTATAAAAGGCCCCCACCACTACCACCATATTCACACCTTCCAAGCCTTTGGCTCGGACAAAACCTGCCCATATTGTCTCTCCAAATCCTAATATTAATCCTAGATGCCTCACTTTGTGCAGAAGTCTTCCCAAGGAAGCCTTTAATCTCAAATCAAAAAAAGTTACCAGTTTTAAAGGTATTGTTTTCTCTTGGGTTCTTATGTTTTATTTTGCTTCTCCAACCCCCTAAACACTTTTTATTAATTTATTTTTTGACAACACCAGTATCCTCAATATACTAGGATGTTTTTATAAGAATTATTCGAGCTACACTTACACATAACTACATCTAATGGTTAGAGAACATATTGATTCTGTGGATGGAGAATTTCTGCCTCACGAAACGATGATTGTTCAAACACTCATATTATACATTAAAAGGTGGCCATTAAGATGTCACAATATTTATATATGATATATTATATGTTTATGTTTTACTTAAGCTTCTGTATTTATCATTTATGGCATACCATTATGGTTTCCATTATGGGTAAACACAATATTTTCATTTTAGGAAGTGCGGACTACCGCCCCCTCAAAGTGACTTGAATCGTTAATACCATATGTGGGATGTATAAAGGATGAAGTAAATGTTATTATACATTATATTATACTGTAATTATAGTATACCTTTATATATTTATAATTTCAATCCATTAAATATGAAATAGAAATGAATGTAGCGTTCATGCGTACATACGGCTTACCGTCTCCATGAAGGGTGCATTTAATTTCTTAACTCTAAATGTTATGTAATATTATAAATGCATGTATATACTGGATATATATGATATATATGATATCTAAATCATCAATATAATTCTGGATATAATTTATATTACACCACATGAACAAATTGTAATTATAAGAAGTTTATTTTTGACTCAAGTACCAAAGATCGACAAAATGACCGTTATTAACTTAAATAATTACATAATGCTCATAACAAGGTAATAAGTGATATAAAAGTAATAATGAACTTGAAAAAGGTTCTTAATCAATTATAAATTAACTCTAGTTTATTATTCCGGAGGTTAAAGAATGATCGAGTCATGTCGGACATGAGGTAAGGGAACTTCTTAACCCAATTTCCATTCTTAGGGTTAATCTCCTAATTTCAAATTATGTCAAGATATTATTATTTCCAATATTGTATTTTCACATTCTTTATGTGTACTAATAGTGAATAAACCAAATAGATATATTTTATTTAAAAAAATTGGTCTTTTTAAGGGACTTCGTCTCAATCACCATTCATTGAGACATATTTTGTTTTATACAAAAATTAATTTTATAAGGTATATAAACCACATTGAATTTTATGTTAATTAAAATGGAATCTTTCTATATGAAGAACATTACTAAACGACAAAAAGGAATGTTTTTCTTGTTGTACTTATGCGGCGACGAAGACTTCTCCACCTCCTTGATCATTATTTGAGTTTCGGCTTCCTCTACAAGCCATAACATTTTTTAAATGAAAAATAAATATAAAGTTTTAATTTTCTTTTATTTCGGTATTGAAAATGGTTTTGAAAGTGTTTTTATTATATCAATGTGTTGTGTTGATATCTTTTGAATGAAATGTTGAAGTTTTATTTTTCCCTTTATGCATGTTTTATGTGATACGATTATGTTATGGTTTATGTTATGTTTAAATCTGTTCATATGAGGAATGAACTAGACTTAATAAGTGACTGGTGGAGCCTGCTATAGCTCCTCGATGCATCGGCAGGTCTCATGAGGCAAACAAGCACTAGTGCAGAAAACGTTTTTTACGTCGGTTATTTTTAATTTTTTACGTCGGTTTTTAGCCGACGTTAATACGTGCGACGTTATAAATAATGTTTTTGACGTCGGTTATTTAAAAACCGACGTCAAGAACATAAAATCGCGATGTTTATCACATCGGTTATTTTATAACCGATGTGATAAAGGGCCTGGAGAATGGTTTATAACGTCGGTTATTTTAGAACCGACGTGATAAAGGGACTGGAGAATGGTTTATCACGTCGGTTATTTTAGAACCGACGTGATAAAGGGCCGGGATAATGGTTTATCACGTCGGTTATTATATAACTGCCGTGATAAACCTGAAGGAGGCTTTTTATCACGTCGGTTATTCAATAACCGACGTGATAAACCATTTTCCAGGCCATTTAGCACGTTGATTATTCAATAACCGACGTGATAAACCATTCTCCATGCCATTTATCACGTCGGTTATTAAATAACCGACGTGATAAACCATTCTCCAGGCCTTTTATCACGTCGGTTATTAAATAACTGACGTGATAAACCATTCTGCAGGCCTTTTATCACGTCGGTTATTAAATAACCGACGTGATAAACCCAATTTTTGTTAAACAGAATGCAGTGATCTTCTCTCCACCAGAATCTACCAGAAAACAAATCAAGAAATCGTACCACATAAACAGAAGTACATAAAAATTAAGCATGTACATAGATAATATATAAAACTTACCCACTAGACAGCATCCACCCTCATTTATACCCCATGGACAGCCCTCCCCCACCCCGTTGGAGCCCTCACCCTCATGTATACCCTGTGGACAACCCTCCCCCACCCCTTTGGAGCTCCCACCCTCATGTATACCCCTTGGACAACCCTCCCCCTCCCCATTGGAGTCCCCACCACACTCCAAGACTGCCCCCCGACCCCCGGACACCCACAAACACACCTCGACAACACCCCACCCGCCTGAATAGTACCTCCTCACCCCCTCACCCACTTGACAGCCCCCACCACACCCCTGGACAGCCCCAGACACCCCTGGACAACCCCCCCACCCCTGGACAGCACTCCCACACCCCTGGACCGGCTTCCCACAACCCTGGACATCCCTGCCACCCCCCAGGACTGTCCCCCCACCCCACCGGACAGCCCTCCCAGACCACTTGACACCCCCAACCCCACTGAACACACCCCCACACCCTTGGAACCCCTCCCTCACAGACCCAAATCCATACTAGAAGAACCATCAAAAGTAGACCAAAACAAGAAGTCGAGAAAAATTAAACATTCACTTATATAACATTCAAAACTTACAATGTCAACATAAAAAAAAACTAAATCAAACCTAAACAAATGCCAAATACACAATTAAAACGACAATATTCAAAATTACATTTTACATTACAAACAACTAAATTTCAATCAAACCTGTAAAATAATTTGACCACTCCACTTGTACATGTTTGATGTCTTCAGCAGTATAGGGTTGAGGGTCATCAAAAAGCTACAAATGAAAAAGATGATAGTTAATGTGTATAATGAATAAATCAAATTGAAATATTTTGGCAAAGATTAAGAGGAAATCGTACCAGGTCAAAATTCACAATTGTCCCAGTTGTTATTATTTCATACATAAATCTTAACATATAATATCTGCATTCGATGAGGCCTTGTTGTTCTTGACAATTCTGTTTTGAATGAGTGTAAATTCAATATATTATTTTTATGTAATAAATCAAAAAGTACAAATTATAAATGGAAATTTACCTTCACATTTACATATTTAATCTTTGCATTTCTTTTCTTTGTGTTTTTTCAAAAGTAGAACCATGCACTGTTAAAAAATAATACGAATGGGGTAAATTTAATATTAATTATAATATATAAAACTATTGAGAAATTGAAACTTACATTTCCAATATATTCTTAAAACTTTCCCACACATCACCATGAACAGAGC
Source organism: Viscum album (assembly GCA_963277665.1). NCBI lineage: Eukaryota > Viridiplantae > Streptophyta > Magnoliopsida > Santalales > Viscaceae > Viscum > Viscum album. Next base: position 733,183,784 of record OY728152.1, on the reverse strand, counting down.
ATATCCAATAAAGATCATTCTCCCTTGGGCAAAAAATCCCTAACATCCAATGATCACTGATAAAAGGAAATTTAATGTTAGTGGTTTTTTATGTTAAAAGATAGTTAACTCTATGAGAGAAATGTGTTTCATACCTCTCACAAAAAGGCATCATCCAACATTGTCTGATTCTATTATTTTCAAATCTTTCAGCAATATAAACCATTCTTTGTTCCTCAGTCAATGCACATGCTTCAGGGGAAATCAATTGCGGGTCCATGAATCCATATACTTCTGTCAGTTCATTCCTCTCACAAATTTTATAAAGATACCTAATATAAAACATATATAAGTATACATTTTTATTACATATAACGCAGGGAAAAGGTGTTAAGACTTACATGGAAAAAATTTGATCCACGTTGATGCCCAACTTATCTCCAGTAACGAGCTCCATGATATCAGATTTTGTAATCCCCACACTTATTTCACGTCCACAAACATGAGATTCCATTGGAAACTCATAAAAACCCAACAACAAATGTGAATATCTTGACAATCTGCCAAGACCACTAGAATCTGTATCTGATGTCATAGGCTATTGTCTTTGTTGTTGTCTATACATTATTTCTTTACCTTTGAAGTATTCCTATGAAAAATAATTGAGAAATATAGTATTTTTCAAATGATAAAACAACTTTAATAAAAAAATAAAATAAAAGATATAGCATTCATACCTCTATGGTAATGAGTCGAAGAAGTCTGGATGGCCAAACTAAAAAATGGCCGATACTCTGTCCAACCGTCACCACCTCATCTGTAGGTATTGGTACCCTAGCTGATCTATCTATAATATCCTGTATAGTGACCCTCTGATTCTCTACCTCTAATTGTTGATGATGAACTGTATCTCCTATACAATATACCAACCCGTATTCTACTATGTGATGTTGAGAATCATCAACATACAACTGGAAATATGTAGGAAGCTGCGGCGGAGGCGTAAGATAAAAAATGGGGTCCGCAGGCTGAGGTGGGGGAGTGGGAGCTGCAGTCTGAAATTGTCTTTGCATTTCTGCAAGCATAGACTACACCGACTCTCTAATCTTGTCTTCCATCGTCGCATTAATATTTTTAACATCAGCCTCCAACGATTCTATTTTTTTATAAACCCCCTAAATGATAGATGTTGAAGAACATGGAAGCACTTTTCTTACCGATACACCTGCCGGATATCCTCTTACACGACCAGGATGTTCGGGCCTTCCCAATGTTGCGCATAAAATATCTTCCCTCCCAGTAGCTGTAAATGTACCCTCTGAACTCTGCTCCTCAAGAGAATCATGTATTAATTAATTGAACATTTCTGTAATGATTGAAACTTATATGAAGAAAAAAGTTAACTTAAATAAATTAAATAGATATCTTACAATCCTCTTATCTATGATTCTCGATTCTTCCAAAATATATTGCCCTTTTTTCCCTTCTGAGCTCTCTTCCATTTTTCATGTCTAGATGGAGGGGATGGAGGGGCCACCTCTCCAGAGCTTGAAGACTCAGCTCTTAGTTGTTGAAATTTTTCTGCCATCATTTTTTATTCCAATAATGTATACCCTCCCCGAGATAAACTATGAGGGTATACATTTTTAGATTGGATCTCCTGATGAGCTTTCCTTGTTTTCTATAATTTAAGAATATGAAATCATTAACAAAACATTAATAAAATCATTTATATAAGAAAGTTTATAAAAGTTTACATTTCCCTTACAGAAATGACTCTTTTTTTCTACTTTCAAAAAAATGTCTCCATGTGTCTTCATCTATAAAAGGATATACACGACATGGATTGTCATGACTCCTATGACCATAAATGAAATCAGATGAGCGGGTTGATTTGAAATCCCTCCATCTCTTGGTAGCCAACGATAAGCATTTCTTCCTGACTCCTCTCATGTCAGGAATATCAAATGTCATCTGATAAAGAAGAGGTTAAACATATTATATATACTAGAAACATTAAAAGAATGGTCAAACAATGAAAAAATATCTTACCAAAATCGTCTACCACAACTGAGAGATAATCTCTTTATCCACACCTCTCCAATCATCATACAGAATGCTTACTTTGGTCTTAGAATGAGTTTCAACAAAACTCTTAAAGTCATTGGCATTCAGACCTCTAGGAATATTTTCATCATCAAACTCACCTATTATCCTCTGATCCTGCGTACGGGCAAGTGATAATTTTGGTAAACGTGTGCACCCACGTTTTCCAACCATTGAACTCTTTGTCGTAATAGGAGCATGTGAATGTTCATCCCCAGAGGTATGACCAGAAATATGCTCCTCTCCAGAATCATGTGGTTGATCATATGAATGATCTGTCATTATCCTTCAAATAAAAAAAAACAAACGTAAGTTCACAAATATACAAATTCAAATATTTTAATACTACTGTAATCAGAAAATAGAAAAGTGTACTAAGTTACATAATAGTAAACATTGGTAATATGGTAAGCATGTTAAACAATGGTAAAATGGCAAAGATGGTCACGATGGTCAAGATGGTAAAAATGGAAAAAAATGGTAAACCTGGTAAACATTGTAAACATGGTAAAGTAATTGTCAGTGACAAATATACAAATTCAAATATTTTAATACTACTGTAATTAGAAAATAGAAAAGTGTACCAAGTTACATAGTAGTAAACATTGGTAATATGGTAAGCATGGTAAAAAATGGTAAAGATGGAAAAGATGGTCAAGATGGTAAAAATGGAAAAAATGGTAGACCTGGTAAACATTGTAAACATGGTAAAGTAATTGTCAGTTCACAAATATAAAAATTAAAATATTTTAGTACTATTGTAATAAGAAAATAGAAAAGTGTACTAAGTTACATAATAGTAAACATTGGTAATATGGTAAGGATGTTAAACAATGGTAAAGATGCCAAAGATGGTCAAGATGGTCAAGATGGTAAAAAATGGTAAAACATGGTAAACCTGGTAAACATTGTAAAAATGGTAAAGTAATTGTCAGTGACAAATATACAAATTCAAATATTTTAATACTACTGTAATCAGAAAATAGAAAAGTGTACTAAGTTACATAGTAGTAAACATTAGTAATATGGTAAGCATGGTAAACAATGTTAATGATGGCAAAGATGGTCAAGATGTTCAAGATGGTAAAAATGGAAAAAATGGTAAACCTGGTAAACATTGTAAACATGGTAAAGTAATTGTCAGTGAACAAATATACAAATTCAAATATTTTAATACTACTGTAATCAGAAAGTAGAAAAGTGTACTAAGTTAAATAATAGTAAACATTGGTAATATGGTAATCATGATAAACAATGATAAAGATGGCAAAGATGGTCAAGATGGTCAAGATGGTAAAAATGCTAAAAATGGTAAACCTGGTAAACATTGTAAACATGGTAAAGTAATTGTCAGTGAACAAAAATAAACATTTTAAAATTCTTGTAATGGTTATAAAAATGATAAAGTAAACTAAACAAACTTAAAACAAACAAAAACATATACTTATTTTATTTTAAAACATGTTTTAATAAATAACAAACATACAATATCTAACATTTATGGAAAAAATAAATGTAAACAAGAAATAAAAACATGTTACCTGTAATTTTAGGAATGTACAGATGGATTGTTTTCCCAAATTCCTTCGTCGTGATCGTTCCTTATGGCACAAACTATGTCTTCAACATGATCATCATTATGTTCTGTTAATATTTCCATGGAAGTAGGGATCTCACATAAATAGCCATATTCATCGAGTTCATCCTCACCAACATATTGTTTTTTCCCTTGTAAAACAACAGCCCACTGCATATCTGATTGATCTACTACATAAAAAATTTGTTTTTCATGTGTTGCCATTATAAAAGAATCAGCTGTGTCTTCCAATCTATTCAGATTAAAAAGTGTCATTCCAAATTCATCGTGTCTGACTCTGTTTTTATCGTTAAACCATTTACAGTTAAAAACGAGAACTTTAATTTTAAAGTAATCAACCTCTAATATGTCTTCAATCACTCCATAATATGCATTTGATGCAGAAATTGGGTTTTTGTCCTTAGCACTCGAAAAATGCATTGCTTCTGCAAACACCAATACACCACTATTCTTAACTTCACTTCTGTTGTCTTGAGCTTTTGTATGAAATGTATAACCATTAATGACATAACCAGACCATGTTATCACATTTAAACATGGACCACCCACTATCCATTTTAATGTCTCTGATACATCTGATCTACCAAGCAAAGTCTTTTATTCCATGACAAAAAAGTTTTGTTGTGCTCATTCAAAATCCACATTTCTTTCTTCTTTGGATGACATTATTTCAACTCATTAATATGAAATGTGATATACGGTTGAGCATCAGATATGTTATTAAAGATGTATGATTCTAACTTCTTCATCTGTTCAGCTGAAAATGATTTGACTTTCAAGCCGCGAATCCCCTTTCCCTCATTATTAACTCGTTCATGGCGAGATGGAGGAAAACCTATGTGTTGCTCCTCAGCCAAGTAGCTCGTACAAAACTCTGCTACCTCCTCAGAAATATACTTTTCAATAATGGAGGCTTTAGGTCGATATATATTTTTAACATACCCCTTTAATATTTTCATATACCTTTCAAAAGGATACATCCAACGAAGATATACAGGTCCACAATGCTTTATTTATCAAACCAGACGAATCATTAAATGCACCATTATATCAAAAAAAGTTGGAGGAAAATACATTTCCAATTGACAAAGTATAAAAATTTCATCCTTTTCCAAAATGTTCAAAGCATTCACATCAATCGCCTTGTTACAAATTGAATTGAAACAATAACACAACTTTATTATAGTCTTTTTGACATGAATGGGAAATATTCAACGCAATGCTACTAGTAGAATTTGTTGCATCATGACGTGACAATCATGTGATTTCATACCTATGAACTTCAAGTCCTTCAATAAGACAAAAATTTTTACATTAGAAGAATAACCTTGAGGCACTTTGGTATCATGAAGACACTGACAAAAGCTAATTTTCTCCCTCTTCGATAATGTATGACAAGCCGGGGGAAGAAATGTTCGTCTTCCTTCAGGAGTGGTATCTAACTCCAAACGTATTCCCATTGATAGTAAGTCTAATCTTGCATTCAACCCATCTTTTGTCTTTCCTTTAATATCTAACAATGTTCCAATCAAAGAATCACAGATATTCTTCTCCACGTGCATGACATCAATATTATGTTTAACTTCATGATACCTCCAATATGGTAGCTCAAAAAAAATTGACCTTTTCTTCCAAATATGTCTATCATTACCAGATTTATGTGTCTTTCCCAATGTCACGTCAAGGTTTTTCAACCTCTCAAAATACTGATCAGGGGATAAATGTTTTGGAGCAGTATCATATTCTTGTGAGCCATTGAATGCCTTTTTTAGTCTTCTATAAGGGTGTTCCATAGGCAAAAAATTTCGATGACCCATGTACACTGTTTTCCTCTCATTATGCAATTGACAATAGGACGTCTGTTGTTCGCAAATTGGACATGCTTTATGCCCTTTAACACTGTATCCAAACAAATTTCCATACGCTGGGAAATCATTTATAGTGAACAAGAGCACTTCATGCAGTTGAAAATATTCCATTTTATAAGAATCATACACCCTAATACCATCAGCCCATAACAGTTTCAAATCATCAATCAACGGTGACAAGTAAACATCAATATCATTACCGGGTTACTTTGGACCAGAGATAATTGTACTCCACATGACATATTTTCACTTCATACAAACTTTAGGAGAGAGGTTGTAAATTACCAATAAAACAGGCCATGAACTATGTGTGCTACTAAGTGTTTGGGATGGATTCATTCCATCTGTGCACAACCCTAGTCTGAGATTTCTAATTTCATTTACAAATATAGAATACTGCGCATCAATTTTTTCCATTGTGGACAATCAGCTGGATGACGTATTTTTCAATCACATACCCGCTCTTCATCATGCCATCTTAACCTTTTTGCATCATTTCAATTAGCAAATAAACGTTTGAAATGATTAATTATAGGAAGATACCAAAATACCTTTGAAGGGAGCTTTGTAATCTCTACATCACCCTGTGATTTTTCTTTCACCTTATACAGTGATGTCCCACATTTTGGACACTCTAACAGAAATTCATATTCCTTCCTATATATAATGCAGTCATTCGGACAGGCATGTATTTTCTTGTATCCCAATCCCACCGGGCATAATATTTTCTTGGCTTTGTAATGTGAATCTGAAAGATCGTTATCTTTTAGAATAATGTCTTTCATCAATTGTAGCAGCTCTGTAAAACTTCTGTCACTCCATCCATGCTTCGCCTTCAGGTTAATCAATCTTAACACCACCTAAAAAACCATAAAATCTGTACAACCGGGATATAATGGTTTTTCAGCATCACCATATAGACGCGTAACTGTCGGTTCTATCTCAATTTGTTCTGCTACAATATCGTGAATCATTTCTTCAATTCCATCGGAGTTACCATCTTGCGAATCATCATCATCAGTGACATTCCGTCCAGTTTCACCATGCCAAATCCAAGGGCTGTAACTCGGATTAAAACCATGACATATCAGACGATCTTTTATCTCTCTACTTTTTAACTTCTTCGTATTCAAACATTTCAGGCATGGACAGAAAATAATGTCACTACTTGGAACATTTCGTTTTGCAAATTCCAAAAAGGCACCAACACCTCCCTCAAATTCATTTCTCATTCGAAGTGCCATAATCCAACTTTGACTCATTATTACCTATAACAAATATCAACAAAAAATATATATTTTTAAGATAATACAAATACATGTTTATATGAAAAAAAATCATAATTTGAATGTAAAACAATTTAAAATATAAAAAAATCTATATGTATTTAAAAAAATATGCTTGAATATTATTTTTAAAACAAAATATAGTTAGATATAACAGTTTTAAATTTCATTGAATCAAAGAAAACCATGACGCCTACATAGATTAATATTGATTGCGGTTTTGATGTTTTAATATATTAGATAAACAACCTATTTTAAATGGAGTGCAGACCTTGATATTGGTCTTCATCACCCTTCGGTGTGACTGGCAAAAAGAGGTCTACCAGCATGTTATTATTTTATCAGCAATTCACTCATTCTTGTTTCTGATGATCGTTAATTGCATTGGCAGGCTGAGAGGGCCGCCTAGCGCGTCCAACACTGGTCTGCTCAGAATAACAATAGTCCCACTGATTCGGTTTAATCCTTTATTTCTGCTTTTTAATCCCATGTAACATATCTTGTGGGGATTTTATTTTGTACTTGGCCTTCAGCTTTAACGGTTATCAATCAAAATAAAACTCGACTAAAAACTCTGTTTATTTTAGGTTTTCAAAATCCAAAAACGAAAACAAAACAACCGTGGACAAAAACTGAATTCCAATTACAGGAAACATGTTCAGAAATTCTAAACACCAGGAATTAACAAATATCAACAACAATAGTGAACAGCCTTGCAATTACAAGACTAAATATGTATAGGTATATGATTAACAACAATAATGTGTTTTATATTCTCAAGTGAATGTTCTAAATGATATGGTAATTCATATGGTTTAATATCATTGGTAACATGTTTTCGATTCCAATGAGACATTGGTGTGAGAGCCATTGATAATGGAATAGTGGCCTAATATCAATCTAGGTCCAACAACCTCAACATATTCTTCTAGGGGTAGAATTTAGTATGGTTTGTGTTATTTTAACACCTCTATATTTATTATAGGTTATTAAATCAAATTATTTTGATTAACTTTTTTTATTCATCCTTGTATTATTGTTTTTTGACCTTTTAGGATATTATAGTTTTATATTCTTATTCATGGTTGGAACATGGTTAGTGAATAACATGAGGTTCTACCTAGGAAACATTTTACATTTGTTTACAAATATAATTGAGGAAATATATTTTGTAAAAACCATACTTATTTATCATGAAATCACACAGCATGATGCATATGCATTTTTTAGGGTTGGTTCTAGGTTTTCCATAATGTGTGGTTAAACCATGGTACTCCTCCAATATCATATAATGGGGATCACATTTATTATTTTAATTTATAAAAAAACCGATCCAAAATATGATATAAAAAGTAATTATTACTTATTTTCCTTTAAAGTAACGATGCACGTCTTTTTTATCTCATTATTCATCTAGTTTAATGTTCCCTCAACATAGTCTATTATATCAACCAAAAATTCCACGAGATTCAAATAACCATTTGCAATAACAAAATACAAATAACCATTTTCAATACAAATAACCATTTACAATAACAAAATACAAATAACCATTTTCAAATAACCATTTGCAATAACAAAAAATTCCAGGAGATTCAAAAACGAACGAAAAGCACATCAAGAATCAAAACAAAAACGAACGAAATAAATTCGTGGAAGGCTTACATGAATGTTGCGAGTTGAGATGATAGATCCGAGAGGAGTGAAGAATATAAACAATGAAGCCAAATTGAGTTTAACGCAGGTCGATCGACGAGCCGTTTAGGGTTTACCGCGCGAGAGAGACGAGCCGGCGGACATGTCAAGCGAAAAATCGTAAATGACAGTCCACGGGATTTAATTTTCTTAAAAGTTTTATAAAGTCGGTTATATAATAACAGACGTTATAAACTATTTGTAAAATTTATAAAATTGGTTATTTTAAAACTGACATAGAAAAGCTCTCGCACTTAGGTTTTTTACGTCGGTTATTTTATAACCGACGTAAAAAACGATATATCTACGGGTTTTTTACGTCGGTTATAAAATAACCGACGTAAAAAAACCCCCCCATGCTTTGGTTTTTTACTTCGTTTATAAAATAACCGATGTAAAAAACCGGTAGATATCTCGTTTTTTACATCGTTTATAAGATAACCGACGTAAGAAACCAATGCAGGGGATGTTTTTTACGTCAGTTATTTTATAACCGACGTAAAAAACCCAATATTTACTCGTTTTTACGTCGGTTATTTGATAACCGATGTAAAAACCCTGATATTGACGCAGTTTTTATGTCAGTTATAAAATAACCGACGTAAAAAACCCTGCGCTTTGTTTTTTACGTCTTTTATTTGATAACCGACGTAAAAAAATGCGTCGATATCTTGTTTTTTATGTCGGTTTCCAAATAACTGACGTAAAAAACCCCCCGCGCATTGGTTTTTTACGTCGGTTATAAGATAACCGACGTAAAAACCCAACAGGCGTGATTTGTAACATCGGTTATTAAAATAACCAATGTTAAAAATCTACTCACCGCATTTTTACGTCGGTTATATATAACCGACGTAAAAAATGGTGACGTAAAAAATGATTTCTGCACTACTGTAGTGTCTTCGCATGAGGCCTTGACAAAATCTTATTTGTGGTCTTGGCACGAGGCCTTGGCTACTTGGTTATGATAGTCTGGAATTATGAATTCCATCATTATGAAAGTGGTTATTGATATTGCATGTGATTATTCGACTAGGAGAATATCCATGTGAGTAAGTAAATGACATTATTTAATATTATTTTTTCCATATTATGCTGATGTTCAAGTTTAAAAAGGATTTTGTTTTAGTTATACATTGACTTAAATGTTAATGTTTATTTATGAATGCTTCCGCAATATTATTATCCTTACTGATCATATGAGCTCACCCCTTTCAATGTTTGAATATTTTTCTGGATGTGAAGAAGTATTTTATGAATGACCTGTAGGGATAGTCAGAAGAGGATATAAGTGTGGTCTATGGAGACTTTGTTATTGTATTTTTTCACTTTATGATGTAATGTAACATTTATGAATGTATCTAGTGTTTCCAAGGCTACTAAACTAATCAGTCTTTCGAGACTTGATCTTGTGTGATCATGCCAATGTTACGAAGTAATCCACCGACTCTGGGTAACTGGGGTCGGGGCGTTACAGTTGGTATCAGAGGCAGTTTAGTACTAACCTTGGAAGGTAGATTTAGATAAACTCTGATTAGAGAACATATCCTGAAGATGGACTTTGAGGATTAGTATAGAAGACCCTCCTAGAATTTTTGTATTATAGAGATTTTGTGAGTTTTCATAGCAATACATCCCTATCTGGATACGAGAATGTAGAGGTGGATCTGGAACATATGTACCTAGGGGTAAAACAAAAAAACACCACTTTGAGCTAGACTCGAATCGGAATTGGTGCACGACAACGGGCCTTGCTGCACTCTTGGTTACGACACTCCCAGGGGATATGATTAGGATAATTCTCATTTTCTTTACAAACCACTATGAAGGGTTATGAGTATATACTTACTCAAAGAAAACATTTTTATAATTATGGATTATATCCATAAATAGTTCAATTTATGTTAAGTATTTTACAAGTATGGAATTATGTATTTTGATTCATAAACTAATATATTTTATGCCATTGTTTAGAAATGGCTTCTAGTGGATGGAATGGAAACTGTATCAATGCATGCACTCTATGTATGGATTTCCCTCCTGCTCAAGATAATTATTGTGGATCTGGAGAAACAACTGGTGCTGATCAACTTATCACTATAATGGGACAACTCACTCAGGTTATGAATAATAACCTAACTCGTATGGAGCACCTTGATCCGCAACGTGGAGGATCAATGTTAGACCGCTTCATGAGGTAACAACCACCGACATTTAATGGGGGTATAAATACATTATTAGATGAGCAATCGGTAAACTCTGTAGAGAAAATATTCCATGCCTTGGGAAGTAGTAAAAGGGAGAAGGTTGTCATGGAAGTTTACCGCCTCACTGGAGATGCTAATCAATGGTGGTCGTTGATTCAAAATACAAAGGAAGATGATGAAGTATCGAATATAGAATTGAGGGAGTTCAAAGTGATTTCCTTAGAAAAATACTTCCCTCGTGACCATCGAGCAAATATGGAAAGGCAATCTCGGAGTCTGAGACAAAAAGAGGATGAGAATGTCGCAAAGTATGAGGCTAACATTACAAGGTTAGTGAGGCATGCTGCAGATTATATACATAACCCAATAAGTAATATTGACAATTCATTTGATGGGTTATAACCATTTCTCCATCGAGCTTTAGTATCACAATCATTCTCAACGTATGAAGATATTGTCTCATGTGCTATCAAGACAGAAAAGTAATTCTCTATTTCTTATGACAACAATGTAAAGCAAGAGAAGAAGAGAACAGTGGAACAAGAGACAGATAAAGGGAAAACTGGAAAGAAGGATTTTCCACTATGTGAAAATTGTGGGAAGAATCACCTTGGTACATGCCTAAAAGGAATGGGAGTTTGATATAAATGTGGAGAAAAAGGTCACCAAGATCGTGATTGTAAGGGAAAGAAAGAGGCTATCAATGTTGAATGCTATAATTGTAGGGAAATTGGGAATTAAGAAAATGAATGTCCTAATTGTTAGGGATACATACCTCAGAAAAGGCCAATGGATCAAGGACAATCTTATGCTGTTACTATAGATGAAGTGGAATAATTAATGTATTGGTGCTTTTGGACTCAAGGATTATATTATGGTTATAAGAATAATTTGATATATATAAGGATTGTACTATAGTACTTGTTGTTTTCATTAAGGTTTTAATATGATTAATGTAATCATATTTTTAGTATGTGACAATAAGAGAAACATTACTTTGTTTGGGGAATCTGATAAATTGATTTTGTAATTAAGAGACCATTTAGAGAAAGTCTGGACAGAGGTATTTTGCATAACTATAAAGGATGGGATTGATTAAGTTGAACATTTATTAGTATTTTTTAAGGTTCAAACATTTCTGAAGTTTACTTTTGGAATATTATAATACATTATTTTTAGGAAAAGGACAACCTGCAAGTTGGGGGATAACCCATCACGTCGGACAAAGCTGTAGGAATCGAACCCACAACCATAGTGCGACAGGACTTTATTACCTACCACTAGCCTACAGGAAGTCCTTGGTTAATACAAAATAGTTTTCCTAATTTGAATGGTATGTGTTAATATTTAGATCCTTGTACGATTAGGATAAATATAATATCTTTTAGTTCTATTATATTTTTGAGTAAAAGATGGGTTTGTGTAAAAATTTATTAAAGAATGAAAGTCTACATGACAAGTATGTATATTTACTTACATTCATAGTAAATATCCTAAATAAATTCCTCAACTGTATGAAAGGAAACTTAAAAAAAATGTTGTCGGTTAACTTTTCCTACTGGGGAATCAATGATCCTTTAACCAAAAACAAGGTTGTGATTTTCTTGTAGTTAAACTTTCTCCTAGTCATGTTTTCTACAACTCTCCATCAGACCTTGATGGTTTGTTTCTCCTCCATATACATATTTTCATAGAATCCTAGTATGGGATATCTCAGGTGACCTTTGTAGTTATCATTCTTTCTTTTAATGTTATATTCTTATTAACCCTATTTCCGATGTGGGTTTTCCACAAAGGTATTTTCTATATTCAACCTTTTAGTCTCGAAGAACATTTTCAAATTGCGAGGATGCAATTTATTGAAGGAGGGGAGAATGTAACACCCCAAGCTTTCATGATACGCTTCTCTTTCAATAATGCAATTGCATGAATTGTACGCAAGTTCAATATTCTAACACAATGCGACCAATCATAATGGCCATTATGAATAGTAATTCCAACTTTTTGAAATTATATATATTTTATATTTCAAAATGGACTTCATTTTTGGATTTGGAATATCTAAATTAGTCTGTTTTGAATTTTTGGTATTTTTCTTGGAACTTCCAATTTTTTATGAATAGTGAAAAATACTAAAAAACAACTTTTTTAAGAAAAATAATGTATAGTGATAAATTATAATATTGAGTGGTTTTAAAGTATAATTAGAATATATTTTTACCATTTTATCCAATGGTGTCCATTAGAATTAATTATACTTCGAAATTGGACATAAACAATTGTCAATCTTTTGATATATATTGTTTCTTAAAAACACGCTATTTGTTGTGACTAAGGAAATTAATTATAAAATTAATTAATAAAACTTATATGATTGGAATTTTTTAAAATAGAAGTCATTTTTGAATTCGGAATATCAATTATATCTTAGGGTGAAATTTGGGCATTGTTCTGAAAAACATCAATTTTTTATGAATAGTGAAACCACTAAGTGGTAGTTATAAAACTGATTTTTCGTTTAAATAATATATTACCACTTCTGTGATTTGATTTTCAAAAATCCGACATACATGGCTGTCATTAGGAAGTAAAATTTGGTTCAATGGGATAAAAATAATTTTTGGTGAATAGTAACTTTTAAGTTTAATTAATCGCGATTAAAGATAATTAGTGAAATTTAAGGTAAAAATGATATTATAAAAATATGAAAATAAAATTACAATTTTCCTACCCCTATTGGATGATTCATGGCCGACCAAGATAATCCATGTGTCAACATGGGGACCCCATGGAGCAACTTTAGTAGGAAAATGACATTAAAAACTTTTTATTTAAAATAAAAATGTCACGAACATGAGTTGTTTTACTAAATCAATTTTTAAATGGGGTTATAAAAGTCATATTTTTTACTATAAACATTCATTAGAAATCTAAAATGATTTCCTACATCATTATAGTTTTTTTATAATTTTTAAACATTATATAAATTAAATTATTTATGACACCATGATGATGCAGCGATTACCTCATTAATTAACGATTTAAATAAAATGAAAAGATAATGTAATATATAAAGAATACACTTGTCTAAAACCTATTGTATGGGCATATATCGAAACCTTATCACCTTATCCTTAACATATATCATTGTGGGACCTTTGGAATCCTAAAATCATTTCATAATAAAGTAACATTTCAATCTTTCCAAGAGTGCCCCTCCTCCCTTCTTATAAAAGCCCCCCACCACTACCACCTTATTCACATCATCCAAGCCTTTGGATTGGCCAACCCCTACCCATATTGTCTCTCCATATCCCACTTTTACTCATAGAATCCTTACGTTGGGTAGAATACTTCCCAAGAAAGCGTTTGAGCCCAATCAAAATGAGTTACTTGTTTTAAAGGTAGTGTTTTCTCTTGTGTTCTTATGTTTTATTTTTCTTCTCCAACCCCCTAAACACTTTTTATTAATTTATTTTGTGACAACCCCAGTATCCTAAATATACTAGGATGTTGTTATAAGAATTATTAGAGCTACACTTACACACACATACATCTAATGGTTAAAGAACATACTGTTTCTGTGGATGGTGAATTTTTGCCTCACGAAACGATGATTGTTTAAACACTCATATAACACCTTCAAAGGTGTCCATTAAGATGTCACTATATTTATATATGATATATAATATGTTTATGTTTTACTTAAGCTTCTGTATTTTTTATTTATGTCATACCTTTATGGTTTCCATTATGGGTAAACACGATATTTTCATTTTAGTAAGTGGGGACTACTGCCCCCTCAAAGTGACTGGAATCGTTAATGCCATAAGTGGGATGTATAAAGGATGAAGAAAATGGTATTATACATTATATTATACTGTAATTATATTATAACTTTATATAATTATAATTTCATTCCATTAAATACGAAATAGAAATGAAAGTAGCGTTCATGCGTACGTACGGCTTACCGTCTCCATGAACGGTGCATTTCATTTCTTACCTCTAAATGTTATGTAATTTTATAAATGCATGTATATATTGGATATATTTGATATAAATGATATCAAAATCATGAATATAATTCTGGATATAATGGATATTTCACCACATGTGCAACTTGTAATTATAAGAAGTTTATTTTTGACTCATGTACCAAAGATCGACAAAACGACCGATATTAACTTAAATAATTACATAATGCTCATAACATGGTAATAAGTGATATAAAAATAATGATTAACTTTAAAAAGGTTTTTAAACAACTATAAATTATCTCTAGTTTATTATTCAGGAGTTTAAAGAATGATCGAGTCAAGTCGGACATGAGGTAAGGGAACCTCTTAACCCAATTTCCATTCTTTGGGTTAATCTCCTAATTTCAAGTTATTTCAAGATATTATTATGTCCTATCTTGTATTTTCACTTTATTTATGTGTACTTATAGTGAATACACATAATAGATATAATTTATTTTAAAAAAATTAATCTTTTTAAGGGACATCGTCTCAATCACCATTCATTGAGGCCTATTTTGTTTTATTCACAAATTATTTTTATACGGTGTATAAACCCCTTTGACTTTTATGTTTATTCAAAAGGAATATTTTTATATGAAGCACTTTAATAAACTAAAAAATGAATGGTTTTCTTGTTGTACGTATACGGCAACAATGACTTCTCCACCGCTATGACCATTATTTGAGTTTCGGCTTCCTCTACAAGCCATAACTTTTTTTAAATGAAAAATAAATACAAAGTTTTAATTTTATTTTATTTTGGTATTGAAAATGGTTTGGAAAGTTTTTTTATTATATCAATGTGCTGTATTGATATCTTGTGATTGAAAAGTAGAAATTTTATGTTTCCTTTTTGCTTGTTTTATGAGATATGATTATTTTATGGTTTATGATATGTTTAAACCTATTCATATGAGGAATGAATTGGACTTAATAAGTGATGGGTGGCGCCAGCTATAACTCCTCAGTGCATCGACATATCTAATGAGACAAACTAGTGTCTTGGCATGAGGCCTTGACAAAATCTTATTTGTGGTCTTGGCACGAGGCCTTGGCTACGTGGTTATGATAGTCTGGCATTATGAATTACATCATTATGAAAATGGTTATTGATATTGCATGTGATAATTTGACTAGTAGAATATCGCTATGAGTAATTATATGGCATTATTTAATTTTATTTTTGACATATTATGCTGAAGTTCAATTTTAAAAAGGCTTTTGTTTTAGTTATACATTGCCTTAAATGTTAATGTTTGTCTATGAAAGCTTCCGCAATATTATTATCCTTACTGAGCATCTGAGCTCACCCCTTTCAATGTTTTAATATTTTTCAGGATGTGAAGAAGTATTTTATGAATGACCTGCAGGGATAGTTAGAAGAGGATATGAGTGTGGACTATGGAGACTTTGTTATTGTAGTTTTTCAATTTTTGATGTAATGTAACATTTATGAATGTGTCTAGTGTTTCCAAGGCTACTAAACTAATCAGTCTTTCAAGACTTCATCTTTTGTGATCATGCAAATGTTACGAAAAAATTCACCGACTCTGGGTAACTGGGGTCGGGGCATTACAACTCGGACCGACCAGACCCGATTCAGCATGAGCTGACTTGGATCATCATGGGTTGTTCCGAGATGACTTAGGTCCCACCCGACCCAGCTGGGACATGGGTCAGGTCACTGGGTCACAGGTCTGGCCGCTGGGCCATGGGTCATCCCGCTGGGCCTCGGGTCGGCACGGTGGGGCCACCTGCCTTGCAGCGCGGCCCACAAGAGTCACTCGGACACGAAGAGTCTCGGTTGTGCTAACGGGGCACATTGTCACATCATTGGGTCAAAACATGGGGTTTGACTCGGTGTGGAGCCAGGAGGTGACATCTGTCCTCCATGCCACGGCCAACGGGTCACGGTCTTACCGTTGGGTGCACCACCGACACGTGCCCTGTCAACCAGCCGCCTGTCGGACTGTCGGCCCCATACTCCTTCTTTAACAATAACAGGCCACAACATTACTGCCCCGTGGGCACGATTTTGGGGGTGCACCCAACCTATGCTCCGTTAGCTCCATCATGGATAGCCATTGTACCGACCGACCTCTCCTTTGGTCGCCCCAACAAATGAGCCTCAACCCTCCTTATTCATTAGAGGTCTACGACTATGTCCCATGCCCCCACTACGGTCGGCCGGTGTTGGCCTCTCCAGTGACAACCACTACATTGTGTTGTGGACTCCTCTTTTATCTTGCATCGACACCCTATCCACCATATAGTCGTCTGGTGTCATCGAACTCTTGGTCTTCCATGGAGGCACAAGTATGTAACATATATAGGGGAGGGTTCGTGTCAGGTTCATTAGGAATGCACCCTCCGCGTTAGCTCATACTATGTGAGGGTTATGGGTTTAATAACAATTGAATTAAAAAACAAGATAAACCCCCTAACATTCCCTACTACAACATCCCACAAAGACGAATGAATCGTTAGTTAACCCATTAGTCAGTTCACCCACTTTTTCATATAGTTTCATGAATCGGGAAGAGGGAAACAAAAAACCACACAAACAAATTAAAACCTACCTAGAAACCCATTGGGAAACATCTGCTCCATGAAGGTGGGTTGATGTTCTTCATTCCTGCAACAGGTTCTGGAAGATGCCACTCGAACACCATCCTCTGGTTCGTGGTTCGGTGTAACCTATCACCTCCCCATTCGGATCAGATCCGTCTTCTAAGGGTCTAGAATCTCAGTACTCCTTCAGCACTTTGTTACTTGGAGAAGCTGTGTCGGTACCTTCCCCCAAGATCCATATATATTTTATAGGCGGATGGTATGTAAAGACGTTGAAATTTAATAAAAGTCACTAATTTGTAATCTTTCTAATTCCACGACAGTGTTATTATTTTGGTTTGGCTAGTCAAGACATTTATTTTCTTGACACATCTCTTGCCCCGCCCCTTTGTTTGTCCGTTGGAGGATTTGAAAAAAAAAATAAAATTATTTAATTTAATTTCTTTTAAAAAGTCCCAAAACATAAATTTTTTTCCAGACCTACTATGTTCAAAGTAAATCCCCACATATCAAATCTTGGTACTATGGATTCAACCGTGCCCTCATATTATTAATCTAAGAAACTGTTCAAAAGATAGAAAACATTGCTCGCACATTTACTGAACGTACACAAAGAAAAGATTAATAAATTAATTACGTTCACCGTTGACCCATGCCGGTCAGAGTTAGGATCCTCCATAGGAAAACACGCCATAATAAACTAAACAGTATTCTGGGATTTTCAGTCAGAGTTACCAATTAGAAGTTTTGAATTTTACAAGAAAATAATTGTCACATAATTGTTATATTTACAGGAAAAAATATAACGTTCACTAGTGGCACGCGCCAGCCAATGTTAGTATCATCCTAAAGAAATCATACCCTTACGAGTTCATAGGTGGTCTCATATTTTCAATCCGAGTTACTGTTCGTGAGTTATAAGCATTAGAATACTAAAATAATTTTATTTAATAATTTTATTTAAGGTTATGTCATTTTTGGGTTTTCTCAAAGGATGCCCATGCAGAGTAAACATAATACATGCCTAGTGTAAAACCACCATCCTAAACCCAATGATGCCATTAGATTTCTTATTCAGGTGAATTTTTTTAAAAAAAATCTAGTTTTTTAGGAAAACTGCTTACGCACGATATTTAATGTTAAAAAATACATCAACTGATCATTCTAGTCACTCCGGGCTCGGAATCGCGCACCATCAGATTTTGTGGTCTCAATACCATTCCATATAATTAAAAAATTTCTATGGAAATTCTGGGACATTACATCCTCCCCACCTTAGAGCATTACATAATTGACAACCAAAACAGAGGAAAATAAAAAAAAATAGGGTACTGAGCATGAATCTGAGCCTCCCCCTCCCGTCTGCTTTCCAAGAGGTCACATCTATGCCCCCAAACCCACTCTAGAGGGATGGAATGTCCACAAAGGACTCACTCCTGTAGATCCATTATATACCCAGAGAACTTTGTAAAAGTCACACCATCGTCAAAGTCCATCTCATCATGGTCGATGACATGAGATGGGTTAGGATTGTATCTCCTTAGCTAGGATATGTGGAGGACATCATGCACCCTATACAACTGCGGTGGAAGTGCCAATTGGTATGCCACCTCACCTATCCAATGAACTATCTAAAATGTTCTGATAAACCTTTGTAACTACTTTCTGCCTCATCAAAGTCTACGTAGTCCCTGATACACAGAGACATGCAAAAATACGTGGTCCCCATCCTGGAATGCTAAAGGTCTCCATCTCTTGTAAGCATAAAACATCTACCAGTGCTTTCATTATCCTTGGCCACCAGTACTGACGTAGGAAGTCTTGGTACATCTATGATACTCTAGGATGTACTATTAAAGGGGATGTATGGATCTCCACCAACCCCTCCTTCGAAAGTTTCACTGGTACAATGGTTCATTCTCTGAAGAGGATGAATTACTCTCCACCTTCATAAAATCCATCAGGAGACCATCTTGAGGATATCTAACTGCGCCGGGCCTCATAGTCAACGTCTCAAATTGTTCCCTCCACCCAAGAATTTGTGGAAGAATTAGGGGAGTGAAATTCATAGTATGGAGGTAAGCTACTCTATCTTTATGCATGAAGGATATCCACATTGCGACTAACAACATTGATTCCTCACTCAGCAGTTGTAGACAAGACCTTCTACTGATTGCATCTGCTACTATGTTACCCATCCCAGGACCATATCCTATCTCAAGGTCATATTCCTAGATGAACTCTATCAATTATTGATGTCTTAGGTTTAGGTCCATTTGTGAGAAGATACAACTGAGACTATTGTGATCAGAGTAAACAGTATACCATTCACCCATCAAGTATTGATATCACATCTTCAGTGCACAGACAATTGCTACTAACTCCAGGTCATGGGTACCATAGTTCTTCTTGTCAGTCTCTTCTCAGCTTCAGCATGCTTTGCTGACACATCTCCATCCATAGGAAAGGCTCCACCTTATTCTTCAAATATGATAAGGGTGCCTCCACCATGGAGAATTCTTGTCAAAAACCATAGTAGTAACCATCCAATATAAAAGTCCCTCTAAATTCAGAGTGGTAACCTTAGAAACATCTTTTGAAAAGGTGTCCCACACTCATCCACTCTTGTTGGGAATAGAAAACCCAATACTGCTACTTCTATGAGGGTACGGTTGACTGACTAAAGAATGATAGGTTACCCCCTCCTATGAATGAGTTTATCTAGTGCTTTCTAGATTTCCTTTTTTAACTGACCAAGGAAACCCCTATTCCAACTTTGTAGATAAATCACAACCTTTTTGCAAAATACATTTAGTCTGAGTATGAAATTTGGATGTCTTGTCCTTACTCAAACTAACTTCATAAGGAATCGACAAGAGGTTCTAAGCGAAACTCTTGCCTCAAGGTTCAGATCACACCATTCTCATAAATGTGATTATCAAGTCTCCTGCCAATGGTATCTCTAGATGTGAGGGTCAAGAAAACTGTTTAAATGTAAAATAATGGTCTTGGACAAGATTTGTGGATGGAAGAAATGATTGGTACCTATGTCTATTAATACGACAAATAGTAGTAGACATAGACCGTACAAAAAATCATTTATAGAACCCTTGGGTCACACTACTTGATCACATGCAGCTACTCCCATGTCATGTACTCCGGCTCCCTGAGCCTGGTGGGGACCTCATTGGGGTGGTGATTTTAATATGTCAAAATGTACAACAAATCATGCTACTCACATAGCTCTGCTTCCCTATTTCGGCCGTGTAGATTCATCTGTACTTAAAACTTCCTCTTCCTAAAACATTTTACACACCAACGTCTCTATGACTAGCATTAGTTTCTCGCTTTCCCACTGTTAACATTAACAAGATGCAGTCACTCTGCCTATGAAAAATCAACCACATGGGCTCTCTCTAGAACCCTAACATAAGTTGGAATGCATAGAGTAATAGTGCTAGCTCAGATGTCCCTAAACACACCCCGTTCGGAGGTCCGAGACCTGAATCACTGACCATACTGTATTTATTGAGTACGTGGGATGGTCGATATGCCTTGATAAATAATAACTTGATGATATGTCATCCTTTTGACACTATAGAAGATATAGGAACTCTCATCCCATAGCTCTTAATGGCAAGAGACCCCCTTTTCTGAGGATGGTTCTTAAGATTGTCCACAGAAATTTCACCTCTTAGAAATATCAGGGTATCCTAAACACTGTCATCATCTTGCTGAGCCTCATAGTAGGCTCTCTACCAGGACCGCCATCTGATCGAATGGGGCCCTGGATAGATAGAAACTTGACTACCTTCTCAAGCCAGTCCTTCGACGGCTTTGAGTTGGGCTCACCTTAGAACCTGAGTGGTATTTGATGCTGAAACACATGTAAGACACTAAGACAACATGTTTCTTCTACAAGTATTGCTGAAAGTATCTACTGACCAACGATCAGGGATATAGCTGACACCAGTCCCCAATGTACTATCTCGATAAATGGCCCACGCACCAAAGCCTCATCACTATGAATACAATCATCATGGTCACTCACTGGAAAAGACTCGAAGCTAAGATCACCATATGCTCTACTGGTGTCTCAACTAGGTGGAAAACTCTAGCCACAGCCACCAAGTAGTCCTCAACTGCCTGGGAATCTATCTCGCATCGAAACCTCAGAGGACACTACTACTGGAACTCATGAAACACACACAATAGATGTGCATAGTCCACCAGTTTATCTAGTGGTAACTGCTTCCCAATGGGTTGTGATGCTACTTCTACACCACCCAAAGGTGCCAACACAGTAAGAGGTATCTGCAATGGATCATCGTCACTCAGTGGGCCATCATCATGTCTTCTATCTGGAATCCTGGCTAGCATTCTACACAGCGACATCCTAATAAGGAACATGTGAACCATCGTCTTTAATTTATATCTAGTGAGCTGACTCCAATGAAATCAAAAGAAAAACTCATAAAAACACAAGTAATTAGTGATTTCATGCACTGAGTCAAAAATTAGAATTCAGGGTCCTGGTGCATGGATACGTCGGCCGCCGCACCAACATTGGACTCCCCAAATTGAACAACATACTCATTACACATAAAACTATTGGTTCAAAGAAAATATCGGAGTCCTAGTTCTCTGGTATAACTAAAATCCTCTGATACCACTTGGTCACGACCCGTCCCTCAGGGGCCATGTGGTGATAACACCAATCTCACATTCCATAGTCTAGGGGCTGGCGACTAGCACCGGAAAGGAATATTCTAAAAACAAGAATGCATTACGATTTAACCATTACAAACACATAGAGTAAAATGAAACATGAAGCAACCACTAAATTAACTATTGCAGTAAACATGTAGAATAGGAAAAGGGGTCGGAATACAAACCCCACTGGAAATGTAAATTTTAAACTAAAAAGTAAAAAACAGCTAGAAGGTGAAAAGCAGCTCCAGGATTGTCCACCACGGATCCTACCTAAAGGGTAGGTATAGCTCACGATCAGTAGTCCCTACGTCATGTCACCCTAAATAGTCCACCTCTGAGCACCATCCAATCTAGGCTCCCTCACCCTCGATCAAAGTTGTACATCGTCTATACAAGAAAAAACAAGGTGTGGTCAAAGCTCGTGTAGGGGTGAGTATAATGAAACTCAGTAGAGACCATGAGACACCATTGGTCTCTAAAATTTCCATAATTAAAAACCCCAAAGAAAGATATAAACTCTATTTAGGAATATGCCCATATATATACCTATGTTTTTGAGATATACTCATCTCATACATAAGGGGAGTATACCAAAAAGTTAACACTATGAAGGTAGAAGTACCTCACCAGTAATAACATGAACATTGTACCACAAAGGTAAAATTAACACACATGTATCACCACTATGATAGAATGAATAAAATGTACAAAAAACAAGTCAGATCACACGAGGTATCACTTTAGGTCAAGGATAGAAGGGTTATCACATCATCGAACTCCTCATCTGCTGGAGAACTCCTACTCTGTCTAGTATAGTGGGTCTTCTGAGTCACACAGTGCCTCTGCCCACTAACCATGAACAGTTACGGTATCCATCACTGATGGGTACCTTGGGCATGTCAGGTCACACAGAGATGCTTCTCACAAGGACAATCGTCAAGCAGTCTTCAGGTATCAGCCAACCTCAGGGTTCTGTTCTTAGTCTACATGGGAGAACCACTCCTCAAGCCACATGCTAGATCTTAAAATCCAAGGAATTCATCACAAAGTAATAAAAAAGATCCTTCTTTTCAAGAGAGTCCAAAATCCACAAACTACATGTCAACTGGATTTGCAGTTTGTGAGATACGAGAATTCTAGTGTCGAGGGCCCAGTTGGATTCTTATACGATCCAACCCAACAGGGCCCCAAATATTTCCAAAACTTAGGTGGAGTGCCTCAAATACGACCGACTTTCCTTAAGGATCCCAATGCCATAGATGGTTCATTAAATGGATTTCCAGTTTTGAATTTCAGGCACATTATGTGTAACTAGACTGTACTCGGTCCATGTCAGGTCTAACTCGGTCGGATCAGCCTAAACTGGTTTGGAAAGGAATGACCTAGATCGAACTGGGTTGATCCAGGCCGAATCAGGTCTGACCTGAAATTGGTCCACCCAGCCCACTAGGCCCAGACTAACCCAGGTGGGCCGCGGGTCAGGCCAGTGGGCCGACCTGGCAGTGCCCCCTGCCTGGCGGTGCAGACCTCCAGAGACACCCATATTTGTGGCATCCATGTAGCGATGGCATGGAAAGAATTCACGTCAGTGGGTCAACATGCGGGGGTTGACCCAACGTGGCACCCTGTGGCACCATGTGTTCTCCACACAGTGGCTGACGGACTGTGGTCTTTGCACCGAGTGTTCCGCTAGCGCGTTCCCTATCTACATGTCGGACTGGCGGCCCCCTACATCTGCCATGTCCATCACATGTTGTTTCCTTGTTGCCACATGGGCGTGCTGCCATGGGTGCGCCCCACCTCCACTCTGCCGGATCTATCACAAATCGCCAGTGTGCTGGACAACCTCTCCTCCGGTAAGAGCGGCTAATTTTTTTTGGCCTTCATTTTTTGTATGTGGTGCGTGATGGTATGTCACACCCCCATCACGGTCGACCGGTGTTGGAAGCTCTGATGAGCACTGTGGATTTGTGATGCGACCTCCTATTGCGCTGTGCATCAAAGTCCTATCCACCATGTAGCTTGCCGGTGTCTACACGTTGTCGGTCTTCCATGGAGGCATAAGGATGTAAAAAATATAGTAGATGGTTCATGCCTGGTTCGTTAGGCCCGCGCCATTCGCATTAGCTCGTAACACGAGGAGGGTTAATGGTTTAATTACAATTGAATTAAACAACAAGATTCCCCACAACATCATCCTGTAATGTCGAATGAATCACGGGTCAACTAGTTAGTCGATTGACCCGCATTCTTTATATAATTTCAATAATGTAGAGGAGGGAAGCAAAAGAATTCACGAACAAAATGACCCATATTTCGAAACTCATTAGAGAACGTCTACGGCTTGAAAGTTGGTTGATGTTCTCCGTTTACGCAATATGTTCCCAACAATTCTGCTAATATGATGTCTTCTGGTTCGTGGTTCAGTTTCACCCGACACCTCCCACTGGGATAGGCTCCATCATCTAAGGGTCAGACCTATCAACACTCCTTCATCACTTTGTTGCTTGGTGAAGCTATACCAGTACCTTCAACCAAGCTCAATATATATAGGGGAGGGGAAGGGTAATTAACAACATTGAAATTTAATGGCGCTCAATAATTATGAAGCTTCTTAATTCCCCAACGACGTCATTAATTAGGGATGGAATATCAAGCCTTTTATTGGCTCCACACATTGTTATCCCCAATCCGTTGCTTGTCTCTAGGGGATATAAAATAAAATAATAAAATTATTTTGTTTCATTTCTTTTAAAAAATCACAGAACCTAACTTTTTCACTAAACGTACTACTGTCAATGTAAATCCTCAATAAAGAGAATCTTGGAAATGTGGATTCAATGGTTCCCTAATATTTTTTACCAAATCAATTGTTCAAACATAAAGAAATGTCTCTTGCATGATTACTGAACATACCCAAATAAAGTTTAATAAATAAATTTTGTTCTCCCACGACCCGTTCCAGTCGAGGTTAGGCACTGCCTATAGAGAAAAAGCCCCAATGAACTCAACTGTTCTCTTAGATTTTCATTTTGAGTTACCATTTAAAAGTTATGAATTTTAGAATAAAATAATTGTCACTTAATTATTTTTTTTACCGCCAAACACTAATATTAATTGGTGGCCCATACCGGCTGATGATAGTACCAACCTATGGAAAGAATACCCTCACGAGTTTAGTGGTTTTCTCTCATTTTCAATCCTTGTTACCATTCATGAGTTTTATGGATTTGAAAAAATAAAATAATTATATTTTATTATTTTATTTACAGTTATACCATTTTCAGGTTTTCTCACAGGAGGCACGCGCCGATTAAACATAAGTCATGCCTAGGGTACACATACCATCTGGAACGTAATAGTGGCCTCAGAATTTTTATTTGGTCAACCGTTTATGATTTATCCACCGTTCATAGGAATACTGCTTACGTGCGCTATTTAAAGTTTAACAAAACATCAACAGATCATTCCAGGCACTCCGGGCCTCAAAATCACATTCCATTAGATTTTGTAATCTCAAAATAATTCAATATAATTAAAAAAATTATAAAACATTTCAACGACATTACAATTATATTGATTCTATACATTAATATACAAACCACTTCCAAACCATTTCACCATTATGGGAATGATACCATCGCTCAATCATACGTATGACTAACTGTCTCCCTGACATTATACGATTCATTTTCCATTTTCGCCATTAATGAATGATTATATAAATATATAAATATATAAATATATATATTTTTATTGAATAAATTTTACATATTCCCTTAATATTATTTTTGATATGAAATATATATATTCTATTCAAAAAAATTACTTATATAACAAAACAAACATAGTAAAATGATGTAGTTTTCACCCAAAATAAGGGTAATAATGACATTTTATTAACAAATGGGTGATAAGATGGTATAACCAGATCTAAAATAAAATCATATGTATGAACACGATTCTCATAAAAAATTAATAATACTATTTAATCCATTTTACTATAGGTCCAGATATGTACAAAGGAAATCAGACCTCTGTTAAGGGTTAATTTCATAATCTCATTATTATTAAAGATTATTTATATGAATGTATCTATTTGAAATATTTATCATCCATATACATGTTTCATAAAAAAATCAAAATTATTTTTACTATTCATCAATAAATTTTTAAAATTATTTTTAGTAATGTGGGAATTGTTGAAAAATGTTTTTGAAAGAAATATATTTGACATTTTATAAATGTTTTGTTTTTTGACTTCTCTAGATAAAGTAAAAAAAAGGAATGTTTTTTATATTGTATATCCTGATGTTATTTTTATAATTTCATGTCAACGTAATGACTTGATTCATACCTTATGTTGTTAAAATGATACTTTTAATGTAAAATCTCTATTTTTAAATTCAACATCACTTTTAAAAAATAAAATGTTTTCAAAGAATAAAATATATTTTCCCCAACAATTATATTCATGTTATCTGTCAAAATTATTTTCAATTTGAGATTATAATATTTTCTTTTTCTTTTTCTTTATTGGGGATACTATTCAAGGATATTATCCCAATTCTATCTATGGTTTGATTATTTTTATGATGAATTGATATTTTTTAAACTCAATTCTTTTCTATGGTAAATGTAATGGTGGAATGTAGTTTATAAAACCCATTTCATTTAGTGGGTTCTAATATGATGGATGAATTATGTTCTTATGGAAAACCTATATATAGTTTTCGTTATGTGATGTGTGGACCTATATATCCCTCTAATTCATTAGGTAAATATGTTTATATCATGATATAGAAATAATGTATTGATGAGTGAACATGGATCAACAATATAGGATTATAAATGGGACTAAACCTTGTTCAGTAAAGGACATTGTCTAATATAATGGTTTTGAAAATAATACTTGAATAAAAAGGACATGTTTCTTTTTTATTCTTATGTGTATTCAAAAATTACATTTCATATGATATGCTCTCATAGAATATGTTATTTATTTATTTATAAACATCTATGATTTATTCCACGAAACAACATCATGATGATTGATATACATTATATTATTTTAATATTTTATTTTATTATTCTTATGTCGCTATAGTTATGATATATCCCTATATTACCCTTACTAATAATTTGAGATCACCCATTTCTTAGGTTCCATTCCAATAGGATATCAATTATGTTTATACATAAGATTTTTGAAAAAGGGTTCTAGTTATGAATCAATAAATGGGAGACAATGTCGATAGTTTATATATCAATTTTTTTGTTTCCGTGATTCCAAATAAACTAAACCTATACATATCTACAATTGTTTTATTATGTTTATAATTAATATTTATCTATTATATGTAATATCTATTCTGGAATATTATTTTAAACTATACCTATTACACGACATATCAAAGAGATGATCGTGACTATGCTTGAACATTCATTTGAAGATACAAGTAATGTTAGAGGTAAGAAAGTGAGTATAAAAACACCATAAAAATTCAAAATTAAAACTATTCATAGTGAATTTACTTTCAATAGAATATTATTTTACGGAATTTTTTAAATAAATATGTATAAAAATTGGTTTTTCATCTATTAAATTTAAAAAGAAAAATACCATTTCCCTATTCATTTGAAAAATATTTTTCACAAAATATGATTCTTTATAATTTTATATTCAAAGAGAGAGAGGGATATTGAAAAATGGGCTTTTACAAAGGGTTGATAGAGAGTATGAAAAATTTATCTAAATATTCATCATGAAAACATTTAAAAATTTAACATTCAATTTTTTTGATTGGACACAACGTAAATTGGGAGTAAAAGTAATAAACATATTACAATGGAAATGAGAATATAGTAGTTTAATAATAGTAGATGATAAGAAACCAATATTATCCATCATAGATAAAGAATTCACCGATACTAGGTGATAAACTAAGACATGATGTGAAATATATAGAGCATTTTATAATAATATCCATCCAATCAGCATGTCGGATGCAATAAAATTTCTCTAAAAGTATATCACACACCACTTATCCTAACTGGGGTGAACTATCCCCAAAGTAAGTATTTTTTATACTAAGGGTACACTAGTCCATGTGTAATCTAAAATTTGTGTAGAAATCATTCTTGAATAGTCCACTAACTATGATTGGTTCCCATATTATTTCTATAATTGGGGGGGGGATCTAATGTGTATTAAAAAATCTACCATATAAAAATAATAAATGTAAAAAGAAAACAAGGCACATATAAAAGTGTCACCCATAAACACCACAAAAATAACTTCCATTTCCCTTGAACATTTAATTTACAAGGAAGGTCCCTTAATGGGGACATACCTACTAATATAAAAGTTGTACTGAATGAGATGTATCCCAAGAATAGTTTTCCAAAGTAAAACTATTTCT
This sequence comes from Viscum album, assembly GCA_963277665.1. NCBI lineage: Eukaryota > Viridiplantae > Streptophyta > Magnoliopsida > Santalales > Viscaceae > Viscum > Viscum album. The sequence continues at coordinate 733,155,318 of OY728152.1, read as the reverse complement.
AAAAGAGGATATCGGGCATCCAATAATATTTTTGTGTAATGCCATTTAAAATAGAGTCAAAAAACCACATATAATTTTAAATTTCATATAAGAACCCACTTGAAATCATGAAACACCTTTTATAAACCAAAACATAGTTATAAAGGCCAACTAAGAATTCAAATAAATAGTTGGTTAATATGGATCAATAAAAAAATGTTAGAAAATGAATTCCTGGGTTTGAAAAATGTGATTTCAATATAAATAATTTTTCCGAACGTTATTTTTTAATAATAATCATAAAAACATGTTAAAAAAATCAAGAAATAAATAATTAATTAATTTAAAGGCCATTGCATCTGAAAACATAACTCAAACCATGACACTTATAATGATGCCAACTCAAAATGAATTATAGATGGTTGAAAACAGAATGTACTCCCATGAATAACCGTAATAATAATAAAACCCTCAACAAAAAATTATAGATATAAGAACCCTATACAAATGAAACAAAGGGGGTGAATTATTATGAATAAAATAGAATAATAAAGAAGGAGTGGGATGTAATATAATATATTTTGAAATTATCCCCCAAAAAGGAAGAAATAACATGGAACCAACATTGAAATGAGGTGGAAGGTATAGGGAAGAGGGGGAGGAGCCTATTTGGTCAAAAAAGAAAAATTTAGAGAAGTTGGGAAGATTAGAAGATAAGAATTTAGAATAGAAAATGGTAAAACCCCATTTTTAAAGAACATGGGAACAAAGCATGGTTAAAACTCAGTGTTAAGAAAACTATGCACCCAGTACTAGACTCTAAACATACTCTCATGGTATAGATGCAATGTTGATGAATCTATCAGCTAACCGAGTGGTATGTTCTATCAGAAACTATAGACCCAAGTGAACTTTTGTAGTACATTTTGAACTAACTTGGCTCAGGTCATGCAACCTCTCCATTGAGAGCTGAAGACACGTATATTTATTTCAAGAATACACATGGTTTTGACCTAACCACATAATACCTATTTAACATAAAACAAAGAATGAACAAAAATATATTAAAAATATTCGGTATCATGGGGTCATACATTTTCCCATAATTATTCACAATAACTATTAAATAGAATAAAAATAGATTAGAACTAAACTATTCAATTAGAAACACCAAATAATTTTGAGGAAATCCAAAATAAAAATGTTGAACAAAAATACAGGATGAAAAGAAAATTTGGTGTGTGAAAATTCTCCCCACCATAACAATTCCCCCCCCCCCATAAAGTCTCGATGTTTCCAAATAATTATGTTAACAAACATTAACACACACACTCACACAATTCTACTCCTCAAACAAATGAGTACATATCAAAGGGAGATAAAGTTTCCATACCATACACCATACAATATACCAAAACAAGAACTACTGGGACTTCATTAGAAAGGAAATATTCTCCAATGTAAGTCATACTCAAATGCATTTTACTCAGGCGTACAGGGGTTAACTACCTAAAAAGAAATCATGGTGTAAAACCAAGAAATTACATGGAATATTTTTTCATAAATAATAGGGAATTTTACAAAGCTGCAGTTTTTGACGGCTTGAGATTCCGAGGCCCAGAGTGGCCAGAATAATCCGTCGATGTTTTTTTTAAGATTAAATTAATGCATGTATGCAATTTTCCTGAAAAGCTGGAATAACATTTAAACAGTTACTTGGATCAGAAATCTGAGGCCACTTTTGCGCTCAGGATACCAGGTTTACCCAAGGTGTGACTTAAGTTTATTCGGTGCGGGCCTCCTGTGAGAAAACCCAAAAATGGAATAAATATAATAAAATAATAAAATAAATCTATTTTATTTCTCAATTGCTTATAACTCACAAACGGTAACTTGGATTGAAAATCGGAGACCACCACTGAACTCGTGAGGGTAAGATTTCGTTAAGAAGATACTATCTTGCGTCGGCGAGGGCCACCATAGAAAGATAGTTTTTGGCCACAAATAAAATAATTAAGGGCCAATTATTTTATTGTAAATTTCATTACATTTATAAGGTAACTCAGATTGGAAATCCAAGGGTACCATTGGGTTTGGTGGGGTATGTTTTACCTAGACATTGCGTATCCTCAACCAGAGTGGGTGGAGGATGGCTATTAATAATTTTCCAAACGTTTTTTTTCGGGTACGTTCAGTAAACGTATGAGAGGGATTCTATATCTTTTGAACCGATGCTCGAAATTAAAATATGAGGACACAGTTGAACTCGCATCACCGATATTCACTTAAGGAGACTTTTGTCGCAGTTGCATTTTAGCGAGATTGGTTGTTAGGTTTTGGGTATTTTTATTTAAACTGAATAAAAATACGTGTTATCCATATTTTTATTTGAGGAGGTAGTTAGACCTTCCAAGGGGAGGTTAGTGGAGGGGCTCACCCGCACATAACCTCCCTTGAGAGGATGATATAAGGTGGGGCCCACACTATAATCAAACCGCCTTAACAACCCTTAACTCTTGAACACCCCATTTATGTGGATGAAACTCTATCTCATTAATTGAGTCTCTCCACCATCAACGTTAATTTTGTGCCAACACAAGCAATTAATTAATTGAACATCACTTAATTAATTGGCATAATTTGAATTCATTTTAATTCAAATCAAGAATAAAATAATAGACAAAGCTATTATATTTTTGGCATCTAATACTTTGGTGGAGCCTTGGAGAAATAGAGTGAACATTCTTTCCATGAAGAACACAAAAAACGTCTCTTCCATAGCACGACGACGCCATCTTTTTCCTTCTCCATCATTATTCAACCAAGGCAAGGAAAGGGAAGTGACACGCATGACATCTCTAACGATATTCATCTGTGTCAAAGGAGAAGATGTCACCCACAAAGAATGTCTCCAATGACGACATCACCTCTGAACACTCGTCTGCCAATGACGAGTACCCTTCTTCCTTTTTGATGCATGAGCGTGGCAATTGGGAGTGTGTGAATAACGCGACATTCGACTAATCGACATTGCCCTTTTTCAGAGATCGTCAACGAATGACAAATACGAGGTAGGGGTTATCATTATGTATGAATTTACCCTCCGTTATACATCGTTAAATTTGTGGAATGGTGTGCCAAATGATATCATCATAAAGAGGAGGGTTCGGACCACACGAACACGGACTGACCCTCGCCATTTTGTTGGTTCTTAATGGATGATGATGGGGGCTTTACACGCCGAGACCGGCAAAGAGCCATCCGTGAAGAAAGCCAGCAGTGCAAGGTCGTTGGGTTGCCACAATGGCATGGAACTGCTGTGCCACGCAATGTACCGAACCACGGCCAGGCGGGCCATGATGGTGATGGAGGGGCACGGTGCCGTCACATCGCGCCCGAAGGAAGAGTCATGACCAAGAGGGTCACGGCGGTCGGACGACAAGCACGATGTCGTCATGTCGCATGGTGGAGCTGGAGGCCGTGGCCAGGCTGGGCCATGGCATTGGAGAAGTGAGGTCATCGCATTGTGTGGAGGCCAGCTAAACTGTGGCGCTCTCACGCCATAGTGGAGGAGACAAGGGTGGCCAGTTTTTCCATCTACCGGTGCTCACTAAACAGAACCGGCGCCCAACGCTGGTTCAGATCAGCAATGGGTGGTGCAACACCCCCACCCACAGCGTGGCCAGCCAGGCCACTTAGCTAGCCAGCTGGGACACCCATGACTAGGCTACCCTTCAGCCAGGATGGTGAGGGTCGGGCTGCCATCAGGTCGGGCCGCGCCTTCGGGTCGAGCCATGCCCTCAGGCTGGGCCGCGCCTTCGGGCATGGCCGCACCCTCGGGCCGGGATTCCCCTTTGGATAGGGCCGCTCCCATGGTTTGTGCCACCCACTCGGGCTGGGCCGCCACTTGGGTCAGGTCGCACCTGTGGACTGGGTCAGACTCCGGTTCGGACTAGGTTAGGTCGGGTCGATCCGACTGGGTCGGACCGGACCCGGACCTAGACCCGCTATGGCCATTTTCACCTTTTCGCCCCTATCATGGGCTTTGGGTGTCCGAACGATGAACCGTCTTTGGAAAATGAATTCTTGGAGCAATAAAATTTTCTTGGAATACAACAATTGAGGTTCAGAAGCAGTTGGACTACGGTCGGGATTGTTTGAGCCTAAAAACCAACCTGGCCCCAAGAACCGAAATGCCAATACCTCTCAGACCGAGCGTTCGATAGACGCACCGTTATTCATGTCGGGTTCCTTATGATAATACAGAACTATGGGATACATCAACAGAGGACATCATGATAGTTGATGTATTTATACTTGGCTCAAGAAGGATACACTCCCGGAATCGAGCGCACTATGTGTAGGAAGCCTAGTGCTGGCTATGATGCTACTGTACCAGAATCCTCTATGGTTTCGACCGCGATGAATACTATACCAGAATCCTTCGTGGTTTCGAAAGCGATGACTACTGTACTGGAATCCTCCATGGCTTCGACAGAGGTGTCTACTATATAGTAATCTTTTGTGGGTTTGACAGTGATGACTACTGTACTAGAATACTCTGTGAGTTTGACAGCTATGACTACTGTACCAAAATACTTAGTTGGTTCGACAGTGATGTCTACTATAACAAAATCATCAGTGGGTTCGACAAAGATGACTATTATAATGGGATCCTCCATGGGTCCGATTGTTCTGACTTCTATTCCTGTATCTTGTGTAGGTCTGACAGAATAGCTGGTCTTGTATCCTGTGAGGGTCTGACAGCTTACCTGGTCCTGAATCCTGTGTGGGTCCGACAGCTTAGATGAATCAGTGATTACATATGATCATCTCAATCACTTTACAAATGATGTATACCTGTGTGAGCTGAGTCGTGACTATCAGTCGATATCATTGAGATTATTTATTTTACTTCCTTTGTGGAATGGGTTGTGCTTGGGATTGAGTATTAGAGCCGGAATGTGTTTGGTAACATAGGTATATGTATAGTAATATACCTAAGTAGGGATGGTTGATACTTCATGATTGTATCTTGCTACTGTGGTTTATCCATAGTGGATTTTGGGTGACCTAAGGGGGTCTCGGGGTCCCCTACTGAGTATTGTTATACTCACCCCTACACAGGCTTCTCCTGCACCTTGTTTTGTTCTGTGCTGAAGCTGAACAACGGTGATCGAAGCTAAGGGTGACGGATGGGTGGATGGTCAGGGCTAGACTAGACTGGATGTACCTCAGGGATGAGTTGTTCGAGTTCTGTACCATCCTTTTATATAGGATTCACCGGTGGATGATCCAAGAGTTTTTTCCCTTTTTACTTGTACTTGTTCTTGTTGTTCAATTGGGTTTGTATACTGGCCCATTTACATTTAGCACTACCTTTGTATTTAGTTTTACTTTGTGTTTTTCTTCCAATTGTGTACTCTGATTGTGTGTGATTTCTTTTTATAAAGGAAATTCCTTCCCAGCCTATGGATTTACATGTTTGGTTCTAGTCGCCAGCCCCTAGCCTATGGAAGGAGGGCTTGGGGTAGTCACGACATGGGTCCCGTGGACGGGTCATGACAAATTGGTATATGAGGATTTGGTTCTACTATAGGTCTTAGGACTCTGATAATTCATTTCAGTGAAGCAATAGTGTTAGGAGTATTGGGTGTGGTTTTCCGTCCATGGAGTCTGGTGTTGGTGCGACAACCAACGTATCCACACACCAGGACCCTAACTTATGATTTCGGATTCATTGCATGAAAATAATGATTTCGATAGTGTTTTCAAGAGTCTTCTTTGAGAATAATTTTAGTCATATCACAAGGTATTACATATTGATAGTGGTGCACCTTTTTCTTTATCAGGATGTCGCAATATAGACTGCCATCTAGGGTTTTCTGAGAGACTACATGAAGACGGCCCACCGAGCAACGAGGCTCCAGATGAGGGCCCTCTTTCTATGTTGGAACCTTTGGGGGTTGTACCAACAGCACCACCACCCATTTTCCTGTAGATTCCACTAGCCACATTTTAGGACGATGCACGCCGACTGAGCACATTGCACGAGTTCCAGTGGCATAGGCCTCTGAGGTTACGAGGTTAGACAGATTCCCAGGTAGAAGAGGACTGGATGGGGGCAATTACTAGAGGTTTCCACCTTGTTAAGACTCTAGTAGAGAATATGTTTATCTTAGCTACTAATACTTTTCAATGTGTGACCATGAGGATGGTCTCCATATTGATGTGGTTTTGGTAATTGGACTGTTTTCTGAGATGGTACCTTTGGGAAGTGTTCCAACAATATCACTGCTCATTTGTCAGCAGACACTACCGGTGGTACCGCTAGAGGATACATCTAGGATGAGTTCCTTACATGGGTTTCAGTAGCAGATATCCCTCATGTTCCGAGGCAATCCTGACACACAGTCAGTTGTGGACTGGGTTGATAAGGTGGCTATGAATTTTTTAGAGCTTATGCAGTTTCAGCTGGACAACATGTCAGTAGTTGAGTCTTCATTGAAGCGTACCTAACATTCCTCTTACTCGATGAATACGATGGGTGCAGTGCTTTAGAGCATGGACCTCTGAGAAAGTTGTGTTTATGGACATCTGAGCCCGCACTTTTTCCTCTATGCATTCCTACTTATGTTAGGGTGCTAGAGAGAAACTTGGCGGTTGAATGTTCATTGCCCTAAAGGATAGATCCAATGAATGTTAGATGTTGAGGAGAATGAAACTAGTGCCAGTCTCAGTGACTTGGGTGTGTGATATGTATTGAGAAGAGTAAGTGTTAAGTATTGTTGAATTTTTAGGGAAGAAGACGTGGATGTAGAGATAAGAGAGCATCAAGAGGTGGTGAACATTTCGACATGTTATAACCACCATCATTAGTAGTCACCGCTAGGATGAGGGAGCTAGAGGGTAGGGGAAGAGAGTAGCAACATGCGATCAAGGAGTGTGACCCAAGGGCTCTAGGAATTATTTTAGGAACAGTATATGTCTACTACTAACTTCCGTATCAATAAAAAAAGGTACCAATCATTACATCCTTCCAGGAATATTTTCCCAGACCTAGAGTATCTGGTTAAGTCATTGACTTGACCCTCGCATCTAGAGACACCATTGGGAGTAGACTCGATAATCACACTTACGCCGATGGTGTGATCTGAACCTTGAGCATGAGAGTTTCGGTTGGATCCTTTTGGTGGCAGCATCGAGGCCTTAAGATGTTAGTTTGGGTATGGAATGGGCAACAACAGTTCATACACATACTATCTATATTAGGAAAAAAGGTTGTGGTTTATATATAATGATGGGATAGTGTTTTCCTCACTCGATGAAAAGGAAATTCTAGGAATCTCATGATGGAATCATGCATAAAAGGGTCCATCCGATCACTCATGAGTCGGACAGACTTACCTTTGTGCCAGACTTCTCCAGAGATGTAGTACAACTATCAGCTTTGGCGAAGAAGGGGCAACTCCACATGTGGTCGGAGAGATGCCAGTACAGCTTTAATTAGTAGAGGCAGAGGCTGACTAGTGACCCAATATTGAGGCTTCCAGACGATGGCGTATGGTACATAGTTTTTTGCGACGCATCATGGACAAGACTCGGATGTGTCCTGATGCAAGAGAGAGAAGTGATCACATATGGTTATCGGTAGCTGAGACAACATGAGAAGAACTATTATACCCATGAACTGTAGTTAGTAGCAGTGGTCATCGACTTGAATATGTGGCAACACTATCTTATGGGTGAACGTTTTACCATATAATCAGATCACAAGTGTCACTAGTATATCTTTTATCATGAGGACTTGATCCTGAGACAGTGACGTTGGCTCGAGTTCCTTCAGAATAATGACTTTGAGATAGTCTATACTTCTAGTAAGGGGAATGTTATAGCAGATGCACTCAGTTTGAGATCTGGTGTACAGATGCTATGCGAGGTGATAGAGCAGCTGGTTGGTTTACAGATTTCTTTTGTGGATAGAGATGGAGCAACCTTTCTTCAGTCTCTTATAGTCACACCCCCACTTCTTCAGGGAGTCAGGGAGGCGCAACGTGGGGACACTAACTGTGAGACACGACGAGATCAGATATCCACGGGATAGGAACCTGATGGATTTTCTGAAGGTGGGGAGCACATCCTCCTCTTCAGAGAATGTACTATGGTACTAGAGATACTTCAGGAGGAAGTGTTGAGGGAGTTTCACACATCCCCTTTAGTGTTACATCCATGAGTGATGAATATGTACTAGGACCATCCATGACATCACTGGTGGACAGGTATAAAGAAGGCAGTAGTGGAGTTTTTCTCCAGATTCCTCACTTGTCAGCAAGTGAAGGTAGAGCATCAGGTACTAGTAGGCTTCGTTCAGCCTTTAGAGGTCCCAAAGTGGAAGAGGGATGATATATCCACAGAATTCATGATAGTTGTTCCATGTACATCCAAAAGATGGAGACCTCTGGAGTTCGAGGACAGTGAGCACATCTTTCTACGGGTCTAACCTCGAGGAGGTCTTCGGAGATTAGGCCAAGGCGGAAAGTTATCTCCATGATTCATCTGACCTTTCTAGGTCCTCAACAGGGTAGGTTAGGTGGATTACCGCTTGGCTCTTCCACCTCAAATGCACCAGGTGCATGACGTCTTACACGTATCTTAGCTGAGGTTATAAGTTCATGACCCATCCCACATCATTGACCATAGGGAGGTGGACATCGATGATGGGGTGACATTCATAGAGGTTCTAGTGGAGATGGAAGAATGACTGGAGTGGATCCTACGTGGATGGTTGATACCTCTGGTGCATGTTCGATGGTAGTAAAAGAACATACAGGAGAGCACATGGGAGTAAGCGACTCATATGTGTGCTCAGTACCCCAATTGGTTCCCTTAGCTCGAGTTGTAGCATACGAGGACATAATGCCCTCAGTTGGGGAGAATTTAAAGCACCAGAAATTCTGTGAATATTTTTTCATAAGTACTAAGGAATTTTAAGAGTCTAAAGTTTCTGATGGCACACGATTCCGAGGCCCAGACTGCCCATAATGATCCATCAAAGTTTTATTAAGCTTAAATTAATGCTCCAATGATGTTTTCCTAAAAAAGTGGAATAACTCATAAACAGTTACTCAGATCAGAAATCTGAGTCCACTATTGCGCTCAGGATGGCAGGTTTACCCTAGGCGTGACTTATGTTTAGTCGGCGCGGGCCTCATGTGAGAAAACGTGGAAATGACATAACCGTAAATAGAAGGATTAAATAAAGTTATTTTATTTTTCAAATGCTTATAACTTAGAAACGGTAACTCAGATTAAAAATCTGAGACCACTGCTGAACTCGTGAGGGTAGGATTTCTTTATAAAGATAATATCTTGTGTCGGCGAGGGACACCAGAGAAAGTTAGTCTTTGGCCGCAAATAAAATAATTAAATGCCAATTATTTTATTTTAACATTGATAACTTTTATAAGGTAACTCGGATTGGAAATCCAAGGGTACCGTTGGGTTTTTTGGGGCATGTTTTATCTAGGAATAGCCTTACCTCAACCACAGTGGGTCGAGGATGGCAGTTTATAATTTTCCAAATTCTTTTTTGGGTACGTTCAGTAAACATACGAGCGGGATTTTATTTCATTGGAACCAGTGCTTGAAATTGAAATCTAAGGACTCCGTTGAACTCAAAGTACTAGTATTCTCTTAAGGAGACCTTTACTGCAGTTGCGTTTTACCAAGATTGGGAGTTATTTTTTGGGAGTTTTTAATTAAAATGAATAAAAATATGTGTTAGCAATATTTTTATTTGAGGTGGTAGTTAGAACCTCTAAGGGGAGGTCAGTGGATGGGCCCACCCGCACATAACCCCCCTTGGGTGGATGTTATATAGTGGGGCCCACCCGAGCATCAAACTACCATAAGCCCCCTTAACTATTGAACTCCCTATTTATGTGGATGAAACTCTCTCTCATTAATTGAGCCTCTCCACCTTCCCCGTTAATTTTGTGCTGACACAAGAAATTAATTAATTGAACTCCTCTTAATTAATTGTTACAATTTGAATTCTTTTGAATTCATTTCATGAATAAAATATAAGACAAAGATATTATTTTTGTTGGCATGTAATACTTTGGTAGAGCCTAGGAGAAATTGAGAGTGAATTCTTTCCACAAAGAACATGAAGAAAGTCTCTTCTACAGCACCACGACACAATCTTTTTCCTTCTTCATCGTTCTTCAACTGTGGCAAGGAATGGGATGTGATTCCCACGACATCTCCAATGACCTTCATCAGCGTCAACGGAGAGGACGTCACCCACGAAGAATGTCACCAATGATGACATCACGTTCGAATGCTAGTCCACCAACGTTGAGTACCCTTCTTCCTTTCTGATGCATGAGAATGAGATTTGGTAGTGCATGAAGAATTTGGCAATCGAAAAATCGACATCCGTCCTTTTTCCGAGATTGTCATCGAATGAAAAATATGATGTAGGGGTTATCATTATGTATGAATTTACCCACTGTTATACATTGTTAAATTTGTGAAAAATTTCTTCTAAATGATATCATCTTAACGAGGAGGGTTTAGACTACACGAACACAGCGCGACCCTCCCCATTTTGTTGGTTCTAGATTGATGATGACATAGGCATTACATGGGGAGACCAGCAATGATCCAGACGCGAAGAAAGAAGGTAGTGCAAGGCCGCCGGGTCTCCACAAGGGTACAACACTGTCGTGTAGCATAAAGAACCGAGCCATGGGTAGGTGGGCCGTGGAGATGCCATAGGGGCATGGGGCTGTCACACCACACCAGAAGGAAGAACCGCGGCTATGAGGGCTACATAGGTCGGACGAAAAGTGCTGTGCTGTTGCGCCCTGTATTGGAGCTGGAGGCCACGACCAGGCTGGGCCACGATAGAGGAGGCATGGCGCCATCGCTCCATGCAGATGCCGGCTGAACCATTGCGCTGTTGGGCCATGGTGGAGGAGAAAAGGGCAGCTGGTTCTTCCAGCTACCGGTGTGCGCTAAAATGAACCAGCACCGAGCTCTGGATCAGATAGGAAATGGGGGTGAGACACCCACTCCCACAGCATGGGTGGCTGGGCCATGCGGCTAGCCATACAGACCCCCCAGTCCAGGCTTCCCATAGGCTTGGCCACCCTCAACCGGGATGCCCACAGTCCGAGATACACACAGTCGAGCCACCACTAGTCTGGCCGCCCTCAGGTCGTGCCGCGCCCTCAAGCCGGTTCGCACCTTCATGTCAGGACACACCCTCAGGTTGTCTGCCCCTATGGGTCGGTCCACTTCCTTGGTTCGGGCCACCTACTCTGGTCGGGCCGCAACCGCGGAGCGGGTGAGACCCCGGTTCGGACCGGGTCAGGCCGGTTAGGTCCGACTGGGTCGGACCGGACCCGGACCCGCTATGGCCATTTTCACATTTTCTCCCCTATCTTGGGATTTTGCTATTTGAACGAATAATCATCTATGGTGAAGGAATTATAGGAGAGATAATATTAACTTCGCATACTCCACTTGAGAATCAGATGTAGTTGGAGTATGGTCGGGTTGGTTTGAGAATAAAAACCAATAGGGACACTAGAACGGAAATGCCAATAACTCTCAGACTGAGCGTCCGATTGACGCACAATCATTCGCATTGGGTTACTTATGATGAGACAGAACTATTGGATACTTAACTCAAGACCTCGTGATAGTTTATGTATCGACACTTGGCTCGAGGATCGGACAGTCCCGGAATGGAGCGTGTTGTGTGCAGGAACCCTAGGGCTGGATACGACGCTACTGTACCAGAATCCTCCATGCATTCGATAGCGATGACTACTCTAACAGAATACTCAATGGGATAAACATTAATTACTATAGTAATGGAATCCTCCGTGGGTTCATCATCGATGACTACTCTTCCGGAATCCTCCGTGGTTTCGACAAAGATGACTACTGTACCAGAATCTTCTGTGGGTTCGACAGCGATGACTACAGTACCAGAATCCTATGTGGGTTTAATAGTGATGACTACTCTACCAGAATCCTTTATGGGTTCGATAGTGATGACTAATGTACTAGGATCCTCCGTGGTTCTGACAGTTCTGACAACTGTTCTTGTATCTTGTGTGGGTCCGATAGAATAGTTGGACCTGTATCCTGTGTGGGTCTGACAGCATAGCTGGTCCTGAATCTTGTGTGGGTCCAACAACTTAGATGAATCAGTGACTACATATGATCATCTCAATCACTCTACAAGAGATTTATACCTATGTGAGATGAGTCTTGACTTTCAATCGATATCATTGAGATGATTGATTTTACTTCCTTTGGGGAATGGGTTGTTCTTGGGCTCAAGTGTTGGAGTCGGTATGTGTTTTCTAACTTAGATATATGTATCGGAATATAGCTAATTAGGGATAGTTGATACTTCATGATTGTATCTTACAACTAAAATTTATCCTTAGTGGATTCTGGTAGACTTTTGGGGGTCTCGGTGTCCCCAACTAAGTATTGTTATACTCACCCCCGCACAGGCTTCGCCCACACCTTGTTGTGTTCTATGCAGATGACAGTCAATAGTGATCGAGGATGAGGGTGATGAACGGGTGGATACTCGGAGCTGGACTAGACGGGACGTACCTCAGGGATGATTTGTTCGAGTTCTGTACCTACCCTTCAGGTATGATTTCCCAGTGGAAGATCCAGGAACTGTTTTCCCTTTTTACTTATACATGTTGTTGTTGTTCTGTTCGGTTTGTATACTAGCCCATTTACATTCATAACTACCTTTTTATTTAGTTTTACTTAGTTTTTTGCTTCCAGTTGTGTACTCTGATTGTGGGTGATTTCATTTTATAAAGGAAATGCCTTTAGAACATAGGGATTTACGCATTTGGTGCTAGTCACCAGCCCCTGGCCTATGGGAGGTGGTATTGGGGTAGTCACAGAATGGGTCCTGAGGACGTGTCGTGACACAAGGGTATAGACTAAAGAAGAAAAATATATAAAAAATGGGTTTACATCAAGAATAGTGGGATACCATGATAGAATCCCCACCATATTAGATCTAACCATGTACCATCAATTTTTACCTCTAAAAGACAATACTTTTTAATTGGAACAACTACTCAATCTCCAAGAGAGAACTAAGTAGTAAGAACATGAATCACAATATAGAACTCATTCACTCCAAGATGATGAGATTCAAAAAATACAAATAGAATTTTATATTAGAAAAAAATTTCCCAAAAAATATAAAACATCCATTTTCAATAGATACAAAATATGATATAGAAGATGCAACCACTAAAATGGAAGGAACATTTACATACAAAATAGGTAAATACAACTCACACTAGTGAGTTGTTCAACTAATTAGAATATATACTTATTCGATGGAGTGGATCTAAATTCACTCGTATTCCGATAATAAACCTATAAGAACATCCTAAGATGTTGACGTTAAGGCTTCTTATAACTCCAATTACAACATTAAGGACATACAAGGTTCCAATTCCTCTAATAATATGAATAATGATCAGAATTTCTGTTAAATATACCACTATCATGATCAATATCATCCCTCATACACACCACATTATTGGAATTATATTCATCGCTTACAAGGACCAATATATGATTGGTTTTCTCTAAGAACCCTACTATGCTCGCCTAAAACTGATCTATTTTCCTCAAAAAATTGGAAAAAGATTTTACGTTACATTCAAACAAGATTGACTAAAATTAATAAGAATAACTTTCTCAAAATGAGAGGGTTTCAAAGAATCATAATCATCAAAATTTGGGAGATATGGAATAAGATGCACCAATTGATGGATGATTTCAAACATAGATTTATCACCATTTTGGTAGAGGGAAAAAATATATCCTTCACCACTTTTATTGCCTCATATATGTACTTCTAGATTAATAAAGCCTTTATGAATTCATAATTGAAGTATTTTTTATGCTTGGTCATTATAATTCCACCAACATCTTACATGAAATGTTGAGCATAATGGTATCTAACTTATCCTTTAGTGACTATGACATCCTATATAAACTAAAAGCTTTCTAAAATTTTCACATCCACTCTTCTACTACCAAATGATATATTTGACCATAAAATTGGTAATGGTTCTTATTTGGAAACTGAAAGATAATATATTTTGGTTGTTCTTCAAGTGGGACTGCAAGGGTGAACAACCCATAGTTCTTCCTCAAATATCCATATAATCATTTGTTGGTATGTCCAACAAATAGTATTAGAAACTAAATCATAACCAAATCTCCATTAAGAACACTACAAAATTAAACAACATAAATAAAATGAACAAACCTACAAATTCTATTAGTCTATTATAAAACATCAGTAACCCACAATTTGAAAACCACATTAAAAATAATACTTCAATCCACTTCATAATACTAAAATCCCTAAAATTATATCATGAAATCAATCCCATCGCATTAAAAAAATTACTCATTTTAAATAAATCATTAATAACTCAATTGAATTATCAATCAATGGATCTTTAATATTTCATAAAATGAAAAAAATAATTTTAAAAAAAACATTTTAATAAAAAAACATCACCATTTATAATTTATATTTTTATAATATAAAATAAGGATTTCATAATTAAAAACAATGTTTTTATGATTTTTATTAATATTGTAAAGACGTAAAATAATTTTCTAGAAGTGGATATTGAAAATGAGTGATGAAGACATGTGGTCTGAATCTATATTCCAACCACATCATGACCACATAGAGTGATTTAAGACACATAATTGGGGCCATGTAGTTTTTTGGGCCATGTGTGCTCACTCGAAACAACTAGACGAACACCCATTTAGTTTCATATATATATATATATCAACACTTAAAAAGTCAATATAAGACAAAAAAACAAAACCGAATTAAAATATCCTAAAAATATTGAACAAATAATGGAAAATCCAAAATCAAAAAACAAAACTAGGCTTCCCCTGAAAGAACATGGTTCATCATAAAAATTATTGGCCAAACAACTCCTAATACATACACCCTATGGACCATTAGTACTAATCAATTGACCATTACAACCCAAATAAAAAAGGTACTCTAAATTTAACTACCTCTAAAGAACATTTCCCTCTAATACCATTTTTCATAAACCATCTTTTGTCAACCCCAAAACTGTCACCCATGAGAGCCTCTGACATTACGGTGGTGTGTACCCAACCACTTGAGGGTTTTGAGAAGCCCCAATTGAATCAAATATATATTTTGGGAAATATTTAACTACAATAAGCAAACACAACCAGTTAAAAACTAATCAAACATGAAAAAATAAATATGATAAGGTAAACGAACCAAAAATAGAAAATAAAACCAGACCATATGAATAATTAATTTAAATGTGTCCTTTTAAGTTACCATATGATCCCAAAACCAAACATTGCACCACAACTATTGATACCAAGATAGAAAAAAAAAACCTAAGTTAAAAAATTTGATAGTGATATAGTTTTGATCATTAAAAATCATTAGGTGTTCCCAAATAAAACCATTCCATATGGATTTACATTAAATTTAAAATTCATTTAATTCTAATTTGAGTGAAAATGGTATAAAATTATTTCTTTGTCTATTAAATTATCTAAGTAGAAAAAAGTAAATTTCCATATTTATTAAAATTAGTTTTTTAAAATAGGGGAAACATGGGTGTTTTGGGCGAAATAAAGAGAGAGAGAGAATGAAGAGGTGTTTGTGAAAAATAGTGAAAGGGAGTATGAAATTTTTTTCAAAATATTCTCCATGGTTTTTAAAACCATATATATAATTTTACCAAAATGAAAAAACACATATATGGATCATAAAAAATGAAAAAAAATGAGGTAAATGGTTAATTATTAATAGAATAACTATACTATATATGTAAGATTGATTACTCACAGTAGAAAAATAAGTGTTTGAGAAATGGGAAAACCTAGGCATTTGGGGGAAATGTAGAACACATTTTTACTTAATAAATATCATTGGTACAACTGATGCAATCACACATCCCTAACACTTGGTCAAAACCTACATATCATACTTGAGGGGAATTATCCCTAAAGACATGTGGTCTAGACGAAGGGGCCTCTAGCCATATCATAGTACTAAACTATTTCAGTAGTAGCCACGATGGGTTCTATGGTTTTTTCAAATATAGAGGTGATCCAGGGAGTATCATAAAATCAACTATATATAATTAATTAACACAAGATACATACATATCATCTACACAATCATCTCCCCCAATCAATAAGTAATTTCCATTTACCTTCAACAACTAATGCATAATGTAGGAACCATACCAAGGACATAACCATTCTTCTAATAATGGTTTGTAAATAGACCCATCTCAAAGAGATTTATAAAAATAAAACCTAATTTAGAAAGTGAAAATTGGGCCTTACACAACATTTGGGTGTTAATAAATTTCAAAGAGACACCAAAAAACCAATTATAAATAAAAAATTCATATGTAAACCTATTATGAAATTAAAACACAATTTATAAATCCGTACCCATTTATACAGGTCGATATTCTATTGAAATTTTTATTAGTGTGTACAACACAATAAGAATGTTTTACACAATGAATTAAAAAGTTCTAATCAATGTAATTTCATTAAAAATAATTTTTCAATTAATTATATATTAATAATTATCCTTAAAACATGGAATATGAATAAATAATTCGACTATTCTAAAATTTGAAGGCCACATCATAGGGAAGCCCACCAAAATCACTGATACCTTCGATGAAGAAGACACAAAATGAATTCAATAAGTTTCACATGAGAAAGGAATTCCATGAAGTACCTTAACAATACAATGCCCCTAATTTATAAACCATGTGACATGAACTCAAGACAAAAGGAACCAAGGGAGAATAAGAACTAAGAAGAAAAAAATTGAATAAATAATAGTGGGAGTGGAGGAAGAAGTTACGTTTTTATATCATCCGATATTGGAAAACCCACTATGAATCACCATTAGAAGGAGGTGGGAGGCGTGTAAAAGAGGATTATGACCCTCTTAGGCTCAACCGATCATAAGGGAGAGAAATAGGGATGATTTGGAATTGAAAAATGATTATGTAAATATGGTAAAAATTCCATTGTAGGGAAATTTGGAACAATACATGTTTTTTGAAATTAGGAAAAAAAATTATTTCCTTAACTGGACTCTCAAGACACATAAATGGTTTGGAAGAAATATTTGAGAAACCGTGATCCAACACTGTGGTTGGTTATCTAAAAAACAATATACTAGAGTCTTGTATTCTAGTATTATTTGAGATAACAATGGTTAGGTAGTGAACCCTCACTATGGATCAATGAAGACCCACATGGTTATTACTAGATTCTGCATGGTTTACATATAATCGTGTGATACTCATACAACATAAATTTATCAAGAATATATAGAACAAAAAAAGGACCCTATATCCGATGGTTGAACTTTTCCCATTAATTGTGCACAGTAACAATGCAATAGAAGAAAAATAGGAAAAAACAATGAAATTCAATATTAATCTCTAAAAACTCATGAGAAACAAAATGAAAAAAAAATTAAAACAAAATAATGGGCTAAAATAAAATATGTGGTGCGCCATGATTAATGAGATAAGCACATTCTTAATTATAATGTATATTACTAAAGATTATTGTTTGGATGTTTAACGTTTCAATAACAACATATAATGAAAATTCTATATAACCTACTTCTATAATTCTACTCAACTGAACAACAACATATTTTATTATGATAGTAGATCTTGTGGATCTTATTCTGACAAGAATCTTAAAAATTATTTCATAGTACCTCTTGTAAGGAATGTGTAGTTACCATATTTTTATGGAACAAGAATATTGTTTTGTTGTGAGAAATACCTTATGGGTTATTATGGTACTAGTTCTAAAAATTAAATGGGGGTTTTTTTTACAAAACTGGTATACAGAAACATCATATATGGTGTTTTCCAATATAGAAAATTTATGAAATTCTACTTCATTGAACTATGATACTATTATATAATAAGAAAAAATCATGATAGGATGAAGCTGTTATAATATATGTTGATGACATAATGGTCCTAAAGGGGGTTTCCTTTCATATAGATTCCATGTGAGTATTAGTTACCTAGTAAAAATATGACATATCTTATTATGATGGGTATATACATATATGTTGAACCTAATAGAGGGTGTTTAATTATGTGAGTTTCCAAGGGTATTTGAGATGGGAATTGAGTGGTGTGGTCATGAGATATGGAATTTGTGAGATAAGATTTATGGGTTAAGTGGAATAACCTATTCATAGAGATGTGTACGAGGATATTGTTGACTGTGGTATTATATTTATAATGATATATATTATTTTAGGGTATCCTGATAATGGGGTATTCTCAAGATTATAGGTTCCTTTGAATTAGAAAACATGGGATGATGATTTGGGTTTACATATGAGTTCATTGGAGGTTCAAACAGATAATGGTATTCGAATTATGAAGCCTTAAATATGAGATATAAAAAAATTAACTGAATTTAGTATCGAAGTATGGTTCTAGAGGGAATGACTAATCAGGTGGAAAGTAATTTTAATTCTAGATTCTCTTTGGGAGTGCGGTGAGAGAGCCTGTTGAATCATAATTTAGGAAATGAATCTTCTTGGAATGTGATAATGTGTTAGACATTTAAATATGTGATATTCCTCATATATAAATATAATAAATGAGTAACCCCTTATATGAAATAGTTTAACATTCAGTGTGTATGGTCAATGTGAAGGTTTGTGATCCTAGGTTGGATGAAATGTGACCCATGGGAAAAGGATTAATGTACTTTCACTTGGTAGTACTACACCATAAAACTATTGTATTTATAAGAGATTGAGGATTTACACATTGGATACTTGATTATTAATTATTTATTAGTCAATTGTTGACCTAATGGAATCCTTGAACCAAGGATTAAATATAATTATTTTGGTCATGGATTCCAGAGGGGTTTCATGAAATTTAATATTCCCTATGTAGTGATAGGTTTCATCATAGATGGATTGGGTTTTTTATGGATATCCCATGGTTATTACTCTACAATCACTATTAGTAAGGAATATATTTAGAACCTGATGAGGTTTCATTCAAGGGGAGGTTTGGGAATCCATAAAGTGGTTAGTGGGCCATTTTTATTGGATTGTGTGACCCACTATACTTATTAAATTTCAATGGACATCAAGGATTATGTTCATGTGAGTCACGGAATATTTAATTTTATTGTTTTATTTTACATATTGGGTATGTGTGGAACTATTTTGTCTAGTAGATACATGCAGTAATGGAAATATTATGGGTGATGAAGGGTTGACCCAGATTTTGGTATGGTTATTGATGATGGAGACAAATCACTTGATAGTCGAGGTGGAATTCAGATGTTAGTGAGTATATTAATATGATTTCATCTATTACTTTATTGAATACCATGTTTTTAAGAGTATATTCATTAGTATAATGAATGTGATGTATTTTTCATGATATAAGGGTTTGTTGAAATGATGGTGTATCGATGCTCGGCGTGACAACATGTTAGACAGTGTGGATGATATCTTATTAAAATATGAAATTCTATATGGAGGTAATATCAGACATTTGTGTACACTTTTTTATGATCATGGTATTCCTTCGAGTGTTAAGGAAATGTGAAAAACTTAAGTTATAGTGATACAGTGGGTACAAACAATAATTTTCAATAATTTTCATCGAAATGATTACCAGATGTTGATGTTTAGACAGATTTGGTATGTAGAGATGTAAACTATGGGGAATATTTCATTGGACCCTGAGGAATTTGTTTTTGTAGGAAATTTCAATAATGGAGTGAAATAGGGAACACAATCAGCCTTTATGAGTAGATTATTATGGTAGTGGGAATCATAGGTTAGGATATGAATATGTTGATGAAACTGTGGGGTCTTTGGATATACTGGTTCTGTTGAGCTCTGTCTCGGTCAATCAGTAGGGGTGTCTAGTGGTACCTTAACATTTGTGGAATAGTGTGCCATATTTTATATTTTTATAGAGGTATAAAATTTTATATTATAATGTATATCATAATAAATTGAACAATAATTGGAGACTATAAATTTTTTGGATTGAAAGTTAAAATTCGGAATGTGACTTCACAGGAATAATAAGTTTTATTTTGGTGTGGTGGTAAAGAATTGTGTCATTGTGGCTTGGAAAATTATATTGGAAATTTGATTTTTTATTCTCTGACGTCGTAAAAATTTTACATCCAAAATTCATATAATATGTAAATGATTTCAATGGAATAAAGAGTTATTTTATTACTATAATTTGTTTTGGTTTTGAGTCTATGGTGATCGGGTTGATGTCTTGGAAATCTCAAGTAGAACTAAATTTAGTTTTAGCTACAAGTGCCCCACTATGGTGAGAACCATTGAATATGTCTCACTATAAAGGAGGGTTTCATACCCATCATAGTAGGGATTGGTCATTTGAAAGATTGTAGATTATATGAAACCCCACTATTACAATGTTCTAAAGAGGAGCACATTTCAATGTTGTCCTTGGCTGAGGGATCTCTGCTATGGGAAACGGCCTTGGAAAACATGATGTAGCGAATGTGGTATCCATATTCTTGCATATACCTCATGACCTAGAATGTTTCGTTGGACAGTGGGTAAGATGGAAATCTATTTCCAGTGGGCTCAAGTTAAATGTGGACAGCTCATGTATGCATGGCATGATGAGAGGCGGTGGGGTTTTATGAGACTCGGAAGGCTAGGTTTACTTGGCCTTTAGTGTTACCTTCGGAATTGGAAACTAGTTGGGGATGGAGGCTCGATCCCTTCTTTCGGGAATGAGAGCATGCAAGAGCAGTGGTTTTCAGGTGTTAGGGGTGGAGTCTGACTTAGAGGTCTTGGTTAATCGTATCCGGGGAAGATCGGATGTGGCTTGAGAACTTACGTATATCATCAGGCGGTGTATCTTAGAGGCCAATAGAGAATAACTCATGCAACATAGTTGGAGGGAAGACAAATTTTTCTTGGATGCACTTGCGAAGATTTGATGTCCCCTGGATGAGGTCGTTATGTATAGAAGCTTGGTCTCTCTTCCTCTTGAGTGTAGGTCCTTTGTGTTGAAGGACTCCGTAGAGTTACATTACATTCGGCCTCCTTGAGTGTCTGGGTTGTTAAAATCTTTTTTGTTTCATTTACCTTTAATATAAAAAGCAATTTCCATCATAGTTGAATGCATTTTTGGAAATTCTTGGATGGGACTCAATGAAAGCCCCAAAACACAAAGGTTTCATTGTTATTTAATTATAACAAAGGATGAAGGCATTAGTACCTCATTGTGGATTCACACCATGTAAAATTATTAGGTATATACTATATTAGGGAATACGTAGAAATTTTTAATAGATCATAGGGTGTATTTCCTTATAGTTCTAGTGATGGTGTGTTGGAGGGTCTACCTATGCAAAACGGTGAGTAGTGACGCACCTACATTATAGTGTCTAGGATTTTTTTTCATATTTGGGTCTAGTATCTTGGGTGGAGTGGCTACCAAATATAGAAATAAGGGAGGGGATATGACATTCTATAGGACATATCCCCCCTATGCTGTATAATGTTTTTAAATTCTAAAATTTCCATCATAATTTTTATAACCCCTCAAATATTTTCTTCTCCCTCACATGAGATAGATCCAAGGGGATTTCTACCCCTTATTCATTCCACCTTATCTTGTGGTTTTTATGTTGCAATTTCTATAGCACATCGATAATTTTTTTAATTATGTATTCGAAATTAATTTAATCATTTTCATATTATTCATTTCAAGCAACACTGAATATTGTTTCATTATATAAACGAACTACATTTAGCTTGTGTGCACAACATGAATGACTTATATTATATTTTGGTACATTAAATAAATATGTTTATATTATGTTACACTCAATGTGTAGTTCCTTTGATAGAATTCATAACATGAAATTTAGATTTTCTACCGAACTATAATATACCATTAAAATTTTAAATAATATTATTTATAGCTACCACCTTATCATTGGAATAGAATTTATGAATTTGATTCACTAAATTTTGAATATATTATTTTAAAATTTATATAAAAGGATTTTTTTGGTTATCAATTAGTATAATTAAATGTAAGAACTATTTTAAAATAAGGAAGTTCATTTTATAAGAGAAATATTTTCGTATGTATAAATAAAATTTTATCTCATAAATTAAAAAATAACATTTGAATAATTATTTCCAAAAAAATTATATATATTATATTTAATCATTATATTTTATTCTTGTCTAATATTATTTATATATAATAGAAAATAATAAATAAAATTTCATGAATTAAAAGTTATATTCTTCAAAAAAGTAATTACACTACCTTTAGATAGAGAACCAATTTAAATTTTTTGGGCCCTTTTAATTACTATTAAATAAAAAATTCACTTTATATGATAAATAATTACATAATAATTATCTTAGGATGGGTTTTTGGTATTTCTCTATGAAGATTAATTTTTTTATGAATAGTTAATAATACAATAATTTAATTTAAAATTATTTTTTCATATAATTTTTTTTAATGTTAAATAAAAATTTTAAATGGTTTGAATGTTTATAAATATCAATTGTACATAAATTAATTAAAAAAAATTAATTTTATTCAAATTCATATTTAAATTATATATAAAAATTTTGCAATCTTTTGAATATATTTACATTCAAATCCACATTGTGATCCAAACTATGAGATTAATTATAAATTATTTCCATCCAATCCTATAATTGGAATTTAGAAAAATGTATTCCATATATAGAATCATACTAATTTATAAATTATAATGTAGTTAGCTTAGTTTTTTAACAAAAATATTAGTGAATGTGATTAAAATTAATTACAATGATTAAGAAAAAAATTGGCTTAATAAGGGACTAAACATTACACTTAAGAGCAAAAATGACCTATAAAATATTCCAAAACTAATTAAATGGAAACATTTTGACCCTTCCCCCAATTTTTATGAAAATTATCAATTATTTGAGGAACATTCTATAGGATAAATTAGGGTGGAGTTCACTTTTCAAAAGTATACAACAATATCATTCCAACTCCAATGTAAAAAAGGAACTCACCCCTCAGAATTATTCAAACATCTCAAGCCATTTGGATAACGAAAAAATGATGAATATTACATTATGACATCCCACCCATACTACTTCAATTATTTAGTCCTATATCTAACCATGAAAACCATTTTTTGAATAGAAATATGAGCTACAAAAAGAAGTGTTAACATCCTTCCTCAATATCTTTTCATTTATTTTCTTTTTCTACCACCTCAATTATTATTATTAAATGATTATATAATCAAAAGGTGTCCATGATATTCTTATAGGTTTTTATTCTATATGGTTGAACTACATCTACACACACATCCATCTAATTGGGGGACGATCCTACCATTCTTGTGTATGGCAAACTACCGCCACATAAAATGATGTTATTAGCTTTTTCATTCCAACCTCTCGTGGTTGGTAATTAAGATGCGAAATGTATTTTTATATTTTATATATTATATTAATGATTTATTTATTATTATTTAATTATTATTTAACACATTACCTCAGCCATTCCATTTTGTGTAAGTATAATAATTTCATTTGGGGAAGTGTGGACTACCTATAACACAACGAGTTTTTTATGGACCATTTATCTGAAATAATGTATCTAATAATTTTTGTATTAAATTTTTATATGTAAAATAATCAATTTATATGAAATTAACAGGGAATACGTTACACGAAACACCATCTTGGCTTATGTTACATGCAACACCGACTTGGAATGTATTACATGCAACAGTAATGTTTCTATAAAACATCATTTATTTGTAATAATTATTTAAACTAGACAATTATAACCAATACATTATACATTTTTAAATGAATAAAAATACATAATATTAAAATATTTTTTATAATTATTTTATATAAATAAAACATAATGATAGTGAAATATATGATTTCTAAAAAAACATTTTTATGTTTAAAAAAATTGTTTTCTCAAATGAACAACTTTTAGTGTCCTTCATTGAAAAATACTAAAATTATTTTTTGACACATTTAGAAATTTAATTTTATAAAATAAAAATTTTATTTTTATTTATAATTTCAAATTTATGTTTTTGTACATTTTTTCTATATTTTTGTAAAAAATCCCTTTTATGTAAAATACTTGATTTTAATTCAAACAATAATTTTAATCTAATTTATTGATAATGATAAATTATATTTTAAACTAGTTTACAATTTTAAATAGATAATTTTTGTATTCAACACAATTTAGGTTATTTTAGTCAATTTCACATATAAATTCTATATAAAAAAATTTCAAACTATTAAATGTTTCACTTTAAGAATGTGCTTTTTAGTTTTGCATGTGGAATTAATTTTAAATCTGATTTTCCAAATTCTATGAATTGAATTAGGTAAAATATAATTAAATTTTAAAATAAAAAGGTCTAAATAAGTTATTATGGTTAATTTAATTTTTATTTTTTACAAATTAATCATGGTAAGAATGTATTTACATTAGTAAAAGTATAATTTTGACAATGGTTAGAGTTAAATGGTAAAATCATATCATACCTAAAAACTAAAACATTTAAAGGGTTGTTGAGGTGTAGCTCATACCTAACCATAATATAGAAAGTAATTACAATCCAATTTAATGGAATTTAATACCACCATTATATGGTTATCTTTTAATAAAAAATAATCGATAAATTATTCACTTGAACCCTCATCTCCTCAAGTATAAATAATAACCATCACCTCCACATTTAGACCTGTAAATCCTTTTATCTCCAGAAATATATACACAGTCTTCTCCTCTTAAATCTCCCCATGAAAAAGTTCTTATGGGATCATGAAAATACTAATTCTAAGGCCATCAAGGGTATTTCAAGAAGGGGATAATCATTAGATAATTTTCTCAATTTACCTCTCTTAATTTCATTACTTTTTATTCTTTATCCTATCCTCCTTCATCAATCATATAATGATAAATCCAGAATCTTTTAAATGCTATATTATTATTTTTATCATTTTATATCTCATATCTATTTCATTTATCATCTCCTCTTATTCAATGAAAATAAATTATTTTCCAAGATATGCCGATTAATCGCATCCGTAAATATATTTTTTCTTTTTCCATTAACTCCTTATTGGATGGAACTAAAGAATATTTTTAGGTTAAAGAATATTTATATATTTATATTATCACCTATTTCATATTATTATAATATTTTGATAAACATACATTCATTCTTTCCATACTTTTTCAATGTGATAACTTTGTTTGAGAATGTGCAGACTAACACCCCATTAAAGTGATGTGATTCATTCATACACTACATGGAATGGATTAAGGATTTATGTACAAAATATATATGATATTTGTGATATAATAATGCAATATTAAATATGATATATATACATATATGTAAATATATATGTGTTTTACATTCTTTCCTTCAACCCGTCAATTAAACAGAAATAGCATTAATGCATACACACTACTCCATGAAAAGTGTATTCCATTTCATAATTCGATATTATAAGGATAATTATAATTAAAATATCTTCTATATACATTATATTTATATCTTGATTAATATTATTGAATCATGATATAAGTATACGGACCAATGATATGACCAATTAAGACATATGCGATGAACAAAACGAATAATATCCGATGTGAAAACTTATCATAGGACGGTTAACAAGCAGGAAATATAATGCCATTATAAAACTATATATGGTATTAAATATATGGATATGGATTTGAAAATAATATATATAAAAATAATATTTATTATACATTTGGTTTGATAGTGTATGATGAGACTCAATACTAAAGTTAAGGTAATTATATCTCAATCTTTATTTCAATGAGATACATGAATTATTCACTAATAACTTATTTTTTATTGTGTATATAATTCCCATGAATTTATTTTATGGTTATTATAAATATATCAATATTAATACCCATTATATGATGTTCATTAAAAATAATTAAGGTTAAAATATGTTTTTTAAGAGTCTTTTATATGATTTCAAGGAAAAATATATGAAATGATTTACAAAACTCTTTATATGTTCCAAGAAAAATGGTTTTCTAAAAATTATAAATCTTTAATTTTGATTTTTAACTATATTGATAAATAAATTAGTTTTTAAAATGTTTCTTTTTTTAAGAATAATATGTCATTGAAGATATAAATTTTTCTCCAGAAATGTTTTAAAAGATATTTGAAAATAATTTCCCACCTAGGATTACATCTACAGATGTTACTCATTCTATTCTTGGTAGTAGTCTAAAGGTTAAATTTGTTTTCCTTATATGAATGGTTTAGTCTTTATTTTGTGGTATTTAAGAATCACTTTTCACTTTCATGGCTTATATGTTTATGAAATCCATTTGTCTTCCACATTTTATGTTTTTATGTAATGATTATGAGTTTGTACATTTTTCCAAAAGGTTATGCTATTATTACATATTTATGATAACGATTTAATTCCATGGGATATGATTTTATTTTTTATGATTTAGTGGAAATTTTATGTTTTATTTAATTATTAGAAGGGTGGTACATATATCTCTCTCCAATACATTCTGTAAACATTTATATCTCATGAGATAAACTAATATAGTATTGGGAGTGAACATTGACTACAAAGATGGTATAAGGAGTGAACTCATGATAATAATATGTCCATTGGAGTGAACTATAAATTCTCATATGGTATTGGTATTGAACCAATAATATGTATATGGTCTTGGTAGTGATAACTTTTATACTAAGGAAATCAGTATATACTTATGTATTTCCTAGACATCCATATTTTATTACTTTGTAATGATTTCGTAGATTTTGTTTTTTATTTAATTATAATTCATATCTTATAAACATAATATATTTATAAAATGTTTTTTTGGATCTTTTTCATCCAGGGTATAATATTTTAATGTTATGGTCACATTCTCATAACCATAAAATCATGATTATGATTACATGTTTCCATTGTTTATCCTTATATAGGATCTGAGCTCTACCCTTTTTATGTATCCATTTCTCTAGGTTATGAATATACATATTATGTTTGATGTGTACAAGAATGGTTTAGGTAAAGAAGAACCTAGTGGGATCTAATGTAGCTCACATATATATCAGTGTTTTGGGTTTTATGTTTCTAAAGGCACTAGATTAGTATAGTATTTTTCTGTTTGACTGTATAATATTTTAATTATTCTGAAAACGTGATAAATTATTTATTTATTTCAATATTGGATTTTTATATCTGGTATTTGGGAAAAGTCATAGTTAACAGGTGGAATATAGAACGAGAAGACGTTAATGATATCCTCAAAGACATGTCTAGGGATAAGTCTAAGTATAATTATATGTATAATAAAATTTCATGGAATATTGGTGAAGGATAGAGTGGGTGGTTCACTAGAAATACATACCGTTATAGATACTACAAGTGTATATGGATATAGAATATGTTTAACTAGGGGTACAAACTCAGACAAGATGTTCTAAGATGGACTCAGGGTAATCTGGTACATGACAACACGACTTGATGCACAACTAGTTTGACACGCTAGAGGGATATGCTTTGTGAGTTCACAAAATCTTGATGAACCATTATGGAGAATATAAATATATGTTGTATATGAATAACCGATGATAATCATAATGTGTCACATATTCTGGATGGTTTCAAATGTTAGACTTCATATAAATGATTTTTCATTATTATGTGTTTCCTCATTTTGATAACAATTTATTACTCCATGATTTTTTGTTTTAGTTAATGGATAGAAAACCAAATAACAACACTAATGTTTATTATGTTGGAAAATAAATCAATTTACCTCTTACATAATTGAATTCTTTGGGATTCAGAATTTAAAATCATGTTTCTATTCTAACACATCCTTCTCAAGCTAGGAATCATGGTAGAAATCCAAAAAAGAAAATGAGGGACCAAAATTTTGCTAAGTAAATATGAGGAAACTCCAACCTTCTATCAATGTGTCTTCTAACCCACTTGTTACTGAAAAATGTATCAATGATACTAAATATATATTATCGGTTGATTTGTGTTCGGTGTATTAGAAATCCATTTTAATTGTTTATCAGTTTGAAGGAAAAGCATATCATTGGTAGACTCTAATAAGGAATATTAAGAAAAAAATATGAGGTTGAATCCATGGATTGGGTTGAGTCGAATATATTATTTTTCAATAATTACTTTCCTCAAATTATTCATACCATGGTTCGTAATGAGTTACATGTGTATTAGAAAAGGGATGATGGTATTTTAGGTACCTACGAGGAAAATTTCATGAAACATGGGAGGAACACTTCAGGAATTAACATCAACCCAAAATTACTTTTGATAGGTTCTTTGTTATCTTAATTCCATGCATCAGAAGGGTTTGGGCTATAATATACTTTAGTAGCTATAAGAAGTTTTTGCTTTGTGAACTAAATGGTTAAATGGATGTGGGATTTACTTATCAATTGCATGTATTTGAAAAGAAGTAGAAGATAGAGTTTGAAGGAAACTCTAAAAACCTTGGATAAAAAGGTGTAATTTCCATTATACTTTAACTGTGGGAAGAAAAATGTATCAAATATCCTTGATGGGTCTGATAATTATTTTATGGGATGGGAAGGCCATCAGGAAATTGATTTCCAATGTAATGGGAAGAAGTTTTCTCAAAATACTAATGGCTAAAAAGCTCCAAAAAATGCTCCTCCAATGATTCAGAGCCTCAAGTATAAATATAATGGGAAATATGTTAACTGGTGCCCAAACCCAAGTTTTGGCGATAATGATCGATGCCAATGGCTTCTTAAGCTGAGGAATGAGGGAAATCTCATGATATTTATATTTTTTATAAGGGTAGTGCCAACGACGTGATTAAAGGCACACATACAATCCACTCTAGAATAGCTAATGACATATTTTATTTTGGATCTTCCCACTCTTTCACATCAAAATAAATTTATTAGAGTGTTAGGATTCCTCCAAAATAATTAGAGTTGGAATTAGTTTTTCAAACCCATAGTGGTAAAATTATTTCATCTCAGGTCTATTATTCCTATACGGAGGATGTTTGTGGAAATTTGCATCCTGTAAATCTTTTCATCCCTCTATTAGTTGAATTTTATGTCATCTTACGCCTAGATTGTCTTTCTTTTACTAAATAACACTTCAGTTTTCATGGAAGGGAAGTTACGTTTTATATTTCAAACCCTTCTATGACCATCCATCAATGTGAAAATATATATGAACTTCCAATGGAGATTACATCCAGTTTATGGGTCTTAATTATCATTAAAAATGATTGGTTATGTATAATTGTTGGCGAAAATGTCAAAATAAATGATACTGCTGTTTTTCCTGAATTTTTAGTTGCCTTTTAGGTATGAATTCCTAACCATACACCAAAATGTGAAGATGAGTTCTCGATAGAACCTATAGATCATTCCCCAAAAATTTCAAATAATCATTATAGATTGTACCTAATTGAGTTGAATGAATTGAAGAAGAAACTCTATGAAAACCTTGATAAGGGATTTATTCAGCAATGTGTGTAACATCAGGGTGACAAGTTATTTTTTAATAAGCGAGATGGATCATGGAGACTCTTCATTGATTATCTAGAGTTTAATAATATCACAATCAAGATCTAGTATCATTTTCCCTGTATTGAGGACTTGTTTTATCAACTGTGTGGAACTCAATACTTTTCTAAGATTGACATTAATCTTGGATATCATCATTTGAGGGTCAAGAAGGTGGATATACGTAATCTAACATTTTATACAAGGTATGGTTAATATGAATATATTGTGATGCCTTTTGTTCTTCCAAATTCACCTTATATCTTCATGATTTTAATGAATAGAGTCCTTAGGGATTATCTCAACTAGTTTGGGGTAGTCATTATAGATGATATACTTATATATTTCAAATAGTAAGGAAGAGAATTAGGATCACTATAGAATACTACTAAAGATCCAAATGAATGATAAGTTATATAATAAATTTACAAATTGTGATTTTTGGCTGAAAAATATTTAACTTTTGGGTCACATAATCTCAGGATATGGTATTGTTACAGATCCATCAAAGATAAAGGCTATTAAAATATGTCCTAGATCATCAATACTGATAGGGATTTGTAGATTTCATAGTTTATTTGGATATTATTGATGGTTTGTAGAGATTTTCTCAAGAAAATATAAAATTTTGGACATGTTAACTTGGAATGGTATTAATTTCTTCTAGACTAATGAAAGTGTGGAAAATTTAAATGAACTAAAGAGAAGGATAGTTAGTGAAACTATGATTAAATAGCCCATTAGTGGATAATGGTTTGCAATCTACAGTGATTCTTCCAATAAGGTATTTTTTTTCTTATGAAAAATAACTTGTTTATGGTGTATTCTTGACAACAATTGATGATTCATGACAAAAATTATCGAACTCAACTTTTGGAGTTAGCGGCAGAAATTTTTGCATTTTTGATATGGATGAATTATCATTACGGTCTAAAGTGTGATATATATACTAATAAAAAATTATTAAATATTTTTTCACATAGAATAAGTCTAACATGTGTTAGAAAATATTGATAGAGTTGATAATTGATTATGACTACTCTATAAATTACCACATAGGAAAAATAAAACATAGCAGTTGATGATTTCAGTTGAAAAGATCATTCTATAATATCAATGATAAGGATAACTAAATATATGATATTTATAGAATTGAAAACCATAGAAATAGATATCCTCACTGAAGGGGGAAAATATTTTCGTTCTCAAATGAATGATCTACCCTCTATCCAATTGTAGATTAAGGAGGCACAGAAAGAAGATGAAGAGCTGAAAAAGAATGTCAGAAATGATCCAAAGTTTTACATGGACTAGGATGGAATGATAAGGATCAAGAACCGTGTATGTTTTCCATCAATACTTCTTTTTATGGAGCTATTATAGTATGTTCATACATATTCAGTCTCTATTTTCCAAGGAAATATTAATATGTATATAGACATAATAAAAATACATCTAGTGGGACGACAAGAAGAGTGAAATAGTGGAGTTTTTATTTAGGTGTTTTTTATCCCATCAAGTTAATATTTAATTTAAAAAGCATAAATGGATGTAACATCAATTAACCATACCAGAATGGAAATTCAAAATAGTACTTTGGTTTTTGTCATTGGAAAACCAAACACCTCTAAGTGGTATAATTCTATATGGGTTCTAGTCGATCGTTGTACTATGTTAGCACACATCATTGGTATGGGAGAAGATTTATATCTGTATTAGAATTATAGTATATACATTGAAGAAGTTTTAAGGTTTCATGGGGTACCCCAATCTCTTTTATGTGATCGGGATAGGATGTTTACCAAAATTTCTAGTGAAGTCTTCAAAATCACTACATATATAATTGGTTTCTAGCATAGATTATCAACTGTAGACAGATGATCAATCTAAAATAACAATTTTAACATAATATGAAATTTTCAGATCTTGGTAAATGGATTTCATTGGACATTGGGATTAATACCATCCTCTAGTTTATTTTTTTTAAACAATAGTTTTAAATCATGAATTCAAATTTCACCATTTGAATCCATCTATGGGAATAAATGTAGAGCAACAACATTATATGATGTGGTAGGAGAAATAATGATATTAAGACCTGAGATCACTGAAGGAATGGTAGACAAAGTCTAAACCATTATACAGCAAATCAAAGCAACATAAAGCTGGAAGAAAAGTTATTCAATAACCATCAGTGTGATCTAGAAATTAAACTTATTGGAAAGGTTTTTCTTCAAATATCTCCAAAGAAGAAAATTATAAGATTCATGTAGAATTAGAATATAATCCCTAGGTATATCCTTCCCTTTTAAATTATTGATAATATCAGGAAAATACACAATTTGTTGGATCTTCCTCCAAATATATCTCATATCTATTATGTCATCCTTGTAAAGTTCTTCATGAAGTACATACATGACCCTTGACGTGTATTGAACTCAGAGGTCACACCGCTGGAGAAATATCTTTTTTTATAAGGAAAACCTGTTGAAATTATGGATAGATTAGTGAATGATCTAAAAAACACTAGCCACCTGGTTAATGTTTTCTGGTGAAATTACCAGTTAGAAGAATCTACAAGGGAACATGAGGATTTGATTAATAAGTATCCTCATTTGTTTTACCCGAGTAATAAAATTTGAGGGAAAAATTTATTTGTGGTGGGGGTTAATGTAACAACTAGTTTTTTTTAAAGGCCATTTTTTTCTAAATAATGTAAATTTTAATTTAAGTCTTGCAAAGACTAACTAAAGTATTTCTTTCACACAGAACCTACATGACATAACATACATGGAACACTGACCGGGCATGTCTTACATGTATCCCTGATGATTCTACTACATATCATTTTGTTATTATAATTATTTAAATAAGAAAATTGTAACCTATCCATGGAAAATAATTATAAGAATAGTAATAAATACTTTTCAAATATTTTTTAAAACACTTTTTATAAAAATAACACATATTGATAATGAAATATATTATTTTTTGTAAAGACCTTTATATGTTTAAAAACACAATTTCCTCGAATGAACCACTTTTTATGTACATTTATGAAAAATATGAACTTTTATTTTAGACACATTTTGATATTGAATTTGACTAAATAATATTCATTTTTTAATTTATAATGTTGATATTATCTTAATCTATAGTTTTTAGATTTTTGTGAGAAACAAAATTGGTAGTTAAAATACAGTATTTTAATTCAAAAATACCTTTTCATAAAAATTATTTATAAGGTTTATTATATTTGTAATTGTTTAGAATGTTTAATTCGATAATATTTTTTTCAATAAATCCAATTTATTTCATTGGAGTCAATTTCACAATGAAATTATATATTGAAACATTTCACACTTTTGAAAGTTTCAATTTTAATACTATCTTTTTTGTTTTGTCTGCAAAACTACTTTCATATCTAATTTTACTAATTATATGATTTAAATTTGGTTAAATTGATCCAATATTTGGAATCATAAGTTCCAAAATAGGTGGTGAAGTCAATTTTTTTCTCATTAAAAAAATTACCATGAAAAAATAATTATTTTCCATTGTAAAAGAAATGTTTTGACAAGGGTTAAAGAAAAATATTAAGAGCATAACATACCTTAAAACTACATCATTTAAAGTCTAGTTGAGGTGTTTATAAATCCTAACCACCATATAAAACTTTATTTATATTCCAAATTCATTTAATTTAATTCCTCTTCTATATGGATAGATTTCAATATAAACTAATCAATAAATTAATCCCCTGAACCCACCATTCCTTAAGTTTAAATAACATACATAACCTCTATATTTTGACCCAAAAAGTCATTTAGATCCTTAAATGTCATTTTAATACTCTCCTCCCCACTCTCCCCACATCCATGTGCTACTAGTCTCCCCAATAGACTAAAAACAATTCCCTCAAGGGTCTTTTTCAATAGGTACTTTTCACAATGAACCTCTCATAATTTGATTTATTTTTATTATTTAAAATAACCTAATTACACCATAAGGTGATGATAAATCTAGAATCATGTATATCATAGAGTTTAATTTTTATAATGGAATATCACATATCCATTTCATTACTCATCCCCTCTTATTCAAAGAAACACAATTATTCTCCAAGCTATGTTTGTTAATGACCTCCATAAATAATTTTTTGTTCATTTTCCATTAAAACCTTCATAATTGGTATCAAAATAATTTTCAGGTTATGTAATGTGTTTAAATTTATAATATATAATAGTTCATATTTTGGTAATGTTATATTAATAATACCTTCATTGTTTCCATTCTATGTCTATAAGATATGTTTGTTTGGAGATATGTGGACTACAGACCCCTCAAAATGATGTGATTCATTTATAATACGTGGAATGTATTAAGGATAGATGTACTGAATACATATCATATATATGACTTAATAAAGCCACTTTAAATATGATATATATGCATACATATACATATATAAGTATTTTAATTTATTTCCATCAACCCAACAATTAAATGGAAATTGAGTTCATGCATATGTATGACTAGCTGTCTCTAGGAATGGTGTATTCAGTTTCGCAATCCAATATTCAAACAATTAATAGAATAAAAATATAATGTATTTAAATTATATTTATATCATCTTTGAAATTACATAATCGTGAAATAATTTTAAGGACCAATGGTATTAAAAATTAAGAAACATGTGACGAATGAAGAAAAT
Organism: Viscum album; assembly: GCA_963277665.1. NCBI lineage: Eukaryota > Viridiplantae > Streptophyta > Magnoliopsida > Santalales > Viscaceae > Viscum > Viscum album. The sequence continues at coordinate 733,120,811 of OY728152.1, read as the reverse complement.
ATTATCCAATGTGAAACATGATCATAGGATGGTTAACAAGATGGAAATATAAGGATGTAATAAAACCATATATGGTATTATATATAATGATATAGTCCTGTAAATGATTTATAATAAACATATATTTATTATATATGTGTTTTTAATGTCTATGATGAGAATGAAGAATCAATATCAGGGAATTACATCCCCCTCTTTATTTTATGGAGCAATATTCTTTATTCCATACTCACATATTTTGGGTGGTGTATATACTTATCATGAATGTATTTTATGAATCTTGTTATTATATTCATATTCATTCACATTCTATGTTATTTATCATATAGAATTTATTTTCAAAAAGGGATCTTAAGAGACATTTATATGATCTCAAGGAAAACCGTTTCGAAATGGTTTACAAACTTCTTCAAATGTTCAAAGAAAAATGGTTTTTATATTGTTTTAAATATTCATTTATGAGTTTTCAAGTATTTTTATAATTAAATTAGGATTAAATAGTTTTTATGTTTTTAAAAAAAATTCAATGAAGATGGATATTTTCATTAAGAACTGTTTTAAAAGATCTTTCAAAATTATTTCCCATTAAGGATTACTGTCATTAATGTGACTCATGTATTTCGTGGTAGTGATCTAATGGTTACATTAATATTCCTTCTATAAATGTTTTCGGTTTTATTTCATGGTACTTATGAATACTATTTATATTTCATAGGTTATATGTTTATTATATCTATTTATATTTCATAGATTATGTTTTTGACTAAATGATTTTGAGTTTGAAGCTATTTCAACATTCTATGATTTGATTACTTATTTATGATAAACATTTCAGTTCCTGGGTAATGATATTATTGTTACGATTTCATGTTACTATTATATGATTTAATAATAAGATGGGTGGGACCTATATGTCCCCTTAATGGATTATGTAATGATTTAAATATCATGAGATAAACTAACATTGTCTTTGGAGTGAACCTGGACTACTAAGATAGTTTGATGAGTGAGTGAATCTACTAAAATGGCCATGTGAGTAAACAATGGATATTAAGATGGTATATAGAGTAAAAACATATTACTAATATTATTTTGGTTGTGATTCTTTGGAAAAAATGGAAATTGGTATATGCTTGTATGTTGACCACAATTCAATGTTTTATTCATATGTTATGATTTCATGTTTTATATTACATTTTTTCTTTTGATTCATGTCTAATGAACTGTTATGATTTATTCCAAGATTTATTTTTGTGATATTTTATATCCAGTGTATGATATTTTAATGTTATGATAACATTCTAAAAACCCTATGTTCATGTTTATGTTTACATGTTTCCATTGATTACTCTTACTGAGTAACTGAACTCTTCCCTTTTTATGATTCAATTTCCCTAGGTTATGAATATACATATTATGTATTTTTGTTTTTGAGAAGGGTTCTAGTCACAATGATCCTTCTGGGAGATACTATAGATGACATATATATCAGTGTTTAGGTTTCAATGTTTTAAAAGTCTTATACTAGTATGGTCTTTGGGTGTTTGATTGTATAATGTTTTAAGTATTCTGCAAAAGATATGAAATGATTAATGAATGTTAAGGATGGGTCGTTATAAAAATTCCTCCTAAGAATTATTTGATTTAATAACACCTTTTATGGATATTTTATGGATTTATTTATTAGGCATAATTTTAATATGAGGTGTTTATACTGAACATTGTCAAGTCATACCATGTATACAAATCCTTCCATGATATTTTAACAACATTTAATTTTATTATTTCCAGAGAATAATGATTCAAAGTTACAATAATGGCAACCGTTTATTTCTAAAATCTCATTATTTATCAAGGTTATTTAGGATTATGCTTTCATTAATGAATTATTAATTTTCTTATCCGCTGGTTATCAATGATATAATCATGTTTTTTGTACCATTTTTCCAATATTTGGTACTTATGATAATTAATAATTTTTTATAAAATTATGAAATTATTTTTTCTTTCTTTTGGAAATATTTTTTCTGTTAAAACCATGTTTTCAAAAAGTATTTATGATAAATGTTTTACTATTATCTGATGATAGTTAATGAAAATTTTGAACAATGTTTTAATTTTCTAAAAAAAATTATTTTATGGGAATCTGCATTTCACTTTCTGATCAAGGACGTTTTATTTCTATTTTAAGGTGAAAAAGTAATGTTCCGAATATACAGACATACCCTCCATCATGAATATCAGTTCCCTAAAGATAAATTTGTATGTTATCATGTTTATTTATAAATTAAAATTTTCCCTAATACTATTTATATTTTATTATTTTATTTTTCATTAAATGAAAAATGTATTCAATAATATTTTATGTTTAAATTTTTTTAAAAAAATTTCAAATTTGCCATTAATATTTTTCAAAAGTGTTATTTTCCAACAAAACTATTTCATTAAATTATAGTTTTCATTATTATTTTCTTAAAGAAATTTGTAGGAAATTGTTTAAAAAATATTTGAAACCATCTTTTAATGTTTTCAGGGTTTTTTTTGAAAAAGGGAAATGAAATTATTTATTATTTAAAAAAATAAAGTGGAAAAGAAATTTTCCTCGTGAAATTTCGTAAAGGAAGTTATAATAGCCTTATTTTTTTGAAATATATTTTGAAATGGTTTTATAAAAAGGATTTTTTAATAAATAATAAATTCCTTAAAAAATTTCAATATAATCATTAAACATTCTTCCTAATGTAAGATGACAGAAATTATTATTGTATATAAATTCCATTCCTATTTATTATTAAATTGGTTATGTTGTGATTGAATAATTTTTATGCTGCCTATTTCCCTTCACTGAGTAATGTGATTTTTGAACCCACATAATATCATGGGTTATTCCTTGATGAAATTATTATAAAAAAACATATCTACATAGGTTATGATGTGAATAAACATTAATGATACCCATTTCATTTTATAGTTCATTATATGGTCAAAGTTTTATTATATTTTGGAATATGAATTTACAACTTCAATATATGATAGGTGGGGCCTATATCTCCATATAATGAATTTGGATGCCATAAATGTTTTATGAGCTCAATAGTCTACATAGGAGGTCATATCAAAACTAAAACAGGGGGGAATCTTAATCCCAGAAAAAGAGGGTACACGAGAGGGAATCCAAAGCCAAAAAGAAGAGGGTATATTGTATAAAATCATAATCCCAAAACAAGAGGATATAATGGAGGGCATCATATTCATACAAAAACAGGGTACACATGATGTAATCATAATCCCAATACAGGTACAATAGTTTTTACCCCATTCCCAACATGTTTTGAATGTGTTTGGAGGTATCCTTAACATTAAAATTTTGATTCATATGTGTATATAATAATTCATTGTCTTATTCCTAGGTTATTTTTTCATTGATTATTCTTCTTCTTCATTATTATTCATGTATTAAAAACTACCCATAATTATTTCATAACTCATGTATATAATCTTTGATATAATGGGTATGATATTCAATTGTTATTCTCAAGTTCTAATATTGTTTTTTCCATGGTGTGTTTATGTATATCCTTTGTATTCCCTTACTGAGCATTAGAGATCACCCCATTCAAATGTTTCGTTTCCCCATTCTATGAGAAAACATATTTAGTAGAAGTGTTAAAATGGGATATTGTTGTGTTAAGCATTGAAGATCATTCACTGAGTTAAATGATTTTTCCAAGTATCCAATGAATAAACTATTATGTTATTCATAAATTTATTTCTATAAGGATATGAATATTCATCTAAAACAATGTAATATCCACATGTGTAAAAACTGGTTCATTATAGTTGGTATTAATCGAAATTTTTATTCATCCATTGGATACTAGAATGAGAAAACATTAGTGATAACACTAGGTCTATTTCTATGGATATGTCTACGAATGTCTCCAAGGATAAATCAACAGATATGAAAAATTATATATAAATTTCATCGAATTTTGGTAATGGATAGAGTAAGTGGTTTCCCAAAAATATTTACATGTCTTGATATAATAAGTTCATATGCATCGAGCATAGACATACGTAGGCGTAACAACTCTAAAAATGTGCATCAAACCTAACTCAAGCATAACCTGGTACATGACAATGGGCCTTGATACACACCTAGTATGACACTTATGTGGGATATGTTTTGGATATTCAGAAACCCTTGAAAAATAATTATAAAGGATTTAAATTGATATTGGCTTTGAAAAAACATGGACAAACATAAGTGGTCATAAATTAATGATGGTTTCATAATTTAGACATCCTATATGTGGTTTTCTTGATAATGTGGTTCTTCACAATAATAATTGTTTGTTATGGAATGCTTTATAGTTTTATTAAATAGATGGAAGATGAATGAACTAGGTTAATGTTGAATGTGATGGTCAATTTTTTGAATGGGATGATCACTCTAGTGATGTTTTTCATGATCATGCCTAGTCAGTTTTCACAAAACGGGATTATTAATTCGTACCCTAACCAGTCCTCATACTCACCATAAAAGAGAATTATGAATTTAAACTTGAGTGTAGGAAATATTAATCATGGAGGATAGATGATTTAGATTGTTTTGTGTCATGAATCGCGAAAATATCACCTATGTGAATGTCTTAATGGATGAAGATTATTTTTTTATTGTGGAAAATTAGGACACCGAGAATGTAACTATAATGGAAAAATGAAGGGTTTGGTTAACCATATTGATGGTAATATTTTCCACCTTAATAAATAATCAATGGTTTAATTCTTTTTAGTGTGGAATGAATATTCATTATGATAATTGATGTCCTAGGTGGAAATCTCAATATGAGAATCAACAAGGTGGTACAAGTAATGGTTGTATTTATGATGATGATGGGGCTTCATATGAAATTAGAAAGGAAATAGGTATTAAATAATTGGTTATTTTATAATTATTATGGATTATTGATAAAGTGGAATAATCAATGTTTTTATGTATCTAGATTCAAGAATTATTTTATATGAATGGTGAAACATACAATTATTTTTTAGTTTATGTTTTTCTCCAAAAATTTACAAGTATATATTAAAGGTTTATAATGTATTAGAAAAGGGATGTAGTGGAATTGTTACATTTTGATTAAAGTATGATAACACATAATATTTTTATTTATGTTAAGATATTGTTATTTGGATAAAGATATATTGGATATGCATAAATAAATTGGATGAAATTGATTACCTTGTATGTAATTAATGACTTTTTGGTGAGTGGTTGTGTTATCATTGATGATGATCACAGTATTTTGTGACTTAATAAATATATCCAATAAATTTTTGAATAAATAAACATGCATGTTTTCTATAATGAAATGTGGTAATTTATGTTCTCACAATGTTTCTATGGAATACATGAAAATGTTATTCCCAATATTGGTAGGAAAAAAATGAAGAGCTAATTTAGGATATATTCAAGATCATGGCGAAGATGATTTTGATAAATTTAGTGAACCTATTTATATATTTTTACACATTCATCTTATAAAATATTTATAAGGTTAATAATCTATGTAATGTTTTATATTAAACAACAAATATGATTTTAAATATTAATGTTTTATCTCACCATTTGATGATTTTTTTTCATATAGGATAACATTTCCTATCCTTTTTTGTCATAAAAACATACGGAATAACATATGAATCTATTCATGCATCACATTATAGGATAAATATTCATTATTGAAAAGTTCATCTTTATTTATTGATATAAGTGATGAAGTGGAAGTTGTTCAACTCACAAAAAGGGTAGGAATGCCTAGAAATCCTGAATGTATATATTTTCATGAAAATAAATCAACAATAGGAAAATGATATAGAAATAATTTTTTTTCCTAATGACAATTTTTTTTAAACCTATGTCTTTTTAAATTATCACAGTTTTTTGGTTTTGAGGTCATAAAAATGCCATTGTCCATTACATTTTTTTAATTTATTTCCACAATCACTCCCTAAAAGTATTTTTCTTTTAATCTATGTATATGTTTAAACATACCACCAATGTTCATCTATGTGTAATTCTTGTTATATGTTACCTTGGGTAACCGTTCTATTTCCAACATTCTTTTTTCAAAGGATGTTTTATTATTCATTTCTACAATATGGGTTTATATAAGTGTTACATTCATGTATTAAATCATTAATAAAACAGAATAATTTTAAAGAATAAAATAATTTTTAATGGTGTAGAATGTAACTCATTAATTTTTTACACAATATTGTTTCCAAATTAGTTTAATATTTTTGATATTTTTCATTTAGAGAAACATGAAATATAGTTTATATATATATATAATAACTATTTATAGATTATGTTCACCAGATGAAATACTTGTGTTAGATTTTGGTAGACTAAACACTATGTGTGTCATATTATATACACATTTTTGGGTTCATTTGACATCTTGCATATCATGTAAGGGCGAGTTTTTACCAAAAAATAATATACTAATAATAATAATAATAAAGTATTATTAATGTTTCCAATGCGCCGTTGGAATGGATTTTATGGATATGACAATCTATATTCCAAAAATATGATTTACACATGAATTTAAAATGATTCCTTTTGTTATAAATTTTTATAAGTAAATGTCACAACTATTTGAATATTATGAAAATACTTTTCTACAAAAACTATTTTTCTAGAAGTAAATAAAATTATTTCTCAAGAAAATAAATACTACACTCATGATTAGTGTTTTCAATAAAATTTAAATATAAAATATGTAATAAATATCTTTTAGAATTATCAAATATATTTTATAGCTATATGATAAAAATGAATCAAATTTTATTTATAAAAATATATATTCTTCTAAAAACTAATTTTACCACCCTTTAATATCCAACCCATTTTAAATAAAATTTTTGGAACATTAATCGATTGTATATATAAAAATAAACCTAAAATTTTAATAAAGAACATTAAAATGTTATTAGTGTGAATATTTGGTTTTTTGTGTGAGGTTTCATTTTATGATAAATAGTGAAAACTATAGGATTTAAATTCAAAATAGTTTTTTCATAAAATTTAATTATTAGGTTGATTTTTTTTTATATTTTAAGATTAATTAAAAAATATTTATATAAATTATTCTTATTTATTCCATTAAAATCAATTTAAATTTAAAATTAGATATAAAAACATATTAATCTTTTGAACATTTTTACTTTAGAATTCTGCATTCTCATCCCATATGTGGGATTAATTTTAAATTAATTTCATTAACTTATGTAATTAGAATTTAGGTTAAATTTATTCAATATATTAAATCCTAAATTTTATGAATTTATAATATGTTTAAATTATTTTTTAATGAAAATATTTGACTATGTGATTAAAATTAATTACTGCTTTTTAGTGGTATAAGCTCCTGCTTGGCATCCAAAAGACCCAGGATAAAATCTGGGCAGGGCCAAATGTCCGGGTACTGTAGAAATACTATAGCAGGGCACTGTAGTAGTATTATAGCAGTGGTGGGACTGTAGAAGTGGCGGCACTGTAGCGGCGGAGGGACTGTAGGAGGTACTGTAGCAGTGTCTTTACTGTAGCAAGTACTGTAGCAGCGTGAGAACTATAGTAAGTACTGTTCACCGAGGGGTCCTTTGGGACAAAAAATGGGATTTCAAGCCTTGTTTTCAGGCCACTTGCCCTTGGGCCTTCGAGATATATAATGGTTCTCCCTCTACCAAGTTTAAAGAGGACTTTGATTTAAATAATAAATTGAGGCTTTGGCAGAAACCATTGAAAAAATTTACCACTATTCAGTGGAAAATTAGCTTAACATGGGACTAAACCATAAACATAAGGTAAATTGACCTATAAAATTCACCAAAATCTATTTTAAGCCAATATTTAGACCATATTCTCCCTTTTAACAAATTTTTTATATCATTTAATCCATTTTTATCAGAATAATGCGTGTTTAAATCCCTTTCCAAAAACATTAATGAATCTCCTACCACATATCCTATAAAATCCACTAAAACCTTCCACCTATTCACACCTATAAAGAACTATTATCTACAAGAATCTACTATTATAAGATTATAACATCCACTCATTCCCCATTGATTCAAATATTTTCTCATAATGTGAATCAAGGAATCCTTTTCCATGAAAAAATACTTACCCAAAGAGGAGGTAACATCCTTCTACAAGATCGTTTATTTTATTTTCATTACCAACAACCTCAATTATTCTTCTTCCATGATTATATAAAAACAATTATATTTAAAATATAATGATATGTTGTTATTATAATGGTTATACCTTTAATTTCAATCACTTCCATCTAATGTTTAATGAACATATTGTTCTTATATAAGATAAACTTACTTATCACGAAACAACTTTTGTCATTTATCCTTTACCAACTATCATGGTTTTAAATTATGATGGAAATTATATTTTTATATATTATATTTTATATATATGATGTATTTATTCTTCTTTGATTATAATATAATACATTCCTCATCCATTATATTTTTCAGTAATTATGATAATTTTGTTTGGGGATGTGTAGACTACCGCCTCTTCAAAGTGATGTGATTAATTAAAACCATCCATGGAATGTATTAAGTTTTCATTTTGACAGAATATATGATATATATGACATAATAATTCTAATTGAATAATAATATTTTTCTATAAACAAATATTTCATTTAATTTTTTAATTTTAATACGACAATAAAACAGAAACAGCGTTCATACGTACATATGACCTACCGTCTTAATGAATGGTGTCTTCCATTTGATACTTATGTCTTATATAGATTATTATAGATAGATATATATTGAATATAATTGTTTTTTATAGGATTTTTTATATTCTAGAAATATGTAAATCATTATCTACATAAGAGGATTAATATTAATAATTCATAACATATATGAATAAATCAAGCAGTTATTACCTAAAACATAACATTAACATGTAGTTGATAACAAATGGGTAATATAATGTAACAAAAAAATATTATATGGAATTTGATATAAAAATATGTTTCTTTTGTAAATATATAATAAACATATATTTTATAACATGATGTTTGAAAGTGTGTGAATAAAGTCATTCCATAAATTAATGAAATGTCATCACATTTTTTAATTCTGTGAGATACATTCCTTATTAAACACCCATTTACTCCTTCTGGTGTGAATACATTCGATTTATGAATTCTATGAAAGATATAATTAAAGTTATTTATATTTACATTCATATTTTATGTTCCTTATTTCATGTGGTTTACGGTTCAAATGTTACCAAGTCAGTAAAGTAATTATGTCATTTTTTTTCTTCTTTGAGACACATGAAATATTATACATCATTATTTTTATATGAGATGAATATAATTACCTTTAACATGTTATATCATTAATATTCTATTTTTAGTGATATATTTAGTTTATTTTTTTTATTCATTCAATATTATCTTGATTCTATGTTACCAGAATGGTAACTGTATATTGCTATAATCTCTTTATTTATAGAGATCATTTAGGATTATGATTAAATTGATGAAATATTATTATACATTTATTAATATCCCCATAAAAGTTTCTTATTCTATCATTATAAATAATATCTTCATTTATTATTATAATTTTCCTAATCTTTTGTATTTTTGATAATCAATAATATGTTTATCCTAAAATCCAACTTTATTTCTCATTTCAGTCAGAAATAAGTGTTCTTTCCAAATCATGATTTATAATTTTTTTTAAATTATAAAATTATTTTTAATGTAAATTTTACCCATTTTTTACATTTTACAAAATAGTTTTAAAAGGAATCATATACTTATTTTAAAATAATATAAAATTTTCAAATATTTTCAGGTGAAAAAGGAATTTGCATCATGTACAGACTAACCATCCATCATGAACATCATTTATAAGAGGTTTCCTTGGATATAATATAAGTTTATTTTTTTGGAATTTATTTGTAATATTATATAAAATTAACGATTTAAAATTTTTCTTCAATGAAATATATTTTCTAAAATGTTGTATTTTTAAAAATTGTTTTAAATTATTTTCCAGGATCCATTTTTATGTTGTCAAAATGGTTATTTTAAAATAATATGATTTCACTGATTTCATGTTTTTTATATGTTTTCAAAACCAATTTCTAGAATTGGATTTCTAGAATTTTATGAATCATTATTTTTAATGTTTCAAGTTATTTTAAAATATATATTTATTTAAAATACATTATGTTTTTAATTTTTTTTAATAGGAAAAAAATTATTTTTTGAAGATTTGTTCTAAATGAAATTATAATTCCTTATTTATATGATATGGATTTTTTGATATGGTTATATGAAATGTATTATAAAGGAAAGGATGTTATTCTTAATAAATATTATATATTATCTTTTGATGTCAGTCTCCATCTAAAATGACATAACTTTTCATATTTTATGAATACCATTCATATTATTTTGTAAATGGTTAATATTTTTATGAAATGAGGTTTATGATATCTGGATCACTCCAACAGGATATATGATTTTGAATCCCTACCCCATTAATGGGATAATGCTTGATGAAATGATTAGAAAACCTACCACTTCACCTTATCTTAGGATGTGTTGAGGTGCTAAAGATACGCATATCATTTAATTGGTCATGATATGATGAATGTTTTTTATATTATGACATAGGAATACATGATTAAATTATGTGATGGGTGGTACCAATATGTCTGTCAAATGCATTAGGTAATGATAAATACATTACAAGTTTATGAAGGTACAATGGAGGGAATTCCATGTCCAAAACATGAGGGTATCTTAAGCCCAATACAAGAGGGTATATGGAAGGGTATCCAAATGCCTGAAACAAGAGAGTATACTGGGGGAATCCCTATGAAAAAAACAAGAGGTTTCATAGGACAGAATCCAAGGCCTAAAATAAGTGGGCAAATAAGATGGAATCCCAAACCCTAATAAGGTATAAGGTTTATTGTCCAAATACTAACATGTTATGAATGTCAAGGATGGTAGATTTAAAATAGTATTTTTTATTCTTTTGTGGGCGAAAAAAATTCCATGTCATATTTCTATATTATATTTTTATTTATTATAGTTTTTTCCCTTTTTAATAATGTCTTATTAACAACCAATATTTATTCACTGACATATCTATATGATCTTTGATATGATGTATATGATCATTAAATATTATTCTCATTTTATTCATACACATTTGATGATGTTATTCTTATATATCTCCTCTATTTACCCTTAGAGACTATACGAGTTGACCACCATCTTATGTTTATTCTCCCTAGGTTATAAAGAAGGGTTTTATGTAGAAGTACTAAAGGGTAGGATATTGTTTGAAAAAATTAAAGATATTTCAATCAGTTTGTTGTTTTTTCATTAATATTTTAATTTTACTAAACTATTATAGACCTCGAGCATGTATTTTAATAATGTAAAAACATTTACCTAAAATGGTTTAATATATATCTATTCTAATACTTGGTCACTATAATTTCTATAGAAATTCAATTTGATCAACTTTTATTTCCTCAAACATTCTTCTATTATGATGTTCTTCTTTAATCTCCATGAACCTATTTAGGGTTTTTATTAAAATTAATTTTTTCATATTAGAATAATATCATTATGATGATTCAATTCATGTTATTGATATAGGATGCCCTGAGATGATGATCGAATGATGGTGCATACAATTATGAAGAATATAAGTAATAATATGAAATTATTTTTTGGTTTTTACTAATTTAAGTTAATTTATCTATTTATCCAATGTCACTTGGTAGTGTTTTCCCATGACAATATTTGGACAAATATTTGGAACTTCCAATAATGGATGGTTCTGGTTATGGTGTGATAATTTTTCGTAGTTAGTTATCTAGTGATTATGTAAAAGATCTATGATGTTGTAAAATTATTTATAAATTGTAAAATATTTATAAATTAATTTTTAGTAATTAATTACTTTTTTCATAACATAGGGATTCATGTGGAATAATTATTGTTCGTTAATCATGGATGAGATTAGGAATGAGTTTTTAGGCCTAAGAGGATATGATAATTCCCTTAATGAATTAGGGTGTATCTCTTTATTTAGCATAATATTTATGCATGTTTCCGGTGGCATGTTGGTTTTAATCTCATGACCAAGGGTGTTAATCCTTTGATATGTTATATTTTTAATTTAATAGTATTAAAAAATCATTAATGTGTGAAACAATGCTCTATGGTAGCGATGGAAATTTTGAAGTGGCTTGGTGCATCAACCACTGATGGAAACATTCTTGATAAAAAAAATTATGTCGGTTTTATAGACATTATGGGGGATAAATAAATTTAATTAAATAAAATTAAATGAATGATATGTTGTGTAAAAAATTATAGGTACCCTTAGGGCCATCCTGGAAGAGGTTATTAATGAATTTAGATGGATGACATGTGGATCATCAATGTGGAATGCATGATATTCCTATAAACTATCAGACTAGTTGAGATGAGAATGGGGGAGTGTCCCCCCCCCATGATGATATGTGTGTACCGAGGTGGATATGAACTTGGTTGATTATGTATAAATTGGTTGAGAGGGTCTGGGATGACCTCGATAGTTAGATGATAGTGGTCTTCTATCTTCAAAATTAATCTAGTGAGTTTCATCTTAATGGTTGAGCAATGAATTTTAATGGTCATTATAATATGTTTGAATTCAATTACCTTTAAGTGATTCCCAAGAATTGATTATTAAAGTTAAGATAAAGGAACTGATCTATATTGTTTGTGCCATAATTAATCCTTAGGTACATAGTGGGTTTCCAATTATATTTATACCCTGATGGATGATACTTGTTTATAAATTAAAGGCTTTAGGATTACTTCCATATCTATGTGAGGTGGGATAGGTAGATATTCTACAATTATGAGTTATGTTTTATATGATATTATAGAAGTAAAAATCATCCATTGAATCATTTTGGGAAATTCTATGTGGTTAGATAGGATTAGGATGTTTGGTTTAAATGGAATGAATAAGGATTATCAAATAGGATTCAATCATTGATCCTGATACTATAATATTCTAATGTCACGATGCTTGGATACATATTTTAACCATGATGGCATGTAAATCCTGGAGAAATCTCCTATGACACGGTTGTGATTCCTATTGTTCCAAAACTAATTTTTCAAACCACTTTGGTTCAACCTTGGGGTCTATATAGAATATTGAGTATATTTGGATTCATCCAAAGATTTTATATGATTTTCTTAGACATTTGACAGGGAATTTAATGTATTCCAGACATTGAATTTCCTAAACATTTCTCATAGGAATTGTATAGGGGTATATATTATTGGATTTAATAGGTTAATCTTATAGAAATAATTTATTGAACCATGTATACTATGGTCCTTGGAAATATTTTTTGGTTAGAATGTTTTTTACATACATAAAGATACCATAGAATTGGGGAAAAGTGTTATAATCAATCTTGAGAGTCTTTTAATAACAAAAGGATTAAGAATTTTTGTTTATTTATGATTCCAATTTTATTTATTTGTTTGAATCTCATATCACAAAGAATGAATGACCTACATTACTTGTTATGTGTGGGTTCTTGTTGGTGGTTACCTTTTGAGTATTACTCACAACCTACTTGACAGGTCATCTCACTTGAGAAACTGAGATGAATTCACTAATCATACGATTATGTTTGGCACAGAAACATTGTATCATATCCAAATAAGAAATATCTGATGGACATAGAGTCTTAGGTTGAGGAATGTCTTGTAAATTGTAAAATAACCTTATAAATTCTTTCCCTTATTTTACAATGTATGTCTAATTGGAACCATTGGTTATCATGTGACAATTTGGGATGACCACGATTATATATAGAATCTTAATTGATCCATTAAATACTAGTATAGAATGATTATTTTTTTATCATTATAAAGAAAATTATTATTTATGTAATATATTTTTTTTCTAATTTAAATTATTATTCACTTAGACATGACCATAAAGTCTTCCCTTGGTAATATCTTAAATTGTCACGGATTGTCAAAAGCCTTTGGTGTGTGGCGTAGAACTCCATAAATCTCATTGAATCTTTCATCCATGAACATGTCAATGATTTTAGACTAGGATTATTAAATTATCCAATAAAATTATACTCAAATCATTCGTGATGGGTTTTATATATTATTATGATCAACCAAAGAATCTATCACATAAGTTTCAAACTGAGTCTTCTATTAGGGCCACTGGTTGTGCACTTATTTAAGATCATTTTAACACTCAGCCTACCTTTTTATGTGTTATTAATCATAGAATTATCTATGTAAGAGAAGGTTCCATATTTTTTGGTATCCAAATCGGGATGCAATTACAAATAAACCACATACTATAATATATCCAAAGACAATTTATGTTTCCCAATATCTAGACTCATCCATATAGATTTGAATAATGTTATATACTCCTAATAAACCAAAAAAATAAAATATTCCCAAAAAATAACTATTCTCAACTACGATACCAACTAAGGTGACCTATGATAATAATCCATATATTATACATCATTTTACATGGATAATGACATAGGAATATAACAAAGAAATGTTGAATAACAATAATAATTTGATATCATAACATTATTATCATAGATAACCACATATTTTCCTTAAAAAACCGTTTAAAATAACTAAACACATAATGTTGACACTCAATATTATGATCAAATATAACATCATGAAGCCCATGCTCAAACAAGTGAATAAAGAAAACTTTATTAAGTACACACTCAATCTCATAATCATAGCTAACTACATCATGTCCACAATCACCATTATAATATCATTACTTCTTAAAACCTTAACCAATGAATTAAAGGTATTTATAGGACCTCAACAATCACATAATGTTAATCCACACACATCTTTTCCAAATAAAATTAAAGATGTGTTATACAATGATGAAACTATGGAACAAATTTAGGTTTGAAAACATTTCCAAGTGTTCTACATATAAAATACTATAAGAGTCATTCAATAGATGATATAAGATTCAATAAAAAAATAATTTAAAAGGAAATTTATTTAATGTTTCATAAAATTACACTAGAATGAATTGTCGGTGGTGCATAATAAAATATATGAAAAGAACAGTTCTTATAAATAATTTATTTCTATTTTTGTAAAATATGTAATTATAAATTACTTTAAAATAATTGTTTTTAAAATAATGTAATATGAATATATTTTTTAATTAAAAAAACACTTTTAATGAAATATGTAAAATGTATTATTGAATCTAAATAATAGGTATGATAAAAAATAAGGAGTTGGAGATGAAATATGTGATATTGTTGAAAAAAATCCTTCTTTATTTAAACATTCACTTATTGAAGCTCATATCATTAAAAAAGTAATAATGGTCCATTTTAAAAAATATTGACCTAAAATATTAAGATCACTAGAAATAATACATATTTATAAATCAAAATAATAAATAAGAACATTTTCAAGAATATATAATATAGAGTTATAGGAACAAAGGCTTGTTTGAGAGGATTGAAATTATTCATAACGACATAATACTTCGATGAGAAATAAATTTATTATGGAAGAAAAATTGAACTAAAAATTCATATAATATATAGAGGAATAAAATTTAACATGAAAAAAATATTAGGGTTTAATAAAATATCTATAGAAATAAAATATTATCAAGAAGAAACATTATAACTCAAGGAAATGATATATGAGGTAACAAAATCCCTTACGACATTGTCAACAGTTGAATAGAAAAACATTAAAAATTATTGGGATTTTAAATTCATTTAATTTCAACAAATTTATGATAAAAGTAATCCATATCGTTTCATATATTCCATAAAAACTAAAACAAGTGTTGAATATTTTAAATCTTTTCAGGAATGCAAATTATGAGAGAAAAAACGTCAAAAGAATTGGTAACATTTGAATAAAAACCCATGTAAAGGAAACATAGAAATGGTACATCAATAAAAATATTAACGAGATAATCAAGATATAATTTTTTAAATTTGAAATATATACACCATATAAAGTGAAATAAGTTAATAATACAAAAATATTCATAAAAAAAAAATTTTATAAAAAACCCCCCAATCTTTGGTAACTATTGAATTGAAAGCCTATGGAAAGAAATTATTTAGACATATAGGTATATAAATTTACTTGATTTCTAATTATTATTAAATATTTATTAAATATATTATAAAAATAATGTAAAAGAATAATAGTTCAGTAGTATGGAATCATGCCTTCTTAAATGATAATTGAGATAAAAACCATTACCTTTGATACTTCATGAATGGACGCACTCTAAAATCCTATATTAAAATCTTGAATTATTTAAAAATATATTTGATAACTTAATTAATATTTATTTAAAAATATATATAACTTTTTTTTATTTATTAAATTTTTATTATTTATTTTTAGTGACTATTGATAATTTGTGTCTGTAGTTTAATTATTGCCCATAAATTTTAGTATAACAATTTGGATTTTCATGCCATGATCATGAGTTCATTATATTCAGATTGATTAATGATAATATAATATAATTTCAATATTGTTTTATTATTTTCCATGTTCATTGCATTATATTTTCATTTATGTTTCCTATAGACGAGTCATGTTACATTATTTTTTTATAACTTTTAGTCAACAAAAAGGCATCAAATTAATAATAATTATTTATATATAAATTAACTTTTCATAAGATGAAATAAATATTATTTAATCATTAATATAAAATATTAATAGTAATTTTTTCTATATTCATAAAATATAATAATTTATATCATCATTCCTATAGGTGGTTAAACCGATCTAAACTAAAAAACGTTATAATCAATGGAGAAGTACGATTATGAAGTGATTTAGTTATAATATCACTATTAAAGAGGTATAATTATTTTATTAATGTGTAAATAATCTTATAAATAATATTTATTTTTAGTTATAAAAAAATATAAATTAAAATGATGCAAAAGAAGTACTTTTAAACAAATAAGAAATTGAATATTATCTTAGAATACTTCCTTTTATTGAAGGAGTTGGGGGTTAATAAAACGTCCATGAGTAAAAAAAGTAAATATAATTATCATATAAAGATATATGTCAATATATGTAGAGGGAATCTACTTTTATTTGAGTTCTAGAATAGTTAAAGAAGAACTGCTATTGTAAGAGAGGGGTAATATTTTTTAAATATGACAACTCATTCTTCTGGAAGCCATCCAAGTTTCCAAAGGAAGCAACCAAATATTTTCAATGAAGGTTTATTGGATTAGAAATATATAATAAAAAAAATTGGGATATGGTTTGGGATTAATTAAACCTTTTATATTAATTTAATTTTTTCCATAATTTAACTTAATTGTGGTAACTCATTTTTTCTCTATGATAACATATGTTCATATATGAAAATGAAATATCCTTATTACCAAATTTGAATATGATGATTTGAAATATTAGAAAAACCCTATAATATTAATCATCTATAAATTTTATGTTTTAATTCTATAATAATAATTGTATTTCACCTAGTAAGAGTTTTTACAATGAAAATATCTGTCATATTCAAAAATATGAAGAATGGATTAAAAATTAAAACCAAATTTATAAAAATGTTTAAGTTTAATTAATAAATACATATTTAGCCAATAAAAAATATTCATACATATATAATTCAAATTTATATAAAAATATTAACACTTTTTTCCTTTTGATATAAATCAAAAATTATAATTGTGTTCATATTTTATTCGCATTAATGTTATATATTATCACCATTTAATGATTTTATAGTTTCTATTAATAAAATTACATGGCTAATAAAAAATAATTATTAATAAAGAAAAAAATTTAAACATAAAATGAATTTAATCTTATTATTCACATAGTAATTGCTATAGAATACGTATTAACCTATTTACCAATTAAATATTATCTGAAATTTTGTTAAAATGATCATCCAAAGTTTCTAAATACAACATATAATTGTAATATTTCACATATAAAAATAATTATTTTTTTATATTAAAAATATTAATTAAATATTGTATTTTTTTCATTATTATATTTTCGTAATGTATTATCGTATTCCTTATAATATTTTATATTAATATAATATATTGTGACTTATTATAGTTTGATTTTTCATGGGATACAATGAGTTAAATAATATATTTATTTACTTGAAAATACATTCTAAACTATTGAGTATTATAGACATTTTGAAATTATGAATATTATTTATCTATATTTTATTCTACATTCATAAGAAAAAAATCTAACCATACATGTTCATGCCAGGATTTTGTATACAATATCATGGGGTGTCATATTCTTCACTTTTATTAATTTCAACCATTTTTTAAATTAAAATATAAAAATGAAAATATATATAAGTTTTCTTTAACTTCAATACATCCACACGTTACCATGTTTCTTCTCTGTACATATGATTTCCCTACAGTACTTTTTCGATGTGAGTTATCTTGTTTCTTAGGATTTTATTACTCTGATATTAAAATCAAAATATTATCCTAATAAGAAAATTCATGTTCAAACTACACCACTTTAAATTCATTACATGTGAGTGATTCAGAATGTACTTCATCAAGAGGGATACATAGAACACATTATATACATGAGAAATGTTTTTCAGAAGTGTTATTTGATAAAATCGTACTCCAATGTGATCAACAACATGATAGGGCCCAACAAATATAGAAAATAAATTTTATTCTTCTCCAACTTCAATTTTGTATTTAATGGAATTATTCAATTGAATACCTTTTCTCCATATTCAAGATAAATGAATCATTTTTTAATTTATACATATAATTTCATTGAAATCTTTTATAATCTAATGATTTGTTGAATGTATTGGAACTTCTCTATCATCTCTGCAATAATTTATAGTCCCAATAGATACCCTTTGTGACACATCAACCTAGTACTCCAAATGGTAATGAAATTTATTCAATACATGATCTCATGTGAACTACCCAATATACTAGAAAATGATTACTAGTAGTGATGATTAAAAGTGATATTATGAAGATAATATAGTATCATAAAAAAGAAAATAAATAAGTATAAATAAAATAAAAACTATTATAAAATAATTAAATACAAAAAATAAAACATAACTAGGGAACTAAAATAATTTAAATAGCCATGAAAGAACAAATAAAATATCAATAACTTCACAAGAATCGGATATACCTCAACAAGATCTTCTAATAGATGATCGCATAACACCCTATAAATGAATAAAAATAAAATATCCACCAGGTATCCTTATTTTGTACAACCAATCAATCTTCTGACTTCGTCCATGTAATACAGAAGGCACTAGTACAGTAGGTAAAGAACCTATAATGATGTATAGCACAATGAAATCCCTAAACAGATTTTATACAAGTGTATATTATAATTAATTATTTTAAAATTTTAAAATTTTATTATTACAGTATGAAATTTAATTTTTAAGTATTCATAAATATATTATCTTAGCATTATGATTATGGTTTTTTTTAGAAAAAATCATCTTTTCAATAAATAATCAAAATAAAAATTTTATTAATTTATTATTATTATATATATGGGATTTTATAAAAAACATATAATCAAAAATCAAATATATTAATAAAATTAAATTTTTTACAATAAAAATTTTACAATTTAAAATATAAATATTTATTAACCTGCATTTTTTATTTTTAAAAATAAGTCAACTACTCAATTAAACTATTGTAATTTAATATACATTATCGCTATTAGAACTAAAAAATATCAGATTTATATTTTTAATATGTCTAAATTGATTTCTAATTTTGAACATTAAGGATGAAATTATTTAAAAAGGAATTGTTTTAGGAAAAAGGATAATTAAATATGTAAAATACATGTTATAATGGTTAAAGTAAAAATTATAAAAGTAAATATTTTAATGATGAAGAGTTGATAAAATTTATTAAAAATGAGTTAAATTTAATTTAACAGGATTTAAATACCTCAAATATTCCCCACTCTATTACATCCCAATTTTGAATCCACATTCCTTGAGAGTGACTTACCATTATTGAAAAATTTAATGTATTAAAAAAATTCATATATTTTCACATATAAAAGTAGCCTTTAACAACACATTTAATAAAAATATTTAAATTATGTTAAATTTCTAAAATATTCCTTTTCTTATATCCCCTTAAATCTAATCATTCTTAAATTATCTTCTGTTCATAATATGTTAGTATAAGACCTCAACATCCAAGGGATCCTCAAAGAAAATATCAAAGTGACCAATATCAGTGATAAATTTTACATAACTAATTTCCTTTATATCATACAATTTCAATTATAATTTTTTCAACCCTGTACGTTAAAATCAATATTGGTTATATAATTTACATTATTATTTTAATGTATTAATCATTAACCACCTTTCCGATTTTCGATATACAGAACAAAAATGTTATTTGTGTGTATATGTGGACTACCACCACTCAGACGAAATGTGTCTTGTTTTCCTTGACTACCACCTTTCCCTTTGTTTTTAATCCTGGTGGATGTGATGAATGTGGTGGTTTGACAATGTTTTGGAGATGAAGATGACTGATTTGATTTTGATCTAGATGTTTTGAAATGGTGAATTAGCAGTAGTGAAGTATTGTATTGGGTACCGTCAACCCTTAAACTGGCTTTTAGAAAATGGAAAAAAATGATTTTCAGAATCATCCATGTGTATATTAAGATTATAACCTCCATGGATTGTTCAATTATGTTATTTACCATTACCACCAATCGAGGATAGAGTTAATAATATATTTAATGGAAAAAATTAAAGATTATGTAACTAATATGTATTTGGTAATACAAATTTTATAACCCAGTAATAATATAAATAAGAAAATTATTATTTAATTAATAAAGACAAATATTCATACTAAGTTGAAATCGTTTCATTCATATTATGCAATATTTTATTATCCATTAATTCATATTATATATATTTTCAATTATTATATATCACTCTAATGAACAATAAATAATAATATTATTCATTTTTTATAATTATATTAATCAAAACATACTCATAATCCTTTAACAAATCAATGTATGTTCATTTAAGGATCATTTTAACAACCTAAATGGACAACATGTTGATTTTACATAACGAATGAATATGGTGAAAATTAAATATATTATATTACATAAATGATTTAAAAAAATTTCATAGTCATTACCTAAATATTTAATTTATTAATGAAGAAAACACACTTTAATCACCATAAAACACAAAAACATGCTTGTTATCAATTTCATTTTTAATGATAATGATCGAAACACTGATGAATATAATTAGAAACATTGTAAATTATTAAAAATAATACATAATAGTAAAATAAATATATTTTTAAGGATAAAATATATAATAATTATTGATATAGTCCTCAATATTATAAAGCTAGTACAAAATATCAAACTATAAACACCCGACGTGAAAAACGTGGTAAAATAATTAACTAGAATTCATATAGATAAAGACTATATATAATGAGTAATAATGAAAATATATATATTTTTAACGTTTTGAATCATGTGATTTAGATAAATATTAAATTTATACTTTAGGATGTTGTATGATTGTGGAAGACAATATAAGACGTAAACAATTTCAATATCAAATCCCCCTCATTGATACATGCTCGATATTATGCACCAAATTAAATTTATATGGTTTATATAATACCAATTTTAGATATTATGAAATAAAATTTCTTTTATTCATGGTATTTTATGATCAATATAAAGACATACCTTCCTTGTGGTTTTTTTGAATTATTATCCAAGCCATATGTGTGTTTCTCTATCTCAATTTTCATTCTTTATGAATGATTCCTAATTAACCACTAATTTAATTTTTTTTCATAAAATACTATTTATTTTTTTACCATACTCATAATAAATTTTATGGGATTTAAATGTTATATTTTACCCCTCCCTTATATTATTTTGATTCTTATTTTACTAAACCGTTTATGAAAACTAAATATTTTCCATAGTGTCAAAAATTTTCTAATTAAGGTAAAGAAAAAGTGTGTATTTTTTGGAAAATGACTCCCTATGTAGATAATTGAATGTTGATATGGATATGGAATATATTTAACCAATGGTAATTACCATGAAATGGTTTTATTTATCACAGAATCAATCATCACTTTGATCCGTGATGAGTGGGCCTAAGACAGCACACCTAGATAAACACTCCCATGGGGATATGTTTTAAAATATCCGGAAACTATTTAGGAACTATAATGGAGGAATATCAGTACAACTAACTTTGCTTCCTATTAAAATAAACTATTTAACCCAATTACTATCTTTTTTGGACATCTAAACACACTAAAAGATCCCAAAAAATATTTTTTTGATAAGGGTAAGTTATGTAACTCGGAAGATATCTTGGGAAATATATGTTTATTTGTTGTATTTTATCCTAGAAACATTATTCTATTACATAGTGAAATGTTTGTTTTATAATTTTTTACTATATGGACAGAAATGATTTTATTCAACCCCAGTTAACTTAGTAAATAGTAAAAAATATATTTTATAGTATAACTTAAAATGAATTTGACGTAATTTGGTGATCATTGGGGCTCTAAATTATATTTCCCATTGATGAATTAGATCGACTAATGATACTAAACTATATGTATTTTAGTTTATACTAATCCAAATATCAATATACTGTATTAGAGTATGGAATTAATATCAGTTATTTATGTCTTTTATTATACAATAAAATATTACGATTGAAATTATTATTTTCATCCATGTTATCCCAATTTTTTTGTTAATATAGAAATCCCTCAGTTTTAATTAGTTACATATCATTTTTAATTTTCTGTTACTTCAATATCACATGTGACATTTTTATATTAGGATATATTTTAATGTATGGTACTATTTACAGAGCATCTGAGCACTCCCTAATTATTTTTATGTACCCTAGGATACCTGGAGGAAAACACTGTGTAATTTTCAGGGATGTGAGGAAATGGATAATTATTTTCATACAATTTGTTTATTTAGTATCATTTTTTAATGTAATGTATAAATCTATCTATACATCTAATACTACAATAATGTTGTATTGGTTAATAACTATATTATTTTTAACCAATAAGGTGATATAATTACTTTTTCTAGGTTTTTGAATTTTAATTTGTTATAATTGATATCAAATGATGCTTAGTAGGAATATTGGGGAGTATATATAGATTAATCTAGTTATATAAGAAAATTATAATGATAAAACTGAATATTTTATAGAAAATCTCGAGAAAACATAATAGGAAATATATTTTACCCTTCATTATCATTTTTTAATTATGTTTAATAAATTATAGTAGGGTGGTGACTAAAGGGAAGAATTAGAATTGTATCCTCACAAGTAGTCTACCTAGGGATATTCCCACTATTAATGTAATGGAATTTGTTATTGAGGCTAATTATATCATCACTATATTAGGGTAGTTTACCTAGTTTATAAAAAATCATATTTCTTGTATAGAGTGACCTGTTATCCCACAATATGGTGTAACGATGTTGGACTACAACATGAAATTATGCCCATAATAATTTATCATCACTAATAATCTAGTTTTTGTAAACTATGGATTAAGACCTTAGATAATATCATTCTCACATTGGGAAGTAGTGAAAAGTAAAAATTCATCATACTAGTATATAATATGAAGGGATATGTGGAAAAATGAAGGTCCCTAATTGAAAACACTATATCGGAAATGATATAAAGAATATGGAATTAAGAAATATTAAGGGGATATTTTTGGAAAAAAACATTCCTCTTGAAAAATAATTATAAAAGTAAAGGAAAATATAGAATCATAAAGAAATAGAATATTAAAATATTGTTGAAAACATGTGTAATTTGAAAATGTTCTTTCAATTTTTTGTGGGAAATGTACTAATAAAATCTGAAATTTTGATTGTTTCTATGGTGAGTAAATGTTGAGCTTTAAATGATGTCAGTATCTGATACCTTTTCATTATATTATGTTATAGTCTCAAGAAACATAAATATAGAAAACAAATTGTATATAATGTATATAACCATGTTAAATAAGGAGGAGAAAAAATTAGTTGAGAATTAGGGGAAGAAGAGTATAACAACTGGGGAATAAAGACATAGTGGATTTCTCACATGTAATAACCATGGGAATGAACATATTTTGATTTTTATGAATGGAAAAATAGTTTTTCATATTTTTTGATAAAAATAATATCAGAATATGAATACAAATGGAATGGATGATGTTTCTTTGGTTAAATGAATTAAATATAAGTATAAGGGAAATTTTTCAAACCAATTCCCCAAAATCATGGTAATTCACATTATAAAAGGATAAGGGAGAAATTCTAAGATTGCATCATTAAAAAAGATAATGATATTTTTCTTGATGACATGTGGATGCTAATTTGGTTATAGCACAAAATCTATCTTCAGTTTTATTCGATTATGTATCTTTTGACTATTTTATAACTTACATGTTTACCAAAAACATTAAATATATTCCAACAACCCTATTAAGGTAGTTACCTATTAAGATTCCAATTGTAAACAATATTACAACAAATAAATTTTAGTTGGTTCCATTTATAAATCATATATGTAACCTATTTTTATTATTAATTATTATACCTATTGCGAAATTTGATTAGATATTTTATGGTATCTATTTAAAAGAATAATGAATGAATTTACTTCCTATAGAAATAGATTACAATTTATGAAGGTGAGGTGGAATATCTATTCGTTGGAGGGGGGAATTTGTCATATAAACTATTTATGGATCCTCCTTTAGTATATCTACATAATTATATTCTATAAGGGTGGAAGATTTATAATAATATATATAATTAATATATCCTAATAATATCGGATGTACCAATGGAAAAATCATTGATATTTTTCAATAATTATTATTTTTTCATCAACCTAATTGTGAAGTGGATTTCTACATTGAAATCATTATTGTTGAAATAATTACATCTAAAACTCATAATAGAAATGAAATAATTAGGCTTGTGGGGTTAATGAAGATTTTCCTGAATTTTGTGATAATGGATTTATAATCAAAATTGTTTCACTAAGGGATTCCCATGTATTATTTTTTAAAAATTAAGTATGGGTCTATGTGATTATGGATTGAATATTGGGAGAAAGAGCCATTAATATAAAGAATTATTATCCTTAACTATGCATTTATGTCAAATTTGACCAAAATAAAAGATCACACACAATTTTAATGATCTCCCTTAACTCTGGTTATAATCTATTAAGGGTGAATACGGATTATATTCCATCGATGAAAATTAAAAAAAGTGTGTTCATTTGGATTTTATAGTATTTTAATTTGGATTGAGTAATTCCCCTTCAATTTTTATTGATTTGATAACAAATGTATTCAATGATAGTATTGATAACATTGTAGTGGTATTCATTGATTATATCTCTATATACTCGAGGAGCTATTAATAGCTTGAGACATGCATAGAAAATTTTTTGGGGGTGGTAAAAATGAAGGAATTATATGACAAATATATATTTTTTAGTGTTACATCAATGATATTTATTTTCATGGCCATACTGTCTCTAATAATATAATATATATTAATTATTATAATATAATAATAGTCAATGAATTTCCTACACCGATGAATATAACCAGGTATAACTTTTTTTAGGGTATAATTGGTTTTTATCGACACTGTTTCAATGTGTTCCCCATTTGGTCTACCCATTAGCCAAGTTAAACCATAAAGGGGTTAAATTCAAATTTTCAATGTAATTTGAGGAAATTTTTCATGTTATTAAAAGGATATTGATTACTACACCTATATTTACCTTACAATCATATAATGAAGTATTTGTAATATATTTTGATCCATAAATGAAAGGTTGTTTTGTGCCTTTTTGATGATTGATAGAGTTGTTGTTTATGAATCATGGTGATTGAATATCAATTAAAAGAACTATCCAACTAATGACCTTGTATTATCATCCATATTCATTACATTAGAGATATAGATACTCTACCACTATGGTTTATGTATATATATATATATATGAATATTCATACACAATAGTTTTTGAAGTATAATTTATCTTAGAATAATATCGAAATGAGACACAGAAGTCAGTTAAAATTACTCAATAACATTGAATCCTCGAAAAACTGCCACCTAGGGAAGGAAAACAATGAGTTTTTTGTATTTAGTATGAGAGAACATAGAAATTTTCCCATGATGAGTCTTAAGAAGGATCATATATAATATTATCTATTAAGGTTAGAAATGATGATCATTAGGTATTGATATCTATCATTTATTGTTATGAAATTTTTATACCATCATTATTATAAAATATGGGATGTTAGAATATGATATTGATGACATAAAAAGCAATATTAATGCAATAAAGGATGGTAAATGGATGGATTTCATATATAAACAAAGAGTGTTTAATTTTGGAAAGAGGATATTTCTTATATACATACCATTGTTAAAAAGGGAACTACTAGATAAAACACATAAATTAAATTTCTCTATAAACCCTGTTTGCATAAATAAATAGAGAATGTTATAAATTGAGAGTGTTTATATAAATAGAGAATGTTATCCTAGTGATTTTTGGGGATATTAATTTTAATTTATAGACTATTCTACATAAAATTATAGTATACCAAAGAAGATAAAAGGAATATACTGAATATACAATGAATTTTATTTTCACTTATAGGAATATGTACTATTAATTTTTTTCCCAATGTAAGTGAGTTCTAATATTTTTCTAAAATTGGAATATATGTCGTAGTAATATTGGGCATTTTTAATTGATGAAATAAATTAGTGTAAAAGGATACTAATAGGTTATTCAACATAAACATTTAAAATTATAATATTTATTTCATGTTTTTTGCAGAAGAAATATATTCTAGTTCGAATGCCTATTTTGAAAAATAATAAAATAGACTTAGAGATTTAATTTTCTTATAATGAAATTCATAACCATATTCCTGACATTATAAATAATGTGTTACAAAATTGGATAACTTTTTTTATTAAAGGCCTATAGAAAAATTAATATTATGATAGGAAACATAGGATCCGGGAGAAGATATGAGGTTATAATATCTAAATTCGTTCAATATCTTATATATACCCTAATTTTGAGAATATAACTCCTAAGACCCTACTATAGGAGGTAAACACCATGTCCTGAACCGTCACACAATGCACACACTAAAAATCCTTTATTCAGGAGAATATTTAAAAATCTAATTTCCAAATTTCCAAAAAATGTTTAAAAAAACAGAATTTTTGTTTCAATTTATCTTGAATATATTACATTAAGATGAAATTTTTTTATTATCCAGAAAATATTGATTATTAGATGAATAGTTAAAATATCATTTTTTTGTTAAAATAGAATCTTTTATGAAATAGATGTAATATAAAATAGAGAAAAATATCTCGAAAAATAAATTATTTATATGTAACATTATTAATTTTAAAATATCATGTTTAATATAAAAACATACATTTTATATTTTAAATTTTATATAATATGTTTCACTAAAATTATTTCAATGTGTTTTTCATTTACAATATTAATATTATCCTATATTATTTTTATAAGTTATATATATTATTAAACGGATTCGAAATTAGAAATTATTAAATTAAAATTATGAAAAAATACAATTTTTAGTCATAAAGGATAAATTAGTATAGTAAAATCTATTTACAAATGTAAAACTAAAAATAGTTCAAGTGAAAAATATATGGGTAAGGAGTTGAAATCATGTTTAAAACACCTGTGAAACTGAATTTTATAGGATTTATAATCATTTTATTTTCCCCACTCAATTATTCCAAAACTTTCTATTATCTTTACTAGAGAGTGACTTTCCATTTTGGAAAATTTTATAGGTATTTAAAAAATTTCATCTATTTTAACTTATAAAAGTTTCCCCAAACAACCCCTTTAATATCATTCTTAAAATAAATTTAATCACTAAAAACATATTATTTTTTCACCTATTTTATTCCTACATTTAATAAATTAGATTAATGTAACAAGATTTTAGCTAAATATAACCATTCCCAAGGGATCCCCAAAAGAAAAAGTTTCAAAATTTGAGTAATCCATTTTTACTTATCTATTTTCCTTTCAATAATTCCATTAAAATTATTGGTTTCCCATAATTACATATAAACATCTTTATTTGATATATATTGAATTTTACTATCTTCATGGAATAATCACTAATAACATTAAACCATTTTTTTAATATAAAAAAGTTATTCATGTATATGTGCAGAATACTATCTGAATAAGAAAACATGTTTCATTTCCCTCAACTACATATCATACACATTAAAAATAAAATTTTACTAATAAATAATTATAAATATAGCATTTTTTCATTTTTGAAATAATAAACCATGATACTTCTTTTATCAAGTATAAAGAGAATTAATTCACCATTCATGCATACATGCCCACTATTACAATGATAGAACAATATTTTATTTTATTTTCTCATTAAATACTTTCATGGATGGAATTTAGAATGGGTTTAAAGGAGAAAATTTATGTTTATGTCACTATTAAGGTGATTTTAACATGATTTTCTCTCTTGAGACGTTCTTTCAATATTTAATTCACCTATTACGAAACCAATATTTGATCGTCAAGAATCAGTGAAACATGTTTGTTATCGACCACATTTTCAATGATAATGACAACAAAAATCATCAACCGAATTAGAAAACTTTTAAATTATACCTGATGTTTAACTTAATGGATTTTTAATGATAAAACATTTATTCGTAATTAATTTTGACACTATCATTATGAAACTAATAAAAACAGTCAAACTATAGACACCATATGTAAGAATATAGGTCAAAAAACCTAAATAGAATTCATATAGTAAATGAATATATATAATAAGTATAAATAAAAATAGTTAATATTAAAGTTTAAAATTATTTGACTATGATAGCTAAATGTTTTATAGAGGATGTTAATGTACATTCATTGATGTTCGGATAAGATGTATGGATTTAATATCTCAATTCACGCTTTTTGATTATTTTTCTTTATTATTCCCTGAATTACCATTATGTTCCTTATATAAAACCAATTTTTGGTTTTATATCAGGAAATTAATTTTAATCTTGGTTTTTTAAAAAATTAATCCATATAATTCAAGAGGTTTTTATGGAATTCTCCCCAAATCCATAAGTTGGTTTTTCCATTTTAATTATCTTTCTCTAGGAATCATTTCATATTCAAAACATATTTCTTATTTTATGGTGCAAAAATTTCCAAGAAAGAGATTTTACCATATTGTTTATAAATTTAAAAATATTTTAAATTCTATATTTTATTACCTCCCTCATAAACTTTTGATTATATATTGGCCAAGACTATTGTAAAAACCTTCCTCAGTTTGGAAATCAAAATTTTTGTGTATATTTATAAGCAGAAATCCTTTCTAGATACTATAATGTGGATCTGGATTTAGAATATATACACCATGGGGTAATCACCCTCTGAGGGGTTTGTTATGAGTTGACTCAATCATTACTCTGATTCCTGATGAGTTTTCCGAAGATATCATAACATGATTGATAGTACCAAGGGGTATTCATTGTAATATTTAGAATGCTCTTTATACAAAATGATTAATTATTTTTCCTACCATTTCCTTGGTCTTTGAGAAAAAACTATTAAACATAATTATTATATTCCCTGGATAACCTAGTGCATTTAATTGTCCCTTTCCATTACATTTCATCGATAAGGGAACTTTCAATTTCATTAATTATACTCATATAGGTCTATATTGATTATAATATATTCTCTATGGCATCCAGATGCAGTTGGGGTGTATGTTTTATATATTTTTCATCGTATAGATTTCCATGTTTTTTAACCATATGTTCATTTTCTAATGGTATGAAATATATTATTGTCTCTTATAGTAATAATATTTGAATTAATAATGTGTTGAGTGGGGCACAAAATTATATTAGTCATTGATGAATTTGTAGTTATCATGAGACAAAATAGATTGGGATTTAGGTTATAACACACCCCATATTAGTATTGTGTCTATAAAAAGGCATTAAGAACATTTATTGATATCTAAGATTATCTATTTCATCATTTCTAGATTAATAATAATTTATATCCATGATTTCATTAATTTTCACAGATATAGAATTCCCAATGTTTCTATGTATTATGGCATCATATTGTTAATATATTTCTTCTATTTCACTTTTTTCATTATTATGTTTTTATTGACTCCTCTTTATGCCACTCCTTACTAGGAATATAATGTAACCCTCATTTTCATACATTACCTTGGAAACCTAGATTATAATTATGCATAATTTTTTGGGATATTATGGAAGGGAAAATAATGTTATTATATTGTGTTCATGATATATATTCTTTTTAGAAAGTAATCTATATATGTATCTAATAATTCAAGGCTACAATGCTCTGTGATACTTTTGGATCTCTGTAATTATATTCCAATAATATAATATAACTGCTGGATAAGGGGTTGGGTGTCTTAGTTGTTATAATCCTTGTTTCCAGACCATCCATACAATATTGGGAATCAACAATAGAACTACCTATGATCATGAGGTCTGATAGGGTTTTATGTGTTAGTGTCTCCCAAAATTTTTATGATTAATATATTATTGTACTCTAAATATGGTTTATATTATATAAATAGTGAATATAATTCATGTCTCATGTGATATACTAAAAATAGAAAAATAAAAAATACAAGAATTATGAAATAATTATCATCAGTACTCATGTTTTAAGATGCACCTTGAGGTCAACCATTCTTGCATCATCTGGTGTAGGGTGTCTATGAGCCAGTCACATAACCATACAACATCAAGCTAATTTAAACTCCACCATGAAGTAAAATCACTTATAAAGTCACAATGGAATATTTTCAAGACCAATTGAATCCCATATATAAATTCAATTGGGAAATGTGGCTTCCTGATAATTTATCTTATAAAAATATAAAGTTGGGAGAGAATCCCACCATGATATCTCATATTTCATTTTGGGGAAGAGTATGTCACCATAGTGTGTCTTTTCATATAATGGGTAAGGGAATCACACCCCATATTATAATATCATATGGAATATTTGGAATGTGAAACAAGCCTCAGAATCTCAAACTGTATCTCACCGAGGGGAGGGGGGATCAGCCCAACATATACTATCATAATATGTCACATTATTGGGGAAACAATCCCAGTCATGTATATATAATTGTATCACATTATAGGAAATTTTATCCCATTGTGAAATATATAATATAATAACAAATGATTGAGGAATGGACTCTTAGGAATGATCTTATATATAAACCCACAAGCTGAAGAGATCTAAACCAAGTAATATATAGTTTATGAAATCCTATGTGTAGTGGCCTATACAAAATTTCATTTATAAAGACTCATGGGTATAAGAACAAAACCAAAATATATATCATATATAAATTCATAGAAGAGGCATATGGACTCCTAGAAATTTCTCATATATATTCACATGGGGACCTCGTATCAATATGCTCCGAAATCTCAATTCAAATACCATCATCACATGGGTTTTAATTTTACCCAATAAAAAATATCCATTTAATTGGTTTCACCCTAAAGAACAAATCTTATTAACATCATTAAAATACTAAAAAATTCATCGAACCCTCTCTAATCCCCTAGGTTACTCATATATTAGACATCCCACATGGGTTCCTCAATCTCATTTTAACTCATAGGCCATGGACCACTACTTAGACATATTAATACCAATTATAAAAACCATACTTAAATTATTCATTGATAACAAACAAAAAAAAATTAGTATACACATCACACAAAAGATATGGTATATGGAACGTCTCTCTTTAGTATCCAATCATGGTCTATTAACTCACACACTACCTATAAATAATTCTTTCCATGGTAGAACGTATTTTAATACATTTTCAAACATCACACAACCCTTCTAAAGGGAATTAGAGAAAACTATATCATTTTCCACTGTGATTCCTTCATTTTATAAATACCACCAAGGGGTACGTATATGAGATAGCACACAATAATAATTAAATCCCCAACCATCATTGACCGAGGCTCATACTAATTCCCAATGGTTCATTGATTACATTGAATTATCTATTAATTTAATGGGAGTTTATAATAAATAAATAAATTATAAATATATTTCAACTATACCAATGTGTACGGACTACATATCATGTGGACAAATCAATTGGAGATACATTGAGAGATGTTTTTGCACCACCTACATTATTTAGAGTTATTCACTTCTTAATAAAAGTCAGACTAATCTCATCAAAGCAAGTCTAATACCATTCCATCATATGAGATATTATATATATCCATTTTGTTCAAAATAAATTATAAAAAAATTTACATAATTTTTTATTTTATTGAATAAGAAATTATTCAATAAAATCAAACTTGATGAAGTAATGATGTCCAAACATGAAGAAATTGGGTGTAGATCACTTATAAAACAGAGAAAGACATAACCCACATGATGTAAAAATATTTTTTTTTGAATCAAAAAAATCAATTAGAGATAATTTCTCTAAAATATAAAAAAGTGTAAAAAATTAATTCATTGAAACAACACAATACCAATTGTGTTCATCCTCTTGGAATATCCTTTATCCGACATACAAATAATCACTATGACTAATAAGGATTGCACTATGATGTAGTGGAATCATCTACCTAAGAAACTAAATGGGTGAACTAAATTAAAGTCTAAATAAGGTAGAATAGTAATGGGAAGGAATAAATATATTCCACCTCAAATAAAAATAATGAAACACTCCCAAACCAGTTAGATCGATTGCATACATATGGGAGGATAAAATTTTAATGGGCACTCGGGCCCCCTATACTCATGAAATTGAAACATGAAAATCAAGAATGGGAATTTAAATTTAGATTACCTATAATTTCCATTTTGATAATTAAAAATACTACCTAATAGTTTGGGAATGACATGGCCATGATTGAATTGTTGTAGAACCTCATTGCATAAGAACCATCATGAAATAACACATCAAGGCCACATTATGACAAAATTCAACTGAGAAGATGTCCCTACCTCATAAGACATCATTGTGGAATAAATTATCTCAGTAATAGCATAAAAATACCAAAATAAAGTCCTCGATAACTTGACCAGTAACTAAAAATTAAATTGTCTTAGTTCATGGAATGACCACCTTACATGAAATAAATATTATACATGAAGTTAAATATCTTGCATCTCTGAAATTAAGTTAGATTCCTCATATATTCCCACATTTTCCTATATCCAATAACATTTCATCATTATAATATATTTGATATGAAGTGATATAACCAAAGATAAAAATATAAAAAATATAAAATAAAGTAAATGTTACATATTTCATGAATCAAATAATTCCCATTAACCAATGGGTTTAGTGAAATTGTATATCATATAAGTAAAATTATTTTTCAATATTACTTGTGTCCACTTTTTCATAATCAAAACATACGATATGTTATTCTAAAAATCTCACAATCTAAGCTTAATTTCATAATCTAGGGAATTGAATCACAAGAGATGGGTGATTTCAAACATTCAGTAAGGTATATTTTTTGATAAATCATATGTTTTTCATTATATGTACATGAAAAAATGGATATAGGGAGGAATATCTAATAAATAGATCACTGGATCATAATACCATAACAAGGTCATCAAATAGTAATACCGATCACATATTAGATATGATGTATATAAAAATAATTCCAAATCATGGAAAAATGATAAATATTTGGGAGATCATGTAAAACCCATAAAAACATATACATACGAAAACAAAATCTCTTCCTAGAGTAGACATCACAATCTAATTAACATATCATAGTGGGATTTGGGAACCACTATTATACATATTCAGTCTTGGGAAACAACCGGTATACCTATTTAGAAAAGGGATATAACCTTTTTACCTCTATATGTTTAGGATATTACCTATATACTACATTAGTCTTGGTTTTTAGTATTTCTTGCACTTTTGGATTGGGCTACAACCATTACACCTTATTAGGCTTGGGCAACAACCTATGCACCATCTCATGTGTGATGGTCTATGATTTTAAAAAAGGTACAACATGTTCGATAGTGTTTATAAAACAAAAAAACAATACAAGAGATTATTACACGTTCATAATTTACAATATTTTTCTTTAATTAGACACTCTCTTCAATTCTTGTAATTCATGAAACATCTAGATTGAATGAAACATAGCCCTATTTTAAAATTTTATTATTAAAACTTAGCCATAATAATCTAGTTTTTATATTGGTGGCTATGAATTAGAGTAACTAAATTATCTATAATATATGGATTACACATGTAAAAAAATTAAATGATTACATATTGTTTATATATAAAATAAGAACCATTTAAAATAAAATTTAACCATTTTTTGAAAAACTATTTTTTAAAAAAGGCGGTTTAGTCTCGCTTTGGGCATATAATTTAAAACCTTTTTCCAATATTCAGAAACATTATTTAAAGAAAAATTAATCTTTGAAATCTATAATTAAAAATTATATATTTTTTAAATCTTTTATAATTTTTTGAAAAGATTACTTTTTTTATTTATAGTAAAAAATAAAGATATTTATGGAAAATTTAGATTTTGATTAAATTATATACGTGGTTAATTTAAAATTTAAAGTTAATTAAGTTTAAATTATATAAAATATATTAAAATTTAAATAATCTTGGGCCTTATTATCGCATTCATATTGAATTTAGAAATAAAAATTTTATAAACATCGGAATGTTTTTCATAGGAATTCCCAATTTTCAATATGTCTGTGTTTAGTTTTCAATTGAAAATTTCAAATTATGGGAATTTTATTTTGGAAAATGGATAAAATATGTATAATGATATTAAATAATATTATATAATATGTTAAACATAATTATTTACCTTAATTATAAAAAAAAATTAGTAAAAATTAATTTCCATAATTAAGGTAAAAATGGGTTTATTGAGGGTTAATCTAGAAAGATAAGGGTGAAAATGAAATTAAACCTTAAAACCCCATTGTAGTACTATATGATTACTTAATAACCTCTAAATATCGATAATGGAATATTTTATTTTAATTTTATAGGAGTAACATGTGGGTATTCAATTATCCTTTAAAAAATTCCATGTGTGACTTCTCTTCCTCTTATAAAATGCCACACCCTCTCCTCTCTTCTTAAAAAATAAAAAAATATTACATAATAACCACTTCAAAATGTTCATCAATTACCTCAACACATCAAAATATCCTTTTTTATATCACAAACTCTGTTTAAAAAGGATTTAGTTTAAACATAAAATGTTTCCCGAAGAATATATAATGATTCTAAATATGAGTTTTGATTTTACTTCTTCTTATAAATCCGAATGTTATTCATCATATAAGATAATAGAATAAAAATAATATATCCCATATACAATTACTTTATTTTTTCCTAATGATATATTTTTATCTCCTCTTTCATAAAATGCGAAAGAAACATTCAATCGTGTGTATGTATGACTACTACCACACAAACCGATGTAATTAGGTTTCAATCACCACATTTAAAGGAGATATATAATAATGGATTTAACCTATGTATATTATATTTATGAAATTATTATACATATATAATTATTATTTGACATATACATTCTTACTTTCCATTCATCGAAGGGATACAATAATGTCGCTCATGTGTACGAGGGACTACCACCTCATTAAGTAGTGTGATTAATTTTCCCCTTAATGTTAACATGGATGGAAGTAAGAATAATGTCATTGAATTTATGACTTATTTTTGACTAAAAATACTAAATGTAAAATTATATTATATCCTACATTATATCATCTAATCATTATGAAAATAATAATGTCACTTGTGCATACTTGTAGAATACCGCCTCCATGTAGTGATGTGTAATGTTTTTCATTTTGTATTTACATGGATTATAAAAAGGATGGATTTAATTAATATAATTTCTATATATAATATCACAACGATTATAGAGATTTTAAATAATATATATTTACCTGTTGTTCCTTTCGTTGAGAAAAATTGAAACAATATTCACGAATATGCACGACATATCATCTCCCTAAATAGTGTAATCAATAATCTATATGTAAAATGTAATGATTACTAAAAATAAATATATAGTGAATATATATTACGTCTATATAATGTTGAAAATTGTGGATAGCATTGAAACATGGTAAATCTAAATGAACTAAAATTACTAAACCAAGACTTTCATGAAAATCAAAGCTATTATCACCTGAAATAGTGATTTTAACAAATATTTTTTAATAAAATTGTCATAAAAGAATATAAGTAAATCATATATGGAACTAAATTTATGTTAATGATAATTTATTACATTTTATTTAAAATCTATTTATTATCTATGATAATCAATCGTATTTGATATAATTTATACCAGAGGTAAAAGTTTATAGTCACACTTTTACTTTTGTGAGGCATATTCCATATTCACTATTAATTCCATTTTGTGGTGTATATAATATAAATTTTATATATTATATAATTAATTTATTTATATTAATGGTAATAAATTTTTTTTTTGATTTTATTCCTTTTATGGAGCTTCTGATTCAAAAGTTACCAAAGAGGTGTGAGATTTATCTTTTAATCTAATTTCAATTATGAATTTTTTTTCTTGATTTTAAATTGATGGAAATTATTTTATCATACTATAATATGTAAATTTTATTTTATTATACTCTATTTATTCAGGATTTTTTCAATAAATAGCACCATATTCCTCTCTAAGTTACTTTAAAATATTGAGATTTTTTAAAAATATTATTTTATTTCTCTCCTTATACAAAATAACATTATCTTCTAAATCCATGTTTTCTAAAAAAGTTTCCTAAAATGTTTTTACCATTATTAAAATGATTTATTAAACCCATTTTAACCCATATTTTAATTTTCCCAAAATATATTTAAATTAACTTTCAAGTCATTTTCAAAAGAAGGCAGGTTTTTATTTTTTTGAAAATATGAAATAATATTTTTTTAACATATAAGCCATGTATGTAATTTTCATCCATAAAAACCACTATATTTTATAAATGTTATTTCAGATGTTTTAAATTTTATTTTAAAACTATTGTATTTAAAAAAACCTCTCTTTGTTTTAAAATTTTATTTTCAAAATGAAATGGATGTTTTCCTCAAGAATGTTTTCAACTGAATTTTTATGGAATTTCTATTCATAAACAAAAACACAGCACATTTTTCCATATAAAGCATTGTGATTTTATGTTATGATACAATCCTTAGTATTTATATATATATTTTTAATCATTTTAATATGAAATAAATTTTTTTTACCTTTCTCCATTTTACTTGTAATAGTTAATGA
Organism: Viscum album; assembly: GCA_963277665.1. NCBI lineage: Eukaryota > Viridiplantae > Streptophyta > Magnoliopsida > Santalales > Viscaceae > Viscum > Viscum album. The sequence goes on along the minus strand of OY728152.1, from coordinate 733,083,033 downwards.
TTATGTATATTAATAGGGGAATATATTTATATTTCGTAATCAAGAATTTAAATTACAAATTTTTATGTATCTTATTATTAACACATTAAATAAAAGTAATTCATTAGATTTATTTGTGATTAGTGGGGCCCATTATATCCCCTTGATTAATCTATATGTCTCTCAAGAAAAACTATATTGGTTTATTGGATGAGTCCATAAGAATTTATTTAAGATTCCTTGGTATAAGGCCCTCACTATAATGTTATCATGATAATAATTATGTATTCCTTCATTATATGATTACTTATTGAAGTACCATGTGATAATTCAATTAGTTAATATAACCATGGTTTGGTTTCAAGATAATGTGGTCATTTTTATGGAATTATTTGATCAACCTATATTATATCCATATTATTCTAAATTAATTGATTTAATGAAACATGTTTTAGTTAATTATATTTCCCTAATAATTATACATTTTATTCCTGATATATTATTTTTATTCATTCCTTTACTTAGTAGTTGAGCTCACACTATTATTAAGTTTCTTTTACTAGGATGATAATATGAATATAATGATTGATATGCAATGTTATTATTGAGAAAATAATGATTCACTAGATGAGAATACAAGGTTTTATTTTAGGTTTTCAATTGTAAATTGAGTTTGAAATATGTGCCTAGTTTACTATGAATACAAAACTATTTGTTCATCCAGGATGCGAGTTATTTTTTGTTATGCCAATGTAATAACGTAACCATTGACTCTAAGTTATTAGGGTTGGGGTCATTACATTGCACACATGATATAATAATAATATACAAATTTAATTGAGTGAAATATATGAACCCACCTCTTATCTTTTATTCATACTTGTTTCACTTAAAATAAAACATGCATTATATCATAAGGATCTTACCAAAATAAAATGGGATTCATAACACTATCAAATGTTCTCTCGTAAAATTGTGTAAAAAATCAAATCAAATAACGCCAAAATGTGCTCACAAAAATGAATTAAATTTAAAGAGAACATATAAGGTGAATAATGAAATAAATTCCCATTAGAATTAAATATTTTAGATATGGTGAAGAAATAAAATCCTGTTGTTTTAAAATGTAATTTAATTAAATAATTTTTATTTTCTTGTAAAATATTTATTATAATAGTTTATAAAAATATATTCTCTAATGCCTCAAATATAATTTTAAAAATTTATTTTTGGAAGTAAATATTATTTAAAGAATAATTTTACCCTATAATAATATATGGAATATGAGATAAAATATTAGACCATAAAATTAAAACCATTTTTAAATTGAAAATTTATTCTTCTGATGAAACCTGTATCAATTAAATAGGTGATAAAAATTTATATAAAAAGTGTTAAATTTGACTATAAGTGTTAAAAGATATAAAATATCATATGATTCAAAATAATAAAGTAATAAATTGGATGAAATATAGACATGGAAAATAAAGGTTCATTAAGAAATATGTGACTTATTATATAAAATCTACAAATTTATAAATGAAATCACTATAAGTGAAGAAATCGATAAAAATATCCATAAAATAAATAGTGGTGTTATATCATAATTCCATAATATTAATTATTCATACAAACATTTAACAATATGGTTCAATAGATTTTAGTATAACATATTTAAATGTAACTCAATTATTAAAAAACATACGAATTAATAAATTTTTTAATAAAAACACCTTGAATGAGATAAACCATTAATTTGGGGTTTGAAATAAAATAAATAAAGTAAAATCATGATATTATATATTAAATAGGTAGTATACAAACTTTTTAAATAAAATTCAGTGTACAAACAAAATTTGTCTCAAAGAAGGATATTTTGAGCAGAAACCCAAACTATATTCCATGTTCATTTGACTTACATGCACAACTTCTTGAATAATAAAATTAAATTTATTATATTACATATTAGTCACTTTATTGTTCTATTTTTAAATTATTATAGAAAATTTTTATCATTTTCTATTTATTGTGTTATTTTTATTATTTTTCTGTGCAAAATAATCCAATTTGTTTTTTAATTTTTAGCAATATATAGTGATATCTCAATAAAAATATTAAATACATAGAATATCCTTTACATAATATAAAATTATATTTAATTTCATAATAAAATACTATTTTATTAATTGTTAATTTCTTAAATTCATCCATGATTATTTTTTTATTGAATTTATTAATGTAGGTGGTTAAACAATCCTAGACATGAACATGTTATATATTTATATGAGAATAGTGTTAATGAAGAATGAAATATCATTATAATATAAGAATAGTGATAAAATTTGGATTTTAAAAAAATTTATTCATATTTTTGTTTATATAGTAAAATAAAAAAATTAAAAATGAAAAACATCTCTTCATGGGGATGGTGGTCCGAAAAACACATGGTTAAAATTCATGTGTTTTTATATGTTGATGGAAATGTGTAGAAAAAATAATTTTCAATAAATATAAAGAAATTTAATTATAATTATTATAATTATTTCATTATATTAAGTATATTATATATGATTTTGGAAGTATTATAGTAAAAGATAACTGTAAATAAAGTTAATAATCATGTTAGAAGAATGAGTTTTATCAAAGAAGACATCATGGAGATATAGAACATAAAAAATAATAAAGGATAATAGAGGCTTATTTATTTAGGAAAGGATAATAGGATTATGAATTTGGTAGGGTTTTAAAAATAAATTCATATTATAGGTTAGTCTTGAAGTGGTGGATGTGTTTCCATTTTATATGTTATTATAAGAGTGATTTTATAATTAATGATTACATTTTCAGTAATGAAATGTTACTATACAAATTTTAATGGAAAAAATATAAAAGGTGGAGTTTATTGTTACTATGGGTTTATTTTCATCTAAAAACTAATTTTTGAGATAACCATGGGTCTTTCAAGGATTTATCTTTCAATTATTTATTTTTTACCCAAATTTAATTTAACATTCATAATTAATTTCTAACCATAGATAAATTTCTAATGATAATTTTAATGATTAAAATTTTTACATAATTTGATCCTATAGATATAAAATTTAAAATTTGTTTTTTCAAATAAATTAAATAAGTGTGTAAAAAATTAATGTCAAAATAAATACACATAATCACTGAAAATAGTTTTTGAGAAATGTTTTTTTCTTTAATATTTATATGTAATCCATATTTCTTAAAATTATCAATTTCTATGACATAAATTTTTTTATTATAAAAAAATTATTATTGATTTAATAGAAAATAAAAATTGAGACTCATCATTAAAATTCATGACATAAATAAAATATCAACAATAGTTTTTAATAAAAAAGTATTCTAATTTACTTCTCAAAATACTGGACATAGTATTTATAAGCACAAAGAATATATTAAAATAAAAAATTCCATTATTATAATATATATAACATCAATTATAAAGTTTTATAAACATATCAGTTATTATAACATAATAATAAAATCATAAATAATATAATTTTTTCAATAACCTTATTTTTAAAATAAAAATGACAATCTCTAAAAAACTGAAAAATTAAATCTAAGAAAATATCGAGTTGAAGAATATGAAAATAAATATATTTTATCATATTTCAATTAAAAAAATATTAAATATTTCTTTGAATAGAAAATATCTAATGTATGGAAAAGAACATTGATTGAATTTTTTATTCAATATTAAAATATATTCGATATTTATCAGAAAAATGTAATAACATATAATGGTTTACCATATTAGTTTTAATGATATAATAATTAATAGTTTTTTTAATATGTTGTTATTCATTTCTATTTTGGGATTCTTGTAACACAATTTATTGAACATAGTATAGGCTTTGAATTTTATAGAACTTCAGTTCATTATATAAATGGTACATAATCCCAAATATAATAGTATTTTATGTGGATGAATTTAAAAAATGTGAGTAATATTTCAACATTGTGACATCCCCCACCATGACATGCATCCAACACCATATTAGAAAATCTCATTCTTATCCTCTACTTTTTATTGTGTCCTTCATACCCCCTTTCTTGATTCCTCATTGTTGATGGGTTTCTTATGGTCATAATATTTCTATATGTATAAAAATAAAACTCATACACATAAAAACCTATACTCGATAATAATCACATAAAAATATATATAAAAAGTTTACCTAGAAATTGCAAAATGTTTTATTCTTCTTCTCTCTCAGTGATGGAGAATTCTTGATGAATATAATGAAGAAATGATTTAAAAAAACTCTTCTTATAAGGGGGTACACTATATCATGAGGATACCTAGATACAAAAGGGGTTCTACGGACTTCATATCAGAAGATAAATAGAAGTATATAATTAATATTTAAATGAGAGGCTTTCTTGTAAATACTTATCTAAAATATGTGGGATCACATCCCATTATATATCTATCAATGATGTGTTTCATTAAATGAAAATGTGTTATCCATGTTAATGTATCAATATTCATCTTTTCCCATAATTTATTTAATCCTATTCAATGAGAATTGAATCCAATTAATCATTTCATAATGGATTTTAATTGTTAACAAAACCGATCAAGATAAACAAATGTATATCAAATATATATATTTATTATCTATTATATTTAATACATTCATTATAATAAATGAATAAAATATATTTTTGTAAATATATTAATTTTTATATATGATCATAAATTATATATATATATATTAGTTCATATCTAACAATCTCGTAGATGCACTAAAATCCTAAAATGAATTTCCTTCTAACTTCAAAACTTATTATGAATCTATTCAAACTCTTTTGGATATATTTTTTTCATCAAACTATATTAATTTGGAAAAAAAAATCTCCAAAATTTTATTCTTATCGAAGGTAAAAATTTTGTAAACATGCAATCCATAGCTGCATTGGAAACAACTATGAAATCTCTATTTAATATATGTAACCAAAGAGTGTTCATTTCAAATAATGAGATCTACTAAAGATACTAAGGGTTCTGATGTAATATCCATCAAATATAATCACATATCCATATGAAAATTTCCACTAAATAATGTATAATTTCCAATTTATATAATATACATAATTATGTATTTTCTTTTATATAAGCTGATAAATTGTAAATTAGTTTCACTCTAATTGATGATATAATTGAAACATTCCCAGCCTCTTTGCAAATTAGCTAATTTCAAATGATGACCAACATAACTAGGGTATCCAAGTATAAATTATATCACGAAATATATCTCCCCAAAAAAGATAAAAAGGATTGAAAATAATAGTAAAACCCTATGTGTATTTTTAATCATAGAAAATTCTATGATATGTAGATTAGTGGATCATCCCTTGTAATAAGTTTCAACATATTACATCAAGTAACAATTTGTCAATATATAATATATAAACTTTTGTAATGGATAGAATAATCAATTCATTATAACCATTTAATATTATCACAGCCCATTAATCTCCATGATGATTATAAGTTTGGAAAACTTGAAGATTCCAGTTTAATGAGATATTTATCATTTGACAGTTCATGTTAAAAAAATTATAGCACACATAAATTAATGATAAATAATGATTAGATTTATTATAATAAGAAGATACATGTAGAAATATTACAACCAATTACTCATGTGTTTAATTAAAAATTATTATTTAATACACTGATGTTTTTGTTGTGGTATTGGTTTTGTTTCTCCATATACTACGTTTCAATGTGTTTCCACCCAACTGAGCATTACATATCCCCTCTCAATGGTCTCACATATGATATTGTATTTTGAAGGGAGTTTTTTAGCCATTTTACGAGACAACGGTTCCTTATCCTAATAAATAAAACCATTATTATCACAATATAACTCAATTTCTCCCCCAATTTTATAAACCACCCCATGTAAAAAATGGACTTCTTGATCCAAACATCTTCTACAAATCATCTAATATTGTGTTGTATTCTACCACTATTGTCAGGTAAGCTATTATGGAATATTTGGAACTATTCAATATTACTACTGAAATAATTTGAAAAAACATAAATCATGATTGATATTTCATATTATAAATATTATATTAGAAACAAACATCAGTGTAACCATTTATAGAGGGCTCATCATCACCTCTAAAGTCAAAAAAAGTCTTCCTCAATATTTATCTATTAATTAATTATGTTATTCACCAAAATCATGTTACTAACACCAAAATTGGATTGGTAACTATTTTTTATACACAAATCATATTCGACATTAGATTCAGTACATTACTTGTCACACAACATATATCCTATGGTGGACACATTTGGAATTATATCCATCCTAACATACACTTTAAAAGGATATGAATCTTCATAAAATGTGTTCCATGAAACACTAATAAAAAAAATTAACGGAGTTCTCCATGCAAGAAAAACATAATAAAATTACCAATATACTTGTTCTGACTAATTTATTGAAACTTATTATTTCAATCTATTTAGGACCTCACACTAAGCATTAATTCTACTTCTCAAATGTCTTTCATTGGGAAAAATTTACCTTGCCACATTATTATAAAATGAGGTGTTGGAATATCATTTCCAAAGACTACTATTTCATCGAAATTAACTACCATAAATAATAATATGCTTCAAGTAATAAAATTTTATATAATGGAATCATATAATTTTTTTAAAACTAAACTCTTGGATTTTCTCACCAAACCAAATATTCAGCCCCAAGATGCTTGCTTCAGTCAATAGATATACCGTTGAAACTTGGAATCTTAATCCCTCTAATTTGGTACATCATAAAATGATTGTTTTATCATATAAATTTCCTTAGATTAATTTCCATTATGTAATGATATTATGACATCCATTTTTTATATATCCAAATTATAATGAACTATTATTGCTTGAATATCTGAATGAAATTCATCATCTCTACAGTAAAAAATTCCCTTCATAGTCGACACCGTGAAATGTTTTTCCACACTATTCTACTAAGAGTGATTTAAATGTAGACACTCTACTATCTATATAAATTTTATTTTTAAAAAACCATATTTCACCTTATGGGTATCCCTCATTTAGGTTTATCTAATAAGTTTCATACTTGTTTAGTTTACATGGATTTCATCTTAGATTACATGGATTTAAACCATTTTTCATAATAAAAAATATTAACAATCTCTTGGTTGGATTTATGTCCATCTCCTATGAAACTTTTTTCATCATAATATTAAATGATAATTTTATATCTCCATGTTATTTAATGAATTATACAAGATATTTTTAGTTCTTGTGTAAATTGGGTGGCTTCTTCTTCTATAAATCTTGTTGGAACCGACATAATTTTCATCGTAATAATCCCACTTATTTATTGGTCTTGATCTTCTCCAAGTTCAATTTTCCTCCCACTGAATAATCAATCCAGGTCGTGTCTCTCAAAAAAACTCCATATTGAGAAAAAAAAATATTTTTTCATTGGCATTACATAAATAATATCCTTTAATTTCATTGGGATAAATGAAAAAAACAATTTTCTTATTTGGGTATAAGATTATAAAAATCCAATTTTCATATAAGTTATCCACTATCCGAAAACCTCATATAATAAAAATAGGTATGTTTCCCATACAATATATTATATAGTGCCTTTATGTATTCATAAGATGAAATTCAATTTAGAAGGAATGCTTTAATCTACAGAGCTTAACCCCTAAATGAGATAGGAGGACACATAAAATCATCATTAATTGAACCATGTATAAAAATGTATTATTACTCCTTTAAAAGACACCATTCCATTATGGTGTTCTACGAAGATTGATTTTATCAATTCGATAGTCTTTCAGATGAGTCATGTCTTCTTACATCAAGTATTTACCACCCTGATCCATTGAAAAGACCTAAATAATTTTTACCTTTAAAGTATATACCTCATTATAAAACTCAATAAACTTTAAAATATGTTTATACATATGATTTATCAAAAAACATACCCATATCATCTGAATTAATCATTAAAAGCTAAAATTTTCTTATAACCACCATTTTATTATGTACTATTTGGGCCACAAAAAACACTATGTATAACATCCAATAGTCCACTTGCCCTCTCACCTTTTCTCGGAAAAAGAAAAATTCTTCATTTTTCCCAGTAAAATTATATTGAATGTATCAAATGATTCATAATCGAATGATTCCAACAATTCATTAATATAGATTATTTTAATATATTTCTTATTTATGTGTTCAAGTTGATAATGATAAAGGTATATAGGATTAGATTCAATTCTAACCACATTATTCGGAATAATATATATATGATGTCCATATAAAGAATATATAAACCTTTATTTATATTCAAAATACCATAAACCATATCAGTATTCAATATAGAAGGACTTTTATTCTTATTAATCAAGTAATAATACATCTTGTTCAAATAAGATATAGAAACCAAATTACAATTTATTGTAGGAACATAATTATAGTTCTTCAAATATAGGATCAATACAATTTGTAAAATTAGATCATAAATATAGTCTTATAATGTAGTAAATTTTTCTTTATTACCAACATGCTAATATATATTATCCATAATCAATTACCTCTTATCTTTGAGTATGATTTCATAAGAAAAAAATGTGTGATGAACTCCTAATATCTAAATTCGTTGGGTTAAATTTGTAGAAATTTATTTCTATAAAATTTAACATAGGGTACTTTTTTTCTCCTTGAGAACAATTCCAATTCCAAGATACTAATATTCAGCTGATTTATAGATCATACTAATTAATATTCCCAATAATATTAGTGTGAACTATGAAAAAATCTACCACAAATTCATATTAGTTGGTAACTATCTAGTATTATATTTAGTCATTATAATATTTTAATAAATGTTCTCTCACTAAAAATAAGGTCCTCATACATCATATCCATTTTGAGAGATATGGTCTATATTTCCTTAAACAAAATGAGCCGAGTATTTTAAGAAACAAACCACATATATATTTTCATAGTGAATCACCCAATTAAATACTATTTTGATCTTGTGATAACAGAGTGGGTAACCCATTATATAAATCCAACATATAGATTAACACAATTCTAAACCAATGGTGTCATAATTCACAGCTTTTCTCGGCTATGTATATCCTAAAAAATACATCCAAACAATATAACACAAGGAAAAAGGGGGAACCTTTCTGTATAATGAAAGTAATAGATGAATAATCCCTAGTCACCAATTAATTCAATCTGATACAGAAGATAATAGGCGGGAATCATGTTAAGTGGTGAAACTACCTGATTGGATAATCAATGTCTTTATAGGTGTCCTTTTGGAAGGAATCTCACACATACTATATGGGGGTTTTATATTATTTCTCTTCAATTTAATATACATAATATTTATATTAAATTCACTATAATTGAATCATATTTAATATTTATCATCTCACATTGTATTTATTATTGATGTATGAATGCTTCTAGTAGTTTTGTTTTGGGATTTATATTCCAACAACAATATTAATGTGTGAACAACACATTAATACATATCTTTCTAAGCAACCCATAAGTCTCTGTTAATCACCCAAATCTTGAAGTAAGTATAATATTACCTATCCAATTGATCATGTGTATAAGGTACATAATAACATCATATAAAGGAATATTGTTATATGAGATTGAAAAACCCCACATGAGTAATCCCAGAGTGAAAGATATCCAACCTTATTCACTTTCCTATCCATTGAAATCCTCTAGGAATGTAGTTGGTTTGACTCCAAGTCCCTAATCTAGGGGAGACATTACTCAAGAAAGAATTAATTTCATGAAATCTATAACACCTAATATGAAAAAACAATAAAAAACTACTCTCAAGTGCATAAATAAAATTAACAACTATGTTCAAGGTATATGGAAGGGATATTTTATGATATCCAAAGAAATAATGATATTCAAGTGTTTATCCTATAATTAATCCAAACTATAAATTTTTTTATAAAGTCATTCTTAATATAAATTATTTCTAACTCTATCTAAATTAAATTTAATGATTTACATAAATAAAAAATTAAAATATATCAACATGAGACAAAAATTAAGGAACTACAGACAAATAGTTGTTAATTACAAAATAGAAAAATATATAAAAAATTTATATTATTTTCAATTTTAACCCTATAACACATTATATTAAATTAAATCTATAAAATATTTCATAAATTACAAAAATTTAATAACTCAATATATATTGTACAATTTTTCCAATAATATAAATCTAATATATTTTAGAATTTAAAATACTTTTGTAAATTCATATAAAAATTAAAATAAAACATCTTCATTATTTTTAAAAAATTATAATTAATATAACTCAATTAGAAATATAATTATGTTAATTAACCTAAGCACTTTTTTATTTTCATTAATAATATTAAGATATATTAACTTTTGATATTTTATTTCTGGGCTTGAAAAATATTGTTTTACTATTAAAAAATTTCCTAAAATAATAAATGTGTTTTTCTTCCAAGATGATAACCCTATGATACCATTGATGGTTTTGATATGGTAATCACATGACCATATAGATCAGATGGTAGCCAAATAAATAGTAATATCAATCTTTGAGAATCAATTTGTAGATAAATAAAAATAAATATTGTAACTGGATATCACCAATGGAAGTAGTCTTCTTATTTCATGGTGAAAGGGAATTCATGAGGAATATCACAAAGCATTATACAAAATAACTCTACCTATTAGAGGGCTATAATTTCCATTGGATCTTTGATCTTATCATAGGGATACATAAATTACCATAGGGTGTTAGTGCATTCATCTCAAAATATGAACTACAGTATTGGAGGAAGAGTGAAATGAGAGATTTTCTCACATTTACTTTTCTAAAACTGGTGGGAATTCATTTCTTTACAGGTCTAGCAATTGTTATTTTTTTGAAACTAATCATTTGATTCAATTAATGTATCTAAATTTATTTATTCCCATAATTAAATGAATCGTATTCATTGAGTTTTCAAGGCAATTATTCCATTCCTAACAGATTACAACTAATTATAAAACTATTTTGGATAAATAAATGTATATAAAATAAATATCTACTAATCCATGTATTCAATAAATGACTTATAATAAATTCATCTAATTAATTTAATTAAATATAAACTATATATATTATCATATTATATATATTCGTGTGTATCTGACACTTGTATCATGGCATTATAGCAAGTACTAAAAAATATGTTATGACCATCCATTATAATGAAATAATCAAAAATGAAAATTTATGGTTCCCAAGACCTCGTTTGTGGGAGTTTTTTCTATGGTGTGGCACCCAAGTTATGGTGTGACCATTCATAATGGCCATTCACATAGTGATAAACCCTAAAAATCACTACCCCATCATGACACCACTAATCTAGGTGTGACTTTTTACCTATACACCATGGATACCAACAATAAATGTTGTGATCTATTGAAAAACCCTCATTGTGATGTTGACTTCTATATAATCCTACCTTTTTTTTACATTACATTATAAATCATTTTGCAAAAATATGATCTTTTAGGTTTTTGTGTCTATAAAAAAGGGTACATAAAACATAAAACCAAAAAAAATTCTTCAAATGATTTTTATAAGTTAATTATGAGTACATTTATATCTTCTCATAACCTGGGGACATACATCAAAGGAAATGGTGTGCATAGGGCCCAGTAAGGGGAAACATAAGAAACAATTTACTAGTGATTTTGATGAATTTCAATATAAACATGAATAAATATATAAATAATTGAGATAGAGTCATATCATAATAATAATTAGAAGAATAATAACTCTTTAATGTTGTTAAAACATTTAATTGTGTCATTAATAATAATATCACAAAGGTTTATCACAATGGTGTCATGAAATTTACAATAGTAGGTCACCGTGGTATCATAAAACTTATCAAACCTATAGATTGAATTTTTTACCCACTGAATTGCAGATATATCGAAGAGAACCCTTCATATGTATTAATGAGTTTCATCCATATATATCTTAATAAATAAACCCATTAATAAACCATGTAGTATAAAAGAAATTTTTTTCATTCCAAAATCATTGTATTTTAGAAATTGAATAAAACAAGATCTTTTCGTATATTAGACCCATGAAAAAGGATGTGGGATTCAAGTATGCTAATCCCAGAATTAAATAAAACTTTTTGAAATATATTTGAATATAATGATTGAAGTAAGTGTTTTAGGTATTAACAAAAAATAGTAAAAATATTTCTTGATAGAAAGAGATAAATTTCGAGTTGAAAATCTAGCAGCATAACGGGTAAAAAACATGGTTTTACACAATATTAAAAAAATAGGGGACAAGGGTTACTAATTCTTGAATGAAAAATAATACAATAAATTTATAAAACAAAATTGACATAATAACATGTCATTGAAATTTTAAATACATACCACATAAAAAAGAAATGTATAAGGAAAAGGGATATTGAGTGTTCCCTTACCAGGAAGAATGACTCTTGAAACATGAATATCGAGACCTTAAGGGCTTGAGGATACCCTGGGAAGGATCCTTTGGGGGTAATAATATTTGAAAAAAATTGGGACAGAATTTTTATTGAAATAAAATGAAGGAATAGATGGGTTTTTATATAAAAATTGAGGTAGTTTTTTATTAATTTCCTTGGACCCTTAAATATTGGTATTTGAAAAACCATGGTCGTGCCCATCGTATTGGAAAAATAGGAAACCAATTATAAAATTTTAATCAAAAATATTCAACTATAATTATGAAATCATTATTATATCATTAATGATATCATTAAAAATTTGAAAAGTCAAATATTATTTTCACTATTCCTGAAAAAACTATAGTATTTTATAAAATTCATGTAAATTAATCGTTACCTAATATCAATGTTCTAGTTTAAAAATTGTAATTTTTTTAAAATAATAATTATATAAATATGAGAAATTAAACTATATAAATACTAATTTATTAAAAATAATATCATACAGAAAATGCACAATAAATTACATAGTAAAATTTTGGACACATAAAAAAATAAATATATTTTATACTTTGTAATTAAATAACTATGTTTCTATAGCACTTTTTATTTTTAATAATAATTATTAATAAACCCTTTATTTAATATAATAATTTATTTATCTTTAAAATTTACAATTTTTTTGGTAAAAGAGGAAATTTATGAAATTCAATCTTCATTTTTAAGAAAAACTATTCATAAAATGAAAATGATGAGATAAAAATATTATTCAAACCATGGGATTACACATTAAGTGACTAGGTCCTTCAAAAATAACCCCATATAAGAACCATATATGGTATAATGGTATGGTGTGTAATGGGGATACACTCATCTGGAATCTCAGTTAAAAACACCTGAGTGGTTACCTCCACTACCATGATCTTCTCCAATAAGTGATTTCATTCTAGATTAACCTGTAGAAGTTTGGATTGGGATTGCTCAAGAGTGAAGCACAAAATAGATACCAGCCACCCATGATCCGATAAATGGGCATTATATGACATGATTCCACTTGATGGGGCCATTAAATCTTCTATCTATATTAATTTACCATTATTATTTTTATTTATAACAATAATTATAATGTCACTAGTATTGTTTCCAATGGTCATATTGACCAATGACCAGAATTGGCCAATGTTTATATATTGGTCAAAACCAAAATGTCACTATTCAATTATACTTACTTCATTATTAAAGGGGTAAAGTTTTGATGAGTAAAAAATAATATAAATAACATTTTTAGGGTCTAATTATCATTCAAATAGTTTAGGTTGCTACAATTTCACCCCCTTAAGAAATTTTATCCCTGAAATTTCAACTCTTTATCTTAGTTGAGAAAAGCAGAGGGTACTTCTACATAATTATTTCCTCTAGTTCCCAAGTATCTTCTTCATACATGGGGTTTATATATAACACTTTTACATGATTGGTAGTCTTCTTGTGTGGAACCTTGTCTCTATGATCCATGATATCTACCAGCTTCTCCTCATAAGAGAGGTCATGTTCTAGCTGTACCACCTATGGGTTTAGTACTTGTGATGTTTTATTTATACACTTCTCATGAGAGATACATGTAAAACAACTTTAATCTGTGATAGAATTGAGTGAAGTTCCAGCTAATATGCCACTACTCCTAAGTGATCTAGGATTTCTAAGAGGCCAATTTATCAGGGTCTAATATTTATCTTCATCCCAAATCCTATGACTCTATTCCACTGAAAAATTTGAAGGAAGGATTTATCACCAATATCAAACATTAATTCCCTTCGTTGGTTGTCAGCATAACTCTTTAGCTAAACCATAGAATATTTAAGGTTTTGTTGGATGGAATGAACCTTTTTTGTCATCTCTTGCACAAGATCCGGCCCAACAATATTTCTCTCATTAGATTCATCCCAACAAGTATGTGTTATACATCGCTTCCCATATAGATCTTTGTAGGGATCCATTTGAATGCCTTGATATAACCAATTTTTTCTGAGAACTCAACAAATGGTAGATATTGATCCCATCCATCTTTAAATTCCATTGAACATGTTCTCGGCATTTACTCAATTTACTCAATAGTACTTCCAGATTGGCAATTTGTTTCAAGGTGATAGGCCCTACTAAAATTCAATTCACTCTTCAAATAATTTTGAATACTTATCCAAAATTTTGATGTGAACTGTGGATTAGGATATGATATGATAGAAAATGGAACTCCATGCATAATTACAACTTCAATCATGTATATGATTGTGAGTTTGTCTATAGATAAATATTCCCAAAGAGAATGAAAATGGGACATGTGGGTGAAATGGTCCACAATAACCCATATCACATTTTTTCCTTATGATGTTCGTGGGAGACTAGTGAACAAGTCTTGAGTGATATTATCCCAATTTCATGCTACTATAGGTAGCGGTTGTAATACCCCTTTAAGAAGTTCCAAGTATCCCTTCACTTTTTGACACACTAGGCACCGTGTATTATAGTCAGTAATATCCCTTTTCATTTTTTCTTAACAATAATTACCATGAAGGTCCTGATAATTGTTTTTCTTCCAGGATGTATATAGAAAGCAGAGTTGTGATCTTCATCCATCAGATCCTTCATTATTTATGGAATAGATGGAACATAAGGCCTTGTAAAAAAATTCTGTACTCCTTGATAAATATTGAACTCCATAAACATCCCATCCATCACATCCACAAACAACTTCTGCAAAAAATATTATTTCTTTGATTCTTCATGATATTCTCTAGTATTGATAGTTGATAAATAATTTAGGATTAGGTTGATGATATAAATTCCATGAAAATTACCACATCTAGATTAACTAGGTCATTGATCAAAGGTTATCCTTGAATCCTCATCATTGAATACACTTCATTGTATTTCCTACTTAATGCATCAACGGATTTTTTTACTCTTCTATGATGATAATGAATTAAAAAATCATAGTCAATAAGAAAGCTCCAATCATATCCATTGTCTCATGTTAAATTCCCTTTTCATGAAAATATACTTCAAACATTGATGATCTGTTTATATATCACATTTCTCCCCATAAAGATAGTTCATGTATATCATTAGAGACAAAACAACAGACCAAATCCAGATCATAGGTTGTATAATTCTTCTCATGAGACATTAACTATCGTGATGAATAAAAAATAAACTTATCATTATGCATGATTAGGAACCCAATACATTTAATATATTCATAGCTAAAAAATTAATCATTCTATGATAGAGGGTAGAGATAACATGGGTACAGCAACCAATTTCATCTTAAACTCTTAGAAACATTCCTCACACACCATTATGTAGATGAACTTGTACCCTTTTTAGTTAACAATTTTATTATATTATAATGCCACTAAATCCTTTTCTCAAAACTCCTACAATATTCTGCAAAACAAAGGAAACTATGTATCTCAATTATTTTTTGTTGGATGAGGCCACTTCTCAAAAACCCTTGTCTTTGAATGGAAAAATGTGATTCCTTCCGTAGTTATAATGTTACCTAATAAATAAACATTTTATAACAAAAACCGTCACATATTGAACACTCATATAACCTTTCCTTCGTCAATTCCTTTAGTATCACTATGGGATGCGCAATATAATCCTCACAACGTTTGTAATATATCATAATATCATCAATAAAAACAACCAAAATGTTATTGAGGTGGTCTTTAAAGACACTATTCATAAAATTAATAAAAATATAAGGTGAAATAGTCAACAAAAATTGCAAAACAACAAAATAATAATCATCATATCTTGATCGAAATGTTGTCTGTCTAATATCTTCTTTCTTCACCATCAACTGATAATAACTAGATCAATGATTACTCTTGGAGAATAATTGATCCCCAAAAAGTTTTTCAACTAAATAATATATTATAGGAAGAGGTAAATTGTTCTTTATTTTTATCACATTAAGATAACTATAATAAATGTATAGCTGCACTAATCCATCATTCATCATTACAAAGAGAACAAGTTTTACCCAAGGAGACACGGTTGGATAAATAAATCCCTTCTCCGAAATATCGTGGATTTTCTTATATAATTCATCCTGCTCCACATTACCTATTCTATAGGGTGTTTCGAAATTTTCCGGGAACCAGGAATGAGTTCAATGGATAACTCAACCGATCTTTCAGGTGTAGGTCCCAAAAAATCCTTAGTAAATATTCCTTTGTATTCTTGAACAGTGGGAACATTATTTATTCATAAACCTTCATTTCCTTTTTCATTGTGACCAATCATCTATATAAAGAAGGCTATGGGTGGTGTTTATAAACAAAACATTACTCAAGATATCTCTTATTTGAAAAAAAAATTGGTTTTTCCATTCTTGACTACTGATATTTTCATACTTATTGAATTGATCATAACATTATAATTCAAGAGCCAACCCATCCCTAGTATATTTCTAGACATCAACAGGGGAATTAATACTTAATTTTCGGTGAGATTATGATCTCTAAAGTGAATATTATAGTTTATAAACACTATAGATGCTTGGATAATCCCTCAAGGTGTCTTCACTGGTTACTCTACTTATAGATGTTTAGGGATTTATTCAATATTCTTTGAAAAAAGGTGAAAATAAAGGAATTCATAGAACCAAAATTACAAAATTATTTTATATATTTGAGTAAAAAATAGGAGTACCTTCCACCACTTAATTTTTAGATTAACATTTATCTTTAATGATACAAAAAGAAAAACCATTCTCCCTCGTCCTATGATAAGGCGGATTGTGATTCCCTTTCACTTTGCTCATATTTGGAACATGATTGGAAAAATGCCTGAGCAATCACCAGATGAAGCATTGGACTTAAGGATGGGAATGAACCACTTTCCCCATTTCATTTTTGTTGAAAATTTGAGGCTTCACTTCAGTATGATAGTTTTCAGTGTCAGGGATATATCTTTCAAAATCGTAACATTTCTCACTCTTGAGAAGGCAGTTCCCCGAATTCTTCTTCCCACATTTGTTGCATCGGGATATTTGCACTTACTTTCATCATAATCCTTGATCAATGATCATCCCCATGTTTGGATATAGATATCAATTCTTCTAAATCAATTTTTATGACAAATTAATCTCATATAACTCCTCTTGTTCCTTCAGTGCTCTTTGTATGGTTTCTTCATAGGTGTTACAGTATTGGTTGGATAATTTATTCTGTAGATGATGTCTTAGTACATTGAAGAATCAATCAACCATCCCATTAAGATCCATGACTAAGAAATATGTATAATAGAAATGTCTTATGATGTTCATCTCATAGAAATCAATATATTAATTCTCATTATTCTTCAGTTCATGGAATTGCTTATCCATTTGCATTCTCATAGAATGAGGGAAATAATTATTAATGAATATTCCCCTGAACACTTCACACCATCGATGAGCTTCTCCATCAAAATGGTACCCAAAAAAAAGACGTTATCATATTCAGAAAAATGATGTTCAGAAAAGAACTTTTCTATAGAACTTATCCACTATTCTGTAATCATTGCCTCATTATATCCACTAAAAGATATTGGTTGTTCATGAAATAATGATTCAATAAAATGATCTACTCTTCATGGTGGAACTGACCTCTTAGATTGTTTCAGGTTATTTCTCTTATGTTGAGTAAGTTAATTCATCATTCTCATGATCATTTTCATTTCGTCTTCCACCAGAGGGCCGTCAGTGCATGGTCGGTTTCTCTCACCACGTAAAATGTTCCTCCCATTTCTTGATATTTTCAAAAACAATATTAACATAGTGAGAATTTTTTTCCTTTAATTATCATGTAACTCAAAAAGAATATTGTCTTTAATAACATCATTCTTATGTTTGTTATTCATTAATATTAATTACATTTTTTATAAATCAGTTATAATATTTCATAAAAACAAGTGATAAACAAAACATATCCCCTTAGAGTGACAAACCAGGAGTGAAACAAAGACAATTTTCTTTCACCCAAGTGGTATTTTCAGGTATTACCCCTTCCATATCCACACCCAATTATTCATATCAAGGGAGGGATTTTTTTGTTTGGAAACCAATTACATAATGTTTTACTAAAAAATAAAGGTGTTTTCATAATTATTGTATTCTATATCATTTTGACAGAAGTTTTCGAATCCAAATTTCCAAAAAAAAGAATTATCCTTTGATTTTAGCTTTTTCTTACTACATTTTTATTTCATAACATAACAATCATTTTATAAATAGAGAATCTATTAAGGTTTAGTGTCTTGTTAAAAAGGGTACATAATAGATGAAAAATAAAATCATTCTTATAATAAAATTCAAAGGTTTATTCATGGTTCATCAAAAGTAAATTAATTTTATATCATAGACTAGGAATAAACATCAATGGAATGGGTGTACATAAGGACTAGTAAGGGAAAATAATGAAAATGATATACTTGTGATCTTGATGAATATCAATAAGAATATGAAGTAATGCATAATGGTGTTAGAAAGGGTAATATAATAATAATAATAATAACATGAATCATAACGTGGAAAAGTGGCTACAACATTTAAATGAGTAATTCATAATCTTATCACCCAGGATTATCACTAGTCTTTCATAAAAATTAGCAAGGTTATTCACAACGGATTGATAAGTATTATAATCTCTAGATATTAAATTATATACCCAACGCATAAGAGTTATATCAGGGAGAAACCTTAATATGTATAAATTATCATGATCCACAAAGATATAAAAAAATACACATAATTAACCCACGGTGAATAAAATAAATATGGTTTATTTTAGAATCATAGAGTCTTAGAACGTTCTTAAAAACAAGCTCATATTGTAATTTTAAGCAAACTCAAACAGAAGGTCAGTTTCATGTTTGATAATCCTATAATTAAATAGATAATGATGATATATATATAAATACCCCTAATGCAAAAAATATGATTTGGAATTCATGAAATAAAAAAATAATTTACCTATATATAGAGAAATTTTGATACTAAAATATTGCAGCATAATGGGTATGAAATATGGTTTTAGAAAAAAAAATTAAAACAGGGTGGACAAGGGTCCCAAATTAATAAATTAATCATAATATATTCAATTTATATAATAAAATTCAAAGAATAGTATGTTATGGAAATTTTAAATAAATACAATATAAAAATGAAACATGGATGGAAAAAAGAGTTGTTAAGAGTCCCTTACCTTGATGAGTGACTCCTAAAACACGAATATCGATACCTTTGGTGCTTGATGACTCCATGGAGGGAATACATGAGAGCTAATCATATAATATCATCATTGGGAATGGATTATGAATGAAATAAAATTAAATAATAGGTGGGTATTTATAGAAAAAGTGAGGGAGTTTTTTTATTAATTTCATAGGACACATTAGTAGTTTATTTAAAAACCCTTGGGATTTCCCATGGTATTTTCACATTGTATTGGGAACATCAGACACATATTATCATTAATTAATCAATAGTAGTCAACCATAATTATTAAATCATTATTATATAATTTATAATGTCATTATGCATACTGGAAAACACAAATGTATTTTTTTACTAATCATGAAAAACTAATGTATTTTATGTAATTCACGTAAATTCACAGTAAACTAATATCAAAATTATGAAATAAAAATGAATTTTTTTTAATAATATTCCTCTAAATATGATAAATTTATCTTTTAACTATATAAATACTCCATTATTAAAAATAACAGCGGAGAAAAATGCATAGTAAAATATTCGACTCTTGAAAGAAATTTTTTTTTTATCATTTTTAATTAAATAAAACTATTTCTATAAAACTATTTCATTATAATAAAAATTATTAATAAAACCCTAATTCTATATAATAATTTATGTCTCTCTAAAAAGAAAATTTTTTTCCATAAATTTTTTTTTTCCAAATTCCATCTCATTTTTTAAGAAAATATATTTGTAAAACCTAAATGATGAAATGATTTTTTTAAACAACGTTATTACACATTATGTGAATTGGAATTGACACATAACCCTTAAGAACACTAGAAAATGACTTAATGGAAAGGTTTTTAAAGGTGAAATTCTCTTGGGGTGGCTTAGATAACCTCACTTGAGTTGTAATCTCCACTAACATAATCTTTAGCTGAATGCGATTTCGGACAAAGATAACATGTTGAAGCACAGATTGTGATTTTTCAAGATTGAATTGAAAACACACTACCTCCCTCTCATGTTCTCGTAAATGGTCATTATACAGAATTATTTTACATGATGAGGTCATTAACTCTTCTTTCTACATTAATTATCCATTTTCATTTCTATTTATAACACTAATTATAATGTTAAAAGTATTATCTCCAATGGTTATATTGACCAATGATCGTAATAGATCAAAAATCAGATAACAGTCACACCTAAAAGTTCACATTCTAGTTATAATCCTTTAATTATGAAAGGGATGTAATTTTTTGATTAAAAAAACTATAACCCACCTTTTATGGAATTTATTATCATTCAAAAAGATTGGGTCGTTACACCTTCCCTTGTCACAATGTTAGTTGTCCACTTACATAAAAAATTGTTACTATGGTTACCCCACCCCTACGTTGGTTTTCAATGAAGTACCTAAATATTGTCTAATTCGATTAGAAACATCCAAAAAATAACCTAAAGATGTTCCAACATTTTTAAATCCCATTCCAAACCATAATTCAAAAAATAACATTTTTTTGTAGGAAAATGATTAAATTGACCCTAATTCTCATGACCCAAAATTCTAATGTTCATTAAAAACTACCTACCAAAATATTTCTCATCCATAGGAGGTCTTTTTCTATATCCTTTTTGATCCATCAATGTCATTGAGACATAATGCATGGATTAAATATTATGTCGCTTATTGGTTACATTCATCCTAGCATTCTACCCAAACAATATCCATTAATAAAATCCCCATCAACACATGTGTCATGGACATAATTATTTCAAATAAATCAATGATAAAAAACAAATACATATAGCATTCAGAAACACACAATTTACATAAATCGAATCCCATGAGTTAATGTCACAATTCTACACCATTTCATTTCCTACTAGGTTTAGTACATAAGTTTCAGCCGACCATTCCAATAAAAATCCATTATCCAACTCCCGAGACTATACACATATTACAACAACCAATCCCATTTAACATAAAAAATTCTTTCTAAAAACACTAATATTATGTAATCCAAATCAACCTACAAGATTTTATTCCAAAATAAAAAACCGGTTATAAAATTTATCTATTATCCCTTGTCTAGCATCTTTTAGTAATTAAACACCCTTACTAAACCCGATTCTCATTGAGCAATGCTACTATATGGATAACTTCCATTTACCACACATTACTAGGTCATTATCATCCATGAAGTAACAAAAAACTTCTTCAACCCACAACATTGGAACTATAATAACACCAGTCTCAATGTTTTGTTAAAAAATTATTAAAATGAGCATCATATCCCATGATCTTTAAAGGTGTTCTCACAACCCTAGGATTTATATTATCATAGTTCCATGACCCAAATTTTACATGATATACACAACCATCCAAACCATGACACTCATGACCTTATCATTATTTCTGGGATTGATCTACAACCTATGTTCTACTTTATAGTTAAATGATACAATGAAACCAAGAACAAAAAAATTTGATACCTTTGATGATTTTTTATCAAACATATTTTCTTAATGATTCTTGATTAGGGTCCACTTACTTTCTCACTATTATATTTCTCTCAAGTTCCAAACCACTAAGGGATATTTGTAATAAAAATAGAATCTCATAATCATTCCCCTACCCAACACCCCATATTTATTGAATACTCTAATTCAATATTCGTCACATTGATCTAATCTAACTATTGAGAATTTGTAAGACTAAAAACTGACAAATTTCATTAAAACAATATTCAAAAATCATATTTGATGTGTTCTCAATATCTCAAAACATATAAAATATCATATCCCAATAGTTATTTTATTATCACTTTATAGTGACCTCGTCTCACCCATTGATCATATATTGGTGCACTAGTTCCCAATGGTCAATCACATGATTATAAATTAACCAATCATTTTCTATTAGTAACATATATCATAGCATCAATTACCAATACCGTCTTTCAAATTCATAAAAATTCAAAGTGTCTCATATGATCAAAAAAAATTTATCATATCTAACCAAAACCCACACATGAATTTTCCCCACTCTAATTGACACACTTGGAGGCATCCCATTTTTGAACTAAGAATTATAATCTATTTTAGTGATATTTACCTCATATTCATGTGATTTAACAAACTCAATCTCCAAATACCTTTAAATATTAAACAAATTCATCTATAGTCTTGTCTCACATGTCACTAAGTGAACTACTATCCAATCAATCATTACGATTACCTACTTTTGGAAAATATTTGGTTACACCACTTGTATCCAATCATCTCCAGTCCCATCATATCAATCATAAGATCGGATTCTAGATTAATTAGCAATCCATTAATCTCATGAATTTCATACCTATCAAAAAAAGAGTTTTACACTTGTTCGTTGATCAACTACCACACCCCAACGAGGGTTTTCTTCTTCTTTTAATTTTTATTAATGTTGGATCTTTTGTTTAAGGGTAGAGATAAGTTCCTTGTAATTTTGTTTTCAATTTTGTTTTATTGTTTTTGGGCATGTGTATGATTTGGGAATGGTTTATGTTTGGTTAAACTATGTGTGAAACATAGACAAGATGGTTTCATGATTTGAGCATGGTAAAAATTTGCATGCAGCCTATGTTTGAGGCCCTTACAACTCTTGTCAGTGGGGAATTTCATGGTTTCATTGACCATGTGAGCTAAAAGTAAAACCCACCCAATGAGGTTTATTTTTTTTCATTTATCATTTTTTTTAAAATTATTTCTTATTCTCAGTGTTTTTTCAATACAAACCCTATGACTTCGATGCCTCCCATGGTTCCTTTGGGATCCTCTATTCTCCTCCAATGTGATTTGTTTGTGGTTTATTGGTGATAGTTCACCCAGAATAAAAGGGTCGGGCACCCCTCTCTTTCTACATATAATTCCTCCATTTTAACATTCTCTTATAACCCTAGTGTCCATATTTGGATGATTTGGATAGCATGGGTGGTTCATATTTTAGGGGATATTCGTCTGTAGTGAATTTGGTCAATATTTGAGTGACCTTCCAATGGATTTCATCGAAGGTGACATGATTATGACACATAAGGTTAGTGATTCATTTTTTTGTTCATTTTGATCTATTTCATGAAATTATTGAGTATGTTCCACTAGTTTATAATATTGATAATCATTTTTTTGGTGTTTTAGAAGAAATTGTTTTGGTGATTTCATGATAGAAAATTGGTGTGAATTGGATTTCAAAGTGTTTTCTTAAATATGCCAATATATATATACAGTGAGGTGTTCGATGAAATTTAAATTTTACGTCTAAAATGAATTCATGCATTTCAATCGGGTTTTAATAATTTATTATTCATTTCTAATTCGATTTTCTAGTTAAATAGGTTTATATGTGGAAATTGGCAATTTTTATGGTTTAGTGATTATGGGTGGCTTATTATGTTTGGTGGAAGAAAAATTAGGGGCCTTATAAAATCATATTCATGTATTTTCATGTTCTAACATGTATTCATAAAGATTGAAATTTGATGTTGGTACATTTAGATGTGAACGGTGTGAACAAATGGACAAGAACACAAATAATGATTGAATTGGAAAATGATTTTCACCTTGAACCCAGATTTCAAAACACCTTTCCTTTTCCTTCAAACTTTTAGATAAACCTCACCTTATCAAAATGGAAACATCTAAATTCTAATGACTTAATATTGGTAACTTGGTTTTTAAATCATCATATGGTCATCAAATGAATTCATCGACGGTTTTAAATATGTTTCCTACCACATATCCAATTCGAAAACATGAATTATGGTCTGGTTTCTAATTGAAATGATGTCACATTGGGAATAATTCTTTAGAATAATGTGTCTATAATGGATTTGAAAATTTATTTGGAAAATATTATTTGGTTTTGAAATTATATACCCTTAGTTGGGACTGTGTGATGTTTGGAAATTGGTTTTGAAACTCATGTGATGTGAAGCCCGGGTTGGAATTTGTGAATGGATTTTTTTTGATGATGGTCAAATCTATATTGGATCCTCTAAGTAAGAATCATTTCACATTTGATGATAGTGTTTGGGAGAGGCATTCATAATGGACGTGGGTTATCGGTGAGACTGACACATGTGACGACCTCCACATTCACTATGTACTATTATCTTGGGATTCCTAGGAATCATCTAGAGAGTTAATTGGTGGTTTCTAGTCGACCCTAATTAGATAGGTTCATACCCAAGGATTAGCTAAGAGTCTATTGTGGATGTTCCATTGTATTATCTATTTTAGAGAGGCTAGTTTTATATTTACACTGGTGTTTCACCATACGCCAAAAGGTGAACATAAAAAAAGAATTTACCATGATTTCTATTAGAGATGTTTAGTAAATTCCAATGATTATCTATCTGTATGATCTTGTTTATTTATACCATTCTTAGTTACTTGTTTTACCTGTATTTTATTTCTCTGTTATCTTGTAATTTCACAATCTATTTTACATAATTTCAATAAACTCATTTTGATCACATGGTCAGATTCATATTTTTAGATTTGATTCTTAATCTAGGTATGAAAATCAAAATCATTTTTTTAAAAGTGGATGGTGTGTGTGTTGTTTTAAAAAGGTAAATCTATGTATTCATTATTAAAATTATTAACCCCTTATTTGTAAAATTTTTATAACCCCGGTGTTTTTTTATTTTTTTGTGAAACGAAATGTGTGGATTATGTGGCAGTTACCTATTAAGATGTTTATTCCCACACCCTACTTGTACCACTCAGAATTGGTAGACCCATGATATATTGAGGTTTTGGTATCTTGTTTTGGTTCTATTTTGGAGGTGTTTGTTTTTTTGGATGGTGGTGACCATGTATACACAAGGGGATTAAGTTTTGTGGTTTTATTATGTAGTTTTGTATTTAGTTAGGTTTTTGTTAGCTATTATTGTATATGGATCCGGTTTTGTATTTTTAGATGCCCAGTTATTATTGGATTATGATGACAACCATTATTTATTTATTTTATCATAGTTTTTATTGGATTAAATTGGTATATCTAGAATTTTCTATGATGATTTGTGCTAGTATCTAGCTCAAGAGGATCAAGAAAGCCTCTCGGGTCTTGTCACAGAATCAGTCGGGTGTCGGAATGGATAGAAGACTATGTTGGTTTATGAACAAATGGTATTAGGGCGTCACATTTAATTTTTTGTGTCGATTAGACTTGATATTAAGAAATATAGGCCATGGGATGATGGTTTGGGAAGAGCATCTTGAATTGTTCCTCGTTCTAATCCTCATGTTTCTTGGTGTGATATTGGATTTGAGTATTTTTATTTGTTTTTTGGGTATATGGATGGGGATCTGCACTATAATAGAGTCTATGAGTAACTGTGGATTATGTGGAGTAGTGACCCATTTGTATCATGAATGCATGGTTGAAGTTTATACATGTGTTTGGTGATATCATGGGGAATTGTCCACTAAACCATGTAAGCATATTTTTTATTGTCAATAGTTACCCATTATTGGAGTTCGATGTGTGTTTTTTCTTGGTTTTGGTTGATGTGGTTTTATTTTGAAATTGAAAATGGTATTTTTTTTATAACAAATTTTCCAAAGGAAAATTATTTCATGATTTGTTGTATTTAATATGTTGGAATGGGAGTTCAAAATATGATTTAGATTTAGATTTAAATAATTATAAAGTGTACTTAGAAGATTGAGGTTTTGAAATTGAAATTTAAAAGATAGTTTTTAATGAGGATTTGGGTTTAGTATTTTTATGTTTCATGGGTTTTTTTTCACGGATTTCCCATTTTGGTTAAGTTGTTGTTGGATGTTGATCTTAATTATATATTTTTTCATTCCTTATATGATGTCACCAAGAAAAGTCCACATAGTTTCCAGTATGTTTGTTTAAATGGTTGGACCTACCCAAAATACCTATTGAGTGGTGTGATCATGTAATACTAAAATCATACCCTTAATTGTATGGGTGATATAGTTTCATCAGAGTATGTGGAGTGTATTGATGATTTTGATGATTTTCTCAGGTTTTTGGGAACTCGTAAATATGTAAGGGTGAATATAATTATGGATTGAATTTACAATACATATTTGAATCATATGAAGGTTATAGTCCAAACATAATTGAAATATGGGTTGTTTTAGGATGTTTTTATAGACAATTCAATCAAATGGTTTGTACATGTGCTGGTAAAGGTGATTAAATTGGTTGAGATGTTGGGTGTTCAACAAAGTCAGCAGATAATGATGGAATTTTGTTAATCATTTTACGGAGTCGGTTCATCTTTCTCTTGAGGTAGAATCCAAAAATTATGTTGAAATATACACTCTTTATTTTGGGCCTTCGACCAGATATCAAGGAGAAATCCCTCTCCTATGGTTGTGTTCGGTTTGAGAAGTTTGTGGATGAGAAATTCTTAGGTGAGTTGGTTCTCAGGGTGATATTAGTTTCAATGAATGCTCAAAAAGGATCCCTATAAATATTGAATTGTATACCATTGTCACATTTCCATAATGAGTATACTTCATAGGTTCTAACATTATTCTCATTAGATTAGTTATTCATGTTGTTCTATTATGGCCAGTTCGGGTATTCGAATAATTGATTCCATAATCCTATGATTGTTTTTCATCTATACGACCACTTGGATCATATGGTGAAATTATCTAAGAAGAATTTATATAATAGGAATCCTTCGTTGGTGGATTTTAAATCAAACCTAGGTGGAAATACATGATTCAAGAAAACGTGACTCTAACCATAATCCCTATAGTGATTCTCATTACATAGTTAGGATTCATTAGGCATGGAAGAGTTGTTGGCCTTTATTTTGTCTCCAATGTAGTTGTGTGGATGGTTGATGTTATTTATAATTTTCATTACTATTGCAAGTTCTCCTTTTTTTTAGGAATCATGGTGGATTTATTCTCTTCAAATTCTTGTGGTTGAACTTTTTTTTGGTGATCCCCTAACTTGTGATCCTTCTTTTGTGTTCATAGATTTTTTTTAGGATTTGTTTATTTATTCATTCATTATCAATATGGATATTTTTGTGTATTTTGGAATCCATAATTGGTTACCAACTCCTTTCTTTGGTTCGCGTTTCTCCCAGTGGTTTCCCCAATTTCAGGGGTATTTGGTTCTTCTGGGATGTTCTGGGTCATGATGTTTCGTGTTTTTCCATGCCGGGAGTTATATTTTTGTCCTAATAAAGTCGGTTCTTAAATTGTGGGGAGACCGACCATGGATCTTATTGTGGTTTCTTACCTCATTGGTCTATGATAGTTTGTTTACTATGGTGGGGAGAACCCTATCTTTTCCTATCCTTGTTGTTGTCCTCATTATGGTTTTCCATTGAGCTGGTTTAGTGTGTTTCTTGGTGTTGAAGTGGTCACCCAGAGGATAATTGTTTTTTTCTGACTCATTTGATTTTGAGATTGAGATTATATTCTAATTTATATTGGTGGAATTTTATACTAATAATGTTTTTTGGTGGGGAGAATATTCACACCCAAACGTTGTTTTTACTTTTATTTTATTAGTTTCATTATGTGGGATCTATTGGTTGAGGTTTGGGTCGAGTACCCAGTGAAAATACATTAGTTTCCAAATATTTTTTTAAATTTTTATGGACATATACAAAATTTAATCATGGTTTTAGCATGGTTACACTAGTTTTTCAACAATGAAGAAGGCGTTCATAACATTTGGGAATGATTAAACTTATTGTGCATCCAATGTGGTTAACCTGTGAAACTCCTAATAATAGGGAAATTCGTGATTTGCAAACTCATTGTTTATTAGTGCAATATAACTATGAAAACCACCGAAATAGGGGTATTTTGAAATTTATCCTTCATTTAAATTATAGGTTCCTCCCGTGTCTTTCCCCATTATAAGACCACTACACGTATGCCTCCCATGAATATTGTGGGATCCTCCATGCTCCTACATTGTGATTTTTATGTAGTTTCTTGGTGATTATTCACCCTAATTGAAATTTTAGGGCTCCCCACTCATTCTTTATTGGTTCTTATCCATTTCCCTTTCTCCTATAACCATATTTTCCTTTTTTGGTTTATTTGGATAAATTGGGAGGGGTGAAATTTGGGGAGGGGGTTCGTTCTTATGGTAGTGATCTGTTGTAGTAGTGACTTTCCTATGCGTTTCATCAAAGGAAACATGAATCTTCCACTTGTTGTTGGGGTTTATAGTATTTTCTTTTTTGAGCCAATATGTGTGATGATTAATTATTTTTAACTATTTTATAAGTGTGATAATCTTGTTTTTCTGTGTTATATTAAATTATTCTAGTTTTTTCAGGATGGAGAATGGTGTGAATTCATTTCGGATGGGTTTACTTCAACATGAAAATATATTTGTGCACGTGACATTTTTTATGAAATGTAATTTTGATTTATAAAATGAATTATGGTATTTTGCGGGTTTTTATCATTCCCTAAGATTGAATTATTTTATTTGGTTGTGAATTGGGAGTTGTTTGTAAGGAAAATGGTGATTATCAAGTTTGGTGTTTATGGGTTGCATGTGGTGATTGGTGGAAAAGAAACTGTTGGATACCTAAAACCGTTTTTAAGTATTTTAATGTTGTAAAATTGATTCATAAAGGGTGAAATTTGATTTTGAAGCATCCATATATACATGGGGTGCACATATGGATGATTACTCTATTTTATAATGGAATTCAAAAATTGCATTCATCTCAAACCAGGATTTAGAAATACATTTCCTTATTCTTGTTTATTTTACCAAAACCGCCCCATTTTAAAAGGATATTTCTAAATTCCAAATCCTTTAAGATGGTTCAGGGGATTATAAATGATCACGTGGATTTGAATTGATTTCATAGATGGATTCAAAGGTTTTTTGATAAATATTTTTCTATTTGGTGACTCGAATTATGGTTTGTTTTATAAATGATATGAAGGCTTCTTGGGCACCAATATAGTGTGTCATGTGTCTATATTGTATTTATAAATGGTATTGGAATTGATTATTTGGTCTGGAAAAAATAATTTTTTGGTTGGTACATTTAGATTTATTTGATTTTTTTTGAAACTCATGTTATGTAAAGGCTCTGTTAGCATTTTTAAATGACTTGTTTAGTTAAAGAAACATCTATAGTGGATCTTATGAGGTGATGATCCTCACATAGGTGGTCCCAGTGTCTAGTCTAGGAAATCATAGTGACTATAGTTTATTAGTTTGTGCCACACCAATGAGGACCTACCCATTCACCATGTACATTATCATTGGATTCCTAGTAGTCATATATGTGGTTGAGGGATTGTTTCTTGTAGGAATTAATGAGATGTCTTGATACCCCCTAGATTAACTGAGTGGATAGGTTGGATGTGCAACTAGATTGGTTAGTTTATACCATCATGTTGGTTATGGACTATGGAGCTACACCATACACCAGTAGGTGATTATAAACCATGTACATAAATGTTTTTCTTATAGATATTTTTAGGAAATTCCATTGATTATCTATCTATATAATCCTATTTATTTTTGTTGCACCTTGTTAAATTTATTATTTTTATCTTCCTACTCATTATACATGTGATTGATCATTCTGTTTTCTTAGTTTCTACATAGCCCATTTTTATCACATGGATGAATTCTTCTTTTGGGATTTGGTTCTTGAACTGGGTTTTTAAATGTAATTTTTTTCTTGAAAAGGGCGACATTTCTGTGTCATTTTAGTAATAGGGAAGTTGTGTTCTGATGTTTAACATGATAAAACATTATTTTCTATAAGTATATTCACAGAAGTATTTATGGAATATTTTATTGATTAAAATGTATGGATTCTTTGGCGCTTACCTACAGTGTTATTTGTGTCCATTCCCTACATGTGCCACTCAATAGTGGTATACATGAGCTATTTTGTAGGTTCATGATTCTTTTTTGGGATCTGTTTTTGTGAATATTGGTCTTGTGGATTGTGGTGAATGAGAAGAAACATGGGGATCGAGTTAGTTCAGTTTAGAACCATATTGGTTTTTTCTTTTTTTTATATATTTTGGTATTTGGATCCTTTTTTGGATGTTCATCCATTATTGGATTATGCTACATACTCTCTTTTTTATTTGATCTTGGTTTTTATAGGTATAAATATTTCCATTTTGGATTATATTTGACATATGTTGCTTTTCAATAGAAAAGGTGGATCTAAATATTGCTTGGGACCTATCGCACAATGGTTAGGGTGTTGGGCACGATGGAAGACTAGGTCGATTCATGACATTAATGGTATTAGAGAAACAAACAGGCCTATAACACTTATATAATTATACCTAACATATATTAGCCTTAATCAAAAATAACCTACCAATGATTCCATATTTATAAAGAAACTAAAAGGTATGGTCTAAACCCTCATTCAAGGTATGCCTTTTTATTAAACACTTCTCTAAAAAACATCTTACTAATATATTAGAATACTATAGCCACCAACATCCAAATCCCCAACTCAAGGTCACTAGGATATCCCACTACGAGAATTTCATTGAACCAATGAAAATTAAATATTTATAAAACCCTATAAATTGAATAAAACATGTAAAATTGTTAGTAGGTTGTTTTATGTATATCGAAAGAGAAATAGATACATGCAGATAAGCAATAAAAAACAAAATAAATAAATAAAAATATTATGAAGATTAAATTATTTTTCAAGTGTGACTGAAAATATAAAAAATAGATTTTAGGGTGTGATGGGATGAAAATTACTAAAATATTGATAAAAATGATTAAATTATTTTTAATAATTTTCTTAATAAAACAATGAAAAAATTCACAGAACAAACTCATTTGGATTACTAATATTCCGTTATAAAAAAACATTTATGATTAATTGAGCTATCTCATCAGTAAACTTCCACAGATCGATGATCATTCAAGGATATTTATCTCTCAATCAAAATATAATAATTAAATTGTAAATAAAGTAAAAGTGATAAATATACCTTTTATAATTTTTTAATATTGGTTGATGATAAAGAGTTAATTTACTCATTACTATCAACCAAAGTTTCTACCGTAATGTGATATAACATTGATATTTAAATATAAATAGAACATAGAACATAATAAGAACTAAAAATTATTTAAAAAAGTATAATAGATTATTGTATTTCTATTAATTTCATTTTATGTATCCCAATATATTTAGTTGCACATAGAGGGAATAGAAATACATAAATAGGAAAGAAGATAAGAGAAAATGTTATTAGTGAGAATGACACATTCCCAATCTCCATCTCCAAAAGATGCTTCTAGATTTTTTACCTCCATTAATGGGAAATTATGATGAATGAATCACATTTATGTAAAATTTCAAGGAAGAATTATTTATTTTCAGAAAGGGTGTAAATTCTTGACCAAGGTTCCACTCAATGCGTTCCCCGATCTAGTTCACCATATGATCTCAGGTGCACCTCCTCAAATGCCAAATGTAGATGAGTAGATATGAGGGACTAATAATGGTATATGGGGAAATTTACCATCATGGTCATTTTATCTTAGTGGTATGTCATAGATAAATCAATATAAATAAAATTATAAATCAAAAGAAGTGGAATTCGTTAATAACAGATAAAACTGGCCAATGACCAATATTATATCCATGTATATCAATCTGATGCTACACTATACTAGAAAAATACATATAATAGGAAAAAAAACAATAATTCCTGAAAATATGAAAACCAAATGACTACATTTACTATAATATAAAGATCTACCTTAGTAATGTGCTTCTGAACTCTAATGTAGAAGTCTAACAACACAAGTATAATCCATAATCTTAAACCTGCAATAAAGTGGTATTATTTGGTACTAAATAGAGACCCAAACCGAATGTGGGACATACTAAGTGGTCCCCCACAAATGGTTTCTAACGAAATAAATCCCATTGATTATAAAATGAAACTATGTACATATATAATGGATACATACTCAATAATAATAAATGCACTGTAGTTGGGATCATGGTTCTATAGAGACACCTGAAAAACCATACTTACATAATCCAAAGATATAAATGTAAATGAACAAGTGTCACCATGTATATATATATATAGTTATATAAAAATTAATGAATATATATACCCATTATAAGCTATAAAATATATAGGAATTTATCTATTGTAAATTAGTTCTGTCCATGTAACACCCTTTGTTTTTAAAGTTTAAATCTACAGTCAATATCATATGGGATACACAACACCAAACCTAAACCAACAATGGTTTTTTAAATATGATTTTTTAACCAGTCCATTAATTTTTTATATATGTATTAATTAAAACATAATTAAATATATATATATTTCTTAAATATATTGATATCTACATATTAAATAATCAAACAATTTTTGGTAATGCCTTTTAGTCTCTAAAATAATTTTTCTTTAGAAATTATTTTATTCTTTTTATGAAAAAAAATATTATAATTTTTCAATAGAGAATATTGAAATTTTATTTGATAAAATGAAATCCCATTTTGATATTATCATATAAAAATTAAATTGGAGAGATATTTTTGAATTTTTCAAAAAAAATTTGTTTTTTATAATAGTGTAAAATACACTTTTAATGTAAAATTTACATTCATTTTAATAAATTAAATAATTTAAATGTTGGGTTAATCTTTTTATTCTTTTTAATGGAATCATAAGTATTATTTAATAATATTTTATTTAATTAATTACATTTAAGTCATATTGTTACATTATTTTACAATAATTCTACATCAGATTAAAATTGATTTTTTTAAAACTATTTTAAAATACCTAAGGTTTCACTATTCTAATTTATTAAATTAGACCCTAATGGGAATTGATTTTTATGAGATTTATATATATATATATATATATATATATTAATGAATTTAAATTTATATAAATAATATTTCTAGTTAAACAGTTAATGAAAAATCAGTTTTCTAAGAAAAATGAATTTTTTGAATAATTGACTTCAGTCATGGTTATAATATATAATGTAAATTAAATTCCTTTAATAGGGTGATTTAATTTTTATAAAATTTATTTCATATTTTTATTCATCATAATTTTTATTCGGTAATTAGGTAAACATAATTTTTGAATAATATGAATAGTAATTTTCGTAAATATTTATTATCCCAGTAAAAGGGAAATAATTAAATTAGGGGTAAAATGTTTTAAAAATTAATAGAAAATACCTACCTTAATACTATTAATATTTATATTTTATTTTCACATAAAATAGGATTATATTTAAACCATATTATATTTATTCCATAAATTATTATAAAATCAATTTAATGAAACTTATCTTCCGATATGATAAAACAAAAATTGTAATTTTTACTAATACACAATTTCAATTATGACATTTTTTTTAGATGAATTAATGTATATTTTAAATAATGAAATGTTAATATAATATTATTATTAAATAATGAATGAAAAGTTTAATCGATAATATAATTTTTTTGAGGTCAAATGAAATTTCAATAATGATTGGAAAACTATTAGTGTTAAAAAAACACATAATTTCACTATAAATGTAAATCGTATTTTAAAAGAGAAAATTAATATATTTAGAAAATTATTTTATAAAAATAATGATTATTATTTTTTGAATTATAATTTTAAAAATTCTATATAGTGATTTTTTATTAGTTTTTTGTGATAGTGGATGTTTCTGCTAAAATTTAAATATGGTATAAATATACCGTCTGTAATACAATATCATAATTACCATAAATTATGTAATAAATACTAATAAAATCATGAAATACCTAATATTTTCTTACCCGTAAATATAATGTGATTTAAAATTTAATTTTTTGATTTTATAAATCCTTTAGGGATCCTATAATAAATATATTATATTATATTGTTTTAAAATATTTTCATAAACGACATGACACAGTTCCATGTAAAAAATGGTTTCAATTAATTATTTTATACCCTCATACATATAAAATATTTAAAATAACCATTATTGGGTATAAATCATGGGGAATAAGTTAATCATTTTTGTTTTGGTTATTATTTATATAGTGGCCAAAACATATGATTGGTAAATAATGAATAACTACCCTCTATTTTATTATATAATACCACCCATGATTTAAAAAATAATTACTAAAAACCAGGAATAAATTGCATAGTATTTACTCCCCCTTCATATTCCTCCCAAGGTTCCCCCAATCACTCAAAATGCTCCACCAAATATTTTGGGAATCACTCTCTCAAGGTAAGATATTTCTCTCCTCTATTTTATTCAAGAACCAATTTTATGTTTTCCATCTTAGTATTAATTTGTGGCGATTTGGGTATGGTTTAATACAACCTATCTAATGTAATATTTATTACCATTTTTTGGTATAACGATTTAACTCTAAAAAATTATACCAATGAATATTTAAGGGTACAAGTTACCATGCCAAAATTTATAATGGGACTCACACTCCTCTTTTTATCCAATCATTTATTTTATGTTAAGACTCGTAATTTTTTTCATATTGGAATATATTCTTCTATTCCACATAAAATTTTAATTTTATTTATAAATTATTCAAGAACTATTTAGGTTTCAATAATCTATTCCATAAACCAATACACACACTTGTTTACATGCAAAAATTTACTAAGGGATTATCTCATAATTTTTTATTCAAGAAAATAATTCATGGTATGCCTTTTATATTCAATTTATTTATGTTTTTTAATTTCATAATATAACCTTATTACTACCCTTTTTATTAGCATGTCATTATATAATCTGATCACTCTCATTAAACCTCTCTTGAACTTTTATAAACACCTATTACCATGCCGAAATTTAGTAAGGGATCTCTCACTCTCATTTTTATCCAAGAACATCTTTTATATCAGGCCTCTTAATATCAACTTCATCATCTTGGGATAGATTCTTAAATATCGCCCTTACGTCACAATTGATTTATAAATTATGAGATACCCATATTAATCTCATTAATCCCTCCCACGAACCCATATATACACTCATTACCATGCCAAAATATACTAAGTCGTTTACCTCTTCTTATTTTTCTTCAAGAACATCTTTTTTGTTATACCACATAGTTTCAATTTTTGGTTGTTTTTGTCTGGTTTCTTACCACCTTGTGAATTCTTTTTATTACAATTTTATTTGATACCCATTTCACTCTCATTGATCCCTCCCATGAATAATTATGAACACCTGTTAACATGAAGAATTTAAGAGAAAGTGTAACATCCGGACCTAGCTCACCACTAAACCGGGGGGCCAGACCGGTTGCCACATGACCTCAAGTGTGTCTTCCCATACGCCAGAGGCTTCCGACTAGAAGCAAGGGTCTAAGAATAGTTAGTGGGTAGACTGTACCCTCATTTTAGTGTTCAAAAATTGACAATGGAAATAAATAGCAGAAACTATATAATAAATAAATAAGAAGCGGAAAGTATATTTTATAAATCTTGTACAAAACAAATGGCCAACACCAAAGTATACAACAGATGCGTGCATGGCATGATAATGATAAAAAACTAGAAAACAGTGAACAAAACAACATGATGTACATTTCAATGCATAAATAAATAAATAATGACTCAAAGCCCCATGGGTGATCCCCATGAGCATCCCGAGCCTCTGCTCAGTCCTGTGCTCCTAACTCCCAATTAAATGAAAACATCATAGTCTGGCAAACAAATAGAATATACTCGGGTACCCAGTGCAATGGTGGCCCGAGTAGGGTGTGATATATAAATATCAGTAGGCTGGGACCACAGGTGTCTACCCCAAACCAGACATTTAATAAATAACTTATAATATGTGAAAGCATGCATAAATTAAGTAAACTGTACAATGTAACTATATACCCATGTACCTGCTTCAGCCCTCAGCTGGTGTCTGGACCTAAATTATACATTTGTAATACATACTCAATATTCATTACATAATCATTCATCGGTTATTAATTATTCCAATCTTAATAAATTATGAAGTTATTGAGATTCATCCTATTCCCATCATCTCCCGTATAAATCACTCACCACAGATGTCTCTAAAGACCATATATGTAATCAAAGTAACAACTAATTCCAAGCTTGTGCTTTGGCTTGGATAATGCATCATAAGTTATTCAATTCAACCATTTATATACTAATTCTGAGCCCGCCCACTAAAAGTGGTCCACCCAATTCATAAAGAAGTCTGAAACATTCCTCATAAACAATTCACAAATCATCATGTCTCAACAGCCTTCATTAACCTTTAACTCATTTCATACACAAACAATTGGACCCAAATTCCAATGTTAATTAATGGGTGTAGAACATCATGTCTAGAACCCTTGTGAGTATTTGGAGCATCGTTCCTTGTATCACAACCCATGGGTATTTGGAGCATCAGTCCCTAACCCATAAAAGAATATTTTCTTGAATGTTGGGTGTAGAATGCCATGTCTAGAACCCCTTGAGTATTGGGAGCTTCAGTCCTTGTCTCACAACCCATTTATCAATCATACATATATATTTATCATTGGTGTAGAACACCATGTCTATCACCCTGTGAGTATTTTGAGCTTCAGTCCTTGTCTCACAACCCATTCATCAATCATACGTATATATTTATCGTTTGTGTAGAACACCATGTCTAACACCCCAAAACCATCCATTAATTAATTCACAAATTAATTAATCCAATCCATTAATTATTTCAAAAACTAATTAAAAACATAAATCTCCTGTCAAAATTCTACCCTTAATTAACCATTCAACATCTTAATAGTAAAAAAAATTATGTAACACATAATTGTTCATATCAATCCAAATAAATAATTAACTCAACATTTACTTATCCAAATTCATTAACAAGTCTGAACCTGTCCACTCAAACAGTGATTCATCCAGGACATTAAAAATTTACATTCACATAATAATCATCACAAAACATGCTTTACAAACCCATATATTTAGCAACCATCTCACGCATCTTCTCATAATATAGAACAACTCAATCCAAGACAACTTATTTCATGTAAATCTATCAAGTATCAAAAAGTACCATTGGCCAACAGTCATAACAAACAATCAATTCACAATCTTAATTTAATGCATCTTAATTAATTCAAAAATTAATTAATTAAATATATATCTTAACCAAATCATAAATTAATTATCCATTTAACATTTAACATGTAATATTTAATCCATCAATTAATTATTACAAATTTCTAATTGATACATTTGAACATTTCAAATATTCAATATTCCCAATCATCATTAAAAGCCACATATTTTATTCCAACTCATGACTTGATAATTAATTATACAATTAATTACCATATCATACACTCTTCCCATTCAAATCATTTAACTGTTTAATCATATCACATTAACCAAATTAGCAAAACATGCTTAAAAACAAGACAAGTTGAAGCCCTCATTTATCTCATGCGGGTGGCATCATTTAATAACTTAAAAAGTGTCATGAATCGACATATCACAATCAAGGAAACATACATTCTCAATTTATTTAAAGAACCTATAATTCATAATATAATGTGTTAAGGATTTGAGACCCTACCTCAGGGTGGCACCATTTTAAATCTGAAGCGCTATAATGTACTTTCAAGAAACTAGTCCACAACTAGTCTGTAATCGCACATGTGCACACCTTCATATATATACATGTGCGTGTTATCTACATTCATCAATGAAAATTACATAAATTAAACCTGTAACTAGAATCAATGTTTTAATGAACAAGGCACCTCTAAATTGGTACCAGTAACTCATAAAAAAATTTTAACCGGCCTTGATATAATGGGTGGAAAACCAAATCACGGGTTTAGAAACTAACCCGAACCAACGACGGTAAGAAAATTCGAGACCATCCACCTCGACCTTGGAGGAAGATGTTGGATAATGGACCAATGGGTCCCGAGTCAACATTAGCATATCCTAAAAAAAGAGAGGAACGTAACGATCAGATTAAACCCGAACCTTTGGGTTTTAGCTGAGAAAACATGGTGAGAGAGGAGTTAAAAGATCGATGTGAATCACCAGTTTTATACAAAAAGACTCACCTTGACGAGGTAGACAAGATTCGTGAAGAGTCTGAGGGGAATCATCACGTGCAAAGTGGAGTCTGGGAGAGGGTTAGTGCTCCTCTAGGTATTGCCCGGAGGGGGGTTGCACCACGGAGGTCGCGCGCTGAAGGAGCTCCACTCGGGTGTCGCGCTGCTGCATGGAGGGTTGCTCGGTGGTTCGCATGACTCTTGGTCGCACCGCGGGAAGGAGCTCATTCCTAGGAGGGAGCTCGAAAGAGGGAGGAAGGGGCCGCATCATGGGGTGCACTGTTGCGTGTGTGTTGCACCTTGTGTGTATGGAGGAAGAAGAGGGGAATTCGATTCCCTTTACTTTCTTTTTCAAACCCCTAAATTAATTGCCATTAATAATAGTTATTATTAAACAAATAAAACCCAATAATAATACTACCATTAATGAGATAATAATTATAATAAAAGATAATAATAATACTCATTTTAATATTATTACTATACACACTAAACAGTTATCTAAATTGTAAAAAAACTCCCTAATTAATCTTTTTTAAAGGAAACATTTTATTTTAGAAAATCAAACTCCCCTTTACTCGTCAATTAAATTAAAATCTCTTTGACTTCAAAGTAATAAAAAAAATTCCATTCCCCCAATTAAAAAAATTCATTTTTCCTTAAATTTAATTAACTAACAAAATAATAATAATAATAATTAAATCATTATTATTTTTATTAAAACAGTAATTTTTTTAAAATTCCAACCAAATATCCAAAATTCATTACTGTTATTATTTATAATAAAAATACCTATAATGATCAATAATTATGACACTCGTAAAACCATAATAATAAAAATATAATTATTATTACTCAAACCTTTTATATAACCCAACAACTCTATTAAATAACTACACTCTTTCATTAAATTCAAAACTACTTATTTAATTTAGTGTTTCATCGAGATACCCAACAGTCTCATTAAATTCACCTAAATATTACACCCTATTAAATAAAAACATAACTTTGACAAACCCCATAATTAAATTTTATAAAAAAACGCCCATTTTAATTATGTCCAACCTCCCCAAGTAAATCCACATTAATTATCCAATTTGTTTATAACCTTTATTTTTTATTTGTTAAATAAATGTATCGTAATTAATTATAAAACTCCATATTGAACATTAAATTCTTTTAACATTTATTTAACTAAGTAACCACAAAAATAATAATAACATCAATATTATTATTATTGAAACTTTCATTTATTTAAAAACCCAAACCCCCAATATATTAAAATATCATTAATATGATAGAAACTCCAACCCATAACCCCTCATTTAATTAAAAGATTCTTGGAGAATCTCAAAAGACACATTTAATTCTCATAAATGATACACTCCATTAACATGCAATTAAAATCTCAAAGTATCTAAATAATTTATGACTCTATAAATAATAACAATGAGATTATTATTATTATAAAATTATTCCATTTAATAAAAATGGATCTTTAATAATTCTGAAACTCATCATTTAAATAAAATGGTTCCTTGATAAACCCAAAATCAATGTCAATACCTTCAACTGCAATTTAATTAATTCTTTAACATTCAATAAATTTAAAAAAC
Organism: Viscum album; assembly: GCA_963277665.1. NCBI lineage: Eukaryota > Viridiplantae > Streptophyta > Magnoliopsida > Santalales > Viscaceae > Viscum > Viscum album. The sequence continues at coordinate 733,042,483 of OY728152.1, read as the reverse complement.
ACAATAATGTTAATAATAAATTATTAATTATTATTATTATTATTAAAAATTTATTTTAATTAATTCAAAACTCTCGTATAATCATATTTAATTAAAAATGATAATAATTTATTAAATATGATAAACTATATAGGTTGGACCGCAACCATGTGCTGCCCATGCAGATCCATTAAAGTTGATTTTTCTGGATCCGGTGCACCTGAGAGTCATCGGGACACTTGATAAAATTTATCAGCTAATTACGCAATTCAAAAAACGACCCCATTAGGTGTTTCAATACTCAAAATAAAATTCCAGAGCTTGGTTTAAAAAAATGAACTGTTGATAAATCGATTTTTTTTGAAAACATTCATATTTTAACCCAGTTAAAAAACACGGGACTTTACAATATACCCAACTTAAAAACATATCGTCCCCGTGAAGCCATCAGGAACCACTACAAAATCGATCGACCTGCCAAGGTAATCTAAGAAGATCAGTCAAAATATTATTGGACCACTCCGTTCTAAAAGCTCGACATCACCTGCTTACACGTTTATCAAAAATGATGCAATAATACCCACCATAGTATTTTCCTTTACGTCTCAATAAAATATTAGCCTCTCACCAGTGCGTGTTTTTAGAATAAATTATTGCATGTGTGTGACATTCCTCGAACCATGTTCCCCACATCAATCATTGATCACAAAAATCTGTAACTTAAACCTATCGGCATTCCAAAACAACTGAGTCCCAAGAAGTCATCCAAAGTAGTGGGACACACTTACATTAATAGCCTAGAACATTCTATGGGTACTAACTACCACATGTTAGCCTCTTACGAATCATAAACATTGACCCTCTATCTGGGTCATGAAAAACATAAATCACAATGTTCAAAACCACCTTATTCTTTTTGGAATTTTAATTAATTATTTCATCCTTTTAACATTTGAATGAATTTCAGCATACACACAAATACATATTGATAATAAGTCACTTAGTTTTCAGAACAAAAACCTACTGAAAAATTAGGCATGTTATCACAAACATACTCTTTAATCATCATTCATTGTTATTCAAATATTAGCAGGTAATTTATCATCTAAATTCCTTTTACAGAAAACGAAGCTTCTGAAGTTATCATTTATTCAATTTGGGTTCTTCCAAAAGCAACCCAACAACAGTTATTTATAATCAAAACTCAACATTTTTATATTTGTAACCATTTTCAAACACATTATGGTTGTATAAGGTTCAAACACCTGGGTGTCCATCTACCAATTGATAAGGCGTCCATAAACCTTATCGCTGGCATTTGGCTCCCATTTATCATAATCAACATTTATTTAACATTTTATCTTTAACACCCCTTTCACATATCAAAAACATCTCTAACTTGTTATCATAAGCAGTAACACAACAACATGCTTTAACACAGTAGCATGGAACTACAAAAAACATGGTAATAACTGAAACAGTATGGAATATAATCACTCAAGCATGTTAAATCCATTACCGGTACAAGCTATCTAGAGAGGCATGCTAAAGTAGATCAAAACATTGAATTACACCCAAGGAACACAATCCAAATTAGCAGGAATCCTTCTAATGAAAATACATGGAATGTTATATGCATGACATGTGAATCTCTAAGTGACTATGATGGTGCATGCATAGAACTTCCTTGCCATATGAGGCCAAGACAATTATTTTTCAAAATTCTGAAAATCAATAAACAGCAGAAAATACACCAGTCACTCAAGGTGAAATCATATTAAATGTAACCTCTAATAGTACAAAGATCAATTCCCATCCCTAGCCACTCGGTCATTTAAAGTACATGAGGTGATAAGTCCCAAGCCTGACTATTAACCTAAGCATCGACACATTCCTAGTCTCCTATCTACAAACCCCAAAACAAAAAGAAAAAGGAAAAGAAAGAAATCCAAAACCTCTGATACCACTTTGTAACGTCCCGACCCAGCTCCCCACTAAACCAGAGGTCGGACCGGTCGCCACATGACCCCAAGCGTGCCTCCCCGTACTCTAGAGGCTACCTACTAGGAGTGAGGGACTATGTATTGTCAGTGGGGAGACTATACACTCGTTTTAGTGTTAAAAAATAGTCAAAGGAAATAAATAGTGGGAACTATATAATAAATGAATAAGAAGCGGAAAGTATATTTTATAAATCTTGAACAAAACAAATGGCCAATTCCAAAGTATACAACAGATGCGTGCATGAAATTATAATGATACAAAAGTATAAAAAAGTGAACAAAACAACATGATTTACATTTCAATGCATAAATAAATAATTAATAACTGAAAGCCCCACAGTCTATCTCCATGAGCATCTCGAGCCTCCGCTCGGTCCTGTACTCCTAACTCCCAAGTAAATGCAAACAACATAGTCCTGCAACCAAATAGAATTTACTCGGGTACCCAGTGCAATGGCAGCCCGAGTAGGGTGTGAGATATAAATCTCAGTAGGCTGGGACCAACGGTGTCTACCCCAAACCAGACATTTAATATATAACTTATAACATGTGAAAGCATTCCTAAATTAATTAAACAGTACAAGGTACCTATATACCCAAGTACCTGCTTCAGCCCTCAACTGGTGTCTGAACCTACATTATACATTTGTCATACATACTCAATATTCATTACATAATCATTCATATGTTATTAATTATTCCAATCTTAATAAATTATGAAGGACTTGAGATTCGGCCTATGCCCAACATCTCCTGTATAAATCACTCACCACAGATGTCTCTAAAGACCATCTATGTAATCAAAGTAATGACTAATTCCAAGCTTGTTCTTTGGCTTGGATAATTCTTCAAAAGTTATTCAATTCAACCATTCATATACTAAGTCTGAGCCCTCCCACTAAAATTGGTTCACGCAATTCATAAATAAGTCTGAAACATTCCTCATAAACAATTCATAAATCATCATGTCTCAATAGCCTTCATTAACCTTTAACCCATTTAATGCACAAACAATTGGACCCACAATCCAACGTTAATTAATGTGTGTAGAACACCATGTATATCAACCTCATGAGTATTTAGAGCGTCTGTCCTTGTCTCATAACCCACAGGTATTTGGAGCATGAGTCCTTAACCCATAAAAAATATTTTCTTACATGATGGGTGTAGAACACCATGTCTAGCACCCCGTGAGTATTTGGAGCTTCAATCCATGTCTCAAAACCCATTTATCAATCATACATATATATTTTTATCATTGGTGAAGAACACCATGTCTATCACCTCGTGAGTATTTGGAGCTTCAGTCCTTGTCTCACAACCCATTTATCAATCATACATATATATTTATCATTGGTGTAGAACACCATGTCTAACACACCAAACCATCCACTAATTAACTAATAAATTAATTAATCCAATCCATTAATTAATTCAACAACTAATTAACAACATAAATCGCCCGTCAAATGTCAAACCTTAATTAACCATTCAACATCTCAATATTAAAAAAATGAATGAACAATTAATTGTTATTATCAATCAAAATAAATAATTTAATCAACATTTAATTAACCAAATTCCTTAACAAGTCTGAACACATCCACTCAAATAGTGATTCGTCCAGGACCTTAAAAATTTACATGCACGTCGTAATCATCACAAAACATGATGAACAAGCCCATATATTTAGCAACCATCTCACGCATCATCTCACAATATAGAACAACTCCATCCAAGTCAACTTATTGCATGGAAATCTAACAGGTATCCAAAAGTACCAATGGCCAACAGTCGTAACAAACAATCTATTCACAATCTTAATTTAATGTATGAAAATTAATTAATTCAAAAATTAATTAATTAAATATTACATATTAAACCAATAATAAATTAATTAACCATTTAAAATTTAACATGTAATAATTAATCCATCAATTAATTATTACCAATTTCTAATTTATACTTTTGAACATGTCAAATATTCAATATTCCCTATCTTCATTAAAAGCCACATATTTTATTCCAACTCATGACTTGATAATTAATTCTAAAATTAATTACCCTATCATACATTCTTCCCATTCAAATCATTTAACTTTTTAATCATATCACTTTAACCAAATTAGAAAAACATGCTTAAAAACAACACAAGTTCCAGACCTCATTTATCTCACATGGGCGGCACCATTTAATAACATCAAAAGTGTCATGCATCGACATATCATAATCAAGGAAACTTACATTCTAAATTTATTTAATGAACCTATAATTATTAAAACTAAACTATTAAGGATTTGAGACCCTACCTCAGGGTGGCACCATTTTAAATCTGAAGCGCTTTAATGTACTTGGAAGCAACCAGTCCACAACTGGTCTATAATGGCACGTGTTCACACCTTAATATATATATATATATATGTGTGTGTGTGTGTGTGAGAGTTGTCTACATTGATCAATGAAAATTACATAAATTAAACCAGTAACCAGAATCAAAGTGGTAATGAACAACACACCACTAAATTGGTACCAGGAACTCGTAAATTTTTTTTACAGGCCTTAATATAACCGGTGCAAAACCAAACCGCGGGTTTAGAAACTAACCCGAACCAATGACAGCAAGACAATTTGAGACCATCTTCCTTTCCCTTTGCAGCAGATATCGGATTATGGACCAATTGGTCCCGGGTCAACATTAGCATATCCTAAAAAAATATAGGAACACAACTATCAGATTAAACCCGAACCTTTGGGTATTAGCTTAGAAAACAAGGTGAGATAGAGGAGTCAAAAGATCGATGCGAATCACCAGTTTTATGCAGACAGACTCACCTTGATGAGGAGGACAAGATTCATGAAGAGTCTGAGGGGAACCGTTGCGTGCATTGTGGAGTCTGGGAGAGGGTTGGTGTTCCTCTAGGTATTGCCCAGTGGGGGGTTGCACCATGGAGGTCGCATGCTGCAGGAGCTCCTCCTGGGTGTCGCACTACGGCAGGGAGGGTTGCTCGGGGGTTCGAGTGCCTCTTGGTCACACTGCGAGAAGGAGCTCATGTCGAAGAGGGAGCTTGAAGGAGGGAGGAAGGAACCGCATCATGGGGTGCGCTGTTGCGTGCGTGTTGCACCTTGTGCGTAGGGAGGAATAAGAGGGGAATTCAATTCCCTTTATTTTCTTTTTCAAACCCCTAAATTAATTTCCATTAATATTAGTTATTATTAAACTCTTAAAACCCAATAATAATACTTCCATTAATGCAATAATAATAATAATAAAAGATAATAATAATAATTATTTTATTATTATTATTATACACATTAAACACTTATCTATAATGAAAAACCCCCCAATTAATCCTTCTTAAAGGAAACATTTTATTTGAGAAAATAAAACATTCCTTTACTCCTCAATTAAATTAATATCTCTTTGACTTCAAAGTAATAAAAAAATAATTCCTTTACCACAATTAATAAAATTTGTTTTTTCTTGAATATAATTAATTAACAAAATAATAATAATAATAATTAAATCATTATTATTTCCATTATTAATACAATCATTTTTTTAAAATTCCTACCAAAAATCCCCAATTCATTACTATTATTATTTATAATAATAATACCTATAATGATCAATAATTATGACACTCATAAAACCATAATAATAAAAATACAATTATTATTACTCAAACCTTTTATATAACCCAGCAACTCTATTAAATCACCACACACCTTCAATAATTCAAACCGCATATTTAATTAAGTGTTGCATCGAGATACCCAACATCCTAATTAAATTCACCTAAATATCACACCACATTAAATAAAAACAGATCTTTGACAAACCCCATAATTAAATTGTATTAAAAGAAATAATAAAATTCCCATTTTAATTATGTCCAACCTCCCCATTTAAATCCACATTAATTATCCAATTCGTTTTTAACCTTCATTTATTATTCGTTAAATAAATGTTTTGTAATTAATTATATAACTCCATATTGATCATTAAATTCTTTTAACATTTATTTAACTAAGTAACCACAAAATTAATAATAACATCAATATTATTATTATTGAAACTTTCATTTATTTAAAAACCCAAACCCCCAATTTATTACAATATCATTAATATGATAAAAAATCCAACCCATAACCCCTCATGAAATTAAATGTTTCTTTGAGAAGCTCAAAATACACATTTAATTCCCATAAATGATACACTCCTTTAAAATGCAATTAAAATCTCAAAGTATCAAAATAATTTATGACTTTGTAATAATAAAAATGACATTATTATTATTAGCACATTCCTCCATTTAATAAAACATGGTTCTTTAATAAATCTAAAACAAATAATTTAAATCAAACGGTTCTTTGATAAACCCAAAAGCCACTTCAATACATTCAACTACCATTTAATTAATTCATTAACATTAAATAAATTTTAAAACCACAATAATAGTAATAATAAATTCATTATTATTATTATTATTTTTAAAACGTTATTTTAATTAATCCAAAACTCTCATATAATCATATTTAATTAAAAATAATAATAATTTATTAAATAAGATAAAATGCATATATTGGACCACAACCATGCACGGCCCATGCAGATCCATTATATTGGATTTTTCTGGATCCGGTGCACCCAAGACACATCGAGACACCCGCTGAAATTTATCAGGTAATTAAGAAATTCCAGAAACAACACAGTTAGGTGTTTCAACACTCAGAATAAAATTCTAGAGATTGGTTTAAAAAATGAACCACTGATAAGTCAATTTTTTTTGAAAACATTTGTATTTTAACCTGGTTAAAAAACACGGGACTTTACAGTAAGGGATCTCCCTCTCTTTTTTTACCAACACTTATTTTATGTTATTCTATATAATTTCCATTTGGTCAGGTTTGTATATATTCTTCCATATACCCCATTTATTTCATTTTATTTCTAAATGATGAGAGGCCCATTTGACATTCATTAATACCACTAATGAATCTTTACATAAACCCTTTACCATGCCGAAATTTAATAAGGGATCCTTCCCTTCCCTTCTATATTCATGTATCTTCATTATATTTTGTCATTATGTCCAATTAATAATGTTAGTATATTTTCATTAATATACCATTTATTATGAATTTTTGATATAAATGATGAGACACCCCTTTGACTCTCGTTATCCTCACCCAGGAACATCTATGTGACCCCTTTATGCAGCTGAAATTTCACCATGATTTTTCAGACAAAAACAATTGTCTATTGAATACCCGTACACATTTCTTATTATGATTTTCAACATTATGAACATATACATATTTTATTTAGGACATAATTTTATTTATTCCACACTCGTAGATCATGGAATGATGTTTTATGAAAAATGATTCCATGTTTTATGATATTTGTGGAACACTTATATAAAGAATTAAATGAATGTGATAGGTGAACATGAAATTATATATTGTACCAATGCATTGGTTTGTGTTTTAGTCTCATTATATTTCATGAAATAGATTAAGGAGTTAAAATAATACATCACGAGAATTTTTTGGCATAATAATGTATTGGAAGATATCTTTAACCTATCATTATGATGAAATTTTTTAAATTATTCTAGAATTTCCATGATTCCATTATGTTATCATAAAATATCTTCAACACTTTTTACGTTTATGAATATCCTCCCTTTTATTACCCTTTTAAATTAATATTCTGTAAAATGTAAGTATTACCTAATGTTATTCATTGTTTATTCACACACTGGTCTTTATAGCTCAACCCTTTCCAATATATGTCCCCAGGTTGACCCATGCAGTTTTAAAAGATATGGAATTTTAAAAACATGTCAATATTGTTATAAAAATGATGTTGTACCACTTTTTCAATTTGTTAATATATGTACCTAATTTCCCAATAAACTAGACTTATCAATCATCCAAGTTATTTTTTATGTCATTATTTATAATAAACCATTAAATCAAGTGTAATAAAGAGTAGGGTTTTCATAGATAATATCATAGGAAAATATTAGTTAATTTTTGGATTATGATTATAAAACACTTTTGAATGCCATTTGTATAAGACTAACATAATAATACATACCCAATGTTTGGTAAATCCTAGAATATTTGTTTTTAGAAAATACATCCCTATCAATATAATACATGTTTATGTGGCTCTTGAATATCTATAACTAGGGGTAATACCCAAAAACACTGCTTTGAGCTGGACTCGATCAGGAACTGGTTCTTGAAACTGGGCCTTGTTGTACACCTGGTTTGACACACCTGGGGAGTATATCAATTAAATTACATATATAATAATTATGTAACATTTACGTATTGATTCAAAATATTTTCTATTCAAGGAAAAAACTCTATATCTTGAATATTGTCGATAACCAATCAAAATAATTTATTGATACTCTGATATTTTAGAGAACACATGATTGAGGGATTGATAACCCTTAGATGGTCCCTGAATTTTTGAAAAAACTAAAGAGTCATAAGATGATATTTATAACTATAATCATTAGATTAATGATATATATTTTTAAAATTTATTTGCTGGATTTTGAGTATGACATTTTTGGAAACCTATTACAAGATCGAACCATTTTTATTTTGAGGTAATTATCGATATATTGGGACTTGTTTATTTTGGTTGAGATAAATATACAAAAGAGGATTATATGAGATGAATGATATTATGTTTTATTAAGTGTATGATTAAGTTAATAAGATAACAGTTTTGGTTAAAAAGTCTTCATTGTTAAGGTTATTAGTGTTATATATGTTTATTCATTTAAGGAATGATGTTTGTTAGACCATTGGGATTATTTATGGAATTCAAGAGATTACTGTATTAAGGTATTATCTTCTATTATAAAACAATTTTGGATTTATTAAATACATTAATAATATCTTGTAATTATTATATGTATTATGTTATTTGTTTAAAATTTATTCTAGTAATTCAAGAAAACCCTAAATTGAGTTCTTATCAATTAGATAAAAGTATTATATTATTGTGGAAATTAATTGAAGGATAAAATTATAAATTTTATGAAATTATATTTCCTTATGTTCCAAGTCTATATAATAAATTAATACTTTATCTTGAGGAAAATAATCTAGAATCAAAAATGATTTTATATTATGATAAATTCCTAGGAATTTATATTCTTTTTACCCATCACAGAATTATGGATTTGTGGTCATTAACATTAACCCAACCACATTATATATCACAAATAATAAGTTGTTTTATTCCATTTTTATCTACTATTTTTATTTTTTCACATCACTCGAATGTTCTCCACATTAGAATCATATTTATGTTATGACCATCTCACTTACCTTTCACACTTTTCAAGTGGATGTTTTATTAAAATAATTTACGATGTAGATTTTGAATAATTATATTTTCATGAGAAAAAACATTTCTTCCCATGATCATGTTCAATTTTTTAGGATGAAATTATTTAAATGGTTTATTAATGTAACCTGCTACGTTTTTAAAATAGAAATCTATGTTTAATGGAATATGTGGAAAAAACAATGATCTAAAAAATAATGATTATTTAAATATGGTTGTTTTAACCATTACATTAAATATATATATATATAAGTAGGATTAAATACTTTATGAAATATGTATATTTATCCAAAATATAATAATTAACATTTAGTAAATAATCAATCAATTTTTTGTAATTTATTTTCTTATCAAAAATAAGTTTTCTTTAAAAATATTTTCTATTTATTTTTATGAAAAAATATTATAAATTTTTTATAGAGCATTTAGAAAAAAAATGATATAAAGGCTCTTTTTATTGATATCCTAATATCCAAAATAACTTAATTTGGAATTTATTATTTTTGGGGAAAATATATATTTTAAAATAGTGAAAATACTCTTATTATGTAAAATTGTCATTTGTTTGTATAAATTAAATAATTTTAAAGTAAAAGTAAAATTTTTATTTGATTTTACGTAAAATAGTTATAATTTATCTCTAATTAATTTAATTTATTTAATTTAAATCATCTTTATATCAGATTTTAGTTTATGTTTATTTTTAGGATTAAAAACACATATTCTGAAACCTGATTTAAAATATGTTTCATTTTTCTATTATAATTAATTAAAAATAATTACTATTGATAAATTTTTTTAATTAATTGATTTAAATATATATCTATATTTATTTATAAAAATTAATATAACTAATATTACTAGTTAAAGTTAAATTATCATTTCATTGAAAAATGCATTTTTTGTAAAACTATTTCCCATCGTGCTTCCATGTTTTATTTTAAATTAAATTCCTCCCTGTATTTAAATTAGTTTTGGTAACAATTATTACATATAATAGAACATCATAATTAACATTAGTTGAATGTTTAAACATAATTTTTTGTCAATATTAATATTAACTATATTAAATATTTATTACCTCATTAAAAGGAAAAATATGTTAACTATGTTTAAAAATAATTTAACAAATACTAAAAAAAATAACAAAAATATTATATTTCATATATATATAATTTTAATTGAAATTATTATTACCTTTTTTCATTATTTTTATTTAAATTATAAATTATTAATTAAATATTTTGATGAAATTTATAGTTTGATACAATAAAACACAAATTATATTTTTATGTAATAAGAAATTTTAATTTAGATAATAATTTCAATAAATTAGTTTATCTTAAAGACAACTTATCTCCTAATAAAATATGATTATTAAATTTTTATGAATAAATTTAATTGATAATATAATTTTTTTATGTCAAATGAAATTTCTATAATGATTTGAAAACTATTATTGATAAAAAACCCACAATTTCTCAATAAATATAAAGTATTGTTTAAAAGTAAAAATTAATATATTTATTCATTTATTTTGTAAAAAAATATATTATTATGGGAATCAGAATGTCAAAAATACAAAATGGTGAATTTTTCACAATTTTATGTGACGATTGAACTTTCTGGTCAATTTTAATTATGTTTTAAATATATATTGTGTATTAAGTCATCATAATGACTTAGAAATGTTTTAATATATAACCTAATATTTATATAATTTTAAATATATGGTTATCCTTTAATATAATGTAATTTTATTTTTATTTTATTGGGTTTTTAAATACAATATTAATCCTCAAAAACCATATAATATTTTAAGTATTTAAAATCACTTCTTTAATAACATAACACACTTTCACATCATAAAGGGAATAATTTCAATAATATTTTCTCGTGTATTTATAATCTAATTGAATCCACAACTATTTTTATGAAAAAATGAAAAAACATGGAAATGTATTTATTTTTGGTAGTTTTTTTACATAGAGTCCAAACCCTATATTTGGTAAATAATATGGATCACCCATATCTTTTCCTATATAAACTCATCCATACTCCCATTTCTCTTCAATATAAACCATGGTTCATGTATTTAGTCTTCCCTACCCTCTCATGAGTCCTCCCATGGTTCCCCAAAGCTCTAATTAAGATCCCCCAATGCTTTTGGCAACTAATCTCTCTTGGAAAGTGATTTCTCTCTTCTTGTTTTATATTCAATAGCATATTTTATGTTATTACAATATGATTTCTTTTGTTGTTTCTTGTGTATTATTTAATACTACCTTAAAAATTAAATTTTTATTACCATTTTATGTGATATTCACTTAACTATCATTTATCCCAGGCATGACACTTTATGATAAATGATTACCTTACTGTAATATAGTAAGGGTTCTCCCACCCTCTTTTTTATCTAATAACTTTTTTTATATTATGCCTATTAATTTCCATTTTTTCATACAAGTATATATTCTTATATGTCCCCCTAATAAGTAATTTGAATTATAAATTAGTAGAGACCCATTTACTCTCATTGATCCTTCCCATGAACCTTTATATACACTGGTTACGTTGTCGAATGTTTGTAAGGGATTTATATGTTTTTTATTCAACCACATGTTTTATGATTTTCATCTTAGTTTACATTATATTTAGTTTGGGTATGTTTTCATAGAACCTTGTTACCATCATTTTTATTTCGATGTAACTATATAACCCTTTTACTTTCATTAATCCCGCCCTTCACGTTTTATAAACACCTGTTGCCAACCCAAATTTTGTTAGGGATCTCTCACTCTCCATTTTATCTGATCACTTATTTTATGTTATGCATCACATGTTACATTATTTCATGTTGGAATATATTATTCCACAAACCTCTTACTATCCATATTATTTATAAATTATTAGAGACCATTTTCCGCCTCATTAATCCCACCCAATAACCTCTACATACAACAAATACCATGCCGATATTTAATAAGGGGTTTCCCTCATCTAAATTTATTCAATAACCACTTTTATGTTATTCGTCTTTGTATCCATCTTTAGTGTATTCAATATTTTTAAACTAAAAACATATTATTATCAGTTTCATTACAATGTCAAGAGAGGACCATTTCACTCTCATTGAGCCCTCCCATGAAAATGTAAGAACATCCATTACCATGAACCTTTATGGACGCCCATTACAATGCTGAAATTTAGTATAGGATCATATCCATATACATTTTTTTCAATTATCCTTGTTGTATTATGAAATTTTTCTCAAATTCCTAATGTTAGTATATGTTCTTACACATCACCCTTATTATCCTTTTTATTTATAAAATATGTGAGTCCCTTTTTATTATTATTAAGCCCTCCCATGAACATTTATTTTCACCCATTATGAATTTAAAATTTCACAATTATTTTTAATGGAAAAATAAGTTTTTAGTGAATAAACACAACCACATATTATGAATGGTGATCACCTTTATGGAAACATGCATATTTTATTGGGTAATTATGTGTATCTATTTTATACTCTATGATCATTGTGTAATATGTTGTAATAAATTATTCAATGTTTTCTGATCTATGTGGCATAAATTTTCATGAATGCGAAATTAAATTATTGGGTGTGCCAAGAAGTATATAGCTCTCTAATGAATTGGTAAATGTTTTAGTAATATGAGATGGAATGAAAAGGAATAGGGAGTGATCCTAATCTATCGCCTGGATTTTTTCATATTGATGTCTTAGAAGATTGACTTGACCTATGTTTATGATGAAATGTTCTATTTTGTTTCCAAATTTCCAAGATTCATTTATATTATCATGAAATATAATGCCTATTTACTCATATTTATAATTATTATGCATTTAATTTCAAAATGAAATTAATATTATATAATATTTCATTATTCCGTCTTGTTAATCTTTTTTATTCCATTAATGGGATTTATTGGTCACCTTTTTCTTATATATATCCCCATGTTATCTTGTGTTGCATTAAATGTTATGGGATTTTAGATGCATGTTATGAATGTTTTCAAAAAAATGTTTCATAAAATGATCACGATATTATTTATATACCAAATCCCTAGAGGTACTAAACTAATTAATCTTCTGGTTTTTCATTTAAATATTTTTTTAATAAACCATGAATTTAATTTTACTAAAAATTAGGATTTTCATAATCCTAGAACCGAGTGAAGATGTAAAATTCCATGTATAGGGAAAATAATATCATTGAGTAGTATGGGAAACCATCATTTAATATCATTTCCAAGGGATTCCATACCCCAGTTTCATGTGTACGAAATGTCATACCCAAGTATCAAATGTATGGGATGAAAAGCATGAGTATCATGTGTATGGGACGCAATGGCCAAGATCACTGTTATAGTTCAAAAAATTAATTTTTATCATTTGAATAATATGTGAAATGGAGAGAAATGTGATATGGTATTACAATTAACTTTTAGTTTAATACAACTGAAAAGATTTATATAATTAAATAAAAATGAAAAAGTTCATATAAATGAACATTCCACATTACAATTTAATTCATATGTAATGAATGAGAATAGGAAAAAAGACATTCATTTTAGAAATTCACTAGACTTCATTTAACTTCCATAATGAGTCACTTTATTCATAATTATTAATATACATGTGTTTATGTCCATAAAAATTCCCATTTCTCAATCTCCTATAGTAATTAAATAATATTAACTACACCAACATAGCTTAGTTGAGTCACTAGTAGCACAAGATATATATTTTTTATAGCCAATTAAATTTGTGGGTCATATATCTCATTCCAATAATTTTTTTGGTTATGGAATACTTAATAATTTTACACGATCCAAGTATGAATACATGCCTATGAATAATATAATCAATTCATTAAAACCTATTTAATGATTCTTATTTTAAAAGAGTGCTAAAACACACGGAGTGATATTTTTTCAAATTACCCACATTATTCCTCAAGGGTTTATGAGGGAAACATTCATGGGATGGTTTTAACATATTTATCATCATATAATGACTTTTTATGGGTTCCTAACATTTCTAAATGTTTCCCTAAGAAATTAAATTTAAGGTTTATACACTTAAGGGGATATGTATTGAAAATCAATCACGCAACATAATGATGAATTTTATACACATCCTAGACTTTAAGGGAAGGAATTATATAACATAAATTATGTTTTGGATGTTTCAATAATCTATTATCAGGATTTTATTTTCCCTAAAATGATTAAAATAAAAATAATAACAAAACTCTCTAAAATTTGGATGATGAGCACATATAGAAATAACGCCATATACATGAATAGAAACTACGAAATGAGGGAAATAGAATTATAGAATCACCATTGAAAATCCATCATGATGAGTTCTGATTGGGTCAAATCATATACGTAAGAGATCCATAGAACCTTATGAGATGGGGATGAGTCACTATAGAGAACTCTTGGGTGACCTCCTATTGTGGGATAAATTATAAGGGGTTGGACCCATTCTAAATGTTTTTAAAAATCGAACATACAGGATTCATGATGTGAAATGGAATCCAGTATAGAATTTTATATGGTAACCCCCCCCCCACACACACACACATTCACTTCCAAAATTAGCATCATCCACAACCCATGAAACCCATTAACTTTAGTAATGAGATCCATAATGTTAATAGCCTATAGTAACTATTTTCATCAGCCCAACACTCCTATTCATCATCTGGTGTTCACCCAAACCATTATAACTACAAAATAATCATAAGAAACATCTGAAAACATAATTAATAGACATAAAAATCTTCAAAACTCTCGATAATTATAAAAAATATGAATTAAAATTATTGTAAAATATAAATTCATCTTCTTTTATAAATTTCAACCCGGTCTAAAAAATAGGAAATTACATCATTCACACCTTATAATTTCTCATCCATGAGATTCCATTAGTAAAAATAGAACATAAACTATCCTACCTTGGATAAATACCCCTACTAAAACAAAAACATTGTGTTATCAACACCAAATGTACCTCTATACATCACATTTAAGCATCTAGTTCATCATCTGTTAAATCTCATGTGAATAATTGTATGGAAAATGAAAACATCATTACAATACTTACTAAAACCCATCTTACATGTGACCTGATCATGAATTTTTTTCATTCACCATCAATCCCCTAGAACAAAAACCATACATTTAAACACATATTATCAAATTTTGAGTTCCATTAATCACCATTATCATATTTTTCCAAACAGGAATGGCCTTAGAATATTATTTAATCTCTTTAAATAACTTATAATTGGTTATATGGTTAATTACCAATTTTCCTAAATTTTTTTATCCAAATTATTCATGAAAATATTCATCTCAAATTTCAATGCATTTTACTTAAATCATTTACATTCTTTATTGTGTTCCACGTCAACTTTATCCAAAAAAAAGAGAACACAACATGATCAACTATTGGTGTTATATTTCCAAAAATGTTCATCTTTAGTATGCAACCAATCCACAACATGATTATTTTTCCTTCAATCCAATTCATACTATATTTATTTCTATCACACCCACTAAATCTTGTAATTGGATTCTAGTGTCATTTCCTAAGAAAAAATATCATTCGGTTCAACCTGGAACACCCTGAACATAGTTGTATACTATATGAATCACCCTTTGATTATCATACTCTAAACAAGACAACCTAGCCTAACTATAACACTAGGGTAACCTCATATTCTTCTATAATACTCCATGGATCACTGAAAAGGTAGTCCACAGTAATTATTTTACAATTGATACAAAATTATGTAGAAAATTTGTCCATATATCAAGAATACTGATTGTGTGCAATGGTAGTGTCTCGCCTAATGATCAAGAAAATGAATTAGATTGTGTATATGGGTCCAACCAAGACACACAAAATGGGTATCCTAGTATATTTCTAGATAGTACATGACTCTATTATTATCCATGCTTCTATATTACAACTCTAAAATATATTATTTATTAATATAACAAAGAGTTTTAGTTCCTTATTAGTCTAAAAAAATAACTAAATCTCAATCAGTATACCCTTGATAATTTCAGGATAAGAAACATAATCATATCTACGATAAGAGTAAAATAATAGGATATTAATGATTACTAATAAATACATAAGTCATTCCATTCATAATCAATATAGAGTTCCTATCATGGTTTTGGACTATCTGTATCAAAAAAATGTTGATCGTTTATTATTTGACATATTTTGATACAGCTCAGTTGTACCTGTTAATGGGTTTTCACTAACCGACAATTATGACCTCACTACTAATTAATTTCATTTTTTTTCAAACACCTCCTCGATTGTATAATATTTAATTGGTATGTACTAATAGTTTGCATACACATCCATCAATTTCATCGTTATACTTCATTGTAAGGACAAACAAACATCAAATGAATTATATTCTTCGGGTTTCTTAAGATAACTGATCATAAATATAAATTCATATTCTTTTAAAACATTCATTTATTTAAAAACCCAAACCCCCAATATATTAAAATATCATTAATATGATAAAAAATCGAACCCATAACCCTTTATTTAATTAAAAGTTCCTTTGAGAATCTCAAAAGCCACATTTAATTCTCATAAATGATACACTCCATTAACATGCAATTAAAATCTCAAAGTATCAAAATAATTTATGATTCTGTAAATAATAACAATGAGATTATTATTATTATCACATTCTTCCATTTAATAAAAATGGTTCTTTAATAATTCTGAAATTCTTCATTTAAATAAAATGGTTCCTTAATAAAACCAAAAGCAATGTCAATACCTTCAACTGCAATTTATTTAATTCTTTAACATTCAATAAATTTAAAAACCACAATAATGTTAATAATAAATTCATTATTATTATTATTATTAAAACTTTGATTTAATTAATTAAAAACTCTCATATAATGATATTTAATTAAAAATAATAATAATTTATTAAATAAGATAAACTACATAGGTTGGACTGCAACCATGCGCTGCCCATGCAGATCCATTAAAGTGGATTTTTATGGATCCAGTGCACCTGGGAGTCATCAGGACACTCGCTAAAATTTATCAGGTAATTACGAAATTCCAAAAACAACACCATTAGGTGTTTCAACACTCAGAAAAAAATTCCAGAGTTTGGTTTGAAAAATGAACCGTTGATAAATCGAATTTTTTTGAAAACATTCATATTTTAACTCGGTTAAAAAACACGGGACTTTACAATATACCCAACTTAAAAACATCTCGTCCCCGAGAAGCCATCACCAAACACTACTAAATCAATCGACCTACCAAGGTAATCTAAGAAAATCAGTCAAAATATTATCGGAAAACTCTATTCTAAAAACTCGACATCACCTACTGACATGTTTATCAAAAATGATGCAATAATACCCACCATAGTATTTTCCTTGACGTCTCAAGAAAAGATTAGCCTCTCACTAGTGCGTGTTTTTAGAATACATTATTGCATGTGTGTGAAATTCCTCGAACCATGTTCCCCACATCAATCATTGATCACAAAAATCTATAACTTAAACCTATCGGCGTGCCAAAACAACCGAGTCCCAAGAAGTCATCCGAAGTAGTGGGATAAACTTACTTTAATAGCCTAGAACATTCTATGGGTACAACCTACCACGGTTTATCCCCTTACGAACTATAAACATTGACCCTCTCTATGGGACATGAGAAACTTAAATCACAACGTTCAAAACCCATTTTTTATTTTAGGAATTTTAATTAATTATTTCATCCTTTTAACATTTGAATGAATTTCAACATACACACAAGTACATATTCACAATATGTCACTTTGTTTTCAATACAAAAACCTACGGAAAAATTAGGTATGTTATCAAAAACATCATCTTTAATCATCATTCAATGTTATTAAAATATTAACAGGTAATTTAGCATCTAAATTCCTTTTACAGAAAAGGCAGCTTCCGAAGTTATCATTTATTCAATCTGGGATCTTCCAAAAGCAACCCACCAACAGTTCATTATAATCAAAACTCAACATTTTTATATTTGTAACCATTTTCAATCATATTATGGTTGTATAAGGTTCAAACACATCAGTGGCCATCTTCCAATTGATAAGGCGTCCATAAACCTTATCATTGGCATTTGGCTCCCATTTATCATAATAAATATTTATTTAACATTTTTTCTTTAACTACCCTTTCAAATATCCAAAACATCTCTAACATTTTGTCATAAGCAGAAACAAAACTACATGCTTTAACATAGTTGCATGGAACTACAAAAAAACATGCTAATAACTGAAACAATATCGAATATAATCACTCAAGCATGTTAAATCTATTACTGGTACAAGTTATCTAGAGAGGCATGCTAAATTAGATCAAAACATTGCATTACACCCAAGGAACACAATCCAAATTAGCAGGAACCCTTCTAATGAAACTACAAGGAATTTTATATTCATGACATGTGAATCTCCAAGTGACTAAGATGGTTCATGCATAGAACTTCCTTGCCATATCAGGCCAAGACAATTATTTTTCAAAATTCTGAAAATCAATAAATAGTAGAAAATACACCAGTCACTCAAGGTGAAATCATATTAACTATAACCTCTAATAGTACAAACATCAATTCCCATCCCTAGACACTCGGTCATTTACCGTACATGAGGTGATCAGTCCCAAGCACGACTATTAACCGAAGATCTGACACATTCCTAGTCACCTGTCTATAAACCCCAAAACAAAAAGACAAAAGAAAAGAAAGAAAACCTAAACCTCTGATACCACTTTGTAACATCCTGACCTGGCTCCCCACTAAAACAGAGGCTAGACCAGTCGCCACATGACCCCAAGCGCGCCTCCCCATACGCCAGAGGCTACTGACTAGCAGCGAGGGACTAAGAATTGTCAGTGGGGAGACTATACCCTCATTTTAGTGTTCAATAATAGATAAAGGAAATAAATAGTGGAAACTGTATAATAAATGAATAAGCAGCAGAGATTATATTTTATAAATCTTGAACAAAACAAATGGCCAATGCCAAAGTATACAATAGATGCATGCATGATAGGCTAATGATACAAATGTATAAAACAGTGAACAAAACAACCTGATTTACATTTCAATGCATAAATAAATAAATAATGAATGAAATCCCCACGGGCAATATCCTCGAGCATCTCGAGCCTCCGCTCGGTCATGTACTCCTAACTCCCAATTAAATGCAAACAACATAGTCCTGCAACCTAATAGAATCTACTCGGGTACCCAGTGTAATGGCAGCCCGAGTAGGGTGTGAGATATAAATCTCAGTAGGCTGGGACCACCGGTGTCTACCCCAAACCAGACATTTAATAAATAACCTTTAACATGTCAAATCATGCATAAATTAAGTAAATAGTACAAGTTAACTATATAACCAAGTACCTACTTTAGCCCTCAGCTGGTGTCTGAACCTACATTATACATTTGTCATACATACTCAATATTCATTACATAATCATTCATAGGTTATTAATTATTCCAATCTTAATAAATTATGAAGGTCTTGTGATTCGGCTTATTCCCAACATCTCCTGTATAAATCAATCACCACAGATGTCTCTAAAGACCATCTATGTAATCAAAGTAATGACTAATTCCAAGCTTGTGCTTTGGCTTGGATAATTCCTCAGAAGTTATTCAATTCAACCTTTCATATACTAAGTCTGAGCCCGCCCACTAAAAGTGGTTCACCCAATTCATAAATAATTCTGAAACATTCCTCATAAACAAATCAGAAATCATCATGTCTCAATAGCCTTCATTATCCTTTAACTCATTTCATGCATAAACAATTGGACCCATAGTCCAATGTTAATTAATGGGTGTAGAACATCATGTCTATCACCCTCTTGAGTATTTAGAGCGTCAGTCCTTGTCTCACAACCCACAGGTATTTGGAGCATCAGTCCTTGACCCATAAAAGAATATTTTCTTGTATGCTGGGTGTAGAACGCCATGTCTAGCACCCCATGAGTATTTGGAGCTTCAATCCATGTCTCAAAACCCATTTATCAATCATACATACATATATTTATCATTGGTGTAGAACACCATGTCTATCACCAGATGAGTATTTTGAGCTTCAGTCCTTGTCTCACAACCCATTTATTAATCATAAATATATATTTATCGTTGGTGTAGAACACCATGTCTAACACACAAAAACCATCCATTAATTAATTCATAAATTAATTAATCCAATCGGTTAATTAATTCAACAACTAATTAACAACATAAACCGCCCGTCAAAAGTGAAACCATAATTAACCATTCAATATCTCAATATTAAAAAAATTAATGAACAATTAATTGTTATTATCAATCCAGTGAAATAATTAACTCAACATTTAATTATCCAAATTTGTTAACAAGTCTGAATCCATCCACTCAAACAGTGACTTGTACAGAACATTAACAATATACATGCACGTCATAACCATCACAAAACATGATGAACAAGCCCATATATTTAGAAACCCTCTCATGCCTTATCTCACAATATAGAACAACTCCATCCAAGACAACTTATTGCATAGAAATATAACAAGTATCAAAAAGTACCCATGGCCAACAGTCGTAACAAATAATCAATTCACAATCTTAATTTAATGCATGCAAATTAATTTATTCAAAAATTAATTAATTAAATATTTCATATTAAACCAATATTAAATTAATTAAACATTTAAATTTAACATGTATTAATTAATCCATCCTTTAATTATTACCAATTTCAAATTTATACTTTTGACCATGTCAAATATTCAATATTCACAATCATCATTAAAATCCACACATTTTATTCCAACTCATGACTTGATAATTAATTCTAAAATTAATTACCCTATCATACATTCTTAGCATTAAAATCATTTAATTAATCATATCACTTTAACCAAATTAGAAAAACATGCTTAAAAAAACACAAGTTCAAGCCCTCATTTATCTCACATGGATGGCACTATTTAATAACATCAAAAGTGTCATGAATCGACATATCATAATCAAGGAAACTTACATTCTAAATTTATTTAAAGAACCTATAATCCTTAAAATAAAGTGTTAAGGATTTGAGACCCTACCTCGGGGTGGAACCATTTTAAATCCGAATCGCTTTAATGTACTTGGCAGCAACCAGTCCACAACTGGTCTATAGTGGCACATGTGCACACCTTTATATATATATATGTGTGTGTGTGTGTGTGTGTGCATTGTCAACATTGATCAGAGAAAATTACATAAATTAAAACAGTAACCAGAATCAAAGTTTTAATGAACAACGCACATCTAACATTGTACCAGGAACTCATAAAAAATTTAACAGGCCTTAATATAACCGGTGCAAAACCAAACCGCGGGTTTAGAAACTAACCCAAACCAACGACGGAAAGACAATTTGAGATCATCTGCCTCGCCCTCCGTGGAGGATGTCAGATTATGGACTAATTGTTCCTGAGTAAACATTAGAATATCCTAAAAAATAGAGGAACACAACTATCAGATTAAACCCGAACATTTGGGTTTTAGCTGAGAAAACAAGGTGAGAGAGAGGAGTCAAAAGATTGATGTGAATCATTAGTTTTATCCAGACGAACTCACCTTGACGAGGAGGACAATATTCATGAAGATTTTGAGGGGAATCATCGCACGCATTGTAGATTCTGAGAGAGGGTTGGTGTGCCTCTAGGTATTGCCCAGAGGGGGGTTGCACCACGGAGGTCGCGTGCTGCAGGAGCTCCGCCTGGGTGTCGCGCTGTGGCAGGGAGGGTTGCTTGGGGGTTCGCATGCCTCTTGGTCGCACTGCGAGAATGAGCTAATGTAGAAGAGGGAACTCGAAGGAGGGAAGAAGGGGTCGTGTCATGGGGTGCGTTGTTGTGTGCGTGTTGCACCTTGTGCGTAGGGAGGAAGAAGAGGGGAATTTGATTCCCTTTATTTTCTTTTTCAAACCCCTAAATTAATTTCCATTAATAATAGTTATTATTAAACTCTTAAAACCCAATAATAATTCTTCCATTAATGCAATAATAATAATAATAAAAGATAATAATAATACTTATTTTATTCTTATTATTATATGCATTAAACACTTATCTATAATGTAAAAATACTCCCCAATTAATCCTTCTTAAAGGAAACAATTTATTTGAGAAAATCAAACTCCCCTTTACTCCTCAATTAAATTAAAATCTCTTTAACATCAAAGTAATATAAAAATAATTCCTTTCCCACTATTAAAAAAACTCATTTTTCCTTGAATTTAATTAATTAACAAAATAATAATAATAATAATTAAATTATCATTATTTCTATTATTAAAAAATTCATTTTTTTTAAAATTCCAATGAAAAATACCCAATTCATTACTATTAATATTTATAATAATAATACCTATAATGATCAATAATTATGACACTCATAAAACCATAATAATAAAAATAAAATTATTATTACTCAAACCTTTTATATAACCCAACAATTCTATTAAATCACTACACTCCTTCATTAAATTAAAACTGCTTATTTAATTAAGCGTTTCATCGAGATACCCAACAACCTCATTAAATTCACCTAAATATCACACCCCATTAAATAAAAACAAATCTTTGGCAAACCCCGTAATTAAATTGTATTAAAGGAAATAATAAAACGCCCATTTTAATTATGTCCAACCTCCCCATTTAAATCCACATTAATTATCCAATTCATTTTTAACCATCATTTATTATTCATGAAATGAATGTTTTGTTATTAATTATAAAACTCCATATTGATCATAAAATTCTTTTAACATGTATTTAACTAAGTAACCACAAAAATAATAATGACATCAATATTATTATTATTGAAACGTTAATTTATTTAAAAACCCAAACCCCCAATTTATTACAATATCATTAATATGATAAAAAATCCAACCCATAACCCCTCATGAAATTAAATGTTTCTTTGATAATCTCATAATACACATATAATTCTCATAAATGATACACTCCATTAAAATGAAATTAAAATCTCAAAGTATCAAAATAATTTATGACTCTGTAATAATAACAATGACATTATTATTATTAGCACATTCCTCCATTTAATAAAAAATGGTTCTTTAATAATTCTGAAACTAATAATTTAAATAAAACGGTTATTTGATAAACCCAAAAGCCACTTCAATACGTTCAACTACCATTTAATAAATTCAATAACATTAAATAAATTTAAAAACCACATTAATAGTAATAATAATTTCATTATTATTATCATTATTAAAACGTTATTTTAATTAATCCAAAACTCTCATATAATCATATTTAATTAAAAATAATAATAAGTTTTTAAATAATATAAAATGCATAGGTTGGACCACAACCAAGCGCTGCCCATGTAGGTCCATTAAAGTGGATTTTTCAGGATCCGGTGCGCCTGAGACTAATCGGGACATCTGCTAAAATTTATTGGGTAATTAAGCAATTCCAGAAACAAAACCATTATGTGTTTCAACACTCAGAATAAAATTCAAGATCTTGGTTTAAAAAAAGGAACCATTGATAAATCGATTTTTTTTTTGAAAACATTTGTATTTTATCCTGGTTAAAAAACACAGGACATTACAGTAAGGGATCTCCCTCTCTTTTTATACTAACACATTTTTTATGTTATTATATATAATTTCCTTTTGGTCATGTTTGTATATATTCTTCCATATACCCCATTTATTTCATTTTATTTCTAAATGATGAGAGGCCCATTTGACATTAATTAATCCCACTAATTAATCTTTACATAAACCCTTTACCATTTCGAAGTTCAATAAGGGATACTTCCCTTCCCTTCTATATTCATGTATCTTTATTATCTTTTTTCATTATGTCCAATTAATAATGTTAGTATATTTTCATTAATATACCATTTATTATGAATTTTTTGTATAAATGAAGAGACACCCCTTTGTCTCTCATTATCCCCACCCATGAACATCTATGTGACCCCTTTATGCAGTTGAAATTTCCCCATGATTTTTCATACAAAAAAAATTGTCTATTGAATACCCATAAACATTTCTTATTATGATTTTCACTATTATGAACATATACATATTTTATTATGGACATAATTTTAATTATTACACACTCCTAGATTATGGAATGATGTTTTATAAAAAATGACTCCATGTTTTATGAAATAAATGGAACACTTATATAAATAATTAAATGAATGTGATAGGTGAACACAAAATTATATAGTGTACCAAAGCATTGGTTTGTGTTTTAGTCTCATTATATTTCATGAAATAGATAAAGGAGTTAAAATAAAAAATCAAGAGATTTTTTTTGCATCATATGTATTGGAAGATATCTTTAACCTATATTTATGATGCAATTTTTTATATTTTTCCAGCATTTCCATGATGCCTTTATGTTATCATAAAATATCTTTCACACCTTTCAGGTTTATGAATATCCCCCCTTTTATGCCCTATTTAAATTAATATTCTGTAAAATTTAATTATTACGTAATGTTATTAATTGTTTATTCACACACTGGTCTTTATAGCTCAACCCTTTCCAATATATGTCCCCAGGATAACCCATGTAGTTTTAAAAGATATGGAATTTTAAAAACATGTCAATATTGTTATAAAAAATGACATTGTATCACTTGTTTAATATGTTAATATATGTACCTAATTTCCCAATAAACTGGACTTATCAATCATCCAAGTTATTCTGTATGTCATTATTTATAATAGACAATTAAATCAAGTGAATAAAGAGTTGGGTTTTCATAGATGATATCAGAGGAAAATATTAGTTAATTTTTAGATTATGATTATAAAACACTTTTGAATGCCATGTGTATAAGACTAAAATAATAATACATAACCAATGTTTGGTAAATCCAAGAATATATGTTTTTTTAAAACACATCCCAATAAATATAATACATGTTTATGTGGCTCTTGAATATCTGTACCAAGGGGTAAAACCCAAAAACACTACTTTGAACTGGACTCGATCAGGAACTGCTGCTTGAAATTGGGCCTTGTTGGACACCTGGTTTGACACACCTGGGGAGTATATCAATTAAATTACATATATAAGAGTCATGAAACATTTACGCATTGATCCAAAATATTTTCTATTCAAGGAAAAAACTCTATATCTTGAATATTGTCGATAACCTATAAAAATAATTTATTGATAATCTGATATTTTAGAGAACACGTGATTGAGGGATTGATAACCCTTATATGGTGCTTGAATTTTTTAAAAACCTAAAGAGTCATAAGATCATATTTATAATTATAATCATTATATTAATGATATATATTTTTAAAATTTATGTGATGAATTTTGAGTATGACATTTTTGGAAACCTATTACAAGATCAAAATTTTTTTATTTTGAGGTAATTAACGATATATTGGGACATTTTTTTTGGTTTAGATAAATATAAACATGAGGATTATATGAGATGAATGATATTATATTTTATTAAGAGTATGATTAATGTAATAAGATAATTGTTTTGGTTAAACATTCTTTATTGTTAAGTTTATTAGTGTTATATATGGGTATTCATTTAAGGAATGATGTATGTTAGACCATTGGGATTATTTATGGAATTCCGGAGATTACTTTATTAAGGTATTATCTTCTATTATAAAACCATTTTTGATTTATTAAATACATTACTAATATCATGTAATTATATTATGTATTATGTGATCTATTTAAAATTTATTCTAGTAATTCAAGAAAAAACCATATTGAGTTCGTATCAATTAGATAAAAGTATTATATTATTGAGGAAATTAATTAAAGGATAAAATTATATATTTTATGAAATTATATTTCCTTATGTTCCATGTCTATATAATAAATTAATTCTTTAACTTGAGGAAAATAATCTTGAATCAAAAATGATTTTATATTATGATAAATTCCTTGGAATTTATATTCTTTTTACCCATCACAGAATTATGCATTTGTGGTCATTGACATTAACCCAACCACATTCTATATCACAAACAATAAGTTATTTTATTCCATTTTTATCTACTATTTATATTTTTTCACATCACACGAATGTTCTCCAAATTAGAATCATATTTTTGTTATGACCATCTCACTTCCCTTTCACACATTTCAAGTGGATGTTTTATTATAATAATTTACGATGTAGATTTTGAATAATTATATTTTCATAAAAAAAACATTTCTTCCCACTATCATGTTCAATTTTTGAGGATGAAATTATTTAAATAGTTTATTAATGTAACCCGCTACATTTTTAAAAGAGAAATCTATGTTTAATAGCATATGTGAAAAAAACAATGATCTCAAAAAATAATTATTATTTAAATATGGTTGTTTTAACCATTACGTTAAATTTATATATATAAGTAGGACTAAATACTTTATGAAATATGTATATTTATCCAAAATATAATAATTAAAACTTAGTAAATAATCAATCAATTTTTTTTCATTTATTTTCTTATCAAAAATATGTTTTCTTTAATAATATTTTCTATTTATTTTTATGAAAAAATATTATAAATTTTTTATAGAGAATTTAGAAAAAAAAATTTGATATAAAGGATATATTTTTTCATATCATAATATCCAAAATAACTTAATTTGTAATTTAGTATTTCTGTGGAAAATATATTTTTTAAAATAGTGAAAAATACTCTTATTATGTAAAATTGTCATTTATTTGTATAAATTAAATAATTTAAAAGTAAAAGTAAAATTTCTATTTGATTTTATGTAAAATAGTTATAATTTATCTATATTTAATTTAATTTATTTAATTTAAATCATCTTTATATCAGATTTTAGTTTATATTCAGTTTTAGGATTAGAAACACATATTCTGAAACCTGATTTAAAATACGTTATATTTGTCTATTATAATTAATTAAAAATAATTCCTATTGATAAATGTTTTTAATTAATTGATTTAAATATATATCTATATTTATTAATATAAATTAATATATTTAATATTACTAGTTAATGTTAAATCATCATTTCATTGGAAAATGCATTAATTGTAAAACTATTTCCCATCGTGCTTAAAAGTTTTATTTTAAATTAAATTCTCCCTGTATTTAAATTAGTTTTGGTAACAATTATTATATATAATAAAACATAATAATTAACATTAGTAGAAAGTTAAAACATATTTTTTTTTCAATATTAATATTAACTATAGTAAATATTTATTACCTCATTAAAATGAAAATTTGTTATCTATGTTTAAAAATAATTTAACAAATACTAGAAAAAAATAACACAAATATTATATTTCATACATATATATATAATTTTAATTGAAATTGTTATTACATTTTTCATTATTTTTATTTACATTATAAATTATTAATTAATTATTTTGAAGAAATTTATAGTTTGATACAATAAAACACAAATTATATTTTTATATAATAAGCAATTTTAATTTAGATAATCATTTTGATAAAATAATTTATCTTAAAAATAACTTATCTCCTGATAAAATATGATTATTAAATTTTTATTAATAAATGTAATTGATAATATAAATTTTTATGTCAAATGAAATTTCTATAAAGATTGCAAAACTATTATTTATAAAAAACCCACTATTTCTCAATAAATATAAATTATTGTTTAAAAGTTAAAATTAATATATTTATTCATTTATTTTGTAAAAAAATAAAATACTATGGGAATCAGAATGTCAAAAATACACAATGATGAATTTTTCACAATTTTATGTGACGATCGAACTTTCTGGTAAATTTTAATTATGGTTTAAATATATGTTGTGTATTAGGACATCACAATTACTTAGAAATGTTGTAATAAATAATCTAATATTTATATAATTCGAAATATATGTTTATCCTTTAATATAATGTGATTTTATGTTTATTTTATTTGTTTTATAAATCCAATATGAATCCTCCAAAAACATATAATATTTTAAGGATTTAAAATCACTTCTTTTATAACATTACACTCTTTCACATCATAAAGGGAATAATTTCAATAATTGTTGCTCGTTTATTTATAATGAAATTGAGTCCACAACTATTTTTATGTAAAAAATGAAAACATGGAAATGTATTTATTTTTCGTAATTTTTTTTACATAGAGTCCAAAACCTATATTTGGTAAATAATATGGAACACCTATATCGTTTCCTATATAAACTTATCCATACTCCCATTTCTCTTCAATATAAACCATGGTTCATGTATTTAGTCTTCCCTACCCTCTCATGAGTCCACCCATGGTTCCCCAAACCTCTCATTAAGCTCCTCAAATTCTTTTGGCAACCAATCTCTCTTGGTAAGTGATTTCTCTCTTTTGTATTGTATTCAATAACATATTTTATGTTATTAAAATATGATTTCTTTTGTTGTTTCTTGTGTATTATTTAATACTACCTTAAAAATTAAAATTTTATTACCATTTTATGGGATATCCACTTAACTATCATTTATCACAGGCATGACTCTTTATGAGCAATCGTTACCTTACTATAATATAGTAAGGGATCTCCCACCCTCTTTTCTATCTAATAAATTTTTTATGTTATGCCTATTAATTTCCTTTTTTTCATACAAGGATATATTCTTTTATGTCCCACTTATAAATAATTTGAATTATAAATAAGTAGAGACCCATTTTACTCTGATTGATCCTTCCCATGAACCTTTATATAGACTGGTTACGTTGTCGAATGTCTGTAAGGGATTTATATGTTTTTTATTCAACCACATGTTTTATGATTTTCCTCTTAGATTACATTTTTTTAGTTTGGGAATGTTTTCATAAGCCTTATTACCATCATTTTTATTACTATGTAACTATATAACACTTTTACTTTCATTAATCCTTCCCTTCACGTTTTATAAACACCTGTTACCAAGCCAAATTTAGTTCGGGATCTCTCACTCTCCATTTTATCCGATCACTTATTTTATGTTATGCATCACATGTTACATTATTTCATGTTGGAATATATTATTCCACACAACTATTACTATCCATATTATTTATAAATTATTAGAGACCATTTCCCCCCTCATTAATCCCACCCAATAACCTCTACATACACCAAATACCATGCCGATATTTAGTAAGGGGTTTCCCTCATCTAAATTTATTCAATAACAACTTTTATGTTATTCGTCTTCATATCCATCTTTAGTTTATTCGCTATTTTTTTCCTAAAAACTTATTATGATCAGTTTCATTACAATGTCATGAGAGGCCTAGTTCACTCTCATTGAGCCCTCCCAAGAAAATTGAAGAACATCCATTACCATGAACCTTTATGGACGCCCATTACAATGCTGAAATTTATTAGAGGATCATATCCATATACATTTTTTTCAATTATCCATGTTGTATTATGAAATTTATCTCAAATTCCTAATGTCAGTATATGTTCTTCCATATCGCCCTTATTTTCTTTTTTTATTTATAAAATATGTGAGTCCCTTTTTATTCTTAATAATCCCTCCCATGAATATTTATTTTCCCCAATTTTGAATATAAAATTTCACAATTATTTTTAATGGAAAAATAAGTTATTAGTGAATAAACACAACCACATCCTATGAAGGGTGATAAACATTATGAAAACATGCATATTTTATTGTGGAATTATGTGTATCTATTTTATACTCTTTGATCATTGCATAAAATGTGGTGATAAACTATTCAATGTTTTCTGATCTCTATGGCATGCATTTTCATGAATGTGAAATTAAATTTTTTGGTGTGCCAAGAATTATATATCTCTCTAATGAATTGGTTAATGTTTTAGTAATATGAGATGGCATGAAAAGGATTAGGGAGTGATCCTAATATATCACCTGGATTTTTTCATTATGATGTCTTAGAAGATTGACTTGACCTATATTTATGATGAAATGTTCTATTTTGTTTCCAAATTTCCAAGTTTAATTTATATTATCATGAAATATAATGCCTATTTACCCATGTGTATAATTATCACGCATTTAATCTCACAATGAAATTAATATTATATAAAATTTTATTATTCCCCCATGTTAATCTTTTTTATTCAACTAATGGGATTTATTGGTCACCTTTTTCTTATATATGTCCCCATGTTATATTGTGTTGCATTAAATGTTATGGGATTTTATATGCATGTTATGAATGTTTTCAAAAAAATGTTTCATAAAATGTTCACGATATTACTTTTGTACCTAATCCCTATAGGTAATACACTAATTAATCTTCTGGTTATTCATATAAAATATTTTTTTAATAAACCATGAATTTAATTTTATAAATATTTGGTTTTTCATAATCCTAGAACCGAGTGATGATGTAAAATTCCATGTATAGGGAAAATAATATCAATGAGTAGTATGGTAAACCATGATTTAATATCACTTCCAAGGGATTCCCTACCCAAGTATCATGTGTACGAAATGTCAAAACTAAGTATCAAATGTATGTGATGAAAAGCACGAGTATCATGTGTATGGGATGCAATGGCCAAGATCACTTTTATAGTTCAAAAAATTAATTTTTATCATTTGATTAATAAGTGAAATGGAGGGAAATGTGATATGATATTACCATTAACTTTTAGTTTAATACAACTGAAAAGATTCATATAATTCAATAATAATGAAAAAGATCATATAAATGAACATTCCACATTATAATTTTATTCATATGTAATGATTGAGAATATGCAAAAAGACATTCAATTTAGAAATTCACTAGAGCTCATTTAACTTCCATAAAGAGTCACTTTATTCATAATTATTAAAATTTCTGTGTTTATGTCCATAATAATTCCCATTTCTCAATCTCCTATAGTAATTAAATAAAATTAAATACACCAACATAGCATAGGTGGGTCATCAGTAGCATAAGAAATATATATTTTTTAGCCAATTAAATTTGTGGGTCATATATATAATTCCAGTCCATTTTTAGGTTAAGTAATACTTAATAATTTTACACGATACAAGTATAAATACATGCCTATGAATAATTTAATCAATTCATTAAAACCTATTTAATGATTCTTATTTTAAATGAGTGGTCAAACACACGGAGTGCTATTTTTTATTAATACCCACATTATTCTTCAAGGGTTTATGGGGGAAACATTCATGGAATGGTTATAACATATTTATCATCATATAATGATTTTTTATGGGTTCTTAACATTTCTAAATTTTTCCCTATGAAATTAAATTTAAGGGTTATACACTTAAGGGGTTATGTATTGAAAATCATGCACGCAATATAATGACGAATTTTATACACATCCTAGACTTTAAGGGAAGGAATTATATAACATAAATTATGTTTTGGATGTTTCAATAATCTATTATCAGGATTTTATTTTTCCTAAAATTATTAAAATAAAAATAATAGAAAAACTCTCTAAAATTTGGATGATGAGCACATATAGAAATAATTCCATATACATGAAGAGAAACTATGAAAAGTGGGAACTGGAATTATAGAATCACCCTTGAAAATCCATCATGACGAGTTGTGATTGAATCAAATCATATATGTAAGAGATCCATAGAACCTTATTTGATGGGGATGAGTCACTATAGAGAACTATTGGGTGACCTCCTATTGCGGGATAAATTATAAGGGGTTTAGCCCCATCTAAATGTTTTTAAAAATCGAACCTGCATGGTTCATGATGTGAAATGGATTC
Organism: Viscum album; assembly: GCA_963277665.1. Classification (NCBI taxonomy): domain Eukaryota; kingdom Viridiplantae; phylum Streptophyta; class Magnoliopsida; order Santalales; family Viscaceae; genus Viscum; species Viscum album. The sequence continues at coordinate 733,010,290 of OY728152.1, read as the reverse complement.
CAGTAATGAATTATATATGGTACCCCCCCCCCACACACACACACATTCACTTCCAAAATTTACATCATCCACAACCCATGAAACCCATTAAATTTAGGAATGGGATATGTAATGTTAATAGCCTATAGTAACTATTTTCATCAGCCCGACACTCCTATTCATCTTATGGTGTTCACCCAAACCATTATAACTACAAAATAATCATAAGAAACATCTAAAAACATAATTAATAGACATAAAAATCCTCAAAACTCTATATAATTATAAAAAATATGAATTAAAATTATTGTAAAATATAAATTCATCTTCTTTTATAAATTTCAACCCGGTCCAAAAAATAGGAAATTACATCTTTGACACCTTATAATTTCTCATCCATGAGATTCCCTTAGAAAAAATAGAACCTCAACTATCCTACCTTGGATAAATACCCCCTACTAAAACAAAAACATTTTGTTTTAAACACCAAATGTACCTCTATACATAACATTTAAGCATCTAGTTCATGATCCGTTAAATCTCATGTGAATAATTGTATGGAAAATGAAAACATCATTACAATACTTACTAGAACCCATATTACTTGAGACCTGATCATGAATTTTTTTCATTGACCATCAATCCCCAAGAACAAAAACCATACATTTAAACACATATTATAAAATTTTGAGTTCCATTAATCACCATTATCATAATTTCCCAAATATGAATGGCCTTGAATTCTATTTAATCTATTTTAATAACTTATAATTGGTTATATGGTTGATTACCAATTTTCCTAAATTAGTTTTTTTATCCAAATTTTTAAAGAAAATATTCATCTCAAATATCAATGCATTTTACTTAACTCAATTACATTATTTATGGTTTTCCATTTCAACTTTATCCAAAAAAACAAGAGAACACAACATGATCAACTATTGGTGTTATATTTCAAAAAATGTTCATCTTTAGTATGCAACCAATCCACAACATGATTATTTTGCCTTCAATACAATTCATACTATATTTATTTCTATCACACCCACTAAATCTTGTAATTGGATTCTAGTGACATTTCCTAAGAAAAAATATAATTCCATTCAACCCGGCACACCCTGAACATAGTTGTAAACTATATGCATCACCCTTTGATTATCACACTCTAAACAAGACTACCTAGCCTAACTATAACACTAGGGTAACCTCAAATTCTTCTATAATACTTCTTGGATCACTGATAAGGTAGTCCACACTAATTATTTTACATGTGATACAAAATTAAGTAGAAAATTTGTCCATATATCAAGAACACTGATAGTGCGCAATGGCAGTATCTCACCTAATGATCAAGAAAATGAATTAGATAGTGTCTATGGGTACAACCAAGCCACACAAAATGGGAATCCTAGTATATATATAGATATTACATGACTCTATTATTATCCATGCTACTAGATTACAACTCTAAAATATATTATTTATCAATATAACAATGTGTTTTAGTTCATTATTAGTCTAAAAAAATAACTGAATCTCAATCAGTATACCCTTGATAATTTCAGTATAAGATACATAATCATTACTATGATAATAGTAAAATAATATGATATTAATTATTACCAATAAATACATAAGTCATTCCATTTATAATCAATATAAAGTTCCAATCATGGTCTTGGATTATCTGGATCAAAAAAAAGTTGATCCATTACTATTCGACATATTTTGATACAGCTCAGTTGTACCTTTTAATGGGTTTTCACTAACCGAAAATTGTGACCTCACTACTAATTAATTTCATTTGTTTTCAAACACCTCCAACATTTTATAATATTTTATTGGTCTATACTAATTGGTTGCATACACATCCATCAATTTCATCATTATACTTCATTGGAAGTACCAACAAACATCAAATGAATTATATTCTTCGGGTTTCTTAAGATAAATGATCTAGAATCTAGAACCCATTCTCTATCAAAACCATATTAATTTTTAAAAAAAAATCTCAAGGAGAAAACATATTAATATTGACTAGTTTCAAGTTTTTTAGGAAGAAATATTTCCATTAGCAAATTTTATTATTTAGTATTCATCCCCAACATGGAATGAATTTTCAACACATTCAATGTCATACTACCCACCATTGTAGGGTCCATGATTTCATTTATAATGTATGAGAACTCCTCCCATGGAACATACTCCATCAATCATTGAACATGGTTTATGGATGTGGAAATTTATATTTTTATTTCTCAATATCATAATGATAATAAAACTAGTTTCATACCAATTAATTGCATCATATTTACTATAGAATTGTTCATTATACTCACTCAGGTAGTATTCACGCACATCGTATGCATTAGAAATTGAATCTGTATTAATTTGATTAGTAGTGTAACTACACTAGATCCATTTAAAATGTCACCCCCTAGAACCATAATAACACAATTTCTATAACTCCTAGATCACTCTACTGAAGATATGACCCAAGATCATAGCATTAAATCTCATGTAATATATAATTTCATTAAATTCATATGGTTACCTATATTATTTTACCAAATCGACGGGTATAACACGAATCAATGTTAATTATCCCAATATTTTATCAACATAATGACACAACATTTGATACTATCCGTAATATTATTTTCCTTATACATATTAAAAATGTATTTCCCGTACGAAATATTTTTAGCCATAGTCGTATTTTCACATAGGACTATTAATTTGTTTGGTGACCTTCTGTGTTGTCCCACACTAAAGAATAATAATAAGTGTCACAGAATAGAATATTATTCTATCAATCCCTATGAATATCTAACCCACTAATTTTAAAAATTCATGATAATAGTAACCCTAAACAACTCATTTATCACATGACCACCCACCTAACTTGGGTGTTTTTTCAGGAACAATGAGTCATGACATATACAAATGGAACCATAATGGTTCACCAAACATGGAAATCGACATAATAATTTTCTTATTCTAGATTAACTATGAGTTTGGTACCATAACTTGGATAGCCCTTTATTATATCATAAAGTGTCGATCTGGTATATATATCACACTTTAAAAGGTCACTAGGATTAGAATTCTAACCACTAAGAAAACATTAAATGAAAAGTACTACTGGAACCTATGCGCATAATTTTTTATTTTTTCTTATTTTCAACCCTGTGAAATATTTAAACAAACCTTATGTGTGGGTCAGATATATAAACTCCCATAAGAGTTTTCATTTAAGACATTAAATAAAAACACCTTAATTTAAAACATTAAAGAGGAACAGTTTAAATAAAACAATGTTCCATTTAAAATTAAAAACTTATAGTTAATTTATTTTGGTAATTACCCAAGTAATATATGCTTGTTATAACGTACATCCATTTAAGCGTAGATTATTTAGCTATTTTTTGTAAAAATTTTGGAATTTTATCCTATAAATTCATTTCACCCAATTTTTTTAACCACAATGTTCCCACATTTTGATTTGATAATGAAAATAATATTTTACATGCTATAGAGGGAAACTGTGTTTGGGTTTTAATTGGAATTTTAATTAACCTTCTCATGATATCAAAAATCATCTTGGACTTCAGTGTCATTTTATCATTTCAAGGGGAATTGATTAAGTATGTTACCACCATATGTTTAAAAATTACCTTCATAATTAGTTTTTTTCCCTTTAATTATCTATTTCATTTTATCAATATTATACCCCATGGGATTATGTACAATGGCACAAAGGATGAAAATTACTTATTAGGGTCACATCATACCATCCTGGGTTCATTTAAATGCAACCCAATAGCGGATGAATCATTTAAAATTTTATTCACACATTTATAGGGTTTATAACATAATAATTAGAAATAATAAATCACCTAAAAGGGTTAATCCAATCATATAAATGTAGTTTCAAAAGGTATATACATACAAATTAATAGAATCATGATAACATATATTTAAAAATAATATTTCATTTAGATGAATCTACACTCCCATTCTATAAATGTAAAGGAATTTATAAGACACATTTTGATTTTAGTTAACTGAAACCAAGTTTCCCCCTTTGGTATCAGGATATAACCTGTTAATTATTGATGGATTGATTATATGTATTACCCTCTCCAATTAATAATAGCTCATACACTCTATAAATTATTATTGGAACCCATTTCATCACAACCATAGATGTTTCAATCCATTAAACCAATATTTTGTAGCTTAAAAATGTCATTATTGACTAGTGAGATAGAATTATACTTCCAAAATATACAGTAAAGCACTATTTATGTTGATGAAAACACATTATTTAACCAGACATATAAATTACTATAACGAATCATGATAAAAAATCACCCATATTTTTTAATAGATATTTATTCTAATAAACCCCCAAAATATGGAATACATTTATGAATTCTAAATAATCATATAGCAAGGAATATAATCACACAATTCATATCCCACATGTATCAGGAAGGTAATCTATGCAATATACATGGAATGTAATATTCATGGTATTTGAATCTCTATATGAATATGATGATTTATGTAATATTACATCTTTTCAAAACCACACCAAGGGTATAATACTATAAATTAGCAAACATCAAAAGTAACTAAATCTCTCAAGGTGAAATAATAATCAAATGTAATGCCAAAAAAAAGAAATAATAGTCTTATCCATAGCATCGAGGTCTTTTCCCCATGTGTGGGTTGATCAGTGAAAGGCATAACTAATTAACTATTTTGGACACATTCCTAGGCTCTTGTATAGTAAACCAAAAATTATAATAATAGGAATGACAATTATTAGCACTCTGTAATAACCCAAACCGAGGGCCATTGAAATGGTGCCTAAGCCAAATCACTACATGGACCCGAGCACACAACCCCATTTTCCAAAGGATATCAACTAGTATTTATGGACTAATGATAGTACAATGGGTATAATATTGCTTCATGACCAGTTTATAACAATGGTATGTCATGGATAAATATGTGCTAATAATATTATAAATAAAGAGAAGTTGAAGAAAATAATTTCCAATAAAAATTTCTACCGACAAATTGAAAAACCATGCATGTCCTTATGAATCTATAATATAGCATAAGAGTAAATACAATTGGAAATACATAAAAAATACCACTATGAAAACAATAAGATCCAAAAAGACAATCTCCACTATCAACCTAAGCATTGTCTTCATCATGTGCTCCAAAATTCCCATGTATAAAAGTAATAGTACAATCATAATCTGTGATGTTGAACTTACAACCATGTGGATTATTTAGGTACCAAATGGTGGCCCAAAAAAGGCATGATATATACTCATTTATCCTTGAAAAATGAAATCTATTGTATTCTTGACCATGATATAAAAAATAAATTAGTGTGATTGTATAATGGATAAACAATAAATAATAATAAATGTAATCAAGTTAGGCTCATGCTCCACAAGAGACACCACACCAGCCAAACGTACTTTGGCCTAAGTCAACAACGTCACTGAAAAATAGTCTTCCTATATATGTGTGAGTATGTATATAGATAGGTATGTATATATATTCCCTAAATATGTATTAACATATATAACCTCACACACATACACACACACACACACAAATATATATATATATATATAGAGCTAGCTAGGAACTGAGGTGTAACTCATGAATCCATGCCTAGTCCAAAGAGTCTCAAAGAATTTTAAGGTATGTTATGCCCTAATATCATGTGTAAAATATTCCAATCCTGATTATAATGTGTAGATGATTTCATTCCCAAGTATCATTTTTATGGGATTCCATGCCCAAGTGTCTTGGGTAAGGTACATCATGCCAATGTTTCGTATATACGGCACACCATGAGAAGGTTCTGTGTCAAAGGGATTCCGTATTTGAGTATCATGTGAATGTGACATAGTTCCCATGTATCACCTGTATTGGATTCCATGATTAAGTGTAAAAATTATAGATGAAACAATTATTTTTATCATTTCATCCATTATTTCTAAGGAGGGGAGAACAATTTCTTTTTTCCACTCAAATTTCATTTAACCCTACATAAACAACTCATCTCATTAATTAATAATGAAATTGTGAATATATATGAACATTAAATATTATAATTTAATTCAAATGTAATGAATATGTCCTTACACATAGACATTTTACTTATAAATTCATTATAGATAATTTATGTTCCATAAATAATGAATTTAAATCATATTTAATAAGGTACAAATGTGTATGTCCATAACACTCCCCGTTTATCATTTTCCTCTACTCATTACATTTAATTCATTAAAATGTTTCAATATGAATGGTTGTTAGGTCACATAAGAAAAATGGCCATAATAGAAAATTCAATATGTTTGTTTTATATAACATTCTAATCCATTTTTATTTGAAGGCATACTTTAAAATTTGAATGAAATAAGTATATGTACATTCCCAAGTGTAATTCAATCAATTCATATAATTCCATTTAATGACTATTTTTTACAAATTTAGGCCAAACACCCATAATAGTATTATGGATATATATTCACATTCATTTTCATGGTAATATTAATGGCACACCCACGGGGTGGTCATCACATAGGTATCACATAATAAAAATTTCAATTTTATCATAAAGTCTCTAAATCTTTCCCCAAAAAATTGTATTTAAGGGTAATTTTAAATACCATAACCCCAATATCCAATAACAATTGGTTACATTATTAAATTATCACTAGATATATAGAATAATATCGTAGAGTACCAAATAGTTTAGTGGTGTTAGAAAAATAGATTCATGCACTATTTTAACAAACATTTTGACCCATATAAAAGAGAAAGTGTTTTCTTTGAGAACATCATTATCACCATTAGCATAACATTTCATATAAATCACAAAAGACTTATAGGTATCCTGGAGAAATAAAACATAATGTGCGAGCACAAATGCATTGTAAGGGTAATGGTATAACAGAAGATATCATGGATAAATAATAACAATCAATATTGTAATATAAGTATTTGGAACACATTCCATTTAAAAAATTACTTAAACATAACAAAGACAGAATACTTGATCATAAAACAAAGCCATATCAATAATCACAGTTTATAGAATCCTATCAATAGATATTATAGCTAATAAAATAATTAGATTGACATAATTAAATATTCCCATAAATCAAGAATTTATAATTCCATACACTGGAAATATATTTTAAAGTCCTTTCACAAGATAGATTAAACATGTGCATACAACATCGTCTAATTTGGCTTAATAATTTGACTAATGAGACACATTGATGCATAATTGGTATATAAATAATTTTTTACTTCTCATAACATACTATGTCAATGTAATTCCTCATATAAATTGGTGATATATAAGCTACATACATATTAATATTAAAAAACATAAATACAAAATGTTAATAAGTACCCAAAATCAAATAATCATAATCATAAACCATACTGTGTAATATGGTGAATGGTAATAAAATTATATATCCCCTCTAATATTGATAACCAAAAAATCCAGGGAATCAATAAGGATGATTTCAATAAAACATATCCCTAGATGATGATAAATATAATAAATGTTTTATGTAATTTATGATTATAAATACCAAAAAAATTCATTAAAAATATTGTGAGGATAATAACCTTTTCACTTTAAAAATATTTGAAAAACGTTAAAAAAAATAGAAATAATGTTCATTAAAAAAATGTTTTAATATTTTAAAATGAGCCTTACAATTTTGAGTCGTTAGGACAGTTGAATTTGGTTTCCATGAAGTATATATTAAAAAAATGATTCCATTTCATTTTTTGTAAAGTCCAAATGGGAATATATTCGAAAATGACATGAATATTCCTCTCAAAAAACATTTTAAAATTATAAACAATGAATAAAAATTCCTAAAATAAATTCTTTTTAAAAATTTTAAAAAATATTATTTTTTAGGAAACATTGTTTCTAATGGAAAATGATTTTTAAACTATAGAGAAAAGTTTACAAATTTTATTAGACAATAATTCATAATAGTTTAAGTATGTTGTTGTGGTAAAATAGTAATATTAATTTCAACATTCATAAACAAATGTAATAATTAGTTAATATATTAATTTTTTTAAATAAATAAAAAATAATATCCCCATGGGATACTCAAACAAAAACAATCTTGAATAATGATGAGTTTGGGAAATAAACCCTTACAACTTTGATAAAATATAAATCATAAGCCAAAATAATTAAGTAACATAAATAAAAAAGTTAAATACCATGAAGAGAAATATAATCATGATATAAAATTCCAAAAGGTCTAGTATATACACCACAAAAAGAAATTAGTGGTGAATATAGAAAATGTATCACAGAAGTATCAATATATGAGAAACCCTTACCTTTGGTCTGACCACTTTTGTATGTTTCCAAACCTACTATATAATAAATAATGATTTATTATAAATTTATTATAAAAAAGTACTCATATATCTCATACCATATATGATTTTATTATAGTCTTTTATCACCTATTTTATAACAATTCTTTGTTAAAATTCGTATATCTGATGATAATTGTTTCCTTTCTCATGTGTTATTTGGTTCAGTAATTTTGTTCATTTCACGTTGATCATGGATAAAAAATATTCATCATTTTAACCATGATATTAATATAATGTATATTTATTATATTTTTATTAATCTATAAATATTAAAGACATAAAATGGATCACACTATCCATAGTGACAGTAGGTCGTACGAACGCATGAATGCTATTTCCATTTTTCTCAAACGACATAATGAAATGAAAATAAAAATTAATTCACCATTATTGAATAATTATTATTTGATATATATCATATAAATTAATATAATTCATCCTAATTACCATCCATATAGAAAATAAAAAATAATTCACATTTCTATATAGAGGTGGTCATCCACTTGTACGCCCGAGCGATGTTATTGTTTTTCAATGGACTATATGATAAGTAGTTAGAAGTGATATTATATTTAGGTAAAAAAAATTTTTTTGAAAAATATAACATATATATCATTAAATGATTCCTTAATAACATCTTTATAACAAATAATCAAAATAGGAATCCTACCTTTTTATGAGACAATAGTGTGCAGTAAACAAGGGTTCCATTATCCTATCCCCAAAGGAATGTAAAGTAATAATGTATATATTATATAATAATAAAAAAAGTATAATAATTTCAAAGTTATCATATAAATTTGTAAAATTCATCATTATAACAATGCTTTAAATATAGTGAATAAATCTTAATTAATTTTGTTTGTGAGGAAGTAGTCCGTCATACCCATGATTGGCAGTTTCATATTTTATTTGATGGAATTGGACACAGATAATGGTGTTCATCAATATAATTACTTATATTTATATGTAAGAACTGGTCTTACTACATTAACATTATTTAATAAGTTTATGGAGGTGTAAGAAGAAATAAATAGATACGCATGTTATGAATATTAAGACATATTTCATGAACTATTTTTGGATTAAAACTAAATTCTTACAAGATTATATTGTTGAGAAAACCAAGGCCACTAGGTTGTTAGGACTGAATTAACAATGGTATATGGTTATTTATTGGAAAAAATAAAATTGTTTTTCAAGTATATAGTGTATCGTATAGTGGTAGCCATTTATATATAGGGGATGGGATAAATAGTATTTTTAAAAGCTAAATTGATACCCATGTTTTCCTTATGAAACAATCATAAAAAATTGGTTATTTTGTAATATTATAGGTCATAAGGGTTATATTTTTCTATAAAATGTGTTTTGGAAATTATTGAGTCCATATTTACACCATATCTTCCCAATTACCACCATGGTAAACCCATCTTTCCACTAACCACATTAATACAGTTTTTCTATTTTATATATTAATTATAGTGAAAAATCAATTTTATCTTATTAGATAATAACAATTATTCAGAATAAAAATACAGAATCAATAATTTTAAATTTAATTCACTGATGTTGAATAATTCAATTTAAATTTATACATACATGTGCGTAAAAAATATAGTTTTTTCTGAATAAAACATTCATATGTTTAAACTATTTTAATATAATAATACAATATAAATTTTAATGAAATTTACAAAAAAAATTAATATGTAATATAATTTATCTATTTACACTTCAATCCGAATTAATAATATAATATCAATTATTAAAAAATTTAAATAAAAATACATTTTTAATAAAATAATAATTATTTTTTACTATTCATCAAAGAAGATTCATTTTTATAAAATTATGAAAAATTAACCCAAATATAATTCTGAAATAAATAATTCAGAATTGATTTTTTTATTAAAATAAATTTTCTAAAAGTCTTACAAATTAATTTTAAATTATGTTCACAAGGCATAACGAAACCACCATTTTGAAAAATCCCGATTTTTAGAAAACCTTTTTCTATTTCAAAACATTCATTTTTTTTCTTATTAATAATTATCAACATTATTTAACTAATAAATTGTAAAGCATGTAATTTTTATTATTTTTCATTACTATTCATATATGTCAAATTAACTCCTAGGTTATACTGGTCATGTTTAAATAGTAATATATTAATTGAGAGTTGAGTTTCATTCACCCCCAAATTTCATGTATTGCATGATATCAAATAGATTTAATTTATTTAAACACAAAATTATCATAAAACCATAGTGTTTTACAATCTCTTTAATTCATGGTATTTTGTGTCATATATGATATCAAATATTATGTTACTCTTTTAAATTTTCATGGTGTGACATTCTTCCACCATGAATAAATTTTTCCCTCACAATTTAATCTTGATCACTGAAGTCAAGGGATAACATTTAAAAATTACTATCTTGAAACCCCATATCATAAAAATATTTAACAAACAAACCCTTCAGAAAAGAAAAAAATGAATATTTAATTCCATCTAGAATACCACATAACAGGTTTCTAAATAGGAAACATTAGTGTTATGTGAATATATGGACATGGAAGAAATTAATATTCCCAATGATTAGCTGAGAGTGATAGAGATCATTTATCAATACAAAATGGTAATACAAAAAAAATTATAAACCACAAATCCATGAGTCTACAATGTGTTTAAAAGCTATTTTATTCAAAAAATGAATGTATTGGGATTACATTATTGTTTCAGTATCCTTTTCAGGTTTCTTAGTAATTATATTATCACTTATACTGAGATCATAAGAATATATAATTGTATAGAATATTTATATTTCATATGGAAAATTTTATCATTTCCATGTTCATTGATCAATTCCAATTTCATATCATTCTCCATGGAATGATTATCCAACCAAAATTTTTAAGAATAAAGGATTAAAATTAATATTAAAAATATCATTGGCTCAGTAAAATAATGTTGATTCATTCCTCCTATCAATAAATATTTTTTCCAGAAAACAATTGATAGCATAGGTTATCAAATAACACATGAAGATCAGAATAATTTATTCCACAAATATTTACCCTTTTGATTCATCAAAAATATTTCTATCCAAATTCAAAGGTGTGAAATTTGAAGGGAGGATAATAACTCAATAATATAATTCCCAAAAAATATAAAGAGACTCTAAACGCCACATTCCTAAATTGTGACAATCTTGAGCACCATAAAACCATGCTGAAAACATGAACTCTTACATAAAATATACCAAGATGTCGAATATATTCTATAAATTCAAAAATATTATAATCTCCATCACGGATAACATAAATCAATAACCAATTTCATGGTTATAAATATGTTCCCAATAACTTATATTTATATTTTTTTCCCAAGATAATACACATTTTAATTTTTGTATTCCCTCAATTATTTATTTTCCAAAAAGATAAAATTTCCATAGAATATCTTTTCATAGTTATCAGTACCATTCATCATATGCATTCAAATACTTAATGAAAATTAAATGTAGTAAAATAATTTTACATTTAATGATTCATATACCCAGAAAATAACTGATAAAATAGTCATATTTAAAAACTATTTATTCCAAAAAAACAACCTCATTAATCATTCAACTTCGTCTATTACAATATTCTAATCTTCATATTGGTCCATTATCTTCTTCTACCATATAATACCATGATTCTTTCAGCATTAAAATGCATAGTTCTTATCACTTAAAGTTAAAAAACTATAAAATAAATGTTTCTTATTAAATTTTAAGAAATTTAATTGATGGGATTTCTCTCCAAAAACAATGAAAACTATCATTCCATTATATCAAACATAGTGGTGTTTCTTTTCACATTGATATCATGTTGAAAAACCCTATAATACATTATTATCGGTATCATTTTTCTATTAGTCAGAATCTTCTTATCGTGATTCCCTTATAATCCAGGTTACATATATAATTCTTTCTATATCATTACAGCACATGATATTATTTCTTTGTATGATGAAAATTTATGTGAGACTAATATCCTATGAAATATTGGATTGACCACATCAAGGAAATAATCATTCATAATCTTAAGATTATATTCATTTATATAATTCCCATTAATTCTCCTATGTTCATTTTCTAAATAATAGAATACACAAGATTTGTACATATCATTATGTATCATAATTTATAATCCCAAAACTATTGAAACACATATCATAAGTAGAAACTTTTATGCTCAGATAGTCTCATAATCATAAATGTGGTTTCATTAGGAAGGATTCAATCATAACATATTTTCTAATCCTTGTTAATGGTTAATAAATAAAATTTAAATGAACCCAAGAATATCCCTTGGGGGTTTCATAATAGGTTGGAAGTATGGACCCTTTTTGTGAACCAAGTAATACTCAATTCAAGCCTAGCATGCCTTTTCTCAATGTTATTACACCAGGGACATTCGATGTCTTAACCACATCCACTTCTAGTGTCCATGAATGGAATTTTTACTAGGGAAACCACATAATATCTACCATATTGAAACATTAGGTTGTTATCTGATAATTAGACATATAATTAAACTATGTCATGTGGTTATATTCAAGAATATATCATTTCCAAAATCTTCTTCCCAATGTTACTACAAATATTACTCTTGTAAAATATGTAATAACCTAAACCATAGTAGCCCAATGATTTTGGTTTGTTTATTACATTTTAGGTAGATAAAATGAACAACATCACAATGGACTGAATAGTTTAGTAGTATTGGTAAGAAAGATACATACATTATTTTTATGTTCAATTGAAAACACAAAATTAAAAGTTTATTTCATTGAAAAATACCATATTACCATTATCAAATCCTAGTATATCAATACAAAACCCTTCATGGAATCTAAGGAAAAATAAATCATAAAGAAGGGGTAAGATCAAATTCATAATATTGGTATGAATATAGTGGCGTCTATCATGAATAAATAAAAATAATCAATATAGAATTATAAATAATTGGAATAAATTCCATTAAAAAATAATTTGATCGAAATATGGAATGAATAAATGATGATCAAATATATCCATATCAATTATCAAATGATCATTAAACATATCCATGTATATTTTAAAAAATATAAAAATTACAAGGATGTCAATAACAAATTTTATAATGAGTTAATGCATAATGCAGAACATCGTAATCATATTTTTTGGACCTTTCAAAAAATAGTTTAAATATTTTGGTAAGATATTATCTAATTTGGAAAAATTATTAGTCTAATGAGACAAGTTGATTAATCGACGTGATATCTACATTAAAATCCCAACCATAAATTACTAATTCTAATTAATTAATTATATTAATAGGGAAAACATAACCAATATAAACACTGTTATTGAAAAACTAATTATTGAAATGTTAATGCATACCCCCAATCAAATAAACATAATCTCAAACCATCTAGGGTAATATAGTGATTGGTAATAAAAAATTACATCCTTGGTCAAACTGATCACAAAACATCCATGAAATGATTATGTAAGATATCAATATAACTTTTCCCTGTGGGATGATATGTTAAATAAATGGTAGATTTCATTGGTGAACTGAAATACCAAAGAATTTCATTAAAACATTTTTGAGAAAAATAACCTTTTACCATTGATAATATTATTAAAAAAGATTCAACAAATATTTCTAAAAAACTTTTAATTCAATTAAACCATATAAAACCAATAAAATATGTCTTAGATCAATTATTGGTCATGAAAGTTGGAAATAATGTTCATTCACACATGATAAAACAATGATTCATTCCATATTTTTTGGTAAAATTAAAATTTTAGTTATTGGATAAATTATATAAATATTTGTTTAAAAATAAATTATACAATATTTATAAATTAATAAAAATTTATTTATTAAAAAATCAGTATATTTCTTAAAATAATAATGAAATAATTTAAAATAACAAGTATTTGGATGGATTTTTATTCAATGGTGATTGAAATGAAGTCAAATTTTCTTAACATAATTTTCACCATAATTTTAACTACCAAAGGGTTGAAAATTGGTAATAAAAATAAAACTTTTATTAAATAACCAAAGGATTCATAAATAATATTTTTATGATGTAAATAATTAATATTTACCCCAACTAATGCTTAAAAAATCCCTTAAAATGATGAGATTCAGGAATAAACAATTACTATATTTGAAACTACTGAATAATAGACCCCTTAAAATAAAAAACATCAAATAAACATTAAATACCATTTTGAGAAATATATTCATGAAATAATATATCTAGAGAGATATTATATATATGATGTATAAGAATAAGTGGTGAATGTGGAATATGTCTCATGGAAGTAAATGTTTGATGATAATCCCTTACTGTAGGTTCAACTTAATTTGTTTATATATTAACCTCCTATATAAAAATTTATTGTTTATTATATATATATATATATATATTATTGATCAAATTATATATATATATATATATCAATACAAATATTAATTATTTATAATATTTTATCACCGGTCTTTGAATAATTACTTATTAGAATCACAATTGTAGGTGATAATTACTTTGTTTTTTGTATATGTTTTGGTTCAGTAGTTTTCGTACTTTTACGTTGATTGGGGATAAATAATCTCAATAATTATTACCATGATCTAAATATAATATATATCCATTATATATTTGTATTAATTAGTATATAAATGTTATATATTGAAAACCTATTACACTATTCACTCAGACGGTAAGTAGTACATACACATGAAATATGTATCCATTTTTCTTGAAAGATTTAATGAAAGGAAAATTAATACTAATTCAATTTAATAGAATAATTATTATGTTTTATATATCATATATATTATTCATATACATCAATAATACCTAGAATTTAAAATTTAATGAAATACATTTCACATATCTATGTGAATAAAGTATTCCCCATGTACGTTGTAGAAAAATTATTATTTTCTAACAGAATTGAAGGTAAGAAGATATATGAGATATTATGTTTATATAATTATTTTAATTTCAGAAATATGAAATATATTTTATTAACATTGTCCTTACTAACATACTTGTAAATAACAATGGAAATAAAAAACTTATCTCTTCGAGTAGTGGTAGTCCAACATATACATGAGAAGCATCATCAAATCTCCCAATGGAATGTAATGAGAGAAGGTATATTTGATATCATAATTATAAAACTAAAATTATTTCATAACTAACATGTAAATATTTGAAATTCATAATCATATAAAATCATTAAATTTAGTGATGGAAACCAAATTATATAGCTTCGTGAGGTAGTAGTCCTACACAAAAAGGGTCGACAGTTTCATTTTCCATTTGATGGAATTGATGATGGATATTGATTATTAAATCAACATAATTTAAAATCAATATATTATAGACACTATTGTTAATTTTTTATGATGAATTAATAATATTTTGATGATGTGTAAGAATAAAAATTTAACGATACGCATGATAAAATGTTTATATCTTCTCTGAAGAACTCTTTTAGGTTTATACATAAGGCCTTCTATAATAGAATTAAGATAAAAAAGGAATATATGATCTTTTAGAAGATTAAGTAATGTACCTGGTAAATTAATTTCTCAAAACAAAGGGTTATGGATATGTGGAGAATATTTGAGTGGGTGTGGCCTCCAATAAGTGGGGTGAGGCACACTTGATATTTTTAAATATATAATGAAATACCAATGTTTATATCATAAAAAATTCCTAAAAATGGTACATTATTAAACTTCATTGGTTATTATGTCCAAATATGGCCACCCAATTGTTTTTGGACAAGTTTAAGGTTATTTTTTACACATATATTCTTATTTAAACCCATGGTAATCCGATTTTACATTATCCTCATTAATTAGTATTTACAATATAGCTTTTCATTTTTGTAAAAAAATTAAAAATAATAGAATTTATAATTATTCTCATTAAAAATATTAAATCAATTCTTTTCGAATTCAGTTCACTGAATTGGACAAATTCAATTTGAAATTAAACAATTGGCACATTGAAAAAACTAGTTTTTTGAATAAAACATTCAAAAGAATAAAATGATTTAATATCATAATTAAATATGAAATTTAATACAATAATATATATTTGTTATGTTTTAACATAATTCAACTAATTTATCCTTGAAACAAATTTAAAATATAATTTTACTCTTTAAATTAAACAAAATATACATATTTAGATAAAAACTTTTATATTTCCCTATTTATAAAAATAAAACTTTTATTAGAAAATTAATAGAAAATCACTGAAACATAATTTAGAAATTTATATTTTTAAAAATGAATTTTATGAAGTGAAATAATTTTTTTATATTTTTTACATATTTCATTTAAATTATGTAAACAAATCATGATTATAACACCTTTTTGAGAAATATAGTTTACCAAAAAATTCTTTTTTCCTCTAAATGATTTTTTGTTATTTTAATCAATAGATAAAAAATGAATATATATTATACATGGGTAATCTATATACTTCTAATATTTTATTTTTTTCTTAATAATAAAAACAATCTTAATTGCTAGGTTATATTGATCATGCTTTTATAATAATATTTGAATAGTGTATAAAGTTTTGTTCAACCTGTGGTTGCACGCATTACAAGATGATGAAGAAACTGATTTTATTTATAGAGAAATAAATCATAAAATATTCGTTGCATTAATTCTCTTATAAGCTAGGTTTTTTTATTCTTATATTTAATCAACTGTGATGTCTCTATTTTAAAATATATGGTGCCAATGAAATTCACATACGGAGTGGCACACCAATGTGGTGGTCCACACAGAGATCTCAATTAAATTTTCAATTTATATTCTAAATTTATATCATGATCAATATCTCATCATAGTTCTCAATTCATGAAAAAAACATCTATTTTAATTATTCATGTTAGGTGACTCAGGTGCCCTTTATTCTGTTGGGTCCAGACACATCCCGAAACATGATTGAACATCACAACTTCAGAAGAAATCCACATATACCATATTTTCATATGCATTATTTATCTAACATTAAACCTTTCTCATTCAATTATGTGATAGAGAATAATTATCTTACAAACATTGTCTACTCTAAAGTATATCAAGAAATCTTTAAATTATCATATCAGTAAAATAGGTTATCTTATGGAAAAGTGTATGATTTTAATACAAAATTAAATCATTCAATTTTTATTATTGTAACTCATTAATTATCATAAACATAAATTTAAAATATATTATGCCAGGATATAAATTTAAAATTTCCAAATTCTGTACATCGCAAATAAATGGAAATAAAAATTGAGGAAATATATAGAAACAAAATAATTTAACTATAATATAATATTTCAAAAAAAAATATAAAATTAAAATAAATAAATTAAACCTTTATTAATATTTAAAAATATTAAAATAATAATAATAACAGAGAACACAAAATATTAAATTATTACACCCCAATAAATAACCAAACCCATAAAATTAACATTTATGGAAACCCTTTAAAAAGAAATAAATAAACATGGAATGATGGTTTATATTTTATATATTAAATTATACATAATTAAAAAATATTTCATAAATTTAATATTAGTAATGCACTGACCCCAGAAACCAGGAGCCAATGCTTTATTTTATGAAATTAGAATGATTAAAAGGAATCAAATCCCAAAATAAATATCAGCTTAATAGTATTGTAAGGCTAGATTAGATGCATAAAACCTATATACAGTGGATAATAAAAAATATAAACATATTAAAAAATAAAAATTAATTAATAACATCCATGATAGCCAGTCAAAGGATTCCACTTCATATCCCGAGGAAAGGAAAAATAATAAGGGTGAGCTTAAAATATTAATAAGGGTAAGTAACGTGGATGAAATAATGAATAAATGGAAATAAACCAATATGTAAATGTAATTAGAAGAGAACACATTTGATTCAAGTTACTAGATAGTTCATAATAAATATATGAAGTTATGAAACTGAAACACATTCCACGATATCAGTAATGTGAGAATATAATACATTCATATAGATATAAACATAAAATATCTTCGATAAGTAATAACTGAATCAAAATGAAGGAAATAATTAATTACTAGAAGTTATGCATGATACACATGGAAACATATACCATAAATAGATTTCATAATACCATTTAAAACAGTGAATAGAAACCCGTTTAATTTGGCCAACTCATTTATCCCCTGAGAACATGTAGATGCAACAAAAGGCTATATAAAGCTAGGGTCCCACCCACCATTTCCTATCAAATTAATTATTTATATCAAATACTCAAAATAAATAATATGCATTATCAATTATCTATATTTACTAAAGAATAATGTTTTACCTATATTTTCTATGTTAATCAAGTAACTGTCAAAGTGAAAACTATGTATAAAAATTATATATGTTTTGTGAAATAATAATATCCATTGTGTGATAATATGGGTGTTAAATGAAATTTACAATGAAAAATATCTTAAATAAACTTTTTTATTCAATATAATGTTAACAGTCACAAAATAAAGTGATAATGTAAAGATAATCATTAAGAAAATTATTGAGAAAAATATTCATTAAACATTAAAAAATTCCATATACCACATTGAATAGTATGAATCACAATTAATATGAAGTTATGACATTAATTAAAACATATTATACCATTATATTAATTATTTTCATGATATAACATGTGATATGGAATTGTATACACCTTATAAATGTAAATTGGGGCATAACAACAATAAGTTTCAATGGAATATAAATTGACATGAAATATGTTATCGTGTGTTTCCTTTGTTGCAAATAGAATTTTCCCTCATGTATAATTGTTTTAATATTGTTAATAAAGTATTAAAATAAACATATTCACTTTTTTGGTATCATATATTATCATTTTATATTATCATATTACAAATTTGATAACAATCATTCATTATTCTCACTATTCTGGTTGTTAATTTCATAGTTTATCATGTATCTTTTAACTTTTCACTCATTATTCATAACAATTAGATCATCATTTCGTCATTTATAAATTGAAATCATGAAATAAATATCATATTTATTTATAATATATTTATTTATAAACATTAATAATATTTGGATATATGTAATGAAATTCCCTATTTATTGAGATCGTATGTCATATGTTTGCATGAACGCAACATTTAGATATTTTTTGTATTAAAATAATGATTGGTAAATGATATATATATATATATATTATAATTAAATTATTATATTTATTTCATATATGTATCATATTATTAATAAAATTATATTTTATATGTTCCATGAATATTGGGAATAAATCACATCACTTTTATGGGACATTAGTTCCCACTTCCACAAATGATGTTATCATATTTACCCAAAATAGATGGTATAAGTGCTCTTGTTATATAAGAATTAAATTTTAATAAATTCATATTAAATATATGATGAATAATATATATATATATATATATTGTCCATCACAATTTTAAACCACGAATTGTGGTAAAGGAGAAAATGATCAATCATCATTTCATGAGGTGGTAGTTCACCATATTCATAAACAATATGATTGTTACCTATTATATGAAATTGTGAATAAATGTATGTATAAAACTTTTAATAATATAATTAAAGATTATTTATTATTATTTTTGTTATATAATCACTGAATAAAGTGATTTTACATGGTGGGAGATGAAAATAAAATTAAAGAGCTTGAGGAATGATGTTACCTCTTAATCAGATAAGTCTTTTTAGTTTCAACAAAAAGGATTCCATGAATGGATTTCATCCTATGATGACGCTTTTAGATTTTTTGGATGTACCATTAGTTGTTAGTTTTTAATATAATGGTTGAGAAATAGATTCATGAACGATGTGTGGAAGTGGGAGGAGAAGTGGCCTTTTATAGTGGAGGAGGAGTGGCGATCTATTAA
The DNA here is from genome assembly GCA_963277665.1 of Viscum album. NCBI lineage: Eukaryota > Viridiplantae > Streptophyta > Magnoliopsida > Santalales > Viscaceae > Viscum > Viscum album. Next base: position 732,989,822 of record OY728152.1, on the reverse strand, counting down.
ATTTTTAAAAGGAAATTAAATCCACATTGTTCTCATATAATGTACATCCAATAATATAGTAAAATATATTAAATTAATTATAAGGTCTAAATACGGTAATCTAATTTCGTTTGGACACTTTTAAAGGTCATTTGGGTTGTTAAAGTTTAGGTTTAGACCCTTATTAAGAAAAATTTCACCTTAATCATTGTAATTTATTTTGTTTAAATTACATTCCCAAGAATTTAGGAAAAAACTAAATTTACCTCACTAGAAATTATAATTTATTATTATTCCAATAATTGAATCCAATTTAAAAAATTCTAATCATATTAGTTGTAACAAATATATTAAATTGAATTTCAAAGATGGGACAATAATGTGGATTTTTTAGGTAAGAACGTCCAAAAGATTGAAAAAAATTTATACACCATTTAAAATTTAAATTGATTCAAATTATATATATAATATTAATTGATAAATAAATATTATATAATAATTCATTAAAACTAATTAAATTTATAATTAATCATTATAAAAAATTAAATAAAAAAGTGTTTTGAATTAGAATTCAGTATTTTTAATTATTCATTCTAAATGAATCATTATATAAAAATCCAAAAATTCATCCTAACCTATTTTTTTATTTTTAATTAAAATATGAATTTCTTTTTACATATATAATTTATAATAGGCTGAAAATTCTATTTAAAAAATTTTATCCACTAAAAAATGACCAAACTACACTTAAAAAATATTGTATTTTATGTGTAATATATGAATTTTTTAATAACTTATGCCTATAATAAATATTGAATCAAATTAAAAATACTTGACTTAATGTATAATATATGTATATATATATATATATTTACCACATAAAACCTTTAGAAGTGTTATAATTTATTTGACTATTAAAATCATGACAAAATAGTGTTTTGTTAAAATCAAGTGTTGTGTGTATTACAAAGCTATCAAAAAATTTAAATTTATTATGAAAGGATACTATGGTAATTTTATGGGGTGATACATTATTACCACCAAAAATAAAATTATATTAAAAAATTTAGGGTTATTACCTTCAAAAATATGTTGTTAGATCTCTATATAGAATCCTATGGTTCCCATGTTTATTCTTCAATTTAGTGATTTATCTAGATAACCTTTACTAGATGATTAGTCTTATTCATCAAAAAATTCTATCTAGTATCAATAATATGGTTGGGTTATTCCTATTATTATATGGTAGATTAAAACACTATCACATTATATATGAGAACATTTTTTGGGTCTGTTATGCACTTCATTAGCATAGATATATGGAACACATAGTGTATATTCTGGAGAATATGCGGTGTTCCCAATTGATAAGAAACAAATCCAACTATTTAATTAATTATTAATGATCTGATATTCTTGGTGTTTATATTCCCCAAATTTGTGAACCTAGTAACACTATTCTATGGAATTAATTTCTACAAAACACAATCACAGACTCTGAACTCTAAATTTTTCCACCAATTATTGGCATAAGTATTTTTCCCACTTATAGTTGATTAAATATGAACATAAATATCCTTTACCATTATTATTGTTTCTTAAACAAGTTATTGGCCTTTAATTTTCCGTCCACCAACAGCATTCCAACATGTTGTAGTAAGTCATGTATTATTATATAATGCTTCATACAACTCTACTTTAATACTTGAATTGAAAAAATTATTAAAGGGCAACTCTAACAAAGGTATGTACTGATCCCACATAGATTTAAAGTAGAGTGATCATGAGCTCAACGTGCCATCCATTTTTTTTAATTTTTCATCTAGATAGTCCATCAGTTTGTGGGTGGTAGGAACTACTCAAATTAATGTCAATATTAATAACCTTCTGAAGACTTCTCAAAATTTTAAAGGTAAAGAGGGAACTCAATCAGAAAAAAAACATATAGGTGGGAAAATATATTTTAAAAATTCATTAATATAGAGCCTTTTGAGGTACTCAATAGGGGGGTATTCTATTATAGTAAGGAAATGTGTAGATTTTTTTAGGTAATCAACAATATCCCATATTACTTAATTCATTCTATGATTCAATTGTAGTACCGTGAAAAATTATATATTAATTTCATCCCATTTACAAATATGAATGTGTAGAGGTTTCATGAATCATTTATGATACTGCTTCAATACCTTCACTTGTTTACAAACCAAACATCTAGACACATAATAATTAATTTGGTGTTTCATGTTGTCCCACCAAAAATGTTTCTTCATGTCTCTATACATATTTGTGATACCATAGTTTATATGTAAGTTTGACCTATGAGCATCATCCAACAACTCCATTATTAGATCAGGTATTGATGGAACACCTAAAATCTTTCAAAATTTATGAACAACATCTTAACCAAAAAATATATTAATTTTCCTTCATCTATGAATTTAATTTTCCTCTCAAAATACTCTTTATCATATTGATGACTATTTATCATTTCTAATAAATATGATTTTAAAATCATTTATAAATGATTTTTTCTTACCATTCCTTCCAAATTCTCATATCCATATTTAATACATCCAGGAACATATGATCCTTCTCAATTCTCATCTGGGTTAGAAGTCCTTGATCCTTCATAGCCAAGGATTCCTACACCTTATTCGATTTCCATAGATGGTACTATATTGAGAAATGATAATATTTCAGTAGCTCACACCTTGTACGTAGTCTCATATTGATCTCTTTCAATGAAAATATTTATTTCATGCTCTTATGATCCATGTATATCCCACAAACATTGCTATAGAGATATTTTATTAGTACATTCAAAGAGAGGATTAGAGACGTTATCTCAAGATCTTGGGTTTGATATTTATGTTCATGAGTATTAAATTTCCATTAATAATATAAAATAACATTACAATTTTTCATTTGAGCACAAGAAATTACATTATTGTATGCCTCAGTGTATATTAATAACCCATCACACATAGATGGTAGGAAAAAAATAATAGCATTTACTAATCTTATCTTTAGTTCATCAATGCATTCTTCACATTACTTTGTCAAAGAAAAACATAACCCATTTGTGTGTAAGCTAGGTTAACTGGTTTTCCAATTAGGAAAAATAAAGAAATCACTAATAGTAACTATCAAACCAAATGAAACAACATACCTAGGATATATTTGTTGGTGTAGGCCATCATCTACATTCCTTTTTATTTAAAGGATAAACTAATATTCCCTCCTAGGATATAATATATATATAAAATAAACATATTGAATAAAGAAATTCAACTAACTAATTTAACATATAAATATTCACATTTTAGAGTCTTACAAATGATTTGAATTTGATTCCCATATTACTCACATCTTTTAGAATACACCAAAATATGATCAAAGTGCACTACAAAAAAATCATAATTATATTCCTTGAATACTGTATTCATTAGGTACATTAAAAAAGATGGTACATTATTTAATCGAAATAGAATTTCTGTAAACTCGAAATGTTTATTTCTTTACTAAAAATATGTCTTTTTGATGTTTTCCATCTTCACTTTCAATTGTTTTAGCTCAAAAATAAGATCAATATTTGATAAATATTGGGCACTATGAAGTTGATTGAAAAAGTCATCAATTTGATGTAAATGATACTTTTTTATTATTTTAATAGCATTGATTTCCCAATAATAATTCCACAACCATGGATCAATCATTATTTTTTAAAAAGTGGTTAGGGGATCCCTATATTGAATCTCAAGGGTGAATAAATCCCTTATTAACAAAATCCTCTAGTTGTTTTTTGAAATCTAATAATTCCATAGTGGCCATTCTATATGTATTATTTGATATGGTCCATGCATATGGAATCTAATCAATGGAAAATTCAACCTCATTATATAGGATATTTCCATATAATTCCTCAAAAAATATATCAATTCATTAATAAAAAACAGTTATATACTCAATTTGAATATTACCTCCTTCATCAGTAGACATTTTCTTCTCTTCATCCACTAGAAATTCATTCTGTAATTCTACTGGGAGTGGATCAAAATAAGAATAATATGTGGAATATTTTACACAGTATATGTGGGATTCTACATATTCCTTGCAAAATTTAATTTCCTTCCTCCTGTAATAAATATTTTCATCATATTTTGAGATCATGTCCATACTGAGGATTATATCAAAGACAACCGTAGGTATGAAAATAACGTAAAAAACATAAATTACCTTTATGTTCTATAATTGGGTTTTCCTAAAACATCTTTGTGGTAATGATACTTCCCTTGGGATTTTTACTTACAACTCCCTTACAAAATCAAAAGGTAAATATTAAATTTTCATGGAAAATTAAGAACATATTTACGTGTGACACAATCTAGAATCAAATAATCAAATGGGAAATTTTAAATATAATATTATTGTACCATCAACTAAATCATTTGGTTCTTCTACCTCCACTACAGTGATCACATAAGCATGACTATATCCCCTCATCACCTTCCACTAAAAAATAATTAACTTTTACCAATAGGGACATAATTGTTAGTAAAAAAACATTTTTTGTTGGTAAAAAATTTTACCAACACATATGTCTCTATCAATAAATTTTTGGTAAAAACTATGTTGCTAATTTTTTTGTGACAGATAAAATAGTTCTCTTACAATAATAATAATACCAATAGATAATGTATGTGTTGGTCAACGTGTTTAACAATAGATTCTTATGAATTTTTTTTCTATTTTTAATAATATTACCAACATAAATATCTATTCATAAGTTATATTTGATTAAAAATTTAAAAAAAATTATTACTAGAAAATTCTCATATTATATTTATTAATTTATAATATTTAATTAATCTAGTTTAATTATTAAACCAAATATGATTTACAAGAATGTTCAAACGTAGAAAAAAATGAATTATATTAATAATGAAATTCAATACAAAGAGAAATAAAAAATGCATGATTCATCACCCTATAGGATCCACCCCCCAATATACCAACCACCCATCCATTCCAAGGACCCATCCATGCCTTAATACCAGCGAGCCAGCTCCAACACCAATGAATCAACCATGCATCAAGACCAGTGAGCCACCTCTAGCTATACCACAACCTTCAACGCACTGGCATCAATGCACCAACACCAACAACCTATCCATGCACCCAGACTAGTTATTCATCTCCAACACCAGAGAGAAACCTCAAATAGTCACTACACCATAGCATTCTCCTCCATAATCTCTACCACACACACCCAAATAGCATAAAGAAAATAAATTAGCTCCAGTACCAGCAATAAAAAATTGATCCACCTCCAATACCAGCGTGAAACATCATGTCACTATTATGTCACACCCTTCAACTCTACTATCTATATCACAAATATCCAAAAAGCATACCCACAAATTGGTGAGAAATATCTCCATGAATTGAAACCAAAATTAAAAAAATAGATGTATAAAAAATGACTTCCATAGTGATCATTTTTCATTATCTCTGTTGAAATATCAATAATTTATAAAAAAACATAAAATTTCAACAAATTGATAGTCAAATACTGAATTAGATAGATCCAATGCAAGCTCAATGAATCAAAAATCCCAATAAGTGGAGGAAAATAACTATGATTAAAACAGAAAAAATCACATTTTCCATTAATTGTTTTTACAATAGAAGCACACGGTTTAGTGAGCATACACCATCAGGTAGTTGAGGGAGATACATTTTGAGATTACATACTAAAGCTCATATTGCATCAAACCTTCCCAAAATCGTTATCTCTCATGTAGTAAAAGTAGTTTTATTATGATAGTCCATAAACATCATGAACATATTCTTTTCTCCAAGTTGGCCAGGCTTTCAAGATTGACCTATTTCACTTTAGCTAACCATGCAGGAAGCTCATGATCATTATTCCTCATATATGTTACTTGGAAAAAACCCAATGTGCTGAGATGCATCAATAAGATAAACAAAGATATCATCAACTCCATGAATTTTCCATCTTAGTAAGGATGGATAGAAAGCATCATGAGTGACAACACTTCCCAGAAAAACACTAAATTATAAAATGCCTGCAAAAATCCAACACACATCAAGTACAAAACCTCAATCCAGAAAAAACATGCTGAAATTCATGGAATAAAAGATCTTCTAATCAATGTGCATCAACATTGCACTACAGAAATTACATAATTAAACAAATAAACTAAAAAAGGGTCATCAAGAAATAATTTCCTACATTTGATGAATCCAAAATTTACTCTGCTATCAGAAACATGTTATAAAAACCAATCTTCAGTGACATGTCATATCAATAAAACATATTCCATGAATCTACAAGAATCCCCATCTATCAATATAGAACAGATGAGTTATATAATAAGTTCCTTCAAGAATCCAATCAATGGTCCAAAAGATAATATATTGGTGTAGGTCAAAAGGAATAATGTATCTTCAATAGGGATATACTTTGTAATTATCAATGTAAAGCATGAAGTGCATTACGCCTCAGTCTTCCTATATTTAATCTGAAAGTTGTACATGTTTGTGTAAAATTATTTTTGTTTAAATATATTAAGATTTAATGTATACTGTAATATAGAAATATCATTCACTCTCTTTCCCAAGTATAAAAAAGTAGAAGAGTTTCATTCAGAAAAAAGAATCCCAAGACAAATTTTCTTCCAATAGAGAAGCATTCATTCCTGCCCCCGTGATAATATATTAATGATTTTATTCCATCCTCTTATGGTTTCAAAGTCAATTCCTTCAGTACACCCTAATTACTCAAATGTTAAATCAATCAGTAATCACCCATATGGGAATTAATGTTTCACCACTAATCAGTGTAAGGTCTTAATATTGTATCCATTGGGAAAATTCTTAAGGCAAGTCCCGCAGTTGTGCAAGGAAGACAACATTCCTCTTTAATAATAGATGCTACTTCAAAAGGTGTACCTCCTACTATTTTATTAGTTTCTCTACCATATCATTTCTTTTCATATTTGGATAGAAAAACATTTCAAACATCACCAAAAATTTCACCTGTTATATTTGTCTCTTATAGATCATTGTCACAATGCTCAACATCTGAACAAGTAATTTCAGTCAACATTTACCCCATATCCATAAAATATTATCCTCCCTTTCCAACCATCACAGCAGAATCATGCCACCAATTTGCTTCATTTGAGAAATAATTAAGATAAAGTGGTGCGATTGTTATTCCTTCCTCTATAATAACAGTATTTAGAACACGATAACACTTCTGATGGTGTGGTTGTTCTTAATCCTCTATGCCTTCTATACAAAACCCAGAATCTACCGATTATATAATGTATCTATACAATATCCATAATATATCCATACTCATAGAGGAATAAAAATATATACTTATAGAATTTATTCCTAACATGAATAGGATATAAGGGGCTAAGATATATTTTAACTATGAACTATAAGACCATCCCAAAAAATGCAACACTATGAATTGAAAAAATGCTGGCAATTGTTATAGAGTTCCTAAAAACATTATTAAAATGAAATAATAATAATTGAAATAGGTTGGGATTAGAGACCCCTTTATTAAAAAATTTGAACTATTTAGGTTTTTCATCCTCACTTCATATATAGAATAATCTAACACTCATAGTGGATTTTAGGTAGGAATAATCCTTCCTATATTGGGACGTTTTTTGGAATAGATAAGAAGTAATCATCATCCTACCTCTTTCCTTTAGCAGATTCACTACTGTAGGCATAACCACTCCTACAAGCATTACCATCCTCTACCCTCATAGATATAATATGAAATAATTTCCAATGAGTATGAACATCCATGAAACTATATTCTGGTTGAGAAACAACTCCTTGTTACAATTGTAACTTCTTCTATATAACCTCCCGGACATAGGAAAACTCATTTGAATTAGAAGAAACATCACCTGGGGATTTATAATCAAACATACATGAGCACACTTAAAACTAATACTCTTCTAGATGATAGTTAGAATCATCAGCCTCCTACAGATAAGAAAAATAACTAAGAAGGTTCTCTTGTTCCTAAAAACAATAATCCCCAGCTATAATTCCCATAGTTACTCAATTACCAATAGAAACTACACAATAAAAAATCCCTGAGAAGGCTAAATATCTTTAGTTGACCCTTGAGAGCACATTTTCTGACCTCTCACATCATGCAAGCTAAGGCCCTCAAGCAATGAACCCAAATCCACAGAGTCGTGCTTGATTGTTTTATATGTAGTATAATCTTCATGAACCATAAAAGTCATAGGACACTTTCCCAATTACCATTGAGCTAGCCCCTTCCTGAGGAAATATAAATAACACATAATGTCTAGCTCTGAAAAATTGAAGAATCAAGATAAATAAATATAAATAACTATTCCCAGAACAGAGTACAAAAATCAATAATGAATACATGGAAAGGTGGAAAAATACTAGATCATTATATATTGTATTCCAAACACAAACAAGATATAAAATTATGAACATGAAGAACCAAAATTAATTAATATAATGCAACTGCTACTTGAGTGTGATTGGGGAACTGAAGTAGAGAAGTGAGATGCTAGAGAGAACAATTGAACAACTGATATTGACATGGGGATATTGGGTATCCTATAGGAGGGTGATTCCGACAGGGGGATTTTTCATGAGGAAGCTGATTAGGAATAGGGAGGGGGTTCGTACAATGTGTCCTTGGGTGGAGGCGGCTGGGAACATAAAGGGTTGTTCATGAGAATTTGTCAATGATGAACGCCAGCCAGGAAGAGGGAAGCAGTTCCTATGAGGGGGTCTACGGGGAATGTCATCCACGGAGAACACCTTCCACGTGGAACACTGGCCACGGTGAACACCTGCCACACTGAGGTAGGGTTTTGGGAGGGATATCGCGACTTCGGATGGGATCCTTTTGTGTTAATGAATATTTTTAATGGTAAAAGATTTGTTGGTAATAATTAGTAAGAACATGTGACTCAATTATTGTTAAATCAATTGTTTGTAATAATATGACAAGACAACATATTTAAATGTTAGTAAAATAATTGTTGGTATTAAACTACTAATTTAAATAGATATATTTCGGGGTAAAAATAATTTTGGTACCTATAGTCAATATCAACAAAATTTAGTAAATGTTGGAATTAATCATTTTTACCAACAGATATATTATCTATCAGTAATTTTATGTAGATAAAAGCCACTTTTTTATGTAGTTAATTACTTAATTTAATATTTTATTAAGAATATAAAAAATAATAATATTTAATATTTTTTCATTATGATATAAAATTTTCAATATTTGAATATCAATTATTAATGAATTATATTTCAATTATGTTTAATATTTCTTTATCCATTACTGTGTTTTTATTTATTATGATTATTAAATTAAAATATTATAATGATTTAATTTTTTTATGAAAATAATTTAAAATTTTATTATAATGAGAAACATTGCAATATATAAGCAGTTTATACATTCATATATATGAGATGTTTTTAATACAACCGTTAAAAGTGAATATTGACTTTGGTCATAAAAATAATAATATATAAGAAAATTGGTTTCTTTTGGTTATTATCAATGAATGGTTTATTGTAACAGATTTTATTGATGATGAATGATTTTTTGGTAATGATTATTATTAATAATAGACACAAGTGATGGAATAAAAATTTGGTATTACTATGATAAATCAATAGATTTTACTCTTGGAAAATGATCTTCTGGTGTTAAATGATCAATACCAGCAGTTATATTTATTGGTAAAAACAAGTGTTTTACTTAAAATTAATACAGATAAAATTTAATATCTGTTGGAATTTATAATTTTTAACAATAGATAAATTTCTTGTTAATAAATATCTATTGGTATAAGTCATTTTTTGTTGTGTTCAATGTAATATTCACTTGACACTTGTGGAATTTATTTAAATAATGTCCCATATATTTACAATTATATAACTATACATCATTGATATGTTTACTCCCCCTATATTAATGAGCTCAATAACCCTTATCTTTGAATTTATAGAAAACTCTGAGTCCCTTTAGACATTTCCCAATGGGAATTTTCTTCTAGTTTTTATAAGATTGAAATCACACAAAATGATTCATCATATTTGATGCATTATCTTTTGTATGGCTATATGATGGAATATTCTTAATTTTATTATATTGATTCTAAAAAATTCATTCTTCATCCTAATGGATCCTAAAACTATTTCATCATATGATGAAATTTTTTTGAAACTATTACCCTTCCGATACATAGCACAAACCATTCAGAAAAGTGATCAATATTTAACTTTATTTTGATAATTTAATACATAAAATACATTTATAATCATGTAATTAGAGCTACAAATTCCTCATCTATATCTTCTTGATTTTTATTTATTCTATGTAACATTATCATCATCTCAATTTTTTGATCAGAAGGTATGTATTTATCGAATAATGTCTCATTAATGGTTCTCCATTCTATGAGTTCTATTACTTCTTCCTACCATGTATTTTGGATCAATGACCCCCATTGATTAGCATCACCATTGAGGTAATAAATAGCACGTGTAACCTTTTAAATATCACTACATCACACGGCCACAAATATCTTCTCAGGGTACATAATCTATTTCTCAGGTAAAATTGGATTAGTAGTCCCACTTAACGATGGGGGGTTCTGTCACATAAAGAGATCCAGTATAGTGGATTATATTTGTAGAATATATTTCTCTCTTTTGTCCTGGTTATTTTCTTAACCTTATTATTTTTCCCAAATATTTATACAATTCACTGCATTCCAATATAAGCTGTATTTGTTTCTTACAATTCCCATGACTATTAGAACAATTCATCATTTTCATGCTCCATTTCTATATAATGGATTATTCAATATTGGATCCTAAAATAATAAAGTATAATTTTGAATATGGTGGGGAACATAACCTAAATTTATGTATCATAAGTCTTAGACTCATAAACACTATATTTTTAGGGGACGCCGTCACTTTTAAATCCTTCATAGTTGATTGTATGAAAAACTGTATTATCTTATATTTAAACCTGAGAAGTGAAAAAAAGGTGCATAGTAAGGCATGATTCAATGTACATGGTTAGACCATGTTAGGTATGACACACCTTATTAGAGTTATTACTCCTAGTTACATCTGTTCCAGAACCACATCAACTTGTGGTATCCAAACAGAGATGTATTTCTAGGAATAAACTAGCAATAACTCCTATACCTAAAAAAGTAGGATGATATTCTATAGTTATACTAAAATTATATATTAGGTTAATGTGTCTTAATCTATGTATTATAAATCTAGTATCCAAGGTTAATTCAGAATCCCATTTGATACAAATTATAACATTGTGACCTAAGAAGCCTAGAGTTGGTGCATTATTTTATTAAATATTCATGATTATAAGGAATTAAATTCCAAAGGAATAATAATTTTAGTGTTATTTTAAACCCATATTACATACATAATTACAATAATACATTTATAAGTAGGATATAATCTCACAATACATTATAAAAATAAATAAACATCATCCTTGAAAATCAATCAAAGAATTCCTCTTCATAAACCGAGTAAAGGAAACATAATATAAGTGACCACAAATTCACAGTAATGTTAAGTAAAGAAGATTTAATAATGAATAAATATAAATAAAGATACCTGAAAATTTAAATAACCAATAATTAATTTGATTAAAATAACCACATAAGTCATAATCAATATGGAACGGTACAAAATTGAAACACATGACACTTGATCAATAAACTGATTATAGAATGAATATAAAGATATTTCGAAACAAAATATAATAGAAAAGTAATAAATGACTAAAAATGAATCAAATGCATAATTATTGGACATCATGTATGAGTCACATGAAAACCTATACTGTCAATACCTTTAATATGATGGTTTAAAACTCGTAATTGAATACCACTAAATTTGGCCAACTCATTTGTCGCATGAGAACATGTCGATGCATATAAGGGGCTACATAAAGTCTATTCCCAACCCCTGATTTCCTATCCAAATCATTCTTCATGGTGAATAATCAAAATGAATAACATTCCTTATCAAATAGTTGTATTGAATAAAGGATATGGTTTTATCAATTTTTACCCATTTAGTGAAATAAGTATCAATATGAACACCCTATGTAAAAATGATATACAGTTTAGGAAATAATAATATAAATTTTTTGATAATATATATATATATATATATTCAAGATAATTTAAAGTGAAAACCAATTTAATTAATGTGAATGTTTCTCAATAATGTTAACAATCAAAAAAGGAAGTCACATTGCAATGATAATCATTAAGAACATTATTAAGGAAAATATTCTTTAAACATTCCAAATTGTCCCAGGCCACATTGAAACATTTGTATCATAATTCCCATTAGTATATGAAATTAAATGAAACATGTAATATCATGAGAGTTAGGATATTTATGATATAAATTTCAATGGTCAATATATACTCTATATAAAATCGAATTGGTGTATAACAAAATATAAGTCTCAATGGAATGTAAATTGAGATGAAATATATTAGCATGCCACTACATTCATGTAAAAGGACTTTAACCTCGTGTATAATGGTTTTAGGAGTGTTAATAAATTATTTAGGAACCATATTAATGTTTATAATACCTTATTTTATCTTTCTATAATATCTTATTACCCTTTTGAGAAAAATCATTCATTATTTAAAAGATTATAGGTGTTACTTTCCTAGTTTGTCAAGTATGTTTTAACAGTTTACATGATGTTCATATCCATAATATCATGGCTTAATCATATCAATAATTTAAAACATTATTTAAATTTAATATATATTAAATAAATATATATTTATTTATTTATTTGTACTTATAAAAATTCAAAATATCTTGAGATAGGGAATAAAATGCACCGTTCATGGAGATGGTAGGTCGTATGTACACAGGAGCGCTATAATAATTTCATTATCATATTAGAATATTGGAAATTAAATGATATATATATATATATTATTACATATTATATTTATTTCTTTTATCTATCATATTTTTAATAAAAACATCCTTTATGTGTCCCATTTATAGTGTAAACAAATCACATTGTTTCGAGGGGTCGCTAGTCAACACTTCCACAACCGATGTTATCATACTTAAAAAATATAAAGTATATTTGTATGTGTTCTAAAAGATATATATAAGAATAATTACATAAAAAAAAATATATAACATATATACTAATAGTTACCACCATAATCCCAAAAAATTAAAGGTGGTAAGGTAAAAACAAACAATCATTGATTCAAGAACTAGATGTTCGCTATAAACATAAACACAATATCGGTTACCCAATAGGTAGATGTGTCTGTATGTGTAGGTGAAACAAAATGCCACAAAATAAAAGTATATTCTGGATAATTATTTATTTATATAATCATTTATTAAGGAGATTTTATGGGTTTGATAATTGAAATAAAACAAAAGAGCTTGAGGAAAACTGTTAACCCTTAATCGGGTAACTCCTTTTGGTTTGTACCAAAAGACATCCATATAGATGATTCTGTATTGATGTATGGAATTTTGAGTATATATTTAGGTTGATATTGGTATTGAAAATTTTTGTTGATTATTTTTAAAAATTGGGAGGATAGGAGGACTTTTATAGTAAGGGAGTGGAAATGATGTAAATTTTAGAAAAGGGAATTACACCAATGTTTTTCCCATTGACAGTGGCACCAATATTCTTCAAAATTAGATAAAAGGGATTATATGGTAAAAATATTTCCCTAAAATTTATTTTTGACAAGTTTCATGGTCATTTAGTTTTTATTATTATGTTTTAGTCCTTTGTTGAGAATAATTTCACCTTAATCAATGTAATTAATTTTTATTAATTTCACATATATTTTTCGTAAAATACTAAGTCAAACATAATATATATTATAAAATATTATTCTAAAATTATGTAATCAATTTATCCAAAATAAAATCACATAGGTGTAATAATTATTTAAAATTTAATCCCACAAATGGGACAACATTGTCGGTTTTTAAGGTAAAAACATCAAACGATTTTCTATGTTTTATACATAATTTCAATGTGAAAATGATTATAATTTACTAAATATTATTAATTGATAAAAATATAATATAATTAAAGTTTAAACCCAATTAAAAGTATAATTAAATGAAACAAATAATGTAAGAGAAAAATTAGTTTTGAATAAAAATCTTGTATTTTTCAATATTCATTAAAATGTGATCCTTTACAGAAAAATACTATTAATTCATCATAATCTATTTTTTATGATACTATTTCAAATATAATGTTTATTTTTACATATAAAATTTATAAATGGATCAAAATTATTATATTAAATATGGATCAATAATAAGGGGTGGAAAACTACCCATATTAAAATATAATATTTTTGTGTAAAATTGGGTTTGTTTTTACATTATGACTATATAATATATTTAATGAATATTAAAATATTTTATTGAATTAAAATAAGATAAATTTACTATATAAACTCTATAAAATTGTTACAATTTAACTAACTATCCCAAATGTGACTCAAAATTGGTTTGTTTAAATTGGGTGTTGTGTGCATTGAAAAGCTATCAACAAAGTTAAAATTGTATTAAAAAAATATGGTATCTCATTATGGTGATAAAATATCTAATAAAAAATTATCGAAACACAATAACTAATATAACAATACATGTTAAATCCTTCAATACATATTTAATACAAAAAATGAGATGTTGAAAAATACATGAATAATGTAAACATCACTCAACTCATCAATAAATTACATACATTATATGCCATAATTCATAAAGCATCCTCTAAGAACCCATACTAGATATCACAAGGAAATTCACCTTCCATGACATCCACTAAATCTTTTTCTCTCTCTCTCTCTCTGTGTGGGTGTATATATATATATTATTTTTCTCACAATCAATCCAATAACCCACTCTAGGGCGTTTATCCTCATATATAATCTACATATTAGACTACCCCATTTAGGTACAAGGTCGCATCCACATTCATACATCCCCATAACATTGTCATGATCCGTATTGAATAGATCACAATATTATTTCAATTTACTAAAGACTACATTCACTATTTATAGAGTAAAAAACAATATAAGTTGTTTCTAGAATTTTATTTAACTAGTATCATAATATAAAAAGAATGGGAAAACACATGAAATAGTAATAAATCCTCTGATTTTGTTATATATAATTACACACATAAATAATGTGGTAAAACATCATAATGGTTTTTGTGGACACATTATGTAATAAAGCCATATTTATATCGTATATTTCATATTGTTTGCTGGAACATGTACCATAATCGGAGACAAAAATGTACATGTCATATGAACCAACATGCCCAATATAATGTGTCTACACACACCTCTTTCTTCTTTCATCGAATATTAATACTAGAAATCAATTTATCTAAAACATCATTTTTTTCAAAAAAAATAAATAAATTATTCCAACAAAAATATGGAACACCAATCCTGGATCAATCGTAACATGGTATTAAAATAATGAAGGTGGTGGAAAAACACATCACATGGAATCCATCCATTGTTCTGGAATGTCTTATAGAAGTCTTAATATATCCTAAATAGTAATAAAATTTAAAATAACTCTCTAATTCCATAATGTAATATCCTACCCTAATTCACTAAATAATTTTTATATCAGTTCATTACATGACTTCAAGTGTGTCTACCCATATTATAACTATATGTGATTAAGAAGACAGTATATGAAGAATATACCATCTCTTATAATAACATAAAAAATATAAATATCTTACTAAAAGATATCAATACATTCAAAAAATTAATATATGAACCAACTAAAACACCAACATTTATAAAATAACCTTGACATGTAAAATAATCTTCCTGAAATGGAACATCTATCCGGAAAAAATCAAAAACATTTTTCAGGGTCATGTAATAGAAAACCTTATAATATAAAAATTTATAAAATAATAATCTATTTTCCAATAGTCCCACCCACTTTTATATAGTATGACTCCACCCATGGTATTTGGCTCATCCATCGAAAATTGGTATTATTCCCTACTCATACCAATGATCAGGAGGTCTTCTCAAGAACCAATGTTCCGGGTAATCAAGATTAGTTTATAAATAAAATATATTAGGACACCACAAATGATTTCCCTAATATAATTAGTAAATACAATATTTATATGATGTTATATTCATTGAATTAGAAAAAACTTCTGATCAAAATAATATAATTATAATATATCATTGGGGATTAATCAACCAATTTGGGTGGACCATAACTGCTTTATCCAATGTTAAATGTGTCTAGTCAATTCACCTAACTATGCATAGTCTAGGGGATAAGTAACTCACATTGAAATACCATCAGTTACTAATTATCAATGGGGGGAAACCCACCTATCAATATATCATATATATAAATTTACGTAAAATTGGCCAAAACAGTAATATCCCATATATAAATACTCAAATGGAAGATAAGAGCACTCACAAATTTTTTATCACACCAATGGGAAAGAGGAAAAAAATTGAGTATCGTATCAAATCCGTTAAAAGAGGCATCTGCCCAAGAATCTCACAATGTATCATATTAATGGTTATTTTGACCCACCCTAAAATCATAGGTCACATTGAATAAGGGGAAAAGGATCTATCTTTTAAATCATATACCATTTTTCATCAGGATGAAGCATTTCTTCCAATGAAAACTCATATGATACATCATTTGGTTAAGAGTGTATCATCTAGCAACATCTAGAATATGAACAACGTGGGTGTGAGTAATATACCTAGGAAGATCTCTCATATAAACCATCATGTGAAAGATCATTCCACCCAGTAATATAAAATTGATAAATTCTTGGTGGGGGGAATCCTTCCGTGAAATATATAATATATAAAAACTAATGGGAGAATCTTGTTTAATAAAATCATATTATATATCATTGTTATATGGTTTGAAATTTTACCCATACCAAAAACACATTTTATAGATATCCTCTAAATAACTCAACTTATTCCCATAAACAACCCACTAAGGATGGGAACCCTCTTTGGCCTTTTAGATCACATCACATTTTGGATACCCAAAATGGGTTCCTATAACTCATTTTAGCTCTATAAATAATTTGTCTGAATAATAGAGAATTCCAACCCTCATCATAACCTTACATATAGCATGACTTGATTGTCTATACCAGAAAAGTATTATTAACATAACACTTGAGAGATGATATTGGAACAATCTGTATTTCTATATAAATCAAGTCTGATTCTCTAACACCCACCATATACATGAATCTCCTCTACGATATGGTCTTCATCTAGCCATTTCTAACCACCTCAATCCCATTCTTCAAGGGATCTAAATAGTGATATCTCGTTGTTCACTCTATCTAAATTATTTTATTGATACCAATATACGGTCTAAATTAAATTTATATCACTCCCTTTATTAAACTCATAGACATCAATGATGGAAAAAGTATTAGTGAATCCAATGGTTTATCATGTCCCCTGACACTTTTATTCATTTTATGAGTGTTTAGCTAAAATAATGCATTTATAAATCACGTCCAACCTCACGCATGTAGTGGGTATACATATCAATTGAACATATAAAATGTCTAAAACTTATAGAGATATTTAGGTACTACCTACGGAATTTGGAGACATTACCTTTTTAGGAAAATATATTCCACCTTCACATATGCAAGTCCTATATTGTTCCAACTCCATAGACTTCATTGTATGCTATTACATTGAAAATAATTAATTCTAATAGTTCATAATCCATTATTCAGTTTAATTAATAATTTAATAATTCAAAAAAATATCTTCTAATGGCATAATAATGATAAAACCTTATGTATCATGGTTTTTATCACTCCTAACACACATCATCTCCAAAGAAAAAAAGAAGGTCCAAAATCATTCATCCAATTTATTGGTCGATTAAACTCAATTTCCCAAAAAATCCCAAAATAATGGAAGCAATTATCTTTTATAAATATTAATGAATACCAAGTGTTTTTATCCACTTAGGAGATGTCCATTTCATGTAAAATCCCTATGATGTGTGTGGATTTCACTATGTTTCACTTGAATCATATCCCTAAAAACCTAACAATGAAAACATTATTTGAAAAAAATCGATAAAAATAAACATGTGGAGGATAAATATCATATCATAAATTTTTGTAATGAAACACTCTAAAACTAGTCAGATCATGGGATGAAAAAGGTAAATGAAAATTTAATATCAGATTATCCACACTCATCTTAATCTATTAAATTGTATAAATCATAAAGATGTTACCCATTTAGAGGTCCCAAAAAGAATATATTATCCTAAAAAATTACCACCAAATTTTTTATCAATGTTTGTTAGGATCTGAAATGGATAACCAAATATTGAGAGGGATGATTCAAGGATTTCATTCCTATATTAAATTTTAACCCTTATTCATAAGTAACCACATTAATTTTTTGTTGAATAGATCACCCTCTTCATTAATCTCTCCTGTGGATGGTTTTTATGGAGATATAAAAAGAAAATTATAAACATAAGATCACTAATATTTCATAACATGGTTCTCCTCATTACATATGACTATATCCCTAGTGTATAGTTTGTTTTTATCTCACTCTCACATAGATTCCATTTTATTATCTAATAAATCTTTAAAAAGTGATTGACATTATACTCTTAATCCTAGAACTAATATACTATAAATATGTTTTTGGATTTTCTATCCCTAATATAAGTGAATGGTCTTGTAAATTCTTTTTGAATAATATTTTTTTAGTCCCCCTGGCCTAAATGAATGATCTTAATCACTTTATTGAAATAATCTAATTGTTTTCCTCAATATTATTCTTATATTTATTGAATTATACTATATATTGGATCACATAGTCCTCTCAACCTAGAAATTGTATCTTATATATGTACACCACAATTGTCTTCTTCTTTTACCATTTCTATTTCTTCTTGAATTCCTAAATTGATTCATTAGTATATATCATTGATAATCCTTTCTCTCTCTTGATGCTTTTGAATTTTAATGATATTATATGTTGGGTCTATTTTAAAACGCAGGGGTTTCTAGAGAGAATAAATGTGTTGAAAGACATTTCATTCTTATTCATCTCATATATATATATTCACTATATGTGAATATTATTTTCATTATTAAATTTAACATAAATATTAACATTCAACCATATTTAAATATCATTCCTTTAGTTACATAGGATAACCCTCATAAAATATCTCTTGAGTCTTTTTTTAGTTTATTTTATTTTTCCTAAAGGTCCAGTATCATATAAACTGGTATACATTCACCTAATTTAATTTCTCATTCGAAACCTCATTTATATCAACCAAAAAATATTCTATGAGATTAGTCTTTAATCTTTAATTTTTCACACATTATTATAATACCCATGATTATAACATCTACCTAATATATATATATATATATATATCTTATCTTTTTTAATGAATATCTATTCAATAAAAATCAACATTCAGAATATTTTTTTAATCTCCTTTAATTTTATTATAGTGCACTACTTCATTTTTCATCACATTGAATTCTATTTTTTTGCTGCAAAAACACTTCAATCCTTGATAATCAATAGTGATGTGTCTTAAACTATAAAATATTTATGAAGAAGATTCTTCATCTAAACCAAATGTACATAGTATAACACATGATTCTTTAATCATCATGGAACACCCCCATGGAACATTGCAAGCTTAGTGAAGACACTCACTCATAGAATGTGATTTCACCTTGGAGAAAACATATATTCAACTTGTACACAAACTCCCATTATCTCAACTACCATGCACTATCACAAAGATAATTCCCTATATTCTATACTGGTATTATTTAATGTACACTATATCATGTATTTAATTTAGTTTTTTGAAATATGGTATAGAAAAGAATAAATGTATAAATTGTAGCACGCGCATTCTTCTCATTTAAGACATTTTCATATCCTTTGAAAGCATGATGAACATTAATCTATTTCATGATTGGAATCATTGTTTCTATGATCATGATAATTCCTCAAAATTAAGAATGTGTAATGATTATCGAATAACACAACAGGGTAACCAATTATCATCATTTAAATTAACATTTTTTAGTTCCATACATTTATTCCCAAACATCCCAATAGGTTCCTTAAATAACATTAAATTTGATGCTCACAACCTTATCCCACTAGTTGGACATTATAATAGCCTTCAAGAGACAGATCTGTTTGAGATAACATCATCTACAATAGATTTCTGAGAATTTATTTTTTTATCAATACATTACCAATGGAAGGTTAATCCATTGTAATTATTTATCTCATACATATATGGTGGAAAATTATTACATTCATGATAGGTATTTTTTAATTATTGTTGATTGATACAGAATTATACAGTCTCTTACAGTTGGTTGGTTCATCCTCCCAAGGCTAGTTATCTAATCTTTATATGACCATTCTATTTATATCATCTGGTCAGTCACATCACTTATGGACGGACTCATATGTTCTTGATGTAAGTATTTACTATAATTCTAGTTCTCCATGTGATCAATTTCATATATTCTTATTGACAATTACTCTAAATGTTTTAGGGTTGATCTGTGATTAGATCGATCAAAAATAATGTGGTCAGTTCAGTTTTGTTCATGTCAAAACATCATCACATCTCTTGTGGATGGTTGAATAACTGTAAACATTCTTCTTCAACATGTGGTTAGTTATTTCTCACCAGGATGTCAGTTGATCATATTTTACGTGGTCTGTTATAGTCATCTCATTATGCAGTCATTCATCTTTCTAATGGTTAGTTAACTCAACATGAAGTTAGTAGAATATTCATCATGACATAATCATACACTACTACTCATGAAATATCAAACATAACATTCGGTCACATCAAATTCTTAAAATGATATTAGGTTTAATCCACTCATGTAAGTTTTAATGATTTCCATAGATGAAATTGAAATATATTGTATATAAACTCATTTGATCGATTTAGAAGATGATAAAAATGTGCAATTATATTCATTAGTGTCTTATATTCATTGCATAATGCAAATATTAACTGTATCATGTATAAAACAATACTCACATCATCAATTATCTCTAACCCACAAGTCCTTATAATGATAGGAACAACATCAAACTTCATAATACACGTACTCAGGTCCACCTAAGGGAGTACTCAAACCTCTCTCACACACAACAACACCACTAAATTACATAGTTTCATGTTGGATTCGGCTCAACTAGGAACCCGCTACATACTCCAACTTTAAATGGATCTCTTTTATGATAACATATTTCATTTTTCACTTACTTTGGATATTGTTTGTTGGGTTTCCAACTATGAAGTGGATGGGCCTAGTCCTTTGGATGGCCATTATAGGCCCATATTTTGTTGACAAATCCCAATATTAAAAACTTAGGTTTAATTTAAATTATTAAATGGAAATTCAATATTAGTATTCAAATTCCATTATTTAACAACATTTTATATAAAATGTGCAGTTATCGAACACATTATCAGATCAGTTTGATCATTAATAATATTTCATCACTTATCACCTCAGAGATCCAACTTCATCCTTGTAAATTCTTATTTGAAATTGTTCTTAATAAGTATAAAAGTTATTTATTCCAATTTATTCTCCCTTATTACCATTATTATTGTGAACATTAATGTTTTTACAGGAACATATTATTCTAAACATACTAAAAACCATTTATCATAAATAATGAAAAAAATCAAATTGGGTTCAACAAATCCAACAATTGAATTTGTTGTTAATACCTACCAAAAATATCGAGTCCATTTGTTCTCCCAATTTTCATATATTATCTCTCTTATTTACCCTATAATATTTATTATTATCAATGTACTTTCTCTCCCCCTTATTTATAAAAAATGTAAACCATATAGTCATTGTTATTATAAATCCATTTTTATGTAATGTGTTATATTTATTCCACCTAAAAGTTTATATGGCCCACGATTGGTGTAGAAAACAAGAATATTTGAATCAGATAATAAATTAGTCCATAATATAAGTAATTTCATAAAAAATCATACAATCATCCAATTATATTTTTCAATGGTTTCTCATATACATTATTTAATATTCCACTTATTAATATCAATTATGATGTAAATAATTTTTGATACTTTAATAGTTTTAATGATATTCTCAAAGGATCCTTCTTGTAAATAGATTTGAATTATGGTTAATCATCTCATTTCTTCTCAAGAATACATACCCAAAAGGGTTTTACCTTACATTCATATTATCTAGAGTGATATCATCATAAAATAAAAATTATAATTCTAGGTGTGTTGAAATCATCAAGATGGCATCATCTGTCATTTCATCATTCAGGTGGATTAATGTTTTCAAAAAATCATGAGGATAAATATAATGTATTTCATCCATTCTGTGTGTAACACCCCAGGTAAATAAAGAATATGAAATTTTTAAATTAATCCAAAATTTTTTAATAAAATATTAATATTACTTTAAAGGGGATTCTATGTTCGATGGCGTACCCATTACGCAACAACGAGTTTCTTGGGAATCTTATGTTGCACTCTAATAATAAAATAATAATGGTAGTTAATGCATAGCTGTTGTAATGGCAGGAATGAACAGAACTAACTAAAATATGATTATATATGTTTTTCAAATATTTTTACTCTTTACGATAAATGTTAGAGGATTAAAAATGCGAATGAATCCAATTTTAAGCATGGACAGTCTAATATTCTTTAAAAGGTCGATTAACCGCCTTTTGATGGAGAACCTCTTTTAAATCCACTTTTTGACAATTTTATGTGTTATATTTGACAAAATAAAATTATTCTATATAATCGGGACATCAAAATTTACTTTGTGTAAATATTTGGTTTTTTTCCGAAAAAGTTCAATTTTTAATGAATAGTTAAAAATGTTGTATTTTAATTCAAAACCTCTTTTTAATCTAATTTATTTATATGATTAGATTATCTTTTTAATTGGTTTTAAAGTGTAAATAGAATATATATTTACCATTTAATCCAATGGTGGTCATTTTAATTAATATCACTTTATGATTGGACATAAACAAGTGTCAATCTATTGAAAGATATTGTTTCATAAAAACACGCAATTTTTTTAACAGTGGGATTTATTTATAAAATTAATTTATGAAACTTATATGTTATGAATTTGGTAAAATAGACATAATTTTTGAATTCAGAATACCAAATATATCTTAGGGTGCATTTTTGGTATTTTTCCAAAAAACATAAATGTTTGATGAATAGTGAAACCACAAAGTGGTGGTTACAAAATTTGATTTTTCATTTAAATGGTACTTTACCACTTCTGTGATTTGAAATTCAAAAATACAATTTAAATGATTTTAATTGTTAAGTAAAATTTGGTTCAATGGGATGAAAATAATTTTTGATGAAAAGTATCTTTTATGTTTTATTAATCGCGATTAAAGGTAATTAGTGTGATTTAAGGTAAAAATGATATTATAATAAAATGATAATATCTTCACACTTGTTCTAACCCTATTGGATGATTTATGGCCGACCGAGACAACCCATGGGTCTATTTTTGGTACCCCATGGAGCCACTTGGGTATGATAATGACATTTATGCCTTTTATTTGAAGTTAAAATAAAAATGACACAAACATGAGATGTTTCAATAAAACAATTTTTGCATGGGGTTATACAAGTCATATTTTTGACTATAAATATTCATTAGAAATATAAAAATATTTCTTACATCATGATAGTTTTTTTATAATTTTTAGACATTAAATATATTAAATTATTTATGACATCATGATGATGTAGCGATTACCTCATTAATAAAGGATTTAAATATAATGAAAAGATAATGTAAAATCTATGACCTACACATGTCAAAAACCTATTTTATGGTTATATTTAGAACCCTTATCACCTTATCCTCGAAACACATCAATGTGGGACCTTTAAAATCTGAAACGCATTTTAAAATAATGTAACCTTTTATACCTTTCCAAGAGTGCCGCTCCTCTCCTCATATAAAAGGCCCCCACCTCTACCTCTTTAACCAAACTTCCAAAGCCTTTGTCTCGGCCAAACCCTACCCATTTTGTATCACCACATCCCTCTCTAACTCCTTGAAGCCTCATTTTGGGAAGAAGTATTCCCAAGGAAGCCTTTGAGTTCAAACCAAAGGGAGTTACCCGATTTTGATGTAATGTCTTTACTTTAGTCCTTTTGTTTTATTTTGCTTCTCCAACCCCCTAAAATCTTTTTATTCCTTTCTTTTGTAAAAACACCAGTATCATAAATATACTAGGATTTTTTTATAATAAGTAATAGAGCTACACATACACACACCTTCATCTAATGGTTAATGAACATACTATTTCTGTGGATGGCGAATTTCTGCCTCACGAAACGATGATTATTCAACACTAATATAACACCTTCAAAGGTGGCCATTAAGATGTAACTATATTTATATATGATATATAATATGTTTATATTTTACTTAAACTTCTGTATTTTCATTTATGGAATACCTTTATGGTTTCCATTATGGGTAAACACGATATCTTCATTTTAGAAAGTGCGGACTACCGCCCCCTCAAAGTGATTTGATTCGTTAATGCCATATGTGGGACGTATAAAGGATGGATTTAAAGTTATTATATATGTTGTATACTGTAATTATAATATACCTTTATATCATTATTATTTTCTTTCCATTAATGTATGAGATAAAATGAAAGTACTGTTCATGCGTACGTACGGCCTACCGTCTCCATGAACAGTGCTTTTAAATTTTTATCTCCAAATGATATGGAATGGTATAAAATGAATATATAATGTATATATATGATATTTAGAATATAAATGATATTCTGGAGATGATTTACCTATAACTAAATGGAAAATTCTTTTCCAACAAGTTCAATTTTTATTCATGTACTGAACATCGACAAAAATGTCTGATATGAACTCACTTTATTGAACAATTATTATAACATTATAATATGTGATATGAAATGAATAATAATATTTAAAGGAGGTCCTTAATAAATTATAAATTGACCAAATATTATTATTCAGGTGATTAAATAATGATTGAGTCATGTCAGACATGAGGTAAGGGATCCTACTCCTCTCTTTCTTTTTAAGTACACTCTTTTATGTCATTCCTTTTAAAGCTCTTATTTCTTGTTATTGGGATGTTATTTTATATTACTCTTACTGTAATTTTTATGTTCATATGATGAGAGACCCTATTTTCCCTAATCAATCCATTTTGTAAGTTTTGAGTGGCGATGTTAGGCTGCTGAATTTTCGTAAGGGATCCTACCTCTCTCATTCATTTTATGTACTCTATTTTATGTCATTTATTTTATGATCATATTTCATATGTTTGGGGATGTTATTTTATATTCCTAATTATGTAATTTTTATGTTCATATCATGAGAGACCCTATATGATCTCAACAATCCATTTCTGGATGTTTTAAGTGGCGTTGTTAGGCTGTCGTGTTTTCATAAGGGATTTTTCATCTCACATTTATTCTTGTGACATTTATGCTACGTTTGCCATTATTTCCTTTGAGTGGTGTATGTAATACCCATAATTATACTATTTGTGTAGTATAATTTCATTTATGGGTATTTAAATATTCAATGTATGACCCTTCTTCCCTGGGGTTTACGTTTCGAAAGTTACCCAACTCGGTAAGGGGACCTTTCACCATCCTCTTTTTAAATTACATATTTTGTTATGTCTTTTATTTCACATACTATTATGTTGGTATATGTTCATATATATCCTTATTTATGTAAATTTTATGTCCAAGTGATGAGATACCATTTTCTCTCTCATCAACTCATTTGCTGAATTTTAATGTGACGATGTTAGGCTACCAGATTTCTGTAAGGGAATTTCTTAACCCACTTTCAATTCATTGGATTAATCCTCTACTTCTTGATTTTATTTAGCCAAGATTATATGTGGAATCTCTATGTTGAAATTTACACAAACCTTTTTGTGGATATACTATTTCTACACCTAATCATCTCATTGATAAATTCTTACGAACTTGTTTGGGAAATCGTATCTCAATCTCATTTCATTGAGTTAAATATCTATGTCATTGTTTTTTTTCCAAGATTATATGTGAATGACCTCTGATTGTTTCTCACATAATATCCACTTCTATTGGGTGTATTGAAATTTCTCACACATAATTATGTGATAGATTTATCCTTAATTTAAGGATACCATCTTTATAATGGATTTCATCTCAATTTACATTTCCATTGAGACTTCATTGTTTCTATGCACCAATTCACTCTTATATGGTGTGTAAACTATCCTTTGGCATATTATATCATGAATCCATTTATTCTCATGATATTATAAAGTTCTTATTAAATTTTATTCCACAATTATTTGTATTCAAGAGTCACTTATTTTGTTAAATACTCTCTAGCTAGAATATCGTTTTAAATGTTTTAAAGATTCATTATTCTAAATCATTATCTTTAATGTCCATGTTTTCAAAATGGTTTTTAGTATTTATTTATATGGACACTAATGTTTTAAAATTTTAATTCCATTAAAATCTTCAAAGTGGTATGGGACACTTTGATTCAAAAATCTATTTTAATTGGTTTTTGAATATGGATTGATTAATTCAATATCTTGGAATTACTTATTGTGATTGAAAATGAAATGTTGTTATTGAAATGTTTATATTTTCAATATTTTATGTGTAATGATGGTACTTGGACATTTTACGGGTGGTTATGTGATAAACCATATGACAGGTGGTGTCGTGAATACCAGGACGGGTGGTTACGTTTTAACCTCCAATTTATTGTGTATGGAAGTCGGTCGTATGACTATTCCATTAAGTATGTATGGAAGTTGGCTGAATGGCTATTCCATTAAGTGATATGTTTGGAAGTTGACCTTATGGTTATTCCAATTAAGTATGTTTATGTCCCAAGATACCTTTATATGTTATGTGATCTTTATATGGGTTTTATGGTAATATTTTGGTTACAGAAGGGTATGTAATGAACTTTTATTTCAGTGAAGAGTTTTTACTACTTCGAAAAGGTGAAAAGTATAACTTTGATAAAGTATACATGGTTTAATTGTTGTTTTGAAAAACTAGCAGTTTTCATTCTTTGTATATCCCTTCCTGAGCATTTTATGCTCATCCCAAGTTTTTGAAATGTTTTTCACAGGACTTAACGTGGAATATGGTCAAGGATGGGATCAAGTGAAAGTCATGCAACCTAAAACATGGAACGAGACATGTTTATTTTTAAGAGTTTTTATTTTATGGAAACTTAGTAAAAGTTTCTACTTTATAATCTTTTGAGATGTAATAGTTATGTCCTAATTCTATAAAACTATAAACCTGAAAAGATCCTCGATGTGAATTATTCATTTAAATCAATATTAAGTAAGGTTTAAGGCCGAGGCCTTATACTGTGATGTGTATATTTAGATATGGAATTTTTATTCAAGATCATGTCATTTATATTTCAATACATTAAAGAAAAATCATCTCATCTAATTCCCCACATTGTTAGCATAAAAATAAAATATAAAATATAAGGGAATATAGTGGAACCTACTGGATTATTATTTTAATAAATAATACTGAGAATCTTTTCTCAATCATGGAACTATGGAATTTTTTACTCCATTTCTATATTAATTGTTTATGATGACCCTATTTTGTTGCAAGTAAATTTTATGTATAGTGGAATCTTTATCTTTCTCACATTTTTCTATACGGGGGAATTTTTATTCAATATATCATCAAATCTCAAGGATAACTAGGTGAAACATTTATATATTTTTTGGGATTATTTTATAAGGGAATAATTGTTATTTTTTTTTGAGTTGTATATATACTAGTTTCACCGACCAAAATTCTCCTTATAATATCTATGTATATCATCCCATGAGGAACTCTCATGTAATTTGACTTCACCTTTAGGTGTAATAATTGTCTTATAATTTCATATTTCCTTCACATCTTCTCACTATCATCTTTCATTTATTTTTCAGATCACCTCAAAAAATGACAAATATTCCATATGAATATAAACTAAAAATTTTATTGTTCCACAAGTCATGCCTTAAATATCATCATTAGTCATAATCCTTTTGATTCATTTATGAACTGGTTTTAATGTTTATTTCTTCATATTTCCTTATTCAATATTATAATATATGTCATACTTATAATAATCCTTGGTTTTCCAACTCTCTTCATAGAATATGTAATTAATTTTTTAGTGTTGTATTATTTTTTAGCTTTTCCTATTTTCCATAAAGAAAACATTCATTTTCATCACTTCCAGATACAACTCACCATCCTTCTTCATTTGAATATTTAGAATTATTTATTTACTCATTTTTATATGATTATTTCTAAAGGGTGGTATTCCTTATTTCTTTAACTTTTATGGTATTTTATTCTCACTTATTCTAGTTATATTCAAAAATGATTTCCATTTTCATGAATCATCGCAATAACCGTAAGTGTTACCAAAACCACATTGACTTTTCAATCATTAAAACTTGTTTATAATAGTTAGACTCTTCTTCTACTCTTGTGGTATGTGAATATTCATCAATACTTTTCTCCCTATAAAATTAATATTCCTTCTTCCAACAAATATAGTTGTACTATATTTAAAATCTGTTTCCTTGTATCAAAACATCGAATATAAAGATAAATAACCAAAAAAATGACTTTAATTCTTTGAAAAACATGTGGTCCATATTTTCTATGAATGGTATAATGCATTTTTTAGTGTTTGTGAAAATTAAATAAAAAATATATATGGAATATAAAATTTAACACTAACATTAATTCATCATATATAAAGTAGTTGGTTCTATTTAATTTTTATTCAATACATTTTTTACTGTTTATATTTATATCACACAGCTTAAATCAAAATATATTCAACAAAATTTTCATACTCAATTGATTAGGATGCCTTTTCTCTGTAATCTTCTATAGATTGGTCATTAAATGAACTTATAATGTTATTTTTATTATCACCCATTCAGACTTATTATAAATAAATTTCTGAAATAATTATTAATTCATTTATTTAATAGAAAGACTACAATAATTCTATATAGAGACGTCTTTTTTCACATTAAACAATATTTTGAATTTTTTTCACAAGTATTTCTAATCTATTGAAATAGTTATTTTTTTTATTTATTTATGGTGTTATTCAATATGGTAAATCACTTCAAACCTTTTATCTTTCTCGTCATGTTTATCATTTTAAATATTATAACTTATTTAGATTCATAGCTTCTTTACTCATGATTTTTCTTATATTATTCTCCATCATGAATTATAGTGATCCCTTAATTTTAAAATAAGTATCATGTTTGTTTACGCTTTTAATTCATGGTACATATGTCTCAAAATAATATATAACACGTAATAAAGGATTGAACTCATTCTATTCAAGCATTCTCCAATAATTTATTCTCTTATTCTAAATAGGTGATCCATTCCTATATATTTTATGAAATTCCAAAATCATATAAAATAATTTCTTTAGAGGAGTTATATTGGATGTCATTCTATACATCAACTAATTCATCTTTTTGCTCCTCAAAATTTTGGTCTTACATAATGAAACTTAGTTAATTTTGAGGAATATTTTTATAAATGTTTTTGTTTACCCATTATTAGTATGAAGATGATGTTTTATATAGTATATTATACTTTTCAATATATTTTTTAGATGACTCTACAACCATATCTCATTATTATATGTTTGAATTATGTTTAACAGAATTATTTCTTGGGGAAACTAAATATTATTCCAATTTACTTAAGGGTAATGGATTCTCATAACCTAATTCTATAAGATAATGATTATCCATAGAAATATTGTAGTGAAATATAAATGGATTGTAAAGAAAAAGTTGAGATTTATTATTCTATCCCATATGAAATGTGGAATTTCCCAACTTAAATGTTTTCTTTTATTCATGATCATTATGGTCTTTCAAGATATATCTTCAATTATTTCATTGATAGAAATTTCTTCCTTTATATAATATTAACATCATTTAGTATTTTAAATGATAAATTAAATTATTTTAAGGAATAAAAACTCAATGATACAACAAAGGTGTAATATAATATCTGATAGAAATGTTTTTGTATAAAAATGAATTTAACCAAAACAGATAAGGGTGAATCAATATTGGAATAATTTTACTAAAATATTACTTTTATTCCCATTTCCCAATTCAGTTGATCAGATAGTGGATCACTCTATTATATTAATTATTCTCTAGTTATTTTTTATGGATATATAGATGGAAATTAATCAACATAATAGAACCATATTTTGGTAATGGGTTTATCCCAATGAAAAATAATACCTCCATAAGAGTGGTTATTTTTTTTCCTACACACAAAGAGAAACCTTTTTATTATCCAAGAAACCATGAGTAGGGGTATGACCTTATACTCGTTATCCTATAACAAACAAATTAAAGTTAAAGGGGTGTATTTTTTTACCTTGGTAAAAAATGGTATTTTTTTCTTTCTTAAACAAATATATTAATTATTTGTTTTATCCCCTTATGAACTATATGAATAATCTTTTATCCTATCATATTGTATTCAGATTAGCTACCTCTATCTTCATCATTATTTTATATTAGAATGTTATAGGTTGGATCACCAAATATTCTCAACCTAGATAGTGAATCTGATATATATATTCCATACGCATTATATTCTTATCATTCCTTTTTGTGTTCTTCATTAGTTCATGGAATTATTCTTCGGTATAACAAATCAGTTATACTTTCTATCTCTTTTTCATATTTTTCAATTTTCATTGATGTTATATCAAATATAATTCATGGAACTATATTTTCTCAACAGAATATAGTTATTAAAAAAAAGTTCATTATCATTCAGATTAAATATATATATATATATATTCACTATATGTGAATAAAATTATCATCATTCAATTCCCCATAAATTTATATATTATATCGTCATTGAATTCCACGCATTCATTTACAAATTTAATCTCCCATAATATCAATCATAGAGACATAAATATTTTAGTTTAATTTATTATTTTAGAAGAATATATCTCATTAATATTATTCAATGATATTTGTATTTAATATCTCATTCAAAAACACATTTAAATCCCCTCTAATTCTCTATCAAATCAGGATTTGTGACACCCTTCTCTTTTCTATCATTATTTTAATACCATAAATCATAGATTTTATTAAATGTATATAATTAAATTTTAATATTATCATCTCTTCCACAAAATCCACTATAATCCATTTCATTTAAAACAATATTAACTTTATTGGACTAAAAAACCTCATTTTTTTAATGCATTTTCTATTTATTTTCATGGAATAATCTCATCAATGTGTTCTAATCATTACTAAAATTATTTACATTAAAATACATATCATAAATAGATAAATCATCTAATCCAAACCCATATGGAATAAAACATGATTCTACGTTATTCATGGTTTACCCCATGGAATATTGTAATCTTGGTCCATACACCCACTCATACATTGTAATTTTATCATGAAAAAAACATAAATACAGTTTGTATCTATTCTCCCATTATCTCAATCACCAAACACTATCACATGGATCGTTCCTCATTTAATTTAGTGTGATTATTGAATTTAAACGATATCATATATTGAAGGTTATTCTTTGGAAATAGGGTAACCAAGTGCATGAATATGTAAAACACATCATGCACATTCTTGTCTTTCTCAACATATTTACTTTTGTTGTTTATATAATGATCAATCATCTATTTAATGTCTTGAATAATGATCCCCATGATGGATATCATTCCACAAAATAATAAATGTTCAGTGATTAGAAGATCATGTGTCAATATAATCCTTTCTCATCACTCAAATTTACATTATAATTTTTTGGTCTATCATTCAAAAAAATCCCATTATGATCCTAAAATTACACTATTGATTTTACATAGCATTCTCACACATTATAAACATCGCTCTTATCTTGAAGGTATTTTTATTTTGGTTATCAACTCTTCTAATATAGGTTTATAATAATTTATCTAGTCAATCAATCAAAGCCTCATGGTAGATAGAGCTATTGTAATGATTTATTTAATCATTTTGTGGTCAATCCTTGTTTATGTGTATGGTTGGTCAATCATTTTTCTTGTGGTATGTTGTTCGAATAAAATTTTGTGACTTACATTTTGTTAGTTAATCTTTAAATTTTTGTTCGCCTCATCTTCATATAGTTGGTCATGTTACTCATGTGGCAACTCACTACACTTAAAGGTGCCACATATGTTCATGTGGTAGGACTACATAGTGAATCGTGGTTATTTATGTTTTTTATCCACCTATGTTCATTTAGTTAGTTTCATTTCATTTATTAAAATCGGTCTATTATATAGTTAGTACCAATTCTTATCATTGATCCAATTTTCCCTGATGTGGTCAGTTGTCACAACTTTTATAGTAAATTATGCTTTCATCGTTTCATCAGTTCATCAACAACACTCATGGTCCATCAATTGACCCTACTATTATATCATTATCATGTTGTCAGTTCATGTTCATTATGAACTCAGTTGACCTGTGTCCTTACATGTTACTATTATTCTCTCTTTTTGTTTCAGTATCATCTTCACAGAACAATTCACTCACCAATTTTTTAAAAACATATTCTTCATGGAAGGATCATTTAAAATAACTCATTGTAGGTTGAACATAACATGTGGTTACTTAAAATTGATAACATGTTATTTTTCAGAATATGACCATGGTAGGTTCAAAGATCCTCTTATGGTTAGATCAAATATTTTCTATAGAAACCTGTCATCCGATGAATGAATATAGAAAAGTTGCGCAATCTTATTAAATAATTTGTTATATTCATAAAATAATGCACATATGAATTGTAGAACACATCAAAATAATCCCATGTTTTCATTTTCCAAGAACATACAATTCGTTATAAAATTAATTATATCTTCATCCTTCTAAATGTGAGTATCTAGGTCCTCTATCAGTACAAGTCACTCCTCACACACACACACACATACACGCTGCCCAACCACACCCGTATTTGGTGGCTCTAGTACCCCTACATGCCTTTTTCATGGTATCTTCTTCCATTATACCAATTATAAACTTACCACATCATTTTATACATGGGATAGCAATTATGGGCTATAAACCCACCTATTAATTCAATGGGATGTGTCATAGGGATAACCCTTATAGGCTAATATTATTCAATAAATCCAAAATTAAACACCTAGAAAATTTATAATTATGAAATGTAAATTCGATATAAGAATTCCACTCCCAACAGATTAAATTATTTATTGGACATGAACATACCAAACACATTGACAAGTTTATTTTATCATTATAAATATTACATAAATAATGACTTTCTAGATCCAACATCATCATTTTAAATTTTCATATGATATTTTTATTCACAATGAGGGAACTCCTTTTTCCAACGTATTCAAACTTTTAACCATTATTCTCAATAACTGGATGATACATATATGTAATTATTATTTATAATATTTTTACACACATTGGAAATAGAAAGAACACAAAACAATTTCTCCAAATAATGGTATTATCATGAATTTTATTCAAAATAACCTCAACATCTTGGAAACATAACAGAGTGGAATTAAAAGTTTATGATGTGAACTCCCAACCATAGGTAGAGGGCCCATCCTCTCAAGATACTATTTTGGTATAGAACCTTTTGATCTTGGTGTGATCAACCCTAGATAGATGGCCCAATAAATTATCTATGAACTATCATGGAATGATCCCTTAGGTTATAGTGTGACTATCAAACCTATGAGAAATCTCCCAAAAGAAAAAATTAATGGAAAATAATGATCTCATTTTTTCCTTTAATGAATTTTAAATATATAAAAGAATATCATTAGATCCAGTTGTTGAGACAATGTTTGATTCTTAGGCTGCGTGAGCAAAAAAACTATGATATAAAAATAATAAATATAATAATATCACGAAAATGTAGTTCTTTAGAAATAGTGGGGTATATTATATGAAGACACTCATATTATAAATCCAAGACCATATTTGAATTCCCAAAATTATGGTTACCATAGGGATGACATAAATATGGTTGGTGTTAGATGTTCATATTAGGGAGCCTGTGGATGGTACATTAAGTGGGTTAATTAATTACAGTATTTTGTTTATTCATTTAATATTGATAACCTAATTTCAAATATTGATTTATACTATTCAAATTTTCCATATTTTTTCACATAAACATGGGATTTTATATAGGATGTTTGGATCATTCTTCATTGGGTTATCAAAATCAGACGACGAATAATGGTCGGACTGAGGTGGATTGTGTGGCAGTGAACACAACCGGTCTTGTCATTCACTAATGACTTGATTATTCACCAATGATTTATTTATATTCAAGGTAGGGATCTTCAATAGTAATTACCAATGTGATTAAAATATTGATAAATTATTTTATATAGTTTTGATCTATGTTATATTTTTCTTCTCTGAGGCCTGGTAATTTACTGATTATATTGTTATAGTATATGATTAATCCATGACATCTGATCATTGAATAATAATGAATGGAAAATTATAGATTAAATTTTTTTTGTGCATTTTACCCCAATTTGTTTTTTGTTTTCTTGACCATTGGACTATGGGTTCATAATTGTAAATTTCTAGGGAATGATTGACAATGATAAAACTACAAAATTCATGATAGTTGACCATATAAGGATTGGATTCAGAAATAGAGGATGTAATATGATATATAATAGGTTAGGGGTTATTATAAATTGATTTTGGGATCCATAGCAATGATGGGATCAAGCAGTGGATGGTGAGAGGCACGTCAAGTAGCATGAATGCATTGTTTGAATGATCAAAATTAGTTTTCTGGCCACCTAAGGCTACAAAAAAATTACTATAGGTTACCCAATTTTATTTAGAGTGTCCAAATTTTAGGAAGCATCACTAAATAAGTGGATATGGGATCATAATAAAGATAAAAACAATCATTGAAATTTTTAACAACATGGTGTGTCCTTGAAGAACACACACCATGTAACCCCCCATCTATAGTGGATATTGTTTCAAAGAAAGGAAAGGATCACCTTTTATGTGCCATGGATCACAATTTGTGTCACCATACCTAGTGGATAAGCTATTTTCTAGCTACATATGGCTAGGACCCTACAAGAGAGGACAAATCGTGTACTTCAGGTGTACATTGGAATGGGTCAATACCCTAGCATGGATTTTTACACGGTCTTGTACACGGGAATGACCAAAAGAACATGGGAATGACCATGATCCAATGGGAAGGCTCTGGTGGATGATACATGCCTTGTGGGAAACCTAACACACCCTATATAGTGACATGGTGTTCGATCTATGTCCATTTGATAACAAGGCTATGAATAAGAGTAAGACCATCTAACTGTTTAGACACCATACACTTTGCGTACCCCTATAAGAAACATACACCTTGTATGTCTTCATCGATTACGCATGAATTTGTTCCAACAAGTGTCTTATCCTGCGTAGTTCTCCACATAGATCTTGATGTTATCCTTTATAGTTTATTTTGATATATGTCATGGAATGATCTGATAATTTTTCTTTTATAGGTGATTCTTGATAATGGGTGTTCTTATGTAGGATCATCTACAAGATATGTTGAGGATAGAAACCACATTATAATAATCTTGTTTGGATCCCCCATACTCCTTGCATAGTTTTAGTGGAACCAGCCTTTCATACTAGGGAATAGATACCCTACCAACAAAGTGGAACCCCCCTAATGTACCAAGGATGGGGTGCTCTATCAACTTCTACTATGTGAAACCCCACATATAACATACTAGGGATTGGGTCCCCCAAATATTCAGGGGAAGCTCCCAAATGTATAAGGGTGTGGGTCCCGCATACATAGAGTGGGACCCCACTGGCATACTAGGGTGTGTTTCCCCAATAATTTTAGAGGAAACCCCTAATTCACTATGGTGTCATTCCTCTATCAATAGCTACTGATTGGAACCCCCTATTATAATAGGGTACATGTCTTACAAGCTTTAAGTAGCATCCCCCTTTTATACTAGTGAAATGTTAATCAACCTATATACTAAGGGGAATACACCTAACACACTAGGGTGTGGTTCCTAGACCTATTTACTTAGTGGAACCCATATTTTAATTGGTTATAGGTCCTCTATTTGAGAGTTTATTCCCTCGATATTTAGAAAAGAGGTGATTTGAGGGTCCTCCTTGTGAAATATTTAGATAAATACATGAAATATTGATCCTTCATGGTTGAAAATTAGAGCTACAGGTTGCACCATCCTCTTGGGATGGTTTGTGATATAGATATCCCTTATCAATCTCATCTATGTTTATATAATAATAAATATATATTGGTTGGTCTTGTTTATCTCTTAATTTTTGATTGTATATGTAATTCAATCATAACATATATTTCTATACCTTATGTTTTTATGGTTTCTAATTGAGTTTGAATATAATAACCACCACATAGGTTTCTCACACATGTTTTAGGTCTTTTCTAGAAGAATGATAGACAAATAGTGTTTTCAAGGGAGCATAGTTATACTCGAGTGAATAGACCACGTATGGAAGATTCTCATGGAGATCAGGTTCGGATATATTGATGTTTTACATTATTATTTTTTTCCCTGTCACTTAATTTCTAGTTTGGCATGTATTTTTTACCATTACACATTGTTTTTATTCTTTTGTAGTCTGATAATATTTCATAGAGTATAATGCTTTCATGGTTGACTATAGATGTTAATAAATTTTGTTATTCCTACGCCCTATTTTATGGATTTGTTTTGGTGCATTTATATAGTTATATTAAGAAAAGGCATCATGTTTTATGTTGTGCCTTCTTAGTAATTACCACCCCCCCTTGCGCTATGGAGGTGAGCTTGGGGTTGTGTTAGTCTGACCTTTCTCCATCCATGTGGGCCCTAATGTGATGGTTCACAATAGGGTTGTATATGAGGTGGTTCATCCTGAGGTTACAATTGGATTTAGAACCATGTTGATGATTTGATTATGAATTAGTGAAATAGTTTAAAGTGTATCTAGGTTAGCTTTGATTTCTGGGAACCTAGAGTTGGTGTGGTAGCTGATATATCCATTCACATGGACTCTGGATAACAGTATAGTAACTTGATATTCAATTTCATTAGATACAGGGATCAATAGTATATGATTAATATAATATTAATTCATTTAAAAATAATTATTAAGTCATATCACTATATATATACATATATTCTCGTCTAATCATGGAATTCCTTGAACACTTTTAGGATGCCTCAGTGAAGATTGTCATCCGGGTTATTGATTTAGGATCATGATGATGATCAGAAGAGTGATGTTTACACAGTTCAGAGGTCATCTACTAAGGATCTTCCAAAAGGTGGAAAGATAGTATAACACCTTCCAATTATGCAGAAGATACTTCCATTAGGGAAGGATGAGGATGTGTGTATACTTAGTGTGCTTTATGAGTTCTAGTGTCAAAGGCCCATGATGATCCACTATGAGCTAGATCCCCAGGTAGTTGGGGATTGTCTTTAGTCCGTGATATGATTCTTCCTAATCCTGTGGACCCCAACCATTTACACGGTTTAACATGTATCTAGTATTTTCCATTGGGTAGTCAGGTGTATGTGGAGTCTATTTATATAGATCCATAATGAGATGAATCTCTAATGTTCTAACATCCAATTGTTTCTACATATGTTTTATTAACATTCATGCATATTCTTAGATCTAATCTAGTGGGGTTTGGAGTTATGGTAGATTGTTATATTATCTACTGAGTATGTTTTGTGGTTCACAGAACATAAAAGGTTCTTTCTTTGTATGGTTAGAATTTATTTCTTATTGTTGTGAATGTTTGAGTAGGGTCCCCGCAAAGTCATCAAATCCATTTTGATATCCATTTGGAATTCCCACCTATGATGGAGTGTTAAAGTGGGTTCTGGTGATAGAGTACTACACATATGTGGGAGTAAATGCATCTATATATGGTAGTGGTTGTCTTGGGGATAATTTGTCTACAAATACTATTAGGAATTACTCGGAAGGACCATATTGTAGTAGACCGCATTTTTGAATTCCTCTCTCACGTGGACATGTTGTGTAGGGTTCTCAAAGAGGAATATTCCAACCATGTGAGGGTAGGTGTTATTCTAGTTATTACTGAGGACACATTGTACATGATTATGTGACCTGATGTGTCGAGGGGGTAGGATAGTAGTAGATAGACCTCTAAAGAATATGCAGTTCTGTGATTAGGGTTCTCGTTGGCATGGCCTGGGTGGCCCCCATAGGGGATGTGTTGGTAGATGTGTAGGTTTGTATTTAGGAGGAGGTACTACTAGTGGATGTAATTTGTATTGTCTCCATCCACTACAACTAGTGGATGGAGACACTACAACTTACATCCACCACCACCATGCATACTTACTCTATTCTACACTCAGGGAGATTGTTGTGGCGGTCGTAGTAAACAAAAAGCCATTGAAGATTTTTACTCAGTAGTTTATGATATGATACATGGTATGATTTTTGTTTTTTTAAATTTTTTATAATATATATATAAATATCTTATATTAATTCATAAATTTTATAATCTACTATGTGAGATCATAATCATCCCATTGGGATAATAACACAATACCTTTTTCTTGATGTTCCATCTATGTATGATTCATTGATATATATTTTCTACTAGTTAGGATCTATATCACATGGTGGAGAGAGTTTCACTTAGGACCTATAGGTCTTAATGATTAATCATTATTAATAAATCATTGGAATGTATTAGTTATCCATGGATTTATACTAGATTTAATATCATTATATGTGGTTCAGATGCCATTAGACCATTAGGACATGATTCTCCATTAATTGTGAGAGTGATATCAGGGATGAGCGAGTGTTCCTTGTGAAAAAGATGATACAACCTATCACCCATAACATGGAGGGATAATCCCTTGTCACAAAGGGATATTTAATAATTTTTATTTTTTCTATAGTGTGGGACATTATGGACTTCTTCCCTATGGATTTCTAGGAATACCTTTAAAGAGAGACAGAGACTTTTTCATCAAATTACAACCTGGTAATGTACTAATATTCTATTTGACATATAGTATTTGTGAAACCAACATCTAGAAGTAAAGGGTGTATTTGTAGGACCATCAAGAGAAGGTATTTCTTAGACCTTGTGTGTGACCCTAGAAATAGCTAATATTGTAACTAAAATAGGAAGATGAGAGATTATGACTTTGTGTTGATTATCATCTCATAAACTATGGAATTATTAAGAACAAGTACCAAATTACAATGAATGATATTCTTTTTTATCAGTTCTGAGTCCAGTGTTTATTCTTGATGATTGACCACAGTTATGGATACCACCAGTTTAGGGTTTTCTAGTATGATATTGAAAATTAGTCATTCTGATATCACTATGGACACATTTAGTTCCTAGTGATGTCATTCAATGTGATTAATTCCCCCGCTATTTTGATCGATTTCATGAACCAATCATTCCATCCATACATAGAACGATTTTTGTTCATATTCACTGATAACATACACATTTACTCTATTTGATATGTAAACCATGTAGAGAACATGAGGGTAGTCCAAGACATACTCCGAGAGAACTAGCATTTGGGTGAGGTCTCAAAGTACTAGTTTTGGATCTTTGAAGTTCAATTTATGGGTAATTTCATTTTCAAAATTGGAATGTTTTGGGCCATCTGATGATTAATGTAGTTCTTTATTAGTAGCCAACAAGGAGTGTTCCAAAGGTGCAGAGTTTCCTTAGTATGGTGGGGTACTACAGGTTGTTTGTGTAATAATTCTCCAATATTTATTCCCCTTTCACCATCCTGATGAAAAAAATGGAATACATTTACCTAGACCAATTAGTTTTATATAACCTTTTATTAGTTGAGGTTGTGGTTGAGAAATACCCTTCTATTTATACTAACATAGGTGTTCATGGAGCTTGTAGTGTAATGAAATTCCTCTGGAGTTTTGCTTGGTTGTGTGTTGATGCAGTGGTAGGAATTGATCAGTTATGTGTCAAGGAATTTGAGTCCCCTTGAGAATATCTATGCAACTAAAAACCCATAGTTAATAATTTATTCTTTTCTCTGATGATTTCAAAGAACTATCTTCTTGTAGAGCTCATTGTGGTTTACATATACTGTTATATTTTTTGTTATATCTTCACATAGATTGATATAAAAAAGAGATATAGGCATTTGTTGTAGATCTTATAGGACTATGTATTTGAACTAGTTTCTACTCCTTGTAAGGGAATCCTGGTGGAATATACCTTCAACAGGAAGTATCATTCTTTTTTCGTAGAGGAGGAATCTAAGAAGTTGGATTCTCTATAAGTGACCCTGGTAGAAGAGTGTGATGCAACTTATCTTCAAACAATGGTGGTGGATCCTCGCTTTCATAGGTGTGTTGGAGTGGCCCAGTAATGAGACAAAAATTTTTACATTCATCATGATTATATGTATTAAGAAGATTATCCACAAGGATTTTCTGATGACAGGAGACCTTACATCATTTTTTAGGATGGATGGATGTTTTTATTCATGATGTGGGAGGTAGTTATGTTATATTTTTACAAATCAAAATTATATGCAAATCATGATTTAGGGAATATGTACATATAAAATCATTGGTAGTTTTGTTGGGATTCAATGAGGAAGTGTGTCTCCATGTTCATATATTGGTGTCTAAAATATCACTATGTGAAGTCTAGACATCATGTATCTCAACAATTGTAAAACCCTCTTTATATAATAAAGTTAAAATTGGATGCCACCTACATGATAATTTTTAAAGGGAATTTTTTGGTTGTGTTGGACCATTATGAGATTTGGGTGATTTTTCATTAACTCATGATGTTAGTGGACTTTTTTTATATAAGGTATAAATGTTTTATGGAGATTCTGGGATAGTTTAACATGTGGGATACCATCCGACTCCATTGGGTACCCTGGATGATCATATCTAACCATGATGCATGGTCCATGTAATGGTTTTTGAGAGTCATGTATGATGAATTTAGGATCTAGTTGGGGATGGCTATGCCATTCCACCCCAATAATGATGAAAATATTGAGAAAACATTCCTAGTGTTGTAGGATATGCTGAGGGATTGTGTATTAAACTTTTGTAGGATATGGGAGGGTCATTTTTTGTAACATCTCTTTCCTGGATTCCACAAAAAACATTTCTCTGAGCCCTATTGGTTACAGGGCCTCAAAATCATCTCCCCAAATACCAATGGCTATGGATAACCAATGAGGGTCAAGTTGAGTCATTTGGGAGAATATTCCCTCATTTACAGAGTGTGGTAGTGGAAGTAAAATACATTCAATAGCAGATGAAAATAAATAATAGTCAACTAAATGAATGACATGAAATGAACACATATCAATAACTAGAAGTGTGTCGTACACAAAATGATGGAAATGATACAAGTAACTTGAAAACAGCCATAATTATACATCGTAATACAATACTGTACAAGTATCCCAAAATAAAATACCAACAAGTGTTTAAAGCATCACCAGCCTTAGATTGGTCATATGCTCCCATGCTCCAAAGCCACAATAAAAAACCTATACCTGGATGCTTTCCACTATCATCAAATAGACAAAAATAATCAGTTTGAAACCCTGAGTTGGACCCAATAGGGTGTTAGATAAACATCTCATTAGGAAACCATCCCAAACTATGCAGTTCTAATAGGAATATACAATGTGATATCAAATGTAATCAAAATAGGAATGGAAAGTGTGTATGCCCATGGAATAAGACTATATTAATAAGTAAAACCCAACATCCATCAAAGATACCTACAAATAGTTATCTCCTAACAAGGAAACTATAACAAAGTAATAAAGTCACATGGACACATTGTATATCCATTCATATCAAAAAACTGACAGCCAAATAGTATAAACATGTAAGAAATTCCATGTATATGCCATATAGTGAAGAGTATCAT
Source organism: Viscum album (assembly GCA_963277665.1). Taxonomy (NCBI): domain Eukaryota; kingdom Viridiplantae; phylum Streptophyta; class Magnoliopsida; order Santalales; family Viscaceae; genus Viscum; species Viscum album. Next base: position 732,947,397 of record OY728152.1, on the reverse strand, counting down.
CCCATATCCAAACCGTATAGTGAAAGGTAGAATCCAAGGGCCTGATTCACGGTGTCACATACTAGGGAATCCATGTATTATATCTAGACCACGAATGGCCTGATCAAAGGATATAATCAAAGGAATCCATATAGAGTCCCATTGATATCCCAATGGAACATGTTTTATGAACTGGTTGGGGTCCTAGGAGCATATTAGTTGAATGACCTACACAATCACAAGAATGCTGGATCCACAGGGTAGCAAGGCCCAAGGCATCCCAATAAATAAAGACCTAAGGGGAAGAGTCAACCCAAGGAATCCACTACCACATTCTAGACCCATGGAGAGGAGTACACAAAATCTATCAAAAAATAAATCAAATCATTCAATAATTAAACATTCAATACCATGTGAGTATACTGACTCACATAACATAGTGCTAGCCATGAGTGTACCCACTTTGGCAACCCATTTATCAATTACATAAATAAGGTCCTTCCCTCCCATATAATACATTTTAACATCACATTAATCATTTATTAATATATACCCACCATTATTAACCATTTCCTTTAAGAAAAATTATAATCATGGTTATGTAGTCATAAGATATCACAATGCAAGGAGGCAGTACTTCTCTTAAATAGTTAATTCAAAATTAGTTTGTCATCAACAAGCTTCCTCTACCTAGGAATGCACAGGAACACACACCATGGGTGGTCTAAATAGGCATAAACTATGAAATTACTTAATTCAAATCCCATGCATGACCTTGAAAGGAGAAATGGGTTCTGATGCACCGAAATGGAACCTATGGACATCTAGACTAGGTCTTACTACAGCTACTATAAGAAACACTTCAATAAAAGGCCTCTTTGGCAGGACAGGTGATCGGTGAAAAAGGATGAACACATGAAAAGAAATTGAAATTCCGAAAGAAAGAATAGACAACAAACCTCGACTCAAAAGAAGAGAGATTGTCCAGTATCATGTACCAATTCATCCCGGTTTAGAAGAAATGGGATGAAGTGATAAAGAATGTGATATTAAGGAATAAGAGTCTAAAATCAAATAGTGTTCCCATTCTTCCAAGTAACTCGAAACATCTAAAAAATAATTGAGGGAATGCCATTTTAGATCTGATGAGATGATCATTGATCGATATGGAGGTCAGATAGAGGATTGGTCTCATAGCCTATCATAGGGGCCCCATGGGAGGATCAATGAGAGGGTCAGTTGTCGTGCATTGAAGGAAACCCTCAAATGGGTATAAAAATAATTTATGTTTTTAATTGAAATTTAAAAAAATTAGATACTTTGGGGTGACATGTTTTACCCACACTGTTTCCCAAACCATACAAAAAATATGCACACCTCACTATCTAGAAGGTTTAATTTACACGGTTACCACACATGGTTTGACTAATGATGTTGTAATATGCGAAAAAATTCAGCTAAAAACATGCAACTTTTCAAACATCTCGTATTGTTGTTTGATATCTATCATATAGTTTATGAAACTATGCGGAAGGTACTACCACTATTTGTATGGTTAGAGTAATAGTGCGCAAGCTGTACGAAAACCCTGCACTAGGCCATTTCAAGCCCAAACCATTATTCAATACTCCAAAAAATCTCAGGACACCTCTAAAACAACCCTGATAGAATTATTTATTTATCTAAGGCCATAACAAATCATTTAAACTAAAAAAAGGATTTGTACCTCATATGAGTACTTGGGTTCTTATAATCATTCCTATTATAGCAATTGGTCCACGAATTTCCCTCTAAAGGGTGGTCAAGATTCATCTGAGAACAACTCTTTCCACTGAGCACATAAATTGGACACATGCACCCAAATATCATCCTATAACTATTCATGCAACCATAGCACCCGAACTAGGGTATTAGACTGGACTCAGAAGAAAATCATGCTCTTTTCAACGATACTGGTCGAATACTCCTCAAAGGATGCATCAACCTGAAGCTCAACCTCCAAGGGAATAAAATGTGAGATGGGTTTGGATGATCAAGGAATAGTTGAGATACATGGGAGAGATGGTTCATGGATTTGTAAAGTTGAGGTAACTCAAATAGAAAAGCAACTGACCCGAAGCTCTCCAAAATCTCAAATGGTCCAACATATTGTAGTGAAAGATTACCATGTATCATGATTAGCCTATGTCCCATCCTCGGTTAAACGGGTATGAAATCTAGATCCCCCACCAAAAACTATATAGGTCATCTATGGTGATCAATATAAGAATTCTAATGAGACCATGTTGGTTCCATCCACTTCTAAATCAACAGGAATTTTAGAGAAGTCTCCTACACAAGACATGGTCCTAGTAAAGATACCTCTCCTACCTCAAACTATCACGAGGGAGAATGGTATGGACTTCCATATAAGGCTTCATAAGGTTCCATATGTATCGACTCTTGATAACTTATATTACATAAAAAATTGACCAGTGGAATATACCTCTCCCAAGAGTCCCCAAAATCAAGTATGCATGCGTACAACATGTCATCTAGCACTTGTATCGTACGATCTTACTGGTCATCTGTCTGGGGGTGGATTCTTGTGCTCAGAGGCACCAATGTATCTATCTCCCTCTGAAAAATATTCAATAAATTAGACATAAAGAGGTAATCCCGATAAAAATGATAGTTTGTTGGACCCCAGATATTTTTTACATCTTCCAGATGAACAACCTATTAATATCATCATCCATATAGGCCTCCATGATCAGAAAAAATTGAGCGACCTTCATCAACCTATCAACAATGACCCACAATGCATTGTTAACAAGGGGGTACCTCAGTAAACTAGTCATGAAATTCATAATGACATCATCCCATATCCTCTTCCGCATAGGTAACTTCTCAAAAATCCCTACCGGTGGATTATGTTTTACATTCACCTACTAATAGGTGGAACACCTCATAACAAAATTAGCTACATATCACTTCATACATAGCCACGAATACTAGAAACATAAGTCACAATACCTCCTTGACAAACTGGGATTCACTTCCCAAGAAAATACAAGAAACTACCACATCATATCCTCAAATATATCCACCAGAACATAGACACATCCATTGATACATAGTACTTTATGATCACATACCATCCAACCTAGACGAGGGTCCTCACCTACCACACACTCCCATAGAAGTAGGCCTTTAGAATCTGATTTCATTCATAACTTAACTTTTCCCAACATGGTAGTGGTCATAACTAAAGATGGTAGAAACGTTTGTCCCTATCTATCAAGCACCTCTAGATGCATCTCAAAGACCAACACCATAATCTTCCACTCACCATTGACCTACTGTATTTCCTATATTTGAGTCCTCATACTTAGTGCATTGGACACTACATTTCCCTTACCAGGAATGTAGGAAAGCTCAAAATCAATGGACTATAGGTAGTCCACCAACCTTCACTACCTCAGGATTAGATCACACTGCGAAAAGACATACATTAGGATTTTATGGTTTTTTCACACAAAAAATCTTCACCAAAAAAAAAATTCCTCCAATAGTGCAATGTGTAAAAAACAAAAACTATCGTGTGATCATGCATTGGGTAATTACACTTATGAGGAATTAGTGGCTGAGAAATGTATTCCACGACTCAATCTCCCTACATTTGCACTACCCCCAGCCCAATACCTAATGATTCATTGTACATTGTGTACCTCATTCCATACTCTGGGAGTATCAGAACTGGTGATGATGTCAATATTCCTTTTAGATCCTAAGAGGTTGCCTCTCAAGACTCGACCAAACAAACATCACTCCCTTTTTTGTCAATCCTATAAACCACACTGTTATGTAAGAGAAGTCTGGGATAAAATGTTTTTTTGTAACCAGCTAGCCGCATGAAACTCCAAATATCCAAAAATTGTTAGGCTACAATTCAGAAACAAATGCACTCACCTTCAGCAGGTCCACTAACACTCCAATCTCTAAGATAATGTGACCCATAATGTGAATCTAATCCATCTAAAAGTGACACTTTGTGAGAGTAGAGTATAACTATTTCACTCTCAATGTATTCAAAATGATATCAATATATTTGTAATGGTTTTTTCCATTGTGATAATACATTAATATATCATCCAAAAAACCCAAAAAATTATCCAATTAAGGATGGGACACTCAGTTAATTAGTTCCACAAAAACAACTAGTGTATTCATGCAACCGAATGAGAAAACCATATACTTGTATTACCCATTCCTACTATGAAATGTTGTATGAGGTATACATGTAGATAAAACATGCATCTCATGATATCTGATCCGTGAGTCTATCTTTAATAAAAAATGATCTCCTCGAAGTTGATCATACAAATCATCCATAGGTGAAAAGGGTTATCATTTTTTAAATATTATCAAGTTGAGTATCTAATAGTCTAGGTATATCCTGGGATTTCACTCTTCCTTTTTCGCAAAAAATATTGGCGAACCCTATGGAGAATTACAAGATATGATAAAACCATTCAACTCTATGTCCTCTGGCTGCATCTTGAGCTCTTGCAACTCTGTTTGTTGCAATACTGCAATGATGAATGGGAACTAGGGTATCTCCTAGCACTAGATCGATGGAAAACTCCACCTACATCTCATGATTTAAACCAAATAATCATCGGTAAATAAATCATGGAAGTAATCAACCACTAGAGGGAAGTCCTCTAGACTCACTCCCCCATAATGTAGTAAAAAACTAGTAATCTAGGCTATCATCCTACCCAGCCCATGGTTCATGGGTCTAGCTCTACTTTCTAGGACATCCAACCCACCCTTGTGGGTAAACACTACACTCTCTGCTGAGGTGAATGTCTCTCTACAATGATAGTAGTCAACGTATGCTCGATAACCTACTAACTAATACACTCTGAGAATGACATCAGACCTTGTCATCTTGAGGAAAAACAAATCTAAAATGACGTGACACCCCATGACCTCTAGGGGAAAACCATAAACTATCGCACATCACCCATTTGAACTCCCAATGCTGTGTCAAGACTCAATACTCCTTCAAAATGAAAAACAACAACACCGAGGCTTTTATGAATCCGTGCTAAAATAAAACTGCATGATATACCTATATAAAAAGAGAAGATGAAATGGTATAAAATACTAAGAACATACATTTCATTGTAGATGGTTTGGGATACATCAATTCTTGGGACTGTTGCAAAGTAAAAGTGTGGCATGTACGGTAGCCCTTTGACAATGCCTGGCTACCCTGAGCTAATCCACCTTGGTGTCTCTAAGAACATGATGTCAATAAACCATGACCACAACCACTACAACCTTTCCATGACTGAATTGCATTGATCCAACTCCTAGAAAAACATATATCCGAAGAGCCTTCTACTAATCCTCTTGTTGGACCCGAACCCCAATAACTCGTCATTAGATTGAAGGTCCTATAAAACGACTACATGTTCCCAATCCTACCATACCCTCAGCACTAAATCGGGTCTAGGTCAAACTGATTAATCAAATGGTGTCACCTCCCACACTGAATAATGTAATCCTAGCTACCAACACCTCTAGCCTGGCTATGACTAAACTCATAGTAATCCTCAAAATGACTCTTTCTTCTAGAATACGTAGACCATCTAAGGTGAGAAAAACAGTCATTTGTTTTGTACCCCCTACTTCCCCAAAGTTTATCTATGTGATCAACACCTGATTCAAAATCTCAGTGATAAATGTAAATCTGAACAAGTTTACATGAGATTTGATAGCATGTCTTAGACCTTCCTCGATGCATCTCAGCCTATATAGCTCATTAGTAAAATACATCGGTGCAAAACACTGAAGATAAGTAAAGAATTTTAAGTATTCCATAATCATCATAACACACAAATCTAGATATATGGACTCAATTTTGCACACTACATTCAGAGTCATAGGTTGAAAGTAATCATAGAAGCATGTCTAGAAATCTATACCACCCATATCTCGTAGCTCGTCACCTATGGTAAAAATGTCACATCAGTGCTTCATTGATCCACATCGCATATTGGTTGTGAGATTGACCCTCTACTAAGGAGGCACCTAAAGAAGCTCCAAAATTTCTAACATGGTATCTACCCACAAATTTATAGCATGTGGAATTCAATCCATTGAAATCATAGGAGTCTTCTACTACTGGAATACCGAAATCAGCGCAGCCATAGACATAGTAGGCTGCAGTGCTCCCTGAAAAGTATTCATATATCAAAATAATCCTTCATAGAACTATGCCTTAGCACCTATGTTTGGAACAGCCCCTAGGGCCTTATCTGGCACAAATAGAGGATCAACTTGAAGTTCTTGGTTGACTTTCACCTATGTATGTTAATATCATCTCCCATGGAGTACCACTCTAAGTTGTTATGGTGGAATGTATCTACAATTCCAATCACATTCCTTAGAAAATAACAGTATTGAAGCACATATCTCCAAAGTTTAGGATAGGAAATAACCCCTCATAGAAACCATGTCAACCCCAAAACCTTGTCCTAAATCCCAGACTGTGTAAATAACCTTCATCAAACCAATAGAAATTATGCCTCTTACCCATTCAAAAGTCTGTTGTGGGTCTAGTCTTTATCCATCATTTCGTTTTCTCAATCAACCATATATATATATATATATATCATGTTCAATTAGCATTTTAATTCCATTTTTGTCTCATTTACTAATTTATACTTGACTATACTCATTATGGATTGAATTATGATGACACCCTTTATAAATAATACACCCAAACAAACACAGCAGGAGGAACGAATATCACACCAACTATCACAACTACATGCCATAACAAATTCATCCTAAATTGAATGTCATAATTGATTGAATGTGATTCTAACTACTATTAATATGATGCATGAGTTTGGATACCATCATCTCATTGAGTTTCAATGAAAACAAAACCCACAATTGCATCAATATTAAAATATAAATCATTTGCATCACCCAATGGTGAAATCAAATCAACTATAATGGTAGAAATCTATATAATAAAAAATCAATTCATGGATATTTGGCCTTTCCATATACATGGGGTTGTTACTCTCAGGCACAGTTTATTACAAAATCCCATTTCATTCCAATCCCTACTAAATATTTCCCATCAGTAAGTCCATATAGAAAAGAAACCCTATAATACAACTTTCTAACATCCAAAATCTGAATGACACCTAAAATAGTGCCCCAAGCCCAGTTGTTTACAAGGACTCAAGATCATATCCTCAAATTTCATATTCTTCCAACTCGCAGTGACGTCCTAGGTTAATCAGTGGTGAGACTATTCCCTTATTACCAAAGTATCATAGTGGAAGTAAAATATATAAAGTAGAGGAGGAAACTAAATAAAAATCAACTCAAGGTAATAGAATATAAGAATATATATCAATAACCAAAAGTGTATCATATAAGAAATGATGCATATGATACATGTAACTATAAAGAAACCATTATATTACATGGAAGTACAATAAAATACAAGAATCCTAATAGAAAAAATATCCAAATAGGGTTTGTAGAATTGAAAGCCTCATCCTAGCCCTATGCTCCCATGCTTCAAATCCACAGTCAACAACTTGTACCAGGGAGCCATCCCCTATTGCTACCTGCAACCATATAATCTATTTGGGTCCCTGAGGAGGCCCAAATTGGGTGTCATAAACACACTAGTAGGAAACCACTATGTCTTTACAGTTCTTACAGAAATATACAAAGATCTTGAAAGTGAAATCAAAGAAGTAAAAGTGTGTATTCCCATGGCATATGTCGACAATAATATGTAAAACCAAACTACACTAAATGCTACCTGTAAAAGATTCAATTCCTAACAAGGTAGATATTGCAATGTAATCATGTCACATGGCTACATCTTGAATCCATTCATAACAAAAAAAACATATCCACACTGTATTAAGAAGTATGAAATTCCACAGCAATGCTGTATAGTGAAGATTAAAATCCCACACCCACACCATATACTGAAAGGTAAACCCCAAGGGATGGATCCAACATGTCACATTCCCTGTTGTCTATATTGTATATGAAGACCATGAAGGGGTGTATCTATATAGCTTATACAAGGTATCCACATTGAGTCACATGGGCATCGTAGTGGAAACTCATTCTAGGCACTGGTTGGGGTCCTTGGAGCATGGAAATGGGATATCCTATGTGATACCAAGAAAGAAGGATCCACAGGGTAAAAAGGCATGATACTTCCCACGAAATCAAGTCCCAAGGGAATGAGTTAACCCAAGACATCTAGTACCATGTTCTAGACCCATGGAGAGTAGTCCATGGTGTCTATTAAACCAATCAATCCAAGCATTCAAATTTTAATCATTCATAACCATGTGAGTATACCCACTCACAAAACTAATTGATATCCATTAGTGTACCCACTCATGAAATCCATGTATCAATTACATGCATATGGGCCTACCCTCTCATATTATCCATTTTAATGTGCCATTGAACATTTATATATGTATACCAACCCATATTAACCATTTCTTTTATTCCAAACTATCAAAATAGATATGGAATCATAATATATCAATATGCAATGAGGTAGTACATATTTTAAATAGTTAATTCAAACCGTTAACGTATCAATTGGATTAATTTACCTTGGTAAGCACCAGAAAAAATCCCTTTGGTGGTATAAAAGAGCATAAACTAGGAAATATATTATGGCACACCCCATGGGTGACCATGAAATGATCAATTACTTCCAACACACCTAAAAACCTATGAGCATCCTTAGAAGGTCCAAATACAGCCACCGAAATCAACTCACTAAAAAATGAGGCCTCAATGTAAATCCAGACTGTTGGTGAGAAAAGACAAATGCCAAAGTAGTAGTAGAAAAGATGAAAGAAATCATAGACCACCTACCTCGCCTTGGTAGTAGAAAGATCGACTAGTATCATGTCTCGTTTCATCATGGATTTGGAGAAATCTAAATAATGGGTGAAGAAAAAGGTTTTTGTTCATATGATCCTAAATTCAAATAGTTAATACATTATTCCAATGAATTCAAAACATCTAAGACGTAATTTAGTACACACTATTGTTATCTGATGATATAATAGATGGCTAAAACAGACACATGATGGAGGATCATGCTTTAAGACTAGCCTAGGCTCCTCATGGGAGATTCAACGACAGGGGGAGGAAAATGTGGGTTAAAGGAAACCCTAAAATGTGTTAAAAATATTTTATTTTTTTAATTAAATTTCTATAAAAAATGAACAAGAATGGTTCACATTATTTACCGATAGAGTTTCCCAAATTGTGCGCACCTCATTGTATAGAAGAGGAACTTCACACAGTTACGCCACACGGTTCGACTAACTATGTGATAATTGTGCAACAAAATTATTCTAAAATCCTATAAAATTTTCGACATCTTGCTCGGCCATTAATCCACTACCAAATGGTTTTTGTAACTGTTGGGAATCTATGACATCCACATACCTAGCTAGACTAATATTGCGCAAGCCATGCGCAAACCATGTGCCAGGACATTTCATGCCCCAAACATCATTTCAAACTCCGAACAAGCCCCAGAAACCTCCAAAACACCCATGATAAAAAGGGTTACAAATCTAAGACCATATAAATTCATTTGAACCAAAAAAATAAGTGGATCCCTACCTCTTCTGGAAAAAATGGTTCTTGCACTTTTCATCACTATATTATTCTTATAAAAATATCCATTACAATATGTCTGACATGTCACCTTTTGAGACCCTATACTGGACACCTTGAAGGTCACCCATGTGTTGGACAATGATATGTGAGTCATATCATATAGGGTAATATGATACAGGTGAGGGCCTAAAATGATTTGGTGATCCATGATCGATATAGGAAAACCCAATGCCAATAGATATTTAATTTAGATCAATTTTTTAGGCACATGGAGTACACGAAGGGGGAACATGTCTTCCTAAGTGTCTCTTCATGAATATAATTTTATGGGTTCTCCAGGGATGAATTCAATCTCGAATGTTCATCAGGATTTTCAATATCAATTGAAGGGTTGGCGAGGTGGGTTACCACCTATTCATACCCCCGTAGTTGAAGTGTGTTCATGACATATTCAATTTAACATAGCTGTGGATATTTGTATATGATCCTATGAACATCACTCAATGGGGTGAGTTAGACATCAAGGATGGATCAATATTCATACAGTACAAGTTGAAGAGAAATGATCTGTGGTAGAGGATCCTATTAGGGTATACCATTCTCATTATTCATGAGTTTTGATAGCATGAGATCTTATAGGAGATATCCTATGAGTATGAGAGATATATTTAGGCTCATTATCCCAAAAAAAACTTATCACGTTATTTTTAGGATGATTATTCGTGAATGAGGAATAATTTAGGGACGCGATTTTTCCATGTAAATCACTGAAATATATTATGGATATTTTTACAGTTATGTGTCGCGACGATTGAAGATTTTGAGGTATGGGGAGCATGGAATTGATAATATAAAATAATTAAATATATTAATATTCAATGATCATATATTTTCATATATAATGTTTTATTCTCTATGTAAAGCCTCATATTAGAAATTTGAGGCCATGGATGAATCTGCAATATTGATTTTACCGTAGGAACAACCTAAATATCATCAACCACAAAAATTTACATTAGGTTTGTCTTCGATACTATGTTAAAAAGATTAATTATTTAAATTTTTAAATAATTTATTTAATACCATTAACTTCCTATATATAATTGATTCAAAAAAATTTATAGGATTATCCTCATAACCCAAGGTTCATTGAGAGGATGTTAAGATTGTTCTTTATTTGAAAATTAGTATAAGACAATGAACGATGATTTGATCAATGTGAATAGAGAGGCTGTGAATGTAGATTGTCTTCTCCAACACTGAATAATATTTTATTCAGCAATGATTGATCCATATTATAGGTTAGATTAAAATTTTTTTTTTCAATCTTTATTAAAAGGTGGGGATTAGATTTTATCTTTTTTATACCTGTGTAAAAAATTTCTCTACAAGAGCCAACAATTTATTAGTTATATTCATCAATTATAATTATTCATTTTTCAAAGTTGAAATCAATATAGTATCCCCAATCTATAATAATTGGCCAAAATTTATTTTCCAATTATATATGTAATATCAATATTCTCTTCACCCCCACCTTAGTTCTTTTCGTTCTACAATGATGGCCTATGGGTAAAATTTCGACATCATATCGGGGTGGGATTGAATGTGATCAAACCCAAATATATCTAGTATTTGGGTGTACAAAAATAAGATAAAAAATTCATGGATTATATAGAATGGATCATAGTTTTTATGTCATATTCCATTGATCATGGATCTAAAGCAGTGATGCGATAAAGTGGGAGATGAAATGAGATGTGTTGGGCAGTGTGAGGGCTTCGTGTGAATGAATTGAATAAATTATCCATCCACTCAATGACAAGAAATAGTAACCAAATGTAATCACCATTGATTTAGGTATGTCGAATGATGGGAATCATGGTTCTAATGGTTGATCTGGTATTTATTGGAATGAATAATCTTTTATTTGAAAATATGACTACATGGTGTGTAACAAAATAAACACATCATGTTTCCCCACCCAGTAGTAATAGATCAGGTTTTTAGATGTTATTGTTCACATACCATGTGGCTATTACCAAGAATTATGTAACCCTCCATGAGTGGGTAAGACATGTTCCAGCTATACACATCCAGGACACCGTGAAAGAGGATATGTCATGTACTCTATGATTACACATGAATGGGTTAGTACCTAGGCATAGACAAGTACACCAACATAGCCCAATGAAGATGGGAATGGCCAAGAGCACAATGTAATTACCTGGGTGGCTGATATATGTTTTCAAATCCTAATTACACTATATTTATCATGATAGGGCCTCTGAGCTGTTTCTAGAATTGAACACAGCCAAGAATCAGAGTGCGACTACATGTCGTGTGGATCCTATATACATCATGTACCCATATGAGAAACATCAAACTTTTATATCACTTTATTGGAACAAATTTTTCCCTTTGAGCACTCTATCATGAGAATCATTATATGTTGAAAATTAAGGTAGAAAATGTAGTTGATTTTGATATACAATGTGTAATATCTTGAGCATGGTTTTTCCTTAGTCGATTCATGATGATGAAATTGATATGAAAATATCATTTGTAAGAGAGGATAAGTTTGGAAACCTCCTATCATACCAGAGTGTGGGTCCCCTTTCATCCATGCGCTGGTTGAGTGGAACCCCCATTTGTTACTCAGGTTTATTCCTTCATCCTATAGAATGGAACCAATTAATGCACCAGGGTGAGAAAACAGTAACACTCTATACTTATTCCCACCAAAAATGTATTAATTGATGGGTAAAAAAACATTGGGTTTCACTACAATATCATAATAGGTCATGGTCCCCTATAATGTCATTGGAAACCCCCATGCGTACTAGGGTTTGGGACTTCCATACATTAAGTGGAACCCCATGACTCACTGGGTCATGGGTCCTCAATCAATACCTACTAAGTGTTACCCATATCATATAAGGGTGTGGATACTCCATTCTTTGAGTGGAAAACCCCAGTCACACTAGGGAATGAATTATTAACTCATTTTATGAGTGAAACCCACTGTTTTTCTAATGCATAGGTCCCCAACTGAATATTAAACCCACTCGGGCTATAGAGTAGTGGTGAGGTATGGGACCTACTTATGACTTCTTCTAAAAGACATGAGAAATGTTATACATCAATTATTGACATTTGGATCTGCAAGAATATTCATCATCATTAGATGGGTTATGATATTATGTTTATGGTTCTCTCATCTATGGGTTTATTTATGCACATATATATATATATATATATTATTGTGTATCATTACCCTCTTTATTTGGGTTAATATTATTAGTTATATCATTTATTCTATTATAGCCATTTCAGTTGTCAATGCATCCTATTGGGTATGTATATACTCCTCTGTGCATATGATTTTCCAATAAAAGTCATCGCTCATGCAGATGAAAGCGATTTCAATTGAGTTTTCAGTGGAGAAATATGATAGTCGGGTGCACTAAACACTTTCGATGGTTGGTATTTGAGATCAAGAGATTGGATCACTCAATTTTCTTTCTTCCAGTTGTTATCGTGTTCGGACTTCACTTCTTATTAGGCATGTATATTTTCTATATAATTTTTATTGTATTTTTTTGTACTCTAATTTAATTCCTAAGGTGTTACTTTATTAATGGTAAACACAAGATTTTAATATTTATAATTACTCCTCTTCATTGTTTTATAGATAAGTTTGGATTCCATCATTTAGGTACAGTAGGCAAAAGACTCCCATTTTGTGTTATTACATATTGTTGCATGTTTTCTGCACCTAGCCTACCGAGGAGGGCATGGGGTTGTGGGGGCCTAACCTTTTATAGGATTTGTGGTCCCCAATGGTTTAGTCTATTACACATAAACCCAACACTAAATATAAATCTCCAACTCCTAATATATATAGACTAATTAATGTTGAAAAAATTATAATCTGAATGGTCCATCACTATGAAATTAATCTCCCCACCCTGATATGGAACTTGATCCATTATAGTAGAACACATGTCCATGACCAACCATCATGATTATAGCATTTATTCATTACACTAAAGTGAATCATAAAATAATATCAACACAAAAGTCGTAAGGGTCGCAATGTTACCAATTTTTCTTGATTTGGATGGATTTTCATTAAAAATAACCCCATGGATTATATAGATGTTCTCAAACTCATTACACAAGAATTATGGCCATTTTATGACTCCCAAGTCAGGATGTGAGCATATGAATGTTTGTTTAACTTAGAGGAAAAATCCACAAAATCACCAACATACCATGACACCCCTTTTATAGGGAATGACCTACTTCCTTCAAAAAATATTACTCCACTGGCCTTGGTTTGATCCCTCAACTATACCTTATCACAGTGGTAATTTGTCTTTTCATCCCATGATTGTCCAACTAAATTAAAAAAACCAAAAATATGCCACCTTGAAAAAACAATGATATTCTCCATGCATGCAAAACAAACCTCAAACCATCAAACATATCCAAAAACATATCATCGAGATCCAAAAAAAAACTAAAAAACGTATTCTAAATACTAATTTAAAAAACACCCTCAACCTACAGAATAAAATAGCAAAATCTCCCTAATTTTCACATCTTTAATTACATAGATCATATTAGAATTCTCTGACTTTCTGATAGATAATTTGGAGTCCATAATTTATTTCCCTAAATGAAGTTTTATGTTTTAATATGAATTCAGTATTGAAAGATTATGTTGTTTGAGAACTCTATTAGATGATGAATTTAATATCAAATTCATTTGAATCTCATAACATAGGCTCTGTATATTTTATCATCAGAATGAATGGTCTTTTTGATTATTCATCTAATCATGGGAGATATTTCTTACTGATGTTTAACATACTGGTCTATCAATTTTAATGAATACTCAATAAAATTTAACTAAACAATATATAGAGATTAAAACATATTGATAGTTATATTTCATGAAGCCTCAAAAAATCATTAAAATGAATCACATAAACTTGATTGAGTGAGAAGTATTATAAAATTATAATTAATTGGGTATTCATTATAAGATGAACTAAAAAAACCAATATGAAATTTCATTCTTTAAATTTCATCAAAATACCACTCAAATGGTGTATGGTGATATTCTCCATTTTCAATTTTTGTATGGGTAATGGATGAATCAAATCGGTGGAATCTAATAATATTTCATAGAATTATTTCCATACCACACAATAAAATTTATATTCAATAGTCCCTTTCATTATTTAGACATATTAGAAGTCATATTATTAATCTCTATATATGAATGTGATCCCATGGTGGATAGAGAACGGTGTTATCTATTAATAATAAAATTACACTATACTTTTTTCTATACATATATATATACAAAATCATGTTCCAAAATCATGTCACCATATTTAAAAAAGATTCATTTTTAACCAATTATTTAGGAAACCAATGTGTTTTTATTTTAATATATTAAATTTATCACTATTGATGAATGCTTTTAATGAAATATTTAGATAATCTGTTTAATAAAATATTTTAAAATTCATATTGTGGTCTTTAGAAGGAAATGATTAACAATATACTAATTTTTATGATTGAAAATTCATTTCTCTAAAAAAAAATTATGTTTCAATTATTTCCACTAAATTTAAAATGAGTTAATTCTATTTATAGTGATTCACTATGATGAAATAGTTTCCATATTTAGAATTTAAATTTGATAATTTGATAATTTTTCAAAATTTATATTTTTCCACTATAACTGGTTACTACGGTAAAAATTTATTAATATGGTAAAGGATAAATGTTACACACCAATATTTATTAATATATATCTCTTAAAATAAATTTATTACCCTTGATAGCTTCTATTACATTTTATCCTTAATCTTAAGGAACCCTTATATAGTATACTTTTGAAACCTAGACATTAAAATTGGGGTTATGAATAAGAGAAACCACATAAACTAATATTAGTGTAATATTCTATAAAAATATAATTATTAATTATTATTAGATAGGAACTCAAGTTTTTAGTAAAATCCTTCTAAGATACTAAATTTAGTATTATTTAAAAAACATTTTAATATTTTGTGAGAAAATATTATAATTAATTTAAGAAATTATTTATATTTTATTTGATAAAAATGATATAACGTTTTTAAATCATCCTATCACAATCATCAGAGGTTGAATTTTGAATAATTTTCTAAAAATTTTGATTTTCCAATTAATATGGAAAAATATAGATTTTTATTAAAAATAACATTTCTATTTAAGAAAAAACAAGGTTAAAATATGTTATGTAATAGTATTAAAATATAACTAGTCCCATTTAATTAAATATAAACGTATAAATTTTATTTGAATCAATAGTATTATTTAATTCATTATAAAAACACATTTTTAAATAAAAATCCATTTCTTAAGGCAATCACATTTAATCGCATTTCTTGGGATTAATTTTAAATTATGTTATATCACTTTCATAAATTGATTTTTAGAAAATGGATTAATTATCTGAAACTATGAGATACTAATTTATGAAATATGTCTTGTTTATTATCTTCATTATGAATAATAGCCTTTGTAGATATTTATCACTTTGGTAAGGGTAAAATTAGATAAAACATTGTTAAAACATTTGTATAAGTTTTTAATATCACCATATAAATTATATATATATCCTATTATATGGATTAATTTTAAAACAATACGTCTGTTTTTGAAGGATTATTGAATTTGGTTCCATTTTTATGTGATTTTTACTTTTATAATATTTTAGTAAAAAACAAAGTAAATATGAACTTTCATTCCTTAAAAATATATGATATTTTGTGACAGAGGTAATAAAAATATATTTATCATCATAAAGAGATATCTGGAATATATATTAATTTTTTTAATCATGGTATGTTATTTTAATTTTTTAATGACGAACAAATTACATTAGATTCTTAAGAAACACTAACACAATGCTTAATTGAGATGTATAAAACAAATAAATGATTTTGGAGAATATAAAATTAATTTTTTATGGAATTTTATAGATTCCCATTATTTTTATAGATAAATGTTTCATATTATTGTTGTGTTAATGGTTTATATTCAAATTAATTTTCATTCACGTTATTTTAATAGACAAATTAAATGAATAGTTCCTAAAACGACACTAATGATTCTTAATAATAAATAATATTTTAAAAAATATTTAAAACTCAAAATTGTATTATATTTTCCCAATATAATAAGATTATTTTAAAATATCAAAAACTTCCCTATTATTTTTTTATTTTCCTTTTATGGAAATATTATTTCACCTTAATGTGTAGAAAACTTTGATGTTATGGTAATTGTCAAAAGGGTTAACGTGGTTAAAACAATATAGTAAGCGTATAAACATAAGAAAACATTTTCAAAATAGTATTGGATGACTTTATTTAGATTCATAATAAAATTCACTTATAATAATATCAATTTGGAATCATTTTTCATTATAAATTAATTTTCTAAATTTAGTACTTTATGTAATTACTAGAGCACCACTCCTCTCAGAAATGAAAGGACACTCCTTCTCTCTTTTCACTACACCAATTTTCTCAAGAAAAATATAGAAAAATCTTCCAAATCACCGTATAAAATACCATATTTATGGATTAGAGGTTCTTCTATTCTTAAAATACCATTCTAAGGGACCTTAATAAGGTATATAGAAGTAGTTTACTAGTAAATTAGAAATCATCATTAATGACCCCTTCAATTTTTTTTATTCTTATAGTTCCTCTAACTAATTATAATCATAATAAAATAATATTGTATCTATAAAAACTACTGATATGATATTATGATTATGGATTATCCATTTTCCATCTCTCTTTAATCCTAAGAAATGCGAAAGCATAACCCATGTGTACATACAACATACTATCTATCAGAAGCATTCTAGTTTCTTTTTCATCAACAGTTTATGTGAAAAGTTATAAATATGGATATAATGAATATATATGATATTAAATATTTAACAGCCCAATATTTCATAGTAATTTAACTTTTTAATGTAATTAAATATCATATATTTCATGCAACAAAGACTTGTCTTGCGTTATATTCAAGATTGAGTTTCTACGAAACAACACATTAGTATTATAAATATTTAAATGATATATATAATTATCAATTAAATAATGTTATATGAATAGTAAAAAATAAATTTTAATTTTTTTATTAATTTTTTCATATAAATAAAACATATTTATAATGAAATGTATAAGTTTTCTTAAAATAGTAATATATTTTGAAAAAACTATTTTAATAAAAAACTATTATTTATGTCCTTTTGTGAATAATAACAAAATTACCTTTATACACTCTTATGAATTGAATATTGTAAAATATAATTCACTTTTGAAATTGGACTATCAAAATTGGATTAGGATTATGTTTTGGTATTTTTCTGAAAACATTGAATTTTTTATGAAATGTGAAAAATTCTACAAAGTACATAAAAACTGACATTTTTATTTAATTAATTGTTTTTAATTTAAATTTATTTTAAAGTATAAATAGATTTATAATTCATATATTGGACCAATTTAATTTATTTGATTCATTTTATATTATGATTAGTGATATAAAATTTTATTGATCTTTTTAACGCCTTTTACCCACCTTCTTCGCACATTTAGAAATTTGCATAAAATGTAATTTTACCTGTTTTTTCAATTGAATTTAAAAAATAATAGACACAATTGACATCAATAATTAAAATTTGGTTAAATATTATTAAAATAATTTTTTTAATAGTAATTTTTTATTTTTTTACAGTGAATAAAAGTAAATTGGGTTCTTAAAGGTAAAAATAATATTATAGTCATATAAAATTACCCCCAAAACATGTTATAATTCTATTGGAAAAGGGTTTTTTCGACCCAAAAAATAAATTGGAAAAAACTATGATCCTTTTTTATTCGTGTGGGATAGATTAGAACATTTATTATATTTTTTTTAAGTAAGAGTTAAAAGTGTTAAATTAAAAAATTGTTAACCAAACCATTTTTAATATACAGTTATACATAATATAAATTAAAATATAAATATTAATAGGAAATATATAATTATTTCCTACATCATGATATTTTATTTATTATTTTTATATATTTAATAATTAAATTTATTTTTGACACAATTATGATGAAAATTTTACCTTATTAATTAATGATTAAAGTAATTGATTTTATAAATATCTGAATAAATGTAAATTGGGACTTTTGATGGTATACACTATTTTTATAGACGAGTATGACATGTTATGTTTTATTAAATTTATTTATGTCGAATTAATTATGTTTTGATGACTTTAACAAAAAAATACTAAATAGTGTCAAAAATGACATAAATGATTTTAAAAAAAAAAATATTTTTTTATTAAATAATATAATATTTATAAAAATATTAGATTCTTCCAAAGGAAATATATAATGATTTATATGTCATTAATTAACCACCTTAGGTTATCTTGTAATTTTATACTACTTTTATTTAAAATATAATATAAAAATACATGAAGACATGGTAAAAGATAAACTATTTAACTAAGAGTTAAATCTAAAATATAAGGTTAATATGGTTATCTAAACATGTCTGAAACCAATTGTTTTATAGTATTTAGACCAACCAACCATCCTAAAAATATACATTTTGAGCTATTAAAAACCTAAAACAATTTTATAATAAATTTATAATTCATGCTTTTCCTAAAGTGCCCCTCATGTATCTTATAAAAGGGCTGTTACACTTCTCTTAATTTCGAACCTCTAAATCCATTTTTCCAGGCCGAGCCCTTCTCACATCTCCTCCCAACTACCCTCAATTGAACCTTGAGGCCATAAATTAATCTGAAATAAAACCTATGGATCACTTTGTTCAAATCAAAAGGAAACAACCGAGTAAGAGGTAATTATTTTATCACCTATTTCAAAGTTCTTTTCTTCTTCTACATCCTATTTATTTGTTATATCCATATTAAAATAATAACTCATGTACCATATACATACTAAGATTTTATTAAAAATATTTTACAACCATTTTAAATATTATATCCATCATATAAAAGACAAAGTCACCATACATGCGAATGTACGGCTTACAGTCTTCACATTGTGGTGTAGTTTTTTATTCAAAACATCATTTTTTAGATGAGAATAATAATGAGTATAATTGATTTAAATAATAAATATTACATGTTAATGATTCTGTATATATAATATATCATCCAATTAAACACCATTTCAATATCAATAGAGTGATATTTTGGCTCATGCGTACGAATGGATTATCATCTCGACGATGCGATGAGTTTCATCATTAACAATCACCATTCAAGAGATTTAATAAATATATATATATTTATTATTTATGGTTTATATGAAAATATATCCTAACATTAATAATAGATATTTATGTAGATAAATATACTTCATTTACTTTCATACTATACGATTAGAAAACAGAAAAAATGTTCATGCGTACGTACAGACTACAGTCTCCATGAATGGTGTTTCTATTTCATATATATATATATATATTTTAAATATTTATATTCTGAATATATATATATATTATATAAATAATGTTTTATATTATGGAAGTATTGAAATCATGATCTATGTGATCCAATCAGTAATCACATGTTAAAACAAGTATGATAAATAATGCGATTATTACTCAAAATGTTACTTTAACATTTAAATTATTATTAAATGGGTTGTATAAAGTAATAAATGAATCATATATAATATCATAAATATTAATATGGTTATTGTATAATTAATAACCTATTATGGTCATTATACTGTTGGTTAATTGTACCCTCGAAAAAAGGATAGTACATGTTGTGGCTTAATTCCTCAATCTCATTATTATCCAAGATTGTTTATAAATAAGTATTTTCTGGGAAATATTTATCATCCATATCCATGTGTCATAAAAAATATTCAAAAGGAATGTTTTATATTTTTATTTAAGATTATCTTTAACTAGATCATCATTTTATATTTTTAAATGATTTATTTTTCTAAATCTATTTAATTGATGTCCTTGTTTTTAAATCTATTTTAAGGATTTATTTATATAGACATGATTGTTTTAAAATTTTAATTCCTTTCCAATGTTTCAATGATTAATGGTACACTTTGAATAAAAATATATTTTAAATCAATTCTTTTATAAAATTTGTCACATTAAAATGATTTCAAAAAAATGGATATTTTTCTTAAAGATTTTTACTAAAAATTTTCAACTATGTCCACATCATTAATGAGATATTATTCTAGTTTAAGTTATATTTATTATAATACAAAATTCCATATTGTGTTGAATGAGTTTTGATATGTTTAACTGTGGATTTTCTATTTTGTTACCATTCATTTTATATATTTAAAGTATTGACATTCCATATGCTCGTTTTAATATGAATGTTTATGTAATGTTTCAACAATTTCATATGAGGAATGCATTGGATGTAGTAATTGAAGGTTGGGGCCTACTGTAGCCCCTAGATGTATCGATTGGTTTCATGAGAAAATCTATTTTTTTGGTACAAGGCCTTGACAAAATTGATATTTAGATTCTTTTCATGAGGATTTGACTTTGGGGTTAAGATGTCTGCCATTATGTGTTCCATCATTATGAGATTAGTTATTAATGTCACATGTGATTATTGGACTAGTATAATTTCCATGTGAATAAGTAAATAACATTATTTTATTTTTCTTTTCTATATTATTATGAAGTATATGTTTAAAGGTATTGTGTTTAAATTTTATAGCTTTCTATAAAAGTTTATGATTTTTTATGATAATTTTGATTCTATTGTTTATCCTTACTGATCATCTGATCTCACCCCTTTCTTATGTTTTATTTTACTAGGATACCAAAAAGTGTGTTATGATTGTTATGTAGGGTTATTCTAGGGGAATAATGGAGTTCCCAAAGTATTATTTATGATGTGCTTTATGCTACAAACTGTAATGTATTGTTCATGTATGTAATCTATTTTCAATGATTGCTATACTGATCGGTCCTTCAAGAGTGGATTCCTTATAATCATGCCAATTTTATAAAAAGATACACCATATTCGGGCTTCATGGGTAGGGGCATTATAGTGGGTATCTGGTTATGTTTAGAAATAACCATGAACACAATATTTAGATAAAACTTTCTTATGAATCATTTCCCTATGATAGACATTGAATATTTGTATAGAAGAACATCCAAAAAACTTGGTTATATAGATAGTATATGGGTTTTCTAAGAAATAAATCTCTTTCTGGACAATATAAGTGGACGTGGTTCTGGTACAGATGTTAATATCAGGGAAAACTTCCTCAATGAGTTTTATTCTTGACCTGGGGTAACCTTGTACACAACAATTGGCCTTACTGGACACCTAGTATGACACTCCTGGGTGATATTCTTAGGATAATTTTCATTTTCATTGAAACCCATTATGAATGATTTATGAGTAAATATGTTATAAAAGAAACCATTTATAAGATTATGATACTAGATGTGTGAAAATATTCACTTTATGTTGTGAGATTTTCATGTTTTTTGATTTTAAATTATGATATGATCTAACCATGTGTATGTCGTCATTTAAAAATGGGGCCCAGTATAAGGAATGAGAACTCTAGAAATACACACGACCCAAAGAGTAAGAAGGATCATATCTTTCATGGTATTAATCCAAAATTTATAATGAAAATATTCTCCCATATATTCTCATCATATAAAGAAATAATATCTTTTGTTAATAACATATGTAACAAATTCTCAAAGTCCAATGTCTTCTTGGGGAAGCAAGAAAAGAAGGGGATATAATAGAAAAACAATGATAAAAGGAATTTGTAAAATAAGGATTTCCCCACATGTGATAACTGTATAAAAATAACCTTGGTAAATGCATGAAGTGAATGATAGTTTGTTATATGTGTGGAGAAAATGGTCACCATATTCGTGATTTCATGGTTAAGAAAAATTTATCAAATTTATAATGTTTCATTTGCATGAAGTTGGGACACTACACGAATCAATGTCCAAATCGCCACAGTATACCCCAAATGATGTTATTGGATAGTAATAATGTTTTTATACTACCACATATGAAGAGGAATGATTATTTTTATTATGTTATTATTAAATAATTTGTTCATTTTATTAATTTATTAATGAAGTACAATTTATAATTACTATTGAGTATATAAGGATTGCAATGCAGTACTATTTCATTATGGATTTAAGATTTTGTGGTAACAAGAAAATTGACTCAATAGCAAGTTAGTAATTTAGGAAAATATATTGTCGAGAAAATGATTAACCATAAATATTCCTGATTCTATGGAATGATTTTTGGAATAATATACTATTGATTTGGATCAATTATATTAGAAATTATTGACTACCATGGAACTAATTAAGTTGTTGTTGGAGTTTACCAAATTTTTGGATTTAAAGAGTATATCCAATATTATATAAGGAATAAGGGAGCATAAACACATTCAATAAGTTTTTGTGGTAATTCATGTTCTTAAATTTTTTTAATAGAATACCTGATGAAGGTATTCACATGTTATTTTGTGATAAAAGGGATCTTCATTATGTTATGATGACCTTCCATATAAATTTTTGGACATTGAGTTTGGAGATAAGTATTTTGAAAAGTCTAAAGGTTGGAATGGATTAATATGGACATTTGATACTATTGTTTATGGTTAAAACATTTCTTAAGATTAATTAAGTATTGATATAAAAAGGACAACCTAGAGGTCCGGTGACAACCCATCGTGTCTGTCAAAGCCGCGAGACTTGAACCCGCTACCGAAGGGCGAAAAGGTTGTATCACCTAACACTAGCCTATGTGATGTCCTGTTTTGTATAATGTAGTTTTTGTAATGGTCTTATAGATGAATTATAAATTCATTTTTTGGGAACCCAATACAATTAATTTTAATCGAATATTTTTGAGTTCTATTATCTATTGGAGTGAAAGATGAGTTTGTGGTAGAAATAAGTCAAACAATGGATCTCTTCTTGTCAATTATTCGTTTTTTCTCTCAAACCTTAGGTAAAGGATCTTATAGCCAAATTTTTTTATTCTAATACATTATGACTTGTTTAACCAATGATATTTTAAATCATCATCATAGATTTATTGCTTAGAGGCCTTGAATTTTCCATTTATTGTTCACTTGATTATGATTGATGAGATCATTAACTCCCTATAAATAATTACAATTTTCTTCCAGTTGTGTGTCTCTAATTGGAAATAATGAAATCCTATTAGAAATCCTAATTTTTTGGATAACTTTTTATTTTCCTTTCCATTTTATTAAAATTAAGTTTAATTAACCTTATTTCTAATGTGGGATTTTCAGAGAGGTATTTTCTATTTTAAAAAATTTATTTTAAAACAATTTAAAATTGAGAGAAAGAAATTTATTGAAGGATATGAGAATGTCACACCCCATGATTTCATATTATTTTATCTCTTTAATGTAATTTAATAACTTATATTTCATGTAACATCGACTTGTCTTGCATTATATGCAAGATTGGGTTTCTCGGAAACAACACCCTAGTATTATAACTATTTTAACGAGATATTTATTTATCAATTAAATATTATGATATGAATAGTAAAAAATAAATTTTAAATGTTATGTATAATGTTTTAATATAAATAAAACATATTTATAATGATATTTTTATGTTTCGTTAAAATTGTTATATAATTTGAAAAACTATTTTAAAAATTTACTACATTTTATGTACTTTTGTGAACAATAGTAAAATTTATTTTAGACACACCTATGAATTGAATTTAGTAAAATAGACATTATATTATAATTTAGAATATCAAAATTTTCTTAGAATACATTTTTTTATTTTTCTGAAAACATTAAATTTTGGATAAATAGTAAAAAATACTACATAGTACATAAAAAGTGACTTTTTAATTTAAGTAATTACTTTTAATTTAAATATATTTTAATGTAAAAAATAGATACATAATACCTATATTAGTCCAAATTAATTCCTTAGAGTCATTTTATTATAGGATAAGATATAAAAAAATTTATTGAACTTTTTAACGTCTTTTACCCACCATTTGGCACAATTGAAAATTTCATTACAATGTAATCTTACCGTTTCTGTAAATTGAATTTCAAAAATCCAATTCACAGAGTTGAAATCATTAAAAAAATGGGTTTCAATATGATGAAAATAATTTGTGGTCAATAGTAACTTTTGAATTTTATTTCCCGGGGTTACAAGTAAACCAGGTAATTAAAGGTAAAAATAATTTTATAATAATATAAAATTACCCCAACACATTTTCTAATACAATTGGATAATTTTTTTTCAACCTAAATCACTAATTGTAAAAAAATATGACCTTTTTATTCACAAGGGTTAGAATAGAACATTTATTATATTTTATTTAAAGAAGAGTTAAAAGGGTTAAATTCAAATTTTATTAACTAAATCATTTTTAATATGGATTTATACATATGATAAATTAGACTATAAATATTCATTATAAATATAATGTTTTTTAATACCTCGTGATATTTTATTTTTAATTTTTTGACATTTAATAAATACATTTATTTATTACACAATGATGATGTAGTAATTACCTTATTAATGAATGATTAAGATAATTGATTTCATAAATATAAAAATAATTGTAAATTGAGACTTTTGATGACATCAAAGAATTTTATAAGTGAATAAGACATTTTAGGGTTGATTCATTGTATTTTTTTTAAATAATTAAGTTGTGATGACATTATCAAAAAAATACGAAATAGTGGCCAAATTGACATAAATGATTTTTTAAAACAAATACTATTTTATTAAATGATATAATATTCCTTAAAATCAAAGATCTAGAAAAAAGACTTATATAGTGATATATATGTCATTAATGAACAAATTTATGTTTTATTGTCATTTTATAGAAATTTCATGAACCATATTATATAAATATACAATAAAACATGGGAAAAGTTAATCAATTTAACTAAGAGTTAAATCTAAAAGATAAGTTTAATATGGTGACATAAATATGTATAAAACCTATTGGTTGAGAGGATTTATAACCACTCCCACCTTATACTCAAAATAAATGCATTTGTATCTTTTATAAAACGAAAATTATTTTATAATAAATTAAAATTTCAAGTATTTACTAAAGTGCCCCTCACCTCTCTTATAAATGGAAACGTCCCCTTCTCTTAATTTCAACCCTCCAAAACCATTTTTATTGGACAAATGCTGCTAAAATCTCATTAAAACTACCGTCACATCAACCTATAGGACTTATATTGATCAGAAATCCATCCTATGGTGCCCTTTTGTTCAAATAAAAAAGGAAGCACCCAAAGAAGAAGTAATTATTTTATCACATCTTTCAAAGTTCTTTTCTTCTTCTACATCCTCTTTATTTTTTTCGATAGTAAAATAATAAATCTAGTACCTTATAAATAATGATAATTTATTATAAATATGATATTACTATATTCATTTTTTATCCATCTTATGAATGACAAAGTCACTAAAGGTGCGTATGTACGACTTACCGGCTCTACGTCGTGGTGTTGTTTGTTATTCAACACATAATTATTTGGATGAGTACAATAATGAGTATAGTTGATATAAATAATAAATATATCATGTTAATTATTCATTATATATAATATAACATCCATTTAAATGCTGTTTCACCATAAATAGAATGATATTATCACTCATGCATACGAATGGATTACAGTCTCCTTGACACCATGAGATTCATCTTCATGATCACCTTTCAATAATTTTTATAAAAATATACATTGATTAATTATTATTTATATGAAATAATATTTCTACTGGAACAATATATATTTATGTAGTTATATATATGTTGTTTACGTCCATACTATTCTATAAGAAAACAGAAACAACGTTCATGCATGCGTACAAATTACCGTCTCAATGAATGGTTCACTACTGGAAAAATACCCTATACCAACGGTTTGGAACCGTTGGTATAGGCCCCCAAACCATTGGTATAGGCTATACCAATGGTTTGGAGGACCGTTGGTAAGTATGCCGTGACAATAGGTCTATACCAACGGTTTTCCCAAAACCGTTGTTATAGACCTCTCCCAACGGTTTTGAAAACCGTTGGTATATGTAATATGAATATCTATACCAATGGTTTTATAACCGTTGTTATATGTATTTCAAAAAAAACATTCGGTGGTATTTGATCCCGGAATCCCCTGTTTATAATAGAACGACATAACCACTAAGATAACATCACTTTTTTAAACATAATTTCATAAATATATATATGTATTATCATAATTATTTAAAATTTTGATTTATATAATGTTCTCGGTTAGTAGATCTGGGAAAAAATCAAAGAACCTATCCCAAAGGTTTTCAAAACAGTTGGGATAGGTTAGGGGTGGGTTGAAATTTTTAGGCCGAAGGTTGGATTTTTTCCCTACCTTTCCCAATGGTTTTGGTGAACCATTGGGAAAGGTCACTCTTTCCCAAAGGTTTTGGGGAACTATTGGGAAAGAGGCTCAAAACACACCCTTTCCCAACGGTTTAGCATAAACCATTGGGAAAGAGTGACCCTTTTCCAACAGTTTGCCAAACCGTTGGGAACTGTGGGGAAATCTATGGCTTTCCCAACGGTTTATCCAAACCGTTGGGAAATGGTACTGATACCAACAGTTTTTACAAACCGTTGGTATAGAAGTGTTGGGAAAGATCATCTTTCCAGTAGTGGTGTTTCTATTTCCTATATATATATATTATACATATTATAATTCTAAATATTAATGATATATAACCCATGTTTTTACATTCTGTAAGTACGTATATCATGAACTAATTGATACGATCAGGAATAACATGTTAAAAGACGTATGATAAAGACATCAATTATTACCTGAAATGTTACTTTGACATGGAAATTATTATTATATGGGTAGTATAAAGTAATAAATTAATCATATATAATGACATAAATATTAATATGGATCTTGTATAATTTAATAAAATAGAATGGTCATTATACACGAGTTTAAATGTACCCTCAACTAAAGGAAAGTAAAAGGTAAGGGTTAATTCCTCAATCTCATTATTATCTGAGATTGTTTTTATGTAAGTATTACTAGGAAATATTTATCATCCATATCCATGTGTCATAAAAAAATTTCAAAAGGAATATTTTACGGTTTTATGGAATAGA
The DNA here is from genome assembly GCA_963277665.1 of Viscum album. Lineage (NCBI taxonomy): Eukaryota > Viridiplantae > Streptophyta > Magnoliopsida > Santalales > Viscaceae > Viscum > Viscum album. The sequence continues at coordinate 732,919,408 of OY728152.1, read as the reverse complement.
ATATTTAATTGTATCATCATTTAAAATGATTTAAATATTTATTTTTCTAAATCAATTTAATTAATGTCCAGGTTTTCAAATTGATTTTAAGGATTTATTTATATGGAAATTATTTTTTAATAATGTTAATTAACTTCAAGAGTTCAAAATTGGTATGGGAGAATTTCATGAAAAAATAGATTTTAAATGGATTCCTTTATAAAATTTGTAACTTTTAAATGATTTCATGAGAAAAGGATATTTCTCTCAAAGGGTATTACTGATAATTTTCAATTATATCAGCATTCATTAACGGATATTATTATGATTTGAAGTTGATTTATTATAATAAAATTATAATAACTGTATTGAATGAGTAATTATATGTTTGACTATGGATATGTTATTTTTATACCATTCATGTTTCATGGTTAATGTATTGACATTCCACATGCTAGTTTTAATAAGAATGTTTATGTAATGTTTCAACATTTTCATATGAGGAATGCAATGGACTTAGTAACTGACATGAAGCAACAAATATATCCCCTCAATGCATCGATAGGTCTCATGAGACAAACTAGCGTCCTAGCACAAGGCCTTGAAAAAATTTATAGTTAGAGTCTTGGTACAAGGACTTGACATTGTGGTTAAGTTGTCCGACATAAATCATTCCATCATTGTGAGATTAGTTATTAATGTTACATGTGATTATTTGATGAGTAAAAGATCCATTTGAATAAGAAAAGGGACTTATTTTTTATCTTTTCCATTTTATGCTGATGTATATATTTATAGGGCTTGTGTTTATGTTGTATTCATTTCAATAAAAGCTTAAGATTATTTTTGATAGATTCTGCTATATTGTTTATCCTTACTGCGAATCTAAGCTCACCCCTTTCTTATGTTTTATTTTCCCATGATTCCAAGAAGTGCATTATGATTGTTATGCAGATTATTTATTGGGGAATAATGGAGTTCTTGGAGAATTATTAATGTTGTGTTTTATGTTATAATGTTTAATGTAATGTTCTTGTATATAATCTATTTTCCAAGACTGCAAAACTAATCGGTCCGTCTGGACTTGATTCCTTGTCATCATGAAAATGTATTAAAATAATACATTGGCTCTGGTCTTCTGGGTTAAGGACATTACAAAATACATAATTATTATTCATTAATCATAATATCATGTCTACCTTCATACATTCCAATCCATTGTAAAATCATAACTTTACTCATGTCTACGTAAGGATTACCACCTACACAATGTGATGTAATTTGTTTTTGTTTAAATTATATGTTGATGGTAATAAGGGATGATTTAATTAATAATATATATATGATATAAAAGTGATCATGTAATGGTTTATTATAATTTACCATTTTCCCATCACCAACTAGTTAAAATAGTGGTCATGTGTACATAAGGCTTAGCATTTCCATAAATGGTGAAATTAATTTTTATATATCAATGTTTTAAGGGTAAATATATATATATATATTTAATATTAAATTTAAATCATTAATAAAAAATATATATATTGGAAACATTTTCAGGGCACGAGGACTACGTCTACCAAATCAAAAAAAAATAGAATAAAGAAGTAGTTAACAACCACAAAATGTTACTAATAATTTTATATTATAAAATGTGTGATAAAATTCTATTAATGGATCATACATGATATTATAGATATTAATATGGTATTGTTATATAAGTAAAATAATTCTAAATTTATTTTATAGAATGATAAATTCACTTATAAGGAATATCATATCTTAGTTAAGCGGTTTAATAACTCAATTGCCTTTAATTGGGTTATGTCACTTCTTAATTGATTCTATTATTTCAATATTCAGTGAGAAATGATATTTTATGATTTTATGTTGTATTTACACTAATATTTTTTTTATTTTAATTTTTTACACATAATAACTCCACTAACTAATTCACATTTCAATGATATGATCTTTTGAAGGGATTTCATCTCAATTTACACTCTTTTGAAACATATTTGGTATTAGGCATCTATTTATTCTTATGTTCTGTATATACTACACATTTTAAATATTTACCATAGATACTTATTTTTTTATGATAATTAGATTTTCAATTCTGGTTTATCCTTTCCAAGGGTTATAATTTTAATGTTTTCAAAGAGGTAATATTTTATTTTACAATCACAGTATTAGGGATTTCTCTTAACTTTTTAAGAAATACTATAATATAACATTCATAACATATATCTAATTTCGTTTTTATAGATATTTAATGAGTTTTAATATTTTATTATAGATTTTCCACTCTTTTTAAATTTTATAATGCAATGAAATTTTTAAATTACAAGTAGATCATATGTCTTTTTTTGATCCTGTTTATTTTTCTTAGTTGTCAATGTTTTTTCGAAATTGTTTTATAAAAGTTAATTTATTTATTCATTTTACAAAATATGGACATTTTATTTTATTCATGAATTGTATTATGTTTAAAATGAACATTTCTAGTGTTTTTTATATGATCTATTTTAGGTTTTTTAAAATAAATTAAAAGGAATGTTTATTTTTAAGCTATACAACATTGATAAATTTTCCCACCCCAAAAACCTTTCTAATCTATTTATCTTCTTCTAAAATATATCTATGATTTTAAAATTAAAATATTTTTATGAAAAATTATATTAAATATTTCACATAAATTTTTTTCTATTTTTTATAAGATATGATTTTAGTATGAATTTGACTTTTCTAAAAATAGATTTTCATCTTTAGTCTCAGGATTAATTTTGTGGTCAATTAATTTATCATAAAACATTAAATTTATTATATTTATTTTTAAATTGATATATAATTCTCTTAATTATTTTTATTATTTATATCATGTAAATAGTTATTACATAAACCATATATTATATAAAAATTCTGTGTTTCTGTTAGAATTTTTTTATAATGACTAGGTAAATCACAATATTTCATATCATTTATACAATATAGATAATTATTGATAATACAGATTGTTTATGAATTAAATTGATTATAAAATATATGAGGAATGAATTGGACATGCAGCGACAGGAACCTCCCAAAACTATGTATCCCCTTGATGCATCGATATGTTTTATGAGATAGATCAATTGGTGAAACATAAAAAATGGGGTTTTGGTGTATACATACCAATATATTAAATAGTTTTTTCATAAGGCTTTAATAGTAAATAAATGATGATGTTTGGGACCATGACATCAAATATTAAGCATTTCCATCATAGAGAAATTTTTTTTGTTATCAATGAGGTTATTGTATTGATATTATTCATGGATAAATGCCATGAACATGATATTGAATAAATGGGATGTATTTTTTGTTATATACATTTTCATATTGTTTATATTATAATTATTCACGATATATTCTATTTTACATGACCCTTATAGAGAATATGTGCTCATACTTAATTTTTTTATTATCATATGATATGAAGAAGGATGTTATAAATTGTATCAATTAAATGAGATTGTTTCTTATGAAATATATTTTATATATCCAATTTAAAATGAAAATTGGACAAATATCATGTTATTCAAGACTACTAAAATATTTGATCCTTCAGGTTTATATCCCTTCTATATTGTACCAATATAATAAATAAGACACTGACTTTTCCATACTATCTTTGGGGTTTCTGTAATTGTAATCAGATGGAGTTTAGTGAAAAACAAGGGAAATACAATTTTAATGACTATAAATAACATAAGAATTATAAAATCCCTTATAATATTTGAGAATGTTTTCAATTAATGGGATTTTAATTTTTTGGATAATTATTAATGATGTTTATGAGTAAAATCGATGCGAGTCATTATTTATTGGAGTCTCTGAATAAAAGAAATTTAATTAACATCGACAATCAAATTATGGATTTATCCACAATGCATTCCAAAACAGATGGTATTGGAACTGATTAAATAACTTTCACATTATTGTATTTGACTAAGATTAATAAAATTTCCAAATAGAGAAACCTATTATTCCCAAGATTGATTTTTATTTTTTAGATTACATAATGTGATAAAATCCTCCATCATTTAATGAAACTACTAATACATTATAATTTGAAAATTGGATTAATTCCCTCCAAAAGATATAACTTTCATTGAGAAATTATATTAGATTTTATGAATCAACCAACGATATAATGTGTTTGTGAGTATACACCTAAAATACTAATGGAAATTTCATTGATTATATAGGATTTACTATATGCTCATGAGGTTTATTTATCTCATATGTTTGGGGAGAAACATAACATTGATGATCTCCTATTTTAGGGGAGTTTGTTCTTGTATTTCGTAAAAGAGTTTCACAGTATTCCCCAGAATCGTGATGTTTATTTTTTGTATAACACATACCGAATGTTATTACAATTTAATATATTCCATATTGAATTGACTTGATTGTGTTCAATTAATTTAAGAAACTACTCTAGGATAATTGATATAACATATTCCTTTAGACTAGTGCAACATTATACGTTGTACTTATTATTTTTCATATGAAGCATGATTGTTCACTGAATCATTTATTTGATTAAAATCAAAATTAAAAATAACAATTAAGAATAAGTTTCATCAACTCTATATTGATGTTTTATTTGATCAATTAAGTAGAACTCAATATTATACAAATATTGATTTTTGATCCAGATATCTTCATATAAGAGTTAAGAAATAGGTTATACCAAACACATCCTTATGTATGATGTTTTTTAATTGTGAATTTAAAGTAAATCTATTGTAATTAAAATTTATTCTATTACCTTTATTGATTTATTGAATATATACTTTATGTACTACCTTGAAAATTTTTAGTAGTATTTTTAGATGACATTCCTTTATATTCAAAGAGAAAGGAATAGCATGAAGAATATTGATAAATTTTCGTAAATACATTAAGGACATATGTGTTGTATTATAATTTTTCCATGTGTGATGTTTAGCTTCATAAATTTTCATTACTGGGTCATATAATCTCAAATAAGTGTATTTATATGGATCCTTCTAAATGGATTTTATTAAGAAGTGTACTATGTCATTAATGGTATCTGAGATATGTATTTCAATACAGTTGAATGGATACTACAAATGCTTTGTCAGATATTTAACATGATTATCTAATCCTACCTCAATGTTTAATTGAAAAGGGGTTAAATTTTAGTGGATTAATGATTTTGAAGCGAATTATAATGTATTAAAGAGAATGTTTGTAAATATAAATATAATAACACTACCCTAAAGTGGAGAAGGGTTTTTTAAATATTTTTATTTATCAATCAAGTTACGAGGATTATTACACATAAAGGATTAAATTGTGATAGAGTATTCATCTCAACCAATATAAATTAATGAGAATAATTACTTGAATCGTGATTTGGAGAAGATTTTAGTAATTATAGAATTAATTATATGGTGGATTTATTTGTATCATAAAATGTGTGATATATATATTGATCATAAAATAATGATGTCAATATTTAGATATAAAAAATTGAATATGTGTTATATATGATTGTGGGGATTGAACAAAGATAATGAAATCTTAATACATTACCACCTATGGATGGTGGGAAAGGTGGATGATGCTCTATGTTGAAAAAAACATGCTAGTTTTTGCAGGATGTGGATTTAAAGTGATCTTATAATTATGGATTTTTAGAATATAGATCTTATAATCTTAAATAAATGTGAAAAAATAACACATTTCTCATATTCATGATAAACTAAACATCTATGGGAATATTTTAAATGATTAAAATGATGTTGTGGGATTATATAATAAGGTAAGGAATGTTATCATGTTTAACCATGATCTTACATGAAGGAAACAGTCATGGAACTAAATATGTTTTCCTTCAATTCCATTTTTAAATAAGTAGATGTTTGATAAATATCACAGCTCATCATTCTCCATTCTTCTTTGAAGCATAAAATATGTATAGATATCTCAAAGAGTATTTCTAATTTGATAACATTAATGGTATATTATAGAGTATATATCATAATGTTTTGTATTGTAGTAATTTATTTATGAGATATAAAGACTAATTGAATGTTTAACCATTACCCATATGAAAATGGAAATAGGAAAACATTACCATTGATTTCATCATTATAATCCCCAAAACATCTAAAGGGAACTATGTTAAATTGGTTTTAGTAAATAAAATAATGAAATTAGTGAATTTTATTGTAGTTATAGAAGATTTGAGTGATGATAATTTTACTCTATAAAACATTAATTATGTTCTGATATTGAATCGAGTAATACCCTCAATCATATCAAATCAGAATCTATGTATTACCTAATTGTTCTAGAAAATACCTCAACAAGGTTTAGATATAAAGTTGAATTTCTGTAGTTCTTATCATCCTTATACAAATGATCAATCTTTGTAGACACTACATAGTCTAGAATATTCATTCATATATTTTTAAATGGATATCAAATGGGTTGGGTTTCAACACCTTTCATTGGTATAACTTTATGATAATAATATCTTTCAATCATGATTTTATATGGAACCTTATGAATACTCCTACTGATGGATGTTCATAATAGAAGCTTTCTAATATGAATGTGTATAAATAAGGCTATTGGGACTTGATCTATCATAGGAAATAAAAGATAACGTTATATCCATTCAACAACAAATAAATGAAACTCCAATTCAATAAAAAGTGTATCCTAAAAATCATTAGTGAGATTTAGAGTTCAATGATGGTGAAATAATATTCTTATGAATATCACCTTGGATGAGGGTTATGATATTAAAAATAATGGATGTCTAAGACCAAGATATATTGGTCTCTTTAAAAATTTTGACAATATCATAATGGTAGATTATCACTTTGTGATTACATGAAATATCACAAATATTTGTGATGTATTCCTCGTATCTCAACAGAGTGAGTACAAACATGCTCATTCACATGTACTGAGCTCAATGGTCCTAACACAAGTATAAGATCTATATTTTGAGGAACAATTAGTGGGAATTTTTGATTGTATAGAAAATATGCTATAAAACAAGAATTTGTGAAGTTGTAAATTTTTGAAAGCTACTTAGGAACCTTGGGATGTGATGAGGTAATTACAATCTTACTTGTCTATATCAGTGTGAATGAATTTTGATGGTGACATTATTACAATGGGTAGAGTGTAACACCATAATATTTTATGATATATTTCACTTCAAATAAAATTAATTCCATCAATATATTTTTATATAAATAAACCCAAATCATAATAAAACAATATAAAGTACACTATTATAAACTAACCATTAGAATTGGAAGAAAAAATAGGATTAACACATTAGAAAAAATGTATATAAATATATCTCTTGATAAAAAATTATTTATTAATTATTAGGAAATAAGCACCAATTATTTAAATAAATTCATTTTATCCTAATAATATATATTTTCTTCAAAAACTATATTTGTTGTTTTTTTAAGGGAAAAAGTTATAATTAATTTATAAAACCATAATAATTTTATCTAAATTTTTTTATTAGAATTATCATATAAAATTTATATTAGGATAAATTTCGAATAATTTTATGAAAGGTATGATCTTTTTGGGAATAATGAAAAGTACTGATTTGTTTTGAAAAAACGTTATTTATTTTCAAGTACACTCAATGTAAAACTTTATTTTTGGATTGCTTTAAAATATTATTAGAAAATTTTTATTTAATTTAAATTTGTAAGTGCTGTTGGAATCCAAATTATACTTGATTTTGGTATAAAATAACTTCTGTACTTACCAAATATTTTGAAAAAAAGGTTTTTTCGTCACATTTTTTAAGTTTAATTTTAAATTAAATGTTCTACCTTATGTGATACCAATTTTATAAAATGGTTACCATATTTTAAATAATTAAGTTCAAATTTGTTGTGTATTTCAATTTTAGTTTTTTCATTAGGAATAGTAACATAGGTTAGTATTTGTCACCTCTATAATAGTTAAATTGGTATAACATAGTTAAAATATTGAGATAAGGAATTAAATTTTCTACTACAATTTGATTTATCATATTAAATAATTGTAGATCATCCATTTCCTACCAATATTTAAAAATATATCAATTTGGTCCTTTTTTATTTTATTTTCACCATTATAATATTTATGTAAAATATTTCAACAAAAATATCACCTTTTTACAATTAATTTTTATTATATTTTGCAGAAAGTATAAAATAAAATAATATCTAATATTTTATTATAAATATTAATGAATATTTTTTCATGGTAATTTATTTTTTATTTTTTGGGATTAAATATTTACATTAAATGACTTATTAATGATGACATGTAGCATGTGCAATAAGTAGAAAAATCAATTGAATTATTTTAAAGATTCTAAAATTAACTTTGTTTGAGAGATTTATAGTATGAAGAAAACTTAAAAATAATATAATATATTATTGAATTATGAAAGTGCTATATTCAAATTAATTTGTTGTCGTGCTGTTTTAAAATTCAAATTAAATGAATTGTTCAAAAAGAACAACAATGATATTTTATGATAAATAATATTTTATTAAATGATTAAAAATTAATAACAATATTATCTTCATCCAATTAGATTGGATATGATTTGAAATATAAAATTTGGTTCGAATGGGTCTCTCATCCTATTATGGTAACATTCATGTTCCTTAAGGGGTGATAACTTTTTTATTACAATAAATATCAAAAGGTTTAATGGGGTTTAAAACAATGAGATAAGGATAAAAAACATAACCAACAGTTGTCAAAAAATTATTTTGTGAGGGTATTTAGACTCATACTAATGTTATATAATAATTTTATCAAAAAAATTTATGGAAAATTAATTTATAAGAAAATAATTCTTTAAGTATTTCCAAGAGTACCCCCCCCCCATACTTACAAATGGACACCCAATATCATTTCTCTTTACATAACATTTAGCAATATAGATCGAAAAAAACCCTAATAATTTGTATTATAATCTTCCCTATTAATGGAGTTTATTTTTAAAAAATTTAAAATACTAATCCATGAGATATTATGAAGCGATATAATGGATGTTTGTTGAAGAAGAGGAAATAATATTAATTGACTCATCTCTGTTCATTTATTATTCTACGACCTCTAAATTGATTATAAAAATTATAAAATAAAAAATCTAGTATAATTAATATAGATATATGTTAGTATATTTACTACGATAGAATATTTTTTCGACCTATTTAATCATGTAAATAGATAAAACATCATCTGTGTGTTCGTACAAATTATCATCCCTACACAGTAGTTTTATTATTTTATCATCACATATTATCATTGATAGTTATAAATATTTAACTAATGAATATATATTATAAATTTGAAATAATTTTTCATATATAATAATAATATCATATATGCCATCTTACCTTCCAATCTGTTAAAAAATGATAATGTATCCCATGATTAGGTTTGGAAAACTACCTCCATGAAGTGATGATATTAGTTTTCCATTTTAATTTAATGGGGATAGTAACAAGGAATGATATAATGAATATATATATATATGATTCTAATTTTCCCAATAAAGGTAAATTATTATTTACCATTATTTTGTTTCATTGCAATAAAAGAGAAAATATCATTCATGTGTACGTATGACTTACCGTCTCCATGAATGACGTAATTCATTTTTCTATTTCCATATTTTATGGAAAATAATAAATACATGTAAAATGAATATATATATGTATATATAATATATCATGAATAACAATATGGATATTATGGAACCATGGTCATGATGAAAGAAATGAAACTGATGAATCAAAATATACATAAAAAACAAAGTATTTAACTTTCAATAATAATAATAATAATAAAATTTTAGTAAATAAAATTTTCTTAATGGATCATATATAAAATTATAAATATAAATATGGCTTGTTGATTCAATTATAATGAATCTATATTTATTATAAATGAGGTTTCATTATTTTATGAGTCATAATGAACATGAGGTATGGGCTTTAATACTTCAATTCCCTTTCACTAGATTATACAAATTATTATGTAGTGACTTGGGTTTTGGCCCTGTCCGACTTTGGAAAATTCCTATGAATAATTCCAGAGTTATGCGCGAAGACGACATGCGATTCTGAGGACAGGTATTACCAGAATTAATTTTATTAAAATATTAAGTGTTTTTATACTATGCATGTGGTGGGGTTGTGTTATCTCCTAAACAGTAGCTTAGAATGGGAATTTTAGGGCACGATTGCATTCGGAACGTGTTGTTTACCCTAGGTGGGGTGTAAACATTGCGGGCGCATGCCTGTTGTGAAAAAATCCATCAAGGGCTTTTTTTAATTAAGGGGAAAAGTTAATTTATGAGTGTTGGCTCAAATAACATCTAAACAGAGCCTTAGATAGAAAATATGAGTAGGCTATTGAGTTCAGAATGGCACATTTACCCTAGGGGTGACCTAATTTTCCCCCTGCGCCGGGAGGTCTGGTCGGGGTGTTAATTTAAATGAAGTTTTTTTAAAGAAAAAAACTAAATAAATAACCCCCCCCAATTCCCTCTCTATGCATGGAGAAAACCACCCATAACTTCTCAGTTCTTTGTTGATCTGAGCCGCAACCATCTGTTTTCAACGCAGATGGTCAGTGGATCGAGCTTTAGGGCATCGCGGGCATCGCGGGCGTCGTTCTGCACTAGAAGCTTTGGAGATCCTCCAAAAGGTAGGAATATTTAGTTTTAAAATACCAGACCTTTTTTATGTGTTTTTTATTCAAATCGTCATAATGGTTTTATAGTTCGAGTCTCGAGGCTTCTGAAACATGTTTTAGATCTGATTTAGGAGCATCGAGGTGCTCTCGGGGGTTCTCTGATGTTTTTCAGCGGAAAACCCAGATTCTGGCGGCGGTCAAAGCAGAATCCAGTGAGGGAAATGGTGGCGCAGTGGTGGCGCAGTGGAATCTGGCAGGCGGTGCGGCGGCACGGTGGTCCGGCAAGGGCGGTGCAACGGTCCTATAAGTTTTCTGGCGAGCCAGTGGTGGTTCGGCCCGAATATACCGTGAGCTATTTAAACTCCCATGAAATGCATGTCAGGAGTCCAAATCATGAGAAGTTTGCGGTGACACATTCCTTGAGTTGAGAAGGCCCTTTTGGGTTTACTTTGGGAAATTTATGAGTCGGGTTTGTTGCCCGGGGGTACAAAATGTTGAAATAATAATAATATTTTATTATTATTCAGCCTCGACCCACCATAACTCTAGAACAAAGTGTCCAAATGATGTGCCGTAAGTGGATTTGAGACCCTGATTGTACAGAAGACTTTTCTTTTTGGTGTTCGGGTGTTGGGACTGAGTTTTGGGTGCAGGCCTCATGAGGCCTGGTTTTGGCATTTTTGGAGAAACACAACATTTCCGCCGGGTGTCCATATTGGACGAGCGAGTTGTCAATCCTGTGTGTTTTTCTGAGAGGATTACAATAGTTTGATCCATTCAATGAGTTTTTTGATCGAGGCATGGGCCCCACCCAGGCTGGCTTCTGTGAATAGTAACTTTTCCACCATGGGTTCGTTTCGGACGAACGAGTAGTCAATCATGTGTGTTTTTTCAAGGGGATCGTGGTGGTATGATTCTATTGATGAGTTTCGGGAACGTTTCATGGGACCTGCATGGGCTAGCTATAGTGAATAGTTCCTTTCTCACCGGTTGTCCATTTCCATTGAGTAATCAGAATATCCTATGTGTTTTTTTGGGTGGATGGCGATGGTGGCCTCGATATTGGCCTCAGATGTGCGTAGTGGGGCATTATGGAAGGTCTCTCGGGTTAGCGACGTTTGGACCAGCAGTGGTTGATGGTTCTCCCTTGGTTCTTTCATCTGTGGGTTCATGCGGCATCACACCCATAGTAAAGGTTTGTGATCCTATCAATGTGATGTTTAATTTGTTAGAGTTGTGGCCTCCCTTCGGTGGGCCAGGAGTGGGATCCTCTAACATTGTTTCCCTAGATCAGGTTCTTGGTATCGTTGTGGTCTCTTATCCATGGGTGGTGATCCCCTATCTAGCAGGTTAACCTCATAGTGTTTGTGGAATCTTTGGGAAAATAATCCCCTATGTAGTGGGCCATGCTTAGTAGGGTTGTGGCATCATATGGTACACGATCCTCTACTCAGATCGAAGATTATAGTAGGATTGTGGTATCAATTGTTATACGATTCGCTACTCTGCGCATGGTTCCTATAGGTTTGTGGAATCATCTATTCGATCACCTACAACGCGAGATGTACGAGATAGGGTTTCGGTATCATCGTGGTCGTTGTGACACAAGTGATGATCCTCTATCTGAGTGACATGTTTCTGTCAAATGACAGATTGAGTGGTGGTATCCCTAGGTGGATCCTAGGAGTGATCCCTGATCTGTGAGATCTACGAATGCCTGATCGGGTTATGGTTATCCCTAGTGGAGCCTGGGAGTGATCCCATATCTGTGAGATCATCATATACTTGTGTGGGTTCTAGTATCCCCTAGAGGACCCTAGGAGCGATCCCCTATTTGAAGATTTTTGTTTTTATGTTGTTTCAGTGTGGTTTCCTCAGTGACGTTATCCGACGAGCATGATCTCTCAGGTGAGCATCTGAGAATTTTTGTGTTGGATCCGATGGAGTCTATATATTGGATGAGTTACATCTTGGATGATAGTGATCATGGAGTGTGCTCTCCTTGTTGTGAACCATTACTGGTGGTGAGGTCAGTACCACCTGTGGCTTGGTGCGTAAGCTGAGTATATCTGGATTGTTCGTGGTGTCTGTATGGGAAGACACCTAAGGTGAGCTGGCTATTTGTGTTTAGCTGAGGATGGTCACGAGATTGAGTTCCTATCTCATCTGGGTTCCATCATGCTGGGATGAGAAGACTGTTGCCTTTCAGTTTCTCTCTTTTGTTTTGGGGTTTTGGGGTGCCTACTGAGTATTGTTATACTCACCCTTGCACAGGCTTTTCCCACACATGTCTGTGTCTTGTGCAGACCACTTGCCTTTTGACGGAGTCCCAGGAGGACCTAGAGTAGGTGAATCTTAGTGAACGGGTTTGACCGGGGTGTTTATAGGAGCTGTGGCAAGGAGTTTACTAGAAGGTGTTTTTCTAGTGTTTTCCCTCCTTCGGAGCAGGTTGGACACTTCTGTAGTTTTCTATTGGTGGGACCTATTTTGCATTTTTGTACTTTTTTTGTACACTGTTTTGGGATTGATGTATTCATTCATTTAATTTATAGTTTTATATATATTTTCACTATTTCATGGAGGTGTATGTGGGTGACTGTGTACAGGTACTTTAGGCTAATGACTCCCATGTGTGTGATAGCCTACTCAGTGCTAGTCTCCAGCACCTAGCCTATTGGAGGCTAGCATGGGGAGTCGTGACTCATGCACCATTAGGTCGGGTCGTCACAGAGTGGTATCAAAGGAGGTTCCACCTTTGGGATCTTAGAGCGTAGCTGTTCTAGATGTGAGTTTGTTTTGGGTTACATTGAAGCGGTGTTAGGGTGTTTTGAGTTCGGGTTTCAGGATAGGGACTCCAGTGTTGGTGCGTCAGCCAACGTATCTGTACACCAAGACTCTGATAACCTGCCTTTTTTTCTCGGGGCATTTGTACACTTTTTGTAGATGAAAAAAATGATACATGAATCATATAGGATTGGGTTTTGGGTTTTTCCTTATTCTTCTTGAATCATCTCCCCAGATATACTCTTTAACTATGGGGCGTCTTGATTGTATTTCAGGATGCCTCCATGATGACAGCCAACAAGGTTTCCGCAGCGAGATTGTGCTGATGATCCACCACATGTAGAGGTTGTGGACCGATGTGTAGGTTCTGAGGCTAGAACTCCTGGTGGTCCACCAGTTGAGCCACCACCTATTGAGCAGCTGGTTATGCCAGGAGTGCAGGATGAGGCTATGTGCAGGCTGAGTGCACTGCATGAATTCCAGAGGCAGTGACCAATGAGGTTCCGGGGTGATCCGGATCCTCAGGCTGTCGATAACTGGCTCGAAGCAGTCACCTGTGTTTTCCACATAGTGAGGAAACCTCCATATCAGATGATGGTTTTAGTGGGGAGTCTTCTACACTGTTCGGACGGGCGATATTGGAGCTTAGTGACGCAGTCTCATAATGAGGATACGCTCATATAGGAAGAAATTGATCATCTCTTCAAGGAAGAGTTATATCCGGTGACGCTGAGGTCGGTGCAGATTGAGGAGCTTCTATAGCTTCAGAAGGAGGGCATGACCATGTGGAAGTACTCAGGGTGGTTTACAGACCATTCGCGTTACTCCCTAGATATGGTTCGGGACCCGTTCTTTAGGGATCAGACCTCTGAGTAGGGCCTACATAGAGACATCAGTGGCAGGTGTGGTTTCATGGTGTCTGCCCACCTATGATGTAGTACTGGAACAAGCCTTGGGGGTATAGAGATTTCCAGCTAAGTAGGTCCCGCCTCTTTGTCCAGGGTATGTTGTGGCTGAGACGTCAGCATCTCATAGTAGGTGGCAGGAAAAATGGTTTGGATGTGGTTGATATATCATGAGGTAACCCCATGATGAAGGATCTAAGGCTCAGGGCTCACAGGGATCGAATGCCAGTTTTGGATAGTCGTAGGATAGGCGGTGTTAGGCTCGCGATGGTCGGGGACATCTTGTTAGAGATTCTCCAACCCGTCGTGCTGCTGTGAGGGAGTCGGTCGACAGACCGACTTGGCAGAGGTAGTGTCTCGGGCAAGGAGGTCCACAGGGCAACGAACGTTGTGACGGAGCTCGTGCAATAGCATAATGTGGTAGGCGGTATCAGTTGCCACCACCCCTACCACCAGGTGGTCCTTGCCAAGCTCAGGGAGCTGGTGGCCGAGGGCGAGGACAGGTGCATTCCCTAGAGGTTGTTGACCCATAGGCTTCACAGATGGATAGAGGTACGCCTTGTGTCCTTTCTACTTCCTACAATAGTTTTGATAGACATAGTTTATTCGTACTCTTCACTTTTCTGTTTCTTTCTCGTGTTTTGTTAATGGTTTTGGTAAGACCATGTGTGGGTGTTGTTCGACATGCTTCGAATGCGTGAGGGAGAGGGATCTTTCCCCCAACGAGACACATTTTTGTGACATGATTAAAATCATGTGGGAGAGTCAGTGCCGCCCAATGCGGATATTGTTGAGGTGTGGTGGATGAGTACTTATGATATATGTGATTGGTCATGGGTGTTTGTTGGCGAACTCGCTGGTGTGGGAGACCAAGTTGAGAGTACATTCGCTTTCCTTGTGCTTATGTCTTTTCAATGATGAAAATTTCTATGGGGGTAGGATGTATAGACTTGGGTTTTGTCTATGTGAGACTTTGGAATATTCCTATGAAAAATTCTATAGCTAGGCGCGAAGACGGTGTGCGATTCTGAGGACCGGTGTGATCGGAATTAATTTTGTAAAAATATTAATTATTATTATACTATGCACATGGAGGGGGTGAATTATCTCCTAAATGGTAGCTCAGAATGGGAATTTGAGGGCACAATTGCGTCAGGAATGTACATTTTACCCTAGTAGGGGTGTAAACATTGCAGGCTCGGGCATGCTGTGAGAAAAGCCACTAGGGGTGTTTTCGTAAATATGTGGAAATGTTAATTTAAAAGTGTCGGCTCAAATTACTTAGGAGTAGGGTCTTGGATAGAAAATCCAAGTCCACCATTGCATTCAAAACTATGTGTTTACCCTAGGGGAAACCTAATTTCCTCCGCACCAGGAGGTCTGGTTGGGGGTGTTAATTTAAATAAAGATTTTTTTAAATAAAAAAATAAATCAATCATCCCCCCCCCCCAAATTCCCTTTCAATGCACAAGAAAAGCCACCCCTCCCTTCTCCGTTCTTCACTGATTCGATGATCAACCATCCGTTTTCTGCACCGATCATCAGTGGATCGAACATCAGGGCGTTGCGGGTGTTTTTCATCATCTGAAGTTTTGTTGTTCCACCAACAGGTAGGTGGTTTGAGTTTTAAAATCTCGAGCCCTATTATGTGTTATTTATATTAAAATCGTCAAAAGGGTTGTATAGTTTGGGTCCTGAGGTTTCCGAAACATTTTTCAGATATTATTCTGAAGCACCGGGGTCCTCCTGGGGGTTTCTAGATTTTTTAAAGTGGAAAACCCGGATTTCAGTAGTGGCCATTGCGGAATTTGGTGAGGGAGGTGGCGGCGCGGTGGAAGTCAGTAGGGGGCGTGGCAGCGTGAAGGTCCGGCAAGGGTGACGCGGCGGTCCTGTTAGTTTTCTGGGGAGCGAGCGGTGGTCCGACCAGAATATTCAGGGATCTCTTTAAACCCCCGTAAAATGAATGACGGGAGTCCAAATCGTGAGCCATTAGGGGAGACACATTCCTTGTGTTGAGACGGACCTTTTGGGCTTACTTTGGGAATTCCATTAGTCGACTTTGTGGTTTAGGTCTGCGAAATGATGAAATAATAATAATATTTTATTATTATTCAGCTTAGACCCACCATAAATCTTGCACGGAGGGACCAAATGGCGTGCCGTCAGTGGGGTTGAGACCCTGATGGAATGGTGGACTTTTCTTGTTAGTTTTTTGGTGTTGGGACTATGTTTGGGGTGCAGACCACACAAGGCTGGGTTGTGGCGTTTTCGGAGAATGAAACTTTTCCACTGGTTGTCCGGTTTGGACGAGAATGTAGTCGATCCTGTGTGTTTTTCCGATAGGATCATAATGGTTTGATATATTTGATGAGTTTTAGGATCGAGGTGTGGGCCTCAACCAGGTTAACTTAGGTGAATAGTACTATTTCCACCGGGGGTCGTTTCGGATGAACGAGTAGTCAATCCCGTGTGTTTTTTCATGGGGATCGCAACGGTATGATCTGCTTGATGAGTTTCGGGATAATTGTGTGGGCCCCACATGGGCTAGCTACTTTGAATAGTGCCTTTTTCACTGGTTGTCCATTTCGGGTGGGTAATTAGCATATCCGGTGTGTTTTTCAGCTGGATCATGATGGCGGCCTCAGTATCGGCCTCAGAGGTGTGCAATGTGGAGTTGTGGCGAGTCGCTTGGGTTAGAGGTGTTTGGACCAGCAGTGGTTAAGGGTGCTCCCTTGGTTTGTTCCTATAAGGGTTCACACAGAATCACAACCTTGGTATAGGTTTGGGTTCCTCTCGATTCGATGTTTAATCTGTAAGAGTTGTGGCATCCCTCTGGTGGGCCCAGAGCGGGATCCTCTAGCATCATTTTCCCAGATCGGGTTCTTGGTATCGATGTAACCGCTTATCCCCAGGAGGAAATCCCCTATCTATATGGTTAACCTTGTAGGGTTTGTGGCATCATTGTGAATATGATCCCTTATATAGAGGGCCATGCTTAGTAGGGTTGTGGCATTGTCGAGTACGCGATCCCCTGCTCAGCATGAGGATTAGAGTAGGGTTGCAGTATCATTGGTTGTATGATCCTCTACTTAGCGCGTGGTTTATGTAGGGTTGTTGAATCGTCAGTTCGATCCCCTATAGTGTGATATGTACCATATTGGGTTTCGGTATCATTGTGACTATCGTGACATGGGTGTCGATCCTCTATTTGAGTGACATGTTTCTGTCAAATGCCTGATCGGGTGGTGGTATCCCCCAGCGTATCCTGGGAGTGATCCCCAATCTATGAGATCTACGAATTCCAGATCGTGTTATGGTATCCCCCACTAAACCCTGGGAGTGATCCCCTATCTTGGAGTTGTCCGTATACCGCTGTGTGTTATGGTATTCCCTATTGGACCCTAGGAGCAATCCCATATCTGAGGAGTTTGGTGTTTATATTGTTTTAGTGAGGTTTCCTCAGTGACGTTCTCTAACTATCATGATCTATCAGGTGAGAATCTGAGATGTTTTTGTGGGATCCGATGGAGTGTATCACTTGGATGAGTGTCATCTGGGACGACAGTGATCATGGAGTGTGTTCTCATGGCTCTGAACCGTTGTTGGTGGTGAGGTCTCTACCTCATGTGGCTTGGTGCGTGAGCTGAGTATATCTAGATTGTTCCTGGTGTATGTATGGGCACACACCTGAGCTGAGCTAGATAGTTGTGTTTTTCCAAGGATGGTCATTAGATGGATTTTCTCTCTCGTCTGTGTTCCCTCTGGCTGGGATGAGCAGACTATTGCCTTTTAGTTTCTCTCATTTATTTTGGGTTTTTTGGGTGCCTACTGAGTATTGTTATACTCACCCCTACACGGGCTTTGCCCGCACATGTTTGTTTCTTGTGCACACCACATGCCTTTTGGTAGAGTCTTAGGAGGACCCAGAACAAGCGGTGCTTAGTGAGCGGGTTTGACTGGGGTGTTTACCGATGCTGTTACGAGGAGCATACCGGTAGGTGCTTTGGCAGTGTTTTCCCTCCATATGTGGAGGTTGGAAACTTCTGTAGTTTTCTTTTAGTGGGCCCTGTTTTCCCCTTTTGTACTTTTATTGTACTCTGGTTTGGGATAGATGTATGCATGCATTTTCTTTTCAGATTTATATATCTCTGCACTATTTCGTGGAGGTGTGTGTGTACAGGTACCTTAGGCTAATGCCTCCCATGTGTGTAATAGCCTACACAGCGCACGTTGCCGACCCCTAGCCTATTAGAGGCTGGCTTGGGGAGTCGCGGCTCGAGCCCCACTGGGTTGGGTCGTGACATATTAATTTATTATATAATATCAGTACATTGTTTAAAATTAAAATTGATTGTTTAATTTTTTTATTTAGACTTATACTTCATTGTTTACATTTTTTCATGTAATATATTCCTTGAATAATTATTATTTCAAATATATGATCTTTTTATGGGATTTTTATCAATTTTAAATCCATTTAAACACATTTAGTATTATGCACCATTTTATTCTTATATTCCTTATATACATAAAATTTAATTTTTTTAATATGAATAAATATCAATGACTTCTGATGAATTATTAAATTCTTGTTTATCCATTCAAGGGGTTACAATTTCAAAGTTATTAATGACGTATAAATTTGTTTTAAAATCACTGTTTCTTTGGGAATATAGATATATTTATATGAAGTAATTATATAATATATATTTGTTAAACCCGATATTTTTTTAATTATTTTGAAATTTTAGTATTTAAACTGTTTAAAACCAACTTTAATTCTCTTTTATACTGTAATAGTGCAAGTAAATATTAAAAATAAAATCAGATGTTATTTCTCTTTCTGATCATATACATTTGACATCCATGACCATATTTTGTAATAATATAATTTTCAGAATAAAATTTATTTACTAATAAGACATATTAATGTAATTTTATGCTATCCTATACTTTTAAAATGGTTTTATAGGAACCATTTCAAAATTTTATGAATAGATCGTTTTTTATTATTTTATAAAATGTCCAATGGGATGTTTCTTTTTTAATTGATGTGGAGTTGATGGATTTTCGAATCGCCATCTACATTTTCTACTATTTATGTTATTCTATTGGTTCTCTATGGTTTTAAATAGAAAAGTTTTAACACCTCGAGCTTCCACGAGAGGCTTCTCTTTCTATAATGCAATAGCTTGCATTGTATGCAAGTTCGAGATTCTAACACACCGTGACTAATCAAAATAGCCATTATGAATAGTAATACCCACTCTTTGAAATTATATATATTTTATATTTCAAAATGGACTTCATTTTTGGATTCGGAATATCAAAATTATCCTAAGTTGAATTTTTTTTATTTTTCTGAGAACTTCAAATTTTTTATGAATTGTGAAAAATACTTAAAAACAACTTTTTTTAATCAAAATAATTTAGTGTGATAAATTATAATATTTAGTTTTTTATAGTATAATTAGAATATATTTTTACCATTTTATAGAATGGTGGTCATTATAATTAATTTCACTTTGAAATTGGACACAAACAATTGTCAATCTTTTGATATATATTGTATCTTAAAAACACGCTATTTGTTGTGGCAGCGAGAATTAATTATAAAAATAATTAATTCAACTTATATTTTAGGAATTTTTTAAAATAGGAATCATTTTTGAATTTGGAATATCAATTATATATCAGGGTGAAATTTTGGAATTGTTCTGAAAAACATAAATTTTTTATGAATAGTGAAACCACTAAGTGGTAGTTAAAAAACTGATTTTTTCTTTAAAAAACATTACCACTTCTGTAATTTGATTTTGAAAAATCCATCATACATGATTTACATTAGTAAGTAAAATGTGGTTCAATGGGATTAAAATAATTTTTTGGTGAATAGTAACTTTTAAGTTTAATTAATCGCGATTAAAGGTAATTAGTGAAATTTAAGTTGACATGATATTATAAAAATAAGAAAATACCCTTAAACTTGTCCTACCCATATTGGATGAGTCATGGCCGACCAAGACAATACATGGGTCAAATTGGGGACCCCATGGACCCACTTGGGTAAAAAAATGACATTTATAAATTTTTATTTAAAGTAAAAATAAAATTGTGACAAACATGTGTTGTTTTTCCAAAAAAATTATTACATGGGGTTATATAAGATAAATTTTTGAATATAAATAGTCATCTTAAATCTAAGAAGACTTCCTAATTCATGACATTTTTTTATAATTTTTAGACATTAAATAAATTAACTTTTTTATGACACCGTGATGATACAGTGATTACCTCATTAATTAACGATTTAAATAAAATGAAAAGATAATGGAAAATCAAGGACTTACACATGTAAAAAAAATATTGGATTAGTAGATTTAGAACCCTCATCATCTTATCCTCGAAATATTTAATTTTTGGACCTTTTAAATCTGAAAATCACTTCATAATAATGTAACATTTCATGACTTTCCAAGAGTTCCCCTACTCTCCTCTTATAAAAGGCCCCCACCTCTACCACCTTATTCACACATTCCAAGCCATTTGGGTCGGCCAAACTCTACCCAAATACTCTATCAACTTCCCTCACTTACTTCTAGAAGCCTCACTTTGGGCATAAGTCTTCCCAAGGAAGCCTTTGGCACAAATGAAAAAGAGTTACCAGATTTTAAGGTAATGTCTTCTCTTCTGTTATTTTGTTTTATTTTGCTTCTCCAACCCCTTAAACTATATTTATTCCTTTATTTTGTAACAAAACCAGTATATTAAATATACTAGGATTTTTTTATGATAGTTATTTTATTTACACATACACACACCTTCGTCTAATGGTTAAAGAACATACTGTTTCTGTGGTTGGGGAATTTCTGTCTCATGAAACGATGATTGTTCAATATTATTTTAACACCTCTCATGGTGGACATTAATATGTCACTATATTTATATATGATATATATTATGTTTATGTTTTTTCTTATTCTTCTGTATTTCTCATCTATAGAATACCATTATGATTTCCATTATGGGTAAACGTGATAATTTCATTTTAGGAAGTGTGGACTACTGCCCCCTCAAAGTGATTTGAATCGTTAATGCCATATGTGGGATGTAAAATGGATGGAGTAAATTTTATTATACATTATATTATACTGGAATTATAATATACCTTTATATCATTATGATTTAATTCCATTAAATATGAAATAGAAATAAAAGTAGTGTTCATGCGTACGTACGGCTTACCGTCTCCATGAATGGTGCATTTCATTTCTTACCACTAAATGTTACGTAATATTATGAATGGATGTATATACTAGATATATATGATATATATGATATCTAAATAATGAATATAACTCTGGATATAATGGATATTTCACCACATGAACAACTTGTAATTATAAGAATTTTATTTTTGACTCAAGTACCATAGATCGACAAAATGACCGTTATGAACAAAAATAATTAAAAAATGTTCAAAACATGGTAATAAGTGATATAAAAGGAATAAGAATCTTGAAAAAGTTTCTTAAGAAATTATAAATTAACTCTAGTTTATTATTCAAGAGGATAAAGAACGGTCGAGTCAAGTCGGACACGAGTTAAGGGAACTTCTTAACCCAATTTTCATTCTTTGGGTTAATATCCTACTTTCAAACTATGTCATGATATTATTATGTCTTATCTTGTTTTTTTACATTATTTATGTTTACTTATAGTGAATACACATAATAGATATATTTTATTTAATAATAATATTTGTAAGGGACATCGTCCCAATCTCCATTCATTGAGGCATATTTTGTTTTATACACAAATTTCTTTTATATGGTGTATAAACCCCTTTGACTTTTATTTTTATTCAAAAGGAATATTTTTATATGAATAGTTTTAATAAAGGACAAAAAGAAATTTTTTTCTTGTTGTACATATGTTGCGACAACGACTTCTGTGCCTTCATGACCATTATTTTATTTTCGGCTTCCTCTACAAGCCATAATTTTTTTAAATGAAAATTAAATAACACGTTTTAATTTTCATTTATGTTGGTATTGAAAATGGTTTTGAAAGTTTTTTTTATTATATCAATATGTTTTATTGATAGCTTGTGATTGAAATGTGGAAATTTTATGTTTCTTTTATGCATGTATTATGTGACATGATTATGTTATGGTTTATGATAGGTTTAAACCTATTCATATGGGGAATGCATTGGACTAAATAAGTGACGAGTGTAGCCCGATATAGCTCCTCGATGAATCGGTAGGTCTCATGAGACAAACTAGTGTCTTGGAACAAGGCCTTGACCAAATCATTTTTTTTGTCTCGGAACGAGGCCTTGGCAACATGGTTATGATAGTCTGTCATTATGCATTCCATCATTATGAAAGTGGTTATTGATATTGAATGTGATTATTTGAAAAGTAGAATATCCATGTGAATAATTAAATGGAATTATCACATTTTACTTTTTCCATATTATGTTGAAGTTCATGTTTAAATGGCTTTTTTTAGTTATACATTGCCTTAAATGTTTATGTTTATTTATGAAATCTTCTGCTATATTGTTATCCTTACTGAGCATCTGAGCTCACCCCTTTCAGCATTTTATTTTTTCCAGGATGCGAATAAATATTTTATGACTGACCTACAGGGATAGTCTGATGGGGATAGAAGTGTGGACTATAGAGACTATGTTATTGTGATTTTTCACTTTATGATGTAATGTAACATTTATGAATGTATCTAGTGTTTCCAAGGCTACTAAACTAATCCGTCATTCAAGACTTGACCTTTTTTTATCATTCCAATGTTACACAATAATGAACCGACTCTGGGTAACTGGGGTCGCGGCGTTACAGTTGGTATCAGAGAAGTTTAGTACTAACCTTGGATGATAGATTTAGATAAAGTCTTATTATATCACATAGCCCTAAGATAGACTTTGAGAATTAGTATAAAATAACTTCCTAGATTTTTGATATTATAGTGATTTTGTGAGTTTTCCGAGCAATACATCCCTGTCTATATACGATCAGGTAGAGGCAGCTCTGGCACAGATGTACCTTTGGGTAAAACCCGAAAACACCACTTTGAGCTAGACTCAAACAGGAACTAGTGCGCGACAACGGGCCTTGATACACTCTTAGTTACGACACTCCCGAGGGATATGCTTAGGATAATTCCCATTATCATTACAAACCATTATGAAGGGTTTATGAGTATATACTTCCTCAAAGAAAAAATTTCTTTTTATGATTATGGATTATATCCATAAACTGGTCAATATATGATAAGTGTTTTACAAGTATTGAATTATGTATTTTGATTTATAAAGTGATCTAGTTTATCCCATTGTTTAGAAATGGCACCTAGTGGAAGGAATGGAAACGGTATCAATGCGCGCACTCCATTTAGGGATTCTCCTCCTGCTCAAGATAATCATAGTGGACCTGGTGATACAACTGGTGCTAATCAACTTGTCACTATACTGGGAAAACTCACTCAGGTTATGAATAATAACCTTACTCGTATGGAGCACCCTGATCCGCAACATGGAGGATCAATGTTAGACCTCTTCATGAGGCAACAACCACCAACATTTAAGGGGGGTAAAAATCCATTAGTAGCTGAGCAATGGATAAATGCCTTATAGAAAATATTCTACGCCTTGGGGAGTAGAAAAAGGGAGAAATCTATCATGACATTTTACCGCCTCACTAGAGATACCGATCAATGGTGGTCGCTGATTCAAAACAAAAAGGAAGATGATGAAGTATCAAATATGGAATGGAGGGAGTTCAAAATGATTTTCTTAGAGAAATACTTCCCTTGTGACCATCGAGTAGATATGGAAAGACAATTTCTGAGTCTGAGACAATAGGAGGATGAGAATGTCGCAAGTATGAGGCTAACGTTACAAGGTTAGCGAGGAATGTTGTCGATTATATACGTAACCAAAGAAGTAAGATTGACCGTTTCTTTGATGGGTTAAAACCATTTCTCCGTCGAGCTTTAGTATCACAATCTTTCTCAACATTTGAATATATAGTCTCGTGTGCTATCAAGACATTAAAGTAATCCTCTAAATATTATGACTATAAAGTAAAGCAAGAGAAGAAGAGAACGGTGGAACAAGAGACAGATAAAGGGAAAAAGGGAAAGAAGGATTTTCCATTATTCAATAATTGTGGGAAGAATCACCCTGGTACTTGCCTAAAAGGAATGAGAGTTTGTTATAAATGTGAAGAAAAAGGACACCAGGCTTGTGATTGCATGGGAAATAAAGAGGCTATCAATGTTAAATGCTAAAATTGCAGAGAAATGGGGCATTATGAAAATGAATTTCCTAATAATTAAGGAAACTTAACTTAGAAAAGGCCAAGGGATCAAGAAAAATCTTATGTTGTTACTACAGTTGAAGTGGAATAATTACTGTTTTAGTGCTTTTGGACTCAAGGATTGTATTCTGGTTATAAGAATAATGTGATATATATAAGGATTGTACTGCAGAACATGTTGTTTTCATTATGGTTTTAATATGATAAAGGTAATCATATTTTTAGTATGTGACAATAAGAGAATCGTTAATTTTTTGGGGAATCTGATGTTACAATTGATTTTTGGAATTTAGAGACCTTTTAGAGAATGTCTGGATAGAGGTATTTTGGATGACTATAAAGGTTGGAATTGATTATTTTGAACTTTGGATAGTATTGTTTATGGTTAAAACATTTCTGAAGATTAATTTTGGAATATTATAATAATATAGTTTTAGGAAAAGGAAAACCTGCAGGTCAGGGGATAACCTATCGCGTTGGACAAGGCTCCAGAAATCGAACCCACAACCATAGTGGAACATGCCTTTATTACCTATCACTAGCCTATAGGAAGTCCCTAGTTATTACAAAATATTTTTCTTAATCTAAATGGTATGTGTTAATATTTTGAACCTTGTACGATTAGGATAAATATAATATTTTTGAATTCTATTATCTTTTTTATTGAAAGATGATTTTGTTGTAGAAATTAGTTTAAGGTTGAAAGTCTAATTGTCAAGCATATATATATATATACATATCTCTTATTCTATGAAAAAAATTAATTCTTATACTTTAGGAAAGTGATATTAAAAATGTGTGTTATCCTATTACCTTATGTTTTATTGAAATGATGATATTTTAAAACACTTTTTATTGAAGGATTTGAGGCCCTCAATTTTACACTTGTTTGTGATTGATGACCTCAATCACTCCCTACAAATATTTACATTTTGCCCCTAATTATATGTCTCTAATTTCCAACAATATTCTCCGTATCGAGACCAAAATTTGGTGGTGGCTTTTTCATTTCCCTTTCCCTCTTATTGAGGCTAAATTTTATTAACCTTATTTCTGATGTGGGTTTTCCACAAAGGTGTTTTCTATTTTCAACCTTTTATTTTCAAAGAAAAATTTCAAATTGGGAGGTCGAAATTTATTGAATAAGGGTAGAATGTAACACCCTGAGCTTCCATGATACACTTCCCTTTCAATAATGCCAAAGCTTGCATTGTACGCATGTTTGAGATTCTAACACACCGTGACTAATAAAAATAGAAATTATGAATAGAAATACCCACTTTTTGAAAATATATATATTTTATATTTCAAAATGGACATCATTTTTGGATTCGTAATATCGAAATTATCCTAAGTTGATTATTTGGTATTTTTCTAAGAACATCAAATTTTTTATGTATTTTTAAAAATAATTAAAAACAACTTTTTTTAATCAAAATAATTTATAGTCATAAATTATACTATTGAGTGGTTTTAAAGTATAATTATAATATATTTTTACCATTTTATTGAATGGTGGTCATTGGAATTAATTTCACTTTGAAATTGGACATAAACAATTGTCAATCTTTTGATATATATAGTTTCTTAATAATACGCTATTTATTGTGACAGCAGGAATTAATTATAGAATTAATTAATGAAACTAATATTTTTGTAATTTTTTAAAATATACATCATTTTTGAATTCTGAATATCTATTATATCTTAGGGTGAAAGTTTGGCATTGTTCTGAAAAACGTCAATTTTTTATGAATAGTGAAACCACTAAGTTGTAGTAAAAAAACGGATTTTTTGTTTAAATGAATCATTACCACTTCTGTGATTTTATTTTAAAAAATCTGACATAAATTATTTTCATAAGGAAGTAAAATTTGGTTCAATTGGATTAAAATTATTTTTTGGTGAATAGTAACTTTTAAGTTTAATTAACCGCGATTAAAGGTAATTAGTGAAATTTAAGGTAAACATGATATTATAAAAATATGAAAATACCCTTACACTTGTCCTACTATTATTGTATGAGTAATGGCTGACCAATAAAATCCATGGGTCAACTTGGGGACCCCATGGATCCACTTGAGTAAGAAAATGACATTAATAACTTTTTATTTAAAGTAAAAATAAAATTTTTACAAACATGTGTTGTTTTTCCAAAACAATTATTACATGGGGTTATATAAGTTTCTTTTATGACTATAAATAGTCATTTAAATGGTAAAAATATTTCATACATCATGATATTTGTTTATAATTTTTAGACATTAAATAAATTAAATTTATTATGACACAATGATGATGCAGCGATTACCTCATTAATAAACAATTTAAATAAAATGAAACGATAATAGAAAATATAAGACTTACACATGTCTAAAACCTCTTGGATGAGTATATTTCTAACCCTTATCATCTTATCCTCGGAATATATATTTATGGGTCCTTTAAAATCCGAAAATCACTTCATAATAATGTAATATTTCATTACTTTTGAAGATTTCCACTCCTCTCCTCTTATAAAAGGCCCCCACCTCTACCACCTTATTCACACATTCCAAGACATTTGTCTTGGAAAACTTCTTCCCAAATACTCTCTCAACTTCCCTCTATTACTCCTAGAATCCTCACTTGGGGAATATGTCTTCCCAAGGAAGCCTTTGGCTCAAATCAAAAAGAGTTACCCGATTTTAAGGTAATGTCTTCTCTTATGTTATTTTGTTTTATTTTGCTTCTCCAACCCCTTAAACTCTCATTATACCTTTATTTTGTAACAACACCAGAATATTAAATATACGAGGATGTTTTTATGAGAATTATTTTATTTACACTTACACACACCTTCGTCTAATGGTTAAAGAACATATTGTTTCTGTGGTTGGTGGATTTCTGCCTCACGAAACAATGATTGTTCAATCTTTTTTTAACACCTCTCAAGGTGGCCATTATGATGTCACTATATTTGTATTTGATATATATTATGTTTATGTTTTCCTTATTCTTCTTTATTTCTCATTTATGGCATGCCGTTATGATTTCCAATATGGGTAAATGCGATAATTTCATTTTAGGAAGTGTGGACTACTGCCCCTCAATGTAATTTGAATCGTTAATGCAATATGTGGGATGTATAAAGGATGGAGTAAATGTTATTATACATTATATTACACTGGAATTATAATATAACTTTCTATCATTATTACCTCATTCCATTTCATATTAAATAGAAATGAAAGTAGTGTTCATGCGTACGTATGGCTTACCGTCTCCATGAACGGTGCATTTCATTTCTTACTACTAAATGTTACGTAATATTATGAATGAATTTATATACTAGAAATATATGATATATATGATATCTACATCATGAATATAATTATGGATATAGTGGATATTTCACTATATGAACAACTTGTAATTATAAGAAGTTTATTTTTGACTCAAGTACCAATGATCGACAAAATGACCGTTATTAACTTAAATAATTACATAATGTTCAGAACATGGTAATAATTGATATAAAAGGAATAATGAACTTAAAAAAGGTTATTAAGCAATTATAAATTAACTCTAGTTTATTATTAAGGTGGTTAAATAACCATCGAGTCAAGTCGGACACGAGGTAAGGGAACTTCTTAACCCAATTTTCGTTCTTTGGGCTAATCTCATACTTTCAAATTATGTCATGATATTATTATGTCCTATCTTGTATTTGTACATTCTTTATGTGTACATATATTGAATACACATAATAGATATATTTTATTTAAAAATGATCTTTTTAAGGGACTTCGTCTAAATCTCCATTCATTGAAGCATATTTTGTTTTATACACAAATTTCTTTTATATGGTGTATAAACCCCTTTGACATTTACATTTATTCCAAAGGAATATTTTTATATGAAGCATTTGACTAAATGAAAAAAATGAATTTTCTTCTTGTTTAACGTATTCTCGACAACGACTTCTCCGTCTTCGTGACAATTATTTGAGTTTTGGCTTCCTCTACAAGCCATAATTTTTTAAATGAATAATATATACCACGTTTTAATTTTCTTTTAGGTTGGTATTGAAAATGGTTTCGAAATTGTTTTTTATTATATCAATGTGTTGTATTGATATCTTGTGATAGAAATGTGAAAATTTTATGTTTCATTTATGCATGTTTTATGTGATACAATTATGTTATGGTTTATGATATGTTTAAACATGTTCATATGAGGAATGCATTAAACGTAATAAGTGACGGGTGGTGCCCGATATAGCTCCTTGATGCATCGGTAGGTCTCATGAGACAATCTAGTGTCTTGGAATGAGGATTTGAAAAAATCTTATTTGTAGTCTTGGCATGAGGCCTTGGCAACATGGTTATGATAGTCCGGCATTATGAATTCCATCATTATGAATGTGGTTATTAATATTGAATGTGATTCTTCAACCACTAGAATATCCATATGAATATGTAAATGGGTTTATCACATTTTACTTTTTCCATATTGTGTTGATGTTCAAGTTTAAAATGCTTTTGATTTAGTTATACATTGCCTTAAATTTTTATGTTTATTTATGAATGATTTTGATCTATTGTTATCCTTACTGAGCATCTGATCTCGCCCATTTCAGTGTTTTATTTTTTCCTGGATGTGACAAAATATTTTATGACTGACCTACAGGGATAGTCTGAATGGGATAGAAGTGTGGACTATGGAGACTATGTTATTTTAATTTTTAACATTATGATGTAATGTAAAATTTATGAATGTATCTAGTGTTTCCAAGGCTACTAAACTAATCGGTATTTCGAGATACGATCTTTTGTGATCATACCAATGTTACTCAATAATGCACCGACACTGTGTAACTGATGTCGGGGCGTTACAAAACAATTTAATGAAAAATTCTAATAACATTTTTCTTCTATTTTATTTATTCATTAGAAGACATGATTTTACTATAAAATGAACTTTCCTAATTAATTTATGGAAGTCTGTCATCTCATTATTAATTTTTTATCCATTAACATTATAAATAAAAAATCATTTCAATAAAATATTTATATATTGGAAATAACATTATATTAAACATATAAATTCTTTGTATCATGGATTTGGATTTTTCATAAACCATAAATTGTATATACATAAAGTGTTTTACTAAAAAAAATTACAGCATAGGGAATATTTTTTTGAAATTAAATTTATTATTGAATATATGTGTAACGAATTGGACATGTAGAGACAGATGGGGCCTAGAAATATAGAGCCCCTTGATTCCTTAAAAGGTCCCATGACACAAATCAACTGTCCAAACATATTAAATGGGTTAATGTGGTATAACTACCCATCTATTAAACAATCATTGAAAAAAAATTGATGTCACTGATCTGATTATGTCTAATTTCTTAGTACCCAATATAAATCATTTCCTTCACTAAGAATTTAGTTTCAATTATCCCCAAGATTACTATAATGATATTATGCATAGATGTATTTAATTCCCATCTTATTGATTAAATGGAATGTATTTTGAGTTATTTAACTTGAAATAATAATAATTAATTATTATATAATGATATTTTCTAATATATATAACCCTGATTTACCTTTTGACCTCACCCATTACTATTTTTCATTGCCTAGGATATGAAGTTGGATACTGTGAATAATATCAAGGTTCCAAGAATATTTATTATGATATGTATTTTATATTTATAATATAATATTAAAATAGTATATATATATATATGGTCCTTTATGACATATAAAATAATCAATAAAATGTGTTGAGATCCATTGTATCTTTTCCTAATTTTTGGAAGAAGACATCGTCTCGGGGATACTAGAGTTTATCTGTATATATTAAAATAGTTGAGGAGGGCATAAAAATAGATAATGGTTAAAATAAGATAAAATCTAGTCTAATTCATATTGGCTGTGTAAATTTTTACCTGAACATATTTTATATTTATTTATTTTTCTTTGATCCCACATTCTCATGAATATTACTTTATTACATTTTAATGTTATAATTATTTATAAGATTGTCCAACACCACACTTATAAAAAAGAACATCCTCTCATGTCTTCTCCAAGATACATGAGACCATAAACTCAAGACATTTCCACCAATAGAATATCCCAAAATACATATCTATGTCCATGAGGTTATTTTATATTCAAAATACCAATTAATGAAACATTAAGGGTCTTTTTAAAAGAGAATACCTGAAGAAGTGGTATATATTTTACTATAATTTTTATATTAATTTCTTCTTATACCTCTTCCAAATAATCTATAGAAATATTAAAATGATTGAGTCCTTATATTTACTATGTTGATTTTTTTTATGTAAATATTATATCCAATTTCTATATCCTTCCCATTTGTTGTAAAATGATAATGTAGCTGGTGCGTATGTGTTAACAACCACTCCACAAAGACATGTCATTAATTTTTTCATTATTACCATTAAATGGAAGGTAATAATATTATATTTAGTATATATATGTGATATTACTTATATAAATATTATTATAAAAGGTAAAATTATTTTTTACATTTATTTAATTTCATTATAAATATGTTGAAACAACACTCATGTGTACGTAAAAACAACCATCCCCACGATGTGATATAATTAATTTTTCATCACCACTTTATATGATTGGTAATAAATGTTAATATAATGAATCAATATGATATATATTACTTTATTATGATTTGGTATATGATGAATCCCTAACAATGATTCATATACCAAAAACATCTACCAAAATATGCATAGAAAACGAGCAATCTTCGACCAGAAAGATAATTTTAATGAAGAATTATTAATAATATGATGATAGAAAATTATAAAGGAATGATATATAAATATTTATGTATTAATATCTCCCTATAATAGAATTATAATAAATAAATATTTATTATAATGGATTTTGGAATAAATATGATGAAATACAAAAATATAGGTGAGGTTTTTTCTTATAGTCACATTTCTTTTTAAAATTATTTTTTTTAAAATTTCCATTGAAAAAAATTATATGATACATATCATTAAAAAAAATTATTTTATTATCCTACATTTTTTCTTGAATTTTTATGAATTGGTAATATCTTTTTTTCTTTTATACTTAATGAGATCGAGGGAATTTTTTTAATAAAAACTAAACTCATTTCCACATTGGAAGACGAAATGTTTCTCTTGTGTCCATGTTTATCAAAATGTTTTCATGATTATTATTATATATAATTTAATTTTTATTTAAAATAATTTTATACTATTCATGATTTAAATTTCATAATTTTAATATTGAATTCATACAATATTTTTCATATAGGTTATTTATGCTTTTTATAGAAATCTAGAAAAAGATATTCTTTCACATTTTCCACATGAAATTATTCCCCCATATTGAATATTATTTTTTCAATATTCCATTACATATAACTATATTATATTCCATATTATATATATTTTCAAATATTCTTGGATTTTTAGTTTTAAAAGATACTGAAATAGAGTGTAATTTTTCATATTTTTAACGAAATGATCAAATTAAATTTAATGGTATTTTTCACCTATTTCAATATACTGAAATGATTATTATTCTTCATCTAGGAAATGAACTTATAATATAAACCAACTTATTTCCCAAGTTAGAAAATTATAATGATAATTTAAGATTTATATTATAAAATAGATATTTTATAATGAGTTAATTATGTTTTCATGATATATTTATAAACCTAATTTCTTTTATTTTGGTTAGGAAATGATGAAATGAACACATTATTATAAACTAATTTCTTTTCCATGGTTAATGATATGATGAATTTTTTAATGTTTTAAAGATAATGTGGAAATCATATCTATTTTTTCATTATGTAATGGGATGACCTAGAATTATATATACCTATAATGCATTGAAATGGTATAGATTTCTCATGATACAATATGGATTGGAATGTGGGTAATCCATGTTCAAAAAGGGACTCTACCCATTATGATAGTCTTGGGAGTGATTTTTGATAATGATAATGATGCAATGGTCTAGGAACAAAATGCATATTTATTGTATCAGTAACGAGCCCTAACGAAAACCAAGGTGTTCATAAATTTATTTTTTTACTTATTAATTTTCATGAATTTTATTTTATATTTTTATATTAATAATAATATAATTTAGTAAATTTTGAATCAAAAAAGAAATAGTTGTATTCTTACAAAATTCTTTTTTATGTATTATTTAGTTTTATTTAAAATCATAATTTATTAATTTTAATATTTCATTTTAAAAAATGACCTTTAATTTTTAAATGACCAATCCAAAATTACTATAGAATAAATTACTATGATTTTTCGTAAAATAATTATTTTTATGTGAATAGTGAATGATACAATTTTTTATAAAATTTTCATTTCATTTCTACAAAAAAATGAAATATATTTGTCCCACTAAATATGTAATTATATATTAATTTAAAATAAGACTAATTTACCTATAAATAATAAAATTAAATACATATAAATCAAAATTAAACTTACATTTCATATAAATTCAATTTTGAGATTAAAATTATATTTTTCTAAAAAAAAATTTGTCATTTAATTTTTTGAATTAATATTGAAATTCATTTCTAACACTCATAGTAATTGAATTTAGAGAAATAAATTACATTTTGGGAATCAAGAGGTTCAAATTTTCTATGTAGGTTGATTTTATTTTGGGGCATTTTAAATTGTAGTTGTAGTAAATATTTATAACCACAATAGGGGTAAAACTGGTTTAATAGAGTAAAATATGTGAGAAGGCCTAAAATATATATATTAAAAATTATTTTATTTTGTTATATATGATTTTTCATCCACAAAAATCAATGGTTATAAAATATGGAAATTTTTCGCAACATTCCATTAATAATGACCAGAATACAATTTTAGGTAAACTATAAAAAAATTGTAATCAGATTTATTATTTAGAATATATTTTTTGTTAGAAAAAAATTGGATATCTTTAGTTCAATATGGTTATTTGGAAAATAAATTAATTTATTTATCATTATATTTTATTTTTCATTACTTATGATGGAGGAATTTATTTATGTTCTTAAGTAGTGCCCACACAATGCTTGGTAAAGTAATGGAAAACTCATGTAAATGTTATTTAAAATATTAAAAATTGTTAAATTATGTATTCAATATTTTTTTATGAAAAAAAAATTAAGATATATATATATATAAAACATATTATTTTATTGTTAAAATTATATATTCAAATTCTATAACTTTCTTGATTTTATTAAAATCAATCATTGTGGTCAATTTTGAAATTAACATTAATAGTATCATATATTAAAAAATACATTATTAAATGATTAAAAATTCATATAAATATTATCCAAAACCAATTTAAAGGAATATATTTTATTTATTGAAACCTAAATATTAGAAAAAAACATTGATATCACTGTAACTATCCAATGAGTTAATGGGGGTTAAAATTAATAGAAAAAGGGTTAGGACATTACATAAAATTATATTAAATTTTCAAGATGATATTTTTTGAATCATATTCAACATAAATTTCATATCTATAAATTTTTTCCACTTTATGTTCTAAATTAATTTGTATTAATTTCATACTATAATAAATCCCAAAGGTTCTCCACCTTTCTCTTATAAAGGAACACCACCCCTCATAACATTCTCATAACTTTTTTGGACTCTAGAAAAAACAATCGTATCATATATCTTCAAAAAATGTCTCCCCATGTACAAAATTAATTTGTATCACTAAAATTACAAAACATGAAGTCTTATAATGTAAGAAAAAGAGGTTATTCAAGGTGTAAGTATAAGTCTTAAACAACATATTTAATGTATATTTATTTCATTTCCTTCATCAAATCATCAACAACCATGATAAAATAACAAAATACGTATATTATATATAAATAAATGTTATTATAATTTTTACCTCCATTTTTCATCTCATTTTCAATCCCATTTAAAATTAAATTTTTTCTTTTTCATATTTATGTATTACCACCTCCACAAAGTGATTTGTTCCATTTTTCATCACCGGATCACAAGATTGATTATTATAATTGATATAATAAATAAATATTATATTCATGAAATAATTATAACTCTTTAAATAATATATAACTAAATTATTATTACCTTTCCATCCATTGAAAAATAATAACTAAATTGGTGTGAAAGTGTGGAATATTATGTCCAAAAGTAATTTTTCTCAAGTATTAATTTCATGTATAAATATAATTTTGTTAATGTATTAAAATGATAATCATGTCATGTTTATGATTTGGGATTTTATGGAATATTTTCCCACTTAAGGATGATCATACCACTAATGTTGTCTTGTGACTAGGAACGGAATATCCATAAAATTTCTAATGTAATCATAAATGGTTATGTAGAAAAATAAAAAAAATTATAAATGAAAAATAAATGAGTAATGATAAGGGAATGAACATAGAAATTATTTTTAAGAAAGTAAATAATTAATATAATCTTATCATTCAGGAGTTAAATAATGTAATATTGTAGAAAATATTTATAGTATGGGATTTTTCAATAAAACATTATTTTAAAATATTTAAAATATTTATTCAATTTTTCCTAAATATAACTATTCATAAAAAATATTCTATGATTTTCATATTAATAGATAATAGAGTATCTTAGTTCATTTTAATCTACCTTTTAATTTATATTCAAGGTTTAAAATCGAATCTTGTTATTGTTTTTTGAATACGGTATTTTTAACGATGGTGCGAATAAAATAATTGTTTTATCATTTCATTCATGAACAGAATATCCCACAATCATAAATTTATATTAAATTGAAAATTAATTTAAAATTATAGGTGTTTGTTTTCAAATAAAATCATTTTCATAGTATTTAAGTTATTTCTCAATTACAATCATTATCAAACCTGGGATATTCTACTTTATTTTTATGAAATAATAAAAGGTTATTCATTTTTGGATTCAATAGAGTTATTCGTTGGATTTATCATGAAAATGATCACGCACTAAAAAATCATGATACAATATTGGTGTATTCTAAATAATGATAGTTGATCCTGATGTTTCTTATACACTAGGTGAGATCAATGAATCTTTTATAATGGGTGAGCCTGATATATCTATCCAATGAATTATGTAATATTCTTTATACTAAAAAGTGATAATTATGGAGTCAAAAGGGGAGGTATCCCCTATATATTTAATTTGGATCTAGTTACTCCACACATGGTTGAACAAGGGATAGGAATATAATTCTATGAGATTCCATCAAGGGTTTTTACTTTCCAGTTATGGTTTTATAGGTTTTATTAGAGAAAAAAGTGTTTTTATATGTCTATATGATTTATTTTAAATGCTCATAAAAACATGAGAAAATTGATAACATTATATGGTTTTTCATATTTTCATTGGAATAACAGATTAATATCCTTTATGTCTCTTACTATTGTTTTTATCTCATCAAACAATTTTAAATTTTTTTCATGGTATTTAAAGTTCAGTAGCAACAAATAATATCTCTTGTTTTAATGTCAAATAGATATATCATGAAAAGAAAAAATGTATCATTTTAAATGTATAATATTTTGTGAAAAATGAATATTAAGTGGAATATTTAATGTTTTTAAATATAATATTTTGTTATGTAATAGTTTTTACATAAATCCCTAAAACTCGTAAGTGAAAAGATCCTAAAAATGAAAAAAGTGAATTTTTTTTCTAAAAACACATTAGTATGTAATGTTTCAGTGATAGGTCCTCAAATATTGTATTATAGGAAATGTTTACAAAACATTAGAATATTTCTTAATATTAACAAAATGACCTTTAGATATTATAACATTTGATTATGGAGAAATGATATATAATTTAGGTATTTCAATTTTTTATCTTATATAAGATTATTCAGAATGGAATTCCATTTATGAAATAAGGATGTAATATAAGTAATATATCCAAAGGAAAGTAACCATCCACATAAGAAATATAGTAATGTTGGAATTGGAACTGATCTTCTATTACATTGATGGATCACTTGATGTAGTCAATATATTGTGGTTCTATATATGTTAGAGAGAAACAAGATTTACTAATTATGACATGGTGAGACCCTAAACTTTTATAAAATAGAACCCCCTAGATTTTATTAGAATATTATATCTACTAGAATCTATGGGATAGATCAATTCAATGGAAAATATATTCAGATTCATAAGATGATAATAGTGATAAAAGGTAACTCTATAAATTTATCATTTTGATAGAGAATGAGATTAATCGTGGCCATTGGTTAAAAATATTAGAGAGAGATAAAACTCATTCCCTAAGAGGAGATATATATTAGAATCCCTTCTTGGAGAAATATATTTTTAATTTTGTTCAATAGAGAATGGAGAAAAAATTCATTCAATTAATAAAAAATGAGGTTAATTTTGCATATGCATATTGTCACGAAACGAATCTTGTCACCGCCAAAACTGGCACCCAACCCAACCCGTGGCAATTCCAGAAGGGCATTCCTAATCCCCATGGGCTAGAACAAGTTTTTGGGTACCAAAACTCAAAATTGGGAATGATTTACCTGAGTTTGTATACTTTAAACAACAAATGAATCCAAGAAATCAAATCTTGATTTTTCAAACCAAAACATATTTTACTAAAATTCAGAACTGAATTACAAAATTTTAAATAATGTTTGAAGACCATTACGAAGGAAAAAACTCGTGACATTATAGGCCAAGAACCTCCACATTGAAATAGGAACCACGATCAATCCATCTCCATGACATTGCATCATTATGGACCGCTAAAAACCCAAACCAATGGCATAAAACATATATCCAAACTAGTGACAAAAAATAAGAAAGTCTACATACACCGAATGGTGTATGTATGGTGTGAGTCAAATCCAAATAGAATACCATATCTAAGGGATTCCATATGATAAACATTAAATAATGAAAAGCATGTATGTTTTCAAAAACATGAAAAGCTGGTTACAATTTCTAAAAGATGTAAATTTGAATAAGAACAGTTTTCAAGTGGGATATTTTGAAGGATTAACACATTCAAAATAAACACCAAAGCTTCTGAATTTTCCAGACAAATGTACCATATGCCGACAGTAAATAATAAGTAATGAAGGAGCACAAGTAATAGGAAATAACCCCTAGGCACTAACTAGTAGTGGGTCCTAGGTACCACATATCTCGGTGAGAGTTATAATCACAAATATCCACTCCCGTGCACGAGACACTAGTTGGAAACATACCCCTTACCGAGTGGACCCTAATCATCATCATAATTGTTTAGTTAGAGTTTTAAACATCATTTGTGCTAAGTGAAACTCTGGCTAAACCCCACAGATTCACTAGCATACTAGTACACGTCCACCCACCTAGATACATAGGTTTTCCCCTTGTTCTCAAACAAGTTCAACAAGTCTTGAAATATAACTTGAACATGAAAACATAATTTCCACATCACAAATTCCCCAAAAATCCTATATGTATACCACACAAGTCACAAAATTACATTTTTCATTCGATATGATTTTGAAATACGATTCACAGCAAAATAACCCACAACACATTTCACATTTCTTCAATACATCCACAAAACCATTAAACAATTTTTTTAAAAAATAATAAGATATTACAACTCATATAACAGCCCACACAAACGGCACATAACACTCCTTTCATAATAAAAATTTCAATTTTTCACATCACACTCACACAAAACAGTCAACATCACATTCTCATCACTTTAACAACTTAATATCTCCATCAATCAAATTAATAAAATATTTCCAAGATGATGCATATGACATAAAAACATTTATAAAAATAAAATGGACCTTTTAAAAATATACTCCTTCCAAAATAGTTTTCTAATATAGTTTCACCACTTACACAACTCAATAAACCATTCAAAACTTATAAAACAATTATACGGAGTATACCCAAGCTTTGCACATAAAACCCAATTCAAAAACCTCTTTTTAATCCAAAATCCCACCAATAACCTACCAAAACAGAATTTTCAGCCCAATCTACTTGCAATAATCTACTTTCAAATGTTATATAATCACCTTGAACAATATCACAAAAGATACCCATGAGAACACCCAAATCCATAAAACACATTAAATGAGTATAACAAGTTTATACACATAAAAACCCTTCAAAGACCCCCTTTTTAGGCCCACATGACACTATATCATTACCCAACCAAAATTGGGAGCCCCTATCAATAACTAATAAATCACTTCACTAATTTACAAAAACTACCACTAGATATAACACATGAAGTACATTTGAAAAATACACACTTCAAAAAAATGTAACTTTAATACCAAATGCTTTAATATTGCTACCAAAAATGGTTTTCACATAATTAAAAGAATATAATGAACATGAAAAATTATTTAATCAAGAAAACTAACTCATCATTAAATGGATACCCATGAAATCACCTACCGAAATTGTCAATCCCCTCAAAACACGGTGTGAAACATCAACCGCACTAACCCGACACCACAAGGATGACAAATCCTGACCTAGGCGACAAATTTTCACCAAAAACACTAATGGTTAAACCCTAGGTACGAACCATATGTTCTGGACACTTTGGAACAACAAGAAAGAGGGATGCAACCCTAAGAAAAGAGGATAAATCAAATAGAGAAAAACTTACATGCATAAATATTGAAGATATCACCCTAAATCCACAAAAATATGAATCTCCAAGTACCCAAAACTAGTATTTAGGGTTGAAGGAGTCATATTAGGTCATGTGGGGACTAAAATGGGGGAAAAGGGATGATAATTGAAGGAGTTTTGAATGATTCATTTTACCTAATCAACTCTGGTCGATTTGACATAGAGTATGATAGATCTCCATAATTCGTGGTTCGACTGAGCTCCAAAATTGAAAAAATGATAATGGGGGTGATCCTTAAGATATTGGATTTGAGAGGGAGGTGTAATCATTGGAATAAATTAAAAATTAAAGAGATATGGAAAATTAATAAAGTAATTTAAATCAGGAAATGGGCTTAGAGGCAGGCCCATTACCTTAATCAAAAACCCACATCCATCATGATTTTGGATATCTATGTGGTCCAAAGGGATATGGTTATTTTAATATATTAGGGTATGACAATTGGGAAGTATAATGGGTATAAAATAGTAAAAATTTAATTAGTTATAGAAGAAACTAAATTTGTTTTTAAATATGGAATTGGGCTCACGGTTTGGCCCAAATTTTCAAAACCCACCATTTTCACCAAAATGAGTGGTAAACCCCGAAAACAAATCAGGAATGGAAATTAAATGAATAATAAATTTTAAAAAATTGTTACGGATGTGAAAATTATCCCGACCATAAAACTATCCTCCCTCAGAAATCAACATCAAGGACAATGCAAAAACCAAACCAAACTGAAAGGCAGAAATGGACTAATTTTCTAAACTATGCCCCCAAAGGCCAAAACACCTCCAGTGATCAAGT
This sequence comes from Viscum album, assembly GCA_963277665.1. Lineage (NCBI taxonomy): Eukaryota > Viridiplantae > Streptophyta > Magnoliopsida > Santalales > Viscaceae > Viscum > Viscum album. The sequence goes on along the minus strand of OY728152.1, from coordinate 732,879,064 downwards.
AAGGAAGGAATACTTCACAAACAAAACATACACATCTTTATTGGAATGATCAAGCAAAATCGGGATTTATCCTAAAATAAAACTCCTCATACACTATCTGAACAAGGCTCAAGCAATTTACCCAAACAAACAAGAACATCGAACAAGGTTACACTTACCTTGATATAACTAAACCATTGGGAACTCTCCAATACAAACATGTACCCAAGGAAGATGTAGGTGGTTATATAACTCTGAATGAGACTACCCACTTCCAAGCCAAGACCATGTACAAACGTGAGTTATTGGTTCAAGGATACACAAATGAGCTCCCCAACCATAAGAGACAACTTAATTTTTTTTCGAGGCAGAATCAAGAGACTAACAGGGGATCCCCAAACAAACACCTTGGTAAAAGGGGTATAATCCCATTAGGAATTGTCAAAATAATATACATGAGGCTCATAGTGGGTATCCCCACCATAAGAACCAACCATCTTAACTGATCAATATGGGATTCCATAGAAAAACCCCAAAACATAAAGAGTTATGATGGTCGTACGGTTAGCCCTCAGAGTTTGGGGAAACTGTGCACTAACCATGTGGATCCTTATACCTACATGGTTTTCTGGGGAATTGTTACTACTAAATGTTCACTCAAAATGTCTAGACAAATCTAAAACCGTTCCCCCGAACCCAAATTAAACCAAAGGGGAAAATAAAGTCATTGGGAGATAACATGGGGATGAGGCCCTCCACCTCTTTCCACCGAACGGAAACAAAGGAAGCAAGATGAAACAAAAAAATGTTTAAAATATTACCATCTCTCAGACTGAGAACAATTCTTTGTACAAGGACAAAAACTACACTGGCATTTACTCTGACTACATGCCAGGTTCTCTTCGTGACCTAAGGCTAGAGCTGTAAGGATTGAAGCATCTTCTCCCTCACAGTTAGGATTTGGGAACCCCTGAATATAATTTCTTCTTTAGATTCTAAAAACTACTACATGCAATCCCAGATGGGTTCACCAAGACAAAACACACTCCAGAACTCAGCTTACCCTAACATAGAATTTCACAGAAATAATGTTTTAGAGGATGCACTCACATCACACCCTCTTTCTTCAGGTGATAAACAATAGAAATAAAGGACACAAATAAACACCTTCCTCTAAAACAGAGGATGTCGAGATCTCCCAAAAGGAGAGACACTTATGAAAAAAATACTCACAAAATATTGTACCATTTCACCATTAAAATTAAATGAGCACGCAACGTCACAATGTGTCATTGAACATGACCAAAGCGAATCATAGAAATAATACAAGGAGGGGGCCTTATACAACATCCCCAAATATCACTGCATTCCAGAAAGTGTCCATAATAGCCTCTCGTGGCCAAATTTCCCACACATGTGTTTTAACATAAACCCCTTCTTCAAAGAGACTAAGAAGGACTCAAAGGCCCTATTAGACACTATCCATACTTACAACCTTAGAAAAATTCCACCTTTGATGGATCAGGTATCTTAAGAAACTAAGGTCTCTTTAAACAATACACGAGCACTCTTCTACAACAAGAGGATCCAAAAAAAATAATTTAAATGGTGTAGACTCATTCTAGAAATCTCAAGAAAATATTCCTTACATTGATCAGCTGAAGGATTCTCCAATGGTGAAACAATCCGGGTTGCACTTCAGTTGTGCAATAACCCTTAATGGGGGCGTACCCTATCCAAAAAGAGAACCGAAGGACCAAACCAAGTTGGTCCATTGGTAAAAACATTCCACAAAACAGATCCAAACACATTAATGGAACCATCGTAATGGTGTCCGGAAATATAACTCATAGGATACTACTAACTGGTCCTTCTACCCAACTTACCGACCAAACACAAACCCAAAACATAGTTCGAACAGGAGGGGTTCCTGGACTCAAAACATCCCACAACATCAACATTTTCCAAAAACACACAATATAAACCATCCCAATCCATTCATCAAGACATCATGGTTTTCTTTAAAATCATTTCTTTGAAAAACAACGGTTCAGTGGTTAGCGTATCCACCAATGGTACCCCATGCGCCTCACACATATATGTTTTTGTGCCACTCTGGGCACCCTCCTCATATTCATCAATCACTCATCCAGTCATGAAATCAACCATCCATAATCCCATATAACCCCATGCATGTTGTCTCTCATTGAAATACCAAAGGATAAAACTAAAATTCTTTCCACTTTTCAAAAAATATGGTCACCCAACCCATCCTTTTTCTCGAAACTCTTAACAATGAGATCAAAATCCCAATTCACATATTACAAAACATTTCATAAGGACGGAACCATTTATAGAAGAACTCACTCTCAAGTTATTCACATCAATTTGAAAACATCTCATCTGATTGAAACACACTTTAATTGTTTAGAAAACTATATTGGAAACACTTTTGAAACCCAACTTCAATATCGTTTCTGATTTTAAATGAGGTGTAAGCACACTATTTTACATTCCAAAATAATTCTACAAATTCAGTTCAACCATTTCATAACTCAAACCATTCCCGCTTTATTTGAAAATCATTTCACAAAAACTTTACGCTTTGTAAAGCAAATTCTTTTTAAAACCAAAGTTCCATGATTTCAAAACTAAAGCACAAAACAATGTGAGAGGAAGCTAGTTTAAGTGGGTGACTTGGAAATATGGTTGTTAGCAATATTCCAATCACATGACCATCAAAGAGAGTGTTCTATGGAATATCCCCAGCTCCATATGTATGCCTACGGTAAGTAATAAGTAATTAATGAGCACATGTAATAGGAAATAACCCCTAGGCACTAGCTAGATGTGGGTTCCAGGTACCTCGTATTTCGGGGAGAGTAACCATAAAAAATATCCATTCCCATGCATGATCTAGTAGTAGGTAACATAACCATAACCATGTATTCCCTAGTAATCATCATCATAGTTTAGTTAGTGTTTTAAGATGCAATCTTTTTAAGTGAAACTGAGGCCAAACCCCATGAATTCACTAGCATACTAGTACACGTCCACCCACCTAGATACCTAGGTTTTCCCCTTGTGCTCAAACAAGTTCATCATGTCAAGAAATATAAATTGAACATGAAAACACCATCTCAACGTCACAAATTCACCAAAAAGACCATATGTATTCCACACAAGTCACAAATGTCCATTTTTTATTCAAAATGATTTTAAAATCTGACTAACACCAGAATAACCCACAACACAATCATATTTCGTCAACACATCCAAAAAACCTTTAAAAAACTATAAAATAATTTAAAGATATTGTAACACATATAACAGCCCACACACATGGCACATAAAACTCCTTTCATAATAAAAATTTCATTTTTTCACATCACTCACACAAAACAGTCAACATCACATTCACATCACTTTAACACCTCAATATATCCTTCAATCAATTTAATAAAATATTTCCAAGATGATGCATATGACATAACATCCTTTACAAAAATGAAATGGACCTTTTAAAAATATACTCCTACAAAAACAGTATGCTGATATAGTTTCACCACTTACACAACTCAATAAATCATTCAAAACATTCATAAAACAATTATAAGGAGTAAACCTAGCTTTTCACATAAAACCCATTTCAAAAACCTCTTTTTAAGCCAAAATCACACCAAGCCCCTAAAAAAACAGAATTTTCAGCCCAATAAACATGTAATAATATACTTTCAATTTTTTTATAATCACCTTGAAAAATATCACAAAAGATACCCATGAGAACACACCAATCCATAAAACACTTTCAAAGAGTATAACAAGGTTATACACATAAAAACCATTGAAAGACCCCAAATTTTTAGACCCACATGACACTATATCATTACCCAACCAAAATTGGAATCCCCTTTCAACAACTAATTATTCACGTACAAATTTTACAAAACTTCCATAAGAGATAACACATGAAATACATTTGAAAAATACAGACATCAAACAAAAATGTAACTTTAATACAAATTCATTACTATTGATACCAAAAATGGTTTTCGTATAATTCACAGCATATAAAGAACATGAAAAATTATTTAATCAAGAAAACTAACTAATCCTTAAATGGTTACCCACATAATCACCTACCGAAATTGTCGAATCCCTCAAAACATGGTGTGAAACATCAACCACACGAACCCGGCACCACAACGATGATAAATACCGCCCTAGACGACAAATTTTCACAAAAGAGACTCATGGTTAAACTATATGTACGAACCCTAGGATCTGGACACCTAGGAACTTCATGAAAGAGGGATGAAACCCTATGAAAAGAGGATAAATCAAATAGAGAAATACTTACTTGTAGAAATATTGAATAGATCACCCTAAATCCACCAAAATATGAATCTCCATGTACTCAAATCTAGTATGGAGGTTCGAAGGAGTAATATTAGGTCATGTGGGTACTGAAATGGGGGAAAATTGATGAAAATTGAAGGAGTTATGAAAGATTCATTTTACCACGTCAAATATGGTTGATTTGAGAAAGAGTATGAATGATCTCCCTAATTCATTATTCACCTGAGCTCCGAAATTGAGAAAACAATAATGGGGGTGATCCTTAGGATATAGTCTTTTAGAGTGAGTTTGAATCATGGGAAAAACAATAACAAATTAATTAGATATGGAAAATTTAACAAAATAATTTAAATCACGAAATGGGCTTACAGGCAGGCCCATTGCCTTAAACAAAACCCCACATCCATCATGATTTTGGATTTATATGTGGTCCAAAGGTATATGGTGATTTTAATATATCATTTTATGCCAATTGGGAAGTGCAATGGATATAAAATAGTAAAAATTGAAGGATTTATAGAATAAACTAAATTTTTTCTTAAATATGGAATTGAGCTCACGGTTTGGCCCAAATTTTAAAAACCCTCTATTTTCACCTAAATGAGTGGTAAACCCCCAAAACAAATCAGGAATTGGAAAATAATGAATTATGAATATAAAAAAAAATCATGGGTATGACACATATAAAGGTGATTTTACAATATTATCCATTTACAAACCCAATTAAATTTGGGACCATTATTGTATAATTAATATTTTTAAATTAAGATTGAATGGAATATTGGGATGATAATTAAACTCATTAGAATTTAAATGTTATAAGAATGTTTTTTTTCTTTTGAGAAATAGGAAATACAGTGGACCATTACTTAAGTGTTTCATGATGTTAATATTGTGAAGAAGAGATAATGAGAAGAAGTGGAGAATCATTAAAATATGAAATTGAGAGTTAATCCCTCGATATATTCCTTATGGTTTAAAAGATATTTTAGGAATGGTTTGATATAATTTTTAATGTGTTACCTATGTGATTATTTAGGTCATAATAATCTGGAATGAAAATGAATGATTCACAAAGAATTCAAAAATATGTTAAATTATATCGAAGAAGTGATGAAGAAACTTTAACTTCAATGAGGTGGGTATTTATGCTACGTTGTATCTAAAGTTAGTTTCTCTGTGTGGGAATGTGAAGAAGCTGACTCCATTAGCCTAGAGTTTTTTCCTTATATTGTTATATTGTTACTATAATAATATATCTCATCCCATGGGACTAAATGGTTTCATATATTTGAAGAACCAGATATAAAGAATCATTTTACATTATATCTTGAAATTAAATACAATATAGAAACTCCTTTCAAAACATCCTAATTCTTATAGATTATCTGTATATTTAAATCATAATATAAATTTTGGAATCCCAATTAAAAATAAAACCTAATAAATGGGTGATCTCATATTCTTACTAAGGGTATGAATATAGCAGAAGCTATCATAAATAAATATTAACATTATGGCATGGTGAATAACTAAAATCACATGCCATTAAAACATAATCTTGATTATAATATGGAAGGAATAAAGTATGATCAAAATAATTCCATATAAATAATCACATGAGAATGAATCATAACCATGGTTATTATACATTAGAATAAACACATGGATTATCCATAACTACAATCATAATTAGGAAATGGATAAATTGTGGAATCATAGACAAGCTGTCAAGGACTCAACCAAGAAGCCTATATAAATGGGTATATTCATGATCAAAATTAGGTCTGGGTTTTCTCATGAGACCTACTGATTCATTAAGGGGCTATAGAGGGACCCGACCAAAACATATTATGTCCAATGCATTCCTCATTTGAAACTGCTTAATCATAATAAACATATACATTTATATTTAAAATAGTACAATAAATTCAAATAATTTCCCCAATCAGTACATATAATCATATAATAATTAATGCAATATGGTTAATGGAATTAATATTTTACATATATTTTCAAAATTATTATAAACAAATCAATGAAATATGTTATATTTTATCATAAGAGATCAAACACAATTAAGACTATGATTTAACATAGGGTGTTGACATAGATGAAAAAAATCTAAAAAAATCGTTCAAAAATTCTTTAGAGAAATACACTTTTTACTTTAGAATTATTTATTTCAAAAATTAATGAAATTATAAAACAATACAATTTATTTGAAAATAAACATTTAGACATGTAATGTATTCCAAAAAAATTTATGGTGTCATGATAGATGTAAAATCCCTTTATTCATTAAAAGTTAAGAAAATTCATTTTTATTAAATTTCGAAAAAAATTATCATTTAAAAAGTTCTTTTAAATGAAAGTATGAGTGTCAAAAAAATGAATCAATTGTGTTTATTAAATGTAAATCCACTAAAGAAAATTAAAAATTAAAAATAAAATAATTATATTTCATTTGAAACATAATCATAGCATTCCATAATTATTGGAGAAAATGTTTATCCCAATTAGTGGAAACTGTGTTAAGAAATCCCATACTACTACGCAAATAGTCAAACATTATGACTAATAAAATAATTTATCATGAAATTAAATGTTTTATAACATGAAGATAAATTTATTCATGATATCATATATAAATTTTCTGTATACATAAACCACAAACAAGAAACCAGTGGTGAATAAGGCATATCTCATAGAAATAAAGGTTAGATTAGAAAACCTTTAGCTTATGTTTGGAACCATTATTCACAGGTAATTAATCACCTAGAAAATAATATTAGACCAATTTATTACTTAATTAAGAACCTAATAAATAAATAGTGTATTTATAATTATTTTATCATGTTAATTTATAGTCTTTTTAATGATATATGGTGTTCAATTTTGTCATTCTTGGTGGGTTTTTTATCAGTTCACTTGTATACGAGTTTTAAATCTTGTTTAAAATGAGAATAGTTATCCATAATTGAAAATATATGTTATTAATGATCTTGCATAATTCTATGTGGTCATATATTATGTTTTCATATGGTATGGGGATGATTCATTAGATAAAATATTAAAAAATGATTTAATTTATTTTTTTAGTTTTTTGACTATCATATACTTATATCATTTCATTCAATATAATGATTATATAATCATCTAATAACATTAAATAAGTTTTAATATCTATTAAATAATATGTTTTAACAATAAGAATGGTTTAACGATTAACCATGATAGAATTAATCCAAAAAAACTCATCCTCCATGAAGTTGGTGAATCGATACCTTAGGGACGATGTTTTAAATTTTAGAATAAAAAGAGATGGAAAGAAACATGATGATGGATATTTAATTAAAAATATATTATAATATTTTATATTTTATACTATATTTATCATCCATTTTCCAAAAGGGTGTTTCATGATGGGATAAGAAAATAAAATAAATTAATATGAAAATAAGGAGGGTTTCACCTCTTGGGTGTCGTCTCTTTCAGAACCCCCTTATGGTGCTTGAAAATGAACTTTTAGTGAGACAAGAAATACCAATACGTGGGGAATGGAATTGGGATAGTAATTTGGTAGATTATAATAAATATCCATGGATTACAAGATGTGGTGATAAAAGGTGGTCAGAGGTTGTATTTATAATAGAGGAGAGGGGTGTTTTTGATTAATTTATTCATTTGATTATAATTTTGGCTCAAGAGTATAGCGTTGATTATTGTCACAAAGTACAGTAAATAGCACATAAGAGTTATAACTAATTAGACATTACATCAATCATTACTAAAAAATTCAGGCATAAGGCATAAAATAATAATTATTAGAAATTAAAGTATTTCACTAATCACCAAAAATTAATTTTTTTAATAAAAATCAAAAAAATTTACTGTAACAATTTTTCTTGACATGAATATTACAAAAATGATCTCCATTTAATGAAAGTAATTTTCTATATATGCTCATTTTAATTTTTCTTTAAAATCATCTTTTTTTTGATTAATACCAATTTTAAAATTATAAACACATTTACGACACATTAAAATTTTAATTAACGTCTTACAAAATTAACTTATAATCATAAGAAAATAAAATTTTAATTTTTCATTATTTTGTTTCAATATTATATTTTATTTTAAATAATTATACTAATTATGAAATTTTATATAAACATTTATGTTTCATAAAAATACTTTTACATAATTTATCATTTTTAAAACTTCTATTTACATCTTCCATGATATAAAAATATTATATTTTCATTCCTCAGAAACATAAATATTATCAACACATTCAAATGTATGGATAATATTATATTGTCCAAATTACTATTCCAAATTGTCAAATTACTATTCTAATATTAATGTTATTATTTAATAGTGTATAATGGTTCTAAACATGGGGTTTTTTGAATGATTAGTTTTCAAAGATATTAAATTTAGAAAAGACATAACATAATATCGTGGTGTGCTATGTTATCCCCTCATTTGTTAAATTGAATACTCACAATTTGAAATTGAAATTCAAAAATTAATAGTTAATACTTGAAAACTATTTTGACGAAATCCCGCATTAAAAAATGATTTATAAAACATCCTCTTAAAAATATGTCAAGAGAAATGCAAATGTTCCCAAAAAACTAGGACTCCGAAATAGGAGAACATTAATGCAATTATGGGAAAGTAAGAGAAATATAAATATCAAGTTCTAATAGAGAGTTATATAAAACATGGTCATTAGAAAGTATGCCGTCACAAAACCATAAATCAGTGATTATCTAAAAGTCCATTAATTTCTTAATATGAAAACTAAATGGATACCATTTTAGTTCCAAAATAATTTTCCTCGAGTTGAGTGATTAATTTAAAATATATATAAGCACATGAGAAAATAATATTACTTGGTTTCTTTCTATGTAATAAGAATAATCTAATCCATTGGTTGTTATTTTATCTATTTTAACCTCATTTCGTACACCTGGAGAATGATATCCAAGATCAATTTTATAAATGAATCACTTCTAACAAATAATAAGTCCCTTAACCCATTACTTTGGAAATCAATTGTTTACTCAAACCAAAAGTTTTTGCACATGTTATTAGAAAATATTAATATCGAAAGATTAACTTTATCAATTGCAAAATTATTTAATATTAAAACTCATCCAAAACAGTTCTATCCAAATTCAATGAAAAAATTTTAGAAGGCCACAAAATTTCAAAAATAAGCTTACCAATAGGTTACGTGAAAAAAATAATATATCTATTATTGTTACACACCCAATATATGAATACCATAATCTCAGGTAAACCTTCGTTAATAAATAATTCCTCCTTGAGTCAAATTCATAGTTTTTCTAACATATTCCTTAAATCCAAACATCTAATAATTTTGTCATATCATAAACCATCAAATAACTAAACACCATAATGATAACTAATACTATCCAATAAACATATATTTTTTATTATCACAATATCAAGCAAATATTTAGGTTTTTCTTTCCCAAATCATATTTTTTAAAAAATATCTACTTACAACAGAGTCACTTCTCTTGATTACTGATGATATTAATCACATTCTTCAAATTTCTTAAATATAAAGTACTACAGTACAATCCTTAAGCAATATTATAACTAGGATATCATTTATAAAATACTTTAGAAACATAATTATTGAATCCAAAAATACAAATACATTAATTATTTCACATTGACTATAGTATCATCATAAACTTGTCATTGGTCCCATTTATTCTTTTCAGCTATATTTTATTGATGATTGGAAAAATAATTTTTTTACATCCACATATCATTACATTACAGGCCTTGGAATGATTATTTATTTCATTTTCAGAAATGAGCATGATGGACCATCTCTCGACCTTGTTAGAAAACTCACATTCCAGTAAAGAAAGTATTATGGTGTTTTCTTCCACAATTATGACGTGTGGGGAAATCCTTATTTCCCTTATTCAATTTATCCATCAGTTTACCTTCAGTCCTATTCTTATATTTCTTTCATTCATGGTAATAAATCATATAGAATTATTTCTCTATATTGATTTTATGTGATACTATATCCTCATAAGATGAGAATGTTTGGGAGATTTGTTCCCTTTATAGAATTGGTTTAAAACCATCAAATACATATTAAATAATTCTCCTTGGATTATGTATGTATGTTTTGGAATATCTTTCAAACCATATAATTTTGAATTCATACATAGAAACATTTCTATCCACTTTCAATTTCAAACATGAGATTTTTCCCTACAAATCTTCTCATTGATTCTAAAAGAAATATTTCTATAAGAAAATTTTCATAAAATACTTATATTCTATATTTTCAATTTGATCCTTCTTTTTTGTGTGTTTAATTAATGAGAACCACTAGTATGAATCTCTATCAAGACGATAAACGTCCAAGATAACCATATCTCATTCATTACATCCAAAAAGTGAAAAATATCATCTCTAAGGAAGTTATCCATTTTTGAACAAGAAATCAGTTTCTATTCCCAGTTAATGATTGAGGATGATGTCACATAATTTGGTATAACATTTTTAAACCACATTTTAAATCAATATTCTTCATGCTAGTGTGTTTTTATCTCAAAACATCAGTCTATTTTCTAATTATTGTTATAATTTGTTCATCTCCAGTTTTAGTTCTAGATCCATCATCATTATCTTCCATAGGATGTAAATCCAAACATGGAATACTTGTGTTGATAGAATTTACATTTCTTCTAATATCTAAAATTTCAAATTAATGAAAAACACTAAATTATATTATGATATTCTAATACTAGTGAAACACTAAAAGTATAACTAAGCTCAAAGTTATATTCTTGGATACCATGAGATTATTGTCAATGTTAGTTATAGGGTTATATTTCTCTAATCAATGTTTTCATAAATCTATTTTTCCATATCATCTAACAAACATATATATTAAAAAATATTATAACCATAACTCTTGTAACTAGTACCTGATGCCTAACATTATTATATTGGTATTATAAAAAAGAGGTCACATCGCAAATAACATTATAGTTTAATAGCTATTGAAAACTAAATGAAAACATAAATTTAAAATTATAAAATAAAATTAAATAAAACATAGAAAATAATTTGGAAACAAACCTATTATTCTAGCCTATAAATGCATGTCAATCATAATATACATCTCGAAATCCATGGGAAAACGAAAACATAAGAAAAGGGTGACCTCAGATGCTCAGTTAGGGTAATGATATAGTAGAATCTATCATAAATAAACATAAAAATAATGTATGGTGAATAAATAATAAACATACCATTAAATCATATTCATGTTCTTAATATGGAAAGAATAAAATATGGTAAAAAATAATTCAATAAAAATAATCACTATAAAATTAATAGTAACCATGGATATACTATAATTCGAATAATCACAAGTGCTGTAAATAACTAATCTCATAATGTTAGAATTCAAAATGTGGGGAGTCATTGATATACCATAATGTCTTCAGCCAAAAAGACTATATAAATGGGTAATCCCTCAGCCAAAACCATTTACAGGTTTTATAATGAGACCTACCAATGCATTGAGAGAATATAGTGGGTCCCACCTGAAAAAAAAAAGTTCAATGAATTCCTCATATGAATGAGGTGAAGCATAATCAAAATATTAATTCATACTAAATTTAACATATAAAATTTAAATAATTTCCCCAACACACAAACATATTCATAAACTATCCAATGTAATATTGTGAATGGAATCAAGATAGTATAACTTTGGTAAAATAATCATAAAACATTCAATATAATATGGTATGTGGTATCATAAGATATCAAACATGATTATGAATAATATTCAATTGATTTTATTGAAAAAAATGAAAATAAACTTGAATGTCATTGAAAGTTTCCTGCGTGAAATTCCCTTTTTTACATTGGATTCAATTATTTTAAAAATAAAGAATTACATAAGAAAAAATTTCATTTGGAAATAACCATGTATACTTGGAAATGATTTAAAAAAATATGATGTCATGAAATCTGGAATAGATTCTCATACTTTCAGGACCTTTCCTAGAAGGTCCCATGCCATGAATAACCCTAGCTCCCCTCTAATAGGACAAAGAATGGAGACTAGAACCTAGCTGGCATATCACAAAATAGGAAACATTTTCCGATGTAACTAAAAGCACATGAACACATCTCCAAGACCAAAAAAAATATAAAAACATTTACTAGAAAATGCTTACATACACTATAATACCAATCATAGAGAATGATAGTAGAAAACTATATGATATATTGGGATCGAATAGAAGCCCACCAAAATAAATTTTCTCTAAAAATAAAAGAACATGTTCCTATAACTCATCATAAGAAAACCCTAAATGGAGGTTAAGGTCCTGGATAGCTGTCTAATGCCATAGGATCACAGCTCTACTCTCTTTTGTCTCTAGAAACCAACTTGTCATTGTCCACCTAGGACTTCATCAAAGCATTGATCATCTATAGAAGACATGACACAGGCAGGCAAAGCTTATGTAGGGGGGAGTAAAAAATAGTACATAGTAGAACACCTTGGACCATCAAAGGAATACAACTAAGAAATACATTACGTGTACCGCAAAAAAACTAACAAAGTATACCATTGTAAAAACACAAATTCTACCACAGGGAAATAGTATGGCCATATCACTTAGTTATATGTCTATGGTATGCAAAACAAGATCATAATACATAATCCACTGAGCTCCCAATATCGATAAGAAATGTATTCGTGACTAGACACTCAGTCTCGCTAAGACATGTATACTCAGTCACATATGATGTCTTGGTAAGACCTGTAACCTCAATAATACATGTAGTACCAGTAAGTAATGTAGTCACAGAAAGTTATGTAGTCTCAAAATAACAGTCATCTATAGGTTTCTGCTCGCCACATGCTCGTTACGGGATAACTGACTCCTCAAGCCATTATGTTGTATGAAAAATTACACCAAAAATCACTTATACTATCTGAAAAGGACCATCTCATCACAAGGTTACTAAGGACATAGATGACACGTCAAACAAGCACACAGAATGAACATTATGACTATTTTTGTAAAAATGGTCCGACCAGGGTCCAGTCCCACCCGTCGGCCAACCTGACCCATAGGCCAACACAACCCTGTCTATCCCATCCAATTTCACCCCGATATAGCCCAAAACCGGCCTAGCTCATTTGGACCATCATTTTAGGCCCATCCCACATGGCCAACCGGACTGATGCTCGCTATGTCTCTTGGTCCAACCTGCTGTACTACTACAGCGGCCTGACTCCTCTGGTATGGCCTACACACATGCGATCTGGTCTATCCCACCCTGACCGTATGCCCCCTCTACTTCACGCGTTGCCACATAGAATCCTACAGGGTCGTCCGACCAACGTTTCCTACCCCACGGCCTCTCCTACACCACATGCTCCATACGACTACCTCCATGCGTCCCCTGGTCAAAGCAAGTCTGTCTACGCGCCCCTTGCACTCCACCTACCAATGACCCTTTTTTCATGCATCACTCCACCTTCTGTATCTACCACTTTAGCGGATCACACATTGCCTCACCATCCACCTAGATCAGACACTGTGTACCGCACTGCTACTCATCTGAACCGATAAGATCCTCTACCCAAGCCACCACTATATGCTATCGTGTGCTATCATCCTATTCAAATCATGTGGCCTAGTTATCGTCTCACCTTCTCTATGCCATCTTACGGTTGGGTATTCAATCTCAGATCGTTGTACCATGAATCAAAGACACAATGATATTCCATTCATATCCTATAAAGAATCAAGAAGCGATGAAATTTTAGGTGTGAAATAATGCACAAGAAATCATGAATAACATATACATGACATTGTTCTTTTTAACATCAATTCATCCTTTTTATATTAATTATCAATGAGTAAATAATCATAATGATTTATCTACCCGTAATTCCCTACAATCAGGCCAACCCTTATGAATGATTGAACCATTGGTCAACATTTTAGTTTGTTGATCTGCATTCATAATCGATTCTAATAATGGGGAAAGAATCAAGAAGAGAACAATTCCATACATAGAATTTGGATCCATTAGCAACGAAGAATGGATGTCACTTCATCATCAATCCTCAATACAGTGAAATTCATTTGAGAGAGCTCTCATTGTTTATTTCATAGGAAATCTATTTTTTTTACTATAACCCAAAATTCTTAGACAAATTTAATTAAAAATAAACCCTTTTTTATATCACAGCATAACATTAAATAAAATATGATATCATTAATTTTATTTATTTAAACATCAAATATCATCATTTCCCAGTCAATCCCACACTGATCGATGTTAGGCCCCACCTGAGGTATAGTCACTGCTCTGAAAACAATTCTTCCCTCAAATATCGATTTTGGGAACTCTTTTAGAAATTGATCCTGGTTTCTAAGAAAACATCATGCATGTGATATTTACAATTTTATTACATTTATGAAATTGTTTTGTGGACATTTTTGCTCATAATCACAAGAAATCTCATCATCGTATCTTGTAATAATACCATATAATATTTAAAAATAATACATCAAAATTATGAGATGTTACAGATTCCATATATTTTTAAAAACATTTTTTTAAATTTTTGAAAAAAATAAATATTTAAATACATATTTTTAGAAGAAAGTGTGAGCGTTAAGTAAATGAATAAATTATGTGTATGAGAGTTAAATCAACATAAAAACTATAAATAAAAATTATTTTAATAAGAATTCATTTGACATATAATCATATCATGAAATAATATTTGGAGTAGATGTTTAACACTAATAATTAATATTGGGTTATTAATTCCCTTACTACTATGAAAGAAGACGTACCATATACCCCATTAAATTAATGATCATAAAATGAAACATTGAATAACAGGATGATAAAGGGATTCATGGTAAGATATTTTAAAGGGCTTTATATATACCCCACACACATGATATAAGTAGTGAATAATTAAAATCTCATCAAAATAAAAGTGTAATGATAATACCCTTACTGTATGTCTGAAAACATTTTGCACATGTAAATAATATTCTGGATAATCAAATTAGATTCATTATTTAATTAATAAATATCATCTTAATCATATATTTGATTTATTATAATTGTTTTTAATTCATATCTAGACATTTCAATGATTTATGAGGCCTAATTTAATTGTTTTTTGGAGTGTTTCATTTCTTGGTTTCCATGATTGATTCACTTATATATAAGTATAAAACATTATGTAAAATATTCATAATTCTCTTGAATAGAAATTATATGTTATTAATGGAATTAAATAATTATAAATGGTAATATATATCATTTTTTTATTTTATTTTGATGATTCATTAAATAAAACATTAATTAAAATGATTTAAATTATTTATAATTTTTTACGACCGTCACATAGTTATATCATTTTATATAATATCACAATTATATAATGGTTCCAAAACATTAAATAAGTTTTAATACTAATTTTATAATACGTTTTATCCATAATATGGTTTAATGTCTTTACTTTACGGAGTTAATGAAAAATAAATACACATTGTACAAAAAGGTGGTTAATCGACACATCATTGATGATATTTACATTTTCATAATAAAAAGTGAAAAGAATATACATGATGGGGGATATTCCAATAAAATAATACAATTATAGTATGTTTATAAAACTAGAGTTATTAATATTTTTTCGAAATTTTAGGTGAGGATAGAATAAGAAAAGAATTTAAATTAAATGGAAAGGAATGAGGGTTATACCTCTTCTATGTCGTCTCCCTGAGAACCTCATTAAGGAAAATAGAAATTGTCTTTTAGTGGAACAAGAAAGGCCAAAATGTGTGTAATAGGTTTGAGATAAGAGTTTTGTAAAATATAATCAATCCCCAAGACATTGAATGTGTGAGGAGAAGAGGTCGTGATGGGTCATATTTATAATGGATGGGAGGGTATTTTTATTGTTTTATTCATTTGTTTATTATTTTTTCTCAATGATATAAATAGTGTTGATTATCAGGAATAAGTATTATAACTAGTTAATGTGAGTTCCAAATAATGTGATATTACGTCATCCATTACTAAAAACTCATGTATTTGGCCTAAAATTTTAAATACCATAAATTTTTATATTTCACTACTCACAAAAATTCAACAATTTTAGAATATACTGAAAATTCACCCTAACTATTTATCAAATTCTAGATTTCAAAAACAAACTCATTCTTATAGAAATTATTTTATAATTATGATAAATTAAATTATAAATTAAAATAATCATTTATTCAAAAAATAACTATATTAATGTTATAACTGATTTTATGACACTTTGATTAAATAATTAATGTCTCATAAAATAATCAAATAATCATAGGTCAAAAAATTACAATTTAGGAAAGTATTTTTCAAAATTATTTTTTATTTAAAATTATTTTTTTATATATAAAGCATTAAATAAATATTTGTGTTTTGCACAAATACCAATACTTAATTAATCCTTTTTTAAACATATATTTACTTATTCCATGATATACATATATTATTTTTTCATTTATATGATAAAAAATGATATTCATAAATTCAAAGGGGATGATGTTATTCTATTGGATGATTTACTATTACTAATTGTCACATTACTTTTCCAATGGTTATGTTAATATTTTATACAATGTTAAGGTTTTAAACATGGAATTGTATTAATCATATATTATAAAATATGTTAAATTTAAAACTGACATTCCGTAAAATCATGGGACATTATTGGGAAATATCTATTATGAAAGAAAAAGTGTTCAAGAAAAATCATTTTCTACGACAACAGTTTATGTTGTTCTATTTAATGGAGAAGTGATATGTCTATGAAATAACTTTATTAATTTTATCAATTCCTTTTTTGACTCTAAATCTTTTCATTCTCTAATTTATGAGATATTAATAATTAAAATGAGAATACCCCCTCATAAAAAAGATATAACACTTTGTGAAAATTACTTTTGGATGTATTATAAAAACCAAGATTTATTTGAAACATATTAGTGTTATCAGTTGGATGATTTTTCTAATAAATTTTATTGATCTACCCATAGTAGAGTTTTATTTTATTATTGATATGGATATTATCGGGCACATATTGATTACAGATATAATTAATGTTTGTTCACTAATTTAACACATTTGAAAAAAATTCAATACAAAGAGAAACTAATTAAATAAGGTAGTGAATTTTACCTTGATATTTTTTTTGAAAATAAAGATATTGTTATAATTAGTTATGTATTAGTTTTAGATGAATATATGGATAAATTTCCAAGTACTATTTTCGATCTGGTTGCTGGATTTACTTCCTAATTAGTGTTTGATGATGAGGTAATTTAAAAACCACATTATCTAATGGGTCAAGTAGAACCTTTGAAATTGTAAAATAATTTTTTGGAGTTTCTTGAAAATGTATTTATTTGGCTAGACCCTTCAATATGGTGTGCTGCTATATTTTTGATAAATAGAAATATTGTTTAATGTGGATTTGCATGAATTATAGAGTCTGGAATTACATTTCTATTAAGAATATATATCATTTTTCACATATCGAGTATTTAGTTTCTCATATATATGGAGTGTAGTGTTTATTCTTGATTGATACTTGTTTTGGGTAACATATATCCAAGTAGAAGGTGGAATATATTTCAATGATAGCATTTTAGATTAAATATGGGCGTTATGAGTTTTTGGTTATGTCCTCAGTGATTTCTAAGATACCAAAAATATCCATAGAACTTATGAATATATTTTTCCGTGAATGTTTAATAATTTTATTTCTTTTTTTATTGATAATTCTTTTTCTTATAAAATTCAGGAGGGTCATGAAAAAAACCTAAGGTTCTCAAACATTGAAATTGAAGTATGTTCGTGGAAATTTTACTAGATATGAATTATTTTTTCTTAATATTTCTTTAATCAAAAATATTATTTTTATAGATAGAATAACTATTCAAAAAGAAATAAAAAAAGTTGTTTAACAATGGGAATGTCTTACAAATGTCACAGAGATTAAAAATATTCTTCTTTTAGTAGGTTACTATTGGTGTTTTGCTGTAAAATTATCGTGGTTAACACCCCACAAGATATTTTCACTCCAAAGTTAACTAAATAAATCCATATCAAATGATTTGATGAAAATTTCATAGAATTGGAAAGAATATTATTCAATGTTATATTTTTGGACCTGCTCTCTAGAAATGGTGATTTTTTTCATCCAAAAAAAACATTCATTTATGTATATGGTTTTCTCAGATGTTTAATTATTAGGTAATTGATCATGCTTATCATAAATTGAAACATCATGAATTATGTTTTCAAAAAGATTATTTTGAACTATATTTTTTGGATTTTGTTATTTTAAATCATGGTGAATAATTTATATAGAGTAATTTTTGAAATATAAAACGATCATAAAAGTTTTAAGTATATATCCACTCCAAGATATTTAAATTTCAGGTAGATAATATGGATCTAACTAATAATGGATTATGATATCATGATTAGTTACTGATATTGTTTTATATTTTAATAATAATCCAATTATTATGCGGTTAGTGGGAACCCCCATGCCATTCACATAGAATCAAAAAATACCAAAAAATAGGTTACATCTTAATGACCATATTAACATATATTCAAATTTAAATCATTTAAATATAAAATTAAAAAGATAACACTTTCACACACATTATATTGGATGCATAAACCATAGTTCAACCATTGACATTGACATTTTTACCCATTCTCCAATAGAATCCAATATTCCCTCCAACACCATCACTGCAAGCCCTCAAGACATTTATAATCACATTACTAATGTATTTAACTTTGAAAAACAATCTTAGAAAAGAAATTATCATATATTAATTCTACCACTAATTAATGATAAAAATATTTGGAAATTATTGGAACAAGATTAGAAGAAAATAAAAACACACCGATGATTCATCGCTCTAGCCTTACCAGCCTTCTAATGATGAACCACATCAAACAAAATTTCCCTATACGAAAGGAATACAAAACCAAACACATTAGAGAAAAAAATTAACAAAATATCTCCATCACTTAAATATAATTTAATATCATAATTAATAGTGTCTGATGATTACAACATTATAAATTAACATTCTTAAAAATAACCATTAGACAATAGAAACAACAATAAAAACCCAGGATAAAATTAATATCTAATATATGTATTGACTCCAGGAATACTGTCATCTGCCCAACCAGCAAATCCCAAAGCCTCCATGAGAACCATCACTTCATACCAACCTAGAGAGGAGCAATGGAACATTGATCTAGAGAATTGATTTAGAAGACTAATTCCACTAACATATGTATAACCTATTACATGACTATAAACCCCTCTATAAATACTCATCTTTAATACATATCCAAAAAATAGAATCCACATTGACACATGACCTGCTACTAGCATTATAGAGACCTAAAGCTTGACTTACATGGACATTACATTAATTTTACGAAATACTTAATACAAATCCAAAACCAACACTGAAGGATCGTAATAGTTTAGTGTCATTGGAAACTCAGAACATAATCGTCTAATCATGGTGAAAGATCATCAACATCTCCCATAAAGATCTTTCCCTTTTCGTTTTCTTACCTTAAACCTTTATTTATATCCTGGGGAAAAGAAAACATATAAATGGTGAGGTCAAATTCTTTATAAGGGTAAGAATGGAGAAAATAAAACAAACCATATACATTTGAACTTCATGACATTAACATAAAGTTTAAACATCAAATTCTTTATTTGCGAAATAAATATTGGTAGTACGTAAGAAATAGATCATAAAGGAACAAAAATCATTATAAAATAGAATGGTAATAAATCATTTAATTGTTTCATACCATTAACTATGTGATAATATTTCTATAGTAGCCAAGGAATGGCTGCCAAGACCAACTTAGTGGATAAAGTCCCTTTCTGAATCGATTTCACTCCTCCTTCCAGTCCTGTATCACTGAACCAGATTAACTTACCATTCCAGCCATGTCAATATCATGAGATAAAAATATTTACCCAATGCATTGGAGGGATATATATGTACCACCCATCTCATAAGGAAATCGTTCTTATGTGTGCCACAAATTAAACATACATTATTCATAATAACCCAACAAATAAAATGTGTTTCATAAACATCATCCCATAATAACATAATACATATAAAAGAAGTGGATATCATTTCTTCATATGAAAACTCTAATGGAGACATGATTCTTGAAACATAAACATATGAAATAATGTCATCTTAGATGAAAAATGATTTTGATAAAACACATGAAAAGACTTCTCTAGGAAAATATCCTTTCTTATTCAAAATCATTTTCTTTTTGCAAAATGCCATGAAATTTTAAAAGAAAAAGATTTTTTTGAAAATATTCCTAAAATATTATATAGTAAAATTCATGAAAATAAGGTGTTATGAATCATTTAAAAACTGTTCATATCGTATAATTTAAAAAAACATTCTCCTCGTACTTCTTCCAGAAAAGTCAAAAGGTTCCTCATATGGTAAACAAAAGAATTATTCCTTCCATAACACAATATAAAAGTAAAACAAGGGTAAACATGAATATAAACATACATGGAAGAATATTAAACACTTTATTAAAAACTACTTATGTACAAGGATGAAAAATATAACCCTAGTAAATTTTTACAAATAAATAATCTCTGATAAAAATGAGATTATAAAGGTTATCCCTTACCTTAGGTCTGATATTCTTTGTAAGTTTCCAAAATTCATGTATAATGATTTAAATAATGTCATTAACTTATAATAGAATCATATTAATTTTTATGATATCATATATGGTTCGCTTATGACTTTATATTACCCGATCTTTTTTAAATTCCATGTTAAAGCAGCGTTTTGGGTAAAATCGTTTTATTTATCGTACGTGTTTGGACTTGTTGTTCTTGATATTATTATTACATATATAATGATTTAATTACTTCCAGAATTTAAATCATGATTTATATATCATATATATTCAGTATATATATATATATAATATAGATAAATGAAATGAAATACACCATTCATGGATATGGTAGGTCGTACGTACGCATGAACACTGATTTCCATTCCTTATTGACATGAATAAAAGTATGTAGATGACATATATATAAATATACATAAATACAGTAGCTCCAATATGTCATATATTTCAATATTATTGATTATATATACTTTATAATCATTCTTGAATGGTTAACATGGAGAATGAATCTCATCGCATCGTGGACACGGTAATCTGTACGTACGCACGAACGATGATATCATTACCATAATTATTGAATGGAATTGGAGTGGATGATATAATATCTCAAAATCATTATGATGTTATAAAAACCATATATAGTTATTCTTTAGACCATTATACCCATTCAAGTAAGGTGGTGGTGGAAAAACAGATTACACCACAGCGTGAAGACGTTATTCCGTACGTACGCAAGCATAGTGATTTCATTTTACATAGAATGGATAGAAGGTGAAATTGGATTGTTTCATATTTATAATAACATATCAATATATTATTGATACTTATGTTATTACTTTATAATGAAACAACTAAATAATAAGAAGTTGAACAAGAAATAAACTTGAAAGAATCGGTAGAAGAGATTACCTCTTCTTCGACGCACCTCTTTTAAGATTCTGGGTAAGGCACTAGAGTTGGTATTTTGAGTATCCCAGAACCTCTATAATGTTTCTATTTATGTTGAGAGGGTAAATGGGCAGGTTTTTTCTATTCTTGAAAGCTCAAAATTGTGTAAAGAGAAGAGGGAGGATGTTCTCTTTTATAAGGGAGGATAGGGGCACCTTAGCAAAAACGTAAAATATTATTTTATAATAAAGTCATATTCAGTTTATAATAGGTCCAAATTAAATTATTTCAAAGAAAAAGTGGGGATTGGTCTATATCCTCTCAACCAATATGTTTTAGACAAGTTTAGGTTACTATTTTAACCTTATCATTTAGATTTAACTCTAAGTTAAATAATTTCTCTTTTAGCATGTCTTCTTGTTTAATTACACTATATGGTTAATAAAATTACAATAAAAAGTAAAATGACCCCCAAGTGGTTCATTATTAATATATATAACCGTATCTATGTCATTTTCCCAATCCTTATATTTTTAGGAATATAATAACAATTAATAATATAATATTTGTATTAAAAACTATTTTATGTCAATTTTTTCAGTATTTGGTAATTGATTTTTTGTGAAGATCCAAACAACATTATTAGTTCGAAAGAAATTAATAAAATAAATACTCACATGTCATTAAAACCTATAAAATTAGTGGAATTCATAAAAATTTTCAAATTACATTTATTTGGGTATTTATAACATCAATTATGTTAATATTTCATTAATAAGGTAATTACTGCATCATGATTGTGTCATAAATAAATTAAAATATTTAATGTCTAGAAATTATAAATAAAATACCATCATGTAGGAAATCTTTTTATATTTCTAATAAATATTTATAGTCGAATTTATCTTGTGTATTACCATATATTAAAAATGATTATTTATTAAACATTGATTTTATCTCTTTTAACTCTTCTTTAAATAAAATAATAATAAATGTCCTAATCTAATCCAAGTGGACCTAAAGGGTAATATTTTACTCCTATGGTTGTATTTGGTAGATATTCACTTATCTAATAGAAACTGGACTTGTGTTAGGGTAATGATAATATCATTTTTACCATTAATTACCCTTTTTACATTTAACCGTGTTAAATAAAAGTAAAATGTTACTATTCAAAAGAAATTATTTTTATCTTATTGAACCTCATTTTACTTCTTTATATTGACCGTGTCTCTAGGATTTTTGAAATTCAACTCGCCGAAGAGGTAAGATTATGTTTTATGTACAATTGAAAATGCTCTTAGAAAGTGGGTAAAAGACAGTGAAAAGTCCAATAAAATTTTTATATATTTAAAATTTTTATAAAATGATTCAAATGAATTACATTGAACTTATATAGGTATTATGTATTTATTTTTACATAAAATAGATTTAAATAAAATAAATTATTAATTAAATAAAAAGTCAGTTTTAACCAATTACTTAGTGTTTTCACTATTCATCAAAAATTGAATGTTTTTAGTAAAATTCCAAAAATTCACCTATGGTTAATTTTGATATTCCGAATCTGAAAATGAAGTCCATTTTGAAAGATAAGATTTATAAAATTTTCAAAAGTGTGTATTACTATTCATAATGGCTAGTTTATATAATATTTTAATAACATATCGTTGTTTAGTGAAACTCGGTATTGTGTACAACACACGCTATTAAGGAAGGTCACGATTGCCTATAATGCAAGCCTAGTCAGGGTTGCATGTACGGAAAGATTCATTTGGTTTTTCATATAACATAATCAAAATATAGTTCAGTTATACATTGATCAAAATCTATACTTGGTGTTGTGTAAAATTAATTTTATTCAAAATAACTTGAAATTGTGTGAATCACAAGCCAGGAATAGTGTTGCGTATACTACAAGCTAATACGTTGTTGTGTATAGTGCAATATAATCTTGGTGAGTCATACAAAAAAAATCAAATAAATTAAAAATAATAATTCTCATAAAATATAAGGGTGTTACATTATATCCCCCTTAAAATGAACTTCTCCCTCAAAATTCGTCGGGGTTATAAATGGTTTTCTACCTGAATTTTTTTTCGTAGAAACCCACATCGTAAAAAAGAATACTAAAAAATCCGTTTAAAAAGGAAAGTTAGAAACATAACGAATACCCAAAGTGACTCATCACCGGGTTTCCACATTGGAGGATTTTAGAGAAAATATGAATATGGATGAGAAATATAACCATCATGTTCTAATAGAGAGTGTAGAGAACATGGCTATAAAAAAACCAAAAATCACAAAGCAATAAATTTGTGATGATCTAAGGTACCATATGATTCATTGGATATGAGGGTACTAGGAAAACGTTTTCTGTTCTCAAGATCATTTCCCTAATGTTGAAAAATTGTTTAATTAAAAGAAATGCATAATTGATTTTTGAACAATCTCACCGTTATTCGTGCCTTGAACAAGTTCCACTTCATCTATTAAAGAAATAAAGTTTCATTAATCATATATGGTTCATAAAATGGACGTATACTTCATATATCAAACCACATAATAAGTTGAAACTAATTTATACTAACCAGTGACTTCTTGTATTCCAATGGTATGTGATAAAGGCTTGTCGCACTTCGGTTGTGGGTTCAATTCCCGCATCCTTGTCCGACGCGATGGGGTTTCACCCGTCCTACAAGTTGTCCTTTTTCTAAAACTATACTATTATAACATTCCATAAATAATATAAAAAATTTCAAGCCTTAAACAATACTATCTGATGTCTAACATAATCTATTACAATCTTCAGGCTTACCCAAACTCACAGTATAAGGAAAATGATTGATATAGAGGTAATCAACAAAGCATGTAAATACCATCATTTATCACTATGTATCATAAGATATGTCATGTTGGTCACAGTCCAAACATTCAAATTCATTAATCATGTATTATATTGGAAAATTAATACCCATTAAACATTAGTGAAAACATGAATGCAGTTAAACGATAACTCTTTCCACATTCCAAAATCCAAAAAATTCTATATACTCAAACCATGATATCACTTAGTCCTTATATCAATCATGAGCTCATGAATACTATCAAACATATTATTTTCTCTTTATCCATTCATTATGCGCATATCATCTACTTTCCAAAAATATTTTAATCACTTCTCATGGTTACATGTACCATATAATTATCAAAAACCACAATAAACAATTACATAGATATTCCAATGTTCCACAATACTATAAATGAGATTCCACAACATTATTTTTGAATCCCTTTACATAAACACATAATCATTCCACCACATCATTGTAATACTCAACATT
This sequence comes from Viscum album, assembly GCA_963277665.1. Classification (NCBI taxonomy): domain Eukaryota; kingdom Viridiplantae; phylum Streptophyta; class Magnoliopsida; order Santalales; family Viscaceae; genus Viscum; species Viscum album. Next base: position 732,853,625 of record OY728152.1, on the reverse strand, counting down.
TCTAGTAGTTATCCCATGTGAATTCCCATTTTCCTTTGATTTAAGAGGTTTCTCACGTCGATCATCATTAACCCTTGTATTAGGGCATTGATTACCATAATTACCCATTTCCTTGCACTTGAAGCATTGAAGTGTTGGTGTAGAGTTATCTATAGTCTTTTTTCTATTTACATTATTATAAACCTTTTTCCCATTAATTTGGCACTCAGCTAAACGATGACCTTCTTTTCCACACTTGTATCATTTTCAAGTGCCATTTAGAAAATCTCCACCATGATTCTTTCCACACATTGAGCATAATGAAAAATTCACCTTATTTTCACCATTGTTCTGAGATTTTTCCTTGATCACCATATTTCATTTATTATCAAAACCCTGAGATGGATATGTAACACCAACTTCCAGTTCTACCATGATAGCATAACACACAATTTTTTCATAGGTACTGAAGTCTCTTATAGATAATTCCTTTTGAAAACATGGTTTTAAGCCACTGAAGAATCGATCAACTTTACTTTCTGGTTGGATGATAAATCCAAATGCATACCTTGCAATCCTTGTAAAATTTACTTCTTATATACCAACAGATTCATCCTCCTTTTTCTTAAGCTCACGAAACTCCTTATCCAACATTGAACGAATAATAAAAGGGATGTACTTATTGAAAAACATGTTATTGAACTCGTTCCATTCCATGGATTCAATTTCATCTTGGGGCCTTGTATTCTTAATTTGAGTTCACCACTGGTTTTCTTCACCATCTAAATGGTAAATAGCTAAAATGACTTTGTCATTCTCTAGACAATGAAATTTGGTAAATATCAATTCAATGGTACTGATCCATTGTTCAGCAACAAGTGGATCAAAAGACCCATTGAAAGAAGGTGGGCGTTGCCTTGTGAAGGACTCAATAGAATATTATTCCCTTCTCTACTCATTTGGAAGTCTCAAATGATTCATATATTTTTTAAGTATAGAAATAAGATTTTGAACTCCATATCACTTTATGTTGGTTTGTTTTGGAGGAAAATCATTGCATCATCTATTACATTGATCAACATGGTTCTTTTGGGTTCCATCCATAGTCTAAAACCCAAAACGTATAGTGTGAGTGAAAAAATAATTATAGGAAAACAACATAATAAACAGGGGGTACCATAAATATATAACATGTTAGGTTTAATTCTAAGATTGTTACCATAATTCTAGAACTAAAACCTATTCTTATACTTATCCTTAGGGACATCCCTAGACATACCTTATTAATATATCTAGGGATCTCTCTAAAGTTTTCGCATTCTAATTTCCAAAGGTTAACTAAACCTTCCCTCTGATACCAACTGTAGAGACATAAAGCTAGACGTACATGGAAATTACCTTAATATTTCAGAATACATAATTCAAAAAAACCAACATTGAAGGATCGTAAAATTTCAGTGTCTTTGGAATGATAGAACATAATCTTCTAATCATGGTGAATGATCTTCAACATCTCCCATAAAGAACTTCCCCTATTTGTTTTCTTACCTAAAACATTTCATTATATCATGGGGAACAGAAAACTTATAAAGGGTCAGATCAAATTCATAGTAAGGGTAAGCATGGACAAAATCAAACAAACCATATACAATTGAACTCAAAACATTGACATAATGTTTATAGATAAAAATCTTGAGTTGCGAAATAAATCTACGAAGTACGTAAGACATAGATCAAAAAAGAACATCAATCATGATAAAATATCATGCGAATAAAACATTTAATTTTTTCCAACCATTAAGAACATGATATGATTTCCATAGTAGCCAAGGAATTGCTGCCAAGATCATCTTAGTGGAAAAAGTTCCTTTCTGAATCGAGTTCACTCCTCGTTCTAATCATGTATCACTGAACCAAATTAACTTACCATTCCATCCATGTCTATCTCATGAGATATAAATCATTACCCAATTAATGTGAGGTAGATATAGGTCCGACCCATCTCATAATGAAATAATTCTTACATGTGCCACAAAATAAACATACATCATTCATAATAACCCAATAAATAAAATGGGATTCATAAACATCATCCCATCATAATAGAATACAAATAAAAGAAATGGATATCATTTCTTCATATGAAAATATCTAATAGAGGCATTATACTTGAAATATACAAATATGAAACAATATCATCTTAGATGAAGAATAGTTTTGATAAAACACATGAAAAGGCTTATTGAGGAAAATATCCTTTCTTATTCAAAATAATTTTCTATTCACAGAATTCCATGAAATTTTAAAAGAAAAAGAATTTTTTGAAAATATTCATTAAATATAATAGATTAAGATTCATGAAAATAAGGAATTTTGTAACATTAAAAATTGGTTAATGCCATATAAGTTAAAAAAACATTCTCTTAGTACTTTTGATGGAAAAGTCAAAAGGTTCCTCGTATGGTAAACAAAAGAAAGATTCCTTGCATTACACAATGTAAAAGTAAAAGATGGGTAAACATTACTTTAAAAATAAATGGAAGAATATTAAAAAATTTATGAAAAACATTTTATGGACAATGATGAAAAATATTACCCCAGTAAATACTTACGAATAAAAAATCTCAGATAAAAACGAGATTGGAAAGGTTATACCTTATCTTAGGTCTGATATACTTCGTACGTATCTGAAAATCATGTATAATTATTTATATAATGTCATCGCCTTATTAAACAATCATATGAATTTTTATGATGTCATATATGGTTCACTTATGACTTTATATTACCCTTTCATTTATAAATTCTATGTTAAAAGAGCATTTTGGGAAAAATAGTTTTATTTATCGTACGATATTTTGTACGTACACACGCGCGGTGATTACATTTTCCATAGGATGGATAGAAGATGAAATGGTGTGGTTTCATATTTATAATAACATATCAGTATATTACGGATACTGATATTATTACTTTATTATGAAACAACTAAATATGAATAAGTTGATGAAGAAAGATACTTGAAAGAATCGGTAGAAGAGATTACCTCATCTTCAACGCACCTCCTTTAAGCTTCTACTTAAGGAACTACAGTTGGTCTTTTGATGATTCCAGATCCTCTATAATGTTTCTAGGGAAGTTGAGAAGGTAAATGGGATGGGGTTTTCTATGTTTGAAAGCTCAAAATTGTGTAATAAGAAGAGGGATGAGGAGCCCTTTTATAAGGGAGTAGAGGGGCACCTTAGAAAAAACATAAAATATTATTTTTTTAATAAAGTCATATTCGGTTTATAACAGCTCCAAATTGATTTATTTAAAAGATAAAGTTTGGATGGGTCGAAATACTCTCAACCAATAGGTTTTAGACAAATTTTCGTTACTATTTTAACCTTATCATTTAGATTTAACTCTAAGTTAATAATTTAACTTTTACCGTATCTTCATGTTTTATTAAAATATATGGTTAATAAACGTACTATAAAGAGTCCAAAGAACACCAAGTGGTACATTATTAATATATATAACCTTATCTATCTCATTTGGACAATAATTAGATTTTTAGGAAGAGAATAACAATTAATAATATTATATTGTTTTAAAAAACTATTTTATGTCAATTTTGACACAATTTGGTAATTAATTTTTTTTGAAAATCATAACAGCATGATTAGTTTGAACTAAATTAATTAAATAAATACTAACATGTCATGTTAACCTAGGAAATTAATCTAATTCATAAAAAGTTTCAAATTACATTTATTTGGGTATTTATGACATCAATTATGTTAATATTTCCTTAATAAGGTAATTACTGCATCATCATTGTGTCATAAATAAATTAACTTATTTAATGTCCACAATTTTTAAATAAAATACCATTATGTAGGAAATATTTTTTTCTTTCTAATAAATATTTATAGTCTAATTTATATTATGTATAAAAATATATTAAAAGTGCTTTATTTATTAATCATTGATTTTAACTCTATTAACTCTTCTTTAAATAAAATAATAATAAATGTTCTAATCTAATCGAAGTTGATATAAAGGGTAATATTTTACCGCCAAGGTTGTTTTAGGTCGAAATACACTTATCCAACAGAATTAGGACATGTTTTTGGGTAATAATAATATCACTTTTACCCTTAATTACCCTATTTACTTTTAATCGTGGTAAATATAAGAAAAAGTTACTATTTAAAAAAAAAATTATCTTATTGAAAAAAAATTTACTCCTTGATATTAACATTGTCTCTCGGATTTTATAAATTCAACTCACATAAATGGTTAAATTATGGTTTATGCACAATTGAAAATGCTCCTAGAAGTTGGGTAAAAGACGGTGAAAAGTTTAATAAAATTTTTATATATCCTAAATTATTATAAAATGAATCCAATGAATTAAATTGAACTTATATAGGAATTATGTATCTATTATGATCTACAATAAATTTAAATAAAATAAATTATTAATTAAATAAAATTATGTTTTAACCAATTACTCAGTGTTTTCACTATTCATCAAAAATTGAAAGTTTTCAGAAAACTACAAAAACTTCACCCTAGGCTAATTTTGATATTCCGAATCCAAAAATGAAGTCCATTTTGAATGATATAATTTCTATAATTTCAAAAAGTGGGTATTACTATTCATAACAGCTAGTTTATATAATATTTTAATGACATATCGTTGTTTAGTGAAACTCGGTACTGCGAACAACACACGCTATCGAGGAAGTTCATGATTGCGTGTAATGCAAGACAAGTCAGGATTGTGTGTAGGGAAATATTCTTTTGGTGTTGCGTATATCATACTCAAAATGTTGTTCAGTTATACATTGATAAATATCTATACATAGTGTTGTGTAAAATTAACTTTATTCGAAAGAACTTGAAATTGTGTGCATCACAAGCCAAGAATAGTGTTGTGTATACTACAAGTTAAAACGGTGTTGCATATAGTGCAATATATTCTTGGTTAAGACTACAAATATATACATCAACAAAATTAAAAATTATAATTCTCATAAAATCCATGGGTGTTACAAGCAATGTGTCATATAGAGACAACAATTCATCAACTAACACATCCCAAAGCCTTAAAAATCTATGAGCTTCATATTATAAGAACTATAGTGGGTCAGATAAAACACTATATTGTACATAACTCCTATAAAACCATGGAATGATCGAATTAAACATACCAAATCCTCATAAACAAAACTATAATGTAGTAACTATGAGAGAATCAATCCAAAATGAAGCAGGAGAAGTTTTTGATGCAAACTAAGGCTCCAAAAGATATATTATCCTTCACCTGTACCATCAAACCCAGTTGTCGAAGACACTTCAAAAAGAATATAACACTTGATTATTGACATAATCATCTAAAACCTCTCATAGAAAACTATTAAATCCAAACCAGAATTGGGTTAGAAACATGGTAATCCTAAGGAAAGAGAATAGGAATAATGAAAAGTTATTGAATATGGAGAAATGACCACATAAGGAAATGGACAGGAATGAATGAATGGTTTAAAGTAGTAGAAAATAGTAATTATCCATGAGATGGAGGGAGATAAAAGCAAGAAGAAGGGGAAGGGGGAGACATTGCAGAAGAAGTGGCACATAAGCCTCATCCTCCGATTCTCTATATGTGAAATAACTAGATAGAGAGATTTATGAGAGTGATGATATTGAAGAGATCTGTTATGTAGGGATTTTATTAAAATATTAATTACAATATAGGAAAATAAAATGATGTAAATAATTCTTTGAGTTAAAAATATATTGCATCATTGAATATTCTATATTTAGAACATGATCCAACGGTAACACATTAATCAATGATTTCCATGAAATTGTGCAAGAACATCACTATTATTTTTAGGTTTTAGTGTATTATTCATTGTGAGACAGAATTAATCAATCATAGAAGGGAGACTTCGAATTGAAAGAAAATATGGAACATATAGAAAAAGGTGATTTACCTAAATTATACATTGAAAATGATGGTTTTATGAGATTTTGAAAAATGTTGTGTTTCATAGTAACCAAATAGTTTATAAAGTAATTTTTGAGAGAAGCTCATAAATCTCCCTTTTTATTCATCTTAGGAGAACTAAGATATAAACAGGTCTTCATGTGTATTACTAGTGGGAGGGAATATAGAATGTAGTTATATATTTTATCATCAAATGTTTGACTTGTAAAAAGGAATAATATTAATTAAAATTACTAAAAGGGATTATTTAACATTTTACAATATTATAATGGAAATGGAAAGATATACCCTTCAATTTTGTGGTGGTATTTCCTTGTACAAATCATACAAATAATGTGATTATATTTCTTGTTGATCGATATACTAAATATTCACACCTCCTTCCTATTCAAGATTCATTTTATTTATATCCAATTTCTCAAATTTATCTCAAGGGAATAGTTATGATACATAGATTTACTCTGTCCATTATAATAGATTGTTATCCTAGTATTACCTATAATTTTTTTAAAGTTCATAATATGTTATTGGTCAATGAATTATGTTTCAATATAGTTTTTCATTCTCAATGTAGTTTATAGTTATATAAAATGATTTATAATTTTGAATTTATACAGCATGATTTTTCAATATATTTCAAGATAAATTTGGATAAATATTTCTCCTTAATTTAATTTTCTTCTAATATCAATTTTCATTTCAGTAAAAATATTGTTCATTTTGTGGTAGTATAAGGAATGTGATGTCGTAATACATATTTAAGGGATAAAACAGGTCAAAGGAAGTCATTTTATAGAGAGTTGATAGATGGTGTGGTTGAGAAGGAATGTTTGAATCATACTCAGATGAGGGAATCCCTAGTTATATAAAATAGTTATGTAGTTAATCGGTGGAAATATCTTTTATTCGAGGATGGTAATATTTTTATACCAAAAGTTTCTCAATGGAAAAGTGTTATGAAATTTGGTAAATAATAAAAGTCAATTTCCGGGTTCATTAAACCATATGAAACTCTTTAGATATATAAATAAAAATCTTTCTATGTTTTAATGACTCTGAGTTTCTACTAGGTACATGTTCTGTTTCATTTTTCATTTTTTTCGAATATATTTATTGGATGAATATCATATTTTCATACCTTATTTAGAACAATTGGAAGAGATTATTTTTCATAAATAATATCTAGTTGTGTTTATTTATCATATATATATGTTTTTGAAAATATAGTGATTCATCAATTAGAAGTTTTTTAGAAAAACCAAATGATTGAAGCATTAACATTGAATTAAAAAATGATATGAAAGAAAAATTTCCCCACTAATTTAAGTGGTGAATGAAATTATATGGATGTAATATAAAAATTGAGGAAGAATGTGACAACATAGGTAATAGTGATACAATTTCATTCATTTATAATATTTAGAAACTAGATGTAATATATTTAAATTTTTTAATAATATTATATATTTTTTCAATCAAGAATGAAATAGTTTTATTCTTACTAAATTCATTTTCATTTAATATATGGTTTTATTTAATGTCAAACATTTTAAAATTTCGTTATTTTAGTTTGAAAAAGTATACTTAATTTTTTAAATTAGTTTTTTTAAATTAGATAATATTTTGTTTTTGTATTCTTATGAAATGATTTATTTTTAAGTGAATAATGAAGGATACTAATTTTTGTAAAACTATAATTTATTTTCAATAAATTAATTGTTTTCAAATTATAATTAAATATTTTATTTGATCAAAAAGTAACATAATTCTCTTTTGATAATAAATAATCCAATTAATTTGTTGGTATTTGAAAATATTACTTATTTTTCAATGAGTTCATTTTTAGGGTTAAAAAGCATTTTTTAGATAATGGTATCTTGTTTCTGTTATGTTTTTTATTAAAATGGATTTATTCAAAATGTAGATATATAATATTTGATTTCTTTAAATATTTGGAATGTGGAGGTCCAAATTTAGTAAATCAATTCCTTCTATTTTTTCATTATAATTGGTAATCGTATTTGTTATTTGTCACATCATTATGTGTAAAAAATGTAAGAAATGGTTAAACATATGAGATAAGGTATTAAAATATCCCCATCACATGTATTTATTTTATTGGATAATTGTTTTTGACAATAATCATCGATGTTCTGATAATCTGTACCTTTGTTTCCAATTTTATTTGATAATGAACATAATAAAAAATATTAAATTACACAATATTTATTTTATATATATGATAAATTATCCATATGATAAATGGTGGTTATTTTTAGTAATAAATTATTGGTTTAAAGATTATTTATTTTCTTATCATTCTAATTTATTTATAGTTTTTAATGATGATATGATTACCTTATGTGTTTATGAGATGCCAACAGAGTGTTTGTTCAAGTAATTGAAAAATGAAGTAAATGATTTTTTAAAAACATTAAATGTAACACTATTTAGATGAATTATGATGTTACATGAAATATTAATATAAAAATAATTTATTATTAATTTTTTTACATTTTATACACAAATTACACTACTATTATGATTCCATTAAATCCAAACTATCTTAATAATCCGGAAAATGGCATTAAAGGTATCTTATATTAAATAATATATTACCAATTTATTTAAAATTCCTAAAAATATTATATTTATCCATGTGAATGGGTTATATTAAATAATTTCATCCATTTTCTACTTCTGGGTAACATTTGATGAAAATAACATACCCTTATGAATAATTACATACCGTTATGAATTATAATGAATACCAAATAAGAAAAAATATAAACATGACCAATGGATGTATAAATACTATTTAGACATCTTATAAGTGATGAAATGATCATATAAAATGTATTTGTTTTTTTTTTGTATGGAAAAAAAAAATTTAATTAAAATTTTATTATTAATTTAATAATTTAACATGGAATTTTTTTTCAAAAAATATAATCACAAATTTTTATTTTGTTTTATTATAGTTATATGGTAATTTAATGTGACCTTTATTGACTTTTCAAGGTGTAATAAATTGAGTTATAGTTTTAATATTTTATTTTTCTAATGAATTATGATATTATATAAATTAAATTTAAAATTTTAAGAAAATTATTTTCAAAAATATGATTTCATTTTAATAATTCAACAGATCAAAAAATTATTGTGGTTATTTTTTAGGATTTTTCTAAAATTCTTCTATTTTAGGTGAATTGTAAAATACGATAATTTACGAGAAATACTAAATACATGATTCATTGAGTCAAAGTTAATATAAGGATGATATAAGACCACTTGGCTAAAATGGACCTGAAAATACTACTATTTGTGGTCAAAATAATCCATACTATTGGTTTTCTTTTTCCAAATAAAAAACTAATGTGTAAAATAAAGGGAACGCCTCCTCTCCTCCACTATAAAACCCACCTCAATCCCTTTTCTCATCACTCCTCAAAATCAAAATATCTTTTATATATTCTTCTCAAATATCCTCTCACTCCCCCCCTTTCCCAACATCCTTTCGTCTCATAAAAAGTCTAAAAACTCTCCCCAAAAGAGGCTCTCATGGAATATTACAATAAGATGTAAATTCATCATTAGTTTTCTTTGATTTCAAGTTAATTTCTATTCTTTTTCGTTCCTCGCATTAATTCATCCAAATTTTTTGATGACTCTAGTACCTATAATTTACTAAAATGTTATTTTGATAATGTAATAATTCTACATCATCTCTCTCTTCCCCTTATTTAATACTAGAAATGAAAACACCATCTGGGATGTGTTAATTTATTATAATAGATGATGACAGGATTTCAATTTCTGTTATTATCATTAGTTCTAGTCATGAAACCATTTTTATTATTGAAAAAGACTATAATATATATTTTAAAAATTATTTATGGTTATGTAATGAGTTTTTTACTTATTATATTAATTTATAAATCAAAATAAGTTTATTGTGATCAAGAACCGCTAATTAACCCAAACAATTTCCATTAATGTTTTATATAATGAATCATCTTCACTCTTAATATCTAAATAAATGTTATAACAATTTAATATTTTTGTCTTTCATTAATAACATTAAACTTATATTCTAGACAACCATTCTCATTCTACATGTTTATTTGTAAATGAATATAAGTAAATTAATCATGAAAACCAAGGAAGAAAACCCTCCCAAACAATGAAAATGAATCTCCTAACCCAAAAAAAAGATCGCAATGGACCAAATATGGTGATAATAACTAAATTATATGTATAATAGGTTCTTAAATCATTAATTTATGAAACAAAAATTTAATTTTCATGTCATTAATATGATGTTAGGAATCCCTTCAGACTTAAGGTAAGGGTTTTCTACTCGATCATCCATTTTCATTCGAGTTACTTTTATTCTACAAATACCTCAATTAAATTATTATTTATTAATATATTCTCTTCATAAATTCTGTGTGAATTTTCTATATATTTTATCAACCATGATCATACTTTTATTTTTTGGGATTTAATTGTTTTAATATGATCATTTAAAAATTCATGATGAAATACTATCCCAATTCAAGGGAATTTGTCAAATTCTTACCTATTTTCAAGGAAACAATATAGCATGCCTTTATTAAAAATTATATTTATAAAATAACCAATTTTATTATTAAAAAACTATCTTACATAAATTATACCTTTATAAAAATAATTTTCTATATGAACTCTTATTTTCAATGTAAAAGAGTATTTATCTCAACAATCACTCAATGATTTTATAAGTGTATCTTCATTTGTTTAAAAATTCATATTGACTATTTTGTATTATAGGAATTAATATTTTAGTATATCATCTACTATATATAATTTAATGTTTTATGTTTATATTTACAATGGATGTTCTATCATAAAATGATTCACCAATTTACTCCCAATAGTTAGTGTTAATGTATAATGTTTGGGGAAGGTTTTTTACATTTCATATGATAGTTTCAATATAATTGTATATGATGTTTACATTTATCCCCATTCATATATGGAATTAATAGGAATTATTAAGTGTTGGGTGGGGATATTTATATCCCCTCGGTGCATCGGTAGGACTCATGAGACAAACTTCGGTCTTGGCATAATGCCTTGACAAAATGGATATTTTTTATTTTGGAACATGGCCTTGATGGTATAGTTATGATGTCTTGCATTATGAATTGCCTCATTATGAAACAATTTATTGATGGTTTATGTGGTTATTTGACTAGTATAATAACCATGATTATATTTTATTATGGCATTAATTATTCATCTCTTATTCCTTCTAAATTATGTTGAAGATTATTTTTAAAGGCATATGTTTTTAGTTATTCACCATGATCAATGTTTTTGTTTTTGATTGCTTACATTGTATTTTTTAACATTAATAATAATTTGATATCTCCCTTTTTATGTTTCATTTTCTTATCACATGATGATTTTTATTATGAATGACCTAATGGGATAAACTTGCAGTTGTGGATATTCCCAATAAAACTTATATGTTGTATTTAATTTCATGTTGTAATGTTGAACTTATGTGTGTATATTTTTTCCAATGATACCATATTACTCGGTCCTTCAAGACGATTATTCCTTGTTTATATTCAGATGTTATAAAATAAGGCACTGGATCTAGGAAACTGGGGTCAGGTCCTTACTAGGTTCATATTTATACGTAAATTTTGTAATGATTTTGGTAAACCCCTTTTAATCTCCCTTTCCATTATATGTTAATTGAAAACATAAATCATGTGTATGTATGGATTTCCACCTCCATAGAGTGATGTGTTTCAATTTTCATCACCACCACACAAAGGGGGTTATTATGATGCATTAAATTTATATATAAATGACATAATTTTAGTACTAGATTTTTTTATCCTATATTTTTTTACCTTAAAATTAATTTAAAAATGATAGTTTCATTCATGATTAGGTTAGACTATCACATCTGTTATGATATGTGATTAATTTTTAACATGTTTCATTAATGGTCAGTTATTAATTTTTTATTTTTTATTTTTTTAATAATTTCATTATTAAGATTAAATAGATGATGTTTATTGACCCCGAAAAACACATTCACCATACCTGTATTTTTTTATTTACCAAACAACCTCAAAACATCTGACATAAACTTAATTTATTTATTAACCAAATTAAACAATCACATAAATGACACAAAATGAATACTATTGAGGTAATAATCAATAAAAAGTTTTATAACCAACTGAATAAATTATATAATTTTATTATTCCTTAGTTGAAGATAGTTTGATGTTATATAGTATTTAATGTAAGGGTTTTTTATTTAAGGCATTATTTTACATGTTTGAGAGTTTTTATTCAACATTCCATTAATAACTGTGTTCATTAAAATGTATCAGTAATTTTCTTATTTTAAAATAATAATATCCAACATCATTTTTAACTCCATATTAATTTCTCTAAAATTTTTATGAAACACATATTCATGTTTCAATTCATAATAGATAGATTGAAAAAAAGTGTGAAGTAAATCATTATATTTATTTTTATGGCTTGAAAAGAATCTCATAACATCATTTATTTTCATATAATTTAATCTTTTGATAAATAATTTTCTGGTTATTTTAAAATAAATTCATTTCTATAATATATTTGGAATTTTTAATTTTTAGAATTTTGAAAAGTAATGGATATTTATCATTATTTTATGAAAAATATATAACCTTATTTTCTTATGTTTAAAAAATAGTATTTCAGGGGATTTATGAAAAAAGGTGTTGGATTGACAATGATATATGTTTTCACGAAGATAATAATAGTGTAGAAAACATTGGATTAATAGAAATTTATCCCAGATAGGAAGATAAAATAAAATATAATAAAATAAATATGTGGGAGAATGAAAGAAATTATTATAAAATTTAATGATAAAACATCATATCTTAAAAAAAGGATATGTGAATTATCAGTATCACTTATATGATACAAAATACATAAAGCATGAAACATTTGAAAATTATTATATTTTAGAAAAATAAAAAATGAGAGAATAACACACAAAATAATTCAAGGGTATTATGTACCCAAATTATATAAAATACTTTCCAGATAATGATCAAAATTCAATGAATGAAAATGGAGTTTCCAAAAAATATTATGACTGGGGTAATAGTTGAGTCGAAATAAATTTTCGAAAGAGAACATTATTTATATTAGTATTTCCCAAAAGTTATAAGGAATTAATATATAGAAAAATTATGGTATTGTAAAATAATAGAGTAAAATAAAAATAAAACATGGTTCATAACCTGTAACATGTCTCAAAGAATCAAAATTAATACTATGAAAACCCTTATAACATTACAAACCTTCATATAAAACCCATTCAAGTATAGAAATTAAAATGGAATTTTAAATACCATTAATAATTATATAACCATGATATAAAATATGAAATATTTTCTATATACACCATTATAATGAAATATTACTATGTAATTAAAAATATGTCATAAAGAGTGAATATTTTATACTATAAAATCATAACTTGTATTCTCACTTACTCAACCATGATCAAGCATCATGTATAATAAACCTAATTTTCAAAATATCTTTTTTAAAATACCTAATCTAAACATTCTATTCATTTTATATTTATTATTTAAACATATATTACAAATTAATTGACTCATATAGTTTATATTAATCATCAAGTATCATAACATTTCATTGTTTTTTAGAGAAAAAAATTTGAATGATGGAATAGATTCACACTAAGTGGTTTAAATTTAATAAATTTCTACGTATTAATGACAGTATTATAATTTTAATTGAATTATTAATTTTTTACCATTTTCTATATATATGGAATATATAAATATAACTATTGAATTTAGAAGTTACAATGAACTGGTTTTTGACGTGTTAACCCATCGAAAGGTAACATATTAATAAATGTTTTAAATGATAACTACTACATTATAAAATCATTAAAAAAATAAATATTTCATTATTAAAAAATATTTTAATAATATTACATACTATAATCATTTATAGTCAAATCATTATAACAACATTTATAGAGGTAGTTAAATCAACTAAAATAGTAATGGGTTGTAATGATTTAATGGTTAATGGGACATATTTGTATAATTATACTGTTATATATATATATACATATAAGATTGATCATTTTATAAAAAAATATCCGAACTAAATATATTCTATTAACCATCATTGGTGGGTTGGGTTGACAAATGAAATTCATTGCTCATGGAGGCGATAGTCCACCGTACACACAATTAAGGATCTAAATTATAAATGAAAGGAATGAGTGATACAATAAGAAAAAAAATCATCTAAATTTTGTTTTTATGAAATATAGGGAATATTTTTTCCAAACAATCCATCATTTATAAAATACTTGAGATGTGATGATGAAAATCACATCAGCATCACTTCATAGAGGTCGAAGTCTGCACATACATATAATCATTGTTTTTTAGTCTCTTAGATTAAGGAATATAGTGAATAATTTTTTATAAATTAATATAATTATAATTCATAAAAATAATTACTATAATTTAAATATTCTAATCAGGTTGGAGATTAATTTGGGAGGATTATATTAAATGAAAAGTCTTAGTGAATGTAATACTCATGTTGGAATCTTGTGTTTCCATTTGGAAAACATCTTAATATGAAGAAAAATAAAAAAGGTGAAAATAAGATTATTAGAGTGGAAGAGGGTTATAATAAGAGTAATTTTGAATAATATCATTAATTAGTTAATAGAGAATGTGATTCATGATTTGGTTGAAATATTTAAATATTGTATGTGATGAGAAGGGTATTTTTTAAAAGAACCACTACATTTTCCACAATGTGATGTTATTATTCAATAATAAATGGATAAATAATGGATAAAAGTGGACTGTAAATGTTTATGGGATGATATACATAGTAACACACTTTTTGGATACAATCTAGAGTGTTTTGTATTATTCATTTAAATTTATAATTTTTACACATATTTAGTTTGACATTGGTAATTAATTTGTATCCATAGTACTTAATTTTAATTAAACTTATAATATTGAACCATTTATATAATTTCAACCATTGGATTTAAAATTTTGAAAACAAATTATCAAGTAAAATTTATATTTTTTTGAAATGTAATTTTTAATACTAGAGAATATAACGCATAAAAACATTTTTTAGAAAATGTGTGCTTTTATGTTTAATAATATATAAACAATATAATATTATATTAGATATTGATTTTAATTCCCTAAATTTAATAATTAAAAATTAAATATAAGCTATGTGGATTCAAAATCTAGAAAGAATATAATTTCACAATAAAGATACTTAATTATAAGAATATACTAAATACATTTTTTTGTTAAAGTAACAATTTAATTTAGTTTTAAAAATGATGCACAAAGGATTCATATGAATAAATACTTTTTTAAATTAATATTTATTCTCCTTCAATACATATTTTATTAAATAATATTTTTTTAATATTAATGGATAATCTTATATAGTGATATAATCATTAAAATTATAATTTCCTCAAAAACTGTATTTTTGACTAAAAATAATCATTTTCAAAAATAACACAAAAATTTGAATTATTTAAATTATTGAGTGAGGAAATAAAAATTAAATTATATATAATAAAATTTTAGTTAAGCATATTTTAAATTTATTTTTAAAAATAAAATTCATTGTATAATGAGAATGGATTTTATTGAAGACAACGTATTTCAATATGAACATGCATTAATTATTTATCTTCTAAATGTAATATCTTTTAAAAAATTAGCATTTTATTATTTATTATAGCATTAATAGAATGTTTATATTAACTTTGGTGTTTAATTACTTTTATTTTAACTTCAAATGAATGTTATAAATAATACAACATTTTTATCTATTCTATATTTTTCATTCGTTACAATGAGTAAAAACAATTTATTAGCTTATGTAACCGTTAAAAAATGTTTTTTAAGTATAATTATAACATTATATTTTATTTAATGGATAAAATTTCAAATTTATTTTATTTTAATTATTATAATTGGTTTATGATAACTAAATAACTGTTAATTAGATTTCATATCAATCCGAAAAAGAATTTTATAAAAACCATTTTTAATTAAAATATCATAAAAAATATATATTTATTGGAAAATATTACATAATTTGATAGACAATTTCATATAAATTTATAATATTACGCATAAAATAATAAATATTAATCTTTAAATAAATCATTAATCAATTATAAGGTTTTATAAACATATAGGTCTTTCAAAAATATTGATAATGTTATAAAAGATTAAAATACTATAAAAACTATATGATTCACTACTGAGATAAAAATTAATAATTTTACAAAAAAAAATTAAGATAAAATGGAACTAGTAAATCAATAAATGAAATTTATCTCAATAGTTTATGATTCTAATATTAATAAATTTACCATTCACATGAAAATACATAATACAATGAAATAACTAATTTTTAAAAAATGAACTTTTTAAACATTATGTGTCATTAAAATTTTATAATATAATTATATATATAATTTTATACAGAAATATATTCCTTTAAATCTAAATATTACCTTCAATAAAATTTTATCTATCATCAAAATAAGGTAAAATGTAATGGTTATTCAAATTATATCATTTATAAAATCAATGAGAAAAATAATATGTTATTATGATAATTGAATAGTACAATTATACTTACTAATTATTATATTCCTGTAGTAAATTTAATATTTTGTTCATCATTTTAGATTTTTTTTTATTTTATTATTATATATGAAACAATCTATTGAAAATAATGTCTTTTTATATGATACAATATTATTGGTCTTTAACGCCTCCAACAAGATTTGAATCAGGAGTTGAACTTTATAAGGTCTATTATCATTAAATAAATAGAAAATCTATAAGAAAAATTTAAAAAATAATTTTTTTTTGTTATCATATTCTATGGATTTCAAAGGTTTTCAAAATAAAGGCATTTCTCTGGTCATTTTTTTACACAACAAAATTGTTCACTGAATCATCCAGATTGCTCATATTGAAGACCTATATAGAACGAAGTGAATAAATACAATGAAAAAATATAAATATATGGGAAAATTATTTTTACTAGATAAATTTGATTAATAGAATATTATTTTAGATCCATTTATTGTCACATCATGGTATCTCATAGTTGATATATAATTTATGCTAACAATTATCACTGGGATCTATAATCTGAAGTTAGTGATATGGTATTCATACAAATAACACCTCAAAAAACGTTAAAAGATTTGGAATTAAGGGAATGATATTCCCTAGATATATCTATCCCTTCCGAAATCTTAATTGTATCAAAATGGTTTCTTTTAACTTGGAGCATCTATTAAATCTCTCTCAAGCTCACGATGTGTTCACGTTATCTCTCCTATGTATGTACACAGAAAATACATCACAAATAATTTAATTAGGGGTTTTTGAAATTGGTGAATGATATCCCTTTTGTGAAACATCTATGGGGTATTTTTTTTAACAAAGGTAGAAATTTTTGTATATTAAGACCACTCACTTTCTCCAAGATTTTTAGAGAAACCATTGATATAAGGAAGCTATATGGGAACCTAATGCTGTAATTATATAGAGGTGTACTCCTATTATTGTGTCATATTGATATAATTTAAATGGAGAAATTATTATAAGGGGGTTATAATGTAACAACCGGATATATTGAGAGATATTTTCCTTAAATAAGATTTATTCATGTGATATCTTTCTTTAAAGGAAACACAATGTTTAAAGGAACCGTAAAGTATAAGTGATTTTTTATTATTCAATGTTAAAATTATTTCATAGTTATTAGACAGATGAGTATTAATATGAAAAGCTCAATTAATAAAAATTATTTTTTAAATATTTATAATATTAATATTTCATTTTTTATAAAATGGTTATAAATCAACTTAAAATCATTTGAAGGTAAAAATAGTTATTTTTTCTAAAAGATTCTTTTATGTGAAAAATGTTTTTTATTTTAATTGATGTAATTAATCATTATTTATTAATGATATTAATGAAATGATTATATAATATATTCAATTATAAATATTTACATTCAGATAATGGTTTTTAATAGACTTGTAATATGAATAAAATCCATTTTTTACTTTAAAATGATTTTTGTACGAACAATTTTTATTACATAATAAACATTAATTTTAAAATTAATTCAAAAAACATGTTGAAATTTAATAGGATAAAATGGGTAAAATATTTGGAATTATCATTTCATCATTTTTTAAGGATCTTAATTTCATGATTCATACTAATTAACTAAAATTGAGGTAAAAATTCACTGTTATGGTAAAGGTTAAAATGGTAAATAAGGGGTTAATTTAAAGAGATAACACATAAAATTATCTAAAAATGTGTCCATATCATATTGGTTATGATTATTTTGAACCAAACATAACATGGTTTTTTAATTTGGGATTCTTTTTTCCAATTTGAAGAAAATATTACATTATTAAAACTATTATTTTATGTATTTAAAGGAGTGAAAATCCCATTAATTATAAAAAGGAACATCATCACCTCTCTTCTCCAAACAAAATGATCCCTTTATATCAACAATTATATAGCCAAATACTCTACCAAAAACTTATACCGGTCCTTGATGTTCTACTATTCCCATAATTCTGATCCATGAAGCCATAAGATGATTTTTAAAGGAGTATACCCGATGAAAAGGTGTATGATATTACCAATATTTTTCATTTTAAATTCTTCAAAAAACTCTATCAAATATTATATAACCATATAAATGTTGTGGTCTATGTAGATTTAATATAATAATGCGTTGTTTTTTTAACTTTACATTAATTTTCAATCTCCTTCCCACCAATAGGAAAATGATAACATCACACATGTGTATGTGTGGACTACCAAATCTATGAAAAAAGGTCACAAATTTCCATTTACTATATAGTGGGACGGTCCTTACTAAAAATTAAATTAATATATATGATATTTATAATATAATTATTGATCATTAAATTTGATTTATTATTTAACTCTCTTTCGCTTCATCCACTGAAAAGTGGAAATATCACTCATGTATAAGTTGGGACTGTTATATCCATGATTAATGTAATTTATTATTCATCACCAATTTTTATGAATGGTTAATAAATTTAATATAATTATTAATTTTAATTCATAAAAAAATATTAAAATTCTATATATCATGAAACCATTACCAAATTCCAAGGACTAGAAACATCAAACAAAAACAGTTGTATAAAATATGAAATCTTTCACCATAATATTCATTTAAATGATGAATTATTAATAAATGGATAATAATGAATTATAATTAATTATAAGTTGTATTTTATGTATGAATTTCCTAATAGGATATAGAGATATTAAATCTATTTTTATTAAATATGAATTTTTAATCCATATGACATAAAATAAGACTTTTGATAATGGTTTATATTAAAACCTAATTTCATTTAAGAATTATATATATATTATTTCCATTTAGTGAAATTATATGATCCTTATACATAAATCCCTACATATGTTATTTCCCTCTTGTTTCTCTGGTAATTATTAACTATGAATAAAAACTGTTTCCCGTTGGTACTTAAAAATATCATGGATGTTTTTAAAAATAAAAAATGACCATATTTTCTCATTGTACAATGATCTTTTTATTCCATGTCAATGTTCATTAAAATAATTCCATAAATGTTATTTTCTATAAATATTTATTATTTATATTCATTTTCAGAAAAAATTTACATTCCATTCAAATTTTATGAAATTAATCATTACAATGTTTTTTAAAAAGGTTATTTATGACTACTTATAAGAAAAGTGTGAACGAAATCAATTTTTATGTTTTATGAAATAAATAAATAATATCACTATTATGAGTATTATTATTTATTAAACATCAATTAAATGTTTTAATTGGTTTTTGTAGTAATTATTCTTCAATATTTTATAAATCTTTTGTTTTTAATGATACCGAAAGAAAATGATATTTTCACTATTTTCAGTGAAATGTATAAATTCTATTTTATTTTTATTTTTCATCTATTTAAAAATCCATCATGAATTTTCATAAATCATTGAGGATACTATCTTGTAATACCATCCAGATAAATTATTATCTTTAGGATTTATGTATGATTCAATGAACCCATTTTTCCTTTGAGTTTATTACGTAATGATGAAATCATTATGAAACCAATTTATTTTGTGTTGATTATACAACAATGAAAAAATAAAATGTTTATGAATCATTTTTCCATCCTATTGGTCAATCTTTAAATAAATAATGGTTTTTTTATCTTATGGAATTCAAATATATAGTTTTCATTATGTGAATGTTGAGCCTAAAATTATATAGCCCTATAATGAATTAGGTAAGTATTTAAATCAAAAAAGATAACATAGAATGGAATGGGGAGTTAACTAATTTTGATTAGAGACTGTTTCAATTATAAAAGTCTCAAGAGTAAACCATAAAAAAGGAAATGATGGAATGTGTAGTGAAACCAATCCACTATAATAGTTTTGGAAGAGATCACTAAATAATGAAATTATTTTCTATGATGATATGGATTCCAAAAAAATATTTCTTATTCTTATGATATGTTCTAATGGATCATGATTATTTATTGTTAATTATAAACACAGATTACTATTTTTTTTACAAATCCAAATTCCATGATTCATGATTAATATTAATTGAATGATTAGGTATCTCTTTTTCATTATATGGTCATGTTATAAAACTTTTAGGTGTATGTTATCTTCACATATAATAATTGATTGATATCTCCAATTTTTACCCTTACGGAGAATTTGAGCTCACCATTTATATGCTTCCATTCCCTAGTAATGAAGAAATGTTTTAATTAGATTGCGGATAATAAGTTTACAATATTATAAACACTTTGACGGAGAAGTTTAATATTTTTTTATAAAATAAGATGTTTATGTATCTTGTCTATAAATACACATACCATTATTGTTTAGGGGTTTGTATTGTTGAGATGTACTGAATATTCAAAAAAATATTGATGTAATATTTAAATATTTAAGAATTGGGTATCTTTTATTTTTCACAAATAACATTAACTTTCTGGAGGAATAGGATTCCACTTTATCATTTTACATGAGGGAAGATCCCAATCCATTTTTGAAGTATCACTCTATATAGTAAACCATTCTATAACTGCGAGTAATATGACTTCAAATGTGTTGACTATTCTATAATTTAAGTCATTGCATCTCTCTTCCCTTTCAACTATTTTGGAATATTTTCATCTTCATTTATCAATATAGGTAATCTATTTAAAAATATTGATGCACTCCTAAAACCACATCGATAATAACTAATAAATTCTGAGATATTATGGATATCCTTTATATATATTTGTCTAGGTTATTAATTAATTACAATTCTCATTGAAGGATACATAGGTATTCCATTTTATATGATATCATAAAAAATGAGTGAAACACTCACAATATATAATTCACAAATACTATATTTTTTATTAAATATCCTCTTTTTTTACTTCTTAGACACTATATGCAAATTATTTCAATATAATTCATTTATTTTTTAGTATATGAGAATTCAAGATTAACACCCCCCCCCCCCCACCGAAGGTACCACTATAAGGATGATAATGTAAGAAGGGATATAATTATGCATAATCATCAACTACAATTTTCCATAGGTAGGAAGAAAATAGTCAAGGTATATCATACACACAAATGAGATTAATTTCCCTCTAAGAATAAAATGTTAAAAAAGAGATAACATAACACAAACAGAAAAATACAACTCAAAATAAAAGTAAATAGAACCCAAATCATGAATGTATTTTCATACGACTAGTTTAACAGAAAATGAAACTAAAATAACCAAAATATAATCCTGGGAAGTGACCAAAAAGAACAAAATGACCCTAAACCACTCCTTAGGCTGGTAATTTCCAACCCAATCACCAACTATCTAATAAAGACCTAAAATTAGTTTATATATAGAGATACTGGTTATAACTAGTATATGATTTATGGTCCAACCTATATCCTCTTAAAAAAATGATATATAAAATATACTAAATCGATGTGAATAAACAAATGAAGATAACTCTTCCCGTAATCAGGATTGTTTTGTTCTCAAACTCAGCATTGATTTCTCAAAAAATATATCATACATGTAATCCAATAATATCAAATATAATAAAAATTGAATTTATTTAGCTACCACTTCCCCTTTAATATTATACTATTCCCTATTTTTAAACATCCTGAGCCATCTCTCTTCAAAATTAAGCCTTCTTAAGGATACTTTGTATAATATATCAGAACAAGCATCTCATGAATTACATAATATCATTATCAAAACCCATATACCCCATGAAAAACATATTATCATCTTCAATATCCACCTATCAAAATAGTATTTGTTTATTTCCAAAGACCCATCGTATCTTATACACCATGTATTATAACTCATACCATCACAACCCATACAAAACATACCTAAAATAATTTATAGAAAAACCTATCTGATGATACATGTGTTTCAAATAAGTACAATCTATTATATCTCTCCGCACTCATTTATATGAGAATTATAACCACAGTGAATATGAATACATTATACCACTAGGAGAAGTGTGTGGGGGAATGTGGTTGTAGTCAAGCATACATTCCTCAAAAACCTAGTTCTTGGGTAAAACACCCTCTAGAATCCATTGGTTATGGTCTCCCAAACAAAAATGGAAGGGTAGAATATGAAATCACTTAATTCACATTGTATATACATAATTCACAACCACACCTTGGTAATACTAGGATAAGGCTCAACTACCGTAACTGTCGATCAGATACCTAGTTCTAATAGAAATGAACTAGATATGAAATATGTATGAAAGCATTTCAAGAGAAATATATTAAATTCAAACCAATCACAATAATAGGTACATTAATTAACTCTTGGACCATTAATCACCATTATGAAACTTCAAAATTACATTTATTATTAATCAATGTCCCTACCATTAATGTATAATACAACCCAAACCACAATTCCTCATGAATCATCAATTAAAATTAAATTCAACCACTTACCTCATGGGTTAAAATATTTATCATTAAATAGTCATTCCATAATTATATGTTCCCTTGTACTTGACTTAAGAAACTATAAAATACTAATATACCAATAAAAACCAATTACTTCATGAAGCAAAGAATGGAATGAAAAAAAGCCACCCATCCATCTAGACATTAATATAGATTCATCATTTAGAAATGATTCTAGGTTCGACCACATAAATAATTTAAAATAATAACATAAATTATGTCCATAAATCATGGTTCCATACCCAAAACCACCATGTATCCCACCATCACAGGTATCAACAGATGACACAAACTTGGGCACCCTACCCATATATGATCGAATGATCAACCAAATTAGGCACACAACATATTGATTTAAAAGGATCATCATATAGAGAAATCATAAATGATAGAATGGAAACCAAAAAAGTAAATATAAAATATAGGCTATAAACCCAATGTATCTTGTCTTTTTAAGTAAACATTCTCTCCAATCCCCAAACCATAATTGTTATCAAAAAACAAGTTCACTAACTTCTTCAATTAACAGATTAAATTGTTTCATTTTATAATAATAGGAAAGCTGAGTAATCATCTGTCAACAACAATATGATACTTACAAATACTTTAAATCCAAAAATTAATTTTACAAACTATATTGAATAAAAATTTCATTTAGAAATGACTCATGCATCACATTTTTTTCAATAAAGCATAAATGATAACATTTTCAAGTAAAATATGAAACATTATTATTCATCCAAATAGATTTTCCATATTTGAATTATTCATCCAATTTTCAATATAAAACAAACATGTTAAAAAACAGAATAAACTAACATGTCATCGTTAGATTAGATATTATTAAATAATAGTATTAAAAAACAATAGGAACACCATAATCATGATGAAAATATATGTGATCTGTATAACCAAAAACAAGATCTTTTCATTAATATGGTTTTATCAAAATTAATATTAATTTATAAATAACCCAAATAGATATAGGATGAAATATTTATGATTGCACAAAAAAACAAAGAAGAAAAAAATACACTACATCAAGGATCTTAGTGTTCTTCAAATGATAATGGAATAATAATTTTGATATTTGATCACAAATCTCATAAAGAATCTATAGACCTCTATGTATTCCACAACACAACCAAAGTAACAGGAATCAATTGATGTCCAAGAGATCAATATAGCACATCCTCCATTTTGTGGTAATATATAATGGGTGGGAAAATATTATTAGTGAAAGACCATAATAAAAATAGGGAAAAATAACCTTATATAACCACAAATCAAACATAGGATGCTTGGAATCATACCCAAATGAAATGGCATCAGAACACCCTAGAAGTGCTCCTATTGCCTTATAGAGTTAGATGCAAAATGAAGTATTTTATGAGAATATAAGGGTAAAAATTATTTATAGTAAAAATTATATTAGAAAAATCATGGCATAAATATTCCATTCCCATGTGGATGATTAATGTTTTAAGACTCCCAAAAAAATGAATCACCCAAATTCAACAAACTTGGATCAATTCCCATGAGGGACTTTGTGACCAGGTATTGATTTTTCTTGGGTTTAATCATGAATTATGATTCATTACCCATTAACCTTGTTAAACAAAAATTCATTTCGAAAATCACTCCATGTGGACTAACCCTTTTCCAATATGTGAATTAATATTCACTATTTGAACTTCTTACTCATGATTTTAGCTACAATTCTCATTATAAATTCCTTATGCATTTAGTTTTCAACTCCTAATCATTAGAAAACTAGAAAAAGAATTTTTCCAACAACCATGGACATTATAAACATGACATGGAATGTTCTAGTAGTTTTCTTTAACATACATCTTATACCTATAAAAAATATCACCATCAGGATTTTAAAACCAAACCCAATGACTACGGAAGGAAAAGACGGCCCCCCTAAAAAACCACAATGTGTGATACCTCTCATGTATATTTCCATCATAGAAATATAAACACCTAAATTAGATGGAAAAGGATCCAAACTATATAATATAATCTTATTGTAGATACCTTTACAAAAATATAGAGATGAAATATAATACATCAAGGATGAAAAAATAAATTCAATAACTAGACAACGGTTAACAACATCATTAAACCATAAAAATTAATCCTTTAAAATGAATAGCTGATAAAAAATAGATCAGGATATTGAGTATATTTCTTGACTCACATTCTGAGTTACTCGCCTCCAAACAACTGTTCGACCAAAGGATATGATCCAAGGGAATATCATGCATGTGAAATACCTTCTTCTGGAGGTCCTAAATCTCTATATGATACTCTTTGAAGGTCACATAATCATAAACATTGATCTCGCCCAAATATATAACATGAGTAGTTTCCTGAATATAAGGATGATGCTACAGCACATTAAATATGTCATGAACTTGTTTCATCTGTGGGACAACTGTTATCTGAAATAAAATAGTTCCATTATGATCCAACACATCAATAGGATATAAAAACTATGAATAATGTTTAATCCCATGATCAAACCTGTAATTCACATAACAAGGATTCAGTATCACGATCACATGATCACCAATTTTGATGTCCAAATATAACAGAATGACATGGGTTATCCCATTATGTTACAAAACATTTCTCACTATAGGGACTAAAGTGCATTTTAGATTGCCATAGGTAGGCGACAACCACCATTATATCATTAAGGGAAATATGGGAATGGTTTTAATAACAATATTCATGTGACTAACAAGAAATAAATTGATTAAAATAGCAGAAAAATATTTTATAAAATATCTCAAAGGAAAAAACATAATGTTTTATATCTAACATAAATATAATATTGTATCAAAAAATAACAGAAATACCATCATGAAATTGGAACACAAAACAACCCATCGATCCCCTACCTTATGATTTATTGTAATTAAAATCCCAACCCACTATAAAGGATACATGATCATAGATATTAATCTTATACATGACATGATTACCATAACCTATACCCTGAAAAATAAGCCTACAAACACCAAAAGGTAAAAAAGTAGGGTGAGGCCACTAAAGCTAGGTAGGATTCCACAAATAATACTATAAAATTACTATCAATGTGGATAATATAATTATTATTTTATAAAGATTTATAAAAATATTTAGAATGAATGATTTTATATTTAAAATTCATTCCCTAGTTTTCTTTTCAGTTTTATTTTATTTCTTTCCAAATCACACCATATTCAAATAAACAATGAAATTAGAAATATCACATATCCAATGAAATGAACATATAATTAAATAGTTTCCAAGAATCAATATCCTAACATGATAAATTGAGAATGTATGAATATCAAATATTTAGTAATGTAATGTAATATCAAAGCATCCAAATAGGGAAATCTATGATATAAGGGTGTATACAACTAATCCACATTGTCACAAAAAGGAACACTAGATAGGATATGTGAATCATAGCATTTGGGAACCTCAGTTCCCCAAAAATAATACCCCTATATTTATTATAATCAATGGAGCATCCCCATGTGATATAATACACTACTGGGGCTTGAACATATTTGTTATTCCACCAAAACCCAAGGTCCCTAAATGTTATTTAGTTATTCATTATGTTCAATGATAATATAATCATGTTTATAAAAACATTTTATAATGAAAAATCAATTTGAATCCATGTATATATATCATAAAAACATTTATATATTAATTCTAAACTCGTCCCATTATTAAATAAAATTCCATTATAATATAATATATGAGGGATTTATTCAAAGACATAATGTGGAAAACATTCTATTTTTAATGAAAACCCAATTTAAAAACACATTTCATAGACTCCACAGACTAAATCAAACTTCAAAAATAACTTTCAAAACAATAACCAAAGGAAATAATCATAATTATTTTAATATTTCCATGTGATAGGTCGTGGGACAGAGATACTACATCTTGAATGGGTGAAATTACATTTCTAACTTAATAGATGATGGGAGAGGAATAGATCAGATTATCAAGAACCTAATAATGAAGAACATATAGTAAATTATACATGTATATTATAGATATAGTGGTCAGGTATCAATTGAAAACAAATTTGTGTAGAATAAGTGAATCAAATAGGTAATAGTGGATCTACTTATCAGATTTCACATAATAGGGAATGTAACATCCAACCAGAATAATTATTCCTTAACTAGAAGATAAAATGAGATACAAATGTCACCAAGGATCCTATAAACTAATAAAATCATAATATGGTATACTAGGGTTGTATTTTTGGATATTGAAAAATAATTGTTGAGAAGGTGTAATTGTAACCCTTATAAAATTGAAAGACTACTGTAATCATCAACAATCTTATGGGAGTAGGAAGAAGGCTTATACATATAGACTATCTACTGACTGGATTATGGGTCCAAGAAAAATTCACATATCTACATGAATTACACTGTAATGATGGTAGATATCCATTTACTATCTGGTGGAAACTACAGCCATATAGGTTTCCTCTTGCCAGAAATGGAATGTTGGTGACCTCCACTGTCTAGGCGATAGCCTTTTTCAACCTCCAATTACCACAATCCTTCTCCTAACTAAGAATGACCCCAAATAAAGAAATTAAAAAATACTATTTAGCTGATTTCCCATATCAAAGAGTGAAACCATAGCTCTTATCATGTGGTTTCCATATCATTTATAATGATCTTGTTCTACATTCATCTTCTCATGAATCATCTGAACAATCTCTCTATTTCATTTTCCTAGATACGACCTAAGAATTCTTGAACCTTCAAGCCTAGTCTAGAATAAGGGATAATTTAAATTTAATCCCTAAAAATAATCAAGTAGTTTCATACCAATGGTGGAGTTAAAACTAAAATTTTAGAAAAATGTGACCAAATATAGGTTACTCATCCTCAAACAACCAAAATCAAGCATCCATGGGTCCAACATGTCTTTAATATTCTTAATAGTTGTCACGAACTAACCCAGGTTGACCCTAAACTGGACACCTGGGTCACCTGAGCCGGCCCGTGACATGTCCTAAAGCACGTCTCCCCTTATGCCAGAGGTTTCCGACAAGCGGAGAGGGTGTAAGGTAAGTCAGGGGGAGACTATACCCTCTTATCAAAGTGGAGCAAAGGGACCAAAAATACAGCAACATAAGTAGTGTAAATAATAAGGTTTGAATAAAATTGGCGAACGGAAGTTTATATAAGAGATGCATGCATGACATGGTAATGATACAATGGAAGCATTAAATCACGTGACACACTCACACATTAATTCAGAAGTAAATGAACTAAAGTCTCAAGCCCCGAGGGCGATCTCCATGAGCATCCCGAGCCCCAACTCGGTCCTTTGCTCCTAACTTCAAGTACAAGAAACAGCAATAACAAGGTCCTGCAACCAAAGGGAATCTACTCGGGTACCCCAGTGCAATGGCGGCCCGAGTAGGGTGTGAGATATATATCTCAGTAGGCCGGAACCACCGGGGTCTAGCCCACTCTAGACCATGAAAATATAATTAAACAAAGTGTTGGTATTTTCGAACAATAACGACACAATGCAAACAATAAACGCCCGTACAGGTTCCAGAAAGGACACCTGTCGGCACTTCCTGCTTCGGCCCATAGCCGTGATGAGAACCTGTTTAAAACAAAACATGTAAATTTGGATCAAGCGTAAAAACACTTTTTATCATTTTTCTCACTTACTCTATTTATTCACTTATCATTTCCACTCAGACTGGAAACCTACTCATTCTTACCTTTCTTTATTTGATCACAATTCTCTCAGTTTTTACCCACATCTCTCATTCTTTTCATAAATCATTATCATTCGTTCGGTGTAGATCGCCATGTCTAACACCCCGTATCACATTTGGTGTAGATCGCCATGTCTAACACCTAGATAATCGTTCGGTGTAGATCGCCATGTCTACCACCCCATATCACATTTGGTGTAGATCTCCATGTCTAACACCTAGATAATCGTTCGGTGTAGATCGCCATGTCTAACACCCCGTATCACGTTTGGTGTAGATCACCATGTCTAACACCTAGATAATCGTTCGGTGTAGATCGCCATGTCTAACACCCCGTACCACATTTAATTATCCAAATCAAATTTCAACATTTATAATCAATTCTCAAAATTAATTGTCCTTGTTCAACATTCTGGAACTTGCACGAGCAATAAAAGGCAAACAACAACATATGGCATCAACATGCCTCTATGCTAGGTGATTAATGAAATTAATTTGTACATGCTAACAAACTTGTTCAAGCAAGGCATTTGGTTCAATCAATCACATTAAATTTATAACTTAATGAACAAGGAAAAAGGGGCATTTAGGCGGGGCACACCCAAAGGGGTGGCCAAGAGGCAAGGCGAGCACCTAGGGTGGGATTTACCATAACGAAGGCCACAATGGGCATGAGTGAACCACCCAAGCATTTCAATAATAAATAAAGAGGCATTGCCGGAAGGATGCGACAAGCGATACAAGACATGGCATGACATAAGCGCCGAAGTAAAGGGAAGGGGGTAAACACCCTACCCTAAAAGTTCTAATTACATGTTATGCCATGAACTTAGGAGGTTTCATGGCTCATTTATTATTTCTCAAGAAGCAACGTCATTTGAGGTAACCAGTGAGGTACAAGTACAAGCATGTCATTTATCAAGTATAATGTCAAGCATAAAGAGTCATAAGACTTTTATGCACGCAATCACAAAAAGGAAATCTACTACTACACGTTTATTTTGAAGGCATCTCACCTTCATTGGAGGACTTTTATTAGAAAACATGCCATTACTTTATCAAACAATTCATTTATTGACATTTATCATTTACTTTAAAACTCATTCAACACTTAACAAAGTTAATAAGACAAACAGTAAGGAAGGGAATCATGAAATTCTATTGCTACATTTTTAGATTGAAGGCAGCGCACCTCGAAAGATGGGTTTTATTACTAAATCGTTAGTTTAGTGACCAAACAACCTCTTTTATCTAATTCCTTCAATTCAAACAATTTGCACAGAAGCATTTAATCGGAACTAAACTTGCATAATTAAAATGCTAAGTGCAATATTAAACTCACTATTACTTTACTTAAATTTAAAAGGGAAAGGAGAGGGACCCTACCTCAAGGTGGATCCATCCGTCCACTCCGGCTCTTGGCGCTTTCTAACTATAGCTGTCGCAGCTTCTCCCCCACGAGGCCTATGTGATTACACATACGTATAAGGACACCTAGCCCCTATGCACACGCTCCGCATGGCCATGAGCGTGCGCAAGAGGATCCTTACACATATTCTTATACACATAAGCCTGTCTCCACTAACCTGCACATGAACTTTTTATATATGTAATGGGGACAACTAGCCCCGTACGTGTGTATATTCATAGCCATGGACAAATATACGCACGCCGGGGGAACCCACGTTCATATAAATACGTACTTATGCCTGCGCAGGTGAGTCGCCTAAACTCCAGCACCAAAATTCATACCAAAACCTCCAACGCACTATATGACAACCACTACAAACCCTAGGACACAAAGATAAACCAATTTAAGTGAGGCAAGACCAACCAACGGTATTAAATCCTTACCTCGGGTGTTAGCAACAACGCGAAACGAAGTGAAACCACCCAACGCCCTACCAATTAAATACCAGGCAGTCAATAACACATGACGCCCTTAATTTGGAGGATGCGAAACTGACGACGGGTAGAAAACCTTACCTCGCAACGTTGGTGACAAACTGAAACCACTCGAACCGCTTCGCCTTCAGCGGCAGTTGTCGGAACGCACCTCAAGGGACCCCAAGAGAACCCTCGCACCGACCTAAAACAAGAAGAAACCGAAAAACCGGATCACCTCTAAGCCCTAGGGTTCGGTCGTACCTCACCGTGTGTCGATCAGGTCAAAATGAAGCCTCAAACGGGGAGGAGAAGGGAGATAAGTGATTACCTCGATGATTTGGAGAGAAGCCGAGAAGAAAAACCGTGAAGAACAGGGAAGGAGGCGGCGCCATGGAAGAGGGGGGTCGCGCGCGGATCGCAGGGGAGAAGGGAGGGGGTGCGACGCGGATTGAGTGATGGTGAGGGAGGTGTTTAGTTTAGGTTTTTAATTCTTTTTTTATTTATTTTCCTTTATTTTATTTAAAAAAAACTAAAACACACCCAACCCGCACGGTTTTATCCACACCGTCAGAACACCGTGTGCAGCCCGCGCCCCTGCTACCGGATACCCGGGGTACCCCGCACGGCTGACCGGCACGGTTAAACCTACTGCGCGTAGTCCAATATCACCGCTTAAAATGGCTCTAGACCTCGGAACCTCGTTCCGCAGCTTGGTTTTAAAACCGAACCACTGATAAAAGAAAAATTTCAAAAACCTTCGCATTTTATCCACTACAAAAACGGTTCGTTACAATAGTTCTCTCCTTCTAACCATAAAACATTAGAATAATCCAAGTTTTAATGCACAATAGAGATCCAAAATCAATTTTATGACCTCTTTATTCCCATAAGGTAAAATGAGGAACACGATCAGAGATAATTGCCTTTTAACTCCGTGTAGGCTCCGCACCTAGTCAAAATTTTACCTTGAAAACCCTATACAGAGCTTGACTCCTTAATCTATAATAATTAAAATGACTTACTTAATCAATTTACTATCACCCACATACAATCAATGCTTAATTAATATCGATTTAAACCTATAATTAAGTCCATTAAAATATTCTTCTACTTCCACCGAGGAAAATCTAAGGGGTGGGAAAAATTACTAAACTGTCTCGTTGACACAATAATTATATTTAGATTTTATTATTGAAATATTCTATATTTTATAATTTCATTATTTTTGATAAATATAATTTTATTTTATTATATTTTTTTAATTCTGATGTTACTATTAATTTATTTTTTTATTCTTCTTATTCTCTATAATGTTTTAGAGAAGTATTTCCAAAAACTAGTTTTTCAAATTTTCTCTTTTCCATTATCTATGACTTAAAAAATTATCCTTAACCATATGTGACATTTTAAAATCATTAATGGGACTTTACACATATTGCATTTAACCTAATGGGATATCATGTTTAAACATACACATCATAAATAAATTTCAATATACCCTTATACAGTGTGTTAGATTACCTTTATGTAGTTCATGATATTTAGGATACCATATGATTGTGAATAATTATTCTTAAATGAGCTATAAAAAATTTCCCTTAAGCATCTTTCATGTACATTTTCACAACCTTCACGTACTCTTACACAACTTTCGGGTAATCCTTACAAAATATGATACTTACATTTATGTAACTATCTTACCTAAATGTAAGTAGTTTCATTTCATATATAACCTTTAAATTTATTTGATAATATTTACATATAAAAATCATATAACATACCCTTATATAAATCCTAAAATCTTCAATTTTCTCTATTTCACAATTTTGAATATATTTTTAATTTATTCTTTTGTATAAAATATGTTTACATTTTTAAATCCATATATAAATTTTTTTATTTATATAAAATGTGCGTGAATCATTTTTACTTGGATTTAAATAAAATTATATAAATATTAATATTACTCTTCATCTATGAATTAAATTTCAGTAAATTTCTCAAATATTTCAAATTTATTATTTTTGAGAGGATTTATTTGATTTTATTCTTTCTAATTTATATGTTAAGTCTAATGAAGTTATTACACGTTTTTTATATTTTTAAGAGTAGTATCCATAAATTATGATATTATAATATATTTAAATACGTAAAAATTCATAATTTTTATTTTTGAATATTATAAGAGGAAACCGTGAGAGATTTTATGGAATATTATTCAACTATTATTTTTGAAATGTTTTGAAATATTTCTAAAGAGTAATTTTGAATTTGTTTGTATTGTTCAAAGAGTATTGAATTAAAATGATAAAATTATTGATAATCTATTTCTCTCATTATATATCACCTAAATTATTATGGAATATTATTATTACTATATTTAATTAGATATTTTTTTAACAAAAATTACATAGTTGTGTCAAGTTTATTATTTTTAATTGGATCATTCGTGCATTATAAAATGATTAAAAAAATTCATAAAACATAGATTTCTTCATCTTAAATATCCCTATGTGATTACATGCCGTCACTAAATAAATTAAAGCATACAAATAGAGAGGTTTTG
The DNA here is from genome assembly GCA_963277665.1 of Viscum album. Classification (NCBI taxonomy): domain Eukaryota; kingdom Viridiplantae; phylum Streptophyta; class Magnoliopsida; order Santalales; family Viscaceae; genus Viscum; species Viscum album. The sequence goes on along the minus strand of OY728152.1, from coordinate 732,820,179 downwards.
AGGCTTTGGAAATCTACATCGACAAAAACATACATAACGATTCACAAATGTTATCAATTTCTCTCCAACGTCGTTCATTTTTAAATCTTCATTCTCCTTATATTGTGTGAAGTAAATTTTAATATAAAATCACTCCCTTATATTATCCTAATTATATCCAAGTATTTTCCAATATATTGAAATAATTCATACTATACTATAATTTCATCTCTACCAAGAAATCTTCTCATATTCCGCAGTATTATAAATTTGGTTCTCGAAAACGATAAAGTGGGGGACCTTGGATTCCATTATATTAAATAAAATGGGTATGGGACTATCCTTTTTTATATTATAGCTTCCCCATTAATGATCTATTTGTTGTAGTTGGTTCCCTAGAACCAAATTCATTTTTAATTTACGATAATTTATATTTATGGTAACGAATAATAATAAATTCCTTGTCACATCATGATTGTTTTTTGTGTAACATTGTATGTGATAATTTCCTAAGATAAATTGTCACATAAAAAGGTCATAGAATATCCCTTATATTATGTGAACTCAGAAGATCTATGACACTATTTTTGAATATATGTTCTATATCAGGATTATATCATTTAAGCGACATAAATGATACTGGCTAACAAGGGTGGAGACTCATAGGACTTTGAAGCACCTATTCATGGGGTACAACCATAGTAATGTCTAGGAGGATATTATGAGAACAAGAACCACCAGTACGAAATACATATTTCAATTTTTCATTGGATGTAACTATCTATAGATGGTCATATTGCTCCATATACATTATGATTATTATTAATGAGTATTATGAGTCCCTCTTTTAGATGTATTAATTAAAACTACGATGATTGATGTTTGTGGAGAGGTAGGATATGTTGGGTGTGTCACGAGTAATATTAAAATACTGAATAATGTGAGAAAAGTTTTATCCCTTCCGTTAATTAACAAAAGATATGTTCTGAGGCCCTTTGATGGAAATGATATTTCCTAATAAAATCCATGGCCATGGTGATCAATTATCTGGACCCAGCCCATACCATGCTCGAGTCGCAACTACCAAAAGCCCACCTCCATTGGATTGGAGCTAGAGACTGGCACCGAAGGTAGAATAAACTAGGAGAGCCCTTTTCCGAAGAAACATTACACAGACTCAACTAAAAAATGAAAAATTACAGAGTAAAAGAAAAGAAATGTGAAACAATGTGATATAAATGAAACCAAACATATATGCATTGACCTCTAAACATTACAAGTACAAGAAATGTAAAGCTGAAAGGGGAAGAGGAAAATAAACACCCAACTAGAAAAGTGCCATAATCCAGAATTTTGTGAAAAAATAAAACTTCTACGAGAGTCCCACTCCTGAATCTCAAGCTTTGACCACCGCACATGGTCAAAACAACCTATATCTCTAAGATCTTATGATATCATGATCATCATTTCTGTCACTACAAGGGAACAATATGAGTGGGAAAAAACAATTAAGGGTGAGAATAAGAATACTTAGTAGGATTCCGCGAAGTCTCATGGGAGTAGAAAGAGAGTTACTAAATAGGGGAGCAGTAAAAGATATATAAAAGAAGGCCAATATGGGGACAAGGAATAGTAAAAGTGAATAGGAGTGCTTCTCAACACAACAAGAGACTGAACGTTGACTCATCCAAACACTAGGAGCTATAAATGGCGAGGAGATGAACACCCTGTCGAATCTTCACTACCTATAGTAGGATAGTGGATTCATCCATCCATGGGAAGCATGACACAGAAATCATGTGGCATAGCTCGTGTGTCAGTATCTTTCCTTAGAGGGGAGTAACCAAAACCCAAGGAATGGGCATTGGAACCAGGATATATATATATATACATATGCAATCAGTTAATGAAACCCAAATGAGGGAGTAAGGGGATCCCCATCTCACAACTCACCTCAAGAAAGTGAGTATCCAATAGTTCCATGTAAAACCATTTGTGATTCCCAATATCTCGTCGCATCATCCTAAGATGCACAAGTCAAGGGGACTCAAATCACCACACTTGAATACAATCCTCTTTGGGTGAAATTGAGTCACCCACACAGTTTTAGGTCATGTCACAAGAATTCCCCTCATGAGGAAAGCAGCCATATTTCTCATTGGTCCATAGATAAATCAAACCATGCCTCTCCACTATGTCACACAGATGAGGGTATTTTCTAAACCATCGAGGACTACACTACCAAACCAAAAGAAAGAGTCATCCCGATATCTCCTTGGGGATTATGCTCTAGGGCATCCTGGTATCTCCTCGGGGACTACGCTCGTGGTCACCCCTATATCTACTCGGTGACTATGCTCATGGTCAACCCGATATCTCATTGGGGACAATGCTCAGGGTCAGCTCGGTATCCCCTCGAGGAATACCCTACCCGTCCTGGTGGTAGGGTCCTCATAGAAATACACTGGTCATCCCTGCTAGATTGTACCTCTCAAAAAGAACTGAGGATCACTGGTCATCCCTGTTAGATGATATCTCTCCAAAAATAACTGAGGAACACTGATCTTTCCTGCACTTTGGTACAAATCTGAAAATCATCAAAGAACTCTTATCATACCCACTAGATGGTACATCTCAAAAAATCATCGAGGAACTCTGATCATCCCTATTGTAAAGTACCCCTTAAAAAATAATCGAGGAACACTAATCATCCCACTTGATGGTACATCTTGAAAATGAATAGAGGAACTCTAAACATCCCCAGTGCATGGTACCCCTTGGAAAGGTATTGAAGAACCTTGATATTCAACTATGGATGGTAATTCTCATAAAAAACACCCCATGTAGTCATCAGGTGCCACCCCAGGTAGGCGTCACACTTAGAACATCTAGCATCATATTCCAAAAGTCACTCTAGAGGGAACCATCACATTCTATATAGAAAAACACTCTATATAGGCTACTAATACATGAAATTCTGAGTCCAAAAGAAAGAGATATGAGAGAGAGATGATTTGTAATGTTTAACATGGTGCGTGCGGGGCCCACACGTTGCATGTCCCCACCTCTTCTCCTGGTCCTGTACTTTCCATACTCAGGTACCAAACTGAAAATCATGTAACCCTAAGCATTCTTGTGTACTCTTAAAGTACATGACATATCTTGTCGAAAAGCTGGTGACTGCACATTGATCATTTTTAAACCCATGGGAAAAATTAGTCTTATTGGACGGGATCCTCAATGGTAGTAGATAACCAAATGGGTCACACCATTGTGATCTATGGAGAAAAACATAAAATATCGACCATTCATTCCCCCTGAATGTAAATCCAATGGAAAAGTCATATATTGCCGCATTGTGCTTAAATTATGTCACATGGAGCCGATGCCATGGTCCCGGAACAGATTGTATGGATCACGCCATTACGATCCGATCATAAAAACACATGGGATCGACTACAGGTTTTCCCATAATGGATACCCAATTAAAAATTCATTTTCCACTATAATGCATGCAAACTTCCTTCACGGGTTCCACACATAAACATTGGTTTATACACCTATAATTAGTTTTAAAAAGTCCACCTAAATGTCGGGGCCAAGATGTCGTTGATGGCTAGCCAATCTGATGTTTTATGGTAGATTTACATTAGATGAAATATTCCACAACAACTACAATAATATATTATAATATTTGTGTTTCATGGTCCCGAGCCATAAATTAGAAATTAATATTCAACATTAGACTTGATTAGACCGTTTTAAAGATAGGGTCACGTAACCGGTGATGACAATTCAATCCAAGGTATCAAAATGTAGTTATAATGAAAACGAAGTTTCAAAATTAAAATAATATTATCATTAATAATATTATTATTTTAATATAATAAATGAAGGAATCTGTATCACTTCCCTCAATTTCCAAGCATATGTCACCCATTCTTCCTCTTTGTCTCCAAATGCATGTATCACTCCTCCAATGCTATTCTATTTATTCATTGTTATTCATTTATTATTATCTTTTTTTATTTCTACTATTCATTCTCTTCCTTGGTTTTATCATACTTAACCCTCACCACAAGTTGCTCCACACGGCCAGAACTGCCACCACCACCTCCGGTTAGTCGTGTTGTTGTGTCTCTAGTATTCCACATCATTGCACCTCAATACAGTCGCACCATATAGCTTCTACTGGACCACCTCTACATTCTCCTCTACTTCGCCGAGCCTAGCTCGCACAGCCTCCAACCACCAGCCGAAGCTGCCTTGCCTAGAAGCTGCTGGTCGCCTTCTTCCTCGGTCATCTTCTCAGATGTTTCCCTGACCTGCTTTACCTGAGCTGCACACTACTGCTCGATGCCACCCCTACCACTTCCAACGGTACCTCTCCATCAAAACCAATCCACAGTCGATCTTCTTGGGAAACCCTATCCGAGTGTCGCACCTCCCTCTTTCAAAACTGAGTATGGAAACACTCAACCTGGTCCTCATTCTGTTTCCAAAATCTCATAAAACCATATCTCATTTCGATTGTTCCAGAATTTGCATCCGCATAAATGGACTAATATATCAAGGATTGGTTTCAAAACAATTTATTGTCAGAAATTTTACGAACTTCCAACCACAATAAAATATGGAAAATAAAGGAGGGAGAACTAAGAGAAAATCATGATTAAAATATTTGACAATTATATTTTTCTATTTTTCCTATTAACCTTGAGGTATTACTGTTATAAGTATTAATGAAAAACAATCCCAAGAATTTACAAACTGGTAAGGACAACTTATTTCAATTTCTAGAATCGTACAAGAAGGCATAGATTGAAGATTCAATTATCAACATGATCAATGTTTAATCAGAGGCAAAATGAAAAAAAGATGAGTCATATGTTGATTGGATCTGTTTTATGTGGAAAAAAACAATACGTTTTTTGAAAAAGGAGGATGATTCACAACATTCACCACTTCTTGATATGTCTAGAATCAATGTCTCCTCTTCATTTGTTCATCATTTGTCAATAGGAATTAGAGGATGAAAGAGGAGAAGTAGTCATTGGAAAAAGGGTTATGAGGCCAAAATCCTATAAACATGAATTTATAACCTCTCATTAGAAAAAAATAAATAAATCAAAAAATATAATAAACAATTGTTTAATTATTTAGTTAATCAACTATACTGGCACATAAGACATCCTAATTAGTCAAAAAAGGTTATACCCTTCATAGGATAAAACCAATGTTTTGAACACAATGGTGGTCTCAAATTTCACTTCTAATCCACTGTATTTGTGTTATTTGGGATTGGGACATTAAATGAATAAATTAACAATTTAATTCATCCATTTAACTTACCGTCAATGAGCGAGGGGTCAGAACATCCCATGTCGACTCATTTTATCTTGAAACATGGGTAAACACTATATTCCGGACCCAACTGTGGTCCTGGATTTGTGATTTGATCATATGTTTAAGAGATATCACATTTCATATATTTTTTTCATATAAAAACGCAAAATATTTTTAGGAAATTACTTCCGGGTACACTGGGTCTCAAAATTGCACTTCATCTCAATGCCAAGCTCTAGATGTATTCTAAGAAATATTTTAAATCCTTGTTAGGAAAATACATGGTCATTAAATTATTCCCTCATTAATGATTTTCTTCCTTGAAAAGAATAACTAGGGGAACAACTCGGGATACTGAGCCCACACATAGCTCTCCCACTCCTCAAGAATCCTATAGGTTTCAGTGCTGCCAAAGAATGTGGTTAAAAGTGATGGTCCACTCTCATAATGTTGTATACAGTTGATGAGATGTGTTGGAACACACACGTATCTCCTCAATTATGACACATGTAAGACATCGTGTGCCCACTCCAACTATTTGCTGTAATGTAAGGCTGTATGAAACCTCTCCATATCCTTGCAAAGTATCGAATGACCTGATAGCACTCAGGGAATAATTTTCCACCCTGATCGAACCTCAACATCCCATGTCAAAACTGGATTCATTGTCTTCCACTAGAATGGGGCCTCGAGATTCCTTCCATCAGAATATCCATATGGTGAAACACCTAAGGATATCTGGTCACACATAATTTCACATTCAACAAACCACAACCTATAACCTCTTAAATTCTTGAGAAGAGACGGATTCAACATCATTGACCAAAGAAATGTTGTACTTGACCTCTCCATAAGGGTCAGCCATTGGGAAGTCAACTTCTTTGGAACTTCCTATACTATGTGAGCCTGTGACTTCCCGCACTTCTCACTAAGGGCATCTGCTACACAATTGTGCCTTGAGTGCACAAGTTAGAGGGACTTTTACACCATCCTTCCACTGAGCTGTTTGGCCCCCATGTGACCATGTTCCTAAGACTGCTCATGAAAATATATATAACATTGAGATCTCATCATCCGACATCTACTAGCTTCAGTAGATGTCTCATAGTTGTTGTGCTCACTGCCACAACCTGCTGTATGCCTTTCCTTTTAAAAATATATATTTATTACCAATTCCATCTCTAGAACCCTAGTATTTGTGGGGATCTATAAGGGAACTATGATAACAAAAATCTCTATACGGAATCCCTAGTCAAACTTTCATGCTCCAAAGTTGTCGTTATAGATCATGTCAAGGGAGTAGCATGCAAGTTCTATGAACCTAGTTGCATAGGAAGTCACAGTCATCCCTCACTTCCATCACTAGGGAATCTTTTTATGATGAATGGAGCATAAGAAGGAGTTGTATAATTCCTCACAAAAAATCTATTGGATGGCATCCCACTATGGTGCCAACTCATCATGTATAAATGTAACCAAGCTCCACTAAGGTCTAGTTACTCTGAGGAAATGGTCAGTACCCAAATCCACCACATCAAATGTCAGTGTCCGTACAATCCTAAAGTGTAGACCACCGAATCTAATCAGCCCTCCACTTTTCAGAGATCTAGCTCACTTAAAAACCTCTGTGGACTCTGGTGTTGGAACGCGGGAAGTACGCTCAGCCTGTGCACATCCTCATCCTACTCTGTTGGGGTTTTCTGTTTCTCAACTAGTAGGGGTGATGCCACCTACCCCCGAAATAAAGGGGCTCACCTGCTGGATCTTAAACTGAGGCCTCACCACTCACATGATCGTCATCCTGAACCATAGCTAGTATCCTGGATGGCTGTTTTTGGAGAGTCATCCTAAAGGTTATTAAGAAGTACCATGTTCGGATGAGCATATTTATATACATCAACAAGGGAGGGTAGCTCACTAAATAAGGACTGTCAATCACTCAATCATATTATATTCTTGTATAATTGTTCATTGCAACAAGTGTCTCAGGGTTTCGAGTTGATAAGCGGGTAATCATGGTCCAAGTGAATTGATAAATTGGTCACATGTACCATCACTGGACTCCCTAGCCTAAGGTCTACTCTCAAGACACATAGACACTATTTCCCTAAACCCAACCAAGACATTTTTTAAGGAAAATGTTCTAACAAATTACCAAGGGTCGAACTAGCTCTGATACCACTTTTTCACGACACGACCTGTACCTGGATTGAGCCGTAGCTTCCCCAAGCCCACCTCCATAGTCTAGGGGCTGGGGACTTGCTCCAAAGGAAAAAAAACTAGGGGAGGCCTTCACCTAAAAAATGTACACATACACACAACCAACTCAATGAAAAAGTGTAGAAGAAAATAAAAGAAATATACATCACTACTATACAATGTATTCCAAGAAAATATGCATCGACTTATAAATAGTACAAGTACAAGAAAAGTAATTCTGAAAGGGAAAGGGAAAAAATAAGCACCCGACTAGAAACGTTCCACAAATCGGTAATAGGTAGAAAAGTAAAAGAGCTGGGAGAGTCCCATTGTTGAATACCAAGGTCAACCACCACAGGTTGTCCAAGCACCTCGTATCCCTAAACTCCTCTAATATCACGATCAAACTGTCCATTGTTTGAAAGGGCACACTATGTGTGGGCATAGACAATGTAGGGGCATGTATTTGAATACATAGTTGGATTCCATGAAGGCTCGATGGAGCAGCAAGAGAGGAACTAATGCGGTGGGTAGTAAGATAAATAAAAAATAAGACCACTGTGGGAACAAGGTATAGTAAAAGTGAACAGGAGAACAGCTCAACACAAAAAGAGAGTGAACATAGACTCATCCAAACACAAGGTTCTTGTAATTGTGTGGAGATGAAGTACCTATCAAATCTTCACTAACTATATTAAGAGAGTGGACTCCTAAAACCCCACGAAGCTACACACAGAAATCATGTGGCATACCCCACTTGTCTTTGCCTCTCGTGGAGGGGGAGTAGCCAAAAACCAATGAGTGGGAACCAAAAACAAGATATATATATATATATATATATATATATATATATGATCTCAGTCAATGAAACCCAAATGAGGTGGTAATGGGGTCTCCATCTCAATTTTGATCCCATGATAGTGAGTATCCCCAATTCTATATAAAACCATATGTAATGTCATGCATCTCATAACATCTTCCTAGGAGGAACAAGTCAAAGGGGATCAAATCACAGCACATCAATACTATCCACTTTTGGCGGCACTTACTCACCCACATGTTTTTAGGTCATGTCAAGAGAACATGTCACTTTGGGGAAAGTCCCCATCATTCAGATTAGTCCTTAGATAAATCAAACCATGCCTTTCCACTGTGGGACACAGAAGAGGGTATTCTCTGAACCATCGGGAATTGTGCTACCTAGACCACTGGGAGGGTCACCCCCATATATCCCTAGGGTCTACACTCTAGGTCATCCCAGTAACTCCTTAGGTACTATGCTCAGGGTCATCCAGGTATCTCCTCAGGGACTACGCTCATCGTAATCCTTTTATCTCCTTGGATAATACACTCAGGGTCTTCCGAGAATCTCCTCGTGGCCTACGCTAATAAGTATAATGGCAGGGTTAGCCCTGAACTACACTAGTTGTCCCTGATAGAGGGCACATCATAGAAAGAACTGAACCACGCTAGCCATACCTACTGAATGGTACCCCTTAAAAAAGCACTGAGGAAAACTGATCATCCCCCCTGGATGGTAACGATAAAAAAATCATCATGGAACTCTGATCATCTCGGATGGATGTTATGTCTCCAAAAATAATCGAGGAACTCTGATCAACCGTGTCAGATGGTACCCCTCAAAAAAGCCTCAAAAAACACTGATCATCCCCAATGAATGGTACTTCTCGAAAAAATAATCGAGGAACTATGATCATCTCCATTGGATGGAACCCATTGGAAAGGCATAGAGGAACCCCGATCATCCCCGCTAGATTGTACGTCTGAAAAAACGCCACTATAGTCATCGAGTGCTGCCCAAGGTAGGCGCCACACTCGAAAAACCTTACATTGTATCTCAGAAGGAAATCTATATGGAAAAATTATATTCTACACAAAAAAACATAGGATAGTCTACTAATATGCCAATACCCAAATCCATAATAAAAATATATGAGAGATATAAGATTCGTAAAGTGGTACAGATTACATATGGGGCCCCCATTTTTGTGGCCCCACCACTTCGTCTGGCCTTGTACCTTTCCATACTAAGGTACTAAACTGAAAATCAATTACCCTTACGGATTCTAGTGTACTCTCAGAGTGCATGACATATCTACTCAAAATGTTGGCAAGTGCACATTGCTCATTGTTAAACTAAAGGACGAAAACATACTTTTTCTGACATGCTTCATCAACAGCACTGGATAACCAAATGGGACACACCATTGTGATCTATAGAGAAAAACATACATGATGAACTATTCATTTACCCTGAATGGACATTTGATGGAAAATTCGTATACTGCCTTATTGAGCTTGAATGATATCACATGGGTCCCATGCCATGGTTCCAAAACAAATTCTATGGATATCTCCATTGTGATCCTCTCAAAAAAACACACTAAATGGGCAACTAATTTTTCCAAAAAGGATACCAGGTGAAAAGGTCACATACCACTATAATGTGTGTGAACCATCTTCCAGGGATCTGCACCTCAACGTTGGTTTAAACACATGAAATTGTTTCTTAAAGTTCCGCCTCAATGTCAGGGTCATGACGCCGCTAATGGATCACTAATCCAATGTCATATGGTAGAGTTACAACTGATTCAATATTCCACAACAATATTTATTATTATTATTATTTTTGGGGTGTTTCGTGGGGCTGAGCCATGAATCATAATTTAATACTAAACATTAGACATAAATAGACCATCTTAAATATGGGTTCACATCACCGTAGATGGCTAGTCAATCTAAGGTATCACAAGGAATTAACAATGACAATGGGGTTTTAAAATAACAATAATAATATCATTAATAATATTTTTAATATAATATAACAAATGAAGAACTCCATACCACTTCCCCCAAATTCCACGCATAAGTCACCCACTTTTTTCTCTTTTTATCAATGAGCATTCCTCAATAAACTAATATTATTTTATTTATTCTCTATTCTTCATTTATTATTATATTTTTTATCTCTATTAATAATTATCTAGCATAGTTTTCTCCTACTTAACCCTAATCGCAAGTTTCTCTGCATAGCCAGAAACACTGCCAATACCTCCTGTTAACTGCACCGCCAAGCCTCTGGTCTGCCGCACCACTACACCTCATAGCACCCACACCACCTATCCCTCACTAGACCACCTCTGCAACCAACTCCAGTTGACCGAACCCAACTCCTGCCGCCACAAACCACCGGTCGAAGCCCACCTTTCTAGGAAGCCGCCAATCACCTTCCCCCTTAACCATCTGCTCAGAAGCCTCCCATGTTGCCTCGACCTTCTTCACCTGATCAGAAAAGTGTCACGCCATGTCATCCTAGCCACTACCAATACTATATCACCATCAAAACTAGACACCCATCGATCTACTCGATATACCCTTTCCATGTGTCACACCTCCCTCTTTCCAAACCAAGTATGTAAACCCTCAAACTGGTCCTCAAACTATTTCCAAACATCCGTAAAACCATATCAAATCTTGATTGAAAAAGAATCTGCATCCACATAAATGGTCTAATGTGTCGATGATTGTTTTCACAACAATTAATTATCATGAATATGATGAACCACCAACCATAATAAAATATGGTAATGAATGGAGGGAGAACGAAGAGAAAATAATGAATAACAAATTTTACAATTATCTTTGTCTATTGATCCGATTATCCTTGACTCATTTATATTAGAAGGATGAATGAAGAATAATCACTATAATTTATAAACAGATAAATGTAGCTTATTTCTATTTCTAGGATCATAAAAGAAGGTGAAAATTAAAGATTCAATTATCATCCTAAAAAAATTTCAATCAGAGGCATAAATACAAATAAGACATGTCATACCTAGATTGGATCTATTCGTTATAGACGAAGAATGCATTCAGCGACGAAGGAGAAGGATTCGTTGCATTTTCCACTTAATGATCCATCTGGAATCAGCAGCTCGTCATTCGTTATTCGTTCATCAATAAGAATTAGAGGATGAGAGAGGAGATGTCATTATTGGAAAAAAGGGTTATGTGGAGAAAATATTATAAAAATGAATTTATAACCTCACATGTGGTTAAAATAAATTAATAAAATAATTAAATTAAGAATTATTTAATTATTTAATTAATCGTCCTTGCCGGATCATAATCCAACCTCCTGATGCCCAAAAATTTTATACCCTTCATATTATAAAACCTACTTAATGAACTCAACGGTGGTCTCAAATTTCACATTGGATCCCCCGCCTATGAGTTATTCTGGTTTGATCCATTAAATGAACAATTTTATTGTCTAATTCATCAATTAAACATTCTGTCAATGAGCGAGGGGTCATAAAGTCTTGGGAGAACTCATTTTATGGAATGCCTAGGGTAAACACTTCTTTACGAACCCAACCGTGGTCTCGAATTTCTGATCTGAAAACCCATTTATGAGATATCTATTTTCAAACATGTTCAAAGTATAAAAATACTTATCATTTTTATGAAATTAATTCTATGAACATCGGGTATAATATTTTCATGCCTTCTCAATTCCCATCTTTGAAATATTCATAGAAATATTTCAAAGCCATATTATGAAAAAACCGGGTCTCTAAATCAATATAAAATCTATATTTACTAAAATTAAATGAATGAGATATCGTACATATAGGTTGATGGAATTTGAATGGAACCTTCTAAATTATAGATATTGAGATAAAATAATTATATTAAAAAGTAAACATACATATGAGATGAAATTTGATTGCAACATTAACATCTATATCTCTGGGGGCGTGGCGTATTGCTAAACACTAACCTTGGACTTTAGGATTCTCAACCTAATTCCACTAGGAATTAGGCATATAGGGCCACAGACTATGTGTATCTAGTATTTAAATTGAATAATATATATTTTACTAGTTGACTACGGATTATTCCAGACTATGGTTTAATAATTATTCATGGATTTCTGATCATATTTATTACAACAATACTTATTGTTGAGAATATATTGTGGTTGGAATAATTAATAAATATTTTTTAATTTTTGGTGAATATAATATTTACTTTTCTAACAGTGTGTAATGTAGTGATATTTATTTAATAACTAATTAATCATTAAACAATTTGTGATAAATATTGTGGAGGATTGGTGGGCTGAGTTTAATTTTCCAGTGGGATATAATAATATTGAATATTATTTGATTAAATAATATTTAATTATAACTCACATGTTAAGATCATGTTAGGAAATAGTTATATTTCTATTATTATTTTATAATGGGGTTTATCTTAGATTAATGAAATAATTATAGGCACTTGTTCAAATAATTTTATTATTACCCCAGTGAAATAAATGCTCGGTAATATTGTTCTCTCATTAGAAAAAATCTAACCAAAGATAATCTATTCTGCCCAACGAATTGGAGAAAAGCTCTCAAGAATAGATAGTTCATCACTCTCTAAGAACACTATTTAGAATGCGAGAGATCATCCTATACTAGACCAAGTATAATGGTTTGGAAGTAGTTCTCAAGACGATCAAAGGTAGACATTGCCAGCACAAGGATTTGTTGTGCTAGCACCAGGAGACTTCTTCGGGGACGTCCAAAGATATTTGGAACACATGTGGATCACCACTAAATGATATCTACCCATGATATCTATAATGTAATTATATTAAACCTATAAATATGTGGTTTAATTCCTCAATAACAAAAGATTCACCTTGGAGTTATTTCCTATTTAATTGAATTATTTTTAAACAAAATATGTTGATCCTATCTCTTGGTTTCCTGTTCTATTCATTTATCCAATTTATTTGATTCAATTATATGGATCAAGACATTTATAATCACATAGTTCTTGGATTATTCATTTAATATGGAAAAATCTAAATTTGGGCACTGTCCATCCACGCTTCTATTGGGCCATGAACCTTCAAGTCATATTAGAGTGGGGCATATTCGTAACAAAACTGGTATATATAGAAAAATAATTTTTTGTTTATTCTAATATTTATGAATGATATATTACTTTTACATTAATGAAGATTATTTTTTGGATAGTGTACTCAATGTGCAGCAATGGGTTTCTTTGCAATCTTACATTGCACAAAACGTTGAGTTATACCAAAAAAATTAATAATATAATATTATTATTTAAAATGGTAGTTAGCGCCTAACAGTTGTATCGGAGGGAATGAACAGAACTAACTAAAATAGGATTATACATGTTTTTGAAATAAATATACATTTATCTGAAAAAAATAATGTCTAAAAAAATAACGAATCTGATTTTAAGCATTAAATACTATAATATTTTTAAACGGTCGTTTAATGCCATTTGATGGTGAACCATTTCTAAATCTAGTTTTTTTAATTTAATTTCTTTTTTGAAATATAAAAATCTTTTATATAATTTGGGCTTCAAAATTTATTTGGATAAATTTATAGTAACTTTCTAATGAAGTTCAGTTTTAATGAATGGTAAAAAATATAGCATTTTATGAAAAAAACTGCATTTTCATCTAATTTATTTATGTAGATATATTGTAATTTTAATTGGGTTTGAGGTTTAATGGTATTTTATTTTTATCATTTAAACCAATTTTGGTCATTGGAAGTAATTTCACTTTGAAAATGGAAAAAACAGATGACAATCTTTTGGTAGTTTTTTACATCATAAAAACACTCTTATTGGTTTTGACAATGGGAATTAAATTAAAATTAATTTATGACACTTATATGTTTTTAATTTGGAAAAATATATTCCATATTAGGAATAAATATGTCCAAATTGTGTATATAGTTTCATTTTATTTTTATACATTATGAAAATTATCTTGAGTAATTATTTTTTTTACCATGGTTAAAGGGTAAATCCGGTAAATATGGTTAAAAAATAATATTATAATAATATAAAACAACCATAACACATGTTCTAATACTATTTTATTAGATATTTCCAACCATGTTCATACTTGTGTCTATTTTGGGACCCCATGGAGCTACCTTTACACGAAAATGACATTTCATAATAATTAATGGATTGTAAAGAAAAATATAACATAAAAATATATTTTTTACTAAAACAATTTTTATATCGGTTTATATGAGTGATCTATCCAAATATAAATAGTAATTTGAAAGATAAATATATTTCTTACATAATGGTATTTTATTTATGAATTTTATACAATAAATTATTGAATATATTTATGATGCAATGATGAGGTAGTGATTTCCATATTAATGAATGATTTATACAAATGAGATTAAAAATATCAAAATATATTTATTTTAAAAAATTTTATTCCATCCATTAATTTTATGGAGTATTATTATTTTTTATATTTTAATTAATGACGATTTTCTAAGAAAATAAAATTTTTATGGATTTTTAAAAACTCATGACTTGAATAATATCAAAATTGACATAAATGAGTTTTCAAAATAATTATTATTTTATTAAATGTTATAATAGTCCTAAAAATAAATGATTCATCCAAATGAATTAGATAATTTTGTAAATGTCATTATTTAACCACATGAGATTCTATTGGCATTTTATCGTTACTATATTAACCATAGAGTATGAACATACATGATGTCATGTTAAGAGTTTAATTAGTTAACAAAGGGTTAAAGATAAAAGAAAAGGTTAAATTTGTCACTAAGACTTGTCTAGAACCAATTGGTTGAGATGTTTCTAACCAAAAAAATATTATCTTTGAAATAAATGACTTTGGAACCATTTTGAAAATACAACTAATTTTATAATAAAATAATATTTCAATACCATACTAAAGTGCCCCTTCTCCCTCTTATAAAAGGGAATCACCTCTACCCATTTACTAACTCCTCTCAAACCTCTTGGATCATCCATAATCTACTCAAATAAAATTTCTATATCCCTCCCATACATCTATAATTCATACCTTTGGATGAAGGCAATTCAATAATTCCTTTTGGCTTAAATGAAAGGGATTTACCCAATATAGAGGAAGGACATGGAACATAAGTTACAAGTCAGACAAAAGGAACGATAATTCATCTCAATATCGTTTAATTCAATTATATTTTGATTTATATATGAATTTCCTTATACATTATATAAGCCCATTTGAATTTTAATTTCATTTAAGTGAATCATTTTTCTATGAATCATTTTACTAAATGACAGAAGGAATGTTTCATTTTAGCGTACATAGTGATAAGAACCATTCGACCGCCATGAGCATTATTTGAAATTTAGAATCCTCTACAGGATGTACTATTTTTAAATAATAAAATTAAATACTATATGCCCATTTTATATATTTTTTTTATTGAAAATGGTTTTTTAGAATGCACTTATTATGTCAATATCTTGAAATGATTTATAGTGGTTACAATGTGGAATTTTTATCTTTTCATTATGCTTGATTTAAGTGTTAGGATTATGTTGTGGATCATGGCTATTATATACATATATGGGTTGTTCTAGGATAAACTGAGGGTGGCTGAGACTGAGATAGATCTCAAATTCATTGGGTAACGTGTAAAAGGAATCATTAATGTTTCTCCTAATAGATTTAGGGAATATACTGTGGTGGGTATTCCAAATTTAACTCTCTATGTAGTTATGAAATCTAAAATGTATATATGTTATGTATGAAACATGTTGACATAATAATATATGATTTCTATTTTTAATTCATAAATCTTATAATTTCTTGTGTTATATTAAAGTGCTTATGTTTTATGAGTTAAAAGTAGGATTTCCTAGATTTTTATGTATTGATGGAATAATGTTTTCTTTCCATACATTATAACCTGTTTTGATATTTTTATGCTCATCCCATGTTTTAGAAATTTGTTTATAGGGTATAAGGATGTGTATGAGAAAATAATAATTCAAAATGATTTTTATCATGAAAAGAATTATTTTTTTATTCAAGGAGTTTTATTATTGTAAAGAAAATTGGTTAGTGTATAAGTGTCTACTTTTTAATATTTTATATATAATATAATAGTTATGGAATATTTCTATAAAACCATAATCCTTAAAAGATCATCAATGTGAATTCATAACATAACTCAAGATTATGTAATGTTTAAAGTTGGATCCTTATAGTTGGTATCATTGGTTGGTTTAGATAAAATTAGGAGTTAGGATATTATTAAAATAATATCCACAAATTATATTTTGGTAAGATTGAAATGATATGTAATTTTTATATTGCCATGTTGGTTCACCTAATAAATTTCTGTCTTCAGAATGGCTTTCCATAGAGGAAACATGACAGCTGTGATGGGACAACAGCATGAGGAAAACATCCTTTGAAACCAGCAACATGAGGTGGTCAGAATCAAAACTGAATATGTTTTTTATGATTGAACAGTTACCTAAGGCTATAAATGCTACTGGTATTGATGCATGGTATCATCCTGATCAACCATAGTGGAACATGTCAGTAGTAGACCATATCATGATTCAAAATACCCCATCATGTTGACTATCATCTTACCATGATCAAGCTTAAGGGTGGATTAAAGAACATGAAAAGATTTTCAATGACATGGGGTGTTCAGAACTTCAAAATTATAGTCTTTCTATTTACTATTTTGAATGTGGTTCCAAGCTGTGGTGGTCTATGGTTGAAATTATCTATGATAGTGAGGAGATTTATGATCATGATTGGGTGGAATTAAATGGTATTTTCCTTGAAAAATATTTTCATACGACTATTAGACTTAGGATAGAAAATAAATTTTCATAATTTAGGAAGGTGGATGACTCAGTGGCTGTTTATGAAGAATAATTTTCTCGACTAGAATGGTATTCCCCAAATTTTATATTGTATCATTATATTAAAATCAATATGTTTTACTCAGGATTAGATCCAGTGTATCAAATGGTTTTAGCTTCATATTAGTTCAAAAGTTCTGAAAAACATGTTCGATGTTTTGAGAAGGCATAAATGGAGTTTGTCGATGATCTGGTTTTCTTTAAAAAACAACAGAATAAGTTTTCGAGGTGGAAGATGAAAGTGATGAACACTTCAAAAAAATATTAATGAAATAATCTTATGTTTATAGTTTGTGAAAATTGTGGTAAAAAGAACACTGGAGAATGGATTTTGAATTCTGGTAAGAGGTTGCGATGTCGCAAAAAGGAAATAAGTTTCATAATTACACTAAAAAAGATCATGGTAGTGGTAAGAAAAAATCTAATTTACAGTTAGTAAACTGTTGTAAGTTTAATAAAATGGGTCATTATTAAAATGTGTTTCTGAAAAAGAACTCAAATGAAGTAAATATGCTAGACTACAAGAATAAAGGGGATTTTAAATCCATTAAAACTACTTCAGTGGATGTTGGTCCATAAAATAAAGCAGTATCATGAACACATTTTGTTTATTCATAGTTTTCCTATGTGTTTTTTGATTCAGGGTCTAAAAATTATTTCAGTTTGGAGAAATTTTATACTAAATTGGTAATTCTATCTCAATGTACGAATCGTGGACATGTGGTAAAAATAGCTGGAGGAAATTTTGAGGTAAAAAGGAATTATAATAACCTTAATGTCCTTGTGTGCATTAATAATATATCTACCTGCACGATTGTTTTTCATTTAGTAGAGTTTAATATATCCTTGGATATGTATTGGTTCTCTATCTTTCATGCTAAGATTTACTATAGATCTAAAGTAGATTATTTTCAGGAATAATTTCAGTTTGTGTACAAGAATGATCCCTTACATTTGATATCACATCAGGATATTGAGAAACTAGTAAAATAAGGAAATGAATTTCAACTTCCACGTATTGTTAAAAACAAAAAACAATTCAGATTAATGATGTGCCTATATAAAATGAGTATCTTGATGTTTTTCTTCATGCGTTTCTTGGTATAATACCTAATCAGGAAGTTTATTTTTCTGTTTACTATGTTCTTAAAGCTAAACTAATATCAAAACCACCATATCGAATGGCTCAAATTTGTCTTTTCATGAGAGTTATTAGATAATGATTTCATAGGACCTAGAACAATGCCATGGGATTCCCCTGCCATGTTTGTTAAAAAAGAATATTGTTCAATGAGACTGTGCAATATTATGGGCCTTGAATAATATCACGGTTAATAACATGTATCCATTGCCTCATATCGATTACTTGTTTGATCAGCCCCATGGAGCTTGATATTTTTCAAAGATTTACTTGAGGTTGGTGTACCATCATTTGATAGTGATGGTAGAAGACATTTCAAAGTCCATGTTTTTTATTAGATATTCTTAGTAGGAACTATTAGTTATGTATTTTAGGTTATCTAATGCACCTGGTGTAATCATGGATCTTTTGAATATATTTTTTAGGAGTTCATTGAAAAGATTTTGGTTTTTTTTATTGATGCTAATTTGGTATATTATAAAAGTAATGAGGATCATGAAACCAATTTAAGGGTTGTCTTTCAAACATTAAAATAAAAAAAACTTCTTGTGAAATTCAGAAAGTGTGAGCTTTGGTAAAAACTAATTTCATTACTTTCTCACATTGTTTCAAAAGATGGCATAACTATTAATCATTCTAAAAAATGTTTTTAATGAATGGCCAAGACCTACAAATATAACCAAGAATTATAGTTTTATTAGTTTAGAAATTTATTATAAGAGGATTGTTGGAACGTTTTCATGGTTATCTAGCCCATATAATAAGTTAACTCCAAAAGGTTTTATGTTCAACATGAAAATGTAATATAATAAATGTTTTCATGAATTGATAATTAGATTGATGAATGCTCTAGTTTTTTCAGTTCGTTCTAGATATGGTGAATTTGTTATATATAGTGTTGCACTGTTGAAAATACTTGGTTTTGTGTGTATCCAGAATGATAAGGTAATTGATTATTATTTAGTCAATTGAAACCTATGGAGTTAAATTACCCCACATATGATGTGAATTAGCTATAGTTTTTTTCATCTAAAATTTTGTCAAAAAATTTCTATGGAATAAAGTGTGAAATATATACCGATCACAAAAGAATGAAGTATATATCTTCTAAGAAAGAATTAAACATGAGGCATATGAGATGGCTATAATTAGTCATGTATTTTGATTTCATGAACTATTCCCATCCGGGAAAATAAAATAACGTGTTTGTACTTAGAGTTGAAATAGTAATTCTACATAAACCATGATACATATGGAATAACATTCATTTGTTTCAAATATTATGATTAAAGATTAGAATTTTTTGGTGTGGGGAAGTCCACTATTTTGTTTCAGGTAGTAGTGAAATAATCGCTATCATTTATAATTAAGAAAGAACATAAATAAGATAGTGAGTTGCATAAAAAGATAGAATTGGTTCAGAAGGGTATGTTACTTGAATTTAACAATGATAAAGACTGTGTTTGTTGTTTGGAAGGAGGATATGAGTACCTTGTGATTTATAGTTGAATAAAGAGTTGTTATGTGAAGCTAATAGTTCTCCATTTTCATATCATCCCAGATGTACTAAAATTTATAGAGATCTTAAGTTGCGTTACTGGTGGGATGGAATGAAAAAAGATATTTCTGAATTTTCTGTCAAGTGATTAAATTCTCAATATGTTATAGAATAACGGAAGGTGTTCCTTCATCCTTTTCCAATGCCCGTGTGGGAACGCAAAAAAGTGTCCATAGATTTCATATTGGGATTATCAAAGACATCTTGAGGTAACAATTAAATTTGTGTTATTATAGATTCATTGATAAAATCTTCTCATTTTCTTCCTATTCAAGGTACTCTATCTCAAGATCAACTTTCTTGATTGTATATTATAGAGATAGAAATTTTACATGGACTTCCCCACTCTATTGTATCTAACCATTATCCCAGGATCACTTGTATCTTTGGAAAGGCCTTTAGAAGTCATAGGGTACTGAATTAAATTTTTGTAAATCTATTTATCAGCCATCATATGTGTATTCATAATGAACAATTCAGACATTCCAAGATATGTTATATGCTTCTTCAATGGATTTCTAGAGAAGTTGGGACCATCATCTTTCTTTGGATGAGTTTTCATATAATAAAAATTTTCATTCATGTATATATATTTCACCATTTGAGACATTATATAGAAAGCGGTTTTGATCTTTCTCTTTTGGGATGAAGTAGGATAAAGAATGTTGAAGGGACTAGAATTTGAAGAAGAGATTGAAGAAACTGTTTAGTTGATTCAAAAGCACATGAGAACATTTCAGAGCAGGTATAAGTGTTATGTTGGTAACCGGAGGAATGATATTTCTTTTGAGGTAGGTGATTTTTTCTTTCTCAATGTTTCTACAGGGACATGTTTTATGCGTTATGGTAAGAAGTGAAATTTGAGTATGAGGTTCATTAGACCATATTACATCCTATAGAAAGATTAATTAGTAAGCTATAGATTGGATTTACCTCTATATTTATCCACGGGACACAATTTTTTTTATTATTCAATGTTGAGAAATTATATTATGGATCCATTTCATGTTTTGAGTCCAGAGGTAGTTCATTTGGAAGGGAACATTTCTTATGAGGAACAACAAGTCACGATTCCTGACCAATGAGTGCAAGTGTTGCGGAATAGGGTAATCTATCTGGTAATGGTTTTTTCAAAAATCCATATGGTTGAATAGGAAACTTGGGAATATGTAAATTCTATTAGGGATAAGTAACCCCACTTATTTGATAAGTGAATATAATTTCAGGGATGTAATTCCCAAAAAGGGGGAAAGATATAATAACCCATGTATTTATATAATAATACTTTTAATTTATATTAATACTTTTGAATATGATAATATTTTATCATTTAAGAGGATGTCTTATCTGATAACATACTCAACACCCAACAATGAGTTTCTTTAAAATAGTATGTTGCACACAACATTGAGTTATACTGAAAATAATATAATAATATTATTATTTTAATTGGTATTTACTGCCTAGATATTTTACTGGAGGTAATGAATAGAACTATCTAAAATATTATTTTATATATTTTATAAATTTCATTACATTTATCAAATAAATTGTAGTGGCCTAAAATAAGAACAAGTCTGATTTTAAGCATGAAATACACTAATATTTTTAAAAGGACATTTTACCACCTTTTGAGGGGGAACCCATCATAAATCTAGTTTTTGTCACATTTAAATGATATTTTTCACTAAATAAACTTCTTATATAGAATTTTGACATTAATATCTACTTTGGATAAATTGTAAGTAATTTTCTGATAATGGTCATTATTTTAATGAATAGTGAAAAATACCTCATTTTAATACAAAATAGATATTTTATCTAATTTATTTATATTGTTATATTGTACATTTAATTGGTTTTAATGTGTAATCAGATTTTATTTTTATCATTTAATCCAATTTTGGTAATTGTAATTAATTTTACATTGAAAATCGACATAAACACATGTCAATCTTTTGGTAGTTTTTTTCTTAAAAACACACTTTTTGTGATTTGTCAATGGGAATTACTTTTAAATTAATTACATAAACTTCTAGGATTTGTATTTAGAAAAATGGATTCCATATTTGGAATCATCAGGTCCAGATTTTATAAATATGTACCTTTTATTTTTTGAAATTATGAATAGTAACCTCATTAATTATTTTATTTACCATGGTGAAAGGTCAAATATGGTAAATAAGGATAAAAAACATTATAATAATATTAAATTATCCTAAAATGGATAATAATACTATTGGATAAGACATTTCCAACAATGGGAATCCCAGGGTCGATTTTTGGACCCCATGAAGCCACTTTGATGTGAAAATGACATTTTATAAGAATTTATTTAATGTAATGAAAAATATTACATATACATGTCATCTTTACTAATTTTTTTTATATGGGTTTATATAAGTGATATATCTAACTATAAATGGTCATTATAAATCTGAAAATATTTCATACATAATGGTATTTTATTTATAATTTTTTGAAATATAATATATAACTATATTTATGACACAATGATGATGTATTGATTAACATAATAATGAATGATTCAAATAGATGAGATTATAAATATTAAAATAAATTTTTTTAAACTTTTAATGACATCCATGAATTTTATTAATGTTTAAGACTATTTATATTTGAATAAATGATGTTAGTTTGGATGAATCAAGATATATATTTTTTAAAAAGTCATGATATGGATTGTATAAAAATTGACATAGATGAGTTTTAAAAAATACAATTTTATTAAAAGATATAATTGTCCAAAAAATCTAAGATTATGCCAAATGAATTAGATAATGTTGAACATGTCATTAAGGAACAACATTAGGTTTTATTTGAAGATTATATTAACTATATTAACCAAATATTATTAATATACAAGAAGTCATGGTAAAAGATAAATTGGTTAACTAAGGGTTTTTGCTAAATAATAATGTCACATTTTTTAACTAGACTTTTCTAAAACCTGTTGTTTGAGATTTTTTCAACCTGAAAGAATCATATCATTGAAATATATTACTTTTGGAATATTTTAAAGTGAAAACATTTTATAATTAAATAATATTTCAATAACTTTCTGAAGTGCCCCTCCTCCCTCTTATAAAAGGGTATCACAACTACCATTTACTCCCACCTCTCAAGCCTCTTGGCTAGTCCATATTCAACTCAAATAAACATCCAATATCCCTTTATTCCTCCTAGAAGACATACCTTGGGCCGAAGGCAAATCAATAGAACCTTTCAGCTCAAATGAATGAGAGTTACTCAATTTCGAGGAATAACAGGGTACATACGTGACGAGTTGGACTCAAGGTAAGGGATTTATTATCAATATCCTTTCATTGATCCATATTTTGAATTATACATGACTTTATTTATATGTTATATAAAAATAATTGTCTTTTAATTTCATTCAAAGGGAATCATTTTTATACAAAATGTTTTATTAAATGACAGAAGGATTGTTTCATTTTTACGTAGGCACTAACAAAGACCTTCCTGTCCCCATGTGCATTTTTTGAATTTTGGATTCCTCTATAATCTATAAATTTTTTTAAAGAGGAATAGAAATATCATATACCCTTTTTCATTATTTTTCTATTGAAAATGGTTATGGAAAAACAATGATTATGTCAATATCTGGAAATGATATATTGTGATTCCAATATAGAAATATTATCATTCCATCATGCTTTTTTATGTGTTATGATTATTTTACGGTTCTAGGTAATTTTTTACATATACATGTGGTTCCACGATAAACTAAGGGCCAGTGAGCTTGAGATAACTCTCCAATGCATTGGGTAACGTGACAGAGGTAAACGTTAATGTTTCTCCTAAGTGATTTAGGGAATATACTATGAGGGGTATTCCATACATAACACCATATGTCACTATGAAAGAAAGAATGTAATTATGTTATGTATGCCACAAGATTTCTTTATTATTTTTGATTTCTGTGTGTTATTTTTATATCATACGATTTTAGGATTTATGTTAAAGTTCTGATGTGAGATGAGTGAAAAGTATGATTTCATTGGTTTTTATGTATTGATGGACTAATTGTTTCTTTCCTTATTCTATAACACTAATTGATCTTTTTAAGCTCATCCCAAGTTTTTAAAACATTTTTCACGGTGTATAAGTAAGGTTAATAGAATTGATGAATTCATAAATATTTCTATCATAAAAAATATTCTAGTTTTAATCAAATAGTTTTATTATTATAAAAAAATTGGATGTAGTATATGTGTCTACTTTGTAATATTTGTGATGTAATATAATTTTTATGGCCAATTTCTATAAAACTATTAAATATAAATTTATCCTCAATGTGAATTCTGGACCAAACTCAAGATTAAGTAAGGTTGACAGTCAAGGCCTTATAATATTATTTTTTATAATTATTTAATACTTTTTTGTGATTTTCACATTAATAATTTAGTTTTTCAACTGAATATAAATCATTTCTTCTTTATTTTGAAAGATGAGATCTATTTATTCCACTATAGTTTCTAGCATATATAATAGAAATGACTAATTTTATGATTAAAATTATTTCAAGGATCTCATCTAAAGGAGGAAAGGATTTTATCAAGGAATCATAGTAGTACATGTTGTGTAATAGGAATTACACAATGTTTAATTGTGTTCAACGCATCCGGAGTAGTTCTAAAATATCTCAACCTATATGTATTAATTACACGTGATATTGTTAATTCCTACATCACGTGCTGAATATGGAAGACTGGTTCATAGTTAGCCAGACTACCCACCATGTGGCCAACTGGATATGGCATGTAGTCACTTAAGGGTCAACACCGAGACATGTATTCTATACATGACATAACTGACCATTGACTGTGTAACACAATGTCAACAAATCATGTGGCCCACTACACATACCATGCCCTCCAAGATTTCTGATCTATGCCTCACATGCTCGTTCCTTAAGTGTTTACATGAGATACACAACGAATAATGTACATGTTGTGTAGATCATAGCACCATGCAGTGTACTTTTACCTATTCCACTGATTAAAAATTTATTATACTATATTACCCCTGAGATATGTACATGTGTGGGTGAATAAAGCTAGGACACCCCATGTGATAGGATTTGATATAAATATATATATATATATATATAATTTACAGTTACCTAATATTCGGGAACCGCACATCATCTATGTGTTTTATTATAGTTATTAATCTATGTGCATGATATATGTCACATATAATAATTTGTATATAGGTACAATACATGATGTTTATTTTTGGATGGGTATTAATCATGTTACCTCAAAGGTAACAATTATGAACATAGTTAATTTTAATTGAATTTATTAAAACTTTTAAAAATATAATCGATGATAATCTAAATGAAATTCCGAAAAGGTTTAAGATAAAATGATTAATTAATTAAAGTAAATAAAAATTAATTTTGATGACTATTTATCATAAATAAGATCAATTAAATAATTGGATGATATTTTTATTAAATGCATACTTTTTTTCATGCATGTTGATGATCATGAGCTAGAACAAACCTTTGTTTGTTATTTATTTTCGTTTAATTTATTATTAAATTAAATTGTTGGCATGCATTACTTCTCTCCACAATAATATATATGACCTGTGTACCCGTGGTTTCTAAAATATATACCCAATTTTACCCATCACCAATGTGTGTGTCAACTAAAATGTAATGGATGGATCTCCAAAGCTAGTGGAGGCAGTTCAATTTAGAAGTGGAGGAAAACCCAATCAAATGAGATATAAATTTGGATACTTGGGAAGTATTAAAAAGAACCAAAAATATGTCAAGGTGTTCCTATCATAGATTAGAGGTTATTATAATAAATACTATGTAAAATAACTAATAAAAATATCATTATTTTACCCTTTATTTTAATTATATTAATTTCAGGGTTATTTCATCATGGGTTTTTTATCATGATCACATAATTAAAGAATTTAAAATAATGGAACATAGAACTAAAATAAACTGTCTTATTCATAAATATTATTTAAAGACATTATTCATCACTAAAGTATTACTTCATAATATTACTAAGACATTTATAGATATAATAAATGGAAATTAATGCATAAAGGATAAAATCCCCAAATAAAATATTATTTCTGTATACAATTCCATTACATCAGTAGAATCGAACCATAGTTGAATGTGTTTGACAAGTCAATGTGGGGGTGCTTTCAATTATTAGGGAATTCTAATTTCAGGGTTTGTATTATGTAACATGGTTGAAATTAAGGGTTGAATGCAAATGCAGAGCTTGGTGAAATTGAGAGGAAAAATATGGTGAAATCTAAATTAATGATTTTAGGATTGGGGGGTCAACTCAATGGAAAAGGGTCTATGATTTTATGCAGTTTTCTTTTGGAATGACTTCTTAAAACCATTATAGTTGCATGACTAATGAAATATGGGGCATTGAAAAGAGGAATGTGGGTCCTTTCCACATGAATGTCTAAGAAACATGACATTCTGCAGCTAATGGTCATGGATATTGGGTTTTTATAAAAATGTGGGAGGCTAATAGATATAATATTTATTTATATTTCTAAATTTTTTCAAATAATGTAATAAAATTATTCTCATATTATTTGTAGAAACAATATCAAAAATGACATCAAATATATCATTGTAATTTATACTCAAGAAGGAAATACTTCTAATCGTACCAAATTTCTACGAGTGTAAATGGTGCCTACAGGTCATCCATCTCCATGAAAGGAAACTGTATGTTTGGGAAGAACCTTTAGATGTTGAGCCTAGAAATGATCCAGGTGATGAAGAACTCTCTTTCTACGAGAAACAATTGAATGATGCTATATATGTTCAGTTCTTCAAGCTATCATCTATGTACAATGAGACCTTAAAGAAAAATGAAGAAATGGGTTATTATAGAATATTGTTTCACCTACAAGATCTCAATCAGGAGATGTAAATAAAAGATATGTATAAGATCTCTAATTAATTTTTATGACTAAGATTAGAGATTTTTTGCAAGCTGTGACTCATGTAGTCAAGATTATCGGTTACATTGAGCATCTGGACATCTTAGGGATTAAATTTTTGGATGAATTGCATATAGATCTCAAACTTTCATCACTTTATAAGACCTTATCTTATTTTATTGGGAATTATAATATGAGAAATAATGATAAGAGTCTATCAGATCATATAAACATGACACTCTAAGTGGATAAGAACATAAGATATGACAAACCTGTAGCCCGTATGGTGAATATGAAGAGGAAGAAAAAGGAAAAGGCGCATAGGACATATAAATAGTCTAAATCCCCAAAGCACCATTCAACCAAGAAGAAGAAGATCCAATGGGGAAAGGAAATGGAGGTAGTGTGTTTTTATGGGGAAAGTATGGTCACAATAAGAATAAATATACTGAGAGTTAAGGGGATCCAATGGTGTGTTTTTTATTGAGTGAAATCTTTCCATTTCAACACATTGGGTATTGGAAATAGCTTTTGGTTCTCAAAAATCTATTCAGATATAGGGACCATGTATATTTTAGAAAACATCAATAGGAGTGGTGGATCTATGAGCATCCAAGGGGGTGATATTTGTTACTCTTTCCATTAGTGACTACCACCATTCATTTCCAATGAGAATCATTTTGGTTTTGTACACTTTTTATAATGTACCTACTATTAAAAAAAATTTATCAGGGTTAGATACAAATGGGTTTATTTTCATGTTTGAAGATAAAAAAAATACTTTTATATGTAAAACATATGTTATGGTATGGAACATTACATAAATATTTTTTTGATTTAAATTAGGAAAACTATGTTTTGGTAACTGAAAATGAATTATATTCACTCAAATCATATAACATCCAGTTGGGGTATCATATTCTAGGTCATGTAAATGACATGCATTTAAATAATCTCTCTAAAGATGTCTATTTAAAATATTTTGAGCTAAAACCACAAGATAAATATCACACATGTTTAATAGGGAAATTGGCTAGGTCACCATTTAGTGGATAGGGTGAAATGGACACATAGTTTCAAGGATTGGTATGCACTAATGTGTGTGGACCGTTTCCAATAGGTTCTAGAGGTGGATATTTTTTCCTCACAACTTTTACTAATGACTTGAGTAGATCTGGATATATTTACTTGATTAGGTGTATGCCAGATTCCATTGAGAAATTAATGGAATTAAATAATGAAGTAGACAAACAGCCTGGTAAGAATATAATGAATCATTGATCAGATCGATTTGGGGAATATCATTACCAATAGTTCATTATCTTTTTATCCGAATTTGGTAATCTATATCAACTCATTCCACATTATACACCATAATGGAATGGTGTTAGTGAAAGGAGGAACCGTACCTTATTTGACCTAGTAAGATTTATGATGATTCAAGTAGATCTTCCATTATCCATTTGGTATATTCATTACAAACTTCAACATACACATTATACCGAGTACCAACTAAAAAATCAAATGGAATTCACTTAAGTGATATAGAATAATGAAACCAATTTTATTTCTTACACATGTAAGTGGATGTGAGGCATTTGTTTAGGATTTCTCAGTTAACAAATTATCACCCTAGGGCATGAAGTGTGTCATTATAGGGTATTCCAAGGAAACAATGGGATATTACCTATAAGAACTCTAATACAGGAAAATGAATGTTCCCAGACAAGCCGTCTTTCAAGAGAGGGAGAACATCCTCAAAAAAGAAAGTGGGATAAAGATAGACATTGATGAAGTTGATGGTCTGGATATATAGGAATTGGTACATGAAGAAGTTCCATAGGCCCCTAAGGAAAATGTAGTTAGTGAAACACAAGTATTGTGTAGGAGATCAAGAGATGTATGGGAACCATAGATATATGGATTTCAAGTCACCAAGGATGGTGAGTTATTATTGTTGGACAATGTTGAACCTCTATCCTACAAGGAGGCTGTAGAGATCTCTCAAGCTACAAGATTCCTAGAAGATATGAATTATATGATGGATTCTATATACCAGAAACATATTATGGTTTTGGTTGATGCATCAGTTGATGTAAATCCTATTGGGTGTAAATGTGTATTCCAGAGGAAATGAGAAATAGACGTTAATGTAGAAACCAAAAAAAAAACAAAACTAATGGAGAAATGGTTTAAAAAACATCAAGGAATGGAATATGATAAAAACTATTTCACCAATTTCTATGTTTAAATACATCAGAATCATATTTTTCATAGAAACATACCATGGCTATGAGATTTAGTAGATGGATGTCAAAATTGCATTCCTTAATGGTAACCTTTAGGGAGATGTTTATTTCAAGTTGCGGAGATCCATTTACGGATTGAATAATTCATCTAGGTCATGGAACATTTGATTTGATGAATCCATAAAAGAGTTTTATTCCATTATAAATGAGTGTGAACCATGATATTAAAAAAATAGCGGGAATGTGGTCATTATCCATTTAATCAATGTTGATGACATATTACTTATTCGAAATGACATACCAGTCTTATAATCTATTAAAGATTGGTTGAACATCTACTTCTCCATAAAGGACGTTGGTGAAGTATTCTACATTCTAGGGATCAAGATCATTTAGGATTGATCCAAGATGCTGGTTTGACTAAGAAAAAGTACATATATTGACCAGATATTCAATAGATTTAGTATGGAATAATCCAAGAGATGATTATTTATTTATAATTTTAAATTAAAATATTAATTATTTCAATATTCAGTTGAATTATCAAAATAAGTTCCTTAACTAAAATTGAATATTAACCAGAAATTCTATTTGTTTTATATATCAAACCATAATAGGATTAAAATATTTTAATAACTATATAAAAATTAATTTATATAATCATAATTCTAGTGTTTGGATATATATCTCAACAATACAATAGAATATTCCAAAATAGTATGTTTTGCGAAGGCGGGACATTCACTGGGAAATTCGGTGAAAATGGTTTGGGTCATGATCTCGATGAGATTGAACTTCTCCCATATATGATTTCGCTCATGCATAAGTTGTTGGATCTTATATTGGGATTATTCAAGGGAAAATCCAATATATTCTATCTCCTGCAGAAGCACTGATAAATGGGCATTATAGGGAATGATCCTACTTGTTGACACAGTCACTTCCTTTTTTTGGGTGAATTGGATTTCTTAAAACCATATTTACACGAATAATTTAATCATTTTTCAAAAACAATATTATCAGTGGTAGTGATTCTTAACTGTACTTTAAATCTAATAGTATAGAACAATCTAAAAAATTGAATGTTTTTTCCATAAACATATTTCATAATATGAAATTAAATTAAATAAAAAATGGAATTTTATTTATAAATGTCTGGGTTATTACTATATCCCCCCAATAAAAATATCACCTTCAAAATATTTATTTCCCAAACTAAAACAGATTAGAATAAGTCTTCTTGAAGACAACCACTGGATCCAACGTTACTTCTTTAATTTTTAGGTTTACATAGAACACATTAACTTGGTGTGTTGTCTTATATTAATGAGTATAATCTATATGATATAAAATTTTCAGTGGATACTCCTTATAAGATAGATCAATATATAATAGTAACACCTATGGATTTTGAACAAGTGAGGGTTCTATTTTTTCTTTCTCAAGAATGATAAATTGAATAAATATTATACTTGAGATACGTTGGGTGGGGGTTCTAGTCGGTACGCCATCCCCATGATGGGATTAAGGGACTCAAAGGAGCTGATGTATCTTGGAATAATCATTCCCTACTTCCCATATCTCATAACCTTATTCCCTAGATATATGTACAATAATTCCATGTGTCAAATGTCAAACTCTGGGTATCATCTATAATTTCAATCATATATCATTTATCAACTATGAGTAGCATTAATGTGATGTTGAATGGTCATAACCATTTACACCATTTCATCAATAATTTTAGGATCTAGAAGTGTTTATTCACCAATTTAATCCCAATATGAATGTGTGCTACACCTTTTCCCACAAATAGAATCCTAGAGATCCATCTGAATTCTTGAGTGAAAACTGGTGTGGAAATAGAACTCAACCAGAGGAAGATGTTGTCCTCATATGACAATGAAGTCCATAGAATAATCTAGCAACATTTATTCTAGTTTCTGAATAGTCCACTTAGATTGGATACAAGTTTTAGGATAATATTCTATTCTAATGTTCATATTAATGTTTAGTAAATGTTGGAGACTTTTCCAAAACATGGTGGTGAATCTTGGATATCAATGGGATTAAATAGATATAGGTACTCCATACTGCCTTACCACATCTCAAATTTATATCTTTTCATATTTATATAGTAATTAAACATCATGAATTGAAACAAATTGAGTTATCTTGGTAATATGATCCACAACAACACATATATATTTATTTCCCATAGATGTATTCGGAATTCTGGTGAGAACGTCCATGAAAATTTTCTCTCATTTTCATATTGGTATGGGTAATGGTGTCATCATCCCATTAGAAATCATCCTTTCAACCTTCACTTAATGGAATACCATGAACATTGATATATATTATACTATATATATTTTCAAATTATCCAAAAAATAGTTATCAAAGAGATGTGATTCATAATATTGATTCCAGCATGAACGGAAAAATTCAATCTATATTAATCAACAAATAGTTTCTTCTTTAAATCAGGATATTATAGAACACATAGACTTGACCCAAATCTAACAATTCCTTATCTATTAACATTGAACTATGCGGATTTCATGTTCATTATAACTTAAAATTTCTTCTAAATTACCACATTATTTATTTGGACATCAATTAACCACTCCTGATTTGATGGGTGAGCATTTAATTTTTGAATGGATTGACATTTCTCCTTCTATTATGATTCCCAAGATCATCCATTCCAAATCTATGATGAACAGATTCCTCTCAATTGTCATTAATGATAGAACTATTGGATATTTTCTTCTTATATTTTCCTTCATTTTGTTCACATTACCAATATTTCTATCAATTGATCATTCACAGTCCTTGATATACTCTAACCATCCTCATTGGTGGATATTCACCTCTATTTGATTGAATATGTATATGTGGATTTTTTGATTTTTTTATATATAAAAAATCACTCCAAATATATAATTCCACCATATTTTAAAAGTGATGATCACTAAAATAATCCTATATCATGTGTTGGATATTTTTATTTTTCAGGTTTAATCTTCATTGAAGCATAGGCATTGACATTTTCATTCTATATTGACGCACAGCCTAGGACCTTCTTCAAATCGTCACTAAATACCATGAAATGTAATCCACTAGTGGGGAGTGTGAGTACAAGGGTAGTGATAAGACTCTTTTTATATACTTAAATCTCTCTTTACACTCCTCATTCTATAAAAACATGACTCCCTTTAGATATATCAGGGTAAGAGGGTTTGTAACTGCAATAAGTTTCATAGAAATCAGTGACAATACCCATATTACCCAAGAAAACTATAGATATCTTACATAGATTTAAACTCATACATACCTAAATTACTTCATTTTTTAGGGACTTGATATACCCCATTTCTTGTGATGATAATCCCCATTAATGGAACATCCTTTAACCAAAACCCACATTTTTTGAACTTATCATAGAGCTTCTCTGTTAATAAGGCCTTCGGCCTAATGCTCTGCTTCTACTCATGCACCGCCTTTGTTTTGGATTATATTAAAATATCATTTGAAAAGGATACCATAAAAATTTCAAGTTAATCACTAAATACATAGTTAATCAATTCCATGAATATTTTGGTAGAAATTTGTTTCTTGAAGGGAATCAATATGAACTAATAGTACCGGTTCCTTGTATGAAAAGTATTCTTGGGGATATCATCCTTCTTCACCCTGACTGGGTAATATCCCAACCATAGATCCACCTTTGAGACTTATTTTCCAATACATATTTGATCTAAAAGACAAATATTATAGTTAGTAGATACTCATTATTTATTTTTATCTAGTTGAGATCATGATAATCAATGAAAAGGTACATTCACCAATCCGTATTCTTGGAAAGGAGGACTAGTGCACCCCATGGTGAAGGACGTGGGTGTATGAACCCTTCATCTAGATTCTCTTATAGTTGTTTCCTAAACACTTAAAGTTTAACAATATCCATTTTATAAAGAGTCTTGGGTATTAGAAATTACCCATTTTTAAGATCGATTCAAAATTTTACTTCTTTTTCGAGGAAGACCATATATTTCCTTGGGAAACACATCAGCATATTTACTCACATTGTGAATGTATTTGTGGATGATTTGAAAATTAGGACCAACCAATTGATATAAATATTCCTTATCATTATGAAATTATATCCATTTGTGATATATTGTTACTAAAGATGATTCATCTTCCTCCTTCCACTCATACATAATCACGGGTCGATTCACAATATGGAGAGAGATTTCCTTCTCATGGAAATTTATGTTGGATCAATATAAGAGAATCCAATCTATTCCTATCATTTCATGAAATTATTCCAAATGGATTTTGACATGTTTTTCTAGATCATACAACCCACAAATTGTGACATGGTAGGAGTTATATACTCTAGAGGAAATAGTTTCCCCATTTTCCATTTTTTATGATATCTCTACATCTATGATTTGTGGTGGTGTTTAAATAGTTATACTACACTTTCATGATATGAAAGAAAGCATAGAAACATAATAAAAAAGTATGCTCAATATCCCTTAATGAATGACTTATATTCCTATAACCACTTCACTTTCAAAATTCACATCAGCAGTTGTGATGGCAAAGAACTCCCGTGCTTCAATGGGGGTTGTTGGCTATAATTGAAAACCCATGTCTAAGTGAATTGTTTTGGAAGGATCCTTGGTTCCAGGTAGATGAAGTAATGAATAATGAATTGAGGGTCCATTGGAGAATTCTTTTCCTCCTTCATGTTAGTGGGTTTCCCTTGATGAAAAACATTAGCTAGTTTACCTTCCCCCTCTACCTAAATCATTACATTATCCCTATTAGGCAATTTTGAGGGTTATTTTTTCCACATCTCTTACATGTGGGGAACTAAAATTTATCGGTACCATCATATTTCTCCATCATACCACCATAACTAAACTCCACTTTACACTTCATTTCCCCCTAATACCATTTGGATTAACCGATCTCCATTTCAATGTAGATGAAACATCATTCAATTTCGTCCATCATATGAATGTCACATATCTCCAAGGCTTTTCGTAGTTTAGGTTTTAGACCAAAAAATAGGTAGACAACATTGAATTTCAGGGTAACAACATAGTCAAAGTTATTTCATCACATTATTATAATGTTTTTATCATAATCCTCAATAGATTCATAATTGTTTTTCTTGAGGGTGGGGAAATCCCTTTCCATTTTAAGTTAGAGAGTGAGAGGGAAATTTTTGTCAATTTTTTTTGGGATTCCATCATCTTCATCGATTTCATATCTTCCTTAGGATTAGTATATTTCATCCAATACCCACCATTGATCTTCTTATCCCTCTAAATATTAACTAAAAATAAGAACCTTCTCTTACTCCAAACATCGAAGGAAATATTTGATCTTCTCAATTGAGTTGATCTATTATATTTGGAATTGAGGGAATATTTGTTCCATTGGAAGTATGCATACTTTGGAAAATGAAGATCTTGAGGGTATATTGTTATCTCTTAGGGGGTATGAGAATTCATCTTGAACAATTTTCTTATGCGTACCCTGATTCAACTGAGAAATTATCATCACAATTCTCAACCCAATCGAGTTGGGAATCTTGTTAGGGTAGTCAGCACATTTCCCATTGCATTGATTGTTTACATAATTCCTCGGATTTATTCCAATTGGATGGAATAAAGGAGAAATTATGAATGATTATTTTAAAAATATTAAAAACATATATTATAATCTAATTAATTTAATGAGATAACTAATAAATTACATTTATTTTATAACTTATGAATTTATAGGCACAATTCTATGTTTTCCATAATCTATTAACTAATGTATATTCTTATTTTATTTTTTTTATTCCATTAATAATTATTCAAAATGATATTTCGTACATTAATAGGGAATATCCCCCAATAGTGTCATAACATATGTGTTGTAAGGATCGTTTTCAAGTACCAGATTACACCAAGTCAGGCCTAAAATACCTTATTGGAGTGGTTACTCCTAGGAAAATCTATGTAAGAACCATGTCCACTTGTAGTGTACAGACATTGATGTATTTTCATGGTAAAAAAACTACTCAATATTTTTCATAATTTAGGTATGTTTATTTATAATTATTCTTATCCATTATTCATTTTATAGAGTTTTCTAATCCTATTCCAAAAAATAACTATAAGATTCCTCTCGTACCAACAATAATAACCCATCACTTTATTACACATTCATTCCAGATTTTTTCTATAAAAGTACAATTAATATAACCCAAAATAGTAAAATGTATTTTGAGTATGTGACTATGGTAAATAACATCTATTCTTG
This sequence comes from Viscum album, assembly GCA_963277665.1. Lineage (NCBI taxonomy): Eukaryota > Viridiplantae > Streptophyta > Magnoliopsida > Santalales > Viscaceae > Viscum > Viscum album. Next base: position 732,784,598 of record OY728152.1, on the reverse strand, counting down.
GTCGTGGGATAAAATAGAATTATTCAAAACTTCCATAACATGCTTCCAAAATTATATTTCTTTTAAAAAATGATGGGATAACCTGGGGACATACAAAAGAAAGGGGTGATCAATAAATTCCAGTAAGGGAAAATACATGGAATAAAATGAAGATAGTAAAACATTTTCACAATAAACAAATTAATGGTGAATAAATTGAGCATGAATAATAAGGAATGGTGTATAAAGATAATTGTAACATAGGAAATGTGGATAAAACATAAAACATTGCATCACAAATAAGGATCAAGGATAAACCACCAATACATAATGATGGAAAAAATCCCAGAAATGAATAAGAATAACTCTATATCCAAATATGATTTATCTTGATACTGAAAATTTTCTAATGAAAGGATCACTATATAATTCTAGGCACACGTGACACTTTTATTTCATTCTCATGCTTAAATGTGCCAAATAGATCATAAAACATTGATTCAAACATCCTCATATTTATTCCGCGATCAAGGAGTATCAAATAAATAAATTTAATTCCAAATTAAAATAGATATGAGGATGTAAAGGTGAATACCCTTGATACTAAATCAGTATGGTTTTCACTAAACAATAATTTTTTCATTGAAATCATGGTGGAATTTTGTTAGCATAACGACATCAAAAAAATTTACAAAATGGGTTGAAGAGAAATAAATAGGAATCTCATAAATTGGAATTAAATTTTATATTCATACTGATATGGAATAAAATATCCCATAATAAGGAAATAAAGATAAAATACATAATATGATTATGATACTTGAAGAAAATGGAGAAAGAATAAGATCTCTTACTAAATTTGGGCAATGTAACAGGTGAAATTAACAGTTCATGGGAGGTGTTAATGAGAGAGAAAGTTGTCAATTTTTTTTTATTAATCATATTTATAGTAATGGATTGTAGTAAATAATACCCAGAAAATAATATATTGAAACTAAGAATCATGATATAAAAGAGGTTCTTGAGGGGAAATGAGAAAAGAGAAATATCTTATTGAAGTTCATCATTAAAATGGGCGTGCATAAAGTATCATGGAAGGATTAATGATAGTGAAAGGAAGCTATTTTAATTTATATATCAAATTGAAATTAATGTGGATATTTAAGAATATATACCGGCATATGAAAAAATGGAACATTAGATACATTACAAAAACCAATTCTTGATAAAAAGAGGGGAGTGGAATATCCCTAACATGAGTTTGCGACACCAAATTCTCAAGAGGAGCCTATTAAGAAATTGGGTAATCTTTGGAAGACTATATATAGTGGATTTCAGAGTATGGACATGATCCAACTAGTTTTAGTGAATATATATGGGATCTTGGGTGGGTTAACATATGAAAAGTGGGTTGTTTCTTTATTGTTCAGGTTATGGACAATACATAATGAAATAACAAAAACCACAAACCATACAACAGTTTCTACCAAAATGGATTTTTTATCATTAGTTTATAAGTTCAAGGGCCAAAATTAATGAAATAATGTCCTTCATTATGTGTAGGGGAGTCATAATCTGAAAAATATGTTTTTAACACATTAAAATATATTATTGTTTTTGGAAGATTCATAAAGGACTTGTAAAATTAAATAATTAAAAATAAAATCTATTCATTTTAATAATAAAACATAAATTTAGTCATTTATAACTTTTATTGTATTTATTACTCTACTTTTGGATCATTGTGATTTTATAACACATAAATTATATTAATATAGTATCTAATTTTTACCCGAATATTTGACGGTCTGAGACAATTAGGAAAAAACACCATTGGATAATTCCAAAAATCAGATTCTAAAAATAAAATTAATTTATTCTTAATAATATTATGAATATTTGAATTATCATTTTTTTAATATATATTAGTCAATAAATGTTTGCGTTTTTCACAGTAAAAATGTTTTGATCCCCTATTAAAATTACAGATGACTTCATAAAAATTATATGATCATTTATATTTAATAAATAGTATTTGATAATAATATTGGCACAACCCAAAGAAAACACAACAATTTCCAACTTGAGATCATGGGTGTCATCGTTTGTTTCATTTGCCTGTAGCCTTTGTCACACATAATGAAAAAATATTACTTATATAATTAACAAACTACCTAATCCTATACATGAAGCATCAAACAAAACCTCAATTTGAACTTCACTTTTGTTAAATAAAGAATCAAAGCACTGACCAACTTATCTATCAGATACTCAAATTATTCCTAACACATTACATTATATAAAAACAAAATATAATTTTTATTAAAGGATATCATTGAAGTAATTATCCAACAATATTCAATTAGAAACCTCTTATAAAACCCCGCAAGACCCAGAAAATTTTCCACCTATGAAAAAGTCATCAGGGGTTTCCAATAAACAATCACCACAATTTTCAAATAATCCATGGCTAGGCCACATTGGTACATGAAATTAATAAATAATCAAACTTCAATATCCAATAAATCAACCATAAACTAATTTATAAAATGTTCATTGTGATAATTACTATCCAAACAACCCAGGTATCATCTAAGTTATCCCCCTAAAATCCACAGTATATATAGTTTTCCTCAATAAAAACCACCATGAAAATATGTAAAAACTATTATAATACTTAATTTTTCTAGACCATGAATACAGTTTTGGTGTTCATCTCACTGAACTACATTAAAATGACCTCATTATTCCTAAAATGACATAAACATTTAGTCTTCATAATATCCTTATCTATTAAATAAATATGATGAAATCCCAACCACCTATGGAACAATCTTTGAACTTAACACCAAAACATACATCGATGAATATAGAGAAAATAAAATGAAATTGTCTAATATATGAGTACTTATCTCCAAGAACATGTAATACTCTCTATACACATCATATAATACAATATACAACCAAAATAAAAATATTATTAATTTCACAGTATATAAACATTCAATTATGAGGATCATTGTGTATGGTTTTATGAAAAACCATTGGAAATACCACAAAGACTGGTGTTTTTCTAAAACGAGCTCACAATCACTATATATTTCGTAGAAGAAAAATATTACTCCTATTATAATTTTAAAAACAATGAGAACTTGAAGCCTATACCCCTCAAGTCCTAAAGTAGATACTTTGGTAGGTGAATTGAAAGAGTTCATATGTCTAGAATAAAACAAATAATGAATGCTAGAAGAAACTAGGAAATGGGTATATTGATCGATATTTGAAAAGCATGGAACTAGAAACTCTATAGTACGAAATATGACATGGCCAACTATACAGCATCTCTCACCCTGTTGTTAATCACCCTGATTATCTCACTCTACACTTTGAGGATGATGAGTATAATAGGGTTGTCCTTAGCCAACCCCATATCCTCTATACTGATCTAATATTTGGTTTTTCCTTTTTCTAATGACTTGGATGAAACTACCAAAATTATGAAACCTAATATAAGAACACCATCCACACACATCCTATTTATATTGTTTTTTCACTCTCAATATGGATTACCACGTCCTCTATAAGAAATACATACAACTTATCCATTATACAGGGTCTGAGGGACACCACCCTCGAGAAAAGATATTATGTAGGATAAGACCAACCCTGTTCTTTGTCAAATACTTCATATTTTGGAATATGGGAACCTTCAGACACATATCAGCTACAGGGATAATATTGACAACTCCCCTATCATGAAGACATTGTCATGGCCAATATCTTATCTAGGTCCTATCGTCCTAAAGAAACCTGGGGTTTTTTATTAGTATGAATGGGGTGACCTAGAACTAGATCCGTGTAACAAAATCCACTTAAAAATACACATCTATAGACACCATATCTTGAATGATGTCAAAATTATCAAATATAACCGTTTTAATACATAAATAATTCATTACATTGTATAACAATTTATTATAGAAAATATCTTTTATGTTTTTGATTCTTGGAAATTAGAAACAAAATATGAGAATAACCTAAAAAATATTCAAATATACTAGAAAATATTATTCATATGTTCACCCAATATGACTTTTAATACATCTCATACCCCAGGGACATACATCAAAAGAAAAGGATGAGAATAAATTCAAATAAGGTAATAAAAAAGGATATATTTTACATGTGAATATGTGTCTTATCATAATAGAAATGTCATGAATCATAATATAGACAATTTTCTACAACATAAAAATTAGGCACTCATAAGAATATCACCATAGTTTATCATAAATGTATGGTTAATCGCAATTACATAGTTTATTCAATAAATTATCATAAAACCTATAAAATCTAGTGGTTAATTATTTATCTAGTGCATTAGAGGGTAATCAGGTAACACTATTAATAATTATTTATTCAGGTGAGACACATTGATCATAATAAATCATGGCATCAACAACCTATTGAAATAAATAATGGATTTGATATAAAATAATTACATCTATATGTTTTTAAATAAATGACCAAAAAATAATTTCTAATCCTTGGAATTTTTTATGTTTATATTACATATAAATCCCTAAATAAATAAATTATATTTACATCTTAGTGAAAACAAATGGATAAGGAAATGCTTTGGGTATTCACAAATAAATAATTAATCATTTGAAAGGGATAAATTCATGAAATCATTTCTACAGTAAAATAGTATAAAATGAAGATTATGGAAAAGGATTAACGTTTGAGGATGATGGTCTCCAATCTATAAAACACCATTAAATATGTAATTGGGTAATAAAAAAAGTTAATCAAACATTTAATCTAGTATTTTAAAACCCTAACCCCAGAATACCAAAGCATGTACATTATTGTAATATATTCGAAAGATTATGCGGAATTAGATACTCATGGATTGATCAATTTTATAGTTTGTGAATTCTTAATTACATACATGATACCCAATAGTAAGTGGGAAGTTTAAAATTTGGAAATTATACGTAATAAAATAAAATAAACAGCATCCATGAAACTCATTCAAAGGATTCTTCTCTATAACCAAGAGAACGTGAAAATAATAAGGGTGAAATAAAATTCATAGTAAGGGTATGTAAAATAAACGAAATAATGAATCAATTGGAACAAATCATCATGTACAGGTATATAACTGATAATGCATGCAATTAATACAAATATATAAGTCATAATTAATAATAAAAGGTATGAAACAAATAACACATGTCATTCAAATAACTAAGTAAGTGATAATCAATATGAAAATTTAAGAAAACTAAAAAATTTATTTAATAAACAATGTACAAATTAAATTAATCTATATATTTTACCATATGAAAAAATCATGGATAATAATAATAAAATCGAAATGTCTATGTAGGAAATGCATAATTATTGGATATTGTTTTTGATGTGCATGAAAACATATACTATAAAGATCCATTCTTCAAAACATTTAAAACTACATGTAGAAAGCCATTTAATTTTTCCATATAATTGGTTTAATGAGAACCTATTGATATATTGAGAGGCTATATAAATTCTATGCCTCACCCATCACTAATTGTTTAAAGCATTCTTCCAATTCAGTCATAAATATATTAATAATATTCCTTATAAAATATAAATATTTAATATAAGATACAAATTTATTAATAATTCCCTATATGAGGGTATTTAAAAATATGAATGATTGATTTTTAAGAATTGATATACCATTTAATGTTCATAAAATTTATAATTGGTGGTAAAATTCATTAAACATTCCAAATTGTCCCATACCACCTGGAAAGATTTGGATCGTAAAACCCAAGAAGAAATAACATAAAATTAATATTTTAACAACATTATAATAATGATATTCATTATATAACGTGTTTTATGGTGTTATGTAAACAATATAAAATTTAATTGGTGAATTACAACAAATAAGTCTCAATATAATGTAAATTTACATGAAATCCCTTACCAAGAGCCCAACTATTTACCTCTATCATTGTATTCCTAAATAATAAAGCTATGTTAATTATTTTATTTCTTGAGAATATTTTTCATATTATTCATTAATTTTATTTAAATTATAATAATTTTGAAAATAACTACTTAAATAATTAATTTTATATCAGGTGTTTTGAACATATTTTGTTTATATGTCATAATGACTTCGGTATGTCAACTATAGATAAGAGGGGTATTATATTAACATATCAATAATAATAAACATAAAAATATTTATATTTATACATAAAGTATTCTTTTAAAACCAATCATGAAATATGGTAATGGAAAAAATAACCAACGTTACAATCATGTAGATTGTAAGTCGTACGTATGCATGAGTAATGTTTACATTTTTCAGTAATCATTATTGAAAGAAAGAAAGAAATATTATATCATTACATTATTATCATTATATCATAAATACCGCATTATTTAATTATATATATTTATAAATATAATTTTGGTGATGTAAAAGGCATCACATCTTATTGATGAGGCTGTAGTCCACACGTCAATGACCGACATTATCAATTTTTAGTGTATGAATAGAGTAAAAAAGAAAATGATTTATTATATTTATATTAATTTAATAATTTCACCAATATCATCAATATTTTTTTAATTTAACATGTTTTTAATAAAAAAACTATTATACATACTGTGTATCATGTGAATGAATCACATCACTTTGAGGTGATTGTAGTCTACACTTCCCCAAATGAAGTTATCTTATTCTAGAAAAATGTAAAGCATAAAATTGTGTTATATATAAAAATTAAAGAATCATAAGTATATTAAAAATAAAATATATATCATATATATAAATATAATTTCCATCATAATTCTCATCCATGAAAGGCTGAAAAGAGAAACAATTAACTTTCATTCATTAGGCGGTGGTTCACTATACACAAGAATGGTAAGTTCATTACTGATTATGTGTAAGTGCATGAATGTGTAGGTCGATCCCTCAACATAAAAAAATATTATTATATTTAGGATTAATTTTTTTATATAATCATAGAATTAGGAGAATTTAAGGAATATAGAAACAAAGAAAACGAAAAATATTGAGGAAATATGTTAACCCTTATATAGGTAAATACTTTTGGTTTTCCCCAAAGGAATTACTGCGATGGAATTATGAATAAGGTGAGGCATCTAGGTTGAGGGAATAAATTTTAGGAGATATTTCAGTAGTTATTTTTCAATTAAAAGTGTCTTGATAGGTGTGAGGAAGGTGGTTGGTTTTGTTCCTTTCAATAATGGAAGATGAGGGGACTCTAGTAATTTTTTTGGAAATGGAATTACACCCATGTTTTTTAGATGAAACATGGAATCAAAAATGGTAAAACGTAGATAAAATGGATTATAGGGATAAAATATGTCCATAAAATTTGTTTTGGGCATGTTTCTAGGTCATTTATCCTCTTATGATCAAAGTTCAGTCCCTTATTAAGTTAATTTTTCTCTTAATCATTGTATTTGATTTTAATTACTTTTCACTAAATTTTTTTATTAAACACTAATTTAACTAAATTAAAATATATAAATTATTATAACACCAAATATGGAACCTTTTATTCAAATTCCAATCATTGAATCAATAAAAATTAGTTAAAATCTAATCACGCAGATGAGAAGAAAACGTGGGTATTTTTAGAAAAAAACATTCCAAACATTCTATGATTTAATATCAAATTTAAAATGGAAAATGATTAAAATGAACTAATTTCGATTAATTAATAAAAAATTGGTCTAATTAAACATTAATCCAACTTAAAATATAATTTATCCGTATAAAAAATATTCCAAAAATTGATTTTGAATTAAAATTCATTATTTTTCACAATTTATAAAAAATCACACATTATTGAAAAATGCCAAAAATTCACCATTATCTAGTTTTTATATTAATATTTAAGATATGAAGTTTATTATGGAATATTAAATTTATTAATTTTCATGAAATTGATTTAGATTTAGTTCTGCCTTAAGAGGTGAAAGAAGTTTTCTTTATAAAAATATCGTTTTTATGGGTAATATTGGGTTTGTTCTTATCCTATGCCTATAAAATATTTGGGATGAATACCAAAAATATTTTATTGGATAAATTACATATAAAATTTCTATATAATATCTATAAATGTTTTTTAATTTAATTTAATATGCATATTGTGAAAAGTAAATTTTTGGTTTAAATAAGGTGTTCTGTTTTCAAGAAATCTATTAAGAAAATTAAATTATTTCTAAAAGGAAAATATTGTAATTTTTAGGGGTGTAACATTACTTCACTAGAAGAAAATTTCTTCCTTTAAATTTCTGGGATATTAATATAAAAAAATATGTGGGTAGTTCTTCATCATATAATCCTCTAGTTCACATGTTTTATTTTCCATTTTGTTATTTATCTAGAGTACCTCTACTAAACAAGTCATCTAATTTCCCAATAAAAATTCTCAAGTATCTATAATCTGCATGGGTTCATCATAGTACAAAAGCTCATGTCAAAACATTATTTCATCATATATGTGAACATGGGATTGTTAGGAATATACTTCCTTAGTAGGGATATAAGGAATACATCATATAACTTTGACAAATTTGGTGTCATTACCAAATAATAAGATACAACCCCTCCCCATTCAAGAATATAAAAGGGTATCATGTACCTGAGACTCAGTTTCCCTTTATTATTGATACTTATAACACCCTTCTATGGAGATACTTTAAATAAAATACGATCTCCCACTTGGAACTATAAATATTTCACTAATTATCACCATAAATCTTCTATCTACTTTTAGATACTTTCATATGAGTTTGAATTTCCTTAACCATTTCATCAAATCTTTAATAAGTTATAGGCCTACAAGTTTACATTCACCAAAAACATAAAAAAAGTTTTAGTACATCATCTCCTTCCATATGATGCTTAATTCAATGGCATTTTAATACTTTAATAGAAACAATTATTATTGGGAAACTAAAACCAGGGTAAATACTAATCCCACATACCAAGAAATTCAAGGGGGATTTACCTAAAAATGTACTATACAATTTGAAATGTTTTTTAATACTTCACGTTAGATTAATAATTGAATAAAGTATTAAAATAATTCATGGTATCAAGATCCTTCTAAAGACACTACTAAAATATCTAGTTAACATATGGATCTTAATCTAAAAAATTGATAGTGGTGCATAGTGTATTATTAAGAAATCATTAATATAGAGCCTTGTGATGCCATTAAGAGGAAGGTGTTCTCTTTTAGAAAGGAAATGTGATGAAACAGATAGAGTATCAATAATAACCTGTATTTACTCATTTATAATGGTCATATCCATTTACACATCGGATTACAGGATTTTAAGAATAATTTACATTAAGAACAAACCAAGGATCATAAAGTCCAGTGCCATTTGAGGATTATGTACATTAAATTTAAAACAAGAAAGTAAAATTAAATAAGCATTTATTTGAACTCCATAAGGATCTCTTAATTATAATTTTTATCTAGCATCTTCATAGGGTATCCGTGGGAAAACATGAATAAATTTAAGATCTAAAAAGTCTAATAATGGATTAATCTTAATAATAAATAATGAACATGGGATAGAAGTCATAGAATGATGACATAAAAAGTAATAAACATATAGAATAAAAACATATAGAATGAGGGATCGTGTAATCATGGAATCCTAGTACTGTGAAGGAAACATAAAAACATTAAATAAGCATGAGCCAAGGCCAATTTAGCATAGGGGATCACGGGTTTAGGAAAACCAACATGATGGTTTCACATGGAGAATGAGTGAATTATAACCAACATAATGCTCTCACATAACATCTCATAAGACTAAATATTCCCCAATTCATTAGAGGACTATATGGGGATTTCCAACATAACATGTTCATGAATATGTGTGCCAAAAGAAAGTAATATATAAGGAATTCATTAAAAACATAAGGGCTAATAACGAAAATATTTATTATCATAATCAGTTTAGAAGGCTTATCAAAAGGTTATATCATATTGGTTTCTATTAAATAATGTATATAAAACATACATGGACCTTTATAAGTGAAAATAGGAATATATCATGATAATTTATGTCAAAATAAAGTGATGAATATAAACTATGAGGTTAGGAAAAATTAGAAATAAAACATTTTAGTTCTAATTAAGGAAAATATTAAATATTAACTAATGAAGAAAACGAATAATTTTTTTTTGTGAACCAAAAAGAAAAAATGATTTTTTTCAAGATAAAATGAAAAATTATAAAAATATAATTGTTTCTTGAACATATTATAGATTTCACTTGAAATGGATATTAAAATGGAAATTTCCCTTTTAATTGGCTTTCTTATCAGGAATAATTGGGAATGGAACCTTTTTAAAACATGTAATTCCCACATAAAATAACGATGTAATGATCTGAATACATGATTTTATATGATATAAATAGAATATAGAATAATTATTTAATAATTTGGAAATTTTAAATTAGGTTATGTAGAGAGAAAGTATATCCTGAAGGTAAAATGTTGTTTTGGAAATAATACCTTAACTTATTTCTGAAAGTATTTTCCAATTGAATGTAATTTTAGGAAATCCAAAATTAAATCAATTAATTAATTAATTATGAACCAATTATAAATTTAAATTTCTTAAATAGTTTTATTGAGACAATTTGATGGATTTTTTATGAGTTATGAAAATAAATTTAACCACTCAGGAGCATTGGATACCTTGGTTTTCGTGTACGGTTTACTTATATACATGTACAAAAAATATTGTAAAATGAGAATAATTGTACAGAAATAAAGCTATATGTTATTAATGAAAATAAATAAGCCTAAATTTTTATATAAGTCATTTGGTAATTTGGGGTGAGGATGAATCGTAAGATAAGAAGTTAGTGAGAATCATTTAGAATATTTGGGTTGTTTTCGATCATTACAAATTAGTTATCTTTTATTAATTAATATTATGTATATATAATGTTTCTAGAACATAAAAGAGGTTATAGAATGAATTTTACAATAATTTTCAACCGTTATAAATTTTTTAATACCATCCTTGATGGAGTTAATGTAAAATAAAAAAAATATGTCATTGAAGGCGATAAATTAAAACATCCCAGATGACAGTTTCAGTTTTAGAATAAAAGGTAGAGGAGAAGAGACATGATGGTGGATTTTATATTAACATAAAAACATTCAAGTATATATAATATAATATATTCATCATAAATTTTTGGATATATTAGGAGAGTATAGAATGATAAAATAAATGAAATTGAAAAAAAAAATTAAAAGAAAAATAAATATGGTTTTAACCCTTGAATTTCACCACCTTGGGATCCTTCTTAGGGAAAATGTATATGGTATTTTATTGAGACTAGGGGATCCATAACATAGGTGAGGGGTTTTGTAATAGTATTGAGTATAATTTGTAGAAATTTAGAAGCTGAGAAGGTGTGAGGGGAAGGGGTGGTGAAAGGTGTTATTTATAGGGGAGGAGAGATGTGTTTTCTCATTATTTTATTCATTATATTGTTATTATGGATCAAAGGGAGGAATAGTTTGTGTCCTATCACAAGATAAATTAAAATAATAAAGGATATTCATATATTTTTCTCCATAAATCCAGTATGAGTAATGAAATAGTGTTTTTAACTTTTAATGTATATAATCCATAAATAATCATATTTTAATATTAATAAAAATTCAAATATGTTAGAAAAATCCAAAAAACTCAACATAACCATTTTTTAAAGTCTATAATTCAAAAATTAAATCTATTTTATGAAATTAATTTTGTAAATATGTGAAAATTAATTATTAATGAATATCATCATTTACTAGCAAAATGCTAATTTAAAAACAATAACTAATTTTATAACACATTAAAAAATTAATGAAGGTCTCATGAAATTATTTTATATTAAAAATAAAAAAATAATAATTTATTTATATATTTTATTAAATCATGTTCTCTTTTAAATCATTATATTAATTATAAAATTCAAAATGAACATTTCTATTATATATATATCAGCACTTAATTAATAATTTTTGAAACATTTATTAACTTATACTATGATATAATTATATAATATTTTAATTTTTATGATACCAAAATTTTATTTTTTACTTTCATAGGTGAGGTTACTACTCTGTAGGCTGACTTGTTATTCATATTGTTCATGTTACTATTTCAAAGGTCATGTTATTATTCATTTGGTATATGTCCTTTATCTTCTTGAAATACATCTTATTTAATTGAATTTTCATATATAATAATTTTATTTTGTTATCTATGTGATTTATACTATATGAAATAATTATAAGAACGGGATTTCCATTGATATAATTTTGGGTTGTTACATTCTTCCCCCCTTATATAATTTTGTTATCAAAATTTTGTTTCACATAATATGGTGAAAACAAGTGAGGGTAATTCTCCTTCATCACTTCCCCTTGTTTGCATATCGTCTCTTCTCACTTATGGCTCATCCATAGTACTTAAACTAGATGAGTATTCATGTTGCGTAGAATGTTATCTATATGGTCCATGATCTTCCCGGACTACTCCCTATAAGAGATATCATTTTCCAACTGCAGAACCTATGGATTTAGTACATGTGATGGATCTTATATGTACTTTCTCAAGAGGGATACATAGAATACATCATGTACTTGTGATCTGGTTTGTGGAAGTGCAAGTTTATAGGTCAGAACTCACACACAATCAAGAATCTAAAATATTTTGATGTACCTTCGAATTTTCTTTCCATTCATTCCAAATCTCATGATCCTTTTACATAAAGATATATGAAGGAATACAGTGTCTCTAAATTTAATTTGTTGGCCTCATAAATTATTTTATACATATATCTTTGGCCTAATTTGGGATTCCATGATGTGTTGCTCATTGTTTTTCACATTCCCCGTCATTTCATTGACCATTTCAGATCCTAGAAACTTACATTCACTAACATCACCCCAAAATGCCAATGATTTGAATATTTTCCCATAAATGTCTTCATATGGATACTTTTGGATTCTTAAGTAGAAACAAAAGTAGTAGGAGAACTCAACCAGGGGTAGATATTGGTCCCAACTTCCCTTAATTTCCATAAAACTCTTTCTCAACATTCCTTTCAATAACTAAATAGTTTTTCCAAATTTTCTATTAGTTTTAGGATGATATGTCATATCAACATTCAGCTCAGTATGTAGACCATGATAGAGACATTTCTATAACATAGAGAAAATTCTCAAATTGAGATCAAATATAATAGATAGTGGTACACCATAAAAATTTACCACTTCTCTTTTGTATGTTTGTGAAATTTATTCCAGTGATAATTACTCTAGAATTGGGATAAAGTGAGTCATCTTCATAAGTCTGGTGATATTGTCAATTGTCTGGTTTTCCCATTTCTATGTCGGTATGGGAAATGGTTTCATATTACCATTATCCTTTTATCATAAAACATTCACTTGATAACATATTGATAACATTGATGTATATTCACTAATATCCTTCTTCGTATTTTCTTAGTAATAGTTTTCTCAATTACCTCAAAACATCATTGGGCTACCTAGGATAATAGAGATTTTTGAGCTATGTGCATAATTAGGAAGCATTTTTTTATCATTAGATTCAATGTGACACATGGTCAAGAACAAGATATCAAGAATCATACCTCATCCATTTTGAACTCTATGGATTTCCCTTTTCTCATCGATTCTACAGTTTTTTACATTTCCACACAATTTATTTAAGAATCTTTATTTTCTCTATGTGGGATTTTTGATCAACAACCTGAAAAGGGATTTATGATGTTCCTTCCATAAGGATTCCCATTTCCATCATATGAAAATATATGATTTTTGGATACTTTTAAACTACCATCATTGATAATGATGTAAGAACTTTCTACATAGAGAATTTTACACTTTATTTGCATTTCTAGGATGGTAATTGTGTGAGAAGTCAAAATATTTTATGAGGTATTACAATATTCATTGTGGTATATTAATATAATTTTTTGTGTATATATATTCTAGAATTTTATAATAAGTATATATCTCACACTATTCTATTGAGATAATTCCACTAATTAATCAATGAAAAGATCATAGCTGCCAACTCTAGAACTTAAATGGGAATGTATTTCTCATGAGTTTTCAACTTCATTTTTGAGTATGATATCAAATTATCATTTTACATTTGTAAATATCCTAAATCATTATTTTAAGAATTTTTTTAAACCATAAATAGTTCCCCACCTCTCTGATCTGTGAGTCTTGGTGTTGTCTTAAGCCTCTTTTTTAGCTATTCAAAGCATTCTTCACATTCACTAGTCTAAACCCCATTCCAAGTCAACTTGTTTTGTGGGTTTTCAAATTTTGATAATTTCTTCAGAAATTATTTTTAATAAACTTATAAATCATGGAAACTATGGATTTTAATTTTAGATATTATCTTGGTCCACTCTATGATTTCCTTTTTCATGGAGGGGTCCACATATATCCCTTTGTTGGTGATTACATGCACCAAAAAATGATACTTTATCTATCTAGAACTCACATTTACAATAATTTTCATATGGTTTGTCCCTAAAAAATTCTAGAGCATGACATCCAAATGCCTCTAATGTTCCTCATTTCTCTGGGAGTGTATCAAAATATCCCCTATAAAGGCTACCAAAAATTGGCCATGGTAATATCTAAATACTTTGTGTATTTGATCTAAGAAAATTGTTTGAGCATTAGTGATTCTGAAAGGAATCACTATAAACTCATAGTGTCCTTATCTTGTTCCAAAGACAATATTTGGATTATCTCCCTTCATCACCTTTATTGGGTTATATCCCAATAAAAGGCTCTTTGTATTGAAATACTTGTCAACATGTAGATGATCAAAAAAGTCTTATATCCATTGCTGGGGATACTACTTCTTTTATTATGATTTTATTGATATCATTATAATCAATGAATAGACACATTGATCATTCCTTCTTCTTGAAGAAGAGGACTGTCAGACCCCATGGTGGAGCACTCAGGAATATAAAACCCGAATTATTTTTTAACTTCATCTTTAGTTCCTCCATCCCGATATCGACCATTCTATAAATTTAATTAAATATAGTAAATGATCTAATAATATGTTAATTGGAAAAATAAAACTCTCAATTATGATGATAACCATCCAATTATTCTAGGATCATATCAATATAGTCCCTCATAATGGGAACGACTTCGATTATTATTCTCTCTTTTGTCTCAATCATTTGATCTAGATATTCTTGTTCATAAGGAAATAATATCCACAATTGTTACGATTATTTTATAGTGATTGATCCACCATATTATAAGTCTATAGAATTGAAGGATACCTTGCGATATGAATAGTGATCTCCCTTTCCAAATAGTTGATGTTGGATTTTTATAAAGATAGACAATTCATGCTCAATATAGCATCAAACTCTACATAAAGAAGTAAGACCATATTTCATGGGAGGTTCATTCCACTAACGTTAACTGGGGAGGAGTTAAATACATTATATTCCATAATTTATCCATTTTATATTATCACAAATTACTTAGACTCTGTATCTTGAGGTTTTGTTTTAATAGTGCTACTAAAATAGAAATATTTGAAAAAATACATTGAACCAAATTAAAATTGTATATTATATATTCTTGAATAAATAACCAATGTACATATCTCTATATCATTCATGGGCTCAACCATATCATTAGTTATAAAATATTCCCTTCCTTTATTCCATGTAGTTTGTGGTTGTTTATTCCCTCTAACCACCCTTGGATGAGGGATATTGTTTTCATAATGAACATGTTCCATTTAGTTGAAATACTACACCACAAACTGAGTGTTGATATGGCCTACCCAAATTCTTCCACATTAGTAGGATTATTCATATACCTTCGATATTTATTATCCAAATCCTCCATTATTCTAAATTTGAGGCATTTTTTTTCCTTTAGATATTTCCTTGGGTAATTCTTCCCACAATTTTATCTAATGGGATTTTGGGATTTCTTTCCCTCGTGGAATTTTTCATATTGATCCACTGATATTAAAATCTATTTTCTGCATTTTATATAAGGTCCCATGAGACCAATAAGAGTTTATGATCCCCATATCAACCTTAATATCACAATGCAAAATCTTCTGATAGTATCAAAGTGACAAATCGAAAATTCATTTTTTTGACTCGTATTTAGTCTTCTAGAGAAGTGATCCACCTTTCCATTGGTATTCTTGATAATTTCAAAGGTGTAACATGCTAGCCTTATGAGGTTTTCTATATGCACTATAAGAGAATCGTCTTCCTTCTACATTATTTTGAGGAACTTTATTTCCATTTGAGACATAGGATTTGAGGAAAATATTTGTCAAATAATATATTTTTTGAAATCTTCCCATTAAAAAGTGTCAATTTCCTCCTTGGACTTTATATTCGTTATTACTGTCCAGAACTAATTATATTCACCATTAAAATTATATAATTACATTACTAGATTATATTATTATGATCATATGAGGATAGTGAATATATTCTAAATAGCAAATATAAATTTTTCTATGAGGAGGGGATCAGAAGAACCACTAAACATAGGAGGCCTCTGTCTCCTGAAGTAATTGACCACAACATGTCCTTTGTTTTGAGAAGGAGGTTTTTCTACACAATTCAAGATATTATTCATAACTATATACAATTTATAAAGTACTATAATGATGTTTTTAGAACCCATTTCCCATAATATTTCGTATATCATTTGGGAAATCATCACGTTTACTATCACATTGATTATTGGATTGGGTTTTTCTATTCCTATCCATTAACTAATACATATAATTTTAAACTAGTTGAATTAAATACATTGATAATAAACAATAAATAACCAGCCTTAGAAATTACATTGTAGAAGACGTTTCATCGGTCTAGGTTCTGGTGAGTTAGAAATAAGCTTAAAATTTTATATGAGTTGTGATAAAATCAGACAACATTACCAATCGTTGCTTCTCCGCACTTAAAAACAATGGTGTCCAAAATTGGACTTTAAAGTGACCTATGAAAAAAGTAATTTTAAAACAAGGGGTTAGAATGAAATTTCCCATCAAAGGGTTTGAAAATCAACTGATAAATTCTTCTAAAAAATTTCTTGGATTTTAAATACATAAACCTAAAAATATTAGAAATATTTTTGAAAACTATATTTTCATTAAAAAAATGATATCCAAAAATTCATTCTGGATTATCCTTTAAAAATATTAATTTTCTATGGGTCGGTAATGATACATGATAGAAAATTTCTAAAATCAAAAAAAGTCCACATGTCATAACTAAGTCTTATGGAATCACTTCCGATAACATCACATCATTCACCTACGCCTATTTTTGAAAACGATTACCCATGGACCTGCCTTTCTCATATCTAACCCAAAACATTTTTCAAGGGTTTATATAATATTAGTAACTTTAAAATAAAACAACCATTCCTATCACATGTTGTAAACATTTTCTCAAGTTTTACTAAAACTAATTTTCAAATAATTCCATGTTTAAATTTAACATCTTTATTTTTTAATCATAAATAAAATGGAAAATAATATTATCAACATTCGATTTTTGTATTCACATATATGATTTTACCTTCTTCTAATAAACAAAAAAATAATAATTATGTGACTCATTTTAAATTATTAATGAAAAATCCCATGATAAACATATAAATATCGTAAAGTCAGAAATTAATAGGTACTCATGGATTTTTCAAAACCCATATTAGCATAAAATCATTCATCCACAAAACATTAATAAATGAAAAATTCACTCCACACACATGCATTTTTGGTATATATTTATATAATGTCACATAAAATAATGTTCTAAACGTTCATTTATAGTTAATGATGAATTACCATTAATCATAATTACCAATCATCAATTCAAAAATCACTCATATGTTTATAAACCATAGATTTATACTCTATGTTAGTGAAATTTTTTCTAGAATCTCGTATACATACATAATTTTCCTAAAACAATGTTCATATACATAAAATAATAATCTAGAGGGAAAATACCTTTAACAGATGATGTAATTATAAAGAAATTACATGTTAGATTTTGAAAAAAACACTCAAATATATGTGTTAAAATCATGAAATAAAACCCAAACATAGATAAACAAAAACCCATAATTACCGAATAAATAAAATTTGATTCCCTTACACAAACATAAATTTAACTTGAAAATAATTCTTGAAAATTAAGATATGAACACTAAAAATGTTATTTATAATCTCCCTAAAAAAATTTATCAATGTTTAAAAACTAAAATACATTTTTATTTTGTCTTGAAGAAACCCATAAATAAACATCGTTGAATTAAATTTCACTAAGGGAAAATTGTTTAGATTCAAGAACATAAAAATCCATATTCCTAATTGACCCCTTACTAACAATAATATTAAATGAAAGATAGAAAAATATGTCCCCCTTACCTCATGAATTTGAACGATTTCAGGTTATTGAAGAACTTAGGTTTTAATTAACACACGAAGGGTGTGCACATCCCATGTATAGTACATGATGTACATTAGAAGAGAGTGAAAAAAGTTAATAGGACTCTAAATTGTATCCACATATGAGAATAAATTAAACATACTATAAACAAAAAACATTATGTATATATAATATTTATTCTTATAAAAAATAATGCATGTAAGAGAAGCTTTTAAAATACAGTTGTGGCCACACATATAAAAACCAAACAAAGGTTTGGGATATGTTGTGGATTGAATGTAGAAGATTCAACATAAAATTCAATGCAAATAGGGATTCGTTGAATTCACCAAAAAAATGCAAGTGGATTAATGATTCACAGTGAAGCATCATAAATTTTGATAAAAAATACAAAAAATAGAATCATACAAAAGATTGAAAAAATGCTCAAAAAAGGAACATTGATGGAGAGAGGTAAATGAAATTAAAAAAACAGGTGAAACTATTCACAAAAAAAAGGATCGATGACATGATTCAACCACAAGACCCTAGATCTAGAATAGCGAAATAGAAAAAATAGAGAAAAAAACCTACATCACATGAAAACTAAGAACAAGCCAACATTGAAATAGGATATAGAAACCTAATCAAGATCGACAACGCAAATATGATCTCCTTCATTGGTACTAGTTTATTTCCTCGATGCGGTCAAGGAAACCTTCTTGGACATGGAAAGTTTGAAAACCGTATGATCTACCTCCATCAGCGTCGCCACCATGGCATCGAATCCTATCAATTGGAGCCCTTTCATGATCATACTAGAACCTTATGGTTATCTTTTCCCTACTATGGTTCCTAATGATCCATATCGCGCCTCCATGATCTTCTCAGTCCTCAGAAAACCCGAATCTTATGAACATGCCAATGTGGACTTCTCCAACCCATTCTTCTTCTTTTTTAAGCCATTTTTATTTTATCATTATTGTTATGTTATTGTTATTATTATATAAATTATTTATTAATATATGTATAATATATTATGAGTTAAAAATTAATATTAAAAATAGTTATAATTTTATTAGACAAAATCATAACATGAATAATTTTTTAAAAATTAATCTTATAAAAAAATTTAATTAAAAAATTTAATTACTACTTCATATATATATATATATATATAATATTTTTTAAAACCAAAATATATAAAACCCAAATAATTTTAATCTAATAATTCATATTTTGGAATAAATAAATATTTTTTAAAATTAAATTGGGAATATTAATAAATAATTTTTTTATAAAATAAACCTATATAAAATATTTCACATCATTATTATAACATTCAAAATATTAGAATAATAAATAGAAATGTAATGTATAATCTCAATATCTAATTAAAATAAAATTATAATTTTATAATAGTATTAGATTTATATTTTATCCATTACTTTATATCATTCAAAATTTGTATATATATAAACATATAATATTTTTAAAATAAAAAACAAATTAAATATATTCATATATAAATATAATTATTATTTTAAAAATTCTATTAAATTACAATAAATTCTATTTTTTAAAAATATTTATTTTAAATTATTCTTTAAAAAAATATATTTATTTTTTGAATAAATTTAAATTTCGTAATTATAAATAAAAAAATTAATATAAATTTTTATTTTAATGAAAACTATTTTAGAAAATTTTAAATTATAAATAAATCAATTTAGTAAAATATTTTTATAACAAATTTTTTTTTATAATTACTCAGCCGTTATAATATACACCCCCCCCCCCAAGAATTCCCTCCTCACAATTCATTTTTTTTAAATCTAAACAATTCTAAATTTCCAAATTCAAAATTAAGAGACCCAAGAACTGATGAACTCTAAACTCTATGGCTTAGACGACGACATATAATCACCATATTTTACTAGACCGTTACTTTGATATCAATTATACGTACCCATCCTAAAATTATACATATAAGATTACTTTTCACCGGTCTAGGTTCTATATAGTTAGATAAATGCTTACAAATATATCAATGTTGTGATATAATTAGACAAAAAATCCAAACATCGCTTCTGCACTCGTAAAACTGATGGCATCCAACTTTGTGCATCAAAGTGACCTATGGAAGAAATTATTTAAAAAAATGTGTTAGCATCAAATTTCCTAGTAAAGGGTTTAAAAATCAACAGATAAATTATTTTTAAATAATTTCTTGAAATTTATATACTTATACCTAACAACACCAAAATAATTTTATAAAAAATGTTTTTCCATAAAATACATATATTTTGAAAATTATTGGGGATTCTGCTATGAAAATATTAATTTATTGTGGGTCTTCAATGAAACATCCTATGTAAATAAATAATATAGAATTTTCATATTTATTAATATTTGGGAATTAATTATTACTTTTACTTTAATGGGGATGTTATGTTTAATGGCATACCCGATACAAACCAATGAGTTTCTTGGAAATCTTGTGTTGCACACAACGTTATGTTATACTGAAAAAGAATATAATAATATAATTACTTAAAATGGTAGTTAACACATATCCATTATTTTGGAGGGAATGAATATAACTAACTAAAATATGTTTATATATGTTTTTTAAATGTTTTTGCATTTATCTAATAAAAGTTATAGGCTGAAAATGTGAATGAATCTAATTTTAAGCATCAATACTCTAATATTCATTAAAAGTTTGATTTACCACCTTTTGATGGTGAACCCTCTTTAAATTTAGTATTGGAAACTTTTATATGTTCTATATGAAAAATAAAATTCTTTTTTAGAATTGGGTCATCAAAATTTACTTTGGGCAATTTTTTGGGATAAAGTGAGTCATCATTTGAAAGATATTATTTCTTAAAAACATTCTTTTTTTAACAGAGGGAATTTATATTAAATTAATTTATGCCACTTATATGTTTTGAATTTGTAAAAATTTATTCCATATTTGGAATTAGGAGTTCCAAATTGTGTAAATATATAACTTTCATTTTTAGATTATATGAATATTTACTTCAATAAAAAATTTATTTATCGTGGTTAAAGTGTTAATATGGTTAATAAGGGTAAAAAAATATTATTACAACAATATAAAATTACCCTAACATGTGTCCAAATCCTATTGGTTAATATATTTCTGACCACGGGTATCCTTGGGTCTTTTTGGAGACCCAATGAAGCCACATAAGAGTGATGATGAGACATTATATTAATTAATTTAATGTAAATTCAAAAATGACATGAACATATATCTTTTAGTAAATCAATTTTTACATATGGTCATATAAGTTTCTTATTCAACAATAAATATTAATATAAAATATAAAATTTTTTCCTACATCATAGTATTTTTTTAAAATTTTTAGGCATCAAATAAATTAAATTATTTACAACACAATTATGATATAGTGTTTACCTCATTAATAAATGATTTAAATTAATATTGTTATAAGGAATACATAAATATCCAAAACCTATCCAATTATTATTCGATGATTTTACTTTGAACATTAGTCATCTTATTTTTGACTTTAATGAGTTTTTGACATTTATAAAACTAAAATCAATATATAATAAATTAATATTTTTACACTTTCCTAAAGTACCCCTCCTCCTCCTTATAAAAATCCCCCAACTCTAACCCATTACTAAAACCTCTAAAGCCCCTTGGATCATCCAAAATCCACCCAAATAAGTTCCCAAAAACCATATATTCCTCATAAAACGCTTATCTTAGAAGTAACGGACTTCAAAACACTTTTTTTGTTCAAACCAACGGGAGTTACCCGATTTAAAGGTAACGTCTTCTCTTAAGTTCATTTGTTTTATTTTACTTCTCCAACACCCTAATTTTTTTTTACTCAATTATTTTATTACAACACCATAATACTAAATATAATAGATTATTTTTATGATAATTATTGAAACTAAACTTACACACACCATCATCGAATGGGCAAAGAACATATTGTTTCTGTGGACGGAAAAATAATGCCCCGCGAAATGATGACTGTTCAATATTCTCCTACAACCTATTATGTTGGCCATTATAATGGTGATTAATTTATATATGATATATATTATTTTTATGTTTTATCTACGCTTCAATAATATTTTTACAACATACCTTTATGCTTTCCAGTATGTGTACATACAATAATTTCATTTGAGAAAGTGCGGACTACTGCCCCTCAAGGTGATATAATTTGTTCATGACCTACATGAAACATATAAAGGATGGAGTTAATGAAATTATGTAACATATATAAAATATGATATATACTATAATTATAATATACCTATGTATCATTATGTTTTCATTCAATTAAATATGAAACAGGTATGAAAGTAGCGTTCATGCGTACGTACGACTTATTATGTCTATCAATGGTGCATTTCATTTCTTATCGAAAAATTTTATTTAATATTTAAAATACATATATATACATAATATATATGATATATATGATATATATGGAATTTAAATCATTAATATCATTCTGGAGATAATGGATATTTTAATGCATGAACAACTTGTAATTATACGATGTTCATTTTTGACTCAAGTACCAAATATCGACAAAACGACCATTATTAACATAAATGATTTCATAATGTTTTTAACATGGTAATAAGGTATATAAAAGGAATAATAAACTTGAAAATGTTTCTTAATCCTATATAAATTAACTTTATTTTATTATTCAGGAGATTTAAGAACGAACTGGTCATGATAGACACGATGTAAGGGGTTTCTTATCTCACTTTTAATTCTATGGTATTTCCATTGTTCGCCACTTATTTATTTTATGTGGTGTATTGTGAACCGAAATTTGATATATATTATCAGTATTATATTTATATTCATGGTATTTTCTGATTCATTTTCTAGTTATTAACTTTTGGTCATACTACGCAATTGATTAAAATGTGGTACGAGGTTTTTATCTCACTTTTCATTCCCCTGAGATTCATACAATATTTGCCACTATTTACTTTTTTTGTGGTTTATATACTACTCATGATTGTATTCATTGTGTAATAATCATTAATTTATTGGTATTTATATCTTTATTGTATGATCCATCTTTCACGGGGTGTATGTTTTCTATGTTTTCAAATCGGTGAGGGAATCTTTCACTCTCTTCTTTTTAGAAGACTCCATTGTGTTATATCTTTTAATTTACGAATTCTTATGTTGGTATATATTATTCTGTATCATTGTTAATATAAATTTTTTTTCCAAGTTATGAGACATTCATTTCTCTCTGATCAACTCTTTTTTCTGAAATTTTATGTGATGTCATTAGGCTGTCGAACTTTTGTAAGGGAACTTCTTCACCCAATTTTTTATTCTTTGGGTTAAACTTATACTTCATGATTATGTCATGATATGAATATGTGTGAATGTAAACATATCGTTTTAAACTTAATATAAATTTATATTGGGTGTATTCTTATTTTTCACACATAATTATGTCATTTTTTCCTTAATCGAAAGATATAATCATTGCAAGGGACTTTATCTCAATTTACATTCTGTTGAATCTTATTTATTATTATATACCAATTAATATTTATATGGTTTATATACTACCATATGACATATAATATCATCAATATCCTTATTCCCAACATATTATAATGTTTTGATTAATGTTATTTTTAAATTTTTCGTATTCAAGCAACTCCCATTTTGGTAAAAACTCTTTACCTAAAATATCATTTTAAAAAATTTAATGATTGATTCTTCTAATTATTTCTCATTAATGTCCATGTTTTAAAAATGGTTTATTTATTTATTTATATAGAAATTAATGTTCAAAAAAATTTATTCCTTTAAAATCATCGATGTGGTGTGGGACACTTTGATTCAAAAATCACTTGATTAAATGTTTTAAATGGCTTTGAAAATGGTTTGATAAAGCATCGTTTATTTCAATATATTGATATTATATATAGTTATTGGAATATGTAAATGTTATTATTTTTATTTCTGTGTTATTTTTTATGATTAAGTTATGGTTATTGGGAATTGTTTACATATACAAGAGGTTCTATGATAAACCTAGGGTTGGTGATCCTGAGATTGTTCTCCAATGCATTGGGTAACATAGAAGAGGTAAACATTAATGTTTCTCTTAATAGATTTATGGAATATAATATGATGGGTATTCGAAATGTAACTCCCTATGTAGTTGTGATAGCTTCAATATTTGTATGTTATATATTCTATAAGATATAATTATGATTTATGATTTCATTATATTATTCTTAATTATTGTGATTTCATGAGGTCTGTTATGATAGAAAATTATGGTTCCATTAATTTTTATTTATTAATGTATTAATGATTCATTTCCTTATTTTCCAACCCTTATTGAGCATTTTCTGTTATTTAATTTTGTTTGAAATGTTTTCCATAGGACATAATGATGAATTGGGTCACAGATGGGGTCAAGGAAAATTCATGTTGTGTAAAACATGGAACTAGACATGTTTATTTATAAAAGTTTTTATTTCAAAAAAAATGGATACTAAGTAGTAGTGTCTACATGTAATTTTCATGTTGATATGTAATAATTATGGCCTAGTTCTATATAGCTATAAACCTGAAATGATCCTCAATGTGAAATATTCATTTAATTCAATATTATTTATTGTTTTAAGTTCGAGTCCTAATATTTAATGACACATGATGTACCATGTCTAAAATCAAAACATAAGGCAACTGGTCATAACTAAGACTTATGGGTTCAATTCCTGTAACATCACATAATTCACCAATTCCAATTTCCGAAAACAATTTCTTAATGGACCTGCCTTTCTCATCTTTGACCCAAAACATTTCCAATGTTTTTAAATAATATTATTGACTTTAAAATAAAATAACCATTCCTTTCACATGTCACAAACATTTTATCAAGTTTTTATAAATCTATACATCAATGAATAAAATGTTTAAAATTATCATATTTATTTTTGAATCACAAATAAAATGGAAAATAAAATAATTCACATTAGATTTTTGTAAACGCATATATGATTTCACCTTCTTCAAATAAAGGAAAATAATAAATAGTTATGTGAATAATTTTAAATTATTAAAGACAAATTCCATGTAAAACATGTAAATTTCATAAATTCAAAAATTAATATGTACTCATGGATTTTTCAATACCCATATTAGCATAAAATAATTCATTCACAAAACATATATAAATGAAAAACACACTCCAAGCACGTGAATTTTTGTATATACGTAAATAATTTCACATACAACAAAGTTTGAATTTGTCATGGAAAATTATCAACGAATGACCATTTATCATAATTATAGATCATAAATTCAAAATTCTCTCATATATATGAAAACCATAAATTTATACTCTGTTATTTAAATTTTATTCCAGAATCATGTATGCATACATAATTTCCATAAAACATAGATTAAATACTAAAATAATTAAATTGGAGGAAAATTTTCTTTTCCAATAGATGATGGAATTATCAAGAAATTGCATGTTTGATGTTGAAAAAACACTCAAATAGATGGTTTAAATTCATGAATTAATTCCAAAATAATGACAAACAAACACCCATATTAAAATTAATAAATGTTCAATCCCTTACACAACCATAAATCAAATTTGAAAATAATTCTATACAATTAAGATATAAAAAATAAAATTAATATATATAATCTCCTTGTCTAAAATTGATCAATGTTTCAAAACAATAAGACATGAAGATTTTTTTTTAATAAACCCTTAAAAAAACATGGTGGAAGTAAATTTCTCATATGTAAAATTAATTAAACTCAAGAACAGGAAACACTATAAATATTAATGACCCCTTACAAAGAATAAGAATTAAAAATAAATAGAAAAATATTTCTCCCTTACTACATGAAATTGAATGTTTGAAAGTTATTGAATGGCCTCAGTTTTAATTGACACAATAATGGTGTTCAACACCCATGTGCAAGACACGTAGTTCTTGAGAAGAGAGTGCACAAGGGGCATATGACTCCTAATTGGAACCACATATTGGCATAAATGAGTACTCTTATAAACATCATACTTATTATTAATATAATATTTATTCATATAAAAACGAATGAGTGTATGAGAAGTTTGGAAATATAGTTCTTGTTGTGCGTGGAAGAACCCAACAAAGGTTAGGGTTATATTGGGGATTTAAAGATAGGGGATTCTATATATAATTCAGTGAAATCAGTGATTTGTTGAATTTAGAAAATGCATGTTTATTAATGATTTGAAGTGAAGACTCTTAAATGATGATAAACAACATAGAAAACAATGTAAAAAAGAATATTGAATCAATGCACTAAAATGAACAACAAATGACCATAAGTAAAATAAAGTCAAGAAAAATGTCAAAATAATCCAAAAACAAGTATCAATATTAGGATTCGACAAGAATATCCTAGATCTAGAATAACAAAAAAGAAAAATGTGAATATAAAACTACCTCACACGATGACAAACAAAAAGCTGACATCAAAACAAGCAACCGAACCCGAATGGAGATCGACGACACAACTTTGACCTCCTCTATTAGAACCAGTCTTCTTCAACATCGTGGTGAAGGAAACATTCCCAAACTGGGTGAGTTCGGCTACCATATTCCATAACTCGATCGACATCCTCACCATGGCTATGAATCCTCTCAATTGGGGCCATTTCCTGATCTGACTAGTACACCATAGTACTCCATTCCCTACTATGGTGCCTCGTCAACCCTATAATGCCTCATTGCTCTTCTTGGTCCATGACGAACCCAAATACCATAAACACACCACTATGGACTCCTTTAAAGTCATTCTTATCTCCTTTCTATCTATTTTCATTTTGTCATTATTGTAATTATTATATAATTATTATTTTAATTAATGATTAATATATGTTTAATTTATTATGATTTAAACCTTAATATTAAAAATAATTATAAATTATTTATATGAAATCACAATATGAATAATTTTATAAAAATTAATCTAATCAAAAAATAGTATATTAAATTATTAATTAACCCATCAAATATATATATATATATATATAATATTTTTGAAAACCAAAATATATAAAATCCCAATATCTTAATGTTAATCATTCATGTGTTAGATTAAATATTTATTTGTTTAAATTAATATATAAATATTAGTAAATAATGTTTTTATAAAATAATGTTCCTTTAAAAAATTTTCATCATTATTATAAAATACAATATTTTAATATAATAATTCTAATTGACTTGTATAATCTCAATATCCAATTAAAATGAAATTATAATTTCATAATAGTATTAGTTTTATATTATATTCATAATTTTATATCATTCAAAGCTATATATATATATATATATATATCTTATTTTGAAAATAGAAAAAATAATAATATTAATATGTTAATATAAATTTTATTAAAAATATTCTATTAAATAAAAATAAATTTTTATTAATAAAAGGAGTTATTTTATATTATTATATATACAAATAATAATAATTTTATTTCAGAAAAAAATTAGACGTTGTACTTATAAAAAAATTATATTTTATTTTAAATAAAACAATCTTCAAAAAAGGATTAAATTATAAATAAATCAATTTAATAAAATATTTTAATAATAAAACTATTTTTCAAATTTCTGGGTAATTACATAAACAAATAAAAAAAAACTCTTACCATTGAAGGATAAAATTTTAAATGAAAATTATATCCTAATTTGGGAATCCATATTTTTTCCATTTAGGTTATTCATGGTGATGGAATTATCCTATGGGTTCACACTAAATTTCATTAGTATTAATCCCCAAATATTACTAGACCATCCACTAATACCAATAATAATGGCCCAAGACTTTTACATATATTATTTCTTGATTTTAAGAATAATTAACCTTCTAATACAAACTATGGAAAGTAATTTTTAGGGTCTTTGGAAGATTAGGGACATAAAATTGAAAAAATTGAAACCAAAATGAAAACTACATTTATTTAAACTTAGTAGAACCCGGTTCTTATTCTTGAGGTTCGGATTTCTTCTATTTATTTTTCCTTAAGTGTTTTTGAGAAAATATGGAGAATGTGGGTAAATGCCAAAATTTGATGGTACATGCCCTATACTTTGGCCGTGTTGGATGAGTATACAGGGCGTGTAGGCATGTCAGCGATGAAGGGTGTAAAAACTGACTACACTCCGTGTATTTTTTATATACAAGCCATTTAATTAGTCGGCAGGTGAACAATAAATTAGTTGGAGTAGCAGCCAGTGGAACAGTAGTACATGCCATGTACTCAGAAATACATGTCATGTAATCAAGTCGACAGATGAGCAGTGAGGAGGTGGAAAGTGGCCGCCAGAGGAATAGTTAAAAAATGGAACGTACACGTCGTGTACTTGAAAGTACACATTGTGTAGTTATGTTTTTTTGTTATAAATGGCCAGTAGCCTCCTCATTACACAGAGGTGGTAGTGGGTTCGTTTGGAGCACCGGGAGAGGAGGGTGATGCCTGGAAGAGCTCTCAATCGCATTCCAGAACACGGATTCATCTGACATTGATCGTGTTTGGACCAAACGGGTAATCCCTCCCTTCTCCTTGAGTGTTTCATTAAAATTATTTCCTGAGGGGAAGTAATTTGAGTTTGAATGGGTGAACATTTATCCCAGATCTACACCATTCTCGTTTGATTCGGGAGGCGTCGTTCATGTATATCGATTAGAGGAGATCATGGTGGGTGGTCTAGTGTTCATATCCAATGTCGAGATGATTGTGGGTACCATTGTGCTATGAGCCCAGGATTGGGGTGCCAAATGGATGAGGCCATGACTGATTAAATACCTAGAATTTCATAGATAATCTTTTTATTATGTATAAATTGTTGTTTGGGATCGTTGCCTCGACCCAGGGCCACCCTGTGGGTTCATTTCCCTTATTAAGCAGTTTGGCCAGGATACCCGTGGGTATGCCGTTATTATAAGCATGTTTTCAGTTTTCTTGAGAGGAAATGTATCTAAATTTCTTGTTATGTGTTGGGATCGGCCTAGTTACTTTATTATCCTAAGGGTAATGTTTTGATTAGCCTGATGGAAGTGTTTTGTTTAGCCTGAGAGAAACATTTCTAATGCCTGTGGGCAGTAGCATCTATTCTTGAGGGAAATATCTCATACTCCTGAGGGAAATATTCGTTATCTCTGAGGGAAATCACATTAGGGTTTTGATTCTGATTACCTGAGGGTAAGGATTTTCATGTCTGAAGACACGGTTTACTTTGAATATTCACTGTGGTGATTTCTCATGTTATCGTTTCCAGGCTAATGAACAGGCTTTGTATTGCCATGCCTTATACTTATTATATATCCTATTGTGGTTTTTTCTACAGCACTGTATATGAGATTTTCGGTTATCACTGAGTCTCGGGAACTTATAATTCAATTATATTGAATTGTTAAATCATAATAAAATGGTAATGTAACTTGTAGGAGTTGTTACTTTTGAGAACTTCCTAGATTATTGTATTTCATTATTGCACACTATTGTAACAAATTTTCACTAACAGTTGGGAATGGGCCATTGGTGGTTTCCTACTGGGATTTATTTCTCACCCCATGTTTTGGTCATGTATTTGGACAAAATAGATTATATTGTTTTAGGTGTTGATAAGGGAAAGAGTCCCTATACATGTACATGATTTTTGCAGAGGAGTAGGAGAGAATTGTATAGAGCTTAGGCTTGTGATGCTGCTGAGTTCCTACAACACTATTTTTTTTCTTTAATGTACTTGTCCCTTGTTCTGTATGGTTTCAGATTGCAGTTTATCCGTTTTTGGCTGCTTTCATAGAATTAGGGAAAAATTGCATCATCATATATATTATTTTTGGTCATATTTTACTTCTTTACTATTGTTTATTTCAGCTAGGTCTTGTTTACTGTTTCCACTTTTGGTAAGTTTGTATTTTCTCTATTGTGATACACATTGAAAAATGAGGGAATTGTTTCCCCACTATCAGACCTAGTCCCTCTCTACTATTCAGTAGCCGATGACATTTAGGGAAATGTTCTTGAGGTCATGTGACCAACAGGGTTAGGGGAACCCATTGTGTGGAACCCGGATCCGGGATGTTACAAAGTGGTATCAGAGGATTTCATTTGTTTGACATGTTATTTGGAGCCTATAGTCAGGGATATGAGGGAATAGGTACTTGGTAATGATATGTGCCTAGAATTATCTAACCCGTGTTCATGGAAAATCCAATCTACCTCATTTAATTGCAATTTTTTTGGTTTTTCAATTTTATAGTTGAATTGATTATCTCCCTTGGGTGATGCACTTTTGGTGTGCTGTTTATTTTTTATACTGGGTTCTATTTTGTCTCAACCCAATGAGATGAGTGTATTCCATCTCATTCATCATTTTGGCAGATGTTAGAATCACATACAATGCAAAGTTTCCATGCCATGTCAGTGTATTTGAAATTGAATGTTGTTGTGATAGATGTTGTGATAGAAAATTCATGATATTATGATAAGTACCTTGATAGATATGCCTACTGTTGACAGGGTATTGGTACAAGTTATGGTTGGGTTGATGGATGTTAAAATTTAGTTCTTGATATGTATGGGCTCTCTTGCACCTGAATTTATCAGATCAAGATCCAGCCGTTTGTTGCGTTTTGTACTATAATGGGAAAGTTAGGGTGATAATCATTGGTTCTTGGGAAGTATGGGCTGCCACAGATCATAATTAGGCATACAGACGCTTGAAATTTAAGGATAAATGGGCTTTGGAGTAGTTTCTGAGATCTACTATCCAGAAACCTAGACAACATGACATGTGGATTCTATGAACACATGTTATGTACACATCTATTAGGGATGAAAATAAAAATTTTAAGTACACGTCGTGTACCTTATGTACATGTCGTGTAGTTCCTAACCAGTTTATAGGCCATGCAGGAAGAAACATGGGATGGGAAAACTCTAGATGGAACATGCCATGTACCGTTTGTACACGTCGTGCTTTTTGACCATGGGTCCACCATTTGACTAACAACACGGATGGAGAATTCTTCCCCCAAACACACTGTGTAACTTCCGAACATGCAGTGTTGTGTAATCTGGGAATCTAGTCATGTGACTAACAACACGGGTCAGTTTTATCCTTTCTAGTACATTCTATGTCCATCTGGAACATGTTTTGTAGTATGATCTGTGTATCTGGCCATGTAACTAACAACACAGGTTGGCAAAGATCATCTTGTACACGCCATGTTCTAGTGGGACACACTATGTAGTCTTGACTGGTAAGAGACCATGTAGACTTGGTCATGTGGCTGGGGAGACGGGGTGGTGTACACACTGTGTGTGAGTGTAACACGCCATGTAGTGTCATCCAAGTAGCTGGCTATGTCCCTAACAACATGGGCAGTTGGAATCAAAGTCATACACACTGTGTCTATCAACAACATGCCGTGTAGTGTGAGCTGTGTACCCAGCCATGTCATGAACAACACGGTTTAGTGAAGCTCATCTTGTATACACCGTGTAGGACATATGCATGCCATGTAGTCTTGTTCTAAGGAGAACCTTGTGGCATATCCATGTAGAAGGGCTCGGGTAGGGGGGGAAAATTCAAGTACATGTCGACTGTAAGGGAAACACGTCATGTGCTTGGGGTGTTACACGAACAGTTCTGGCAGAAGTACACACCCTTGTGAACGAATTAAGGGAACACACCATATAGTTATTATAAATGATGTGTAGTCTTGTTTCGTCAATGTGAATATTTTCTTTTCCTTGTACCCTTCTTACGTTCCAGTTCCTAGTCCATGATGATGATAATCTAAGGTGTGTGTTTGACCTTGTAGAGTCATACTGCCAAGAAAACCATGAGTAGTTCGCCAAGAGAATGAAAATGATTATACTCTAGAGGTGATAGGCCACAGGCTACCTATGGATCCT
Source organism: Viscum album (assembly GCA_963277665.1). Taxonomy (NCBI): domain Eukaryota; kingdom Viridiplantae; phylum Streptophyta; class Magnoliopsida; order Santalales; family Viscaceae; genus Viscum; species Viscum album. Next base: position 732,752,028 of record OY728152.1, on the reverse strand, counting down.
TGTGGTATGTCAGATGCGGCGGCATCCATTATAACGGATGCAGACGCGGATGTGAAGTTATGTGACGGCGTCATGCGGTTTATGCAAACCTTCCAGGGAGCATCGCCGTCTTCCAAATCTATGGCAGAGATGACATGTATATTTTAGCAGCAACATCAACCTACATTTTCAGGGTATGGCATACCATAGGATGCCGAGTCATGGCTGGGTTCAATCTAGACAATATTTGAGAATTTGGATATTCCTCCTGGGCGGAGGGTCAAGCTCACTACATAAATGCTATGTGATTCCGCCTAGAGATGGTGGGATGTTACCACAAAGTCCTAGAATTACCGAGATATGGCGTGGGAAGATTTTTAGGTAGTCTTCTATAACTTTTTCTTTCCAAAGACGCTAAGGGAAGCTCGAGCACAAGAGTTCATGAATCTATAGCTGGGCACCATGTTAGCGATCAACTATTCTGCCCGCTCCACCGAGCTACACTAATTTACACCTGTTCTAGTGGGTGATGAGGTGTTTAGGGCTAGACGCTTTGAGGATGGTCTTTGATACGACATACGATCATTGGTGAATGTTTTTAGGTGGCATACAATTCATGCTATTATGAACAAGGCACTGATTACTGAGCGGATCCAATGGGAAGCTAGTAGTGAAGGCCAGGGTGGTTCGACACCAGTTTCTGGTACTATTTCAACCGATAATAGAAAGACGTAGATGGATTTCTCTCACGGTGGTAGTACCGGCCTGAGTAATTCTTCAAGTGTTCAGGTGATGTGTTACCAGTGTGATAAGAGGGGAACCAGAGGCCTTAGTTTCCACATGTCCCAGTAGAGTGCCAAGCTTGCGGAAAGATAAGTCATTCTCAGCGTTTTTGTAGGGCGTTTCCACTAGTGACTAATGAGAGGGGTTCAATACAGACTCCTCATACAGGATCATGGCTAGCAGCTTCTTACCAGTTAGGGAATTGGACTACGTCAGGATGTTCAGTCTGAGGTTTTGGTTGTGGTCATTGTAGCCAGACAATAGGATCTTAGAGACAGTAGGGTGGTTCATCTCAGGGTAGCCATGTTGTGTCCCAAGGTCGTGGCACTAGGCAGGCATATAAAGTGCAACAGACCCAAAAGGAGCAGGATCATAGACCTTCCACTGTCAGAGGTACTATTATAGTCTATTATGGTTTGTCTTTAGTAATTTTTGATACTATTTCTACACAAATCATTATATATGTTCCTGTTTTGGACATCCTTGGGCTCTTCATTTCTTCTTCTTATTCTGATATCATGACTTTAGGTACTTCTTTGGGAGCTAGAGCGGCAGGTGTGTGTCAGTGCAGGGAGTTCCCCCTAGAGGTTGGTGGGTGTCACATTCTATGGGACCTCTATGTCTTAGAGATGATGAGCTATGATGTCATTCTCAGGATGGACTGATTGGTACCCTTTCAAGACTTTGTATATTTCTATTGTCGTAGGGTGAGTTTCACATCACCAGAGGGAGGAGAGTTTCTATACATGGTAGATTGGGATGTCCAGGAGAGTCGAGCTAGGCCCGAGCATCATGGGCGAGGTGGGGTGATAGCCCAGATTGTGAGTTTATATTTGGATGACCAGGGAACATTTCATAAGGATTTCCCCCTAGTGGTTAATTTTTTTAGGGATGTCTTCCCGGATGACTTCTAAGTTCTACCTCCAGAGCGAGAGTTGGATTTCTCTATTGAGATTTTTCCAGGAGTGGCACCGGTGTCCATTAATCCTTATAGGATGGCTACACCAGAGATGCAGGAGCTTAAGAAATACTTATAGTAGTTACAAGAAAATGGTTTCATCAGACCCAGTACTTCTCCTTGTGGTTCGCCAGTCCTGTTTGCGAAGAATGCAGATGGTACCCTCAGACTCTGCGGGATTATCGAAAGCTGAACCAGTTGACGGTCAAGAACTGATATCCCTTTCCAAGGATTGATAATCTTTTTGATCAACTTTCAGGTGAATTAGTGTTCTCTAAGATTGACTTGAGATCCAGATATCATTTGTTGCGCATTAGACCATTCGACATTCTTCTTACATCCTTTCATAGAATATATGGTCTATACGAGTACATGGTCATGTCGTTCAAACTCACGAATGTGCCAACAATTTTCATGGCTCTGATGAATGGTGTGTTCCACCCTTATCTATATTCTTTTGTGGTAGTCTTCATGGAAGACATCATTGTGTACTCTCACACTCAACACGACCATGTTACCCATCATGAGATCCGTTTGAGTATACTGAGAGAGAATCAATTATATGCTAAAATCTCATCATGCCACTTCTGGATGGAGACATTATCCCTTGGGAGAACATTTTGTTGTATTTACAGACCACAAAATTCTGAAATACATCTTTACCCAGCATGAAATGAATTTGAGACAGTGAATGTTGGTTGAATACCTTCAGTCCTTCAACTTTGAGCTTGCCTATACACCTACTAAAAGTAATGTAGTAGTTGACGCATTGAGTAGTATGACTTAGATACATGCATTACTGGGGGCCAGTGGTGAGTGGAAGCTTATGGCTTTGTTCTATGAGATGCATTTGGAGGTGCATGATAGTTAGGATAGATCCTATAATTCTTCCTTAGGTTTGAGTTCTACCCTCCTTGATAGAGTGAGGAGGAGTCAGTTATCAGATTCAGAAGGTCTAATTATGTGGGAGTCAGTGTCATGTGAGGACCATTCTCTTAGTTGGATGAAAGGTGATGATGAGGTATTGTGTATCCATGGATGAGTGTGGGTTCTGGTAGATATACGTGAGGAGTTGATGAGGGAGTTTCGTACTTCATCTTGGGACGTGCATCCCAAAGTTAGACATCATTATTGGTGGCCGGGTATGAAACGAGAGGTAGGTGGTTTTGTTACGAGATGTTCTACCTGTCAATAGGTGACGGCGGAGCATCAGAGGATAGTTGGACTGTTACAATTTTTACCCATTCCAGAGTGGAAGTGGGAAGATTTCATGATGGACTTCATGACTAGGATTCCAAGGTAACATCAAGGAAATGATGTAATGTGGGTTGTTCTGGATAGACTTATGAAGGTAGCTCACTTTTTTCCGATCAAGGAGACCTTTGGTGTTGACAAGCTTTGGAAGTTTTATATTCGAGAGGTTGTAAGTCTTCATGGGGTCCCTAATTCTATAGTTTCAGATAGGGATTCCCTTTTTACATCTCGTTTCTGGCATAGTTTTCATAGTTCACATGGTACATAGGTGCTTCTAAGAATAGCTTACCACCCTCAGACCGATGGCAAGTCATATCGTACAATACAAGTGATAGAGCACATGCTATGTGCATGCATCCTGGACTTTGGGGGCTCTTGGAAGAAGAACATAGACCAGTTCAAGTTTTCCTAAAATAATAGTTTTCAGGAAACTATTGATATGGCACCTTATGAGGCTTTATATGGAAGGCCATGCTGATCATATTTGTACTGGTTGGAGGTGGGTGAGGCAGCTTTACGTGGACCGCATCTCATGTAGGAGACTTCAGAGAATGTCTATTTGATTCATAAGTGGATGGCTACTGCCTAGTCTCGTTATAAATCTTCTGATGATCGCCACAGATGACCCTTAGAATTCGTGGTTGGGGATTTGGTTTTCGTACATGTTTCACTGAGGTTTGGACATAGGCTGATCAGGAGACAGGGTGAAATTTTTCCAAGGTATGTAGGGCCATTGGAGATTCTTGAGAGAGTTGGGTTAGTTGCCTATCAGTTGAAGTTACCACTAAGGTGTCGGGCCATGCACGACGCCTTCCACAAATCATAGCTACACTGTAATCACTTAGACCCATCTCATTTTTTCAGCTTAAGGAGGTTGAACTTTAGGTCGAGGCATCATTTGAGGAGCATCCTATTTTTATTGTTTATAGGAGCACAAACATTCTCAGGGATAGTCAATACCTATCGTATGAGTGCTATGGCAACATAGCCGAGTGCAGGACGAAACCTAGTAGCGAGAGACCGGCGTACATACTTAGTGACCCGATTTGTTACCCGTTCAATCTTCAGCACCCTTGGAAGTGAAATTCAGGGACTACATTCTTTAAAAGTGATGTTTTTAAGAACCTGATTCTTATTCTTGAGGTACGGGTTTCTTCTTTTCCATTTTACTTAAGTGTTTTTTAGAAAATTTGGAAAATGGAGAAAATCGCAAAATTGTTGGGTATATGCTATGTACTTTTTCGCACACCGTGTACTTTAGCCATCTGGGATGAGTATAGAGGGCATGTAGGCCTATCGGTGATGAAGGGTGTAAAAACTGACTAAACGCCATGTACAAAGTATATACATGTCATATAATCAGTCGGCAGGTGAAAAGTAAGGCAGTGGGAGTAGCCACCAGTAGACTGATAGTACATGTCGTATAATCAAGTCAATAGATGAGCAGTGAGGTATCAAAAATTGGATGCCAGAGAAATAGTTAAAAAATAGAAAGTACAGGTCATGTACATGAATGTACACACAGTGTAGTTAGGTTTTTTTGTTATAAATAGACAGTAGCCTCCTCATTCGAAAGAGGAGGCTCTAGGTTTGTTTGGAGCACCGAGAGGGGAGGTAGAAGCCTGGTAGAGCTCCCGATTGCACGCTAGTACTCATATTCTTCCGTCATCGATCTTGTTTGGACTGGGCGTGTAAGCGCTTCCTTTTCCTTGAGTGTTTCATTCCAATTCATTCTTGATGGAATGTTATTTGAGTTTTAATGGTCAAACCTTTATACCATATCTACTCCGTTCTAAGTTGATTCAAGAGGTTTCATCCACGTATATCGATCATAGGAGATCGTGGAAGGTGTTATGGTGTTTATTTACAACTATTGAGATGATTTTGAGTATCGTTGTACTACTTTCCCATGTTTGGGGTGTCTTATGCCTGATTCCTTGACTGATTAAAAACATATAATTACATAGGTAATCTTTTGATTATCTATAAACTGATTTTTGGGATCATTACCTTGATCTAGGGCCACCCCGTGGGTGCATTTCCCTTTTTTATAAATTTTTCCGGGATACACGTGGGTATGCCTTGATTATAAATATGATTTGAGTTTTCATGAGATGAAATGTATCTGAATTACTTGTTATGTGTTGGGATCATCCTGGTAACATTCTTAACCTCAGGGCAGTGTTTTTCTTAGCCCGAGGGTAGGTTTTTGTTTAGCCTAAGGGAAACTTTTCTCATTCTTATGGATAGTAGCTTTTGTGACTGAGGAAGATATCTCATAAACCTAAGGGAAAAATGCATTATTCCTAAAGGAAATCAACTTAGGGTTTCAATTCTAACTACCTGAGGGTAAGGATTTGCATGTATGAAGACATGGTTTTCTTTGAATATTCAATGTGGTGATTTCTCATGGTATACCTACCAAGCTAAATCATAGGCTTGGTATTGAATTTCCTTCTACTTTATAGATAGCATGTTGTTTTTTTTGCTACGGCATTGTAGAGGAGATTTTTGGCTGAGGTTGAGTCTCAGGAACTTATAATTCAATTATATTGAATTGTTAAATAATAATTTATTGGGAATGGAACTGGTAGGAGTAGCTTCCTTTGAGTACTTACTTGCTTATGTGATTTTCTTATTGCACACTGTGGTTTCACATTTTCACTGACTGTTGGGCATGGGCCTTTGGTGATTGCATACTGGAATTTATTTCTCACACCTTGTTTGGGTCATGTCTTGGGACCAAACAGATTATTTTTTTGTAGGTGTTGATAAGGGGAAGGTTTAATATATAGGTACCTGATTGTTGCAGAGAAGTATGAGTTCATGGGACCAAGCATAGGCTTACACTGCTGTTGAGTTCCTCCAGCACTGTTTTGTTTTTCTTTGTTGTACATGTCCCTTGTACTGTATTATTTTAGATTGCAGTGTATCCTGTTTTGGCTACTTTCTTAGAATTAGGGAGATATGGCATCATCATATATATGATATTTGGTCATCTTTTACTTCTGTACTATTTTCAATTTTAGCTTGGTATTTTTTACTGTTTCGACTTTTGGTATGTTGGTATAATATCTGTTGTGCTACACTTTAAAAAATTAGGGCATAGTTTCCCCAATATCATAACTAGGCCCTTGCTACAACTCAGCAGCCTCTGGAATTTGGGGATATGCACTTGAGGTCATGTGAAAAAATGGGTTCGGGGCACCCGCTATGTGGCACCCGGATCTGAGACATTACAAACTTTATATAATGATGCTGACAATAGTTATGGATAGTTGTAGGTTGTCATAGTCTCAGATAAAATCAATTAATTCCACTAGGTCATTTAATGCCACAAATCTTATGGGACATCTAAGGGTTCCTCTTTAACCCTAAAAGTTGGATTATCAATCATGAATAAAAATTCAATCACTTCGGGCCATTCTAGCCATATAACGACCTTGCCTTGTCATACAAGTAAAATACATCATTTTTGTAATAATTAATACAATACACAATCAAATTCCCAAAGACCGTACTATTTTGGTGGATTTGGTAAATAGGAACACAAATGTCTAGTCTGGTTAAAGATATTCAATGATTCCTCAAGAGATCATTCCATTTATTAATTTTATTTAAAACCATTCTTTATAACCTTGGGGAATGAAACATAAAATGTGGTGACCTCAATTTCTTAGAAAGGGTAAACAAATGAGACCTGTAAGCACACTCATAATCATAACATTTTAATATCACGCATTTTATATCAAATATCATAAACATGAATAATAGAATAAAATTTTTCAATTTATAGACATTTATCATAATGAAAAAATGAAAATATTCCATGAAAACAAAATATAGGAATAATAAGTTGAATTTGTGGAAAACACATATGCATATAAAATCATATTTCAGGGTTACCTACAAAGACCATTACAACATGTTATTTTTTGGATAATAATTTTTGTACCTTCTTCAGGCTTGGGAGGACATCCCATGTACCCTCTTCTTTCAAGATTGGGATTTCCACCTATATAACCTCCTATTTTATCCTTACGATGTCCACAAGTATACCCAATTATTTCAAGCTTGGGATATCCACCCATGTATCCTCTTGTATTAGGATTTGGATGTCCTCATGTGTACCCTATTGAGCTCATATAACCTATATCATTACCTAATGAATTTGAGGGAGATATAGGTGCAACCATATCATAATTATATCATTCATAATTTTTCAACAAGAACATAAATCATCTATCATATAATAATTTGTGAAAATAAATGAGTTTATGAAAAATCATTCAATCATAACATAACCAACATAAAAGAAATGGGCTTCATAAATAGTAATAATTCATAGAATGAATAAAAATATAAAACAGTAATAATATCCCTAGTAAAATATTAAAAACATGAAATAATTTAATCTTTAATGGAAAATAATTCTGAGATGCCGCCTAAAAACAACTCTATAAAAAAATCTATTCCCCTTTGTAATTTTTTTCTTTATTTGAAATGTCATAAATTTTTAAAGGAATTTTTTATTGAGAATTACTATATAATCTTGTATGAGGAGCATCAAGGAATCCAGTTATCATTAATGCATAAAAATATGTTCATTCTATATAAGTTACAAAACATTCTTCAAATACTTTTGATTAGAAAGTAATAAAGAGTCTATTTAGGAAAACAAAAAAATGTTACATTCAATGTATTTAATAAAAACACATAAACAATTAAAAATAAATTTAGATAATTTTATAATCTTATTAAAAATATTCTAGATTACAATTTTAAGAAACATGTACATGGATTATACATATGCACAAGTAAATACGTAAGTATAATGAATCTCAGAAAGTAATGAGATTATAAAATTATCCATTTTCTATATTAAAATATATTTTAAATATTATTAAGAAATATTTGAAAAAAATGAAGACATAAAACATTTATTTATAATCTTTTTCCTTGAAAATTTTCTTAAGATATCATTCACATTATTTCATGAGGAAAATAATTTTTAAACATTTCAATGTGACCCATAACCCTTTGAATCATTTGTATCATACTTCCCATGAAATTATAACATTAAAATAATATATAAAAATCATGAAAAATAATAATTTTAATGATATAATGTGACTAATATAAGTATATACACCTTGTAAAAGAATATATGTGCATATTAAAACATGTTCCTCAAAGAAGTAAAATTGAGACCAAACTACCATACTCAATTGGAAACATTTGATCCATAAAACCCCATGAAATATATTTCATCCAATGGATATGGTAATACACATTAAATAAAGTATAAATATCATAGAATAAATTAATCAGAATAATGGTCACCTCACAATGTAAGTGAGTGCTTAAAAATGAATGTATCTCAAATAAATAAAAAGTGTGAAGAAATTCTATTTCCTTATGTTTGGCTTACTTCAAACGTGATAAAACCTCATGATTAATAAGTATATGTATATTATTGATCTATACTATAAAATTATTCATATTTATAATTTCATATATGATTTAATAATGTTATTATATTACCCATTTATTATTAACTCCATGTTTAAGACATGTTTTAGTGATATTTTCTTTCATAATCGTACGTGTTTTGACTTGTTATTATTCATTCTAAAGATTTAATTATTTAAAAAATAAAAAACATCATATAATTATCTTATATATTCTATATAAAATTATTTATAATAATATTTAACATTTAATGAAAAACATCATTCATGGAGACGGTAGACGAAATCTATAGATGATCGCTTTGTTCTTTTTCTTATCGCATTGAAAGAATAAAATAAAATAAAATAACATGTATGAATATATTAATAAATTTAATATTATTACAGTAGTATTTATATGTTACTAATATAATATATTTTTACTAAAATAATCTTTAATACATTCCTTGTGAATTTTTAACAAAATTTATTGATTTTAGGAGGGGGTAGTCCACACATCCAAAAATGAAGTTATCGTATATCCACGATATTGTATGAATGAAGGTATATTTAATATAAAATTTATTGAATATAAAATTAGTCATAATATAAATATTAAAATAATATTTTACAATACAAATATTTTAATACCATCCATGAAGGCTGTTATGGAAAAAGAACAAATACATTACTCATGGAGCTGATTAACCGGCGTAACATGGAAAATAATTTTGTTTCATTGAATAAGAGGAGTTGAGAAATGGAATGGATATGTTATATTCAATTAGAAACATAAAAATATATTATATACATGATTATTTAGTTATCATTACTTGATTATTTAAGTAGTTGTGGAGAATTAGAATAAAAAGAAATGGGAATGTGGGTGATATTTAAAGTGATTATTAGGGGTTTGGGAAGTTATTTTAGGAGATACAAGTATTTTTGGGTCCAAATGGGAATGTGATTGATATTTATAATTTTGGAGAGGTGGTATTAAGTGATTAAATTATTGATTATTTGATATTTAAAGCTAACAACATAAATGTGGAATTAATTTAAACCAATTATACATTAAATTAGTGTTTTTATGATTTTTAGGGTCGATATAAACATCATCCCACTTTTAAATGTGTAGTCTTTATGTATTTTAATCCTTTACCCATTAAAGATTAATATGCTTAATTTTTTTACCTATACTGCAATAAATAATTAATTACCAAGGAATATTCTTTATACATAAAAACGAAATTGAACTTAAAAAAAATTTAACATTTTTAATAAATATATTTAATCCATTTTAACTAATTTCATTCTCATTATTTGAAGAATCATATTTAAAATTAATATCGTAGAAAAAAAACTAAAAAGTGGGGTTTTAAAGTGAAATTTTCAACAGTTTGTATTATTTTTATACCTAATATCATATTGAAATAAATTCCAGTGACCTTAATTTGATTTTTTATTTATAATTGAAATAGTTATAATTTCAGACCAATTTATAATATAATTTAAATCTAAAGATAAATTGGAATAAAAACATGTTTTCAACTAATATTTTGTATCATTGACTATTCATCAAAAATAATGTTTCTTAGTAAAAAACAAAGAAATCCAAGGATACTTTTTATGTCATATTTCAAGGAAGAATTATATATTTCCATATAAAATTTGTAAACGTGTCCAAATTTTGATTTAAAATTTTTTCACAATTAAATATCGATAAAATTACCCTGTTGAAAAATATTGGGGTTTATGTGTAAAATTTGGTTTCATCTTATCTGATTCCTATATAATTGATTATATGAATATAAAACATAATTTATTAAATATATAACATATATATATGCTTAATATAATTCAATAATTTTATTTAACTAAATTTTTTATTTCAAACAGACTTTAAGAGCATAATAAATAAAACTATTTCCTTTATAATCAAAGGATATATATTTTCATTTATAATTAATTGGTAACCAGTTACTTCATATTATAAACATTATATTTTCCTAATTTATTTAATACTATTCATTACTAATAATTTAATTAATAGGTTTTATCTTACTATATATTAAATAAAAATATTTTTGTAATAAGCTATTATTCGATAAAATGTGGTGTTGTGTATAATGTAAGCTATCGAAGGAACTCGATATTGTGGTTATCACAAACCAAGAAATGTGTCTCGTATAATACAAGATAAGTTTTCGTTTTCTATAATGAAATATTATCCCGGTTTTTCATTTAACATAATCCAAACATTATGTTTTTTATATAACAAAATCCATAGTCATCATTGTGTGAAATGTGAAATATTAAAAACATAAAATTAATTAAAAAAATATTTCACAAAATCTTAAGTTGTTACATTCTAACCCCCTTAAAATTAATTTCTATTTTCAAATTCCTAAGGGCTATTAATTGAAAAATACATTATAGTTTCTTTCATAGAGACCGACGTAGTAAAAATGATTACGAAAACATCATCTAAAAATGATTTTTTCTGAAAAATGAGAATTTCCCAAAGTGAACCATAACTATGGTTCTAAACAGGATAACACAGGTAGTGATTTAAATATAAAGTAAATGCATAAATAATCATTGTGATTGATAAAGATCACTGATCACTAGAATGGGGTGATCCATAGATTTTAACAATCAGAAAACCATAAACTAAAGAAGCATTAAAGATCTCATTGATATCATCAATAATTATGATAACAAGATTACATTTTATTTGAATACCCACATCCTAATAGTTGAGTAATATTCTTGATAAGGTAAACATACTTGGTTTTAGGACAACCTCACCCTTGTTTTCACCTTGATTAATTTCCACTTCATCTCTTATTCGTATAAATGAATTTGAATTGTCATTCCTGAAGCATTAAATGATCATGATATCAATAAATGTATTGATAGGCCATTCCATATGTCTTTATCACAAAATAAGGTTAGCATAATTTGTCCATGATTTTATAAATCCAGATATGGAAAGATAATAATTTAATTATATCAATCATAATATGAAGTTTAATCTAAACATTATATAAATGGATAACCTTGTAACCCTTCGAAATTATAATTGACCTTGTATTACTTAAATAAGATCTTATCATATATAAAAATTTTATCATTGGAATCTTAGGTAGATCCTTGTACTGATAACTTATAAAATGTGTTTTAATTTTTCCATTATACTTATAGATGGATATAATCACACTAAATATCATCAATGGATGAACAATAAGGCCTTCATATGGATTATTGATACAAAATCAAACATAAAATTCACAACTAATAAGGGGAGGATATATATTTCCTAATCAGCCAGGTTCAATACATGAATTAATATATTTTAATATTTCCCTTTCTGTTTTTTCTTCATAGGTTTATGTTCCTTATCATTCATATTAGTCCTTGGATTATGAACCTTGTTTTTGAAAAGTCCAAAATCTATGAAATTGAAACACTAAATCGAGGTGTGTGAAAACTATTGGGGATTCTCATTATTCACATAATTATATATCATACTCCCCTTAAGATAATTCCTTCCATGTTTCATCCCACAATTCATGCATAATAGAAGGATCATTTTCATTTCTATATTGTAGTACAATTTTCCATTGAACTCCATATTACTTTTCATGTCCAAACCTGAGATATATACACACGTCCAACCTCTATTTCCACCATTATATGACATCTAAACACTTCTTCATGTCTTCTAAAGTCACTTATGACTGATGATTTTTTATGACTAGGTTTCAGGCCACCAAATAATCAATAAATGTTTCTTTTTTGTTGGATGATAAAACACATAAATTACCTCACATGACTTGTTAAATTTTCTTCATAGGCACATAATTTTTCATCATCCATATTCTTAATATCAAGGAATTCCCTTTTCTTCTTCATATAAATAATTAATGGGATGTAATTATTGAAAAATTATTTCTTGAAGACATCCCAATCCATGGATTAAATTTCATCTTACTACTGTATATTATTGATTACATTAAAACAATGATCCACATCACCAGCAAAGGGATAAAAAAGATAACATGGAATTCTCATGTTCCAAAAAATAAAGATATAAATATTATTTCAGTAGTAGTGAACTATTGTTGAGAAAAAAGTTGATCGATGGAACTACTAAAAGAAGTTTCACATTGTCTCATGACAGAATCAATAGATATTTGGTCCCCCCATCTGCTCATTGGATTTTATATATGATTCATATATTTTTGGAGTATAACAATAGGATTTTTATTTTCTTCCCCCCATAACATTTTATGTCTTATGAGGATAATCATTCCACTTTACATCGCATCCATTATTAAAATGATTCCATTAGGTTCCAACCATTGAATAGAACCAGAAATCATTGAATGAGAAACATTTACCATAATGGAAAAAAATATAATCATTGAAAACAAATTATAATATGTCTTAATGATGATACATTATTTTAAATATATGACACATTATGCTTATCATTAGATACAACAATAGAAATATCTTTAAAAATATTACTAGGGATCTCAGTATGTTTTCTCATCCAAGATTCCAAAGGATGACCAAAACATTATGATAATACCAACAATAAATACCCTATCTTTTCATACATGTACATTACATCACATTTGTATAATAATTAATACATTACATAAATAAACACAAACAGATCGTTTTAGTTTAGTGCCATTGGAATCATGGAACACAAATGTCTATTCTGCTGGAAGATCAATAATGCTTCACTCAAGTGATGGCATATTGGGTATTTGAGGTAGAAAAAAAAGAGGGGATAATTGTTAAATAGTAATTGGGGAGAAATGTATATGCATAGGTTTATGAAGTGTCCATGGAATGGTTGTACGGTCGGCCAGACCATGCAGTAGTTGTGCAATAAAACATTCTATGTGGCGTACCCACTTACACGGCTTGGCGTATGGATGGACCAACCGTGTGTAGCCCATGCATTCTCACTTTCCAAAGAATCCTATACCTCACGTGGTTTGGTGAATATTTATAACATGTTTTTTCTATGTGTAACAACTGAATATTTTATGAAATAGATTTTTGTAAATAAATATAATTTCATTGATATCTTGGGTTAAACGCATCATCGAGTAGTAACGAATAACATTATACTACTAAAAATATTTTTATTTAAACATGATATTTATATAATAGATATTAAATTTAGTTGTTTGAATTGGAATAACTATATTGTATAAATTATTTCATAGGGTTTCAGTTAAATAAAATATATTGACCAATAAGTACAATTTTTTATGCCTTCATATGCTTTAAAGTTAAATTTTTCTTAAAAACTATTTTTTAAATTTTTTGAAAAAAAATATTACTTTTTTTTATTTTTAAAAGATATATATAAAATATTAGCTTAATTTTTTGAATAAACTTTTTAAAATTAGCTTATAGTGGGTTTTTGAAAATTTTCTGATGACATTATTTTTTTAATAAATATGGGAAAAATTATTTTTTATTAAAAATACCTTATTCATTTCATGAATATATAAAGATAGATATTATTATAGAATGGGTTAAAAGATAATTTTACTCTATTATGTTATTATTAATTTAATTTATGTCATTATATTCATATTCATGTAAAATTTTGTATACTTTTTTTAAACTTACAGAATCTTTTTCTTTCGAAATTTTTTTTCATCACATTTTCATGATTAATTTTAAATTATATTCTATGAATTATATGAATTTAATTTGGTAAAATGGATTTAAAATTTTTATGAATAATCATTAATATTATATAATAAGATCATTTTAATTTTTATTCAAAATGTATAGTATAAAGAATAAAAATGAATTGTCACGGTTATGAATAAAATGGGTTTACCGAGTGATAACTCAATAAATAAGGGTATGTTTTTAAATGAAACATGGATAAATCTCATGTTTTGGATATATAATATACATATATTATCATAAATATTAATCTATGTTCATCTATAAGTAGTTTTTCTTGGTAATTACGTTATCGTTTTGTATTCTGGTGGGAATTTTCCAAGTAGTGTACAAAAGCGTCCTTTCCCCCACTTATAAATGGGAACATCATCTTCTCTACACTCAACAAATCAATACACTTCATTAATAACATAAATACACACAAAACATACATAATTACCTTGAACAATCATATAAGAGATTGTTTGTTTTTGATACCCTCCTAATAAGTATTTTATATATAACCTAAAGTTGTTGAATGAATAAGAGGTATCATTATTAACTAAGCATCTGTATTTTATTTTTTTGCCAACCTCAGTCAAATATTATTCTACTATGATGATATAATAACATATCTATCTACAATTATATAATATTCTGTGATATTAATATTATTTATTATGTGTATATCCTCTTCCATCCAAGGGGAAACAAAACTATTTATCATGTGTATGGCAGGCAATCACCTATCAAACTCAAATAATTTTTTTTTCCGTCATTTCCTCTCACGAATAGATGTAATGATGTATTTAAATTATATTTATAATAAATATTATATAGTTAATTTTTTAAAATATAATATTACCTATAAATCTTAACATTCAAATCTATTGAAAAATGATAATGTTTTCCATCTGTATGATTGGTCTACTACCTCAATGAAGCGATCTGAAATATTTTAAATTTAATTTTTAAATGGATTGTAGTAAGTAAATATTTATTGATTATATATGTTATATATTATTTATAAATAATTCTACAAATTTAAATTATATTTCTTAATTATTTTTTCTCATCCATTCAGAAACTAAAAATAGTTTTCATTAATTAGTATGACTTACCATCTCTATAAACTATGTAAGTCATTTTTTTATATGAATTTAATGGATGACTATAAATATGTATTCAAAAAATATATATTATATTTTTATCATTATTAAAATTATTTAGATTATTTATCCAAAATAAAATAGAAGGGATCAAAACTATGAGAAAGCAGTACACGAAAAATAGAGTAGTAATTATAAGAAACATTGGTCTAAGAAAATGTCAATGAATGAGTAATAAAAAGTTATAATGAAATCATATATGGTATGATTTATATTATTATTATTATAGAGTAAATTATATTAATAATATAGTTATTATATATTATTTTCAAATTTCTATAATGAAGATTGTGAAATGAGGTAAGATATTTTTGTCATATTTTAATTTTCATGGGACACATATCGTATTTACTAATTATTTCTTATGTGTTATGTATATACTACCCTAAAATTTAATTTATAATTTTCTCATTAAATTTATGTGATATAAATTCCAATCTTATTTTATTTCTATTAGGGGTCTTATGATTGAAAAGAAAATATTGTATTAAATGTTTTATGTTACCATCTCGTTGTTCATTGGGGTAGTTTATGATTAAGTTTCTGATAATTAAATATTAATATCCATCACTCAAGAAATGTGCTTCCTTACTTCGCCTATGGATATTTAGTTAAATTAATTTTTTATTTTCTTTTCATATCCCTCCATTTAAGTATTCAAGATACTAAATGAACATTTTTAAGAAAACACTAATTTTATTTCCCTCTTCACTCAAAAATCCTTTCTCTTACATGTCTATATTCCTTAAAAATTTTTGGTAGAATGTTCTTATTGTTATATAATTTTTTTATAGTTATATATACAACTATTTTAATTTAAAAAAACTAAACTAAAATTTCAAGTCCAATTCAGAATAAGTTACTTTTGACTTTTTATCATGAATGTGAAGGGAATCATTATTTTAACATGTATGGAATTAATGTTTTATCTCCGCTTCATTAATGCTATGTGATTTACATCTTCATTTATTAGTTTAGGTGGATTTTAATGTAATATATTTTGTATAATATTTTCACACCCATTACTTCATTTAAATAAATATTTCATTTAATTTCAATTCATTATTTTTGGAAGGCTTCCCATTCATTTTAGTAGAAATGGTTGGTTTTCAAAATTTGGTCTATAATGTGAGCCCATTTTTATATTTAAAAATATTTTTTTCCATTATAACTCCTTAACGTTTCATCATTTTACACCCATTCTTCTTCCCAATTGGAAATGGGAGGTATTTTAAAACCACCATATCAATTTAGACCCCATAAGAATCTATAATAATTATAGATTTTGGTTTTTTTAAGGTTTTGGGCCCTCCTATTAGCTCATTTCTAGCATTGAATTAATTTTTTTATTTTTTCAATATCTACTTAATTTTATTGTTCTTTGGGGATTACTCCTCCCAACCAAATGAAAAAAAAAATTGTCTCACTCTCAATATCTATTTTGCTACTTTGGAGCACATTTGGATTGCCGATTCGGGAAAAACTCCTCTGGGATTCTCAAATTGTCTATATTTGAGAAGGTAATTTTAATATATCATAAACCATTCTATTTTCAATATTTCACCCCCATTTTAGTCCCCATGTAACCTAATATGACTCAATATATCCTACCTATTGGTTTTTTATTGATGGAGATTCAACTTTTGGTGGATTTGGGGTGATTTCTTCAAGATTGTTCTGGGTAAGTGATTCCATAGTGGTTTCTTCCATTTTCAATAGGTTTACCTCCCTCTTTCAGGGAGTTCTAAAATGTCAAAAATTTAGTCTTCTAACATAGGGCTTTATTTGTTTTCCTTTTTGCCAAATATTGTGGTTTAGGGTTGGTTTTCACCCCCTTCTAGTTCAGCGGTGGTGCAGTTGATGTTTCACACCATGTTTTGAGGGTTTTAACACAAAATGGTAGGTGTTTACATGTGTAACCATTTAATTATGTGTTATATTGATTTATTTTCTCATTTTTCATTTTCCTAATATGTATTTTGTGCAAAAAGTTTTTATGACTGATTTGGTTAACTGTTTTAATTTTATAGTTTCATTTTCGATTGAAATTGAGTGTTTTTCACATGTACCTCTTGGGGTATTATTTCAGTGACTTTTATAAAATATGAAATTTGTTTACTAAATATTTTTTGGGATGAAAATTCTTCTTTGGTCGGGTCTTGGTGTTACATTGGGTTTTAAAGATGGTTTTTGAATAGTTTTTCTGTGTAAAACCATGTTATTCCTCTCGAATGTGTTTTATGAAAATGTGTGTGTTTTCATGTGCATGTTTTGTGGTATTATTTAAGGTGATTTTATAATACTTTATAGTGGATTATTAAATCTATCTAGGGATGCCAATTATATTTTGGATCATTTCAGAGTGATATTTTCCTTGGAATGTTGGTTTTAAATGGGTTTTATTTTCAAAGCATTGGTATACTCCTTATAATTGATTTATTAAATATTTGAATGGTTTAATGATTTATGTAAGAGGTGAAACCACATTGTAAAACTATTTTGGAAGGTCTATAATTTTTAAATTTAGATTTTAAATGTGATAGGGTCTATCATGTGATGTGTATCCTCTTGGAAATGTTTTGTAGAAATGTTTGACAGAATTACTGAAATGTAAAAGTGATGTGAAAGTGATGTAGTCTATTTTGTGTGAGTGTGTTGTGAAAAATGGATTTTTCTTATGAAAAGGGTATTATGTAACATGTTATTGGTATGTTATGTGATGTTTTTCATCTTGGGAATGATTTTATAAAATTGTTAAAGGATTTGTGGAATTGTGAAAGATATGAAAAATGTGTTGTGGGCTATTTTGGTGTGAGTTGAATTTCAAAATAATTTTGAAAGAAAAGGGGGATGATGTGTTTCAGTGATGTAAATGTGGGATTTTTGGTTGATGTGTGATGTGTAAGTGGTACTTTCATGTGAAAATTAATTTTCATTGCTTGTTGAACGTGTTTGATCACAAGAGGGAAACTCAGGTATCTCGGTGGGTGGACGTGTACATGTATGCTAGTGATCCTTTTGGGTTTGGCCTCAGTTTCCCGTAGAAATATTGAAACATAAAACACTAACAAAACTATGATGGTGATGATGATTAGGGACCACTAGGTTATGGGTATGTTCCCTAATAGTGGCTTATGCACAAGAACAAATATTGTGATAGTTACTCTCACGGAGATACGAGGTACCTGGGACCCACAGTGAGCTAGTGCCTAGGGGTTATTTCCTATTTCATGTGATCATTAGATTCTTTACTCTTACCATCAGCATATGGTATGTTTGGATGGAAATTTCTATAGCCTTATCATTTTATTTAAAACATTTTATTCTTTAAAAGATCCCACTTGAAAACTGTTTTAATTTTTACAATAGAATCTATTAGAAATTATTACTAGCATTTCCTGTTTTTAAAAACCTACATTATTTTCGACAGTGAATGATTATCACATAGGATCTTTTAGGGGTGGTATCCTACTGGTTATTAGCTCACACCCTACTAACATCTTTAGGTGTAAGTAGACTTTCTGATTTTATTGCCGCAGGTTTGGGTACAAATTTTGTGAATATTCTATTGGTATTAGCAGTCCATCATGATGCGATGTTGTAAAGATGGCTTGAAGGTGGTGCCTCTTGACATGTGAAGGTTCTTGGGATATCATTTCTATGTTTTTACCATTTTAATGGTCTTTGAGAGTTGTTTTAATTAGTTTAATAATATTATTAAATTTTATAAAATATTATTTTTGTTTGAAAAATATATATTGGATGTGTGGGAATCATTTTCAATATTATGTATATAAAATCAGGTAATTAATTCCCATTTTTTAGTTTATGTTACCTCTGCACATTTGTTAGCTCGTGGGGATTGTGAAAGCCCATAGGTCCTTATCTCGGGCATGGTTTTGTGCCAGTTTAGATGGCGACCTGATTCAGTTCAGGAATAAAGGGTATCAAAGGACATTCGATCTTTTGGGTTGTGTTATATGGTGAAAATCAGGATAGTCTAGAGTTTGGGTTGTTGGGACAGGAAATTCCGGTTTTGGGTAGGGTTCCTGGAAAGAACACACCATGATGGGATTCCATTCACTAGTGGAAGTTAGGATTTGTCTAAGTCCATTGGTTTTTTGGTTTGATGATAATTAGGGTAAATGAAAAGAGAGTTGGGTTAATAGTCTCAGTGTGCCTGTAGGGACAGGCATGCCATGTGGAGATGGGGATATTAACCAAGATCACTATCTCAGATGGTGAAGTTATTGACATATGGATGCGATCCATATTTCTAAGTCACCCACCAAAACTAGTTTTCTCTCACATTTTATTGTGTTCTTTAGTTTTGAAATCATGGAAAATTGGTTTTAAAACAAAAATGACTTGGTTTTTGGAAGAAAAAAGTTTCTTAGAAATTATTTTCTAATTAAGAGGGAATGATTAAATTTTTGAAATGGTGGAACTGATTTTTATGATTTTTTTGTAATGGGAAATGGTGTGTTTACACATCTTTTGAAAGTATTCCATTATGTTAATGTTTGTTTTGAAAATGTGTTCCCAATAGAGTTTTCTAAACTATTGAAAGGTGTTTTAATGTGATGAGATGTTTTGAAATTTATGTATATGACTTGAAAGTGCGTTTTCATTTGAATGATTGGGAATTTGATTTCCAACTTAGTGGTGTTGAGAAAAAGGAAGTATTGGTTGATTGTTTTTGTTTTGAAAAGCGGAAAGAATTTTTATATTAAAATTTGGTATTTCTGTGAGTGACCACATGCATGGGGTTATATGTGATGATGGATGGTTTATGGCACGACTGAATGATAACTGGGAGGGATATGAGGAGGGTGTCTGGTGTGTCACAGAATCATGAATGTGTGAGGCCCATGTGGTACCATTGGTGGATAAACTAACCGCTGAAACATTTGCTTTCAAAGAATTTTTTTTAAAGGAAAGCATGATGTGTTGATGCCTAGTTTTTGATAGTGTGTATTATGTGTTTTTTAAAATCATAATATTGTGGGATTTTTTTCATCCATGAAACCTCCTATTTGAACCATTTTTTTGATTTTTGTTTGGTCGGAAAGCTACGTTGAAGGGCTGGTTAGTGGTATATTGTACGAA
The DNA here is from genome assembly GCA_963277665.1 of Viscum album. Classification (NCBI taxonomy): domain Eukaryota; kingdom Viridiplantae; phylum Streptophyta; class Magnoliopsida; order Santalales; family Viscaceae; genus Viscum; species Viscum album. The sequence continues at coordinate 732,731,617 of OY728152.1, read as the reverse complement.
AAGTTCACAAATCCTTTACATTGGATCCACTCACGAGTCCAGTTCTAGTTTGTGGAATGTTTTGAACAATTTACTAGAAAGTTTTGGTCCTTGGGTTCTTTAGTTGGATAGGTATGCCACTATTAAGGGATAGTGCATGATTGAGGTGCAACTCAAAAAAAATTCCATTAGAAAATCCTCCATTTGATATATATAAATAATCCTTTTCTAGATTTTGGAAATTGAGTTCACCCAAATTCCTTTCATTATTTCATTTACCCTCTTGTAGCGAGATAATTCTTGTGGATGTTTAAAAGAGTCCGTAGTTTATTATGTTACCAGAATCATTGAAGGTGGATGTGGTCTGGGGTTTTTGGTGTGGATGAGTATCTGGATGTTTTCTATAAAGGCCTCTGGGTCCTTTATAGTCTCTTCGAAGAAAGAGATTATATTAAACCAATGGTGTAGGAAATCTGGTCATGAGAACCTATTATGGCCACTTACTAGAATAGTGTGTTGTTCGGGGACTTTGCATAAGGTCCCCATCCATGTATTTTTTATATCATTTGGAATGATCACGTTTGGTGACACCTTGTGATGTAATGTTCTTATTGACTATAAAGGTGAAGGTCGTGCAATAATCTGAGATTCGTTAACATGTTAAAAGTATGTATCTTGTAGGTAATATTCAAAATCCACTATTTTATAGGAAACTGATTATATGTGTCCTTTCATTATGTTATTTCTCATCTGGAGAAACAAGGGGTCATGTCTGTGTGCATCTTATAAGCCCTTGTTTTAGTGAAATGGTAGGATAAGGTAATGTGAGTTTTGGAATGTGTTATCTCATGGTTAATGCATCGGGGATTAGTGTATTGATTTTATGGAACCAAAAAATTACACTTTATGGGTTTCCATGGACTAACTACAAGGCCGAAGATGCTTCAATCATTTGAGATCTAGCCATAGGTCATTGAGAGAATTTGGCACATAGTCAGGGTAAATCTTAGGGTCATTTGAAACATTGTACAATGTCCGATCCTCAGTATGAAAGATGGAGAAGAGTTTAAACATATCATGTTTCAATCATGATTTTTTTCCCATTCGATGGAAATAGGTGGGAGGAACTCATGTCTATGTTATCACCCAATGACATTATTTTCCCTTGTGGTTTGAATTTAGTTTTTGGAGTATGGTAGGGAATTTGGCTAGATAGGTTGACTGCACAGTTTCCCATGGTTAGTGTTAACCATTCCCTAGAAAACAATGCATGTAGAAGGATCCACACAGTTTGCACATGGTTTCTCAAACAATGAAGATTAACCATGCGGTCATCCCAACTCTTTAAATTTGGGTTCTTCCTATGCCATCCCATTCTGTTCAGTTAAGATGTTTTGTTGTTATGGTGGGGAGACCCTCTATGATTATCATATAGGTTACTTTGTAAATTTTTATTGGAGGTCTACCCCTTGTATAGAGGATTCCGTTCTGCCCTCCTCCTATTATTGTCCTGATCCTGTCCCAGGAAAATTTGAGGGGTCTCTTACGGTGAAGAGCCCATTTGTGCCTCCTGATACTAATAACTCAGATTGGTTCATAGTCATGGTTGGGCAGTAGGTAGCCTTGTTTGGATCTATCTAACTACAAACATTATCCATTGGTAAATTTTGAGAGTGTATAATGCCCAATGTTCTTGTTAAAACAGGGTATGTGTAACCTTGATCGTTGTTGTGGTTCGTTTGGGTAAATTGTTGAAATAATCATTGGATAGTTTTTGAATAGTTTTCTTTTGGGATAAAATATGAATATACATGATCATTTAAGGATGTGGTGTGTGTTTTTTTGTTGATATTATTTCATCCATGATTGATCAATTTGAGGTATTTGCGCCTTTTGGGGGCAGGTGACAATTGGCAAAAGAGACCATTTTGGCTTTTGGTTGGGTTTTTTTCCCTTGGCCTTGTTGTGGCATTCAGAAGGAGTAATGTTTTATAGTTGGGAGAATTTTCACCACAAGGTTTCTTTTAAAGGTTTTTTTTCATATAATTTTCATTCATTCTTTATTTTCGAGGTTTCCCATTCATTTTTCTACAAATGGTGGGTTTTCAAAATTTGGAACAAACTGTGAGCCCATTTTTAGATTTAAATGTAAATTTTTTTTCTTTTATAACTAATTTATTTTTCAACATTTTACACTGATTCTACTTCCCCATTGGCACACCCTAGTACATTAAAACCACCATATCAATTTGGACCCCATAGTAATCCATAATAATGATGGATTTCGGTTTTTTAATTATGGTTTTGGGAAATCCCATAAACACATTTACTACATTGAATTACGTTTTCTAATTTCCTCAATTTCATTCATTTTTCATGTTTTTTCAGTGATTCCACCTCCCACCGAAACCCAAATACACGATACTCACTCACGTTGTCTATTTTTACTTTTGGGGGATTATTTGCATATCAGATTAGGGAGAAAATTCTTGGGGTTTCTCAATTCATTCATATTTGAGAAGGTAATTTCATTCCCTCATAATCCTTTCAATTTTCACTATTTATCCCCAATTTTAGTCCCCACCTAACCTATTATGACTAATAAGATCCAAACAACAAGTATTGGTTTATTGTAAAATCATCCTTTGGTGTATTTGGGAGATTTCATCAAGATTGTTCGAAGTATGTGATTCCTTCTTGGGTTGTCCAATTTCCTATGGGTTTCATCCCTTTTTCATGAAGTTAAAAAATATCCATAAGATAGGGCTAGATCCTACGGTTTTATTTGTTGTCTTTTTGGTCAAATATTGTGTATTATTATAGTTTTTCACCCCTTGTGGTGCGGTGGTGTTTCAGTTGTTGTTTCGTAACATGTTTTGAGGGTTTCGACACAAAGTGGTAGGTGGTTCCTTGTGTAACCATTTTAGTATGAGTTAGCTTCTTATATTTACTAATTTTATATATTATTCATATATTTTTTGTCGTGCAAAAACTATTTATGACTGATTTGGTTAATGATTTATTTTTTTAGTTGTATTTTTTCTTCAAATTGGTTGTTTTTCATGTGCAACACTTTGGGTATTATTTGGGTGTATTTTGTAACATGTGAAATTGGATTAAAAAATATTTTTTGGGATAAAAAATCTTTTTTTATAGGTTTATGGTGTTCCATTTTATATGAAAGGTGGTTTTTAACTGGTTTTATGTGATAAACCATGATAGGCCTCTTGAACGTGTTTTATGAAAATGTCTGTGTTTTCATGTGCATCTTTTGTGGTATTATTCAAGGTGATTTTATAATATTTTAGAATTATATATTAAATATTTATAGGTCTTTTAATTTCATTTTGGATTGGTTCTAGTGTGATTTTTCACTTGAAAGAAGGATTTGAAATTGGTTTTATGAGCAATGCTTTGGTATACTCCTTAGAATTATTTTATGACACATTTCAATGGTTGAATGATTTATATAAGATGTGAAAGCATAAGAAAAACTATTTTTGATCATGTATATTCTGATATGGTCCATTTCAAATGTGAATGGTGATGTCATGTGATTTGTATATTATTTTAAATGTTTTATAAAAATGATTAACGAAATTTCTAAAATGTGAAAGTGATGTGAACATGATGTGGGCTGTTTTGTCTGAGTGTGATTTGTAAAATGGATGTTGTTTATGAAAAGTGTATTATTTACCATGTGATTTGGGCAGTTATGTGATGTCTATAATCTTGGGAAATATTTTATAAAACTGTTAAAGCATGTGTTGAGTTGTGAATGATAGGTAAAATGTGTTGTGGGATATTTTTGTGGGAGTTGGATTTCGAACTCAATTTGAATAAAAATGGGGATGATGAGATTCTATGGTGTACATGTGGGATGTTTTCTTGATGTGTGATGTGGTTGTGGTATTTTGGTGTGAAAATTATATTTCATGGCATGTTGAACTTGTTTGAACGTAAGATGGAAAACCCGGTATCAAGGATAGTGTACGTGTACTAGAATGTGAGTGATCCCGTGGGGTTTGGCATCAGTTTCACGAAGCAAGATTGACACTAACAATAATAACCAAACTATGAAGATGAAAATGATTGTAGACCACTAGGTTATGGGTATGTGATATACTAGTGGCTCAAGCATTAGAATAGATATTAAGACGGAAACTCTAACCGAGATGCGAGGTACCTAGGACCCACAATGAACTAGTGACTAAGGGTTATTTCCTATTGCTTGTCCTCATTAGATACTTTACTCATACCATCGACATACTATATTATGTCTAGAAATTTTAGTAGAATTGGAAATATATTTTAAAGAGTTGATTATTTAAAATATCCCACTTGAAAACTGTTTTAATTTTTATAGTTGCATCATTTAGAAATTGTTACGTGCATTTTAGGTTTTTGAAAACATGCATGCTTTTCATCTTTGAATGTTAATCACATGGAATCTGTTAGTGGTGGTATCCTACTGGGCATTGTCTCACACCCAACTCACACCTTCGAGTGTAAGTATACCTGTTGATTTTGTTCCCATATGTTTGGGTACAACATTTATACATATGGTTTGGTTTTTAGCGGTTCAACATGATGCAGTGCTGTGGAGATTTTTTGATGGTGGAACCTCTTTCCATGTGGAGGTTCTTGGCCTATAATATTTGGTTTTCTATCTTTGAAATGGAATTTGGGAAATATTTTTTGTTGTGTAATTAAATACTAATATTTTATAAAAGAAGTTTTTTTTTGAAAAATCTAGATTTGTTTTATGGGATTCATTTTCTTTTTTAGGTTTATAAACTCGATTAAATCATTACCAATTTTCAGATTATAAATCCCGGGCTCTATTTCTAGCTTGCGGGGATCAATAATGCCCTTTGTGCCTTGTCTCGGGCCTGGTTTGGTGCTAGTTTATATGGGGACCATATTTTTTTCTTGACAAATATTTGGTAACATTTTAGATTTTAATGAAGTTATTTTCAAATTGAAATGTTGTTTTCCTCATGAACGGTTTCATGTTCATTTTGTTTTTTTTATATTAATTAACGATAATAATATTATATTTTATTTATTTATTGTGGATAATATCTAATGACACAATATTTATTCTTTCTCTAGATGGTTGAAGATTATTATGAATTGATTTTTGTAAATTTAGTTACGTTTCTATGTGTTATTCTTTATTGAAATGATGAAATGTTTATAGAAACCATTTCTATTCCTTAGGTCATTATATAATGTAATTTTGATGAAACCCCATTGAATTTCATGGATTATAAAAGGATGAATGGTTTATGATCTTTTGTAACTTATTTGTTTGATTTTTTGTGATGGGTGGCAAAGGAATTATATACCCTATAATGAATTTTTTAAATATTGCTAACTCATGAGTAAATATGTTTTGCATGAACTAGATTTCATGTTCACAGTTTCATGTGTTGACCCATTTTTAATTTCCATATGATTATGTAGGGATTTGGATTTAATTTAAATAACATTATGATTTGAATTGGGTTTCATTTCTAAAATATTATGCTTGGATCCGGCTTTCATGTCTATAGGTTTATGTGAGGGACTGATTTCATGTCCTTAACATAATAATTGAACAATTTTCTATTTATTAATGTTCATTGTATTATTAAATTTTTTGAATACCAATAATATATTTCTTATTCCACTAACTTTTATCTCCTAGTGTATGTTATTTAATTTCTTTTGGAATCATTGATTATGCACTACCAGTATTTTTTCCATGATCCATGTTTATGATCTATGATGTGTAGGGTATGGTTTTCAAATTTTTACCGCATTTTCACATACCCATATGATCTTATTATATTGATATAGCCTTTGTTTACCATTATTGATTAACTAATCTCGCACTTTATTATATTTCCATTCTATAGGTTATAAATAATGGTATTATATATGATATATATAATTAGGGTGTGCGTTATGATTACATTTAAAGGTGACGATGTATTTCACTTATGAACAAGTTCTTCATTTTTATATGTTTCCAAATATATGAGACCAACATGATTCAACCAAGGAATATTATTTTTTTAATGAATATTCACCTAATAAGATGTAATATCTATGTATGGAAATTTTGGGTTACTATAGTTTTTATCATGTCAAGGTATTGTAAAAAATTGGATAATAAGATGATAAAATAAAAGTGATAAACCTAAGGTTAAGTCAATTTATATGAAAATTTCAATGGAATTTGGAGATGGATAGAGATAGTGGTATCTAATCAATTACATCCCTGCCAGGATACTACATGTGAATGTGGATCCTGAAAAGTTTCACATTGATGTAATAACTCTAAAAAAGTGAATTGGGATTTAAATTTATCATAACATCCTAAAATATAATGATCCTTACTGGACACCATGTTTTACACACCATGGGGATATCTTAGTTATTCCACAATATCATTATGAACAATCATGAATGATTTTAATAATATTTTCACTATGAATAACCGAGCAAAAACCTACTGTGTCATTGATTGGAAATAAGGAGTTCTAATTTAGACCTTCTAAAAATTATTTTTCATTACTATGAGTTTTCCCACAATGATTATTGTTTCTAAAATTATTTATTTTGATTTAATTCTATCATTGTAGCCCAATGGAATTGTGAAAATTCTAAATGGGGTAGACAATGAAATGATTTTACACATAGTCAACCAAAATTTATAGGTTTTGGAATAAAATATCTCATGGTTATGTTCGCACAACATTCTAACCCGATAAAGAACAATGGCCATCAAAATTAGAATTGGGGGGATAACATTCTACTGGGTTCTTCATGATGTAGTTGAAACTTTGTTTTAGTGGGGCCACTTATCAAAAAGCTAATGATAAATGAATCAGTACCATTGAGAATATATATTCCATTCTAATTTGTTTGATGTATGATAAATTAATTTTGTTTGTCAAAAATTATAAAGGTGATTTTCATCAATGGAAGGACCAAATTAAAATACAACTAAACATAAATAAATTGAATATATAAAGTATGATGATTTTAAGGAAATATTTTTCAATTTGGACTATCATTTTATGATACATTTGAATATAGAGATGGAGTTCCATGAGCTAAAGCTGAAGGATGAAGAATATATTGGAACTTATGAAGAAACATTTTCTTGACATGAGAGTAATGATTTTGTTATTATAATCCATTATGAAATTAAGGTTGATCATTTTATTGGTTGAATAAAATAAATACATTAAAGGTTTTTATCCATAAGGTTCTCTGAGAGCAATGAAAAAATCGATGGTTGTTCTATCAAGGTGGAAATGGATGTTGGAGTTACCCATAAATATTAGGGTTGTGGTGAAAAAAACAGTGATGGAATTCAAAGGAATCCTTAAAAACCATAGTCATAAAAAGATGAGAATTCCATCATTGTAAAACTATGGAAATAACACTGCGTTAATTGTCTTTATGGGACTCGTAAATATTTTTTATGTTGAAATAAGGTAATCAAGTGACAAAATGTTGAAGTGATAAGAAAAAGTTAACTAGTGATGTGATTAGAGAAAATGATCCACAAAATGAACCACCACAATCCAGTGTTTCACATGCATGGATTATGTGAAATATCATAATGAGTGCTCAAATTTTACCATTAATGATGTTGATAAATTATAAAAACCTCTTAATCCCAGAGATAAACAGAATCCACTTCACATCACTATTTCAATTGTTGAGTATGATAATAACATAGGGAAAGGTACACATACCATAAACTCTATAGAAGCTAAGGTCTTATTTAAAACTTCATCTACCATATCTTTTATTTCTGAATAATTTTCTATGTGTATCAAAATACCTCCACAACAAATACATATTTAATTAGCTATAAAATCAATAAAAAGTATAATGATTGAATCCCATGAATATGAATCCTCTCCATGTGATGTTTATTGCATTGTGATTCCTATAAATCTTATTATTATTCCACTGGATGAATTTTATGTTATCATTCGTATGGATTGGATTTCTCTGTATAAATCAGACATCGGTTCAAAAGTATGGGAAGTCACATTTGATATTCTAATCAACACTATGTTCATCAAACAATTATTATGATAACAACAAACATCTAAAAAATGACATCCATTAAATGGGACATGGTTCTTATTCCATGGGACAATTTACCTCAGATGGTTGGGGAGAAATCGATATAATTGATATTCCTTTTATACAAAATTTTTTTATTGTATTTTGGAAATATTTTCTGCATATTCTACATAAATGTGATGTTGAGTTCTGAATAGAACTTATACCTCGGGTACACCTACTTCAAGGAATTCCAATATAATGGGAATTATTGAGTTTATATAAATCATGAAACAAATCTAGGACAATCTTGATGAAGTATTTATTTGTAAAATAGTTTCACAAATGGGTGTATCTACAAATTTTTTAAGACAAATATGGATTGAGGAATCTCAACGTTGATTATTAGGAATTAAATAAGATCATAATCAAGGAAACGTGTCTTTTACCATGTATTGATGACGTTTTTGATAAACTACTCCGAGAAAAATACTCTTATAAGATTAAAAATCATATTGTTAGAGTAAATATGATCTTGAACATCACTTGATAATTTTGATAAAGAACATAACGAAGGGGAATTTGTAAGAAAATTTTACCTAGTGTGAATATTTTGTACCAAAGCTTTCATTTTTGTGTTATATTATCATAGGATATGGTATATCCCTGGATCCATCATAGAAATTTGTAATTGAACATTGGACTAGAAAAACTACTATGAATGAGATCTATAGTTTCCAAGGTTTGGCTAGAAATTATCTATTATTTTTGGAAAATTTCTCATGAATTTCTAATATACTCACCATGTTAACTTAGAAGGGATATATGTTCCTTTAGATAGAAGAATGTGAAGAATATTTGAAGTAACTGAAGAAAAGGTTAGTCAGTGAACCTATGCTTACACTAACCTCCAATGGAATAGGGTTTGTAATCTATAGTGTTGTATTAATGAAGGGAATGATATGATTTTAAATGAAGAGTTATATTTTTAAATATTATTTCTAATGAAAATTAATGGCTCATGATAAAAATTTACTAACATGTGATTTTTATTTAGATATAAAAAAACATTCATCAATGATAATACACCATTATTTTTATAGAGAATGTGGTCATATAATTGCTAGTCAAAAAACTCTAATGTATATATTCACACATAAGGAGATGAATATACACCAAAGAATATGGTTGGAATTAATTAAAGATTATGAATTCTCAAAAAGTTATCACCCTTCGAATGAAAACATGGTGCCTCATGCTTTGGGTTGAAAGGATTATGATAGATTTTATAGGATGAGGAACAAAAAAAATTTAAACATTTATGGTTTTAGAAAATATGGATCTATAAATCATAAAATAAGGTGATAAATATTATCATTCTCAAATGAATTCTTAGAAAAATATATAAGTTAGGATTCAATAGTCATTGAAGGAATTCATAGAGCTGTATAAGAAGGTTAGTAATGTTCCAAATATTTACCATGATTGTGATGGAAATATAAGTAAAATGAACAAATATATCTTCCATCTGTATATATTTTAACGAATATGTTAGTGGAGGAAAATATTACATCATTCTCTTTTCGTGATGGAATTAAGATATTCATATATATTTGAAATAGTATTTCTGTGGGAAGTTATAAAGAGTGGTATTGTAGAGTTTGTATCCCAAATTCATTATATATCTGAAATTTAAGGCTGAGAGACTATAGTTAAATTAACTATCAAAACCACTAACCATAAAAAATATTAATGAAGAAATTTCACCATCGATTTTTCATTTAGACACCCCAAAAGGGATCAATGCAACATTGTCTTTAGTAAATTTCATTATAATGTTGGAATACTTTATCACTATCAGAAAATATTTTCTTGTACATCATATTTATAGAATAAATATTAATGATGATATAAATTTTCATAGAGTAACACATTATATTTCCTCTAATTGTTATATGAGGTTTTCCTTGATGATTTGGTGAAGTCTTAAGTAGGATCTAGATACAGAGATGGGTTTCATCACCTCATATCATTCCCTGATAGATTGACAATTTGAGTAAAAAATTAAAACCCTAATTGAAATTTTGGGATATTTTTCTGTTGAATTAAAAGGTGTTTGGGATACACACCATCCTCTTTTAGAGTTTTTATAGAACTATATCTTTCACTTGAGCATTCAGGCAGATCATTATGATTTCCTCTATGGATAGATGTGTATAACTAAATAAAATTTGGGATAAAGATAGAAGAATAAATGGATTGGTACTATATATAGCTATTTAAATGGATTATAATCATAGATCCATTCAATAATAAATAATGTAAGCACAAACCTACTTGAATTTTGGGGTTGATAATCATTGACGTCATATATAATTTATTGATTATGATAATAGTTTTTTGTCAATTTCTCCATCAAGGATTGTTATAAAATTTTTAAACAATGTAAATTTTATCCTCATGTATATTATCCATTCCAATATTCTTGATCTAGTAGTGATGGTTTCATATCTCGTGGATCCCCCACTAAATCTATCATAAGACCATGATGTGTTCCATGTATCTCTATTGAGGTAAAATAAAACTTATTTTTTACATGTACAGAACTCATAGGTCAATAAATTGGATCATGAAATTTACAATATGTAAAATCCTATTTAGATTCATTATATTATAAAAACATTTCTATAATTAAATTACACTCACCATGTCATGGTTTTTTGGAAAATACCCCCACTATGAAGAAGTTATATGGGATCCAAAGAATATGATGAAGAATAAATATCCTTAGTTTTTTTATCAATATCTTATAATTTCATGGGAGAAATTAATTTAATGGGGGAATAGTTTTACACCATAAGTTTTTATGAAATTTTATTTAAAATAAATTTACTTTCTTTGATATTTTTTATTACACACAACATCGAGTTATAACAAACCAAACTATAATACAAAAAATATAATATTTAAATATGACTTTCATAAACAAGCAATTAATTTTTTTTGAATGACTAGGAATAACCATATTTTTAAAATTAAATATGATTTTTTTATATAAATAAAAAATATTAATAAATAAATAGATATTTATTTTTAAATTCCATTAAATTATTCGAGAATACATTTTTTTAAAAAAAGTGTTTTTATTAATTCTATAAAAAATATAATAAAATTAATATCATCCACTTAAGAAAATAATTTTACTAAATTAAAATCAAATTTTTAAAAAATAATTCATAAAATCTAATATTTAATTTTTTAATATTTTCTGAAGGAATAATTTTTTTATTAATATTGAAAAATATTGAATTAAATTTAAAACTATTTTTTCATTTAAAGCATTTAAAAAGTTCCATTTCGTTTTAAAACAATGAAAATGTCAATCTTGTTTTATTATTTAATTATTAGTATAATTTATGTTATTTTAATCAATTTTATGTTTAATATTGATATAAATATATTTCACTTATAGAAACTTTTTCTTTAGAAAAACATTTTTTTCTCATCTTCAAATTTATTTTTAATGTAAATTATTTAAATTCTGTGAATTGAATTAACATAAATGGATTCCATATTTGTAATTTTAATAACTAATATTATATATTTATTTAAAATAAATTTTTGGTTATAATTAATAGTGAAATTATTCAATATTAATTATCATAGTTATGTTTAAAATGTGTTTGATGAGTGTGATTAAACCAAAACATAATGGTATATATTCCAATTAAACTAGTATAAATGATAATTTATGGCCTTATATCAACATTATACTATTAAAACATCAAATATATTGTCATTTGTGAGAATTTTTCTTGGAAATTAGTTTTTCGTTTTATATTCTTTTGTGAAAATGTAAAGTAGTTTCCAAGAGGATCCACCCCCACACATTTAAAAGAACGCCTCTTATACTCTAATATATAAACTACAATACCTTTTTTTACGGACACATCCCAACAAAAATACCTTCCCTGTATACAATAACATATCCTAGAGTCCTTAGTTTCATCATGAATCCCTCTAAAAAAATATTTTTGTTCTATCTTAAAGGTGTTGTTAGATGAAGAGGTATTATAATTAAAAAAGTGTTTTTATTTTAATTTATTCCTCCACCCAATTAGAATATTATTAAACAATAATAATAAAAAATAATAAGTATCTATAAATTAATTATAGTATATTATATTAATATAATAACATATCTACATCTCCTCTTCCATCGAATGGGATATGAAACTATCGATCGTGTGTAAGGTGGACTACCGCCTTGCGAATCGATGTAATTCAATTTTTATTTCTATAACTCTGGGATTGATATACTAATGAATTTAAAGTATATATTTTATATTTATGACATAACTATACTTATTTATAAATAATATCACCTCCAGCATCTTACTTACCAATCGTTTGAAAAAACATAATGTTACACGTTCGTACGTGAGGTGTACCACCTCCATAATGTGTTGTGATAAGTTTTTAAATTTATATATATATATATATATTAATAAGGATATATTTAATAGATATATTTATTATATATGTGATAAAAAATGATTCTTTAATGTTGGAATAATATTTACCATTTTTTCTCATCAGTCGAGAATATAAAAGTGGCGTTCAGGCATACATACATACCAACTTCTCCATGAACATTGTGATAAACTTTTCCATATAATATGTGTATGAATGACTCTAAATATTAATATATTTAAGATTTTTTATATCTATTTAATTATTATATTATTAATATGATGTTACGATGGTAAAATTTCAATGACAAAAACTACCAAACCAAAACATAAATAAAAAGTAAAGCAGTTTTTGCACAAAATAATGGATTTAAAAAGATTTGTAATCGAAAGGGTAATAAAATGGTGTATATAAATAAAATATGTAATGATATAGATTATAATGGTTCTATAAGTCATTTATAAGAAAAATATGTTTAATATACAGTAGGGTTGAATGAATTTGATGAAAATCGAGACTTTATCTAAAGGATTTTTATCTCCCTTTAATTTTGTTTAACATATTCAATATTCACCACTTGATTACTTTGTCACCAATATATATAGACAATGATAATTTATTTTATCATTATTATCAACAAAATTATTGGATATAAATATATATTATTATGTTATTTCTTTCAAGGGATATACGATTCAATATATACCAATTGGAAAAATGTTTTATGATATCACCCTGTTGTTTTTCAATGTTTTTTAGGATTATGTTTTTGTTTGTGAAATTTTGGGTTATATCTCCAAATAATAACATAAATTTTATTAGACTATGTGTATATAATGAAATTACGTCTTTTATTTTATTTTTAACTCTTTAGGTGCTAAACTGTCCAAAAAATGTGTTTAACTAAAAACAGACTTAATTTATCTCTTTATTTTAAAAATACTTTATCATCCGTGTCTATATTTTATAGTATTACATTGATGAATGTTTTTAATATTATAAAAAAAATTAAAATAATTTTTACCCTATTATTATGGTCTAATTTCATAAAAAATTAATCTTCATGCCATTTTTATAACGAGGTTCTTTTGACATTATATGAAAAATGCGAAGGGATATCTTATTTTAAAATGTATGGCCTGAACAATATTTCCTGCCTCCCTGAACACTCAATTATTTAAATATTTCTTTAAAATTTTATAATATTATTTTTTAAATAAAACTTTTTATTTAATATTTGGTAATTTTTTACAATTTGATGTTTCGATTTCTAGATGGATATGTTATTTTCTAAAAAAATCTAATTGATCATTTATGGTATTTGTCATCATTAATGATGAAAAACCTCAGATGTTTCATATTATTATTCTCGGATGTGATCTAATGATGTCATACTTTTTCATTCTTAGTATGTTTTTGATTATTATGAAAATATATTTCTAAAAATTAATTTTTTTCCATGTGTTATGCAATGATGAAATAAGTAAATGTTTATAAAACTCATTTTCATTATATGGTTCATGATATATTGAAATATTGATGAGATACATTTCTTATTAAATGGTTATGATATAATTAATGTTTTATGATCATGTGGAATTCATATGTTGGATGTTCATTTTATTATGGGTATGTCTATATTTATTGATTCCTCAAATTCATTGGGTAAATATTGATAACTCATGTGTAAATATGTAATGTGTGAAACTGATTTCAAAATCAAAACATCATGCGTGAAACTGTTATTCCTATACATATGATTAATCATGGTTCTAGTTTTCATTTCCAAAAAAAATTATTTTTGGGAACTGGCTTTTATTCCCTTAAGATTATCCATAGACTTTACTTTTATGTCAAGAGGTTTATACAAGGTCTTGTTTCATGTCATTAATAAAATGAGTGAACCAATGTCTATATATACATATTCAAAATTTTATACGAGTACGTGTATGCTGAAATTATATTTCTAATTCCAATGTTATTCTCCTATAGATTTTTTATTTGATTGTGTTATGATTAATGTCTTATAAACCACCAAGATTATGTCGTGACTCGAGTTAAGATTTATGATTTTTCAGTTATGAGTTTTAAATTTTATCCTCAGCTTATCATACCCACATGGCTACACTATTTTTATATCTCTAATTTTTACCTTAATAAGAATATTATCATACAATTCCTTACATTTAAATTACCTAGGTTTTAAAGAAATGTATTCTGTATGATATGTAACTCCTAGATATTTTTCTTAAACTATTTTATTCAAATCAATTCATTATTTTCAATATTTGTTTTTGCATGAAACACTGAGTATATCTTGTGTTATATGAAACACAGATTTTATCTCTTGTTGTTTGAATCCTCAATTTTAGTTTAGTTATATAAAATAATTAGTTCCTTCAAAAGCGTGCAAGGCATGTGACATCATGATTCAACAAACCAAGAAATGATATTATTTTAAACATGTCATTTTAAACCTAGTTGTTATGTGTGATGTTAAAAATAGCATTAGAAACTTTATTGAATATAAATATAATTTTCCTAAAAAATTTAAATTTATTTTAAAAATATTAGTAAATAATCAGTCAATTTTTAGTACAGAAATTATATTCATAAAATTGTTTTCTATAAAAATTATTTTTTTCTATTTAAGAGAAAGAAATAACTAATTTTTTGAGATTTTATAAAATTTATATTATAAAATAAAAAAATCTAAACCATAATAACTTAATTGACGTACGATAAAATTTTAGGATTTTTATGAAAATATTGATTTTTTAGTAATTGGTGGAAAGTAAGGATTTTGGTAAAACTATCATTTATTTTCAATAAATTAAATAATTTAAATTACCCATTAGGTTTCAAAGTAAAGTAATAATTTAATAATTATATTTAATCAACATAATTTATATTTAATCATCATTATATTTGATTTTAGAATATTTTTATTTTAGGTTTAAAAAAGGGTTTTCGTAAAAATAGATTTAAATATAAAAAGGTTTTATTTTTTATTAATTAAAATAATACCTAATTAAAAATGTTTTAAAATGAATTTTTAGATTATTTTTAAAAAAATTAATTAAAATTAATTTTATTTATAGTATTATACACAGATTTAATAAAAAATCAAATTCTTCTTGAAAAATATATTTCAAAAAAACATATTTTCCATCGGGTATGCAGTTTTTAAATTTTTTTTTCCACATTTTAAAAAATAATTGATAATTTAAAAATAAATTTTTATGTAAAAATTTTAAAATTATATCAGGTTTTATTTTTTATTATTTTTTGAAAAGATTACTTTTTTGATAATTCAGTAAAAACTTTTTTTTGGAAAAGTTAATGTTCTGTATACATTATTTATAAAGTTAATATATCTTATTAATTGGTTAAAATTAAAATAAGATAAATTATATACATATTAATCCAGTTTATTTCATTTTAATCATTTTCACATTTTATATTGATATATAAAAATTATAATTTATTGACTATTTCTTCATTGAAAACTCAATTGATCATCACGTCTTGAGAATAAATTTTATTTAATATTTTTAAAATTATATGATTTTAATTTGGAAAAAATTATTCCAAATTATGAATAAACATAATTATTTTATATAATAATTGCTACATTATTTTTTTATAAAAATTAATATTGAAAGTACTAAAAAGGAATTATTGAGGTTAAGGTAAAAATGGTTTTACAAGGGGTTAAACTAAAATAATAATGGATAAAAATAACACAAATATTTTCCAAAACACATTATATGGAATATATTTAGATTATTGCTTCTATTATTTATGATGTTTCATTACTATATCTTTGTGGCATTAAAAAATCATGTGAGTAATTATTTCATATAAAAAATTACAAGTGTTCGACTCAAATCCCTTATAAAAGGACACCCCTTATCCTCCACCCTTATCATTTTAAACCCTTCTGTTTTAGATTATGTGTATTCAAATAACATCCCATATTCCCAAATCTCATACTAGATTCCTTAGTTCAACAAAAAAACCCACCATAGAATAATTTATGTGCAAACCAACGGAGGGTAACTGAAGAAGAATAAATGTTCATTAATGAGTGTTTTTGTTTTATTTCATCCACCCCTCATTAAATTATTACTATATCATGATGATATAATATCATAAACATATTCCTTACTGATATATTTTAATTTTATGTTTACGAGATACAACCTTATCTACTTATGTCTAATGGGATATGAAATCATTATTTCTAGGTACGGAAAAATACCGCCTTTTGAACCGATGTAATTTGTCTTTCCATTACCACCTCTCATGGTTGTACATAATGATGAATTAATTATTTATATATGATATTATGATAATATTATTAATCTAAAATCATAATATCCCACATACATTCAAACTCCACATTTTATGGGAATATGATAATGTCGCTCGTGTGTACGGTAGACTACCATCTCATGACGAGATTTGATTCACAAACACATTACATGAAAGGTAATAAGGATAGTTTTAATAAAAATATGTGATGTATACTAAATTTAAAAGGTTATTTTATAATAATATATCATTCATATTTCTATATTTCAATCTAATAAAAAAATCTAAACATCATTCATGCAAATATATAACCTACCGTCTCCATGAAAGATGTATTTCAATTTATATCACAACATATTATGGACTAATATAATTACATATATATTCATTCTAAGATAATTTTTAATAATATTTATCAATCTATAGATGATTAAATACTGAAAAAAATTAATATTACAATAAAATATCAAATCAAAACATATACTAAAAACCAAGAGGATGATAAATTAAACGTAACATTAACATAGTTTTGTTAATTAATGGGTAATAAAAGGTCGTTAAAAAATAATATATTTTATTACATATATAAATATTATTTTAAAAAATATTCATAAAAATCGAATAATTATAATACATTATTTTTGAACATTTATGACGGATGTTAATACATAAGTTAATAGGATTCATAGTCTCTTATATTTATGGAAGACATATGAAAATTCACCACTCATTTATATATATATATATAAATCCCATTTGACATTTCATATTATTAATCCTATTTTATTAATGATATTTAATGTTTCATTTGATTTTATTCTTTATCAAAGTGTTTTATTCAAACAATTATTAAACTAGTAAGGGATATTTCCACCAATTTGACTTCTTTAAGACATCTGTTATGTTTTACACATAAATTATTTAGTTAACTATATATAAATACCCTTTTTCAGGTAACATAATTATTTTATTTATCCTAGTTATATTTTATTCTTCTTTTTATTTTATTCCCTCATATGGATTATGATTCAAATATAATAAAGTTGTAATGATTGTGTGTTGCAATCTCATAGTTTATTGGGTCTCTTTATGACTATGTTTATAATGATGAAATATAATGTTACACCATACAAGAAAATAATGTATTTTATTCAACACTATTTATTAATGATTAATTCATGAAAGAGTTCCATTTTTTCCAATAAGTGGCTAATAATATTACTGAGAAAATGTTCTTAAGAAAATATGATTATATTTCTCTCTAAAAT
Organism: Viscum album; assembly: GCA_963277665.1. Lineage (NCBI taxonomy): Eukaryota > Viridiplantae > Streptophyta > Magnoliopsida > Santalales > Viscaceae > Viscum > Viscum album. The sequence goes on along the minus strand of OY728152.1, from coordinate 732,713,504 downwards.
CAGAAATTATTTTTTAACCTAAACTATTTTATCTAGAAATATTTTCAAAAATGCCTTAATATTTTTTATGATTCATAAAATAATTTTTTTCGTGTGTTTTTATTTTTATTTAGAATTATTAAAGGAATATTCATGTCATTTTCCAAATAATGATTATTTGATTTTTACCAAAAAATGTGGAAGTAATCATTATTTTAATGCGTCATGCATGAAAAAAACATCTTGTTATCATCAACATTATTTAAATTTAATATTAATTTATAATTTTTCAATTTATTTAGAAATTTAAATTATTTTAAAATTAATTATGTTTTAAGATGTGTTTTTCAAATAGAAATGATGCATTCCTCAAGAAATGTACTAAATAATCGATCAAAATGACTATACATCTAAGATTTAGTCCAATTATGTTATCTATGACCAACTATATATATGATCTAAGGATTTCATACTTATTCATTCTTTGAATGGTTTTTTATGATTTCATGAAGATAATGAATCCCATTTCTCTTCCTTGAATTTGATCCTGATAAAATTTTTATGAATCCTTGTTAATTTCACATGGTTTATGCTATAATGAAATGATGAAATGATTATGAAACTTATCTCTTTTAAATAGGTTCCAATATGTTGAAATTTATATTAATCCAATTTCTTTTCTTGGGTTGTGATGAGATGAATGAATTATGTTATTATGGTACCCATATATATGATTTTCATTATCTTATAGGTCAGACCTATATGTCCCTCCAATGCATTTGGTAGTGAAAAATGTTATATGATCTCATAGAGTACATGAGTGGTTAGACGAAGAATGTTAAAGAGTGTACACGGGTAGTTATCCCAATCCTAAAATTTAGGGTACATGAGTGGTTATCCAAATCCCAAAAGATTGTACATATAAGGCCATCATGTTCTTGAAAAATGTTACTCAAGTGGTCATCCTGAGACTGAAGTGGTTACATGGGTGGTTATCCCAATATTAACATATTATTAATACCTTTGTGGGTAGCCTTCACATATGAGTTTATATTCTTAGGTGGATTCAACAATTCTATGTCATATTCCATTATTATGTTCTCATAACTTATGTTCATTTATTTACTTTGGATTTATGTATTTTCACCTTCCAATATTTTTTTCATGACTAATGATTTTGTTCTTTTATATGTAGGGTATGGTTTTCATATGTTATTCTCACATTCCTATTACATTATGCTCACATTATGATAATTTATTTCAATTGTTTACCCATATTGAGCATCTAGTATTATCCATTTTTATCTTTAGTTTCCCCTATTTATGAAGAAAGCGTTTCTGTAGGGAATTTCTATGAAAGGGTTCTAAACACCAATATCTTTAGAGGAAACATTAAATATCCCTCAACAGATTAGAATATTCTAATCTAGGTTTCCTATGGAACTAAACTATTATGATCATCATGTATGATTTTATGTAATCTAATGACTATTCATCAAAAAATATGTAATATACATGTATTAGAAGAATGGGTCTTGGTAGTTGGAATCAGAGTATATGTTTTTTTAACCAGTGGAAACAAGGATGATAAAGCCATAAGGAGATCTATAAGGACATGTATATGGATAAGTACAAAGATGAATCAAAATATAAGAAAATGTCATAGAATATTGGTACGGGATACGTCACGTGATTTCCTAGAAATTATATCATTGTCTAGACCCAACAAGTGGATGTGTCTCTTTACAGTTATACCTTGGGATAATATCTCCAAAAATAGAATATTAACCTAGAATAGATCATGTCATGGTGCATGAAAATGAGAAATATTACAGACCTAGTTTGAAACTCCCTAGGGATACACTTATTAGTTCAAGAACTAATTACAAACCATCATAAAAGATTTTAATACATGATGATTATAAATGGACAAGAAAAAACTTAGGTTATCATATATTTAATAATATACAACGATTTAGACACCCAATAATTCATTTGCATTATTATGTTCCTTGACATCATGATTTTTGTTTATTACAATATAATTTTTTATACTAGTAAATGGATGGAACTAGAAGGAATCATGTTAAAATTTAATATGATTTAAAATTCAGTGACAATGAGTACCAAAATTAGATGATGACTAGAGATAAATATATTTTTATTATCCCAAATCATATATAACTATATATGATTAACAATGTGAACTTTAATGGGATTCTTAATACATCTAGAAAAAGTAATAAAGTCTTTTATGAAATTTCATGTTGTAATGAGCATATAAGAAATATGATTCAGCTTCCTACCTATCAATAAGGCTATAAAAAGAACATAATGGTATATCTCAAATGGAGTGGATGATGTTGTTTGGGTGGAAAATAATGTCATACAGTGAAAAAATGTCAATGAGTTCACTATATTATGTATGGTGAACATTGGCATTTTCCTGGGAAGACCTGTTACATTCTAATCATTCAAGTCAATGGATTTAAGTATTTATGTATTTGGATTCATGAATTATTTTATAGTAACAGTTAAATGTATAAGTATCTTTCAGTATAGTTTTTCATTAACGGTTTTAAAGAATATGTGGATTGATGATGATGAACTAGAAAAATGACATAAGGGAAAGGTGGTATTGATAGAAAACACATTAATAAGGTATATATATATATTAATATGTTTTGGAGGTTGATATAATGATGATGAAATAAATAGATGACTGATGTGGATAGGGTAAATTGGATAATATTGATGGTCATGGAACTAATTAATGATTTTTGGACAATACGTTTTATGTTATCATGGATGGAGTTTCTGTAATTTTTTATTGATGTGATATATTGAATAATATATGGTTTTATTCATGGAATGAGGAGGAATCAATATTTTTGTTTAGAATATATGATAATTTATTATATTAATATGTTTCAAAAAAATCATGATAAAAGTTATGACATTCATGGTATGATAAAATCAACAGACACTTTATGATATATGTGGGGATAATGTTTTATTTATTTTTATAAATTTATTGACATTAATTATAAATTATAAATATTATAAGAGTTATAAGGTTAACCATTTATGGAATCTTTTATGTAGATATTTGTAATGTGTTTAGATATTAATTTATTACTTGAATATATTAATATTTATCTATTTTGGATAACCAATGTAAATTTTTTTAACAAGTTATAGAAGCAATAACATATAATGGATTTTATTTAGTGCACCATACATGGAAAAAATTAACTACGAGTAATAGATAAAGTGAAAATTGATTAGTGCAGAATCAATGTTAAAACTTAAGCCTATAAAATAAGAATATATCAGGTAAGTACATTTTTATATTCTCTTAGTCTAGACGGAAAACGAATTTCCAAATATCAAAAAATATGTCCTTAAATAAAATGTTATCTTTTTTTCATCATTTTATTATATCAATTAAATTTTTCATTCAACTTCATTTTAAGCATTTTTAGTCATTAACCATCTATGTATTGCCAAATTTCTTGTGATAAATGTACTTTATCACTATCCTACAATATTTGGTTATTACTTTTTTCTTCTTTGTCCTTGTTTTCATTTCCAACCTCTGTTTTCCTATTTGGAATCCTAGTATGTGTTATTCTAGATAACAATTTCACATCCATTTCCCCTTATCAAGAGTATGTTTTATTAACCCTGTTATGCTTTGGGATTAAGTGATAGAATTGTAACATAATAAACATTAGATTATGGAGATGAATTTTTAGCGAAAAAATCATTTGAAGGGGTGTAGAATGAAACAATAAGAGATTTTTTGAAATATTATTTTCAAATAAATTTAATCTTTTCAATATTTTATGTTTTACACAAAACTAAGTATATATTTCATTATAATAAACACCATTTTTATCTTTTTTTATACACAGCACCACATTTATCTGTGTTACATGCCACAATGATTTTCTTCAAAATCATTCATGACACATGATGTCAAGCTTCAGTAAACCATTAAATAATACTATTTTAAACAAGACTATTAAAACATAGATATTAAATAAGAGGTTATTAAAAATATTAAATGATATATGAAATATATAAATAAATTTTTTATACAATATATGTTTTTATATAATCTTATTAAATAATCAATCTTTTTTAGTTGAGTAATTATATTCATCAAAAATATGTTCTCCTTAAAAAAATTATTTTCATTAGAAATAATTATAAATAATTTATAGATATTTTATAAAATTTATTAAATAAAAATCAATTCATTTTTGTAACCATCATATCTAAAATAACTTTTAGTGAATTTTGGTATTTTTCTGAAAATATATACTTTACAAGGAATAGGGAAACATATATTTTTTTTTCAAAATATCATTTATTTTAAATAAATTAAATTTTAATAATTTTTCATTATGATTTAAAAAAAATATATTAATTGAATATTTTTAATTAATTTATTTACTTTTAAATAAAATTTATATTTCGTTTTTGTATATGTTTTTTTAGGTTTGAAAAAGGTGTTTTGGGAAAATTGCTTTAAAGTGCATAATGGTTCGTTGAATTAATTTATTAAAATGATAATAAATGAGAAATTTTTTAAATTAAATTTATATATCATATATAAAAATTTTAAATTAATATTCCAAAAATTATCATTATTAGACATGGATTTAATAAAAAATCATCTTGTGGTTAAAAAGTACACTTTTTGAAACCCAATATTTTCATCGCGTCAGGGGGTTATGTTTTAAATTTATTTGTGGAAAAATATAGAAAATATATTTTAAAAATTTAAACTAATTTCATATTTCCTTGTGTAAAAATACAGTAGGAATAATTTTGTATAATTTTCTGAAAATATTAATTATTCGATGAATAATGAAAGCACTCAACATTAATTGAAAACTATATTTTGGATTAAATTAGTTATAAAAATAAATTATAATATAAATTAATTTTTATGTTACATTATATATATTATATTTTTGTTTATCAAGTATAGTGCATTTCAATAATTTTCTTATTTAATTTTTTGAAAACATTATAAACATTTAAATATTTCTTCTTTAAAAACTAGCATTCTCACCATATCTGTGGGAATAATTTTAAATAAAAATTTACACTTATGTGATAAGAGTTTGAAAAAAATGTATTCAATATTTTTAATATGATTAGTTGAAAATTTTTAACATGTTTAACTAAATTTTCCTAAAAAATGGGGACTGAAAACAATAAAAATTAATTATCACAGTAATGACAACAATGGGTTTATCGAGGGTTGAACTAAAAAGGTAATGTTTAAAAATAACCAAAAACTTATAAAATACTCATTTCCATAAAATATATTGACATTATCCTTTTTATTTTTTATAATGGTTAATTATATGATCATTTTGATAAGATAAAATCATTGGTGGAATTCTTTCATTCATAAATTTACAAGTGCTCCACTCACATCACTTATAAATGGTTACCCTTATCATCATCCATTAACACCATAAAACACTTTTGGATAGTAAAATTACTAACCAATTCACTTAGAAACACCCAAAATCTCATTTTATAATAATTTTTTTACATAAATCTAACCGAAGATGGGTTTTGGTGAAAATTTATGCCAGATACCTAACGAATTGGTAACATTCATCAATGAGAATTTATTTTATTTACTCTTAGAACTCATTCAATTATTATCATAATATGATGTTATATTAACTTTGTTATCTTAAATATACTTATGTTTTGTTATGTTTTGTTTAGTATCTACAACCATCTAAAATTCCATCAAATAGGTTATAAAATCATCATTCGTGTATATGGCCGACTATTGTCTCGTGAATCGATGTCATTAGTTTTCCATTAACACCATGAATGTGTAAAATTAATGATGTATATCATATTTATATATCGTATTTATGATATTATTATCATTATATGATCATGATATGACATGTCATTTCACACTCTCCTTTTTATGGAATATGATAATGTTGCTCCTTTGTATGACGAACTAATGCCACTCAAAGCAATGAGATTCATTCATGATTTACATAAAAGATAATAAGGTTGAGTGTAAGGATAATTTATGGTATATATTACATAAAAATTAATTTATAATTTTAATATATCAGTATAATTATTTTAATCGAATAATAAAATTGAAACAGTGTCCATGCGTTTGTACGACATACAATCTTTATGAACAATAATTTTTAATTTATGTCACTATATTTTATATATAACTCAGAAAACATATATACTAAAAATATATGATATTTATATAATAGTTAAAATTAGATATATAATTAAATCCTGATAAAAATTAGAGGACCAAAAAAATGATAAATCAAAACATATATGAAAAATAACGTAGTTGTTACCAAAAATGTAACTTTAACATGGGGTTGTAAATAAACATGTACTATAATGTCAAAAGTAAATATTATATGGACATATATATATATATATATATTTTATGTAACATAATTTTTTTTAATATATATATATATATCATATAAATGAGTTTTAAATGTGAACGATGGAACTAAAGGAATTAGGAAAGAGGATTTCTAGTTTATATTTTATTTTGGGAAGACATATCAAAATTCAGCACTCGTTTCTTTTTTGTGGTATATATAATTCCACTTTAAAAATTTATATCATGAATAATATTATTTTTTTATATTTAATGTTTAATTTTATGTTATTATTTATCGTGGCTTACCATTCAAAATAAACTAATTTGGTGAGGGTTCTTTTCTCAATTTTTCTTATTTGAGAAGTGTGTTATGTTATACATCTATATTATTTTTTAAAGTGTATATACAAACCCTTTGATATGTAATATCATTATTTTATATATCTGCATGATATTTAAACTTTCATTTTTGGTATTCCCTCATGGGGGATATGATTCAAAGATACCAAAGCCTTATTTATTTTAGGTCACAATCTCATCAATTGTCATGATTATTTATGATTATGTTTCCAATGATAAAATTTTATGATTCATCTATCTATAAATTGAGTAATTTTAAAATTTTCTAGTTATTCATGATATTTTAAAATAATATTACTATTTTTTCCAGTCATTGGTGCTTAAGATGGTATGCATATTGTTTTTTAGGAAATGTTACATTATTTCTCTCTTCATTTTGAAATTAATTTTCTTCTAAAACCGTGTTTTATAAATTATAATTACACAAAAAACGTTCTATCAGTATCATATGAATATTAAGAGTAATTTTTATACATTTAAGAGTTTTTAAAATAAATATATTAAATAAATATTCATGTGATTTTCCAAATAATTATTTTCTATATTTTATATAATGTGTCAATGAAATATTTGTTTTAACATGTACATTATAAAAAAAATCCCATCATCATGACCATAATTTGTTATGATGATTAATATATTTTTTATCAAGATTATTTTCAAATTAAAATATTTTTAATATCATTTAGGTTTTATAATGTTTTTATTTTGGCATTATTGATATTTTCCTCAGGAAATTTTTAGATGATCGATCTAAATTATTGTTCATAAAAATTTTCAACTTTTTATTTTCCCTATACCATAAATGGTATATGATGCATGGATAAAATTATTATTCTTTCTTGGATTGTTTTATGTTTTTGATTGAATGATGTTTATGAAACATTCATCCCTTCTATGGGTTGTACCGTAAAAAAATTATTATGAAGCTCGCTTATTTTTCTATAGGGTATGCTACAATGAAATGGTAAGGAAAACTATCTCTTTTACATAGGTTATCGTATTATGAAATTTCTATGAAACCCATTTTATTTCATGGGGTGAGATAATATTTATTTTTTTACTCTTTTGAAAAACATATGTGTGATTTTCATTATGTGAATGGTGGGAATTAAATCTCCATTAAATGAATTAAGAAATGATAAATGTTATATGACATTACATTGTATATGGGTAGTTAGAATAAGCCTAAAAATAGGCTACATTGGTGCTTATACAAAGCCCCAAAAATGCGTTACCTGGGTGGTTATCCAAGCCTTAAATAGGGTATATGAGTGGTCATACCGGGCTAGAAAGAGGTAACATGGGAGATTATCCCCAGCCTACTACAGCTACACAGGTGGTCTTGAGAAATACAAACTTGTTTTAAATGTCATGGTGGGTAGCCTTGACATAAGATTTTATATGCATATGTGTATTCCATAATTCAATTTTTTATTCCATTATTGTGTTCTCATAACTCTTGTTCTCTAATTTCGTTATGATTAATGTAAAATTAATTTTTTCTATTTATGTCTTAACTTAATATTTTGATATTTGATATGTGTGGGATGGATTTGATATGTCATTCCCAGTTTATCATTTTATTATGATGAAGTTATGTTTATTTATTTCCCCATATTACCCTTATTAATCCTCTAATAGGATCATCTAAAACCTCAACATGGGTACGATGACAAAAATGTGATGACCCCATAAGGACATAGTGGCTCTATGGTTTACTACATTGTCATCATCCCTTCCTCTCCCTCTTGTTGGACTATGATTCCTTTATAACATTTTCTGGGTGAGTTCCCGGTGAGGTGGCCTTGTGCAGAAATGATGTTCATCTATGTGGTCTTGGATATGGTTGCATGTGGTGGTTTCTCTTCTGAGGCTCATTGATCTCCACAAGTGATGTGGTTCATGTGGGATTGGATCTTGTGGAGTGGGACTTGATCTTCTTGCAGTGGGGTGTGATATTCTATGGAGAAGTATCAGGGACAGAGTGAGCTCATCCATGGATCATATTTAGTAGTATGGTGGGGAAATTTCTTTCACTGTGATATCTTAAGGTGGTAGTGATGATCGTTCGTGGCTCTGTTCATACAGTGTGTTGGGGTTCATTATTACTCAATGAATTCTAAAGGTGACAAAGACTCATTCATATCTAAATTCATGTGGTTTAGGGTAGTCATACATCCATGATGAATTGTGGTCATGCTTATGTGGAGTATGGTGTTCAGGTCATCTGCAACGAAGAGGTTGAGTTCTAGGAGTTCTACAGCAAGGGAGGTCATTTCGGCCTTTTGCGTCATTCTCTTGTTGGGTAAGTACATTGGTTGGTTTTTTTGTTCTCAATGAGTTCTGTATGTTGGTGATAGTATTTAAATAGATTTGAAATGTTGACGCTGCTGGGGGTGGCCTTGTTTTCTACCCATGTGGGTTCCTCTCGCTTCCTAGGTGCTTTCCGGTTTTGGCCTCTAGTGTGATTTCCTCCTACAATAAGATCTGTATGGATTATTCCCTAGAGTTGCACATCTTGTCTAGATTGGAATTGTTACCCTCTTCAGCGATTCCACTTTGGAATGGTTAATGGGTATTATAACCTTGGGTGGTGTTCACTTGGCTTCTCGCATCTTTGAGTATCTATCATCTTCATCTTTCTTATTTGTGTTTCATTTTTGAGAGAGACTCAGGGGTTTTTTGTAGAAAGGTTGTCTTCTGGTGATATTTTCGACCTACAGGGTGTAGAAAATGTCATTGATGATTTTCAGAATGCTGAATTGTTTTTGCTGGTCATTGTTTTTAATGGTGGTTTTCTGTTGCACATTCTATGATGTTGTGACCTGTAGCCCGCATTAAAGGGCCTATGAAACCAGACCTTCTTCAACGGGTTTGTTTAGATGATTTTTAGACATGAATTTTTCACAATATTATTTCTATTCAGATATAGACATTTCAGAGGGTATGACTTTTTTCATCGGTTCTGGGCCCATGCAGATATGTACGAGACAGTTTTCCGAGTAGTTATGTGATGGTAGAAGCTTGAATTTACATTTTTTATGCCAGGGAGGAGCTTTGGTTTTTTGTATTGATCCGGTTATTTATGGATTGAGGAGTATTGGGTCACAATTTAGGTCTTTATTCTCATGATGTCATGTTGGGTTCCTCATCACCCATTAAATAGAGTTTTATGTTTTAATAATATGGTAATTCTCAGTCCCTTATTAAACATCTAATTTAACACTTTACTTTATTTCCCTTCATAAATTTATGAAAAAGGATTTTTCGTTGGGTATTTTTAAGATGTTTAGTAAAAGGGAATATATTTTTTATAAAGATTAAGGATCTTTCACCAATATAGAATATTTATTTCCACATTTACAATGGAACAAAAATTTCATGAGCCTCTGGAAGATATTTCTATAATGTAATTAATATTCATCTAAAAATATATATTATTTTTATATCAGAATTCTATGTCTCTATATGATATGTATAATAAAGGTTCTGGTAATGAATAGTATTGTGGGAAAGGATGTGGTTATCTTAGGAACCAATTGTATATGTATCCATTTATCTAATGATAATGGACCTATAAGATACCAGTGTGGATTTTTATATTATTTAATAAATATTTGTTTAGTAATATGTGATATCTAGGTATGAAACATGTGATTCTCTATAAAAACCATGTGTTTCAGTTTTAAAATCCATTAATAGTTTCTTTATTTTCTTTATGACCATACTTGGATGGTTTACCAACCCATTCCCCTCCTCATATGGTCGCATGGTTGATCTGCACAGTTGGAAGTAATATTTCACTTATAGTGTGCCTTATATTTCATCTCATAAAAAAAATTCTCGAGGATTTGAAAAAGAACCAAATGCTCCCAAACCCTTCCTTAATATCATTTGAACTTTAATTATAGTACAAACAAAGCTCTAAACTAAAATGTGAAGGATGTGTAACAGTCAAAAAATTATAGAATTTATAATGATGAACTATATTAAAAACATATGAAATTAAATTATACTGAAATAGAATTTATTACATGTAAGTCAATAAAATAATTCCTCAAAATAATCATGGAACTTTTTCATTTATTTATAATCATTACTAGGGTTCTCAATTAAATTTTCTAATCATAATTTCTCAAAATAACTAAACTGTTCAATGATACCCAATATGGAATCTTGACTTTCTGATACATAAAACAATCATTACATAGTACAACACTTAATAACACACAGGCTCTTTTATGGTTTAGTTTCTAAAAATTATAAATACAGTATGTTAATAAAATAAATTATCATCTAATCGATATGAAATTATTCTTTACAAGTTCATAAAATGTTACATTTACTACATCTCATATCTTGGGTACAAACAAACAAATAATGGGGTGAGAATTATACCTAGTATGAGAATAAACAAATTTGATATTTATCATGTGAACATGAGGCATAAGAGTTGAGTATGATAAAAAACAAGAGTCATATTGAAATAAAAATTTTATAAATCATAATATGTAAATATTTCTACAATACATATATTATACATTAATGATAATACCCAAATGTTTTATCACCATGGTGTTATAATTTATAATTTCCAAGATCATTCACCACGGTATCATAAATCATTTAATATTTATTGATTATTTATCTATTTAACTAATGAGAGATATATAAATTTATAACCATTATATTTCATAATTAATGTGATCAATATTGATCCAAATATGTCATTTTAATAATAACTTGTGGTGAAAAAGGAACTATTTTAATATCAAACCATTACATGCATAATTACTTTGATACATGAACATTAAATATTCATTAATACTTGGAATGGGAATTTAGATTTAGTACATATAATCCAAGGAATCAATAATTTATTTTTACATGTAATTGAATACCCTTAGGTAAGGTAACATTTTGGGTATTCACAATATATTAATTATTCATATGAAAGTGACAAATTCCTAAAATGATTTTAACAACATGATGGTATACAATTTGGAATAATGAAATTGAATAGTTGAAGGAGAAATATGTATCACATTGAAAAAAACTATTTTGTATGTAATGGGATAATAAAATTTATTATAAAAATATTTTAATCCAATAATAAGAAAACATTCCATAAATGTTGTACTTGAATAGAAAAGAGCGATTGGGGAATTATCTGACCTTGAGGAGTTGATTACTAATGATTGTGGATGTAACCTTATGAAATTAAGGAAACCTAGTAGGGACTCATTGGGACGGAATATGCCCAAAAATGAAGGTCATATGGATTTTTAGAGTAGTTAAATTGGTAATGTGTGGGTAATTATACTCGAAGAGGATGTATTATTTAATAATTTCCAAATATAGGTCTTCAAATTCTAGGTTGTGGAAAATAAAAAACCATTGTCGTTCTGATAGTTTTTTGCTCATGGTTTTAGAAATTTGTGTCATGTTTTATATTATTTAATAACATTATATCCAAAATAAATATTTGAATATTACTTTAGACATGGAAAATATATTTTTCAACAAAACATATTTTTGAAAATCATTATTTATATATTATACTTTTCCAAGACATTTTATGGATTTAGAAATTGAATTAAACCAATAAACATACATAATATTAATAGAATAACATATTTTAGGTTGTGGATTATATTTAATTAATAAATAAATAATTATTTCATATATATGAAATCATAAAACATATTAAATACACAAAATAATATATTCAATATTCATTGAAAATTAATGTATTTTAGAAAATTCTCAAAAAATCAAGCATACCTAATTTTGACATTATGATTTAAAATTTGAAGATTATTTTGTCAAAATAATTTTCTAAATATGAAAATTATAACTTTTAAATAAAAAATATTTTTTATTGATAATTTTTATTTTTTAGGATGTGGTAAAATTTCTGACACATATTAAAATTTATTAGTCTATTTTAATATTATATAATCATTTATATTTTAATAAATAGTTTTCTTAAAATGATATTTTATAATAAAATTAATATATAATACCAGTGTTTATTTTAAAATTATTTATATTTTCTATAAATAAAATATTATTTTTTTCATAAATCAAATTATAAAAGTCCTCTCAATTTCATGAATTTATTATTAAACAACATAATATTGAAAATGGGCTTGGGAAAAAGATCAATGGGTAAATAAATATAAGGGCTTGGGAATAAGATCAATGGGTTTCCCAAAATATTGGTGTCACATCTGATCTTACTTGCTTACATTTCCTACTATACTCAACTGACACTGATGTCATACTAAATCATGCATTCTTCACCAGTTCCTACCTAAAACCTCGATCATATCACCCAACCATAACGTTTTAAACCCCAATAAAGTGACCCCCTATCCCAAAGGAACCACTAGAAGAGGGAAAATGAAGGAAGATAATGACACCTAAGGCATTCCTCCAGTAGTCTATATACTGGTGATAAAAACATAGGGTATATATATATACAAATGAATGGAATTTACCTCTAGGAATAACTTGAGGGGTGAGAGATAAGAAAAATTACAAAACAATACCTTCTCAATACAAAATTAGTGATTTCACAACACATGGATGTAATATCATAAAATTGGAATAACTAAAAAAGAAACTAAAAGTACCAAAATATAATTATCAATAGTGACCACAAATCCCAAATATCTAAAAATTAACTCTTTAATAAAGTAAAGTCTTTCCAGATAACAACTCATCTCCTAAAGAACTAAAAATAGTTTCTATATATATACAGTGAGAATTAAATGTATACTCAGTATGATACTCCTCAGAATGTCTCATGAAAAAGAAAAATGTGTCCTACTAAAAAATAATTAATTTATAAAAGAATTTAACTCATCACATAACGAGGTATGTAATGTTTTTAGCCTCACTAAGGATCTATCACGATGTATTTCATGAAATTAATCATACAATATCAAATATAATATTAAAAAAAATTCATTCTAACACTTCCTCATATGTTTTACACTCTTCCCTATTATTTTTCATCATAATACATGTCTTTTAAAAATGTAATATATGATTAATTCACCATGAAAACTGTACAAAAACATACATATTATGTATCATATCATCTCATTATCACATTCTACACACCCTAATGTGATGCATACCTCTCACACAAGAATCATACATCTTATTATGTTAATTTTTTTCATAAAATTATTTTCCACATCAGAATAGAAAATTTTTTGTGTATTTTGAAACATGGATACAAAACTATGTGTATATAAAAGATCTATATAATATCCAACATTGTTCTTCAAAGTATCACCCTTCGTAGACATATCATATACAAAACCATCATTCAAATCCAGTGGAAAAAATCAAATAAATCATTAGTGTAGATTCCGAAAAGGGTTAAACAAGGGAGATATCAATGATTATTTAATCATGACATGATCAAAAGGTTGTGAGAATATGGGATATGAATTTGAAAATCATACTCAGCAATTCATTGATCAAAATCAGTAATTATGGAATAAATCCTTTAAATTCGCTTGACATGTAGTCTAGTAAAATAAAATAACATGATACATGGTACAATAACATCAAAAAAAAGATTATTTCATAAATAAGTGGCATATGGTGTAGAATAATCTTAATCATATAAATCATATTTAAATTTTACACCATGAAATTATTCAAATGTTGGCATTGGATGACCATCTATGTACCAAAATTGGTCTTCGAATAAACTCAAATTTACCCTATATACAAGATTATGATAACCTCACTTGTTCCCTCTTTTGTGGGCTTTGGATGAATTATCATATACCATTTAATCTCATAAAACATTAATCATAACCTAATGAATTGGTGTTATATAATAGACCCACCCACCCTATAATCGTAATCTATTCACACATATGCCATAAGATCTCGAAAACATTAATCATTCCATAATAACATAAATCCTCAAAATGAAAATACGTTTTATTAATATTTAATCATTATAACCATAAATAAGTTATAGAAATAATAAGGATGTTAATGAAATTATTTCCCCCTTGAATTATAACTAACACCAAATGATGATATAAATAGGTCAAAAAAACATAAATAATTTACTATAACATTTATTGAGGAAAATACAATTTTCATTTTGATGTGTATTATTTAAAATATATAGGAAGACATTTTATTTTAATATAACAATGTGATATTTTAAAAAAAACTATAAAATATATATCTCTGATGATTTGAAGAAATTGTTTTCCTTTAATAATCATTAAATAAAGGTTCTTCGCATAGCTATGGTATATAGTTCCTTGTTTAAAAATAAATAATAATATTTATTTTAGACATTATAATAGAAATTCAAACATGGGGAATCATTAATTTAAAAATAATTGTAGACATGGAAAATCATTCTTCGTGGAATTTAAAGAAAATATGAATATTAAAGAAAGAAATTCCCAAATATAGAGACAAATACTGTTGGTTTCGGTCTCTTGATTACATATAGAGAAGAAAATGAAACAAAAACATGTAATATCAATAATTATCTAGACTATAAGAAAACTCATAACATTTTGGGGAGAGATATCATATAATTTCATCCTTAAAAATTTAAGCATAACTAATCCTAGTAAAAATAAGATTTTGATGAAAAACCTACCTCATGTTCAACCTTCTTTGTAAGTTATCTAACCCCCTTTTAAAAATATAAATTTATTATAGTTTTATACCAGAATTATTTGTGACCTAATAATCCTGGTACATTTATCTAGTTTCCATCATCTAATGAATGTTAATAATGATTTATATATTGTATATATTCATTATATAAATATATTTAATTATCCAAAAAAGTTTGGGATAGAATAATTAATTACATCATTCATGGAGATGATATTCTATACAAAAAGATGAAGTTGTATTCATTTTATAATGAGAATAAGGAATGTAAGATTAATAATATTTTATAATTAAAAACATTACTTATATCATAAATATCATATATAAACATTTAATTCATCATAATGACCAACCATGAATACTGGTGGGTGAAAATGAATTATATCACAACATGGAGGTGTAGTGCCCATATACACATGAGCAATACATTAATTTACCATTTAATGAAAAAGATGGGAGATAATTGTGGTTACATAATAATTGTTAATTTTTTTATATTAATTATACCATAATAATTATTTTATGAGGAATATCACTTATTTATAACATGTATAAGTATAAATAAATATAAAGAGTTTTGGTATTATGATTATCTCTTCATCGGGAGAAAATTAGAATATCCGCTATTAAGAAACCTCATAATGGTATATTATGTGTAATGGAACATATAATTCAAAAATTGGTATTTTTAGAATATAATTGGGAAGTTTTGTTTGAAGCATGGATAAATTGGCATAAATAAGAGATAAGGGAATCCTTTTGTAAGTTGAGGGGAGGTCACATTTGGAATGTCTTAAAAGAATAAAATATAACAATGTAATATTCAATCCAAATACTCAAAAATGACAATATTTAGATAGGATATTATATTGGGTCAAAAGATTTCTATCCAATTAGATTAAAAATATAACTACATCAAACTTATCTCTTTTTATACCCCCAGTAAACACATTTTACTCTTAACCTATGTAACATTATATATTCTATTATTAGTATTCATAATTACAAATAATTAAATTAGACTTATAGATCGATCGATAATTGATTTTTTATTAAATATATGGGAACCACCCCATCAAACCAAAAAATATCATGGATGTATAAAATAATGGAGTCCAAGGGAATCCCCTTATACATTGTTCCCATATTCTACTAGTAGGGAGCTGATACTGGAATAAACAATCATATGTTCTGGTTAATTACACCCTCTTGATTGGGAATCTGCAGCATGATTTGCCTCTCTTTTGACGTGACACACCAAACAACCCTGACTGATCATTAAACTCATAAAAAAAATTGATAGAATAATTTTAAATAAGGAATCAAATTTATAAAATTCAATTTCTATAAGTGTCAAAATTTCCTTTTAATATACACCCCTCAAACATGATGAAATTTGAATTTCTATATAAATCAATGTTTTTGTGTAAAAAATGCTAAACCAAAATTAAGTACAATGTGTATTCGAATGAATGTTATTGTATTGTGTTTTATCAATATAAAAAAATGATGTATAAAATTTATTAGAATAATTAATTATTTAAATACTTAAATGTTAAATACAGTTTTCTATAGAAACTGTATTTTTTACTATTCTCTAAAATATAAGTCATTTTTTAAAATCTCAAAATTTCACATTAAGAAAATTTTTTATATTATAATTTCAAAAATTATATCGTTTTAATAAAATTAAACTTCAAAAAGTGACAGATATAAATTATAATATAAATGTAAAAATAGTATAAAAACCATTTTTAGGAAAACGTATCTTTGAAGCATAAAAATGACATTATTGAAATTTATGTGCATATTTATTATAAATTAATTAATAAATTTGAATTAAATAAAATATGTATATATTTTATTTTATAATGTTGAAATTACTATCCATACCTGTAATATAATGGTTAGGTTATAATGGTATATCATATTATGATTCAGTGAGATATGGGTTTTCATATAATCCAAGCTATCGAGTACCTCATGTTTATATCAAAGTAATTTATATATATATAATCTGAAAGTGTTATATTAGAAAACCATTAATATGCATTTATCAATTTAAATTACAGTACTCTGGTACAAATAAATAAGGTTATCTACGTTTCATCACATCCTCATTTCCTCATGTAACCTCTTTAATGTTATGATTCCCTTAAATAACATTAGTTAGGTGATTAGTCTGGTTTTTTATAACTTTTTCACTTTGCTATATGATTTCTACTAGTTTTTCATTATCAGAAATAAAAATCACTTGTAGTGTAACCATAATTTTCCTTCCATGCGAAGGATCAAGTATTTTCTTCATCATGAGAGACACATGTAACTCATCAGGAACTTGATAGATTCTTGGGGGATGCACGGAGCATAAGGTAAAGTCCCTAGTCAATTATGAATTTCAAATATATAAATATAACTAGGGATAAAATTTACAATATTTATGAATAACACAACCTTATTCCACTGATAAATTTATATCAATACCATGTCACAAATATTGAATGTTATTGTTTTATGAAAACCCAACATAAGGAATGAGTTTTTCCTAACCGACATTAAAATATAGAGAAGAGAAATTAAACATATCCTTTAGGGTTTGAATAGTTCTCCTAGACTAGCCATTTGTCTGACGATGATATAATGTTCTGATACACAACTCTAAATCTAGATATTGTTGAAGATGCCTCCATAAAACTGAGGTAAACCTCATACCTCAATCGGATACAATATATTTTCATACTCTATGAAACCATACCACTTATTTAATTAATATCCAAGTATATTTATAAAAGATATAAATATTCTCTGAAAAATTTTTTTATAACATCATAAAGAGATCAAAATAAACCATATAACATAATAGAACATAAAAATTTTGGGGATCCATGTGACAAAATCCAATGTGATTTTATTCCATTACCATTTAGTTATGGATAATAGTTTTAAATTACACCTTGATTTTTTTTTATTAATCATAACATATAGACATATATAGCACCAAGATATAAACTCTAAAATATATTTTTTTGATAGTCCCAACCCAGAAGCCTAAATCCGGTGCATTATTTAAATAAATTGACATAATTACAAGGAATCGAATTCTAAAGGACTAATCAGATTTAGAAGTCATGGAAAATAGATTAAATATATGAACAATACATTAAAATTACAAACATAAATTAAATCATATATAATCTATTGATGACGTAATTATTCTCTAATCTTAACCCTTTATGTCAGTAAGTATACACTTTGTGGAATCCTAGGGAAAATAAAACATAAGAAATATGAGAGCTTAGATGCTCAGTAAGGGTATGTAAAATATTAAAAACATTAATAAATAAGATATTCTTTTAAGGTAAGGTGTAAATAGAAAACATAAGAGTTTTAAACACCATCTTTAGTATAATATGTCCAGAATAAATCAAATAACATCATTTAAACATTCACATGGATATTATACTAATCAAATAATCACATGTAATTTCAATAACTAATCTCATAATAAAGGAAATCATAATGTTGGAAATCATAACCAAACTAACAAGGCCTCTTTCCTAGAACATTCATAAAACGTTAAGAACCCAAACTGTTTTGTCTCATGAGAACTATCGATGCATCGAGGGGCTTTAATTAACTCGTCTACCACCTGTAGTGTTATCAGTAACTGGTCCCCAACCCATAGGACTTTTATTAACTAGTCTATAACACATCACATAATATGTCAAATTTATTCCACTTGTGATTAGGGTAAAATATAACCAACATAAACATGCTTATTGAAACTATAATAATACATGTTAACACATTAACAATAAACCATGAATTGTATCCAATTAGAACATCCACAATCAAACATATCATAACCCCTGAATACAATTTGAAATATTTCATCATAACAAGAAACCTCAATTAAGCATATTATCTAACAAAGGAAGTTGAAATAGATGCAAATAATCAAGTAAAATTATTAAAATTCTTCCAGATAAATATCTATTTTTACTTTACGAACAATAAAATGTCAAGAAATTTAAAAAAGAAGACTTTTAAAAACATATTTTTGATTCATTGTGTCCTAGACCACATTGAAAATTTTGAATGAAATTAACATTTTCAAACATTCATGTCAAAATAAATAAATCCTTAAAACCTTTTCAAAAACATGGACCCTAATGAGAATTATTTAAAAGAGTCAAACATTAAAACATAACAAATGATATTTTAGTTAACGATCCCCTTACATACAACCATAAATGATTATTTTTGATGAATTTCTATAAACATTAAAAAATAAAAAACATTTCATTTACAATTCACTTATATCCTTATATATATAGTTATGTAAAATTATATCAACACTATTAGAATGGATAAAGGATTAATTATATAAATATTCATAGTGGATCACACCACATTGAAAATTTAAATCATAAGCCCAATATCATAAAATGATTCTTTAAATACAATCTAGATAAATTTATTCATGTTATAAAATATAATTCGGCTATTAAATACACCGAAATTTATGAAATTAGTGTTGAGAATGGATAATATCTCACAAAAATTAAAAGTGAGATGGAATTCCATTACCTTAGGTTTGATACTCATCGTACAAGTTTAAAGCTCCTCTTCTTCGAGTGTCTCCATTAAATTAGCACAAAAACCCTCCATAGGTTGGCTTTTTGATCAAATTATTATATAGAAGATGAAGTTAGATAATCATAAAGAATAAATTAATCGGGTTTAACTGATCCAAAGGGATTTAGATGTGTGAATAATAGAGAATGAGTGGTTCCCTATTATAATCGAGGGGAGGGGAATTTTTGGAAACTATTAAATTATTAAATAAACATAAATTAATTAATACGCCCAAATTGATCCTAAGATGGTTCACTAGAATATAAAAAGTTTATTGTTCTAAATAAAATTAACTAATAAAATTTAAATGTGATTGGTTATATTTTAAAACGTATCATTTTGATTTATCCTTAATTAATCTATTTAATTGTAATTATAGAAATAATATTCTTAATAGTAAATGGGTATACATAATTATTTATATTATGGATATTTTCTAAAAATGGATACTTTATGAAATATCAGAATTTATAATTTTTAATTTGTAGATTTTAAAAAAATTTATGATTTGTATGTAATTTAATAAAATTTTATTTTTGTAAAATATTAATAGGGTCAATTTGGAAGTATTCATTAGATTTTCATTAAATAAAATGAAAACAGAAAAATAACTTCAAACAAAAACATTTAATACATGAATAACATGTCATATTCACCTTGAAAATTCATGGAGAAACTAAATTAATTTTAATTTTATTTCTTTTAAAAAATTTATTGTTACATAGTAGATATTTCTACTAAGGAAATAATTACTTCTTCACTATTGTGTCATTATTTATTGTAATTATTTAAACTCAAAAAATAATAAATAAATTCCTCTAACGTATTGAATTCCTTTCTTTTTCAATTTAATATTTATGATCAAATTTATTTCCTAGTTATAACCATATTAAAATTATTATACTAATATAAAATAAGAGTGTGAAATCTGGCCACATTATTTTTATATTAATATTTATATCACCTTAATGGGAAACTTTCCATTAAATGGTTTCATTTATAACCATAGGTAATAATGTTAACATTTTATTAATATATAATTTTTTTTAAAAAAAATTAACTATGTTTTTAATATTTATCTATTTTTTAAACCTTTTTTTAAAAAGTTTAACTCTTACAATTACTTATTGTCTTTCTATAATATAGGGTTTATATAGTTACTATAAAATGAAAAAATATCCTCATTTGGATGATTTATAACATATTTGACACTATAATAGTCTTTTGGCCCATTTATAGATTATTATTAATTATATAACATTTAATAAAGTATTATTTATTTTAAATAATCATTTATTTCAATTTTGATACGATTCATTATTTTTATTTTTAGAAATATTATACCAACATGATAACTATAAAGTACTTTCAATTGGTCTCTAAAATTTATAAGTTATCTATAAACGTTTTTTATGTTATTACCTATCCCTAATTATATATATTTTAATATTTTTATTAATATTTATTTAATATCTCAATTAACTAACAAATTAATGCAACATTATTATAAAAGCATTTTGTTAAGTAATTTCTTCACTATAAATTAAAAATAAGTTGTCATCATTATGATAAAATTATTATCTTTCAAATGAATAATTATAATCAAATTTTTTTATGTATAACCCTCTATAATATTTATTTATTTATTAAAATTGGAATATGGAATTTTAAACTCTTCTTTAAATAAAATATAATAAATGTCATAATCATAAAAAAGTGGATTGAGATGGATTATATTTTCATCCTATGGTAGATTTGTGTCAAAAAAAACTTATCTAATGAAATTATGAAATGTGATAGGTTAATTTTTTATTATTGTAATATTATTTTTTTTATTAATTATCCTATTTATTTTTAATTGTGGTAAATAAAATTCAAAAGTTACTATTCAACACAAACTATTTTGATCACATTAGACCATATTTTTCATTATAATTAAAACCCTGTATGGCCATTTTTTGAAATTAATTTCCTTTAAATGGTAAAATTACGTTTAATTCTAATCCTACAGATGTGGCTAGAAGGTAGGTAAGAGAGACTATCAAGAGTTTAATAAATTTTTATATCCAATTATATTATAAAAATATTCCAATGACCTAAATTAAATTTTTATACACAATATTTATCAAATTTTGATTTTAATATCAATTTAAAGTGAAATAATTATTTAAATGAAAAAGAAAGTTTTAAAAAATGATGCAGTATTTTTTAACTATTCATCAGAAATTAAAATAATTCCTAAAAAACCAAAACATTACCCAAATATATTTTTGACCCACCAAATTAAAAAATGAAGAATTTTTTAAAAATTAGATTTATTAATTTCATAATGTGGTTAATATTATTCATAAACACTTTTTAAATGGCTTGTTTTATAGATTATAGTATGCTTGAACTCGGTGTTGTGTGCAACGTAAACTGGAGAATTTATTTAAAAATTACCTCTAGGAATAACTTGAGGGGTGAGAGATAAGAAAAATTACAAAACAATACCTTCTCAATACAAAATTAGTGATTTCACAACACATGGATGTAATATCATAAAATTGGAATAACTAAAAAAGAAACTAAAAGTACCAAAATATAATTATCAATAGTGACCACAAATCCCAAATATCTAAAAATTAACTCTTTAATATAGTAAAGTCTTTCCAGATAACCACTCATCTCCTAAAGAACTAAAAATAGTTTCTATATATATACAGTGAGAATTAAATGTATACTCAGTATGATACTCCTCAGAATGTCTCATGAAAAAGAAAAATGTGTCCTACTAAAAAATAATTAATTTATAAAAGAATTTAACTCATCACATAACGAGGTATGTAATGTTTTTAGCCTCACTAAGGATCTATCACGATGTATTTCATGAAATTAATCATACAATATCAAATATAATATTAAAAAAAATTCATTCTAACACTTCCTCATATGTTTTACACTCTTCCCTATTATTTTTCATCATAATACATGTCTTTTAAAAATGTAATATATGATTATTTCACCATGAAAACTGTACAAAAACATACATATTATGTATCATATCATCTCATTATCACATTCTACACACCCTAATGTGATGCATACCTCTCACACAAGAATCATACATCTTATTATATTAATTTTTTTCATAAAATTATTTTCCACATCAGAATAGAAAATTTTTTGTGTATTTTGAAACATGGATACAAAACTATGTGTATATAAAAGATCTATATAATATCCAACATTGTTCTTCAAAGTATCACCCTTCGTAGACATATCATATACAAAACCATCATTCAAATCCAGTGGAAAAAATCAAATAAATCATTAGTGTAGATTCCGAAAAGGGTTAAACAAGGGAGATATCAATGATTATTTAATCATGACATGATCAAAAGGTTGTGAGAATATGGGATATGAATTTGAAAATCATACTCAGCAATTCATTGATCAAAATCAGTAATTATGGAATAAATCCTTTAAATTCGCTTGACATGTAGTCTAGTAAAATAAAATAACATGATACATGGTACAATAACATCAAAAAAAAGATTATTTCATAAATAAGTGGCATATGGTGTAGAATAATCTTAATCATATAAATCATATTAAATTTTACACCATGAAATTATTCAAATGTTGGCATTGGATGACCATCTATGTACCAAAATTGGTCTTCGAATAAACTCAAATTTACCCTATATACAAGATTATGATAACCTCACATGTGCCCTCTTTTGTGGGCTTTGGATGAATTATCATATACCATTTAATATCATAAAACATTAATCATAACCTAATGAATTGGTGTTATATAATAGACCCACCCACCCTATAATCGTAATCTATTCACACATATGCCATAAGATCTCGAAAACATTAATCATTCCATAATAACATAAATCCTCAAAATGAAAATACGTTTTATTAATATTTAATCATTATAACCATAAATAAGTTATAGAAATAATAAGGATGTTAATGAAATTATTTCCCCCTTGAATTATAACTAACACCAAATGATGATATAAATAGGTCAAAAAAACATAAATAATTTACTATAACATTTATTGAGGAAAATACAATTTTCATTTTGATGTGTATTATTTAAAATATATAGGAAGACATTTTATTTTAATATAACAATGTGATATTTTAAAAAAAACTATAAAATATATATCTGTGATGATTTGAAGAAATTGTTTTCCTTTAATAATCATTAAATAAAGGTTCTTCGCATAGCTATGGTATATAGTTCCTTATTTAAAAATAAATAATAATATTTATTTTAGACATTATAATAGAAATTCAAACATGGGGAATCATTAATTTAAAAATAATTGTAGACATGGAAAATCATTCTTCGTGGAATTTAAAGAAAATATGAATATTAAAGAAAGAAATTCCCAAATATAGAGACAAATACTGTTGGTTTCGGTCTCTTGATTACATATAGAGAAGAAAATGAAACAAAAACATGTAATATCAATAATTATCTAGACTATAAGAAAACTCATAACATTTTGGGGAGAGATATCATATAATTTCATCCTTAAAAATTTAAGCATAACTAATCCTAGTAAAAATAAGATTTTGATGAAAAACCTACCTCATGTTCAACCTTCTTTGTAAGTTATCTAACCCCCTTTTAAAAATATAAATTTATTATAGTTTTATACCAGAATTATTTGTGACCTAATAATCCTGGTACATTTATCTAGTTTCCATCATCTAATGAATGTTAATAATGATTTATATATTGTATATATTCATTATATAAATATATTTAATTATCCAAAAAAGTTTGGGATAGAATAATTAATTACATCATTCATGGAGATGATATTCTATACAAAAAGATGAAGTTGTATTCATTTTATAATGAGAATAAGGAATGTAAGATTAATAATATTTTATAATTAAAAACATTACTTATATCATAAATATCATATATAAACATTTAATTCATCATAATGACCAACCATGAATACTGGTGGGTGAAAATGAATTATATCACAACATGGAGGTGTAGTGCCCATATACACATGAGCAATACATTAATTTACCATTTAATGAAAAAGATGGGAGATAATTGTGGTTACATAATAATTATTAATTTTTTTATATTAATTATACCATAATAATTATTTTTTGAGGAATATCACTTATTTATAACATGTATAAGTATAAATAAATATAAAGAGTTTTGGTATTATGATTATCTCTTCATCGGGAGAAAATTAGAATATCCGCTATTAAGAAACCTCATAATGGTTTATTATGTGTAATGGAACATATAATTCAAAAATTGGTATTTTTAGAATATAATTGGGAAGTTTTGTTTGAAGCATGGATAAATTGGCATAAATAAGAGATAAGGGAATCCTTTTGTAAGTTGAGGGGAGGTCACATTTGGAATGTCTTAAAAGAATAAAATATAACAATGTAATATTCAATCCAAATACTCAAAAATGACAATATTTAGATAGGATATTATATTGGGTCACAAGATTTCTATCCAATTAGATTAAAAATATAACTACATCAAACTTATCTCTTTTTATACCCCCAGTAAACACATTTTACTCTTAACCTATGTAACATTATATATTCTATTATTAGTATTCATAATTACAAATAATTAAATTAGACTTATAGATCGATCGATAATTGATTTTTTATTAAATATATGGGAACCACCCCATCAAACCAAAAAATATCATGGATGTATAAAATAATGGAGTCCAAGGGAATCCCCTTATACATTATTCCCATATTCTACTAGTAGGGAGCTGATACTGGAATAAACAATCATATGTTCTGGTTAATTACACCCTCTTGATTGGGAATCTGCAGCATGATTTGCCTCTCTTTTGACGTGACGCACCAAACAACCCTGACTGATCATTAAACTCATAAAAAAAATTGATAGAATAATTTTAAATAAGGAATCAAATTTATAAAATTCAATTTCTATAAGTGTCAAAATTTCCTTTTAATATACACCCCTCAAACATGATGAAATTTGAATTTCTATATAAATCAATGTTTTTGTGTAAAAAATGCTAAACCAAAATTAAGTACAATGTGTATTCGAATGAATGTTATTGTATTGTGTTTTATCAATATAAAAAAATGATGTATAAAATTTATTAGAATAATTAATTATTTAAATACTTAAATGTTAAATACAGTTTTCTATAGAAACTGTATTTTTTACTATTCTCTAAAATATAAGTCATTTTTTAAAATCTCAAAATTTCACATTAAGAAAATTTTTTATATTATAATTTCAAAAATTATATCGTTTTAATAAAATTAAACTTCAAAAAGTGACAGATATAAATTATAATATAAATGTAAAAATAGTATAAAAACCATTTTTAGGAAAACGTATCTTTGAAGCATAAAAATGACATTATTGAAATTTATGTGCATATTTATTATAAATTAATTAATAAATTTGAATTAAATAAAATATGTATATATTTTATTTTATAATGTTGCAATTACTATCCATACCTGTAATATAATGGTTAGGTTATAATGGTATATCATATTATGATTCAGTGAGATATGGGTTTTCATATAATCCAAGCTATCGAGTACCTCATGTTTATATCAAAGTAATTTATATATATATAATCTGAAAGTGTTATATTAGAAAACCCTTAATATGCATTTATCAATTTAAATTACAGTACTCTGGTACAAATAAATAAGGTTATCTACGTTTCATCACATCCTCATTTCCTCATGTAACCTCTTTAATGTTATGATTCCCTTAAATAACATTAGCTAGGTGATTAGTCTGGTTTTTTAGAACTTTTTCACTTTGCTATATGATTTCTACTAGTTTTTCATTATCAGAAATAAAAATCACTTGTAGTGTAACCATAATTTTCCTTCCATGCGAAGGATCAAGTATTTTCTTCATCATGAGAGACACATGTAACTCATCAGGAACTTGATAGATTCTTGGGGGATGCACGGAGCATAAGGTAAAGTCCCTAGTCAATTATGAATTTCAAATATATAAATATAACTAGGGATAAAATTTACAATATTTATGAATAACACAACCTTATTCCACTGATAAATTTATATCAATACCATGTCACAAATATTGAATGTTATTGTTTTATGAAAACCCAACATAAGGAATGAGTTTTTCCTAACCGACA
This sequence comes from Viscum album, assembly GCA_963277665.1. Taxonomy (NCBI): domain Eukaryota; kingdom Viridiplantae; phylum Streptophyta; class Magnoliopsida; order Santalales; family Viscaceae; genus Viscum; species Viscum album. The sequence goes on along the minus strand of OY728152.1, from coordinate 732,686,261 downwards.
TTAAAATATAGAGAAGAGAAATTAAACATATCCTTTAGGGTTTGAATAGTTCTCCTAGACTAGCCATTTGTCTGACGATGATATAATGTTCTGAAACACAACTCTAAATCTAGATATTGTTGAAGATGCCTCCATAAAACTGAGGTAAACCTCATACCTCAATCGGATACAATATATTTTCATACTCTATGAAACCATACCACTTATTTAATTAATATCCAAGTATATTTATAAAAGATATAAATATTCTCTGACAATTTTTTTATAACATCATAAAGAGATCAAAATAAACCATATAACATAATAGAACATAAAAATTTTGGGGATCCATGTGACAAAATCCAATGTGATTTTATTCCATTACCATTTAGTTATGGATAATAGTTTTAAATTACACCTTGATTTTTGTTTATTAATCATAACATATAGACATATATAGCACCAAGATATAAACTCTAAAATATATTTTTTTGATAGTCCCAACCCAGAAGCCTAAATCCGGTGCATTATTTAAATAAATTGACATAATTACAAGGAATCGAATTCTAAAGGACTAATCAGATTTAGAAGTCATGGAAAATAGATTAAATATATGAACAATACATTAAAATTACAAACATAAATTAAATCATATATAATCTATTGATGACGTAATTATTCTCTAATCTTAACCCTTTATGTCAGTAAGTATACACTTTGTGGAATCCTAGGAAAAATAAAACATAAGAAATATGAGAGCTTAGATGCTCAGTAAGGGTATGTAAAATATTAAAAACTTTAATAAATAAGATATTCTTTTAAGGTAAGGTGTAAATCGAAAACATAAGAGTTTTAAACACCATCTTTAGTATAATATGTCCAGAATAAATCAAATAACATCATTTAAACATTCACATGGATATTATACTAATCAAATAATCACATGTAATTTCAATAACTAATCTCATAATAAAGGAAATCATAATGTTGGAAATCATAACCAAACTAACAAGGCCTCTTTCCTAGAACATTCATAAAACGTTAAGAACCCAAACTGTTTTGCCTCATGAGAACTATCGATGCATCGAGGGGATTTAATTAACTCGTATACCACCTGTAGTGTTATCAGTAACTGGTCCCCAACCCATAGGACTTTTATTAACTAGTCTATAACACATCACATAATATGTCAAATTTATTCCACTTGTGATTAGGGTAAAATATAACCAACATAAACATGCTTATTGAAACTATAATAATACATGTTAACACATTAACAATAAACCATGAATTGTATCCAATTAGAACATCCACAATCAAACATATCATAACCCCTGAATACAATTTGAAAGATTTCATCATAACAAGAAACCTCAATTAAGCATATTATCTAACAAAGGAAGTTGAAATAGATGCAAATAATCAAGTAAAATTATTAAAATTCTTCCAGATAAATATCTATTTTTACTTTAAGAACAATAAAATGTCAAGAAATTTAAAAAAGAAGACTTTTAAAAACATATTTTTGATTCATTGTGTCCTAGACCACATTGAAAATTTTGAATGAAATTAACATTTTCAAACATTCATGTCAAAATAAATAAATCCTTAAAACCTTTTCAAAAACATGGACCCTAATGAGAATTATTTAAAAGAGTCAAACATTAAAACATAACAAATGATATTTTAGTTAACGATCCCCTTACATACAACCATAAATGATTATTTTTGATGAATTTCTATAAACATTAAAAAAAAAAACATTTCATTTACAATTCACTTATATCCTTATATATATAGTTATGTAAAATTATATCAACACTATTAGAATGGATAAAGGATTAATTATATAAATATTCATAGTGGATCACACCACATTGAAAATTTAAATCATAAGCCCAATATCATAAAATGATTCTTTAAATACAATCTAGATAAATTTATTCATGTTATAAAATATAATTCGGCTATTAAATACACCGAAATTTATGAAATTAGTGTTGAGAATGGATAATATCTCACAAAAATTAAAAGTGAGATGGAATTCCATTACCTTAGGTTTGATACTCATCGTACAAGTTTAAAGCACCTCTTCTTCGAGTGTCTCCATTAAATTAGCACAAAAACCCTCCGTAGGTTGGCTTTTTGATCAAATTATTATATAGAAGATGAAGTTAGATAATCATAAAGAATAAATTAATCGGGTTTAACTGATCCAAAGGGATTTAGATGTGTGAATAATAGAGAATGAGTGGTTCCCTATTATAATCGAGGGGAGGGGAATTTTTGGAAACTATTAAATTATTAAATAAACATAAATTAATTAATACGCCCAAATTGATCCTAAGATGGTTCACTAGAATATAAAAAGTTTATTGTTCTAAATAAAATTAACTAATAAAATTTAAATGTGATTGGTTATATTTTAAATTGTATCATTTTGATTTATCCTTAATTAATCTATTTAATTGTAATTATAGTAATAATATTCTTAATAGTAAATGGGTATACATAATTATTTATATTATGGATATTTTCAAAAAATGGATACTTTATGAAATATCAGAATTTATAATTTTTAATTTGTAGATTTTAAAAAAATTTATGATTTGTATGTAATTTAATAAAATTTTATTTTTGTAAAATATTAATAGGGTCAATTTGGAAGTATTCATTAGATTTTCATTAAATAAAATGAAAACAGAAAAATAACTTCAAACAAAAACATTTAATACATGAATAACATGTCATATTCACCTTGAAAATTCATGGAGAAACTAAATTAATTTTAATTTTATTTCTTTTAAAAAATTTATTGTTACATAGTAGATATTTCTACTAAGGAAATAATCACTTCTTCACTATTGTGTCATTATTTATTGTAATTATTTAAACTCAAAAAATAATAAATAAATTCCTCTAACGTATTGAATTCCTTTCTTTTTCAATTTAATATTTATGATCAAATTTATTTCCTAGTTATAACCATATTAAAATTATTATACTAATATAAAATAAGAGTGTGAAATCTGGCCACATTATTTTTATAATAATATTTATATCACCTTAATGGGAAACTTTCCATTAAATGGTTTCATTTATAACCATAGGTAATAATGTTAACATTTTATTAATATATAATTTTTTTAAAAAAAATTAACTATGTTTTTAATATTTATCTATTTTTTAAACCTTTTTTTAAAAAGTTTAACTCTTACAATTACTTATTGTCTTTCTATAATATAGGGTTGATATAGTTACTATAAAATGAAAAAATATCCTCATTTGGATGATTTATAACATATTTGACACTATAATAGTCTTTTGGCCCATTTATAGATTATTATTAATTATATAACATTTAATAAAGTATTATTTATTTTAAATAATCATTTATTTCAATTTTGATACGATTCATTATTTTTATTTTTAGAAATATTATACCAACATGATAACTATAAAGTACTTTCAATTGGTCTCTAAAATTTATAAGTTATCTATAAACGTTTTTTATGTTATTACCTATCCCTAATTATATATATTTTAATATTTTTATTAATATTTATTTAATATCTCAATTAACTAACAAATTAATGCAACATTATTATAAAAGCATTTTGTTAAGTAATTTCTTCACTATAAATTAAAAATAAGTTGTCATCATTATGATAAAATTATTATCTTTCAAATGAATAATTATAATCAAATTTTTTTATGTATAACCCTCTATAATATTTATTTATTTATTAAAATTGGAATATGGAATTTTAAACTCTTCTTTAAATAAAATATAATAAATGTCATAATCATAAAAAAGTGGATTGAGATGGATTATATTTTCATCCTATGGTAGATTTGTGTCAAAAAAAACTTATCTAATGAAATTATGAAATGTGATAGGTTAATTTTTTATTATTGTAATATTATTTTTTTTATTAATTATCCTATTTATTTTTAATTGTGGTAAATAAAATTCAAAAGTTACTATTCAACACAAACTATTTTGATCACATTAGACCATATTTTTCATTATAATTAAAACCCTGTATGGCCATTTTTTGAAATTAATTTCCTTTAAATGGTAAAATTACGTTTAATTCTAATCCTACAGATGTGGCTAGAAGGTAGGTAAGAGAGACTATCAAGAGTTTAATAAATTTTTATATCCAATTATATTATAAAAATATTCCAATGACCTAAATTAAATTTTTATACACAATATTTATCAAATTTTGATTTTAATATCAATTTAAAGTGAAATAATTATTTAAATGAAAAAGAAAGTTTTAAAAAATGATGCAGTATTTTTTAACTATTCATCAGAAATTAAAATAATTCCTAAAAAACCAAAACATTACCCAAATATATTTTTGACCCACCAAATTAAAAAATGAAGAATTTTTTAAAAATTAGATTTATTAATTTCATAATGTGGTTAATATTATTCATAAACACTTTTTAAATGGCTTGTTTTATAGATTATAGTATGCTTGAACTCGGTGTTGTGTGCAACGTAAACTGGAGAATTTATTTAAGAAGAAATGTAATGTAAAATCTCAAGGTGATAAATTATCCCCTCCTTCAGAAAATTTATTCCTCATAATATTCTAATTTCAGTTTTGTAACTAAAGATTGACTATTAAAGTTTCATTAATTGAAATCCCACATCAGAACAAGGATTTTTGAAAGTAATAATTTAAAATAAAGAATGGGAATTACTTGGGATATGAGAGATAACATGTAAATGAGTTCTATTTGGTTAACCATAGGATTGAAAATAAATATTTAAGCATCATGTTCTTATAGAGAGTGATATTGAAAGTTGTTAAGATACATTTAACAATCACAGACCTATAAATCTTGAATGATCTAAGAAACCAAAAAATTGATCAGAAAAAGTACTAGGATAGCACTTTTAGTTTCAAGATTATTTACCTGGAGTTGAAGAATTATTTTTCTATTTAGATACGAAATTAATTTATTTCATTCAATTTTATAATAATAATATCATCCTATGGTTGTGATCTGTCTATTTTCACTTTATCCCTTACTTTTGGAGATTAAAGTTAAAAATGATTGTACAAGGCTGAAGCACTTTTTATTAATCATTATGCCTAGAATTATTCCCTCATCCTTCAAATGTTTACTAAAACCAGGAAAGTTATCCCAAAGTATCTAATAAATCATATTTTCACCTCAAATAATAATATCCAATATTGAACTTACTCCATTCCAACCTTATGATTTTTCTCAAATACTTTTGTTCAAATTAACAGTCTAAAAAGATCTCTAAATTTCAAAACTCAATCATAAAATCATATTTACAAACCACATAATGTATCTCATATTGAAAAATACACTTACAACCTAAAAAAATATAATGAAATAATTTATTCTTCATAATACATGATTAAGATGTATTGTAGTGTAATACTTATATATTTCATGAATCTTGTAACTAGAGAACCATTGATTTAATAATTTCCAATACAAAAGAACATTAATCATTCCAATTCACTCTTAAACAGATAACTATAATTCCACATTATCTTTCTTAATAACTCCTTCATATCAATTCTCCCTTATAGACTCTTCATTATCAACAATATTACCATTTCATGTATAACCTTTCTGACTCTAACTTTTGACAAAAATTCAAAACCAAATCTAAGAAACACTAATCATATAGATATAGTCATGAAGAATCATTTATAGGATCTCTATATGGTGTAATCTTCTTCTCAGTCCATTTTTATAAAGGATTAATCTAGGTTATCCATTACCAAATCTAATGGATGATATCTTATACTTAGACTTATCATCAAAGTCATTCATAGTGTTATGTTTTCTAATTAATGTTTTCTAAATCAAATATCCATGGTGGTAGCTAAACTTCATTTAATACCAACTGTTACACCCTGACCATAGAAGCCAGGATCTGGTGCATTATTTTAATATATTGGCATTACTACAAGGAATCAAATCCCAAAGGGCAGATCAATTTATCTCTCTTGGAAAATATATTACATAAATAAACCTTACATTACTATTAAAAACATGAAATACATAAAGATTATCCTTTTAGAATACTATTATTCTCTTATATTAACTCTCTATATCATTCATAATACACATCTTGTAATCCATTGAAGAATAAAACTTAATAATGTGTTGAGCATAGAAGATCGGTAATGATAAATAATAAAGAAAAATCATTCATAAATAAGCATAAAATTTTATGACAAGGTATAAAACTAAAAAAAATCAATTTAAACATAATCCTCAGAATAATAAGGAAATAATAAATCAAATAATTCCATTTAAACATTCACATAGATATTATACTAATCTAATATTCACATTTAATACTAATAACTGCTCTCATAATGAGGTAACGCATAATGCCAGACATCATCACCATACTGTCAAGGCCTCATGCCTAGACCATGCATAAAAGGGTAAAGACCCAAACTAGTTTCTCTCATTAGAACTATCAATGCATTGAAGGGATTTCATAAATTATTCAACAACATGTAGGGCATTTATTAACTGGTCCCCAAACCATTGGGATTTCATTAAGAAGTACCTAACCCAACACATACTATGCCCAATGCATTCCACTTCAGAATGGGTAAAAAATAATCAATATAATGATTCGTATTAAACTAGCACTTGAAATGTTAATACATTAACCAAAACAATTAATGGTATCAAAATACAATATCCAAAGTCCAACATATCATAAGCCCTTCAATACAACATGGTAGATTTTATCATAAAATATCAAACTTAGTAAAGAATAAAATCCAACAAAGGATGTTGAAAAATAGGAAAATAATCTATTAAAATCTTTCAAATGGTTTGGGAGAAAAATTCTCTTTCCTAAATTGAGTACATTAAAAAGTATTTAAATTTATAAAAGAAGAAAATTAAAAAGATATTGTTTTGTCAATGTGTCCCATAACACATTGATTATTTTGAAAGTAATTAATTCCATATCAATAAATCTTTAACACCATTTCTAAACCATAGACATTAATAAGAATGATTTAGATGAATAAATATTTATAAATTATAAAATGATGTTTTAGTTAAAAATTCCCTTACATATAAGCTTGATAATGTCACATTTGGAAAACATTTGACTAAACAAAAAAATATACTTAAAATTTCATTTATAATCTTTTTATATATGTTTTTATAGTAATTTAAAATAATATCATGACTGTTGAAATGGTGAAAGGATTTATTATTTAAATATTCAACGTGTCCCAAACCATATTAAACATTTAAATGATACGTCTAATATCTTAAAATGAATCATTTAATACCATGAATACAAATTTAATCATGATATAAAAAATAATAGGGCATGTACATAAACCACACACATGAAATTGGTGGTGAACATGGCTTATATCTCACGAAAATTAAATGTGAGATAGAATTACCTTACCTTAGCTTTGATACAATTTGAACATGTATGAAAGTCCACTTATTCAAGTGCATCTATTTGATTTTCACAAAAGGACACGATAGGTTTTCTTTCAGCCCATATTATGACCACTGGGATGAAGGGACAGAAGTAGGGTGGAGAAATGGGTAGGGGTGGCTTAAATAAAGTTCTTTAGGGGTGTGAATAAAATAGAGGGAGATGTTCCCTTTTATAAGAGATGGGAAGTTCTTTTGGAAAATCATGAAATATTAAATTAATATAAATTAATTTTTAATTACAAATTACTCCAATGTTGGTAATGACAATGATAATAATTGGATAGGTTGAAATAATATCAATCAATAATATTAAGAAACATTCTGATTATATTTCAAACCTTTCATTTTGATTTATCCTTAGTTAATATATTTAATTTTAACTTTGGTACTAACATTATAAATATTAAATGGTTATAAATATTTTCTTATATGATTTTAATTATCAATAAATGGGAACTTTAGGAAATTTTCGATCTTAGAATTTTAACTTTGTAGATTTTTATGATATTAATGATTTTTAAGTAATTTAATAAAATGAAATAGGAAATATATCTTCAAAATTAATAATCTTATACACTTATAACATGTTATATTCACCTATAAAATACATAGATGACCTTAATTAATACATATTAAATTTAGTTTATTATTTTTAATGTTACCTAATAGATATTTACACGAATAAAATAATTACTTCTTCACTATTATGTCATTATATATAGTAATTATTTAATATAAAAATATATATATTATTATTATGATAAAGATAATTAATATATATTTCTAGAGACTATTTATTATTTAATCAATCTCCTGATTATACCTATCATAAAATTAATATACGTATAAGAAATCCGAGTGTGAAATTTTTCCAGATTCATTGATTTTAACAATATTTGATGTCATTTTCATGATCATGATTCCATTAATTGATTCAATTTCAAACCTTACGTTATAATGTTCTCATTTTATTCATTTAATATATTTTTTACTATTTTTTAATTTTTTTATTCTTTATCTATTTTTTAACCCTTATTTAAACAGTTTATCTATTGATGAAACTCCATGTCTTTTTACATGATAGGGTTAATATATTTACTCTAAAATTTCAAAATAACCCCAATTGGATCATATATTTTATATTTGAAACTATCCTAGTTATTTTTAAAATTATAGATTTTTATGATTTTTATAACATTTAATAAAATAATATTTTTTTAAGTATCATTTATATCAATTTTTACACTATTCATTGTATTCATTTAAAAAAATTAATTCCAACATGATAAATTAGAATAAATACATCAAATATATCAAGAAAATGTCTTTTTTATATAAAAATTTTGTGGATTCCTTTATATATTCTAAATTATATTTATTTTTAAAATTTCAATAACATTTTTTTTGATATCTCAATTAATTAAACAATTACTACATCATTATTATACAAGACTTTAATTAAGTTATTTCATCTATAAAAATTAAAAATAAATTATCACCATGAATATATATATATATATATTATTAAAAAGAATAATTATAGATGAATTTATCTTTTGTATACCTTTATATTAAATTTCTTTTATTTAATAAAATTTGAATATGAAATTTTTAACTCGTCTTTAAATAAAATATAATAATAGTCCAAATCATTACCATGTGTAATAAAAGGATTTTATTTTTGACCTATGGTTAATTTGGGAGGAAAGAAATAATATAATGAAATTAGGACACGTGTTAGGGTGATTTTATATTATTAGAATATTATTATTACCTTTATTTAACCCTTTTACTTTTAACCGTGGTGAATAAAATTAAAAGTTTACAATACAACAAATTTATTTTCATCCAATTATACCAAATTTTTCATACTGATTATACCCATGGGTATCAATTTTTTTAAAATTAATTTCACATAAGTGGTAAAATTTTGTTTAATTCTCATCTCGCAAATGTGGGTAGAAGGCTGATAAAATAGACGTTCAAAACTTCAATAAATTTATATATATATTTCTATTATAAAAATGATTCCAATGACAAACATTAGATTAATATAAGTATTGTTTACCTATTGTGACCTTAAAATCAATTTAGGTTAAAATTATTATTTAAATGAAGAAGAATTTTTTAACAACAATAAAGTATTTTTCATTTTTTTCATGAATTTAAAATTTTCAAAAATATACCAAAAAATCAACCTAAGAAATTTTTTATATTCCAAACTAATAAATGAAGCCAATTTTTAAAAATAATATTTATAAATTTTATAATGTGTTTAATGATATTTATAACTTCTCATTAAATGAGTATTTTGATTGATTTTAGTGCACTCGAACTCAATGTTTCCTACAACGCAAGCTACATAATTTATTTTCTAAGAAAATTATAATGAAATATTGGGGTGTTAAACTTTTCATGTTATCTCACAAGAAACAATCTTTTAGATATCTAGCCATCATTATACATCCAAGATGAGTAGAGAATAATATACTATGAATTACATAAAAAACTCCTTCTATAAGTCTAGTATATATGAAACACTTAATCAGTTCCTAAAATGTATCATTCTACCACATTCAAGGTTAAAATCAATGAAATTTATCACGTTCTTTGAATATTTACATCTTCATTCCACACCTCTTTAATCTCCACCTTGATTGATTGGTGATTACTCATTTAGGAAGTATATTATTTCTCTAATTCTTCAACAGTTCCAAGGTATGTCCTTTGAAAATCAAAAATTATGGGATTCTTCTTATCCTTATCATACATAATACTACATGATATTTTTGACTCAAAGAATTAGACACATATTTTTATTTCCTATGGTGTAAATGTATTCAGAAGGTATATAATTTAATCTACTATAAACATATTCTTTGTCTTGTATTCACTTTTTTTGAGTGAATATATACTTTTAAAATTTATATTCATTATATATGTTAAAATGTTCTCCATAAGGATAATTCATCTGTATATTTAATGAAAAGATTACTATTTCTAACTCTTTCTCATGTGTTGAGAATTTTTTCTCTTGAACTATATGTGTTTGTGGGGAAATGTGTATAACTATATTATTATACAAGAGGATTCATATTAGTTATTTCTTTGATGAATCACCAAATATCCCAACCACTTCTCCATTATATGGTAGTGTGAGTATAGTTCTTTTGGATCACCTTCTTTTGGGGTCCTTTAATTTTTCCACGCATTCATCTTCCAAAATGAAATTGAGTCTCTTTAGAGCTAAATATTTTAGTGTATTAGATGTTACTAATAACTTATTCAAAAATAATCCACAATATCCTACTAACCCAGACAAAGTAAGGATATCATCAATTGAGGATGTACTAGTCCAATGTATAATAACTTATATCATTGATGGATCCACCGATATACCCTCACATGATGATATATGACCCTTAAAATATCCCTTTGCATCCAAAATTCACACTTAGTGGATCATTCATACAATTTTATATTCCTTATGATCATTAGTAAAATCCTAAACTGATCATCATACTCTTCCATGCTCTGGTATTTAATAAAATTATCCAAAATAAATACTACCACAAGATGATTATGGTAATATCTAAAGAATCTTTTCATTAAATCCATAATTATTGTATAGAAATTTGTAATACCAAATGTCATCACTATAAACTCATAGTGACCATGCCACATACATAATAATTATTTGTTTATGTAATCTCACTTTACCCTTAATTGATATTTTCTAGATTGAATATCATTCTTGGAAAAATATTGAGCTCCTCAAAATTGATAAAAACAAATAATCAATATGGTGAAAAAGATATATATTTTTATTTTAATTTTTATCCATTCATGAAAATTAATTCATAGCCATGTTGACCAATCATTTATTAGAAAATTAATAGATGTATCCAATGGTGTTACAGTTCTATAAATGAATCTCTTATCAAGATTATCTTGGAGTATCTACTTCTATTCTTATAACTAAAATGAGTTCATTGTATACGGTGTCTTTAAAATTTATTTATAATAATTTAAGAGTTATATTAAAATTTTATTTCTAGGATTCGTATGATTACTGTGAAATTATTATAGAAATTAAATAAAATATCCTATACATTAGGCATATCGTGGATGTAATTTTTTCCAACCCATTGAAGATAATTAAAAATCATTAAGGTGAATCATGGACCATAAAATGTAAAACATATATCTTTAACGATCATATATATTCATTCATCAATACATCATCCTAATTTAGTTATAAATATTTAATATAACATACCATATAATAGTAATTTATGATCTAACTATATAGAGAGATCTAATCAATAATCAGATTCACATCAAATTCCACTAAATGAATAATAAAATTATCTTCATAGGGAATATTCAAATAAATCAGAACCTAAAATATGTAAATCTCTAGTGGAAAATTGATTTTCTTTCTCCATTATATTCCATTATACTAATTAGCATAGTATAAACCATTACTTGTTCTGTGGGGTTTCCCTTTAGAATAGGGTATTAACTCAATTAATTCATATGTAGCCCACAAATAATACAAATAACTATATATTAAAATTATGATGTAATTTATTTATATCCATAAAACTCCTCATTTTTTCTCAATAATAATTTCCCTTGGATCATATTGTCTACACATAACACATCTTCTATTTCTTTTGAGACATTTTCTAGGGTGCTTCTTCACACTACCGTGACATGGTGGATGGTGAATCTTCTTTCCATTATGGTATTCATAAAAAATACCATGAAAATCTATTTCTCTCTTATGCGGTGTGTTATAAAACCCACCCAATATTAGTTTGTTGAATATATATCATGATAGATGGTTATGTATAATAAGAATTTTTTGAATTTTATAACATATTTCATTTGGTTTTTATTACGGAAAATCATTGTGTTTTATTTCACATTTTCCATAAACACATAATCATTGGGTTACATACAATGACTAAAAGTAAAAATAATAGCTTAAGAGACAATAATAATGGTGAGAAACCATATAACCATGAAAAATCATTTTTAGGATGTCTACATTGTGACTCATTATATTCAATTTCTTACATATTAGGATTAACTTAGGTCATCCTTGGTTATCATCTATTCATATAATTTAAAAAAAATCAAAAATTAATTATGAAGTAACCCATCAATATCCCCTAAGAGTTTCTAGATCGGTGTGTACTATTTGGACCACAGATCATGCACCAGGTATAACAGAGTTAATAACCAATTCACCCCATTCAGTGTTGGTACTCTAAGGTGTATCTATGCCATAACCTCAAAAACATTCTAGTATCTAGCTAAGAATGTATGATATAGTAAATAAACCCTCATCTATTTAATATAAGTGAGTATATTCATCTATAATTAGGTTTATCCTATAATTTATCCCTAATTTTTTCTAATCTAGATTTCCAATAATAAAAAAAACATTTATCTGATACAAAAAAATCAACCCATATTTACATATATAAATACTATATGCTATTATAGAAATATACACTACATAATATTATATTACATGCCAAACAAATTAAATTTTAGTGTATTTAAATGCATGGATACATAAGATATTGGTAAAGAAGAGATCTTCATTATCAAACAAATTGTACTTCGCAACTAGCACCCTTCATAGAGATATCATATATAAAACTCATTAATAGATACTTGGGAAAATTAAATATAATAAAGGGTAATCTAAAATGATCAATATGTGTAAATAAGGTATATATAATAGATAATTTAGGCATAAAATTAGTATAAGGGAATTGGAATAGGAGAATAACATTTGGAAACCATACATATAAATTAATTGATCATAATCATGAGTCATTGAATAATTATTTTCATTTCATTAGACGTGAATCATAAATAAATCGAAAAATATTAGCCAAAATAATAATAAAATTGGCATATAAAATTTCATAAATATAAGGTCTGAGCCTTAAACATTACTTAATCTTGAGTTATTACAAGATTACATATTGATGATCTTTTCTGGTATAGAGTTTTAGAGAATTAGATCATAAATCATGCATTACATTCCACATTTAAACAAAGTGGTTACATAAAAGACAGTATTCATTTTTTTTCCATCGACGGAAACATATTTAAAACAAATCATTGATTCTTTCATGACAATTCCTTGACCCTATCATCACATCATGTACCTTTCCCTTGACCTGTGAAAAACATTTCAAAAACATGGGATGAGCATAAAAATCACAGTAAGGTATATAAAAGTATGAAATGAAAACATTAGTCTATGTGTGAATTCATACTTTACTCATACAACATAATCACTTTACCATACCTCCTAAAATAATGAATAAATCATAGAAATCATAAGACATAAAGGTACCTTGAGGCATTCATAACATTCTTATGTAGGGAGTAACCCTCTTCGTTAAATTTGTAATACCCATCACAATATATTCCCCAAATCTCTTCAGAGAAACCTTAACGTTTAACTCAGTCACGTTACCGAATTCATTGGAGTGCTATATCGAGCTCACCTACCCTTAGTTTATCATGGAACAACCCATCTTCATAACAATTCCGAGGAACTATAACATAATCGTATCACATAAAACATTCATAAAGGAGACATAACATTTCCACTTTTCAATCACAAGATATCAATACAACACATTGATATAAAAACATTATGAAAACCATTTTCAATACAAAAATAAAAGAATGTAAAACATGGTATTTATTTTTCATTCAAAAAAAATTATGGCCTGTAGAGGAAGCCGAAACTCAAATAATGGTCACGGTGGCGGAGAAGTCATTGTCACCTCATACGTACGACTAAAAAACATTCCCTTTTCTCATTTAGTAAATGCATCGTATAAAAATATTCCTTTTGAATAAATGTAAAAGTCAAAGGGGTTTATACACCATATAAAAAAAGTAGTTTATAAAACAAAATATGCCTCAATGAAAGGAGATTCAGACGATGTCCCTTACAAAGATGGTATCCTTTGATTAAGGATAATTCAATTAAAAAATTATGTGTGAAAAACGAATAAAAAAAATATAAATGGATATTAAGTGTAAAATAGTCAGAGGTCATTCAGAAATATTCATACAATGACATATTCAAGGAGTACAATTTTATCCAAAAGAATAAAAATTGGGTTAAGAAGTTCCCTTGCAAAAATTCGACACCCTAACAGTATCAATTAAAAATTTATAAAAATGAGTTGATGAGAGATAATAATGGTATCTCATCACTTGGACATACAATTTAAATCAATATGGATGTAGAATAACATATCCCAAAATTACAATATCTAAATTAAAGGACCCAATAAAATATGTCTTTTAAAAAGAGGAGGGTGAAAAGTTCCCTTACCGACTTGGGTATCTTTCGAAACATACACCCCATGAAAGAAGGACAATAAAAAATTGATGTAAATACTCATAAAAAAAATTATAAAACATAAAAAGTAGAATAATGGGCAGTACATATACCACTCAAAGGAAATGGTGGAAAATGTAGCATAAATCTCACGGGAATAAAAGTGAGATGAAAAATCCCTTACGAAAACTCAGCAGTCTAACGACGCCACTTAAAACGTCCAAAAATGGATTGATGAGATCAAATAGGGTCTCTCATAATATTAAAATAATATTTATATAAAGAGGAATATAAAATAACATCCCCCAACATAACAAAGCGGAGCTCAAAAGGAGTGACGTAAAGGAGGGTACTTAAAAAGAGAGAGATTGGATCTCTTATGAAAATTCGGCAGCCTAACGACGCCACTCAAAATGTCCAAAATGGATTGATGAGAGAAAATAGGTTCTCTCATCATATGAACATAAAAGTTATAGTACGATTAATATAAAATAACATCCCAATCATAAGAAATACGAGCTTAAATGGAAAGACATAAAAGAGTGTACTTAAAAAGAAAGAGAGAGGTATGATCCCTTACCTCAAGTCTGACCTGTCTTGTTCGTTTCTTTATATCCCTGATTAATAAACTTTGGTCAATTTATAATTTCATAAGGACATCCTTTAAAGATTATTATTCAGTTCATATCACATATTATAATGTTATAATAATTGTTTAATAATTTTAGTTAATATCAGATGTTTTTGCCGATGTTTGGTACATGAGTAAAAAATGAACTTGTTTGAAAATGATTTCCCATGTAGTTATAAGTAAATAATTTCTAGAATATAATTAATTATTAAAAAAACATATATATAAAGTACATATTCATTTTATACTATTCCATAACATTTGGAGATAAAAATGAAAAGCTCCGTTCATGGAGACGGTAGGCCGTACGTACGCATGAACGCTACTTTCATTTTTTGTTCATATTAATGGAATTAAAAATAAATGAGATATATATATATATATTATAATTATAGTATAATATATATGTTATATAGGTCACATATTTTCATTAACTTCATTATTTATACATTCCATGTATTGCATAAACGAGTCACATCACTTGAGGGGGCAGTAGTCCACACTTCCTCATATGAAATTATCGCATTTGCACAACATGAAATGAATAAAAGTATGTTTTAAATATAAAATAAAGAAGCATATAGTAAACATAAATACCATATATATCATATATAAAATACAGTGACATCATAATGGACACCTTTAATGGAGTTAAAAGAATATTGAACAATCATCATTTCGTGAGGTAGAAAATCTCCAACCACAGAAACAGTATGTTTTTTAACGCTTAGATGAAGGTGTGTGTAGTTGTTGCTATAATTCATCTAATAAAAACATCCTAGTATATTTAAGATACTGTTTTTTTACAAAATAAAGTAATAAAAATAGTTTAGGGGGTCTGAGAAGCAAAATAAAACATAAGAACATAAGAGAAGACACTGCCTTTAAATCGGGTAACTCTTTTTGATTTTAGCTCAAAGGCTTCCTTGGAAATACTTCTGCCCAAAGTGAGGCTTCTAGGAGTAAGAGAGAGATGTGGAGAGAAAAAATTCATATGGATTTTACGAGCCAAAGGCTTTAGAGGTGTGGGTAAGGTGGTATAGTTGGGGGCTTTTTATAAGAGGAGAGGAGGGGCACTCTTGGAAAGTCTTGAAAAGTAACATTATTATAAAATGATTTTCGGATTCTAAAGGTCCCACAATTATATATTTCAAGGATAAGGTGATAATATTTTAAAATCCACACATCCAATAGTTTTTTTACAAGTTTAGTTCTTATATTTTACATTATCTTTTCATTTTAGTTAAATCGTTAAATAATGAGGTAATCACTACATCATGATGGTGTCATAAATAATTTAATTTATATAATTTCTAAAAATTATAAAAAAAATTATCATGATTTCGGAAATAATTTTATCTTTATAATGAATATTTATAGTCAAAAATATTACTTGTATAACCCCATGTAAAATGTTTTAGTAAAATAACACATGTCTATGACATTTTAATTTTAACATTAAATAAAAAGTAATTAATGTCATTTTTCTACCAATGTGGCTCCATGGGGTCCCCAAGTTGACCCATGGATTTTCTTGGTCAACCATGACACATCCAAAAATTTTAGGACATGTTTCAATGTAATTTAATATTATTAAAACATTATTTTTACCTTAAATTACACAAATTATCTCTAATCGTAATTAAAAACATAAAAGTTACCATTCACCAAAAAACTATTTTAATCCCATTGAACCACATTTAGCTTCCTAATGAAAAACATGTATGTTTTATTTTTTAAATTCAAAATTCAAAGGTGGTAAAATTTCATTTAAATGATAAATCAGGTTTTTTAAGTACCACTTACTTGTTTCATTATTCATCACAAATTGATGTTTTTCAGAAAAATACCAAAAACTCACCCTAAGGTATATTTGATTTTATGAATTCAAAAATTATTTCTATTTTACAAAATTCAAAACATTTAAGTTAAATTAATTAATTTAATAATAAATTCCTTCTGTCTGAACAAATAGCGTGTTTTTGTGAAATAATATATAATAAAAGATTGACACTAGTTTAAGTCCAATTTCAATGTGAAATTAATTCCAATGACCACTATTTGATTAAATGGTAAAAAATATATTCTAATTTCACTATAAAAATAATTCAAAAGATAATATAATAATATATATAACTTATATTAAAAAGCGTTTTTTAATTAAAATACAACATTTTTCACTATTCATTAAAAAATGAACTTTATCGGAAAAATACCAAAAATTTACACAAAGTGAATTTTGATGTCCCGATTCTAAAGAGGAATTTTATTTTCTCAAATATAACACATAAAATTTTCAAAACTAGGATTTAAAACAGGTTCTCCATCAAATGGCGGTTAATCGTACTTTTAATGAATATTAGAATGTTTACGCTTAAAATTGGATTCATTTGCATTTTTAATCCACTAACATTTATTGTAAAAAGAAAAAATATTTTACAATGATATATAATCATTTTGTAATTAGTTTTTTTCATTCCCGTCATTACAATGGGTAGGTGTTAACTACCATTTAAAATAAAATTATTTTATTATTAGAGTGCAATGTAAGATTTCAAAGGAACTCGTTGTTGCGTATTGGGTAATCCATCGAGAATATCATTCCATTTAAATTAATATTAACATTTTATTCACAAATAGGGATAAATATAAAAATGTCATATTCTCTATTTACCTGGGGTGTTACAATAAAAGGTTGGAATAAATTACCTAATAATCATAATCATATAAATATTATTTCTTTTATACCCAATAAGACACACTGCACATGTTATACAAGAGATAACCTTCCATTTAAATGCTTCAGGGTCTAGATAACCTCTCTTGTACCATCTTTTTGTGGTTGGGGTGACCTCTTAGGCGACCTCTTTTTTTTGTATTGGGATAACCTCATGTATACCAATAAAAATCATGAAACCTTTATATTTATGCATTTAATTAGTTGTATTTAATGGTTTCACCTTTCAAATAATCATAACCTGTTCATATATATGTCATACGATCAGGATAATATTAACCATTCCATTATAACATAACGCTTGGAATTGAAAATAGGGATCATAAATATTTCATCATTATAAAAAAACAATATATAGAAGAAATTAGTATGGTATTTTAGAATCATATACCCATTGAATCATAACTAACATAAATGTATGTTAGCACAGATGAAATATTCCCCTTATAATTTATTACAACATTTCTTTTAAAAAATACTCATTTCAGTTTGAAAAATCATCTTTAATTGTTTTTCCAGAAATATTAAGAAAAATTATTAATTTAATATAAAAATGGAAACATTTAATTCAAATTTTAAAATCATTAAGTCGTCATGAATGTGATAAATTCCATTCATGTAAAAATCATTAAAATAATGATTATACTCATACCTTTGTTAAAGTTGTCCTTATTTGAAAAATGAAAAGAATATTTATTTTAACCCTTTTAATAGAAAGTTAAACATGGGTAAAATTAAAATTAACAAAATATTTTATAATAGGAAATTTGTATTGAAAAAATTTTAAATAAAATATGTAAATTGAAGAAAATTCATTCTAACCAAAGATTGAACGGAAGATGGTATTATTTAGTAGACTACTTTTGAAATATTTGGTATATAAAGAGAGGGAATAAAATTAAAACATGTAATATATAGGAATAAACATAGGATAATAATATTTATAGTATTTGGGATATAAATATTGTATAATTTCATCGTCATGAATTTACATATAAATAGTCCATTTAAATATGAAATTGTTATATAAGAAACATTTCTCATGTTCAACAAGGTTCATAAATGATTTAACATAATATATTCAAAATATTATTTTATTATAATTTTATAATATAAACATGTATATAATTTAATATTTATATATAATACACTAATAAAATTTCAGCACCCATTTATCAATAATTACTTATGAAAATGGTCATTTCTCGGTGTTAATTGTTTCAATTTTCATGAATGTTTCGATTCTACATTTATGATCCTAATAATTTAGTCATGGTTTCATCATCTACATAATTTTAATAATTATATAAATATGATATATAGTCATTATATACATATTTATAATTATTGCTTAAATTTTTTTGTTGAAAATGAATTATATCATTTATAGAGAGAGTAGTTTGTACGTATGCATGAATGCTTTCTCCATTTTCTATGGAAAAGAATGAAAGATTGATAAATAATATTTCATCATCATAGAACAATAATTATGTCATTAATTTCATATATAGAAACTATATCCATCATAATAACTAACCAAAAATGATGGTTTTGTAAAATGAATTATATTCTTATATAGAGGCAGTAGTCCACACCTACACATGACCGATATATTCATTTCTCATTTCATGGAAAAGAAGGTGGATATTGGTGGTTCCATAATCATAATAAATTTTCAATATTTTTAGGATAAATGATTTATTATTTAATGATCTATACTATATATTTGTAGGTTGTATAAGAAAAAAAATATTATCATGTTCTGGTAAGATAATCACATCTTTTTGGAAAGGCCTCCTTTAGATCCTTTATTAAGAACCCTTGGAATCTAATTTTCAGAATAAAATATCCTTAAATATTTGTAATGGGAATTTTATGATATAATTGGTTGGGGTAAGGTTGATCTAGGTAGATCAAATTTAGTAAAATAATAGAGAGGAGGGATTTCATTTTAGAATTGAGGGTAATGACACATATAGAATTTCTTAGAAGATTAAAATATAATAATTTCACATTCATTAGAAATTCTTCTAAGTAGAAAATATTTTATTATTATAATACAAGGGTAGAAACATATAAATAAAATAGTATTAATAGATTTTTTTTTGATAATATCATACTAATATCTATGTTTAATCCCCCATGTTTAGTTGTATTAATCATAACTCACCATACAAATTTTTAATAGTTTTTTCTATTAATTATGAAAAAAAGAATTTGGAATCCTTAAACAATTGAAAATTTTTATTATAAATTTTTCAACCAATTAATTATATTCAATTTCTATAAGTGGTAGAAATTATATTGAAAATAATCTAGTAATATGAATCAAAAACCAAAATTCAATAAAAAGCCTTTTCAACTATAAATAAGTCTTTATACCAAAATTAAGAATAATGTTGATTCCAATGAAATTTATTGGGGTTTTCTAATACAAATTTTCTAGTAAAATTTTAAAATCAATACAAAACAAGGTGGGTATTTTTATAAACAAGGACAAAAAATATAATTTTCTATAACATTAAAATTTTGTCCCTATTCATAACAAACTATACTTTTCCGGAAAAAAATCAACATAAGATAATGTTTATATTTTGATTTCAAAAATGATATACTTTTTATAAATTTTTATTTTTTTAAAATTTATGAAATTACTTATAAAATCGTGGTACATAATGAAATAAAAATGATTTTTGATGAAAACATTTTTTTGAATCAAAAAAATACATTAAAGAAAATTAAGTAACTATTAATTAAAAATATTCTATAAATTTTCAAAAAATAAATTATTGATACACTTATTATATAAATTAGATAATCCTATTCACATCTCTAATTTAACTGAATTGTTATAAAGGAATACTACATTATGATTTTTTTAGACCTGAGGTTGCATATAAGGAATGCTATCGAACACTTCAATTTTATTTTGAAGGAAAGATATATATATATATATATAATAATGGGTTGTTAAAACCCATATAAATTAAATAAATACATCATAAACATACACATCTCCTCATAGTAACATATTAGTTCTTGAGAGCCACTATATTTCAAATGTCATGAATTATTCTTCAATACATCACAAACCATACACAATATACCTATATTAATCCTTGGAATACTATATCTGTAGATACATATGTGGAAAATAAAATAAATTAATTATAAACATCTAATTAAATTTATATAGTAAATATTTCCATCATGAATACTATCAAATAATACTACAATAATGAGAGTGTAGGGTAAGAAGGGGCAGTGGGCCATTCATTTCCACACCAACCTTGATGTAGGGTAAAAGAACCTCCATTGTTCACTATTTTCAATTTTCCAAAAGACATGGGTGGGGTAGAATATGGAATCGCATGCCATACAAATTATATATCTATATATACTTATATATATATATATATATTATGTCCACTTTGGGAAAAACCCAGCCTTAGACATAACTATAGCTATTGTCTCTCTAACAGCAGACTACCATGCCAAAAGTGAAGATATCATATTAGGAGACCATTATTTTAAGAAAAATTATTTATTTATTTCAAATATAATTCCGAGTTATATTAACTAACTAATGATTCATTGAATAAAATTACTCTATTTTATATTATAATTAATTATTTTCTAATGTCCATGCACTCTTGGAATAATCCCACTGATCTTTTGGTTCCTCGATAAAAATCATTTTGCATTCCATTCAATAACCAACTTCATGGGTTAAAAAAATTTCTATTTTATTGTTAATTATATAATTAAAGGTAATATAGAAATCATCCAAATATTCCATAAATGATGTGTAGACCATGCACTACCAGTTTCTTAAATAATTAGGGAAAGAAATTTTTAAACAAGATAAAGCATCATTCATCCTTTAAAACATATTCATAGACAAGAAAGAATTATTTATTTTTAGCACATCCACAATATAAAAGTAAAGATTATTGTTTCTCCATTAGACTCGGTGTAATCATTGACACCACCTTCCAAAACACAATGTATCAGTCCACCTCAATATGTAACTGTTTCTTAAAAAACCAGGCACCCATACCCATATATCATCAAACTATTTTCCACACTAGTCTTAAATCATCTTAAAAAGAAGGATCATAATCTTTGGAACTAACAAAAGTTTGAAAGGATGAAATAAAATTATATATTGAATTTATTCCTTAAAAAGGGCATCCCACCTTCATAAGAAAACAATATTGCTCAACCCCAAAAAATTTTCTTTAGCAAACAATCAATTTATTAATATATTGATGTAACAGATTCACTAATTATATGTAACAACCACTGTAAAATAATGTCATCAAATATCATTAACTATATGATGTATAAAGATGATTTCAAGAATCACATACATCTTCATCAAACTATAGGTATGGATAGTTTCATTTAAACATATCTTATTCATTAAATTAATTTCCATTAAATTATAATGAATAAAAATTTAATGTCAAAAAATCCTTTTATTATTTCTACAGAATGAATTTATAGAATTATGATCATTATCTAATTTATATAAAATTAAAAATTATAAATGATACAATAAAAAAATATTCTAACTAGAGAATAAATATAGATATCCTATAATATGAAAATACAATAGGAAAAACATTATCACGGTGAAAACATATGTTATCAGTACATCCAAAACCAAGATTAAATAATTAAATATAGTTCTATATTCATTATTGTTAATTCCATCATCAAAGAATGAGACAATACAGTATAATTATATGACATTAGGAAAAAATATGATATGTAATTATTACAATTAACTTATGGAATTTAATTTTCAATAAACGATAATAGAACAACAATGTAAATCTCTTTAAAATTATCCTATAACGGTTAAAAATCACTCTAAGGAATTTGTGCAACAAAATAATCCTAAGATACCAAACTAACTCTTTCATATCGAAGTAGATCAACTTATATAGAATGAAAAGATAACATAAGAGGAAGAACATATGAATGGTTAAGAACCACAATTAAAAGTTAGAAAACTCGCTCCTAGTAACTATGGATTGAATATGGGGATCTTATAATAAAAACAAAAATAATGTTCATCAAAACACCTAAGAATAAATCCTCTATACAGTTGGTGGTGTAATAGAAATTAATGGATTTGGGGGAATTTTCGGGTGAAACATATTTATTGTCAAACTTCATGACATAGATTCTTGATTTGAATTTACCATTCACATCATAAATGGCTTATGTTTCAAGAAAAAAACACATATACTAGGTCCAGTGAATAGGGATAAACTAACATCATTGAATTAATGTTCATACCAAGAGTTTTTGTGGATATATTCATCGAATATAATCCTTATCCCCTTTAATCATGAACTGGTAGTTCATATCCAAAATAATACCTTGTGAATGACCCCTTACTCAAGATGTGTATCACTATTCGAGCTCAAAACTACACATTATCATCTTAAAATATATTTTATATCATTAATTACTCTTTATTTTGGTTTTCAACTATCAATAACCACAAAACTAGATCGGGGAATCCTACAAGAACCTTAATCTATAGAAAAATTCAAAAGAATAATCTAAAAGGGTTTAGTCACTTATGATAACAAAAAACCCACTAAAAATGATCAATATAAATTATAAAAACATAATTCATCATATATATAAATATTTATAGAGAATATTTTAATCTAAATTAAATCATAATAAACTTCTTTTATTCATAACTTAAATCAATGAAAACATTTGGAATATCTTATCTTTCCTTCATCAATTGATGATATCCCAATAAAATATCCACTATTGATAATTACTGATCCCTTATAGATTAATAAAAAATTAATTAATATATTTTAGATATTTGTTTATCTTGATATTATTTAATTCATCATAATCCATGCAATAAAATATTATACCTTGTTTATTCTTCTACATGATATCCATGATACGAAATGGTGAAATAGTAGGGTGTGAAAAACCATAATAAATATTCAATTTAGTTGCTTCCCCAACATTTCTAATTCAATATGGCTATTATATAGAAACAATTAGATTTTTAAAAAGATACATGTATAATTTATATCAAGAACTCAACATTTTAATTAGGATGAAGATCATGAAACTGTTGTGAATATAAATGAGATTATTCTTTCTATATGGGAATATCATGAGGTGTGATTCTTTCCTTTTTTTTAATAATTTGATCTAAATGTATTTTATCACACTGTCATAATATACATACATAAAAAACGTTTCCAAAGGAGATCCCAAATTATCAAGGATTTTGTTTATGTTTTTTTGGA
This sequence comes from Viscum album, assembly GCA_963277665.1. Classification (NCBI taxonomy): domain Eukaryota; kingdom Viridiplantae; phylum Streptophyta; class Magnoliopsida; order Santalales; family Viscaceae; genus Viscum; species Viscum album. The sequence goes on along the minus strand of OY728152.1, from coordinate 732,661,728 downwards.
TATATAATGAGATTTCCCTCTCCATGAAATTGATATTATATTGATATAAGGATAACCAATCCAATTTAATTCTTGTAACTAAATCTACCAAAGGGATAATAACTATATTTTTTGGAATATTATTCACTAAAATATTATATTGGGAAAATTTATATATTCTGCATTCAATGATTCCACCACATGGTGTTTTTATTGATAACCTAACTTCAATTTCATTGGATATTTTGGAAGTATATCAAAATAACTCATATAATATAAATTTATGCATAGAAACATGATTTAATAGTACATTCAAAATTATTGATAGAATAAAAGGTGTTCATTTTATCACTTCAATTTCATGTTCTACCAGAGTGTTAATGATAAAAAAATCATCTTGATTAACTTGTCTTGGGATACTTCTCTCACTGTTTGTCCTCATAATCCATTTTCATAGTGAATTAATTTCCATTGTTTCCATATCCCTTATAAGTGAAGCTTTAGGCCATCTGTTACATCCCTATATATATATTTGTGTGTATAAATTAATATTTTTTACTTTCATTAGTTATTTATGCGTTTTGGGGTGAAATTTGAATTTTTTTGGCGTGGATTACAAAATTGTGCTTCCCTTTATTGGTAAAATGTAAAGGTAAAAATTTGGTGGTTTAGTATCTTTTTTATGGTTGGATCGTAGTTAGATTAACCATGTTAGTATATTTTTGGATTCAATGGGTTTTGTATAGTTAAAGAAAAGACATTTCATCCATTCCATGAAGATTATCTTTTTGACATCAGTGGTGTGTACATGGTTCTCACACTATTAATATAACCATGTGAAAAAATGGTGTGTCTAGCTTGTGAACCTAATTTTTATTTTCCCAATTCCTTCTAAATAGGGGATATTATTTCAATTCATTATAGTTTCATTAAAACCCTAGGATTAGCTTCTCCCTCTCCTCCCTTAATCCATTATTTAAAATTAGAATAATTAATACATTGAGGTTGATTATTCAAATGTAATACCCTAAAAATCACACCCTCCAACTTCTCTATTTTTTTATTACCATATATATCACATATGGATTGTTATTTCTTAAATTTATCATGGGGTTTGTCTATGTTATGATTTAACATTATATTATAGGGTTTTATTTCTTTCTTTTTTAGTTTAATAATGTTCTTCTCCAGTATATTATTATAGTACCATTAGATGACACTTTTACTTTCCTCTTAATTCAGGAAGCTTGAGTGTTTGATTATTTTTAAATTATGTTTACTTTGATAAAAATTGATATTGAATATCTATAATATTTATATTTGTCATGGTTTTTCCTTAAAACTCTCCTTATATATAGATGTTTTCAAAATCCAAAATGAAAATTTATAATCTAGAAAAATACACTATGGGTGATTTATAAAATTTAAAATTTTTTTATAAGAAAAAAACATAGATATGAATGTTTATGAGTTATAAGGATCATATAATTCATTAATTGGCATTTTCTTATGAAATAAATTGGTATGTTTCAATGGATATTCTTTATAAAACCATTTTTGGTGGAGGTTCGATAGAATGTTCTAATGATCAGATTTAATAATATAATGATTATATTTAGTTCAAAATGATTTTTAATTTCTTACATGGATTTGGTAATTATAATTTTATATGTTTTTTAAGTTAAAGGGCTCATTTGTCATGTTGAGAAATGTTTTACATGATGTTAATTCCAATATTCCAGATATTCCCCTTAATTATTTTTTGTAACATGAGGTAACTTGGTATGTATTGTTGATTGGATAATTAATAGAGATAAGATATTATGGTATGGGGATACTTCATTGAATGTTAAATGAAGATAGAATGTAGTTTTATTTTGTAATTGGTATATCTTGATGTTGATATGAATATATATATATATATGAGTTGATTTTATTTCTCTCATCCATTTGATATAATGAGAAACCTTAGGTAGTTTTGTTTTAGTATTAGTAGAGGTTACCACACTAGTAAATCATATACATTGCCTAGTGTTCCACTTGTTTATGATTATGTAACTTCCTTGATTATTCTGGCTACCCAAGGAGCATGGGTTAGATTAATCTAAGAGAGATAATAGTAAGGATCATCAGTATTCCATGTGATTATTTTCATGAGTTATTTCTTATAATATTCCCTATGTTTTTTGGTTGTTATGACATGATGATTGTTATGTTATTCTTATTTATTAACATTATAGTTGAGATTATTATGAATTTTCGTTTTATTTATACCATTTTATGATACATTCTACCATAATGTTATATATATATATCATATATGTTTCATGAATTACAATTTATTATTTAATAAAACTACCCTTGGGTTATGGATTTAAAATACCTATAGTTTTCAGTTCGTTGATCTCATTTTGTAGTAAAAATTTATGTCTCATGACGTTGAGATATCAAAATTATAGTTTCATGATGTTTTATGTTATTTTTCAACAGAGTGCTTCTCTTACTATTTTGAATTATGGTTAAAAAATGGACTTTTTAACCAAAATATTCCCATTTCATTTAGATTATATTATTTTATTTACACAATTTTTTTAGAAAACATTAACGTGTTTTAAAAAAATTAATGTAAAAGTGACCAAACAAGTTTACCTGGTTATATTTTCACCTTTTTTATTATTGGTTTTCCATAAAACTATAGAAATATTTTTATATTTTATATCTATACTATTCTATATGGATATATTTTAAAAAGTAATTATAACTAGTTATCAATAATATATTACTAGGCATGTTTAGATCAAACCCTACATACACACTATATATGTGTTTTTATTCATATTCTATTTTTATGTAAGTATTGGGATATTTTATAAATATTATGGATAACTACGATATTAGTTTAAGTATTTTGGGGTTAGATAAAAAAGGTAATATTTCTTTAAAAATGAATTCTATGTGTAGTTTTCGCTTTATATATTTCTCAATTGGGTGTTTTGATATTGTTAGTTTCTCATCAATAATTTCACTCCTAGTGATATGTTTAGTTTCTTTTTTATATATTTCTAAATCTTTTGATTATATAATCAGAATTGGTATGTTATGGTAATATGTTTTCTCTTATACTGAAATTTTTATTATTTACCTTATTGGGATAGTTTTATTTTTTTAACATCATGTAGTCAAAACAAATTATTTTATATACATGAAATATGATTTAATGATATGGTAATTTCAAGGCACTAGGAAACTGTTTCCTTTAGTTGTGATTTAAAAGGTGGAATCATTCCCATGTTGAGTGAATTTGATTCCATTGAACTAATTTCATTCCTATTCTGATCGATAATTCTCATCCAAATATATAGTGGGTCATCATAGGTATCATGGGTATCATGGGGTCAATAGTTACTAAATGATATCATTTCAAAAAAAATCTGTTATTTAAAAATTACATGAAACCAAGATATGGTATGAGTATTTCTTAAGTAATAGCTGTGAGAGAATGTTTAGACTGCCTATTATTTTATTAAACATTTAGATATTATAGGTAGTTGGGAAAATAATTTTATTTTGAGAATTTATTTTCAACTTCATTTTAGTTATTTTGATCTAAATTAGTGGTAATTTGTATTGTAATGTAGATATATTTGTTATTTTGAGAATTGTTTGGTTTTAGGAAGATAATGGGAATGATTCTACATGTATATAGCTACAACACACCATTTTTTAAACTATGTGGTGGTCTTAAATCTAATTGTATAGATTCCCTATAATATTTCATAGTGTAGGAACATAGATTGGAAATATATTTTAAGAAATATGTACAACAAAAATAATACTTATTTTATATTTTTTATTTTATAATGATTTTAAATTTACATGAATATTTTTTTTACATATTTATGATAACTTGATATAAAATAAGATATGTTTTCAGATTTTAGTTTACATGATGATATTAATTTGACATCATTTTTCATTATGTTTTAATTAATGAATGAATATGAATGGGTTCAATTGGATTCTATTAGGATTTATAGACTATCTAAAAATAATACATGTGTGGTTTTGAATAGTTCTTTAGTTTTAATCATTTCATTGGTTGAATTATGAGTTATTATAAAATTTAATACAGTTAGTTTGTGGTATTTTAAAGGTTGTATTCCCAGGTTTGAAAAGTAATTTTTTTTCTCTTTACAAAAAATTGTACCTATTTACATGTTTTATAAACAAACCAATTAATTTATGTGTTTGGCATTATTCAAAATATTTATATATATTTCCATAAGTATTCTAAAAGAGTATAAATAAATGTTCTTTGTAATCCCTACAACAGACATGACTCAAATGATGTGAGTCTCACATGGATTATAGAAGGATGTAATTATCACATAACAATAGGGGTGAAAATATCCCCAATTTAGGAGGACATATATTATAATTGGTGGGATCCGTAGAGGAAAATAAAAAAACGAGAATCCTGGTATCTATAGTGAATTATATCATTTAGAGAACTGGTGGGTGGGAACACATTAACAAGGTTGTATTAGTTCTATGTCATGATCTCATGTACATTGACCATATGTTGTGTGATAGATTATTAGATTCATTTTCAATAACTAAGAAATATATTTGTGGTGGGGTAGAATTACCCTCTATTGGATGAATTAAAACACACACACACAAAAAAAGAAAATAGTCACACATAGGATTGGGGATGCAAGTCCTTGATAAGGGTGAATCAATGTGGATACTATTTACCAATCAAAAATCATCCCCCTCTATGACCTCCAGATATATTCAGTGATTGAATCTCTCAAACATTTATAACCTTCATTTTGGTTGCATGAAATTTTATACTGTACTATAAATAAAAAACAAAATATAGGAATTTGTTAATGATATTTTCCTCCAATTTGGATGAATATATTTGAATTACTTGTTTGTTTTCATCATTCACTCACAAATAGATCCCATATAATTACCACGAATGAATTTATATAAGGGTTTATCTAATAACCAATACTATTAAACCAACATTGTCTAATGAAAGTAAAAAAAATTATCCAAACTGGGAACTAACTAGTCCATTCTCTACAATTACATTATTTGGTGATATCCTCTTATAAATACTATTAGTAGGTATTCCCAAGTATTTTCTTTACAAAATAGGTCTAATTTATTTCTTCTACAGGTTGAAATAAATTGAAGGAGTCCCATATATTCTATAGTAATTAATATTTATAAATATTATTTTTCAATTTCTCACTATTTTCCTATTCTAATGAAATATGGCATTCTTCTCACATTATCATTTGATCATACTTTCCATTCAATATAAATGACTTATACAATGATATTAGTTTTGGTTTGTTCTTTTTTATTCATCATCATCTTCTCTGTATTATATTCTTTCTATACTCAGTATTTTACCTAGATATTTATTTAATAAATTGATTATGGATAACTATTACTCAAAAAACACAAATTATTCTTCATTATTGGTCTTAGAAACACATATAAATTTATCTTGTAAATTATCTTTCAATAATACAAAATAATTTATCATTTATCTCAATGTGATACCTAAAATTATCATGGACCTCTATTATTTAATTCTAAAATACTATGTCCAATATAAATAGAATTTATGAATAAAAATATATAGTATCATTATCAGAGCATGAAGATATCCCAAAATACCATATTCATATTACAGAGTGGAATTTTCTTCTACTTCATATTGTGAATTATATGACATAACCCACCAGGGAACAACCCATGCTAGTGGTAAACTGAGAATTCCACCTCAATCCAACATTCAAAAGACCAGGGGATGGGGACTGACACCAAGTATGAATATATTTTATTTTAGAAGGACATATTTTATATCATCCCACAAAAAATATTTTCCTACAATTGTAAAATTTGATTGAAACATTAGTTATTTGCTTATATATATAATCAAGTCAACTATAGACAATACGTTCATGAGTCATTATGTATAAAAAAATGACCACAAAGGAAAATACAAAGTAATAGTACATCTACAATTTTCTGAATCTGATATATACTAAATAAAGTAGGATTCTATTCACTTTTATTAATCATGGAATTATCTACCACCACAACCGTAACTATTTCCACACAAAAAATAATCCATCATACATTGAAAATCATCATAGTACTTTAGCTTCGAATGATCCACACCATCTCCGCATCGACTATGAAAATCTCTAAAAAACTATTCCAATTGAACAAGAATAATTCATGTAAGAAAGAGTCCCATGAATGGCGAGTAAAAACATATCGAGTTGGAATCCACTAAAACAATGAATGAAAAATAAAGTAACTTTCCTTATACAATCCTTATTATTGGATATAAACTAGGATTGAGATTGTTAAATGATCTTATATAATATATTATAAGATGAATCAAGAAAATAGATAACTATTATTCATTCATGTCTAATCCAAAAGGTCATATCCAATGTGAATCAAAAGAAACATGATGTATATAGATTCCCAAAATGTTAGTAGTAGATACTCTAGCCATATGTCACATCTCAAAAGAAACTACGGGTTGTCTGTTGAACACCAATTCTTGATTAATCTGATTTTCTAATTAATTTAAAATCTCATATAACAACTAATTCCCACAAAACATGTACTTTCTCATTACTGATGTAATCATTTTATCCAAGTAAAGAATTCATCATAACTTTGGCCATAGGTGATTAACTAATCAGGAGACAATACCAGGGATCATTCCTTGCTATAAAATATCATGGTAAAAGGTTAATAAAACCCAAATATCATAACAACTATAGTATGACCAACAAAATTAACCTTGCCAAAAGTACAGTGAGAAACCCTCTCATCACCAATAGCACCATATTTGAGGGTGTACTGACCATATTAGATCATCCCTTAACATGACAAAACTCTTAGATGGGGGAAAACAAACTTCAAGGATAAAGGATTTTTCACCCTGTGTATGTGGTGATGGAGAACATAAACAACAATTAATAAATTTGATAACATGTTTTGGTGAATATTTTTTAAGCCCTGATACAATGATTTTGGGATTTGAGATTAAATATATTTCATTAAAATATGTTTGTTTTATAGAAAATGAGTTTTTTTAAAATGTGTGAATATTTGTATAGGTATTTCTAAAATTATATATTTTATAGTCAAAGAAAAAATCATATTTAAAATTTCATAAATATTTTTTTTCAATTGATTTTATTCCCTTTTTGATGTTTCAAGTGGTTCTAAATTATTTGAGGAAGTTTGTAAGCAGTCTGAAGTTATTTGGAAAAAAAAATTTATCATTTGTTTTGAATATATTATTTATAGAACATTACATAAAACTGGTTAAGTATAATATATTATAATGTAAAATATTCTTTCTATATGATATTTATAATATACATATGATAATTATATATAATATATTTATTTTAGCGCACAAAATAAAATCAATTCATACATTATTTTTTAATATAAACGATATTTATTGTACGACTAATATATTTATTTTATGTGTTAGATATTAAGATCAAATATGATATTTTAGAATCATAAAAAAATTATATTATTCATAAGATAAGTGTTTTTTATATATAATTTCACTGTTTGGATTTTTATTGTCTGTAAGATATTATAATTAGACATATGAAATTTGGAATTTGTGAAATTTTTTAAATAGACAATATTTATAGAGGTTAAATTTTGAATGTTATAATCGACCGTTGTATGGATTTGAAGATATATTTTTGGATGAAATGTTTTTTGGTGGATCATAAAATTATGTTAGATGGTTCTAAATCTAATCAGTATGGATTATATTTTTGTTTTAAATATAATCATGACACTAAATGGATAGAGTACTACACTATAAAAAGTGGAAATGTGTCACAAATCTATATGGAGATAAATTTTAGAGATATATTGGTGTTCAGATTTGAATTTCCATGACTATATTTGGATAAATATATATTTACAAACACTTGTGATCAATATTTGATACTATTATTATAGTTAGACAAAGAAGGATATGGTAGTTTGAAATTTGGGGAGACAAAAGTGTCGTGTCTTCAAGTAATTCAAATTCAAAATATTGTGGTGATGTTATAAAGGAAAAGTACAAAAAAAGGATAAAATCACATGGGTTTTTTATTCCAATGTATCTTCATCAAAATTACTTTTTTATTTTCCAAATACATTTAATGGGATAGTGAGAACACTCACAACATTAAACAGCAAAAGAAGAAATAGATTTGTTGAAAAATATTTTGAGCTAATCAGAATCAATTTCCCTAAACAATATCCAGGGAATAAATTTTACCTGGGGTTTAGGGTAGCCCTTCTAGATCTATTCATACTGATGTGCCATTCCTTCCCAAGCTTTCATCAATTCCCCCATGTTATTCTTCCCCAAATTGAAGCGTCTAAGTAGAATGCAGGCCTGCTTATCAATCCACTCGCCTTGTTCCTTAGTAGTGATCACACGAATCGTTCTTCCTGTCTTCTTCGATGCTTTCATATACATATCTTCCTCTCCCATTTCTTCATCTGAGTGAAAAAGCAGATCCATGTGTTCCAGCATCGATGATATCTGTCGTTGAAGGTCTCCATTTCATCTTGTCACACATTGCTATCCAGAATCCCTCATCTTCACCGAGGGAGTAGTAGGGACTCCAACCTCACCACGCGCAGACACCAGGCCCCTATATGTGTTGACCACTTCATATGAATTACTCATAGTAATAGGATCCCTTGGGAGTTTATTTTTCTTACATGCAGACCTCGTGATAGGAGGACGAGGTTGGTTATAATACTATATCCTATGTCACCCCTTTCGGTTGTTCTTGATAAAGCCATCAGAATCATTAGTAGTGAAATTTCCCTTCCGTGAGGATGATCTAAGGTATTCCTCCACAATAGTCACTTCCTTATGCTCCACAGAGGCATCCATAGAATCATCCATCTCTTCTTGGGACTGAACCACATCTACCATGTGGTCCTCTACATGTGTAGCCTCCTTCCTATTTTGATCCCCACTAGCTTGACAGTAATCACCACCCAACATTGCATACCTATTTTGAAGGTCATTGTTTTGTCTCCTAGTTATAACCTTCTCGGATTAAGAAAGGGGGTATGCATGGCCTGCCTTGGCGCCTCAGGCGCTCCTGCCAGTTGTTATATATTATTTCATGTACCATGAGAAATTTTATTCCTAAAATGAACAACAATATACTATTAAAATATAATTATTTAAATTTGACAATTATAATGTAGTCATTGGTTTGGAATGTCTGAATAAGATTTTGTAAATTATAAAAAATATATAGTGAAGTTTTATTGAATACAAATTTATTGAATAATTTCCAAAAAATATTAACTCAATTTTTTTAAAAATGACCATACAAGACTAAAAGAGGTATTTTTTAGAAAATTGTTTTATATCTATGAACCATTTTTTCATAAAATAATATTAATTTAATAAAAAATAAATGAATTATTTAATGTAATTATAATGTATATATAACTAAAAAAATAAATTAACATTATTGCAATGGTTCTCACTAAATAAGGAATTAGAATAAATTAATTTTACACTTCAGAAACCTATTTTCTAAAAAATTGGGTTTTATTTCATTTTGTAAAAAAATATTAATATTAATTTCTTCAAAATTTATAAATTGTATCAAAGAAGAATGACTTATTTTTTAAATTATAATTTCATAATAATCTTGAGATAAATATTTTGTATTTTACTAAAACTATTTATTTTTTGGTGAACAGAGAAAATACCAATTTCGCAAAAACTTCATTACTTATCATTTAAAAAACTAATTTAAATGTTTTTTATTTTTTAATTTATTCTAATTTATGATAAGTTTCATTTTATTAAATATAATTCAACAAATACTATGAGAATTTAAATTATACATGAATTTTTTGTAAAATAATTTTTATGCTTAAAACATGTATTTTTCTAAAAGCATTTATTTTTTGTTAGAGAAATTAAAAGAATCATAATTTATTAAAATATTATGAATAAAATCATTAAATATGGATTTCACATTTTGAATCAAGATTTTAAAATTTATTAATGATTTACTTTCATTTTGTTCATAATTAATAGTAACCATGGTAAAAAGTTATCACTTAAGTATAGGGAAAAACAAGTTAAATAAGTCAAAATATTTGTGATATGGTCACAAAATATAGTATTAAATATTATTATATTTGATTTTGAAAAATAATTTCATCTGATATTCAAAAATATAGAATTTTTTTTCAACTTTTCTTCAATTCCATTATTCATATTATTTTATTTTAAGATTTATTTAAAAATGTCACTCTCTAAACATTTTTTATGTTTTCATTATAAATATATAGATAAAAATAGATAAATTAGTAAATATAGATGATATTATTGATGATTAAAAAAATTATATTTGTGGTAGTAAATTATTTTATATTTTTAGTGATGGCATAATTACCATGAACGCATACAATATGTTGACGTGATTCATAGGCGAGTTGTAGAAGACGTAACAAAATCATTTTAAAAACATTAATAGTAATATTTTTGGAATAATTAAGGTAATATAATAGTTTATTAGATAATCAAAATTTATATGTGAAGGTTAATGATTTTATATTCTTAATCAATTTTTTCCTTTATTTCATGGTTGTTAACTTTTTTTAGTAGTCCAGAAAAATATTTTAATGTTATTTAATCTTTCAAAAAAAAAATTAAATAATTAAAAAATCACAAAAATACAATATATACTCAAATAGATGAGTAAATATCAATAATATATTTAATTATATATTTTTGTTCCACATTTCATTTTTAAAATTACATTCATGACCCTTCAATATTGAAACATTTGTTATATGAGTTATGGTTATCCAGGGATTATGAGGGAGGTAAACGAATCTATAAGGTCTAAAATAACACATAAAAATATAAAAATATTTTTTGTGTTTATTTTGACCTAATACTCCCTATATATTAATATGGGGAAATATTTAACCATTTCACAAGAGATCGACACATATTATATGTTAATAATTCAAGTATTTATATGATTGCCACCCACCTCACTTATAAAAAGGCACATGCTGTCCTTTATTCCTAAAACCCATGGAGCCTTTTGTCCTAATAAATTCCTACCCAATTCCTTCCTAAAATTTTTACCCATGTCCTATAGGTTCAAGTATCACAAAAATATGGTCCTATAAGTCTTATTGTCTCTCCCAAAGGAGGTTTCCCAGTGAAGACATAAAACACTTTACAAAGTTTTTTCAAGGTTATTTCTTCCTCCATGTCCACTAAATATTCTATAAAAATGATAATATAAAAACATTATTATCATAAAAATAGTAATATGTTATTATTTTTAGTTACACAACAGTTTTTAATCACTTTATACATCCTATGGGAAATGAAAGACTCACTCATCTGTACATGTAGACTACCACATCCACAAAGCGATGTGCTTCATTTTTCATAAAAACCCTATATTTATAGTTAAATTGATCGATAAAATGAATAAATATAATATTTATCAAATAATTATAATTTTTAATTTTATTACATCACTGTCAATCTATCCATTCCATCTAGTACAAAAAGATAATCCACACATGTGTATGTGAGGATTACCTCCTCCAAAAAATTATGTGATACGCTTTTGTTTTCTATATTTCCTAGATTGTCATAAAATTTTATTTAATTTATAAAAATATTTATTATATAATGATTAAATTTCTATTAATGATGTAAACATGGTATATTATTTCCTTAGTCAACTTACTAAAGTCATTTTTGGATTATAAACAAAATGTCCTCAAAACATCCAACAAGCAATAAACAGTTTTAGAAACTAAATAAGACGTGGTGAAAATTAAATAATGGGAATATTAATAATATTAATAACAATAAAAAAATACTTCAAAACTTTGGAAGCAAATATAATTATATATATAAATAGGGTATAAATATGAATGAAAAAATTCAATACTCGAGGGAAGGGAGTTCTATTTGTAAATCTTTTTCAACACTTTCCATCAAACTATTTTTATTCTATATAGAGGTTCTTTGAAATATTTAAAGTATATTATTAATTAAGACACATAGGTTCCTAATTTTCATTTTAAATTATATTCTACATTAATCACAGTGAATTATAGAGGAATATTTTATACATTTTCAGTCATTGTTATTTTCATCTTATTACAAAAGTGAAAAAACAATTTTTTTCATTCTATATAGACTGACCACCCATTCCAAGAATGATAGAAATTATTTTTTAACAAGATTAATTTACAAAATTTCATATTTATTTTCAATCGAATTATTTCCCTTAATATTAATTTAGTTTTTCATTTGAAAATGCTTTTTTAGGAAAAAAAACCTCTTCTAATATTTATTTGATAACATAAAGTGTTATTGGTTATGTGACTGATTTAAAAGTAAATTTTTTTATGGTTAAAGTAAATTCAATATTTTTTTTATTCATGATATGGTCTGTAAGAATTTTGTATTCCTGATGAGTGGGCCTAATATATTTCATGTGACCTGTGATCTAGATATAGCTCTCTAATGTATTGGTTAAAGTGACATAGTTTACCAAATATAGAATACTATTAATACATATGATAATTTTCTCGTTTTTTTATTACATTATAAGGGTTATTGTGAGGGTGAATATAATGATAATGTCCTAATGTACCAATATTATATTAATATTATTGGTTTTATGATAAATATTTCTATTAAAAAATAATTAAATGATTTAATTTTATTCACGAAAATTTATGATCTTATTTTAAAATAAATGTGAATGGATTGTCTTCCAAGGAGACATATTCATGAATTTTAAATTTTTCTAAGAAATCCCAGCATTTATCATTTTTATTTTAATATTTCATATAAAATTATTTTTTAAAATTATTTTGAAATTATGTTTTTTTACGGATAAGAAAAAAAACATTATGTTCAAATATTTATTTCGAAAATGAAAAACATTTTGGAATAGTTTTTTTATTTTTTTTCTAATGGAATAACGGTTTTCATAATTTTATAACTCTTTTTGATCATTTTTTTATCAACCCATATTTTAAAATGTTTTTTTCAAGTCTTAAGGTTGATTAGTAATGTTAACAAATTCAAATTTCAAGTTATAGGAGTTAGATTAATTAAAAAAAATTTACTTTATAAATGGATAGTTTTTTAGGAAACAATCGGAACTGTGTAAAAATAACATCTTTTAAATGAAATAGATTTCTTAATTATATTAACCTCTCAACCCAGAAATTTATTTTTGTTTTATGTGATGATATATACCTAATAAATTATGTAATTTATTAGTTGGTTTTGAATGGGTTGTTACAGAAGATATCAGAGATAGAGTTTAGAAAATTTTAAAGGTTAGTAAGTTGTCTACTAATGATTATTTAGTAGTTTTACAAACTATTATGGGTTAATAAGTATATGGTTGATCATGATTTTAATTTAATATAAACCCTTTTTTTTGTTTTATGAGATGTGAGTACTTTTTTATATATTTATTGATTATTAAAAAAGGAATGAGGGTTATATAACCTTTAAGGTTATCTTATTGTTTAGTAAAAATGTTATATAAGGAATAATGATTTTATATTTTAAATATATAAGATTCATGGTTTAGATAAATTTGTGGGTTAAGGTAATCTTGGATGTTTACTTAATTATGGTTAATTATGTTAAGAGGGTTATAATATTTTAGGAACAAAATATTTATCATACAAATAACCATGGTATTGATAAGTGATTAGGTTACTAAATGATTAATTTTTTAAAGAAGTTCACTATATTGTGGATATTATATGAACATAGTAAAAGAAATTATTATTGGAAAAGATGTGAATTTTTTGAGAAATAAATGTTGAATTATATTTTGGAAGAATATATGAATTTATTATGCCTTTTTAGTGATTCAAGTTATTTATGAGAATAATTATAAATTTTTAAAAAATATTATTAAGAAAATACACATTCAGTATGTGACACTAGTGTTGACTCATGTTATTTATAGATTAATATAGATATTAAAATTAACTTTCATATACCATTAATATTTTATTATTTAAATATGACTATCATAGCGTAGTTATGGTTTTGATAGAATATACGAGAGTAAATTCATTATGAAAAATGTGTAGTCAAATTTTAATAAATAAAAAAGTTCTGGTTAGTACTTAAAAATAGGTAATTGTTTTTAAAATACATCACATCATTAATGATTATATTTTTTAGAAAATTATTTTATGTTAGTAATTCATTATTTATCATATAAAATTTTGTTAATGACTATATATTATTTATTTTGTTGATATTTATAGATCATACATTTTTTAAAATAAATTAACATTATTATAATGGTAATTAAAAGGTAATAAATGAGTATAAATTCCTTTTTATGTAAAAAACAAAATTTTCTTCAGAAATTATTTCTATTAAATTATATGCACATATATTATGATTAATTTCTTCTACTTTTAGAAATTATTTTTGATAAAATTATGATCAATTGTTTTATCATAATGTAAAAATATTATAATGATATGTCCTTGATATTTTCCTAAAAATGATGATTTTTAGGTAATTATTTAAGATATTGGTTTTTTTATTAACTATCATTTTTTATTTTTTAATCATGGTAATTTCAACAGTCCATATTCTTTTTAACAATTTTAATGACCCATAAGTTCTGTATTTATAAAAAATATTTCATAAAATTCAATATGAATGAACATTATATATGAATTTTGTTTTAAATTAATTTTATTATTAAAATATTTACTTTATAAAATATATCATTTTATTTTTTGAATAGAAAATTAAGGTAATGTATAGACCATTTAATTTCATTTTTTCTTCAAAATTAATAGTAACCATGAAAGGATGTTCTTCCATCAATAAAGTGTAAAATCATTTAATTTTGGTCGAATCATTCTGATAAGGTTAGAAAATATCATCTAAATTTTTATTGGACTAGTTTATTTCCAGCATTACCATTATAGATTCTAAAATATTTCCTTTGGTGCCACATTCCAGTTATTTGAAGGATAATATTGTATTATATTAAAAATACTCTAAAATTTCACTCTCTCTTACTTTTTTATGTTGTCATGATATATATATATGTATTGAAAATGATATATAAATTAATCTAGTTGATAAAATTGACGATAAATAAACTCTATTTTTGAAGGTAATTTATTTATAATTTTTAATAATGGAATGGTTATATTGAACACTTACACATCATCGATGCATATCTTGTGAATGTATTTGAAAAAAAAGTAAATAAATTTCAAACCATTAATATTTATATTTTTTGAATAATTATGGTGTCTCATGAATTTATTGTATTATTATAATGAATAATTGATGGTGAATGAGTTAATATTCTAATTCCATTATTCCCTTGATGACAATAATATCAAATTTTGAGAATAATCTCATAAATTACATTAAATGGTATTTAAGGATTACAAATAATTTTAAATAATTTGAAAATCGTAACAATATAATATTACATAAAATTGATGGGAAATTTTGAAACCTATCATGAATGGTTAATGTATGTTACACATGGAATTGTTAAATTTACTTTTTTGACCATTAAATATTAAAACTTTTGTTACAATATTTAAGGTCAAATAGGGTTAAGGAGAGGGTTCAACAAAAAGTTATAGTTTAAATTTAAAATTAAACTTTCCTAACCATTGTTGTATGAGTTTTTTTTGAAATTATCCACCTTATGTTAAATTATATACACTATTTGAGACATTTTATGATAGTTAGACACATATTTTATATTAATATTTATATTTCATGTATTTAGAAGATTGTCACCCACATAACTTAAATTGGTACCCATATATTCTATCGTTATCACACTTCATGGCCCAATTATCTCAACGAAACCCAAAAAATTCCATTAAATTACCTTCACCCCATGTCCTATAGGTTTCAGTATCACCAAAAGTACAAACTAGAATGCTAAAGATGAAATCCAAAGGAGGTTTCTCAAACAAGTGGTACAACGCTAAACTGAGTGTTTTCATGTTTATTTCATATTCATACTGCTCAAAAAATTCAATGAACTAGATAATATAAAAAAATCATATACAAATTTTTTAGTTACTCAATCCTTTTTCATCTCTTTTTCCATCTAATTGGAAATCAAAACATCCCTCATTCATATGTGTTAACTACCTCAACCACAAAGTGATGGGTTTCAATTTTCATTAGAAATTCATATAGATAATTAAAATTATATATAAACTAAATATATATGATATTGATGATGTAATTAAAAAATAGATTTGAAATATTATTTAATTTCAAACCATTCCCTCTATTGGAAAATGATAATAGCGCTTATGCCAAATTTTTGTACCACCACCTCCATAAAATGATTTGATTTTATGTTATTATATTTATTTAATGGGTGTTTATAAAATAGTATTTAATATATAAAAATCATGGTTATTCATGATTAATAAGTTTTATAATATTTAACCATGATCCCTTTAACCATTGTAAACATATAAAAGCCATTCTAGACTTATAAACTGTGCATCCTCAAGGCATAAAATGTGAATTTACACATATTAGTAAATAAATTTAAAAATATAAAAATTAAATTAATGGAATATTGATAATTTAAGGAACATTAGAATGGATCTTAATAAAATAAAAAATATATAATTTCTTTAATAAATAGTGTATACATATTAATGAAATGGGTTGGGACTCGAGGGAAGGGACTTTAATTTAATTTTTTTAATATTTTCCTTCCAACTCCTCTTATTACATGTTGAGGTTCCTTTAAATGTTTCTATAATGTTAATAATAATAATTTAAATGTTAATAAATCTAATTTTCAAATATTTTTCACTTTCTTAAAAACGTATTAAAACGGAATATCTTCATTATTTTCTATATGAGTAAGTTTAAACTTTTAAAAAATGTGAACAAAAATTTTATTTTTAGCATACACGGATTAATGAACGATTCCCACTATTATAGACATCATGACTATCATTAATACCTTAAAAATATTCTTTGTTATTTTTATAGAAAATATTTCCATCAATATTCCTAGAATTATTATATTTAAATATTTTTCTAATGAAACTAAAAAATTTATTATATTAATAATATAACTGAAATTCTTATTTTTAATGGTCATGAAAACAAATTAAAATTTGTTTTAGTCTTAAATTGAAAGATATATGTGTTTTATTCATTCCATTTTTCTTTTACATTTTATATTAATGATTAGTGAACCTAATGTATCTGATATTTTGTATGGTCCTGATAAATTTTCTCAACACATTAATTAATGTGATGAAGTTTACCAATGAGGGGTTACTCCAAACATATATGGGAAATTTCCATTTAGGTGATAACATTGTAAGGGTTATCATAAGTGTCAATGAAAGGATTTTTTCAAATTGTACCTACATAATATGATTGGAAAGGTTTTTAAAGTAAATAATTATATTTCAAAGGTAATAAAAATAGATAATTCATTAATGGAAGGGTTATTAGATTTTTGTAAAAAAATGTCAAAGGACTATTTTTTAAAGAAATGTATCCTGGCGTTTCATGTTTTCTAAGAAACCATTTTATTATGATTTTTTATTTATGATCTCATATAAATGGTTTTATAATAGATATTGATAGATTATTTTTTGTTCATTAAAAAGTTAATATATATTGGAGGTTAAATACTTATTATAAAAAAATGAAAACATTCTTAGGGGTTTTAGAACATAAAAGTAGGGTAATAAGTTAATATTAATTTATAAACCATATTGTGATATTTTTATAATCTCATTTTTAAAATATTATTAAAATGTATGAAGAATGATTAGTATGGTTAATAATTTCATATTTCAAGTTATATGAATTACCTTAAGTGAAGTAGTTGTTTCTTTATAAAGATCTTGTTTTATGGATAAAATAAACATTGTTCGGAAATATCAATTATTTAATGTAATGAAATCACAAATTAAAAAATCATATTAAACTAAAAAGTTATTTCTGATGTATTTGATAAAATATACACTATAAATTATTTAATTTACAAGATAGTTATATAAGGGTTGTTATAAAAATTAAGGTTTTGATGTCATAAACTATAGTGAACCATACCCCTTATAAAGTTATCGGATGTCATTATTTTATGTGGTGGTATTATTTAATATTGAAGATAATTATTGATAAAAAATAATAATTAATTACATCATGTACCTTGATTTAAGTCTATAAGAGGAAGACAAGTAATCCAAAACCCAAAATATTGATCATTTTAGAGTGTGGGAAACCATTACGTGTGGGATGAACCAAAACATAGAAAGAAGACATGAAAACATTATTTTCATGTTTATACCCAACACTCTAGTACTCACATGACGACCCTTGTGGGTAGTGTGATCATTAGGGAATCCATATCAAACTCAGGACTGGACTTATCAAATTAAGAGATGAACCCTCTAAATTTATGGTTTTCTCTTGTGATGGTTTTCGTTTTGGTGGAACAATAGAGAACATCACAATTATCTGACTAGAGTGGAATATTTTTTAGAAATAAAATAAAATAGAGAATATATCACTGATTCACCCCTTCCCCACATAGTTTCCTTCCATTCAATATGACCAAGATTTCATAAGTGGTTTCAGATTCCTATTTTATTTCATTTGGCATTAGTTATTTTAATCTACTATTTTAAATAAAAATTATCATATCGTTTATATTATCCATAATGGATTATTTAGGTAAACATAATAAAATTGGTATTCATATATTTTTTAGGAAATATTATCAAAAATTGACGGATAAATTGTTATCATACTTTCTATATAGTAGTTATGATGTTCAGGATGTTGAAGTTGAGGTATTTTCCAAATGTATTATAGGTGTTTCCATGAAAGTGCAATACCATATGAATATGGATAATGATTGTCATGTGAGAAATGTTATTTTTCATTATTATACAAATCTTATATTTTTTAATGTCAATGGAATCCATTTTAGAGAATCCTTAGAATATTTGTGATGGTAATAGCAATGTGAAGTGGGAAAAGATAAAATTTTGGATATTGATGTGTACGGATACCAGGATGTATGATGATGATAGTATTGATAGTTTCCATATATGATTTTAATAATTTAAGATATTGATCAACTGTTAAAGTGATATTTTGATGGATTTAATTATTTTTAGATATGATCTTACACAACATTCCTAAATTATTTGTTACAAAAGTGACAACATTTGATGATAAAGATCTAAAATAAATTCATTCCAATTGTTACTTTATTTTTTTATTAATTATGAAATAATAAAAATAAATTTTATAATAATAAAGGAATGTATTAAAATTTTATTTCCTTTGTAACCTTGAATCATAGAAAATTAAAGATGCTGTTTTTTTTGAAGAATATCCTTATTGTATAAATTAGGATAAAGATATGGTCGAGAAGATTGATGAATTTATTTCCCACTCCTCTAAATGATGATAATATGTAATTGAATGTATAAGATAATTTTCACTTTATAATGTTTTAGGTATGGTTGTATTTGGTATTTTGATAAACATTGTTCCAAATCTACCACCAAAATAGATAATGTTGAGGGAGAGGTTAATTTTAGATGATCCTCTAAGGAAAACATAAATAATTAAAACTTTATTCTAAACAAAAGTTATATAGGTTAACTAATTATAAAATTATAAAATTATTTTTGAATAAATGTGAAGGTAGTGAAGAAGAAGTGGATATTCATACATTCACTGATGAAGATGGAAACAATAGAACATTATAATTTTTTTAAATATAGTGTTGTGGGGAAATAAAATATTAAAATAAATAAGAGGAGATTGGGATGTATTTATGATTAACTAATTAATTAAAAAAATATCTCTCAATTATATATCAATTAGATAAATAGATAAAAAAATTATTTAAGTAAAATTATCCAACAAATATAAAAAATCTATTTCGATAGAAAAATAAAATTATAATGGAGATTAATCAACTTAAGAAAATTAATGATGGTGAGAAACGTTTTATCATCAATATGAAAGAATATTTTATACATAAATAGAATTATTTTAATCATTGTCAACAAAATTTGTTCAAAGAAAATGAATAATCGATAAATTCAATATATTGTTTTCATAACCCTACTTCAGAAGCTATTTAATTTTATAATAAGAAATAATTTCATGAGGACCAATAAAAATCATTATCTTAGAAAAAATATATTTTTCAAAAATTTATTTGTAATTAATGTAAAATAATTATGTAATGAAGACCATGTTTATGGCCAGATATATTAACCCATAGAAACAAGAAAATAATGGGAACACAAACAAGAAAGTCAAAAAATGATAGAAATAATAACTTGAGAAAGTAAGAGAATATATATAAAATTAATAATTATCTTATATGACATCATAATAAATTTTTTTCTCAAAAATTTTCTATGTTTATTTACTTTAATAAGGATGGATGACAACATATGTGATTTATTTTTCATACTTCATACAAAGGAATATATGTTTTTATATAGATTTTTTTTATTGTTATAACATTTTTAATATATAAATTAATTTTTAAAATTATAAATAACTTAATATTCCTATATGGTTTGGGAAACATGCATTGATGTGGACTCAATTCTCTAAATGTATGTTCGGATACTAGTAAAAAAATATGAATGGAAACCATAAACCATTATTGATATTCTCGATGATGATTGTGAAAGATGTTAACATCCTCTTAATCATTCAAACTAATTTCTAACACTAACCCAAAAAATAGTTTCAATATTTAGAAACCTCATATGAAGAAAAACAAAGTAATAGAGAAAGCCTCGATTGTGGAAGATATAATCAAATAATCTAATGTATAAAATCTATACATATTGGACAATTGATGTTCTTATAAATAATTATATGATTTATATATTTTTATATATATTAAAATTTTAAACGAATGCTAAGAGAACATTAAAAATTAGAGGAAACAAAATGTTAAAGTGGTTTAAATTTTACTAGCATGGAAGAGATGAAATATGAATTCCCTCTTTTTATTGATGGATTGAAACATAATATATTAAGCAATTATTTATATTTTGATAAATTAAATTATGTTTTTTAATAGATATTGGTTCTAATTTATAAATATGGAAAATTTAAATGTAGTTAAAATATGAAAAAATACTAGAGGTAGTTTATTTCAAGTAAGTGATTCTTAAAATTCCTAAAATTAGGAACGAAATAATAGATTGAGGTGTGTTATAAATATCATGGAAATATTGTGAAAAAAGAAGATGAATATGATCAAATGAGTATAAAATGTTCATCATATTACATTACTATGAAGATAAAGAGTTTATATATTCTCAACATTCAAAAAGTTGTAGATAATTACTCTTTACCAAAAAAAGATGGAGATTCAACATAGTGATCATTTAGAGAATATTCATATAGATGTGTGTGGGACAAGAAGAAAAAATAAACCAATGTAAATCAATACCTTATTATATTTATTAATGACCTCATTCACATTACTTATATCATGATTATGAAATATATATCTTACTCATTTAGTAAATTTAAATTATTAATAAAATGTGAAAAGTATGATTGTGATTTTTTCTCAATAATATCTTAACAGACA
The DNA here is from genome assembly GCA_963277665.1 of Viscum album. Taxonomy (NCBI): domain Eukaryota; kingdom Viridiplantae; phylum Streptophyta; class Magnoliopsida; order Santalales; family Viscaceae; genus Viscum; species Viscum album. Next base: position 732,639,979 of record OY728152.1, on the reverse strand, counting down.
TAGTAAAAAAGTTTAAAATGGGTATATTAAAACATTTATTTAGAATAATGGCATCCCAAATGAACTAAGTACACTATAAACACCCCAAAAATTCTTTGGGTAAATTTAATTCCATTTTGTTTTGTGGGAATGGATTAGATAATGTTGGTAGATCATGATAGATATTAATATTCATTAAGGGAATCGATTGTGGAAGTAGTTTACATTATCAAACAATTTTTTGAAAGGTTAAAACTATATATATTCAATTATGATCATCATTATAAACATCTCTATGTTTAAAGTATATTTATGTGTTTGGAATCCATTTTATTTTCAATATAGAATATAAAATCATTTGAATTTTGAAAATAAAGGAGTTTATGGGATCTTCTAGTGTTATCCACCAAATATAATGGTATACAAATTTAATAAACAAATTTACATGACAATAGTTCATACAATTAATATGAATGTCAAAAAACATTCAAAAAATGGTGTCATATATAAATATACAGGTTCTTGAAATGATGGTGATATTTTTCTTTTAAAAATCATTAAGAAATTTTAGATTGAATTGAAAGTGTAGAAGAAATATCTATTTAAAACGATGATACATCCATTTCATGAAATGAGGAATAATATAATTTATCTAATTTAAGGAAATGAAATTATATTAATTCCAAAATAACATTCGTTATCAATGGGAATAGAGAAAAACAAGGAGAAGGTTGAGGAAAAAACTCATACTTCATTAAAATATCATATTTTACCAAGAGATATTGAATGACACTAATTGAAAAATACCCTATACCAATGGTTTAAAAAACTGTTGGCAGGTTTGGTGTTGGGATAGGTCTATAAAATGGTCCTGGGAAAACCATTTGTATAGACCTGTACCAACCGTTTATCAATCCATTTGTATAGGTCTTATGTGAAACCTATACCAACAGTTTCATAAAACCATTGGTATAGGTAATTCAGAAAAAAAAAACTGTGATTGGTATTGATCCCAGCACCTCCCATTTATAATCCAATGACCTAACAACAAGAATAACATGGAATTTGTGAACATTATTTCTTAAATATATATATGTGTATTCATAATTATTTTAACATTTTATTTATTTAACTTCATATAATGAATGAATCCATTAATGAATTTATGTACCCATACCAATGGTTTTAACCAAACCGTTGGTATAGGTCCACCCTATACCAATGGTTTGGCCAAAACTGTTGGTATAGGATCACTATATTGGACATATACCTACGGTTTTGGCCAAAACTGTTGGTATAACAGCTCTATATTGGACCTATACCAACAGTTTTGGCCAAAATCATTTGTATAGGTCAATAGAAGTGACATATATGAATGATTTTGGCCAAACCAATGATATAAGTCCAAATTAGTGGCTTATACCAACAGTTTTGGCCAAACCATTACTGTAGATCAATGTAAGGGACATATACCAACAGTTTTGGCCAAACCGTTGGTATAGCTCCAAATTAGTGACCTTAACCAACGGTTTGGCCAAAACCGTTGGTATAGGTCCTATTTCTACTAGTGTGATAATTGTAGAATCAAGGGAGATTTGATTCTATATAAATATGGATAGGACTATATTTAAAATAATGAGTCATGGGAGTTGGAACCCAATCATAAAGAGATGAATATCATTCAGACAAATTTTGTGTTCTGAAATAAATTTAATGAAAAATGTGATGTTGTGAGAAATAAATAAATATTAATGTGTAAAGAATATTCATATGTCGAATGAATAGAATTTAAAGAAACCTTTAGATCAGTTTTAAATTTTGGAACCATTAGAATATTTTTTCTCCTACATCGCAAATAAAATACATGATTTTTCTAATGGATTCAAGTCCTCGTTCTTCAATGTGTAGTTGGAAGTTGAGGAATACACAGAGAAACATTATGTTTTCCTACATGTAAAATATGAGAATCATATTTTAATGTTAAATATGGATCTATATGGGCTTAAATAATCCATGAGATAATTATATTCTAATATCGGCACATGTATAATTCTATTGAATTTTATAAATGGAAGATTTGGAAACAATTATTTCAATAAAGATAAGAAAGCAGTATCTCTCATTTTGGTTGTTCTTATCGATGATATTGTATTGACATGAAATTATTATGAATTTATTGAGTTGTTTTCTATAGAGATTATGTGGCTTCTTAAAGTTTCCATGATTATGTATATGAAGAACATTCTCAACCTACAAATCAATCAAGATAAAGATCATATATTTCATTCTAAAACTATATATAGTAGAGAGTTATTAAAAAGTCTTTGATTGAGGAATCAAACATAGTTTTAGTAATAATTTATGTTAGAACAAATCAATAAAAAATATATATTTAAAATGAGTTTATATGAGGGAGTTCTAAGAGCTGATTGGTTTATACCGTACTTTAAATATTTTTCACTAGATATGTTTTCTATTGTTTCTCTTTGTTCCAAGTACTATTGTTCCCCTAAAAAATGTCATATCCCAATTTTAAATCGTATTATTAGGTATATTGAAGGAATAATCGGTTTTATGTAAGGGTTTTATTAATTAGTTGGGATAAACATATATATATTGTGAAGGTGGGGTTGATGTAGAAAGTCAACATTTGCTGGAGTTATAATTCCTACAAATAATTTTGTGTGTGTGTGTGTTTTAGTAGACTGTGAAGTTTGACTTAATGGATTTAAGTACTATTGATTCTTTTTATGTTATTTTTACTAAATTTAAATCATAATTAATGTGGACAAGAATGTATTTAGAGGATCTTAGTGTTTAAGTGATATTTCCATAACTCTTGGGTTGTGATTAAAAAAATTGTTAAAATTTTTTCAATGAATCACATTCATCTTTCATGAAAAAAACATATATTTTTAATATCACTTCATCAAGATTATTACGTAAAAAATGTATTAAATATGTAATTAATTTCAAAATAATGATAAAATAACATATGTTCTCACCATGAGATTATATAATAATGTTTTTCAAAATCATATCTTAACTATGGAAAGTCAACATTACCCTTATCAGGGATGTGGTATGGTTTTTATTCCACTCTCTAATATATTCATTAATTATTATTTTAATGGATGAGAAAAATTATCAACATATATATATATTTTTATTTATTTTTATTTTACTATTTTTCATTAAAGGGGTGGAATAAAATATAGAATGGTTATTCATTGATATATGTTTCACTTAATTAGGAGAATGTGTTTATATAGAGTTTTCAAAATGTTTTTGTTATGACATCAGTACGGTTCATGCGATAAATATTTTAAAAGTATTATTGAATAGAATTTAAGAATTTTTTATAATAGTTTCCATAAAAATATATATAAATTTTATTGTACATTTGATTTGATAATGATTTATTGATTAATGAAGTGTTATTTGTTATATCTAATGATTATGTGTTGATTAAAAAAGTGTTATCTCTTTGATTTAGTCATAAGTGGTTTAATTTTCATCAAGGAAGTATCAAAAGAATTAGATGTGAATAGTTTAAACATTTTTCACTATTTTTATAGATAACATGAAATTATTATTCAATATTCTAGTTCAATATGCTGATTTCACTCATGTTTTCAAAGCATTATCGAGTGATGATTAATTTCTATGAATTCCAAATTTGATAGTGATTTATGTTCTTGTGAGGAAAATAATATCTAATTAGGGATAAAATTGAGACAAATTCATGAGATGAGAATCGTTTGAGGAGAATATATTTTTATGAATGATTATCAAAACCCAATATAATGGATTTTTTATTTGATATTGAATATGTTCATCTAGAACATGGTATTTACCTAGATTCTTTATTCTCTAATAAGTTGTGAAGATTAGTGTGGGTAGGGTTAATGTGTTGGATTTTTCCTAATTGCATTATTCATATTTTAACCTATATGAATTATTTTTTTCATCGAAGGTGATAATTTTTTGTGATGGTTGAGGTGGTTTGGAATCAGTTTAATAATATTTGGAATTATTCATATGGTTCAGAAAGAAAATCTTGAATTATTATTATTAAATCTATTTTTTTGTATCTTCTGATTGAAAAATGGGTATGTTAAATATCATAATATGTAATATATGTTGTTTTTAAGATATTTCATCCATGTTTAAGATAATTTTCTGGTCTATTTGTTTCTAGAACGCAAAATATAAATATCTCAACTCTGATTGCGCAAATATTTTCTTTACTTTATTACATCAGCCTTAGATATATGCAATGAATTATGGAAGGACTGAATAGTTTCTTATTCTTGGTAATTAATATATAAACATTCTTCCCATTTTTCACATGAAAAATATATACAAAATTTAATGAGGGTAATTATGTTGTATCCATGAACCATTAAATGGTTCCTACTTTATATACTATGGAAAACAATAATCAATATGGAAAGGTAAATAACTGAAAAAGCATGACATTTATTCATTTAATTGAGCATTATGAATAATATACCAGGAGTAAACGAGGGTCAAATCATGTCTTATAACTAATCACATGATCCCTAAAATTATCCATGGATATCATAACATTTCAAATAATCATATGGACATAAATAACTAATCACATAAGGATCAAATTAATAATTTCAGACATGATAAAACAAAGGTCATGACCCTATGCCAACACATACTATATGAATGGGTAATTCCTTGGCCAAATGCACATTCTTGTTTGTATCATTACACCTGATGAGGCATCAAAAAGTTGTAACAAGCAGAAATTTTCACCTAGTAATTCCTTTACATTCATTATATAAAAGGGGTGAATAACATAATTTATATAGTCATTTATATTTGAAAACAACCATATGAAATGTTAATATTTTAACTAGCCAAATGCATCATAAACCATTTAGAGGAATAATAAGGCGGGTATTGCTATAAAATTCCCAAAATGGTGTATAATTAAAATAATGTGTTTTTTCATTTGATAAATAGAAATAAAATTCAAATAAAATTAAAAATATACTTTATTAAAATAACCCTTTAAATTTAAAAATCTATTTTAAAAACTATAAATTTTAAGAATTTTAGGGGATCTTTTTCAGGAAATATATTCATGGAAAATTTTAAAGTTGGATTCAAAACATTTAGTGCATAGAATAGTGGGATAGGATTTTCTTATTGTGTTTTTTAAAACAAATATTACTTTCAAATTTTAGGTAAAAAGTACAAAAGTACATCTTCAAAAATTGAAAAACATATTCCGTTGAATTTTATTAATAGAAGATAGAAAATTAGTAAATATGAATTAAAACTATCATAATAGAATTTTAAAAACATTCATAAATAAAGTTTAATGATAATATGTACCTAGATTAAAAATAATAATGATTATATAAAAAACCTCAGTTTTCATTAAAAAAATCATTTAGACTCTTAAGTACATAAAAGAGCAAACTCAATGGAAAGAATATTAATTTTTATTTATAACTCTAGGAAAATAAACTATATTAGTTATAAGAAATAAATATAAAATAATTCATCTGATGGAGACTAAGACATTAACAATCATGTATAATGGTGATATTTTGAAATAAATATTTTACTACCCTAGTAACATTTGAATCACAATCCCCATGAAATAAATAACTTCAAATGAAATTTTAAATAAAATTAATATAAATTATGTTTTGATGTATTATATCAAAGGGTAAGCATATACACTACATAGAAAAATAAATTTCATAATATGGAATATGTATCAGAGAAACAAAAGTGTGATGAGAAAAAAATACACAATTTGTGTCATTGGTGTGAAAATTTAACCAATTATGTGATTTTATATAAAAGAATTAAATCCAAGAATGAAAAGTAAAAATAAAAAATAATAAAAACATATTTCATTTCATAGATTATCATGGAATATCTAAGTCAATGTAATTGATTTATTATCAAATGAATGGAAATTGAGTAAAGAAACCCCTTACCACATTGTATCATTCAAGTAAAATACCGCTGGACTAACTAACTTGAATTTATAAATAAAATACAATTAATTATGAATGATTCATGATGTAACATATCAAATGGTATTATATTCATCATATAAAATAAATATTTTCATAAAATTAAAATGGTCCTCTTTAAATGGAAAATTATATAGAATCCCATACCTCATGATGAAATCATAATGTACGTTATTTATCATCCTATGTAATAAACATATAATAATTGTTTACTTATTTAGGAAAATGATTAAGTTCATTATTCACTTTAGTTTATTTGATAACATGTTATATTTAATTCTTCAATCAATTATATTAACATATGATGTTTTCATGATATCTGGTTCTTTTGTTGAAAATGAATTTAGTTGGTTAACTGTGGTAAAATTGGAAATTCATTAATAATAACCAAAATATTAATCATGAAATAGTTATAATTATGGTACATTGATTATTCTTAAAAACCCAACAACAAGATATGTTTATAAAAAATTAACTATGTTACAATCACTGAAATAGAAAGGCACATGTACGCTTGAGTAACATTTCCATATTTCAAAGATCAAGTCAGAAAATGGTAAATATTATTTAATATTTAAATAATCAAAAATATATCATAAAAGAAATAATTTTTATTTAATTTAACTTATATATGAAACATCCCACCCTAGGACAAAACAAAATAGTTCCCCGATTTAGTCATTCAAATGGCCCCAAGCATGCCACCGTGTATGAAAGATGCTTCAAATTTGTAGCAGGGGTCTAATTATGGTATGGGGAGACAATACCCCCATGATCAGACTAAAACAATTGTATAATAATGAATAAATCAATAAGTAGATAAATCAAAACAAATGAAGGTCAGTGGAAAATAATAATAATTAATAATCTGGTCAAATCCAAGTATACCATCCTGAACGAATTTCCAAATGAGGTTATATAATCTAAAGTAGTAAACATATAAAAGGTGACATAATACAATTCATGAAATAAGAAAATGAAAAAATTCCCTAAGAGACATCTCCATGAGTATCATGTCCTCTAGCTTAGTCTGGGGCTCCTATCTCAAAAGTACAACCCTGATATCACAATCCAGGGAACCAGATCTTGAAAATAATAAGGTCGGTTTGGGTACCCCAAGGTAAGGATATCGTTAACAATGTATGAGATATAATTAGTACGTAACCACCAATGGTGTCCAAATTTATATAGTCTATGAATATAAATTATACCATTATACAGGTATATATCACAGGGAAGTAAATAAATATTTAAACAAATGCAAACCTGTTTGGATCTGGTTCCACAAAGAAAACTAGAAACTCTACAATTTTTGGCATAAGTCGGAATATCTCTGAACTAGGGTCAATTTGTATAGATATATAATGTATATATAATTACTCATAATATATACAAGTTAACATAGAAGGTAATATCACAAGGTCTAGAAAAAAACATGGACTGAACATAAATATATTCTTTGGATTGGCCGACGCATCCTTAAATCTGATAAAATAAGAGTCGGGATCCATTGAAATAGTTCCACAATTGGATCAATCACATGGCCTCAATCATAACTCCCCAAATTCTATAGGGTTCCAACTAGTAGTAAGGGAATAATAATGGTATTATGGAGATACTAAACCCTCATGATCATAGTAGCATAGTGTTATAATAATGAATAAATCATTCGAGAGTGGAAGAAGTATACATGAAATGGAGTGGGAAGTAATAATAATTGATAAAGTGCCCAAAACCTAATAAAAGATCCCGAATACATGTCCAAATGAGGATACATAATCTAAAGTAGTAATCATATAGAAGGAGACACGATAAAATACATAAAATAAGAAAACAACAAATTTCCCAATGGCCAACTTCATGAGACTCCTGAGCTCTGGCTTAGTCGTGTGCTCCTTAATCCCAAGTACAAGCATAAGATCACTATTCAAGGATCATAATCTAGTAACCAATGAGGATATGTCAAGTACCAAAATACAATGGAATCCTTAATAAGGTGTGATATATACTTAGTATTCTACCACCAATGGTGACTAAATCTATTCAGTCTTTGAATATAAAAAATAATATTGTGCAGGTATAGTTGAAATGGGAGTAAATAAAAAAAATAAAAAATAAAATCATGTCAAGATGAGGTTCCTCAAGCACACCTAGTGACTGTACCTATATTGACCTACAAAAGAATATCTCTAAAATAGGTTCAACCATTATAGATATATTATTTATATATAATTACCAATATTATTCGCAAGGGAACATAATTCGGCATATCATAGTAGACAAATACAAACTTGGACAAAACCCATGCATGTTCTTCGACTTGGATAATGTGTCCTTAAATATTATAAACTAGCATATATTATATCATTACACATATTTCATTATGATTTAATGTAATATTGGATCCTAGGCCCATCCAATGTGATCTTTAATGTGGAATCCCAAGTATCATACTTGGAGCACTATAATTACTAATCACCATAAGTGTCAATACATGGTGGTCCATGATGAAAAATCCCATGTATCACTCTCTATATGTTATAAATTAATAACCCATAGAATTTTTCCCAATTATACCACATAGGGGGCCAAGTATCTATCATTTAATGGAATACCAACATAACCCACAATGTCTATCGAAGGTATGCCACTAGGGGAATAGGGATCAATCATGGGTATAATAATGTAAAACACTTTGTGAGCCTATATAATGAATTCCTTCATGGTAATATGAGTATAGATTAAGGTTCATAAGGTGTATCCCACTAAGCTTTTCCCTATTATAAAACACAGGGGACCAATTATCAGTCATTGAATTGTATATCAACATTTCTCACAATTTATGTCCAAGGAAACCGACTAGGGAACAACTTATCTATCATGGGAAGAGTAAGGAATCTGCACGGTGATCACATCGAAAGTATTCTATAAAAGAAACCATGTATCTATCCTAGTGTAATTTCGTTCGAGAAATATATGATCACAATATTGTAGTTCTATAATGAAGTACCCAAGTATCTCTCTAAGAACACATAATTCTTCTAATAAATAAATTTCAGTTATAAATGGGGCCATATTCATAATCATTTCATAAGAACTCGTGTATATGGAAGAGGTACAAGACCATCATCCATTTCAATTATAATAGTAATAGAGATTTACTTAATAATTTCATTCATAATCTTTCTAAGAAAAAATTTATTAAAAACATTTTATTATAGAAGACAGCGATCCTCAAATGTTGTTTTATTATAAAAATAGGTCATGGAAAACAATATATATATTTTTACACAATATATATAACCTTAATATGATATTTAATTCTCGAAAAAATAAGGTGAACAGAAAAAAGTAATGTCAATAAAATTAGAATTATTTAATACAATGCATGAGATGGGTGATTAAGTTTCCAAGATGAAGCATAATTCCTAGATCAAATTTGAGTAATCCCAATAGGATTATTGAAGATAATGATGAAAAACTTTGACTGTTAAAATTTTAAGCACGATGGATATTAATCTCATGAATTATTTTCTACATACTTAAGAGTTATCGAACATCATCAGTGTTGTCCCTCATCTGCATCCAATACAACTAGGTGCGTGCATAGCCCGTGCAGGGGTGAGTATAACGATACTCAGTAGGGACCCCGAGACCCTAAAGGTCACACAAAATCCAACAAGGATAATCCAAAAAGTATGATATCAATGGAGAACCATTACTTTTTTATATTCCCATACATATACATAAGTTATCAAGTAACCCATCTCAATTATGAAGTAAACACAAAAGTCATTGAATAAGCTCAAACAAGGATTTTATTTATTGAAACCATGGTTGCTGGAGAACTCCTACTATGTCGAGTACAGTGGGAATATTGCAACAACTAAGCGCTTCTCACGACCCTTGGACAGCTGAGGTACTCCTCCTGTCGAGTAATGTGGGTCTGCTGCCAAATACCGAGCGCTCCGTCTGCTGTGGGTCTGCCGCAAAATACCGAGCGCTCTCCTGAATAGCCTACAGAGGTTCTCCTATTGTCAAGTAACGTGGTTCTAGTGCCAAATACTAGGCACTCCTCTTGCCATGGGTCTGCCACCAAATACCGGGCACTCCCCACAAGGCTAGTCGAATTACTCTGAGTCGAATCGGTCAAGCATTCGGTTGGTCTTTCAGCTACTAGGTCTCTGCACTCTGTCTTCTCGTCTCAAGGAGGATTTACTCCATGAGATACTGGTCGATAATCCAAGTGTCACAAAGTCTCACATGTAAGTATATCCACGGTTCGCCTCGTCATAGGGGTATCAACGCAATAGACAATGCGTAAATCGGACGCCCTGTCTGTGAGTTGTTAACTTTTTAGTCCAGGGGGCTCGGTTGGATTCATGTACGAACAAACCTGACCATATCTCAAATATACCCAGAACTCCCGTGGGGTATTCTCGAAGGGACAACTACATTCCAAGAATATCAGCACCGCTAACGGTTCGTCAAACGGACACTCATAGTCCAAGATATGGGCGAAAAGGTGTTAATGGGTCTGACGGGTTCGGGTTTTGTCCGACCTAGTTGGACCGACCCGATCCGGTCCGTGAATCTGACCCGGCCTGAAGGTCCGACCTGGCCCATGGGGGTAGCCCGGCCTGGCAGACCGTGTGGCCTAGTGGTGGCTTGCGTGGCCCGGTGGCAGCCCGCGTGGCCTGGCTCACCGACGACCAGCGTGGCCTGGCTGGCCATCCCACGTGGCATGGTTAGCCATGCGTGGGAGGGAGGTGTTGTGCCCCCCTTTTTGAAATGGCCGACACGAGGCGACTTCCCCTGGTAGCCGCGTGACCAGAAGGGTCCCGCCTGTAGCGCACACAGGCGGTCGGCTCAACTAGCTGCCCTCTTCTGTCTACCGCAGCCCGCCCTGTCCGCGGCTCCGCGCAGCGCGATGGTGCCACACCGTCGTCTGTCCATCAGGGCCGTCTTGGCTACGACCCTTTCTTCTGGCACGGTGTGACAATACCACGCCCCTCCGGCACCATTGCGGCCCGCCTGGACGCGTCTCGGTTCACTACACGGTAGTTTTGTGTCGCGACCTTGTTGCGACCCGGTGGCCATGCGCCCCCGAAGTTTTCACGGTCGGCTCGTTTCCAGTTACCACGTGTACCACCTCTGTTGTCAATGCACAAGAAGAAAAAAAATGGGAGGTTTGGACCATTTTCTTGATGTCCAAAACCGCCTCGCCATGGTGATATCATTCGGTTCTCATAACAGAAATTTGTACGATGAAGAATGTGAACAAAACAATTCAAACCCCCTATCTTTATTGATGATTGTTCTTTGATGAAGTCATGGGAAAAGGCAGTGTTGTTTCATTAATGTTGGGAAATAAGAAGCCAAGGATGGTGTTTCCATTCTTCGGGGGCGGTGTTGTTTCCTCAACTTGCTCTGGTTGAAGAGGTAGAAGACGGTGATCGTCGTTCTTTTGTGGAAGGAGCATTCATCGCATTCTTCATTGAGAGGATGATGTTATCTCAATTCTCCAAACCCTCACTCAGGATCCACCAAATGATTATGCCAACACCAAAAATTATAGTCATGCTATTATTTTTAATCGTTGTCAAGAATTCAAAAAATAGATAATTAATTAATTTCAAGGGTTGAATTAATCAATTGTGAGAGAGTTGTCACATTAATGTATTGGGGGAAGGTGGAGAGTTAAACCCACATAAATGGGGGGTTAGTGGTGTTCCAAAATTAATGGGGAGTTAAAAGTGTGAAGAAACATGTGTGGGTCCCACTAAATAAAATCCTCCCAAGGTGGGTTATGTGTGGGTGGCCCCCACCACTAACCTCCACTTAGAGGTTTTAACCACTGTAAAATAAAAATATGGTGAACACCTTATTTTTTAATTTTAATTTTAAAACCCCCAAAACAAACATCTATTATCACCAGAATGCTACTGCGGTGAATGTCTCACTAAGCAATCACAGACCATGTGAGTTCAATCGTGCCCTCGTAATTCTATTATGAGCACCGGTTCCAGAGTTATAAAATACCTCTTGCATGTTTACTAAACATACCCGAGAAAAACATCGGAAATTGATTCCAGGCACACCGGGCATAAGAATCAAGCACCGTCAGAAACTGGAGACTCATAAAATTCCCATGTATTTATGAAAAATCCAAAGAAATTCTGGGTCTTTACATTCACACCACCTCAAGGCTTTACTTATCAATAAGATACAACTCGAACTAAGGGAACAAATGGGGGTACTGAGCACGCATCTGAGCCTCCCACTCCCATGTTCCATCCTGGAGGTTCCCATGCATCCAATGTACATGAACCAGAGGTATCGACCATCCATGTTGGACCTAATCATGTCGAACCTCAATCTCCACTGGAACCCCCGCGAATGTCGCCCCGTCATCGATTTCCAGCTCCCTGTGGTTGATGATGTGGGATGGGTCGTGCACGTATCTCTTTAGTTGAGATACCTGGAAGACATCGTGCCCCCGGTGAAAATGAGGTAGAAGAGACAAGCGGTAAGCCACCTCGCCTACTCTACTAAGAACCTGGAAAGGTATGATAAATCATGGAGATAACTTTCCACCTTTTCAAAATCTCTATAAACCTCGTTGAGGTGAGACCCGTCAGAAAACGTGGTTGCCATCCTCGAACTCCAGAGGTCTTAACCTTCTGTCACCATAAGACTTCTACCTGCTCTCTGTACTCATTATCCACTCCTGGATGATTTTCAACTTCTCTATGGTAGCACATACCATCTCTAGTCCCACTAGTGCTGACTCCCCTGGGTCTGTCCAGTATAGTGGCGATCTGCAAGATCGTCTGTACAATGCCTTGAAAGGTGCCATACCAATGGTGGAGTGATAGATATTGTTGTAGGAAAACTCCACCAAAGTAAATTTATCACCCCAGCTGGGAATGAAGTCGAGGATGCATGCATGAAGCATGTCCTCGAGTGTTTGGATGGTCCTCTCGGTCTGACCATCAGTCTGAGGATGGAAGGTGGTGATCAAGAGAATACGTGTTCCGAAATCTCCCTGGAACCCCTTCCATAGGCAGGAAGTATATCCTTTGTCATGGCCAGAGACAATAGAAGAATGTACTCGATGAAAACACACAATCTCATTCACATAGAGTCATCCCAAGGTCACTATTGAACCCTGCTCCCAGATTGGTAAGAAGTGGGCCGACTCGGTGACTCGGTCGATGATCACCCAAATCAAGTCGTGACTCTTGGATGTACGTGGAAGACACATCATGAAGTCCATGGATATCTCATCCCACTTCCACTCTGGGACCTCTAAGGGATGAACCAGGCCTGCTGGTACCTGGTTCTCTGCCATCAATTCCTGTCATGTGGGGCACTGTGAGACAAACTCCACTACTACCTTCTTCATACCCGGCCTCCAGTGATGTAGTTGAAGGTCTTGGTACATTTTCGCCACTCCTAGATGTACCTCTAGAGGGTAAGTGTGGAAATCCCTCAACAAATCCTCCTAAAGTAAAACTAGTAGCATGGTTTGTCCTCTGAAGAGGTTGACGTGCTCCCCACCATCATAAAATCCATTAGGACCTGACCTGTGGATATCTGAGCACGTCGCTTCTCGCAGTCAACGTCCCCATGCTGCGCCTCCGTAACTTGCAAAAGAACTGGGGAAGTGACTGTAAGAGACTGTAGATAGGCTGATCCATCTATATCCACAAAGGATATCTATAAGGAAGCCATCTTCTCTATTGCCTCTCCTACCAGTTGTATTCCTGATCTCCTGCTGACAGCATCCGCAACAACGTTCCCATTTCAATGAGTATAGACTATATCGAAGTCATAGTCTTGGAAAAACTCATGCCAACGCCGCTGTCTCAGGTTTAGGTCCTTTTGAGAGAAGATATAACTGATAATATTATGATTAGATTACACGGTAAAGTGTTCTCCCATTAGATAGTGCCGCCACATCATCAAGGCGAAGACCACTGCTACTAACTCCAGGACATGGGTAGCGTAGTTCTGTTCATGCTGTTTAAACTGCCAAGAACCATATGTCATCACAACCCTCTCCTGCATCAGGACACACTTGAGTCTGGTCTCTGATGTATCAAAGTAGACTGCATACCCTACACCTTCCTCTAGAAGCCTCAAAATGGGTGTACTAGTCAGCCTCTACCTCAGCTCCTGAAAGCTCTGTCGGCATCTCTCCAACCACACGAAGGGCTACCCTTTATTCATCGAGTCTGATAGTGGTGATGCAACTCTGGAGAAGTCTAGAATGAATCTCCGATAGTATCCAGTCCAACACAGGAAACTCCGAACCTCTCTCGAGGCCCATATCGTGACTGCCCTAAGCCCGCCTTCCAAAGGCCAAGGGCTGGCGACTAGCACCAATGGAGTTATTCCCTAGAACTAGGAAGGAATTTCCTTTATCAATTGTAAACACACACAACTAGTGTACAAGTGGAAGAAAACTCTAAGTAGAAGCTGTATAACAAGTGTTCTGAAAGTAAAGGGGGCTAGAATACAAGACCAACTATAAAGTACAATGAAAGGACAAATAGATACAACTAAAAAGGAAAATAGTTGGAAGGTGTCAAGAATCTCCAAAATCATCCACCATGGATTCTACCTAAATTATAGGTACAAATAGCCTCCTCAGTGATCCAGGTCCATCCGTCTTTTCTAGGTACCGACTCATCATGAGATCCACCTCTGGGTACCGTCTAGTCCTCATACACTCCTCATCGGTCAGTGTTGTCTGTCGTCTTCACCTAACACAATGAGGTACGGGTAGAGCACGTACATAGGTGAGTATAATGATACATAGTAGGGACCTGAAAGGTGTCCTGGACTGAAGGGGAGGCCCGCATGGAAAAGGTCCGCGATGAAGGGGCACGACACTAGCGCACAATGCCGGTGGTGTAAGACCGCAACCTTAGGTCGTGGTGAACAAAAGAGGGCGGCCGCCTAAGCCGGACGCTGGTGCGTGTGAAAGGTGGGACCCTTCGGGTCTCGTAGTTACCAGGGGCTGGCGCCTCGTTTCGGCCGTTTTGAACAAAGGGAGGCACGTCACCCCCCTCCCACATGTGGCCAGCTGGGCCACACGGGCTGCCAGCTGGCCAGGCAACGTGGGCCACCACCTCACCACGCGGTGCACCACCAGGACACATGGCCCACCAAGTCGTGTCGCATGCATGGTCTGATTCGTACCATCTGGTCGGGCTGCCACCTCAGGCTGGGCCTCCCCTTCGGGCCGGGACAGATTCACGGACCGGGTCGGGTTGGTCCAACTGGGTGGAACCGGACCCAAACCCGTCAGACCGGTTTACACATAATCACCCATATCTTGGGATGCGGGAATCCGTTTGACGAACCATCAGTGGTGCCGCTATTTTGGTAATGAAGTGTTCCCCATGATAATAACCCACAGGAGTTCAGGGTATATATGAGATATGGTCAGGTTGGTTTATACATAAAACCAACCAGGCCCCTGGGACTAAAAGTCTAATAACTCATGGACCGAGTGTCCGATTGATGCACCGTCTATTGAGATGAGACCTTTATGACATGGAGAAAGTTTGAGATACTTCCACATGAGACATTGTGACACTTGGAGTATCGACCTGAAGCTCATGGAGAGGATCCTCCCTGAGATGAGCAGACAGAGGGTGGAGACCTAGTAACTGACAGACCTGCCGACTGCTTGACCGAATCGACTCAGAGTGATTCGACTAACCTAGTTGGGAGCGCCCGGTATTTAGCAACAGACCCATGGCTGGTGAAGCACCTGGTAGTTGGAATCAGACCTTTGGTACTCGATAGGAGGAGTACCTCTGTAGGCTATTAGGGGGAGCTCCCTATATTTGGTAGTAGACACACAACAGACGGAGCACCCTGTATTTGGTAGCAGACCCGCAATACTCAACAGGAGGAGTACCTTAGCTTTCCAAGGTTAGTGAGAAGTGCCTCGATGTCGTGATAGGCCCACTATACTCGAAAGAGGAGGAGATCTCCAGTAGATGTGGTTTTGATAAAGAAAATCCTGGTTTGAGCTGAGTCAATGAGTTTTGTGTTTACCTCATGATTGAGATGGGTTACTTGATAACATAAGTATGTGTGTGGGAATATACCTAAGTAATGGTTATCCATTGATATAGTACATTGTGGTTTATCTTTGTTGGATTTTTTGAGACCTTTATTGTCTCGGGGTCCCTACTGAGTATCGTTATACTCACCCCTACACGGGTTGTGCCCGCACCACGTTGCATTGGATGCAGACGATGGAAAGCGCTGATGGAGGCTGAGAGCGCTAGGACTAGTCGGTACCTAGAGGAGGACCTTACAAAGAATTGGTACATGATGGAGTCTGATGGACATGGAGTGCTGAGGAGTCCATATGTACCTACCCTTTAGGTAGGAACCCTGGAGGACGAACCAGGAGCTGCTTTCACCATCCATCTGTTATCCCTTTCTTAGTTGTACTTACTTTCAGTTGTGTTTGTACTTTACATTTGGGCTTGTATCTTGGACCCCATTTTACTTTCACCATACTTGTCATATATTTTTTACATAGTGTTTTCTTCCGCTTGAACTCTGGTTTTGTGTGTTTACAATTTATAAAGGCAATGCTTTCCCATTTTTGGGGAATTACAACTTTGGTTCCAGTCTCCATCCCCAGGCCAATGGATGGTGGACTTGGGGTAGTCACAATACGGGTCCCGAGGGACAGGTCGTGACAAATTGGTATCAGAGAAGTCGATTCTACCATAGAAATTAGGACTCCAATTTTTCTTTTCATTAAAGAAATAGTGTTAAGGGTATCGAGTGTGGTTTTTAGTTCAGGGAGTCTAGTGTTGGTGTGGCAGACAATGTATCTATACCATAGGACCTAGACTACTGATTTCTAACATAGTCTACGAAACCATTGATTTCCTTTCTGTTTTTAAAAAAAAATCATTATGTTAGCTCATACCATGTCAGCTCACTAGGTAAAAATGTTTTGACCATGTCGCATATATTTCTTTCAGGATTCCTCCCCGCAGATGACCAGCTAGATCCCTGAGAATTGTACGCACCATCAGCACACTGAGCGATGAGGCTTCGGTGGAGGGGCCCTTTCTAGTTGAGGCACCAGGGGAGGCACTGGAGGTACTACTTACCATTGGGAAACTGATGCCTCTAACCCCACCAGTAGAGAGTGCAGGCCGCTTGAGCATGCTGCATGAGTTCCAACACCAGAGGCCACCCAGGTTCAAGGGATAGATGGTCCCACAAGAAGCTGAAGATTGGCTGGAAGTTGTGAAGAGAGTCTTCAGGATATTAGGGAAACTGTGAGTCTTCATGATGATACTTGCTGCCAGCCTCCATTAGGAAACAGCAGGCAGATGGTGGAGCCTGATGCGCTAGGTCCACAATGAGGCAACACTTCTATGGGAAGACTTCAAGGTCTTGTTCTGAGTGGAGTTTGTACTATCCACACTTCGAGTGGTGTGGATACAGGAGATACTTTATCTGCATCACGGCAGCATGAGTGTAGCTCAGTACTCAGCGAGGTTCATCGACCTCTCACTCTACTCCAGTGATATGGTGCGTGACTCGTTCTTCAAGGCCCAGACCATTGACCAGGAACTCAGGCAAGAGATCAGAGCATCATTTATCTCCCAAATCATCCCAACGCAGACGAGAGTATTGAAGCAAGCCCTCCAAGTGGAGAGTTTCCTTGCTGAGATGTCTTCATCTGTGAGACCCACCACTAGTCGACATGCAGTTGAGTCTTCTGTAGCTAGCAGTAAACAGATAACAAATAGGTCCAAGAGGACCAGACCCATAGGTGGTAAACTGCATGACTCTGGATCAGTTGTGCGGGGAACCTCGAGTGGAGACATAGATAGTCATGCCAGGACAAGACAATGTTACTCATGGGGAAGGCTTGTTCACATGGCTCGTGACTGTCCCACTCACCGTACAGATGATCAACAGACAGTTTAGAGACCTTCCAAGTAGAGGTAGAGGTTTGATCGAGGTGGTCTACAGGGTCCAGGTGGATGTTGCAGAGGAGATGGTCGAGTAGCTGGAGGAGGACAGTGTTTTGAGGGGTTTCCACCACCACCACCAGGTGGTCCACCCCAATCGCAGGGAGTGGGTGGAAAGGGGAGAGCTCAACATTAGGAAACTGAGGCATACAACCGTGGAACTCCATAGATGATACGAGGTACGATCTGTGTCTACTACACTATAGTTGGAGTTCTTATTGGAACAGGTTTTAGTCATTCTTTCATTGCCACTGCCCTCATTCGGATCTCGGAGATTCCTAAGGAGTCGTTGGTTCAATACTTACGACTAGAGACTCTTACGAGAGCAGACTCGATGATTATGCACTGGTACCAGTAGTGTGAGATTATTCTAGGAGGTGAGAGCTTCGACTGAGATCTTCTCGTAGAATCATCGAGGCCTTACAATGTCATCTTGGGTATGGAATGGTTATCTACAGTCCATGATCAGATTGACTTTATTAGGTGCAAAGTTCTGTGTGACCGCACGGATGGGACCAAGTTCACCTTCAATGGCGAGAAGGGAACCTTTACAGTGCAGGACAAAATTACTCGGAGGAGGGTGCAGCCGATCACTCACCGGTTGGCTTTCCTTACCCTCGGAGTAGTATATGTGGAGACTCTGACATATCTTATAGTGATGGACCAGTACACTGATGTTTTCCATGACGATATTCCAGGACTACCTCCACGTAGAGAGGTGGACTTCTACACAAACATTTACCCCAACACGGCACTGATATCTACTCCAGCATATCGGTTGGATCCTTCTGAGATTTGTGAACTGAGGGTATAGCTAGAGGACTTCTAGGGGAAGGGATTCATATGACACAGTGTTTCTCCCTGGACAGCCTCGATTCTGTTCGCCAATAAGGAAAATGGGATCTTGAGGCTCTATGTCGACTATAATCTCCTGTACCAGGTGACCATAAAGAACAAGTACCCACTTCTAAAGATTGACGACCTCTTTGATCTGATCATGGGAGCATAATGATTCTCGAAGATAGACCTAAGATCTGGGTATCACCAGTTCAGAGTTCAAGATGAGGATGTGTGGAAGATAGCCTTCAGGTGTCAGTACTGCCACTATGAGTTCTTGGATATTCCCTTCGGCATAACCAATGCACCAGCAGTTTTCATGTGTCTCATGAACATGATCTTCAAGCCTTACCTCGGTCTCTTTGTCATAGTATTCTTCGACGAAATTCTGATTTACTCAACTACTGAGGAGGAGCATTCCTACCATTTGCAGGTAGTACTGGACACACTCTGAGGGAACTAGCTTTATAGTATGCTCTTGAAGTTCTAGTTTTTGATTTGAGAGGATCACTTTTTGGGACACGTCGTCTCAGAGGATGGAGTTGCAGTGCATCCAGCAAAGAACGAGGCAGAACTTGCGTGGGAGCCACCCAGGATTGTGACGGAGGTGGACCTCGCGACGAGTCGGTACCCGGAGGAGATGGAAAGACATGGAACACTAAGAAGCTATCTATACATTCAGTATACTTGTCATACATATTTTACTTAGGTTTTTCTTCCTCTTGAACTCCAGTTATGTGAGATTACATTTTATAAAGTCAATGCCTTCCCAATTTTAGGGATTTACACCTAGTGTGCTAGTCGCCAGCCCATGGCCAATGGAAGGCAGGCTTGGGGTAGTCATGATACAGGCCTCGGGGGACAGGTCATGACATTTATATTCATTCATAACATATTATTTCCTTTATGTAAACAAATAAAAAAATTAAAAAGAAAGAGAGTGGGATTTTGGATGTTTATTTACTTAAAATATTATAAATTTCAGTACAGATGTCCAATGGATCCTAAATTACATATATTACCATTTTGGATTTCTGTAGATGATTATATCCCACCCATCATAACAAGGGATGTTTATTTTTGATTTTTAATGCATTATCATCTTATTCTTAACCTTAAATACCTAATTCACCCTTTATCGATGTGATAATTTTTACCATGGTTAATATTCATAATGCCTTAAAATAAAATGGTCTTAAATAGAAAATTTTAATCTCAAAATTCCAAATATAAATTCCATATTTTATTATTCTTTTTATATATATGGGAGAAATTATTTTAATATAAAATTTTAAAATCTAATGAAAACAGTGTTTAGAAAAATCAATTTTAAACAATAAAAATTTAATTTTATGAATATCATTATATTTTTTTTTAGAATTATAAAATTTTAATCCAAATAGGTTGTATATAAATTTACAAAAAAATATATAATAGAATGGTAATACCAAATTAATTAATTTGATTAAAAAAATGCAAGTTTTTGGAAAATTGGTATTTTTCAATATTTAGTGAAAAAACAATATTATCAGAAAAATACAATAATTAAAATATAATATTGGTATGATGGTTTTAAACATTATATTCTTTTAATAATATAAAATTTTAAAAATATCAAGATATCAATTATAATATTCTCTAATGAGATGTAATAAAACCCTTCTTTGAAAGAGTTGTATCTTGAGAAATAGAATGTCTTTAATTATTTCCTACATAATAATTAATACATTTTTTTTTGAGAATGAACCTTTTTTATATTTCATAATATCATTAAAATTACCAATACACACCAATTTAATATATTTTTTATTAGTTTTTTATTTACATAATTATTTTTTGTGGGTTTTTTAGGCTTGGTGTTGCATGTTGTAAATGTTATCAATTATAGTTATCTTTTAAATCATCACCATGTCACCCATAAGATTTTATGAAAACAAGATATTTTTGTTACACGTATGATATTTATATTATAAATAAGATAATTCTTTAATAATAAGTTATCTCTATTATTCATAATATATTCTAAGCCCAAGAAATATTTTTCACACGTAATAAAATTTTGTTACGCATAAGATTGGTGTTTGTTACAAGGCATTATGTTGTAAAAAAAATTATAGTCTCTAATATATTATTATAAAGAGTAATAAATTTTTACACTGTTCAATTCTAAAAGATATAAGAGATTTATAGGGGGTTTATATTAAATACAGGAATAGATCATGGGATTACTAAATGGATTTATCTTGGATTAAATCATGTTTCATGGATCAAAAAATTACAACAATTAATGCAAAATTTAATCTGTGTGGGTTAAATATAATGAATAAATAGAGACATTATTCATTATGGAAGTGGAAAAATAATGTAAAAAGATGAAACATGTCACAAGGTTTTATGATGAAAAATATTAGAGAGATTAGTTTTTTGATCTGATGAGCCACAACTATTTTATATTGACTATATATTTACATGTAGTTATAAGATATTATTGTATAAAATTATTACATTTATATATAGACGGAAAAATATTTTTATTTTTCTATAAAATAAACAAAATTATAATCATCGAAATCAAATTCCAAATAATATCTGACAATAAAGTTGATAACAGACCAGAAAATTATGATAAAATTGAGTAGTACAGTTATTCATGAATTTTTTTGAACATAAATCAACATTGGATGAACTAAAATTTATACGTGTGAATTTAAGAATGGTAAAAAGAAAATGTGATTTATTAATTAATTTCACCCATACACAGAGAAACATAGAGGGAGAGAGAGAGAGAGAAGTGAAGATTATTTTTCAAAATATTTTATAGAACCATTATCAGAATGAAGTTGCAGAAAACCTTTGTTTCGTGTAGTGTTATTCCTTAAAATTGAAAAAATGTGTTGAAAATTTAAAAAAAATTGTCTATAAAGAAAAAAACACATCTCAAAAATCAATAATATTATACATAAATAATACATATCCATTAGCACAAAACATTTGATCATTATAAGGTCTGGGATGAATTTGTCTAAGTGATACCCTAATGTATAGTTGGGATCCATGAAAACATCATTTTCAAGAATATTCACTACTCAATATTACTCAAATAATGGTTCTAGTAGGTAGTATGATCCTATGGGAATATAAATATCATACAAAGTATGGTATAAATCACATTAATTGGTTATCCTTGTAAATAGGTTGTCTTTCCTTTTGATGGTATGTGTTTTCCTCTGACTATAGGGAACTTCACTATACTCCAACAATTATAAAATGTTGTTTCAAAAAAATAAATAAATAGAACATAGATCAAATATTCAGTCACCAACCCCTTATTCACCACTAATTTATCCAATAATAGTTTCTATGAAGATAGACCCCATATATAGGTTCTCATGAATCTTGTATATAGAGGACATATAACTGTACCTGAAGGTTGATATAGAATATCATGTGCCCCAAATATACTAGGGGATTCTTCACAGTTTCAATAAAACCAAATACAGATATTAGATCCTACCCCATGGATATACAAGGGAATACATTAACCAAACTATATAATGATAATGTTATAGTCATAAAGAATGAACCATGTCATCATCACTATGAAGACAATTTAAAAATCTATCTATCTCACTTGGAAAATAGCCTCTAATGGCTGGACAGACCACTCCATTGAGATTTATAATGTAAACTGATTAGTATATGATATTAATTTATTAATAAAATAATTATATTAAAAATATTCATTTCTTCATATCATAAATGTGGGGTGATACATGAAGGAACCCAATGTTCATGAATTGAGTCATAATTATATATCATATATTGGTATTCAATAATTTCTCTCAACATCTAGATCACGATTCCATAGCGAGTTCCTCAATCCAACATTAAAAAAATTCCTCCAATCACAAAATTTATATTATTATTATTATTATAGAATTTAATAAAAGTGGGGGTGAGGATGTTTATGTCTCACCTAATTTCACATGCCTCATACCCCTTCATCTTTTTTTATTTCCCATATTTCTCTCTACTTTTCTATGGGACACCTATCTGACCCCCTCCCTACCATACCACATCATCAATTTATACCAAATTCACATATCTTCCTTCCCATCAGCCTTTTAGGGTTGACTCATACCTACCCATATATTTTACTAATGTTCTCCACAATGTAGATCCATAATTGTTGAGAAACATTACTTAGTGAAACCATCTTAAACATTAGCTGGTCTGTTGTCCCAATCACACACCAACACCCCTCACAAATACATAGTATCACATAACCCCTTATCGACACTATCTGTAAATAAATTTGGTTTCACTTTTTCCATATGATAGAGTGAGCGAGTTGTAATAGTGGGGTATGATAGATATTGAAAAGGGGTAGAAAAAGGTGTGGGGTCAGACATAGCTGATCCCATGATTTATTCAAGAACATAATAGTAAAGTACAAAGCATTACAAAGGAGGCTTGCATATCCTGGTGTGGGTCGTCCCTTTCATGTCTGAGTCAACTAAGGACAAACAGAAGTCTGGAGTTCTGAAAGACCATACCGAAGACCGTTCATCAATCGATCTCTTGGAAAGAGCATATGCAACCCAGTTTGCGTCCCTATATGCATGTGAGATGCTCAAATTAAGTGTCTTGGCAGCATCGAGGCACTCAGACCAGTGTTGGAGAAGACGCCATGGTATAAGTCGTGATTTCTTCCTGAAGGCCTCCACCGCCAATGATGAATTAGATTCAATCCAGAGTTTATTCCATCTGAAATGGGTTGCATATTGAATCACTTTTATGATGGCCCAAAGTTCTGCCTCATACGTGGTCCCGCTCCCAAGGAAGTGATAAAAGAATCATTTTACAAATCCCTGAGAGGTACGAAAGACCCCACCACATCCTGAAGGACCCGACACACCCATGGTAGCGCCATCAATGTTGACCTTGATGTAACCTGCTATCGGAGGAATCCATCTAATGAATTTCATCATTTTTGGTCTTCTGCATCTCCCTGGAATACCAATTCTGCGCAAGTGTAGAAAGTCGTGCATATCATTATTCATCTCCCCATTTTGGATATCTGCCACTACATGGATAGCCCTGTGAATGCTCACCACCCCTTCATGGAAAGAAGCTATTTTGTTCCGATGTGCCACCGCATTTCTGGCAAACCAAACATAGGAGAGAAAATCCTCCACCGCTGCTAGAAGAAGATTGTAATGCTGCGGGCTTTAGCTGACTTCAGTTACCGCAACGAGAAGAATCATCAGCTCCTATTGCCTACTCAAATTGATATGAATTCCAAATAAATCCAGAATATAAATCCATAGCTCAGAAGCCATACATCAGTGTATAAAAATATGACTACTAGTTTCCTCTGCCCGCAAGAAAATGTTACAGCCTAAAACAATCTGCCATCTGGCCAGTTTTTGCGCTCCATGTAGAGGCAGTCTTCCTTTCCATATTTTACATAGGAAAATCTTCCATGAAGTTGGAATAAACGGCTTCCTAAATTTGGAAATCCATGCTGGAACAGAGGAGCTATGCTCACATTTGTGCCGATATAATCCTTTGGTAGAAAGAATTTCGCACCGATCAGGTTTCCACACTAAAGCATCAACCTTGAAAATTTTATATCTCTTTATTTCCATGGCTATCGTGCTCGGAAGCATGCAAGCCATGTCGTAAAAATTCTGCAAAAACTCAGAAATTTTCATATTTTGAATGTTGTCCAGTGGCTGAAGTATTGTATTTAGCGGAGTGTCCAGCCATGTACTGGTCAAGCAGTTCAGGCTAGATTGTTTCGAGACAATCCACCTTGAATTAGAGATAATATCATGGTATGTTTCTTTGATGGAGGGCCAAACCGAAGATAGAGAGTATCTAGCGGATTCATTCATCAGCCTGCAAACAAACCTGTCATTGAGGAAGTCCTATAAAGACCCCAGCCTTAAAACTTACATAATATTGAATTAAATGAATAATTCACATTGAGGATCTTTTCAGGTTTAGAGTTTTAGAGAAATAGGACATAACTATTACATCTCAAAAGATTGAAAAGTAGAAACTTCCACTAAGATTCCATAAAATAAAAACTCTTAATAAGAAACATGTCTAGTTCCATGTTTTAGATAACATCACTTTCCCTTGATCCCATCCTTGACCCTATTCCACATTAAGTCCTGTGAAAAACATTTCAAAAAAAACTTGGGGTGAGCATAAAAAGCTCAGTAAGGGATACAAAAAGAATGAAAACTATTAGTTATTCAAAACAACAAGTAAACCATGTATACTTTATCAAAGAAATACTTTTCACCTTTTCAAAGTAGTAAAAACTCTTCACTGAATAAAAGCTCATTACTTACACTTCAGTAACCAAAATATTACCACAAAACCCATATAAAGATCACATAACATATAAAGGTAACTTGGGACATAAACATACTTAAGTGGAATAACCATAAGGTCAACTTCCACACATATAACATAATGTAATACCCATTCAACCAACTTCCATACATACTTAATATAATAGCCATACGGCCAGCTTCCATACCCAATGCATTGGAGGTTATAACATAACCACCAGTCCTGGTATTCACGGTACCACCTGTAAAGACTAGGAAATTTCAAGGGAAATTTTTTTCCTAAATTTTCTATGGAATTTTACAATAACGCAGTTTCTGACGGCGCCTGATTCCGAGGCCCGGTGTGCCCAGAATCAATTTCCGAAGTTTAGCTCGGGTATATTCAATGAACGAATGAGCGGGATTTTCTATCTTTTGAACCGGTGCTCGGAATTGAAATCTAAGGGCACTGATGAACTCGCAACGCCGATATTTGCTTAAGGAGAATTTTCCATAGTTGTGTTTTATTGAGAGCGGAGGTTTGTTTTTTTTTTGGGTTTTCTTTAAAAGTGTAATATGAAAATAACATGCCATGTTTCACTTTATTTTATTTCATCCACCATTGGGAGTGAGGTGGTTGATTCCTCCTCATGGAGGTTGGAGGTGGGGCCACCACACCTTAACCTCCCTTGAGAGGTTATGGTGGTGGGGCCCACCCAAACTAAACCTCCCATGGGTGGTTTATTGTGGTGGGGACCACACGGGGCTTCACCCCCCAATTAATGGGAGGAGAGGAAACCTCCCAACTCTCCCTCATTAATGAGGGAGAGCCTCTTAATTCCTCAACTCCCCATTAAATGGGTAGAAACTCCTTGGCACCCTCCTCTCTTAAGTGGTACCAACGGACCTCTTTAATTGCGTCAACGCAACTTAATTCACCCGACCCCCCTTTTTTAAAAAAATTTATGTAACCACGATGGTTACATACCTCTCCCCCTCACCTATATATAGGGATCTTGGGAGAGGGTTTGGGGGACAGCTTCACCAAGTGATGGAATGCTGGTAAAGTACCACGACGCCCAACACTTGGGAGAATTAGAGTTCTCCAACTAAGAACGTCTTTTTCCAAAGTAGAAAGACGACACTTCTTCTTCCTTTCCACGGCCTCCTTCCGTGTTGAATGAATGGGCGTTGTCTGCAAGGAACATCGATGACTCTTCATCTTCGAACATTTCCCGACGTCAACGAACTGGCACCGCTTAGATCCGTGACTTCGTCAATGACGATTACAGAGGAACGTTTCGCGAGGATGTCTTCCGCGACACCGATTTCCGCATCGGTGATGAATGAACTTCGAATCCGAGGTAGGGGTTTTGTATTTTTTTCAAATTACGTGTTTCTTTCCCTCGAACATGAAAGAATAATCTGTTGGATGTTGTTCCAAATTTTATTAAAAATTGTGAAAAGTTCATCGTTGTGTTTTTATGATTGGCCGACTGTTATCGTTAAAACGGGAGGAGACCGGACCGCACGAACAAGGCCGATTCTCCTCCCCCTTATAATATTTGGTGTTGATTTAGCGAAGGCAGCGCGGTGTCGTCGCACTGTGCAGGAACAAAAGAAAACACTTCCGAAGCGGGCTGCGATGAAGGAACGCGGCTCCATCGTGTCGCGTCATAGGTTTCAAACGAGGCCGCAGACGGAGTCGGACCGCGGAGTCGTCACGCCGCGTCGAACGGATTCACGTTCATCATGGATGTGGCGGCCGGAAAAACCGGCCGCCGGAGAACATGAAGGAGGCGGCTGGAAATCCGGTCACCGTCGCCGGAAGGAGCGGGACCGCGGGGTCCCGCGGCGAGAACCTGGCCAGCCCCGCGCTAGCCGGCCTTTACAAGGGGGGAGATCGGGGGTGTAACCCCCCCGGCAATACACATGGTGTGGTCCCTTAAAGGGGCCTCCGTTTTAAAAATTAAAGGGGGGGCAATGCTCCCTCCCTTTAGCGCGTCGCGCTAGCCGAGCCGCTGTGCCGTCGAGCCACCACGCCGCCGAGCCGCCGAGCCATCGTGCCACCGCGCCGCCGCGCCGCTGGCCGGGACGAGCCGCTGGCCGGGCCGAGCTGCTGGTTCGGGCCGCCACTCGGGCTAGGTCGACCCGGTTCGGGCCGGCCCAGGGGGTACTGGGCCGGGTCGGACCGGGCCCAAACCCCCCCCCCCCCCCGTCTTCGGACAGGATTGGTTCAAATGCCCATAACTTGGGCTGCAGACATCCGATCGACGAACCGTCAGTTGCGTAGCGATCCTTGTATCGAGACGGTCGTTTCGGTATACTATACTCAAGGTGAACCTTCATTTTTGGGAGCCTACGTGGTTAAAACTCCATAGTTAAGGGTTCTTGGCCTAGAGTAGTGATCGGGATGTGTGACCTCCTGGGAAGTTTCCCATAGTGGGTGTGAGACGGAAAGACCAATAACTAACAGACCGGGCGTCCGTTTGACACGGCGTCTGTTTCGTTGAATTCCTCTTGATGAGACAGAACTTTTGGCATACTCCACCCGAGTTTTGGATGCAGTTGGATTATGGCCGGGTTTGGTTCGCTCACGAAACCAACCGGGCCCCTAAGACGAAAAGGCTAGTAACTCACAGACCGGGCGTCCGATTGACGTGCCGTCTGTTGCGTTGAGACCCCTATGACGAGGCGGTCCTTTGAGATACTTCTTCGTGGGACTTCGTGATACTTGGAGTATCGACTTGTGGCTCGTGGAGTAGACCCTCTTAGAGACGAGCGTACAGAGTACGGAGACCGTGTAGCTGTCTGAGACCCGACGACTGCTGATCGAACGACTCAGTTTGTTATAGAGGTGCTCTTGGTTGTAGCGGCACATGGGAGCGCTTGGTTGTAGTGGAAGACCCCCGACAGAGGTGCGCTTGGTTGTAGCGGCACATGGGAGCGCTTGGTTGTAGCGGCAGACCCACGACAGAGGTGCGCTTGGTTGTAGTGGCACATGGGAGCGCTTGGTTGTAGCGGCAGACCCATGACAGAGGTGTGCTTGGTTGTACCGGAACATGGGAGTGCTTGGTTGTAGCGGAAGACCCACGATGGGAGAGCGCTTGGTTGTAGCAGCTGTCCCACAATACTCGATAGGTGGAGTTCTACAGTACTCTTAGGTTAGTGAGCAGTACCTCGGAGTCGTGACAGGACCATTGTACACTC
Organism: Viscum album; assembly: GCA_963277665.1. Taxonomy (NCBI): domain Eukaryota; kingdom Viridiplantae; phylum Streptophyta; class Magnoliopsida; order Santalales; family Viscaceae; genus Viscum; species Viscum album. The sequence goes on along the minus strand of OY728152.1, from coordinate 732,611,542 downwards.
CAGAGACGGGGCTCTTCAGCAGTTATGGTTTCGATAATAGAAATCCTGGTTTGAGCTGAGACATTTGACCATTGTGTTTACCTCATGATTGAGATGGGTCACTTGATAACTTAGGTATATGTATGGGCATATACCTGGGTAGTGGTTATCCGTTGATTTCACAATCCTTGTGTTTCCTCATGATTGAGATGGGTTACTTGATAACTTAGGTATATGTATGGGCATATATCTAAGTAGAGGTTATCTATTGAGATCTTCTTGTGGTTATCCTTGTTGGTTTAGTGAGACCTTGAGGGTCTCGGGGTCCCTATTGAGTATCGTTATACTCACCCCTGCACGGGCTATGACCGCACCTCGTTGTGTTGGTTGCAGATGATAAGCAGTGCTGACGGAGGCCGAGTGTTCGAGGATTGAACTATACCTGGAGGTGGACTACACGACGAGTCAATACCCTGAGGTGGACTACACGATGAGACGACACACGGAGAATGTTGATGGACAAGAGCATTGAGGAGGCTATATGTACCTACCCTTCAGGTAGGATCCGTGGCGGACGATCCAGGAGCTGCGCTATCTGTACCTACCCTTCAGGCAGGATCCGAGGAGGACGACCAAGGAGCTGCTTCCTTCCTCCAGCTGTTTGTCTTTTTCTACTGTACTTTCGTTCAGTTGTAGTTGTACTTTATTTTGAGTTTGTATTCTGGCCCATTTACTTTTCAGCACTTTCTCTTTTTTACTTAGTGTTTACTTGCGTTTGTTCTTTGTGGTGTTTTTTTACTTTTATAAAGGAAATCCCTTCCTAGTTATCAGGATTTACACCTTTGGTGCTAGTCGCAGGCCCCTGGCCTATGGAAGGCGGGCTTGGGGTAGTCATCGAACGGGCCCCGAGGACGGGTCGTGAAAAATTGGTATCAGAGGATTTCGGTTCTACCGTCGAACTTATAACTCTGATGTTTCTTCTGTGAAGCAATAGTGTTGAGAGTACCGAGTGTGGTTTTCCATTTAGGGAGTCCAGTGTTGGTGCGGGCAGCCGATGTATCCATACACCAGGACCCTGACAACTGATTTCTGACTTTGTGAACGAAAACACTGATTGCGTGTGTGTTTTCAAAGGTTTTCCCTTAAAGTAGCTCAAACCAGGTCAGCTCACCAGGTATAATCGTTTGACCGTGTTACGTTGTTGCTTTCAGGATGCCTTTTCTCGGACGACCAGCTAGAGCCCAGGGGGATGTGCGTGCTGACAGCCTGTCGAGTGACGAGGATTCGGTACAGGGCCCTCTTGCAGTTTAGGCACCATCGGAGGCACCAGCGGTACTACCATATGTTGGGCCACCGATGCCACCAGCCCCAGCAGTAGGCGATGCACGCTATTTGAGTGCGCTGCACGAGTTCCAGCACCAGAGGACACCCAGGTTCCAGGGAGGGATGGACCCACAGGCGGCTGAGGATTGGCTGGAGGCTGTGATGAGAGTCTTCAGGCTAGTAGGGATGCCGACAGACTTCGTGGTGATCTTTTCTCCCAGCCTCCTTCAGGCAGTAGCAAGCAGGTGGTGGAGCCACTTGTTCCAGTTTTGCGACGGGATGACCTTCACATGGGAAGACTTCGAGACCTTCTTCAGGTTGGAGTTTGTGCCAGTATCTCTACACCTCGAGCGTGTATAGGTGCTTCTGCCTTTGCCGCAGGATTTCGGATTAATTGCCGAGTCATCTGTGGGTAGTAGACAGATGATGCAGAGGTCCAGGAGGACCGGACCAGCAGTTGGACGATCTCGGGTTTTAGGACCGGTGGTGCGGGGCACCCAGGGTGGGAACAGAGTTGGGCGTGCCAGAAGCAGGTTGTGTTACTCATGCGGTGGAAAGGGTCACCTGGCACGTGACTGTCTGAATCCTCGTACGGTTGATCAGCGGGTGTTGGAGGATCCACCGAGACAGAAGCAGCGGCTGGTGCTTGATCAACAGCCGAGCAGTGGACAAGGCAGTAGAGCTCCGGGAGCAGGTGGACAGGAGCGGAACTAGTGGATACGTCCCTTTTACTTCTAGTTCCATGTTGCTCTTGTATTCGTGTCTTTGTACTATGAGCTGCAATAATAAAAAGACACTTATCTTTGTTTGCTTTCCTGTCCTTTGTTTGGTTGATGCTGAGTGGTCTCGGTTAAAACTGTTGACTTGACCCTCACTTTCGAGATTTCTACTAGAGGAGACCCAGTGACCTCACACTGATGCCGACAGTGTGACTCGACCCTTGGAGGTGAGAGTGACAGATGGATCTCTTGGTAGTTACGTCAAGGCCTTACGACGTCATCCATGGCATGAATGCATCATTCATGTTGGGATTGACTGTATTAGGCAACGAATGAGGTTCATCCAGAGGATGAGACCAGGTTTCTCTTTTAGGCAAAGGAGAAATTTTAGCAGCTCTTCCAGATCGTATGCAAAGGAGGTGCAGTTCATCCATGAACGTGTGAAGACTGCACAGTGCAGTAAGAAACAGAAGACTGGTGCCAGTCTTAGAGACTCGGGTATGTTAAATGTTTCAAGAAGTGGAAGCTTTAAATAGAGTTGAGTCTGTGAAGCGGTAGACGTGGAGGCAGAGCTAGGAGAGCAGTGTGAGGTGGTGTGCATCTTAACATGCTAAAACCACCCGCCTTAGTTATCCCCGCCAGGCTCAAGGAGCTGGAGGGAGGAGCAAGAGTGCGGCTGCATGCGGTCAAGGAGTGTGACCCAATGGCTCTAAAAATAATTCAAGGGACAGTCTGTGTCCACTACTAGCTGCTGTAGTAATAGACGTCTATATGAATCATTCCTCGCTTTCACAATTTTGTTCCAGACCTGGTGTTTCCGGTAAGCCGTGGACTTCACCCTCACGTCTGGAGATGCCTTGGGAGGAGACTGGATAATCACACTTACGCCGAATGTGTGGTCAGACCCTCGAGGTGAGAGTTCTGGTTGGAATCTCTTGGTGGCAGTGTTGAGGCCTTACGAAGTTAGTTTGAGTATATAATGGGAAATAACTGTTCATACTCAAATTGACGGTTTTAGGCAAACGTCGGGATGGGATTTCCTTGGTCGGTGAAAAGGAAACCCCAGGCAGCACGGGATAAACTCTTTCACAGGAGGGTGCGACTGATCACTCTTGAGTCAGTCAACCATGCCCTCGTGGAAGCGGTATTTTGAGTTTCAGTTTTAACATAAAATGAAGACCTCTTCAGTTTGAGGATGACGACCACGTCTTCTTACGGGTCTCACCTCGACGAGGTTTACGGAGATGTGGCCAAAGCGGAAAGTTATCTCCAAGGTTCAGTGGACCTTCTTAGGTCCTCAGCTGGGTAGGCGTGGTGGTTTACCGCTTGACCCATCCACCTCAGTTGCACCCGGTGCACGACGACTTCCACGTACCTCAACTGAGGAGATACGTGCTCGACCCTTCGCATATCATCAACCATGAAAAGTTGGACGATGGTGATAGGGCGACAAGCATGGAGGTTCCAGTGGGGATCGAGGATCGACGGGGGTGGTCCTACGGGGACGATCGATTCCTTGGGTACACTTTATTTGACAGTACGGGAACCTCTAGGTGAGAACATAGGAGCGAAAGGCTCAGATGCGTGATTTCTACCGCTTTAGTGACCTTAGTTGTGATAAAGCTTTACGAGGACGTAAAGCCCTGAGGTGGGAGTAATGCAATGACCCGGAAATTTCAAGGGAAATTTTTTTCCTAAAATTTCTTTGGAATTTTTCAATAGCGCAGTTGCTGATGGCGCCTGATTCCAAGGCCCGGTGTGCCCATAATCAATTTCCTAAGTTTATCTCGTGTACGTTCAGTGAACGAACGAGCGGGATTTTCTATCCTTCGAACCGGTGCTCGGAATTTAAATCTGAGGGCACCGATGAACTCGCAACGCCGGTATTTTCTTAAGGAGACTTTTTCTGTAGTTGCGTTTTATCGAGAGCGGAGGTTTGTTTTTGATTTTTTTGGGTTTTCTTTAAAAGTGTAATAATAAAATAACGTGCCTTGTTGCACTTTATTTTATTTCATCCGCCATTGGGAGTGAGGTTGTTGAAACCTCCTCATGGAGGTTGGAGGTGGGACCACCACACCTTAACCTCCCTTGAGAGGTTATGGTGGTGGGGCCCACCCAAACTAAACCTCCCATGGGTGGTTTATTGTGGTGGGGACCACATGTGGCTTAACCCCCCCAATTAATGGGAGGAGAGGAAACCTCCCAACTCTCCCTAATTAATGGGGGAGAGCCTCTTAATTCCTCATCTCCCCATTAAATGGGGAGAAACTCCTTGGAAACCTCCCCTCTTAAGTGGTGCCAACGTTCCTCTTTAATTGCGTCAACGTAATTTATTTCACCCGACCCCCCTTTTTTTAAAATTATGTAACTAAGATGGTTACATACCAATCCCCCTCACCTATATATAGGGATCTTGGTAGAGGGTTTGGGGGATGGATTCACCGAGCGACGGAACACTGGTAAAGTACCGCGACGCCCAAAATTTGGGAGAATTAGAGTTCTCCAATGAAGAAAGCCTTTTTCCAAAGCAGAAGACGACACATCTTCTTCCTTTCCACGACCTCCTTCAGTGTTGAATGAATGGGTGTCGTCTGCAAGGAACATCGATGACTCTTCATCTTCGAATGTTTCCCGACGTCAACGAATCGGCACCGCTTAGATCTGTGACTTCGTCAATGACGATTACGGAGGCACGTTCCGCGAGGATGTCTTCCGCGACACCGATTTCCGCATCGGTGATGAATGAACTTCGAATACGAGGTAGGGGTTTTGTCTTTTTTTCAAATTATGTGTTTCTTTCCCTCGAACATGAAAGAATAATCTGTTGGACGTTGTTCCAAATTTTATTAAAAATTTTGAAAAGTTCATCGTTCTGTTTTTATGATTGGCCGACTATTATCGTTATAATGGGAGAAGACCGGACCTCACGAACACGGGAGATTCTCCTCCCCCTTATAATCTTTGGTGTCGATTTAGCGAAGACAGCGCGGTGTCGTCGCACCGCGCAGGAACAAAAGAAAACACTGCCGGAGCGGGCTGCGACGGAGGAACGCGGCGCCATCGTGTCGCGTCGTAGGTTTCAAACGAGGCCGCGGACGGAGTCGGACCGCGGCGGAAGGACGCGGCGTCGTCACGCAACGTCGAACAGATTCACGTTCATCTTGGAAGTTGCGGCCGGAAAAACCGGCCGCCGGCGCCGGAAGGAGTGGGACCGCGGGGTCCCGCGGCGAGAACCCGGCCGGCCCCGCGCGGGCCGGCCGTTACAGGGGGGAGCCCGGGGGTGTAACCCCCCCCCCCCGGTAATACACATGGTGCGGCCCCTTAAAGGGGCCTCCGTTTTAAAAATTAAATGGGGGCAATTCCCCCTCCCTTTAGCGCGCCACTCTAGCCGAGCCGTTGGGCCGTCGAGCCACCGCGCCGCCGAGCTGCCGAGCCGTCGCACCACCGCGCCGCTGGCCGGACCGAGCCGCCAGGTTGGGCCGCCACTCGGGCTGGGTCGACCCGGTTCGGGCCGGCCCAGGGGGTACTGGGCCGGGTCGGACCGGGCCCAGACCCCCCCCCCACCCCGTCTTCGGACAAGATTGGTTCAAATGCCCATAACTTGGGCTGCAGACATCAGATCGACGAACCGTCAGTTGCGTAGCAATCCTTTTATCGAGACGGTCATTTCGGTATACTATACTCAAAATGCACCTTCCTTTTCAGGAGCCTACGTGGTTAAAACTCCATAGTTAAGTGTGCTTGTCCTAGAGTAGTGATCAGGATGGGTGACCTCCTGTGAAGTTTTTCAGGGTGGGTGTGAGACGGAAAGGCCAATAACTAACAGACCGGGCGTCCGATTGATGAGCCGTCTGTTTCGTTGAATTCCTTTTGATGAGACAGAACTTTTGGCATACTCCGCCCAAGTTTTGGACGCAATTGGATTATGCCCGGGTTTGGTTCGCTCACGAAACCAACCGGGCCCCTGGGACGAAAAGGCTAGTAACTCACAGACCGGGCGTCCGATTGACGCACCGTCTATTTCGTTGAGACCCCTATGACGAGGCGGTCCTTTGAGATACTTCTTAGTGGGAATTCGGGATTCTTAGAGTATCAACTTGTGGCTCGTGGAGCGGACCCTCCTATAGACGAGCGTACAGAGTATGGAGACCGTGTAGCTAACTGAGACCTGACGACTGCTGATCGAATGACTCGATGTGTTACAGAGGTGCGCTTGGTTGTAGCAGCACGTGGGAGCGATTGGTTGTAGCGGCAGACCCACGACAGAGGTGCGCTTGGTTGTAGCGGCACATGGGAGTGCTTGGTTGTAGCGGCAGACCCACGACAGAGGTGCGCTTGGTTGTAGAGGCACATGGGAGCGCTTGGTTGTAGCGGCAGACCCACGACAGAGGTGCGCTTCGTTGTAGCGACACATGGGATCGCTTGGTTGTAGCGGTAGACCCACGACGGGAGAGCGCTTGGTTGTAAAAAGCTGGCCCGCAGTACTCGATAGGTGGAGTTCTACAGCAGTCTTAAGTCAGTGAGCAGTACCTCATAGTCGTGACAGGACCACTGTACACTCTAGAGACGGAGCTCTTCAGCAGTTACGGTTTCGATAATTGAAATCCTGGTTTGAGCTGAGACTTTTGACCTTTGTGTTTACCTCATGATTGAGATGGGTCACTTGGTAACTTAGGTATATGTATGGGCATATACCTGGGTACTGGTTATCCGTTGATTTCACAATCCTTGTGTTTCCTCATGATTGAGATGGGTTACTTGATAACTTAGGTATATGTATGGGCATATATCTATGTAATGGTTATCTGTTGAGATCTTCTTGTGGTTATCCTTGTTGGTTTAGTGAGACCTTGAGGGTCTCGAGGTCCCTATTGAGTATCGTTATACTCACCCCTGCACGGGCTATGCCCGCACCTCGTTGTGTTAGTTGCAGACGATAGGCAGTGCTGATGGAGGTCGAGTGTTCGAGGACTGGACTGTACCCAGAGGTGGACTACACGACGAGTCAGTACCCTGAGGTGGACTACACGACGAGACGACACACGGAGTAGGTTGACGGACGAGAGCGTTGAGGAGGCTATCTGTACCTACCCTTCAGGTAGGATCCGTGGCGGACGATCCAGGAGTTGTGCTATATATACCTACCCTTCAGGTAGGATCCGAGGAGGACGACCCAGGAGCTGCTTCCTTCCTCCAGCTGTTTGTATTTTTCTGTTGTACTTTCGTTCAATTTTAGTTGTACTTTCTTTTGTGTTTGTATTCTGGCCCATTTACATTTCAGCACTTTCTATTTGTACTTAGTGTTTACTTCCACTTGTTATCTATGGTGTTTGTTTACTTTTATAAAGTCAATGCCTTCCCAGTTATTGGGATTTACGCCTTTGGTGCTAGTCGCTAGCCCCTGGCCTATGGAAGGCGGGCTTGGGGAAGTCACGACACAGGCCCCGAGGACGGGTCGTGACACCACCTGTCATATGGTTTTTCATGTAACCACCCATAAAATGTCCAAGTACCATCATTACACATAAAATATTGAGAATATAATCATTTCAATAACAAAATATCATTTGCTATCACAATAAGTAATTCCAAGATATTGAATTAAGCAATCCATTTTCAAAAACCATTTAAAAGAGATTTTTGAATCAAAGTGTCTCATACCACTTTGAATCTTTTAATGGAATTATAATTTTAAAACATTAATGTCCATATAAATAAATATGGAAAACCATTTCGAAAATATGGACATTAAAGATAAATATTTAGAATAATGAATCTTTAAAACATTTAAAATAATATTTTTGTTAAAGAGTTTTTAACAAAATGAGAGACTCTTGAATACAAATAATTGCGTAATAACATGTAATCCGAGCTTCGTAATATCATGAGAATAAAGGGATTCATGATATAATATGTCAGTGGATGGTATACACAACATATAAGATCGAATTGGTGCATAACAACAATGAAGTCTCAATGGAAATGTAAATTGAGATGAAATCCATTATAAAGATGGTATCCTTAAATTAAGGATAAATCTATCACATAATTATGTGTGAGAAATATAAATACACCAAATATAATTGGATATTATGTGTGAAACAATCAGAGGTCATTCACACATAATCTTGGAAAAACAAAACCAATTACATAGATATTTAACTCAATGAAATGATATTGAGTAATGATTTCCCATACAAGTTCGTAAGAATTTATCAAAGATATGATTATGTCTAGAAATACCATATCCACAAAAAGGTTTCTGGAAATTACAAAATATATATTCCACACATAATCTTGGCATAATAAAATCAAGAAGTAGAGGTTTAACCCAAAGAATTGAAAGTGGGTTAAGAAGTTCCCTTACAGAAATCTGACAGCCTAACTGTGTCACTTTAAAATTCAGAAAATGAGTTGTTGAGAGAGAAAATGGTATCTCATTACTTGGAAATAAAATTTACATAAATAAGGATATAGAAGAATATATCCCAACATAATAGTATGTGAATTAAAATACATAACAAAAGAAGTCTTTTAAAAAGAGGAGGGTGAAAGGTCCTCTTACCGAGTTGGGTAACTATTAAAAAGTACACCCCAAGGAAGAAGGGTCATAAAATAAAGATGTAAATACCCATAAATGAAACTATACTACCCAAATTGTATAATAATGGGAAGTACATACACCACTCAAAAGAAAATAGTGGAAAATGTAGCATAAATTTCACAGGAATAAATGTGAGATGAAAAATCCCTTACGAAAACTCGGCAGCCTAACGGCGCCACTTAAAGCTTCCAAAAATGGATTTATGAGATCAAATAGGGTCTCTCATCATATGAACATAAAAATTACAGTTGGAGTAATATAAAATAACATCCCAATAATAAGAAAGATGAGCTTAAAAGGAATGACATAATAGAGTGTACTTAAAAAGAAAGAGAGGGATAGGATCCCTTACCTCGGGTCCGACTTGACTCGATCGTTCTTTAACGTCCTGAATAATAAACTTGAGTTAATTTCCATTTTCTTAATAACCTTTTTCAAGTTAATTATTCCTTTTATATCACTTATTTCCATTTTATAAACATTATGTAATCATTTACGTTAATAATGTATGTTTTGTCGATATTTGGTTCTTAAGTCGAAAGTGAACTTCTTACAATTACATGTTGTTCGTGTGGTCATAGGTTCATTATATCCAGAATGATATTCATTATTTGGATATCATATATATCATATATATCCAGAATATACATGTATTTATAATATTACATAATCATTTAGATGTAAGAAATGAAATGCACCGTTCATGGAGACGGTAAGCCGTACGTACGCATTAACGCTACTTTCATTTCTTTGTCATATTAATGGAATTAAAACTAAATGAGAGGTTTGTATATTTTAATTCCAGAATTATATTCATCATTTATATGTAACATACATTATATATATCCATTATAAATATGTACTTATAATAGTACATTACATTTGGGGATAAGAAATGAAATGCACCGTTCATAGAGACGGTAAGCCGTACGTACGCATAAACGCTACTTTAATTTATATCTCATACAATAATGGAAAGAAATAATAATGATATAGAGGTACATTATAATTCCATAATAACATCATATATAATAACTTTAAATCCATCCTTTATACGTCCCACATATGGCATTAACGAATCACATCACTTTGAGGGGGCGGTAGTCCGCACTTCCTAAAATGAAGATATCGTGTTTACCCATAATGGAAACCATAAAGGTATGACATAAATGAAAAATACAGATACATAAGGAAAACATAAACATATTATATATCATATATAAATCTAGTGACATCTTAATGGCCACCTTTGAAGGTGTTAAAAGAATTTTGAAGAATCATCGTTTCGGGAGGCAGAAATTCACCATCCACGGAAATAGTATGTTCTTTAACCATAAGATGTAGGTGTGTGTAAGTGTAGCTCGAATACTTCTTATAAAAACATCATAGTATATTGAATATACTGTATTTGTTACAAAATAAATGAATAAATATAGTTTAGTGGGTTGGAGAAGCAAAATAAAACAAAAGGACTCAAGTGAAGACATTACCTTAAAATCGGGTAACTCCCTTTGGTTTGAGCTCAAAGCCTTCCTTGAAGGCTTCATCCCAAAGTGGGACTTCAAGGAGTTAGAGAGGGATGTGGAGAGACAGAATGGGAAGGTTTTGGCCGAGACAAAGGCTTTGGAAGTGTGGGTAAGGTGGTAGAGGTGGGGGCATTTTATAAGAGGATAGGAGGGGCACTCTTGGAAAGTAAGGAAATGTTATTTTATTTTAGAATGCGTTTCAGATTTTAATGGTCCCACATTGGTGTGTTTCGAGGATAAGGTGATAAGGGTTCTAAATCTCCCCATTAAATAGGTTTTGGACATGTGTAAGTCTTATATTTTACATTATCTTTCCATTTTATTTAAATCGTTAAATAATGAGGTCATCGCTGCATCATTATGATGTCATAAATAATTTAATTTATTTAATGTCTAAAAATTATAAAAAAATACTATGATGTAGAAAATCTTTTTATCTTTTAAATGAATATTTATATTCCAAAGGATCATTTATGTAGAAAAAATTAAAAATATATTACTTAGGTGATACATTCTTTATTACATTTAACATTCTTTAAAAATAAATAGATAAAAAGTCTCTTTCTCACAAAAGTGATTCCATGGCCCCCCCAAGTTTGGCACAAGGCATCCCATGGTCAGCCATGAGACAAAAAGTAGCCTTAGGACACATGTTTTGGTTATTTGTTATTATTATGATATTATCTTATTATCTTTAACTACCCAATTACTCATTAATCAAGATAATTAAAGATAATTACTATCGTTACTATTCATAATGTCCAAAAACAACAGAGTCTCAATTACATAATTTGGATCTTCTGATTCAAAATATTTCATCCATTTTACCAAATTCCAAACACATAAATTGCAATAATTAATTTAAAAAAACATCCTATTGTCAAAACAAATAGCGGGTTTTTTAGAAACTATATTTATGAAAAGTTTGGCACTTGTTTATGCCCAATTCCAAAGTGAAATTAATCCCAATGACCATAATTGGATTAAATGGTAAAAATATATTCTAATTACACTTTAAAAAAATTAAAAAGATAATATAAATATATAATTAAATTATATGAAAAATCAGTTTTGATGTAAAATGCAGTATTTTTCACTATTCATTGAAAAATGAACATTGTCAGAAAAATACCAAAAATTAACCCAAGGTAAATTTCAATGTCCCAATCATAAATAATATGTTTATTTTGAAAAATAGAGCTTATAAAATTATAAAAAGTGGATTTAAAAGGGGTTCTCCATCAAAAGGCGGTTAATCAACCTTTTAAAGAATATTAGAATGTTTAAGCATAAAAACTGGATTCATTTGCATTTTCAATCCTCTAACATTTATTGAAAAAAGTAAAAACATTTAACACACATGTATAATAGTAATTTAGTTATTTATATTCATTCCCGCCAATACAACGGCTATGTGTTTATCTACTATTTAAAATAATATTATTTTATTATTAGAGTGCAACGTAAGATTTCAAAGGAACTCGTTGTTGCGTATTAGGTAAGCCATCGAGCATAGCGTTCCATTTAAATTAATATTGACATTTTTTCCGTAAATAGGGATAAATATAATAATTTCATATTCTTTATTTACCTGGGGTGTTACATCCTTCCCCCTTTTGGAATTGCGTCCTCACCATTATAAAACTGGGCTTGGAAACATCATTGAAAATCCTACATCGAAACAAGAGTCGGTAAAACAATAACTTTAAAATAAAGAAATAGAAGTATAGAGGTCACCCGAGTTAACCCATACTAGTATTCCATGTAGGAAAACATGGACATGGAGGAGAAAAAATAGGGTCATGTTCTGATGTAGAGTGAGAGAAAACATGTTTAGGAGAAAGTTAACCACAATAAAATCACAAACCTGGGATGGGTTAAACAGTATTCGATTCCCCAATAGAAAAATTTAATAGACAACATTTTTGTTTTAAGTTAATTTTTATTGAGGAATTTATTCATAAGGAAACATAATTACTTATCATGTTGACTTTCAGCTTTTATTAGATTTATTACACAAACTCATACTTTCCACAAAAGACGAGTATTTAGGAAGACTTGTTCACATTAAGAGTACTATAATCAACTTCTAGAGAATCACCTAATCCACAAAAGAGAACTATATACTTCCCATGTATTTAGACTTTAACCAAAACCAAATCCAAAGGGGTTAGTACAAGATTAGATAATCCAGAAAAGGATAATCCTTTATAAAAAGAAAATCTATTCTTAATCTCCAATATTTGTCCAACAAAACCCAAAGTTCAACGAGGACCATTCGATAAACAATTTTTCCATATAATTCTTCAAAGTAAACCAAACTAATATTGAAACCCAAATATTTGATGGATTTAGTCACATAGTCTTCCATGTTTAATCATATCATTTATCTCCAAACAACATCATTTTCTCATAATGTCTCGTATTGTAAAGTAATGAACCTAATCACATATCCTATATGATAGGTTAATATATTTCCATAGATAACCCAAAATCAAATTACTCTTAATTCATAAAATCATCTAACTAAAAAGAATCAGTCAAACTAACCAGGGACTTCACGTAGTCCAGTGTTAGGCGATAAATACCAGTTGCACTTTGGTTGTGGGTTCAATTCCCGCCGCTATGTTCGACGCGACAGGTTGTCACACGGTCTGTGTGTTGTCCTTTTTCCAAAACTAGATTATTCTCAAAATATTTCTCAAAACGAGATAAAATCATCAAAAATAAACATAACATATTTTAATCTCAAGATTATCTCATGCCTTTCATTTTCCATCATAACATATAATTACCCATAATTAACTCAAAAGTAAGGATCATATAAACCCTAATCGTTACCTTTATAATTATTGCCTGAACTTCCACATCGATTGTTCATCTCGTACATGATGCATTATAGAACAAACCAAGGTTAAAGTGGTTGATCATGATTCCTTGATATTTGGTTTAGAACAACCACAAGTTTCCTCATTGAATACCCCATTTCATCTAGTATCTTAATCAGAGAACAACCACAATTTCCTTCAAACCAATTGTCACTTTGGTGCCTGATAGATCCAGCCATTTACTAAAACCAAAAAGGTCAGTGTGAGTATATCAACATAACCATCATGTAATAATGAGTAAGATGAACACTAAGATATACTTACTCATTCACTTTATCTAAAAACTATGACACTTTCTAAAATACTAGCCAATATGGTAATGTCACTTATGCTTAAAGAATACCCTAACCTCTAAAGTTATCTAAACCGACCTTTGATACCAACTATAAAGACCCCAGTCTTAAACCTTACTTAATATTGAATTAAATGAATAATTCACACTGAGGATCTTTTCAGGCTTAGAGTTTTATAGAATTAGGACAAAACTATTACATCTCAAAACATTACAAAGTAGACACTTCCACTAAGTTTCCATAAAATAAACACTCTTAATAAGAAACATGTCTAGTTCTATGTTTTAGATAGCATGTATTCCCCTTGATCCCATCCTTAACCCTATTCCACAATAAGTCCTATGAAATACATTTAAAAAAACAAGGGGTGAGCATAAAAAGATCAGTAAGGGATACAAATATAATGAAAATTGTTAGTTATTCAAAACAACAAGTAAACCGTGTATACTTTATCGAAGTAATACTTTTCACCTTTTCTAAGTAGTAAAAACTCTTCACTGAATAAAAGTTCATTACTTACCCTTCTCTAACCAAAAGATTAAAAAAACCCATATAAAGATCACATAACATATAAAGGTAACTTGGGACATAAACATACATTAGTGGAATAACCATAAGGTCGACTTCCACACATATAACTTAATGGAATATCCATTTAGCCAACTTCCATACATACTTAATGGAATAACCATACAGCCGACTTCTATACCCAATGCATTGGAGGTTATAACGTAACCACCCGTCCTGGTATTCACGACACCACCCGTCATATGGTTTTTCATGAAACCACTCGTAAAATATCCAAGTACCATCATTACACATAAAATATTGATAATATAATCATTTTAATAACAACATTTCATTTGCAATCACAATAAGTAATTCCAAGATATTGAATTAAGCAATCCATTTTCAAAAACCATTTAAAAGAGATTTTTGAATCAATGTGTCCCATACCACTTTGAAGCTTTTAATGGAATTATAATTTTAAAACATTAATTTCCATATAAATAAATACTGAAAACCATTTCGAAAACATGGACATTAAAGATAAAGATTTAGAATAATGAATCTTTAAAACATTTAAAACAATATTTTTGTTAGAGGGTTTTTAACAAAATGGGAGACACTTGAATACAAATAATTGTGGAATAACATGTAATCCGAGCTTCATAATATCCTGAGAATAAAGGGATTCATGATATAATATGTAAAAGGACGGTATACACACCATATAAGAGTTAGTTGGTGCATAACAACAATGAAGACTCAATAGAAATGTAAATTGAGATAAAATCCATTATAAAGATGGTATCCTTATATTAAGGATAAATCTATCACATAATAATGTTCGATAAATATAAATACACCCAATATAAGTGGATATTAAGTGTGAAACAATCAGAGTTCATTCACACATAATCATGGAAAAACAAAACCAATGACATAGATATTTAACTCAATGAAATGAGATTGAGTAATGATTTCCCATACAAGTACGTAAGAATTTATCAACGATATGTTTATGTGTAGAAATACTATATCCACAAAAAGATTTGTGGAAATTACAAAATAGAGATTACACACATAATCTTGGCATAATAAAATCAAGAAGTATAGGTTTAACCCAAAGAATTGAAAGTGGGTTAAGAAGTTCCCTTACAGAAATCTGACAGCCTAACGGAGTCACTTTATAATTCATAAAATGAGTTGATGAGAGAGAAAATGGTATCTCATCTCTTGGAAATAAAATTTACATAAATAATTATATAGATTATTATATCCCAACATAATAGTATGTTAATTAAAATACATAACAAAATAAGTCTTTTAAAAAGAGGAGGGTGAAAGGTCCCCTTACGGAGTTGGGTAACTTTCAAAAAGTACACCCCAAGGAAGAAGGGTCATACAATGAAGATGTAAATACCCATAAATGAAATTATACTACACAAATTGTATAATAATGGGCAGTACATAAACCAATCAATGCAAAATAGTGGCAAATGTATCATAAATGTCACGGGAATAAATGTGAGATGAAAAATCCCTTATGAAAACTCAGCAGCCTAACGGCGCCACTTAAAGCTTCCAAAAATGGATTTATGAGATCAAATAGGGTCTCTCATCAAATGAACATAAAAAATAAAGTAGGATTAATATAAAAGAACATCCCAATCATAATAAATATGAGCTTAAAAGGAATGACATAAAAGAGTGTACTTAAAAAGAAAGAGAGGGGTAGGATCCCTTACCTCGAGTCCGACTTGACTCGATCGTTCTTTAACGTCCTGAATAATAAACATGAGTTAATATCCATTTTCTTAAGAACATTTTTCAAGTTCATTATTCCTTTTATATCACTTATTTACATTTTATAAACATTATGTAATCATTTATGTTAATAAGGTTTGTTTTGTCGATATTTGGTTCTTAAGTCGAAAGTGAACTTCTTACAATTACATGTTGTTCGTGTGGTCAAAGGTTCATTATATCCAGAACGATATTCATGATTTGGATATCATATATATCATATATATCCATCATATACATGTATTTATAATATTACATAATCATTTAGAGGTAAGAAATGAAATGCACCGTTCATGGAGATGGTAAGCCGTACGTACCCATGAACGCTACTTTCATTTCATTGTCATATTAATGGAATTAAAACTAAATAAGAGGTATGTATATTTTAATTCCAGAATTATATTCATCATTTATATGTAACATGCATTATATATATCAATTATAAATATGTACTTATAATAGTACATTACATTTGGGGATAAGAAATGAAATGCACCGTTCATGGAGACAGTAAGTCGTACGTACGCATGAACGCTACTTTCATTTCTATCTCATACATTAATGGAAAGAAATAATAATTATATAGAGGTATATTATAATTCCAGTATAAAATCATATATAATAACTTTAAATCCATCCTTTATACGTCCCACATATGGCATTAGCGAATCACATCACTTTGAGGGGGAGGTAGTCCGCACTTCCTAAAATGAAGATATCGTGTTTACCCATAATGGTATGCCATAAATGAAAAATATAGAAACTTAAAGAAAACATAAACATATCATATATCATATATAAATATAGTTTCATCTTAATGGCCACCTTTGAAGGTGTTAAAATAATATTGAACAATCATCGTTTCGGGAGGCAGAAATTCGCTATCCACGGAAACAGTATGTTCTTTAACCATTAGATGTAGGTGTGTGTAAGTGTAGCTTGAATCCTTCTTATAACAAAATCCTAGTATATTTAAGATACTTTATTTGTTACAAATGAAATGAATAAAAATAGTTTAGGGGTGGTAGAAGCAAAATAAAACAAAAGGACTCAAGTGAAGACATTACCTTAAAATCGGGTAACTCCCTTTGGTTTGAGCTCACAGGCTTCCTTGGGAAGGCTTCTTCCCCAAGTGAGGCTTCAAAGAGTTAGATAGGGATGTGGAGAGACAAAATGGGCAGGGTTTTTCCGAGCCAAAGGCTTTGGATGTGTGGGTAAGGTGGTAGAGGTGGGGGCCTTTTATAAGAAGAGAGGAGGGGTGCTCTTGGAAAGTAAGGAAATGTTACTTTATTTTAGAATGAGTTTCGGATTTTAATGGTCCCAAATTGGTGTTTTTCGAGGATAAGGTGATTCGAGTTCTAAATCCACCCATTTCATAGGTTTTTTACATGTGTAGGTATTATATTTTACATTATCCTTCCATTTTATTTAAATCGTTAAATAATGAGGTCATCGCTACATCATTATGATGTCATAAATAATTTAATTTATTTAATGTCTAAAAATTATAAATAAATACTATGATGTAGAAAATATTTTTAGCTTTTAAATGAATATTTCTAGTCCAAATTAACATTTATGTAGCCAAAATTAAAAATATATTACTTAGGTGATACCTTCTTTGTTACATTTAACATTCTTTAAAAATAAATAGATAAAAAGTCACTTTCTCACAAAAGTGATTCCATGGGGTCCCCATGTTTGGCACAAGGAATCCCATGGTCAGACATGAGACAACCAGTAGCCTTAGGACACATGTTGTGGTGATTTTTAATTATTATGATATTATCTTATTATCTTTATCTACCAGATTACTCATTAATCAAGATAATTAATGATAATTACCGTCGTTACTATTCATAATGTCCAAAAACAACAGAGTCCAAATTACCTAATTTGGACCTTATGATTCCAAATATTTAATCCATTTTACCAAATTCCAAACACATTAATTTCAATAATTAATTTAAAAAAACTTCCCATTGTCAAAACAAATAGAGGGTTTTTTAGAAACTATATTAATGAAAAGTTTGGCACTTGTTTATGCCCAATTCCAAAGTGAAATTAATCCCAATGACCATAATTGGATTAAATGGTAAAAATATATTCCAATGACACTTTAAAAAAAATTAAAAAGATAATATAACCATATAATTAAATTATATGAAAAAGCAGTTTTGATGTAAAATGCAGTATTTTTCACTATTCATTGAAAAATGAACATTGTCAGAAAAATACCAAAAATTAACCCAAGGTAAATTTAAATGTCCCAATCATAAATAATATGTTTATTTTGAAAAATATATCGTATAAAATTGTCAAAAAGTGGATTTAAAAGGGGTTCTCCATCAAAAGGTGGTTAATCGGCCTTTTAAAGAATATTAGAATGTTTACGCTTAAAAACTAGATTCATTTGCATTTTCAATCCTCTAACATTTATTGAAAAAAAGTAAAAACATTTAACACACATATATAATCGTAATTTAGTTATTTATATTCATTCCCGCCAATACAACGGCTATGTGTTAACTACTATTTAAAATAATATTATTTTATTATTAGAGTGCAACATAAGATTTCAAAGGAACTCGTTGTTGCATATTGGGTAAGCCATCGAGAATAGTGTTCCATTTCAATTAATATTGAATTTTTTTCCACAAATAGGGATAAATATAAAAATTTCACATTCTTTATTTACCTGGGGTGTTACAACCTTCCCCCATTTTGGAAATTGCGTCCTCGCAATTATAAAATTGGGCTTGGAAACATCATTGAAAATCCCACATCGGAACAAGAGTCAGTAAAACAATAACTTTAAAATAATGAATGATAAGTATAGAGGTCACCCGAGTTAACCCATACTAGTATTCCATGTAAGAAAACATGAACATGGAGGAGAAAACATAGGGTCTTGTTCTAATGGAGAGTGATAGAAAACAAGTTTAGGAGAAAGTTAACCACAAGAAAATCACAAACTTGTAATGGGTTAAATGGAATTCTATTCCCCAATAGGAAAAGTTAATAGACAACATTTTTGTTCTAAGTTACTTTTTATTGAGAAATTTATTCATAAGGAAACATAATTACTTATCATGTTGACTTTCCACTTTTATTAGATTTATTACACAAACTCATACTTTCCCCAAAAGACAAGTATTTAGGAAGACATGTGCACATTAAGAGTACTATAGTCAACTTCTAGAGAATCACCTAATCCAAAAAAGAGAACTATATACTTCCCATGTCTTTAGACTTTAACCAAAACCAAAACCAAAAATGTTAGTACAAGATTAGATAATCCATAAAAGGATAATCCTTTATAAAAAGAAAATCTATTCTTAATCTCCAAAATTTGTCCAACAAAACCCAAAGTTCAACGAGGACCATTCGATAAACAATTTGTCCATAAAATTCTTCAAAGTAAACCAAACTAATATTGAAACCCAAATATTTGAAGGATTTAGTCACATAGTCTTCCTAGCTAAATCATAAAATTTATCTCCAAACAACATCAGTTGCTATTAATGTCTCGTATTGTAAAGTAATTAACCTAATCACATATCCTACATGATAGGTTAATATATTTCCAAAGATAACCGAAAATCAAATTACTCTTAATTCATAAAATCATATAACTAAAAAGAATCAGTCAAACTATCCAGGGACTTCACGTAGTCCAGTGGTAGGTAATAAATACCAGTTGCACTTTGGTTGTGGGTTCAATTCCCACAGCTTTGTCTGACGCGACGGGATGTCACACGGTCTGTGTGTTGTCCTTTTTCCAAAACTATATAATTCTCAAAACATTTCCCAAAACGAGTTAAAATATTCAAAAATAAACATAACATATTTTAACCTCAAGTTTATCTCATGCCTTTCATTTTCCATCATAACATATAATAACCCATAATTACCTCAAAAGTAAGGATCATATAAACCTTAATCGTTACCATTATAATTATTACCTGAACTTCCACATCGATTGCTCATCTCGTACATGATGCATTATAGAACATACCAAGGTTAAAGTGGTTGATCATGACTCCTTGATGGTTGGTTTAGAACAACCACGAGTTTCCTCATTGAATACCCCATTTCATCCAGTCTCTTAATCAGAGAACAACAACAGTTTCCTTCAAACCAATTGTCACTTTGGTGCCTGCTAGATCGAGCCATTTACTAAAACCAAAAAGGTCAGTGTGAGTTTATCAACATAACCATCATGTACTAATGAGTAAGATAAACACTAAGATATACTTACTCATTCACTTTATCTAAAAACTATGACACTTTCTAAAATACTATCCAATATGGTAATGTCACTTATGCTTAAAGAATACCCTAACCTCTAAAGTTATCTAAACCGACCTTTGATACCAACTATAATGACCCCATCCTTAAACCTCAATTAATATTGAATTAAATGAATAATTCGCATTGAGGATATTTTCAGGTTTAGAGTTTTAGAGAATTAGGACATACCTATTACATCTCAAATGATTACAAAGTATACACTTCCACTAAGTTTCTATAAAATAAAAACTCTTAATAAGAAACATGTCTAGTTACATGTTTTAGATAGCATGACTTTCCCTTGATCCCATCCTTGACCCTATTCCACATTATGTCCTGTGAAAAACATTTCAAAAAAAACTTGGGGTGAGCATAAAAAGCTCAGTAAGGGATACAAAAAGAATGAAAAATGTTAGTAATTCAAAAAAACAAGTAAACCATGTATACTATATCAAAGTAATACTTTTCAAATTTTCGAAATATTAAAAACTCTTCACTGAATAAAAGTTCATTACTTACCCTTCTTTAACCAAAAGATTACCCCAAAACCCATATAAAGATCACATAACATATAAAGGTAACTTAGGAAATAAAAATACTTAAGTTGAATAACCATAAGGTCGACTTCCACACATATAACATAATGGAATAGCCATTCGGCCAACTTCCATACATACTTAATGGAATAGCCATACGGCCGACTTCCATACCCAATGCATTGGAGGTTATAACGTAACCACCCGTCCTGGTATTCACGGCACCACCCGTCATATGGTTTTTCACGTAACCACCCGTAAAATGTCCATGTACCATCATTACACATAAAATATTGAGAATTTAATCATTTCAATAAAAACATTTCATTTGCAATCACAATAAGTAATTCCAAGATATTGAATTAAGCAATCCATTTTCAAAAACCATTTAAAAGAGATTTTTGAATCAATGTGTCCCATACCACTTTGAAGCTTTTAATGGAATTATAATTTTAAAACATTAATGTCCATATAAATAAATACTGAAAACCATTTTGAAAACATGGACATTAAAGATAAATATTTAGAATAATGAATCTTTAAAACATTTAAAACAAGATTTTTGTTAGATTTTTTAACAAAATGAGAGACTCTTGAATACAAATAATTACGGAATAACATGTAATCTGAGCTTCATAATATCATGAGAATAAATGGATTCATTATATAATATGTCAAAGGACGGTATATACACCATATAAGAGTGAATTGGTGCATAACAACAATAAAGTCTCAATGGAAATGTAAATTGAGATGAAATCCATTATAAAGATGGTATCCTTAAATTAAGGATAAATATATCACATAATTATGTGTGAGAAATATAAATACACCCAATATATGTAGATATTAAGTGTGAAACAATCAGAGGTCATTCACACATAATCATGGAAAAACAAAACCATTGACAGAGATATTTAACTCAATGAAATGAGATTGAGTAATGATTTCCCATACAAGTTCGTAAGAATTTATCAACGATATGATTATGTGTAGAAATAACATATCAACAAAAAGGTTTGTGGAAATTAAAAAATAGATATTTCAAACATAATCTTGGCATAATAAAATCAAGAAGTATAGGATTAAACCAAATAATTGAATGTGGGTTAAGAAGTTCCCTTACAGAAATCTGACAGCCTAACGACGTCCCTTTAAAATTCAGAAAATGAGTTGATGAGAGAGAAAATGGTATCTCATCACTTGGAAATAAAATTTACATAAATAATGATATAGAATAATATATCCCAACATAATAGTATGTGAATTAAAATACATAACAAAAGAAGTCTTTTAAAAAGAGGAGGGTGAAAGGTCCCCTTTCCGAGTTGGGTAACTTTCGAAAAGTACACCCCAAGGAAGAAGGGTCATACAATGAAGATGTAAATACCCATAAATGAAATTATACTACACAAAGTGTATAATAATGGGAATTACATGAACCACTCAATGGAAATAGTGGAAAATGTGGCATAAATGTCACGGGAATAAATGTGAGATGAAAAATCCCTTACGAAAACTCGGCAACCTAACGACGCCACTTAAAGCTTACAAAAATGGATTTAAGAGATCAAATAGGGTCTCTCATCATATGAACATAAAAATTAAATTAGGAGTAATATAAAATAACATCCCAATCATAAGAAATATGAGCTTAAAACGAATGACATAAAAGAGTGTACTTAAAATGAAAGAGAGGGGTAGGATCCCTTACCTCGGGTCCGACTTGACTCGATCATTCTTTAACGTCCTGAATAATAAACGTGAGTTATATTCTATTTGATTAAGAATCTTTTTAAAGTTCATTATTCCTTTTATATCACTTATTTCAATTTTATAAAAATTATGTAATCTTTTAAGTTAATAATGTTTGTTTTGTCGATATTTGGTTCTTAAGTCGAAAGTGAACTTCTTACAATTACATGTTGTTCATGTGGTCAAAGGTTCATTATATCCAGAACGATATTCATGATTTGGATATCATATATATCATATATATCCAGCATATACATGTATTTATAATATTACATAATCATTTAGAGGTAATAAATGAAATGCACCGTTCATGGAGACGGTAAGCCGTACGTACGCATGAACGCTACTTTCATTTCATTGTCATATTAATGGAATTAAAACTAAATGAGAGATATGTATAATTTAATTCCAGAATTATATTCATAATTTATATGTAACATACATTATATATATCCATTATAAATATGTACTTATAATAGTACATTACATTTGGGGATAAGAAATGAAATGCACCGTTCATGGAGACGGTAAGCCGTACGTACGCATGAATGCTACTTTCATTTCTATCTCATACATTAATGGAAAGAAATAATAATGATATAGAGGTATATTATAATTCCATTATATAATCATATATAATAACTTTAAATCCATCCTTTATACGTCCCACATATGGCATTAAAGAATCACACCACTTTGAGGGGGCGGTAGTCTGCACTTCCTAAAATGAAGATATCGTGTTTACCCATAATGTAAACCATAAAGGTACGCCATAAATGAAAAATACAGAAACTCAAGGAAAAAATAAAAATATTATATATCATATATAAATATAGTGTCATCTTAATGGCCACCTTTGAAGTTGTTAAGAGAATGTTGAACAATCATCGTTTCGGGAGGCAGAAATTCGCCATCCATGGAAACAGTATGTTCTTTAACCATTAGATGTATGTGTGTGTAAGTGTAGCTCGAATAAATCTTATAAAAACATCCTAGAATATTGAATATACTGTATTTGTTACAAAATAAATGAATAAAAAGAGTTTAGGGGGTTTTAGAAGAAAAATAAAACAGAAGGACTCAAGTGAAGACATTACCTTAAAATCGGGTAACTCCCTTTGGTTTGAGCTCAACGGATTCCTTGGGAAGGCTTCTGCCCAAAGTGAGGCTTAAAGGAGTTATAGAGGGAAGTGGAGAGACAAAACGGTCAGGGGTTGGCCGAGCCAAAAGCTTTTTATGTGTGGGTAAGGTGGTAGAGTTGGGGGCCTTTTATAAATGGAGAGGAGGGGCACTCTTGGAAAGTAAGGAAATGTTACTTTATTTTAGAATGAGTTTCGGATTTTAATGTTCCCACATTGGTGTGTTTTGAGGAAACGGTGATAAGGGTTCTATATACTCCCATAAAATAGGTTTTGAACATGTTTAGGTCTTATATTTTACATTATATTTCCATTTTATTTAAATCATTCAATAATGAGGTCATCGCTGCAACATTATGATGTCATAAATAATTTAATTTATTTAATGTCTAAAAATTCTTAAAAAAATACTATGATTTAGAAAATCATTTTAGATTTACAATGAGATTTTATAGTCCAAAATATCATTTAGGTATACGAAAGTAAAAATATATTACTTTGGTGATACATTGTTTGTTACATTTAACATTGATTAAAAAATAAATAGATAAAAAGTCACTTTCTCACAAAAGTGATTCCATGGGGCCCCCAAGTTTGGCACAAGGCATACCATGGTCGGAAATTAGATAACCAGTAGCCTTAGGACACATGTTGTGGTCATTTTTTATTATTATGATACTGTCTTATTATCTTTAACTACCCGATTACTCATTAATCAAGATAATTAAAGATAATTACCGTCGTTTCTATTCATAATGTACAAAAACAACAGAGTCTTAATTACATAATTTGGAACTTCTAATTCCAAATATGTAATACATTTTACCAAATTCCAAACACATAAATTGAAATAATTAATTTAAAAAAACATCCCTTTGTCAAAACAAATAGCGGGTTTTTTAGAAACTATATTTATGAAAAGTTTAGCACCTGTTTATGCCCAATTCCAAAGTGAAATTAATCCCAATGACCATAATTGGATTAAATGGTAAAAATATATTCCAATTAAACTTTAAAACAATTTAAAATGGTAATATAACCATATAATTAAATTATATGAAAAAGCAGTTTCGATGTAAAATGCAGTATTTTTCACTATTCATTGAAAAATGAACATTGTCAGAAATATACCAAAAATTAACCCAAGGTAAATTTCAATGTCCCAATCATAAATAATATGTTTATTTTGAAAAATAGAGCTTATAAAAGTGTCAAAAAGTAGATTTAAAAGGGGTTCTCCATCAAAAGGCAGTTAATTGACCTTTTAAAGAATATTAGAATGTTTACTCTTAAAAACTAGATTCATTTACATTTTCAATCCTCTAACATTTAATGAAAAAAAGTAAAAAAATTTAACACACATATATAATAATAATTTAGTTATTTATATTCATTCCCGCCAATACAATGGCTATGTGTTAACTACTATTTAAAATAATATTATTTTATTATTAGAGTGCAATGTAAGATTTCAAAGGAACTCATTGTTGCGTTTTGGGTAAGCCATCGAGCATAGCGTTCCATTTAAATTAATATTGACATTTT
Organism: Viscum album; assembly: GCA_963277665.1. Classification (NCBI taxonomy): domain Eukaryota; kingdom Viridiplantae; phylum Streptophyta; class Magnoliopsida; order Santalales; family Viscaceae; genus Viscum; species Viscum album. The sequence goes on along the minus strand of OY728152.1, from coordinate 732,586,632 downwards.
TTCCACAAATAGGGATAAATATAAAAATGTCATATTCTTTATTTACCTGGGGTGTTACAAGTCCAGTCCTTCATTTCTAGAATTTTGAAAATTCTAGACAAATTTACCCAGGAGTGACTCATTGAACTTTATCAAGTCCTTGATACCAAGGCCACCCATGTCAATTGGTTCAATACACTTTTTCCAGGCCACTATGACAAGATTCCTTTCATTGATGCATCCCGTACACATGATGTTTCTGATTTTCTCTTGCATTTTCTTAAGAAGATTGATCGGCCACCTGTAAATCGAGAAGGCATACACCAGCATGGGTATTAAAACCGAGTTGATCAAACAAACCCTTCCTGCTTGTGACAGAGATTTCCCTTTCCACCAGGAAAGTTGGTTGATGGCTCTTACCGAAATCGATTCAAAATAAGAACATCTTGGCTTGCCCCAAAAGAGAGGAACCCCAAGGTATGTAAATGGTAATAAAATAATACACATCTATCAAATTTTGAAGAACATGGTTGAAATCATAAACTGAGAAAGGAATTCTAAAATAATGGAGAAATTTGAAAAAAAAAATGTTTAACATAATGGAAAAATTACAAACATTTCAATATATTATAACACTCATGGCCATAATTTTCATAATTCGGTGATCTGATCACCGACAAAAATATATGCATTATCTATCCAAAATTCTATTTCCCCTTAGTCTAGGGTTTATTCAAGTGCAAAGTTTTACTTTAACTAGAGAGAAAATATATGGGGGAATTTATAGAACACCCCTATTGTTTTACAAAAATTAAATAAAAAAGTATTTTAATTATTTTAATTAATTTCTTTTAGTTGTACAACCAATAAAAATGAACACTGAAGGGTCCCAATGTGAACATAACATATATTGGTCCAACGATAGGACCCATATTTGGATACAACAATGATATTGGTTTTCCCATATGTAAATATTTTAAGGATTTATAATTAAATTATTAAAAATAAATGAAAGTATAAAAAATATATTATCATTAATATATTATTCACAGGGCCCACTATATTTACAATTTCGTGTTAGCTCAATCCAGTGTTAAACAACAGAACTCACAATAAATGGAATAATCAGATAATTTTCACATGAACATATGATTGGTTAAATTAACAATTTTACGCATAAGAATTTAATTGGACACTCATACTCAATATTTAATTATGTCCTCATAAGAAGAACCTTGATCATCTATATAAAAAACACCTTTAAACCATTTCATACAAAAAAAGAAATAATAGAAACCACAAACCAAAAAACACAAGAAACATTTAACCATTAAATTCTATAAAAAATTAACCATTAACTGTTCTTACAACTCGTTAGATCATTTCCCTCCCCAACATTAAGGATCATTCTATATTTTTTTTTGCCTTCTGAAAATAAATTTATACTACATCTAATGCTGAACACTGAAAAAAATTCCCCACTAATATCACAAGGGTTCTGAAATTGAAAAAACCCCAAGTGCAATGGTATTTCCTCCATCACCTCCTACCCATAAGACACAAGAATAAATTACATTGCCTAATGAAACAAAAGAGATAATGGCCTTCCTATCTTATTTATATTTATGTATTAATCACTTATATACATGGGGATCCTCATTAGGTTAAGAATTCAAAGTTAATTACTTCCTTGATATCATTTCATCTATATTTTGGAAAATAATTAGACCATAAAAACAAAGAAAAACACCAATCTTTTTCAACTACTTAACATAATACCACTTATTTTCATAACATCCAAACTGCCAAATTCCAAATCAGATAGTCATTTCCATTAAAATTTATCCACTCTATTAACTCTAGACTCGAAGATAATATATGATATAGTATTCATAAATAATAATCCTCCATATAAAAATTCCTCCACCACACGGAATGACTTCCCATTTAGGGTTACCCCCACAATGATGCATTGGGAATACCATACTATGTTTCCAACCCAACTAGGACAATGTCTACTCTATATATCTATCCCAATATTAATTATAGACACCATATAAAACTAATCTCCAAAAGAGAAACATATAGATGTCATGCTCAAATTTATAAAATTAGTATAGGATCATCACCATATAATTCCCGAGTGAAACCCTAATATTTTAAATGGACACTACTTTTGATATAGTATATAATACAAAAAAATAATAATGAATGAAAAATGACATATTATTAAAATGTTATCATTTAAATATGAATTTTATACGCTATTGATTAAATAAGATGGTATCAATATAATTAACTTCATTATGAAATAGATATAAAGATTCTAATCCATATGAATTTATTTATAAATTATTAGGAAATAAACATTCAATTTTTATAAAAAAACATTTGAATTAAAAAAATTGTTCTTTCGTTTTGTGAAGAAATTTTATAATTAAATTTTGATATTTTAGAAACTTTATTATATAAACATAAAATAATTTTACAAATAAGAAAATTGATATTTACAAAACCGGGGATTTTAGTAGTTTTTTAAAATACTGATTTCTCTTGGAATATTGAAAAATATCGATTATTGTAAACCATCTATTTCATTCAATAAATTAGTTAGTTTAAATGTCCAATTATTCTTTATATATTGCATAAATGTAGAATAAGTATTATATAGTTATATATAATCAAATTAATTATATTTAAAAACTTTTATATTAGAGTTTGATATATATTTGTTTTAAATAATAAAAATAAATTTCTCTAAAAAATATTTGAATGTCCATAATTTCATTAAATTTAATTAATCCAAATAACCCTTAATGAGTAATTATATAAATAAAATGTATATATTATATATCTATAAATAATTTAGATTCTTATAATTGTGACTATTATCTACTAAGTTAACATAAGATAAAACTATGACAATATATCCCCCAAACATCCTTTGGTCTTTTATCCTTACCAAAATACCATCCCTAAGGTCCTAAATATGAGATCTAAAGGAGGTTCTTCTAAGAAAAATTTACCATCTCCCCCGAGTACCTTCTTTTTACTTTATTTTTTCACATTCTATTATATTTCAAAAATTCTAGTACAATAATATTGTGTATCCTATATATTAATATGTTAATATGTTGATGAAATAATATTTATCCCTCTCATATTACATCAAATGGGATATGAAACCATCATTCATGTGTAAGGCAGACTACCACCTCATGAACTGATGTAATTCATTTTCTATCATCACATCTCATGGTTATGCATGATGATGGATTTATTATTTATACATGATATTAATTAAAAATTAATAATTATGGAAAAATAAATTATCATATACATTATTACCTTTCAATTCATAGAAAAATTGTAACATCATTCATGTTTAAGATGGACTACATATTCAGGAAATGATGTGGTTCATTTTTTAATTACGAAATCACATAGATGATATATGCAAGTGTGTTTAAATTAATAATATTATATTTTGGATATTATGATCATTATGGGATTATAAAATGACACTTATCTTTATTTTACCATGATCATTAATAAATGGGAACGTTATAATGCATACGTGCAACCTACTGTCTCCATATTTGTAATGTAGTCAATTTTTCATAACCCAAATTCAAGGTTATTTTTAAAAGAATAATTTATTTAAAAATTTTATTATTATTTCATAATTTTTGTTCCATATATAATTTGTGATAGACCACTTTTACAAAATTTCAATACTCGATTTTATTTTGAAATCATTACCTGAGCATCCTCTAAACACCCAACGTGGACATAACTGATTATATAATTAAACATATTCGGAAAATAAATAGTGTAATTATTTTATTTGTAAGGTATTAAAGATGTAAAATTGTAGTAATAAAAAAGAATTTATATAAATTTTTAATTCATGATATAAAATACATATATTACAAATCTGAGACTCATGATAACATTTTCATCTCTAAAATTACTTCTTTGAGACCAATGATTTTTTAAGCACCTCATTTCATTTAAATGGTCTATATACTATTCCTTTAAATATTATTTCATGAATAATTAATTCCTTGTGATATTTTTAGTTAAAAATCATTTATTTTATTCATGGTAGTTATGATTCAAATTTACCATAGTTGTAAAAGGTTTTGTTTCAATATCATTTTAATTTGGATTATTTATGCATAAATTTCAAATATAGTAAATTATTAGAACATTATCAAAAATAAATAAATTTAACTTAATTCTATTATAGATATTAATTAAATTTTTATTTAATAGTATCATTTTACTCTCTTTGGTACATAAAATTTTTATAATTTCATTTAAAATAATATTACTTCATTTCTCTCCTGAGTCGAATATACTTTCTCATCTATATCCATGTTTTCTAAAATTATTTTCAACAATATTTTTAAAATTACCCATGGATTTATTAATTAAAATTTTACCTGTGTTTGAATTTTTTTTCAAAATTGATTGAATGTAATATTCTTGTTATTTTCCAGACAAGGAACTTTTTAATTTTTATACATTAGTCTAAAAACAATGTTTCTTTTAACATTTACTATTGGAATTGAATTACCCACTATTATGAACACTACAATATTTAAAACATAAATTATATGTTCCCATATTTCTTTTTAAATAAATTTTTTTCGATAAATTTTTCAAATTTTATATATATTAATTAGGTGATTTCAATGTTGAAATTGTATTTTTCTCAAAAAATACTCTATGTAATCCTCTAAAGACATTTTCAACAATGACAACAACCATTTATGTTACAGACTGCTAATAAATTATGAATAAAAGTCTCTAACATATATACCCATATTATTCTACCTTTATTTGATGTGGGTAACACATAAATTATGATCACCAATCAAATTCATTCACTGTAAAATTTCTATTGATTATGATATGAGATAAGATCATGTAAATCATTTTTTTCATTGGAAATTTTTATGTATTTGCCTTATGATTGATTTACTTTTGTGGAGTTCATAATCATGAACATGTTACGATGAGTGCATCTAGATATTTCTCCAATGCATTGGATAATGCTTTTAGTCTCATGAGATGTCATTTAACGGATTCATAAGTAAACCTAAACCATTATAGGACATTTTCCACCATGTGATATTGTCTAGGCAGTAGCCTTTAGTCATCTTTGTGTCTAATTATATATTTATTACACATTTATTATGATTACCTTGCCTTATGATATTATTTTATTTATGTTGTCCTCCCAGGTAAATACCATTTACCCTTATCTTTTATAATGCCATGTTATACCTTTGACTCACATGTTTTGTTTCCCAACCATGTTTATTCCCTTACTATGACATATAGCTCACTCCATTTTCATATGTAGTCCCCATGTTCTCCCACAATGTTTTGATTTTTCAAATGGATTTAGGAAATAAAAATAGAGAATAAAATAATCATGCTTTAGTTTAGCCTCACAATGATGTATTATGAAACTTTTCATCAAAATACATTTGGCCTCATGATTATTGAAATACAATAAACAGATGTGTATCTTAAAAATCATGATAAAAATATATGTAAAAGGTTTCCCTTAATGTAGATGGTATGAGAGAAAATGTTTTTTAACCATTTGAATCTTGGATTATAAATATTTAATGTTAATATTATAGATAATTATTAGGATAATTACAAGAATGTTAAAATATACTAGAATATTTTTTATGTGTAGAGAAATTAGTTTCCATAAATTTATATCCCTTCAATATACAATAAGTTGATGCAGATCTATCATAGTTTTAATGAGGGTAGTAACTCTGAAAAGGGAATATTGGGATTTGATTCCAACATTACCTAGTGAATGAAAATGAGCCTTCTTCCATACATTGGTTGAATTTCCCATGGGATATTTTTTTGAAATTCACAGTTTCTTTATGAACCCTCATAGTGGTCTTTAATTCAAAATAATAAAGGATGACCTATGTTAAAACTAAATATATATGTTTTGATAAGTAAAATTTAGATTATAATTTTAATTTCATAAATACCCCCTTTATGTATTTAATATAATAAAATCTGAGAATATTAAAAGTATTTTGGGATATATTTATGGTAATACAACCCCGGGGTTGAGTATGTTCTAGTAAAAGTAGTAATTTCGGGAATATTTTCTTTTTATTTTTGGGATATATGTTTAATTTTTTTCATAGAATTTAGGAATTATCTAATCTATAATGTTTAATAAATAATATTCAATACATATTTTTATGATTTTTTGGAAAAAATAAGTTTTATAAAAAACAGTAGATCTAATATACTGATTTATTGATTAATATTATTCAACATATTTTTTCATGCTTGTGAAAAAATTGTATCAATTATACTAATATTGTTTCAAAAAAAGGGAAAATTTCATGTCGACAGATAACCCATCACATCTGATTGGGTCCTGTGGATGGAAACCAAAAATTATGGACAATAACATTGCAACCCCAACCACTATCCTACATTATGTAATAGTTTGTATGAAATTGTTTTCCAATAAAACTTTTTGTGAATAAAATTTATGTTTTTTTTGGGAATCAAATAATTGGATAATTTTTTTTAATTTTTTGGATTTGGAGGTGATTGATGATAATTTCTGGAAACATTTTATTGGGTTAACATGTCTATATATATATATATATGTATATATATATATATATATTAATTTTAGTTTTAACATGAGGGATAATTTGGGAATAATTATATTATGTTTTAGGAAATGTATATTGAATGGTGTGGGATATCATTTGATATAATAAAATTATTACATGTTGAGTTTAATGAGTTTTATTGGGATATTGGGTTATATATTCAATGAATAATATATATTAAACCATTGGTTTTATTATTGAATTTTAAATATTAATATATTTATATTCATGTGGGTATTATCTTCCTTTATGCTAACCATTTTGAATTTACTAAAGACAATTGGAATAGCTTCCTACTAATTTATGGATCATCTGATACCTTAGTGGGTAATTTTAGTGCTTCAAAAATAAAAAAAAATATATTGGATATCATTTCCTAAGAGCAAGAGGTGATGGGGAAATTGATCAAAGAAAAGAAAAGGATGAAATTTTGTTTTTGATATCAAAATATATCTATTATGTATATTTTATAGTATTCTATATACTGATAATAAAATAATCCCAAATCATACAGAAATTTATATTTGAACAAAGTTTTAAAATATTATATTCATATCTGGTTAATCAATTCTCCTTTATTTCTTCATAGATTTATAGTTTATTATATTTTACCTTTCTCTTGATCATTCAAAATATTTTGATTAATGTTATATATAATTATCCATTATTATTTATTCTTTTTATCTATTTACTATTTTCAAATCCCAATAATGCTTTCCTAATTATTAACTATTCATTTGCTAATCTGGATTACCTTTTTATTTCACATTCACTTTTTTAAGTAGAGGTTTTGTTAACCATTCTGGAGATTTTAGTTTTTCCTGAAATTGAATATCAAAATTTCGAACCCTTATTTACTAAAACTAAGTTAAAATTGTGGAAATGAAATTTATATAATTTTCATATAAGGTAACTCCTTGATATTTTAAAATAACAGTATGGTCGATAACATATACAACACACATCGTCGAGTTTTAATAAACTGTGAAATATTTTTAAAATATTATTATTTTAATCATTATTTCTATAACCTAGATGTTAAATTTGATGTTATGAATATGATGAAATAATTTATTAAGAATAAATAATTTTTTTAATAAATATTAATTTGTTTATATATTCTTATGAAATAAGAAATCAATTTTTAATAAAAAATTTCAAAATAGATTTTATTTCATTTGGTTAGAAAATATTCTAAATTTTTTTTTAGATATTTTACAAATTTTATTTAATAAAATTAACATATTTTTATAAATATTCTTATAGATATATCTAATGGTGAAAATTTTGTATTTTTTATAAAATATTTCTATTTCGGAAACTAGTGACAAATAATGATTTTTTGTAAAACTGTAATTTATTTTAGTAAATTATGTAATTTGAAATACATATAATTATTTTTACGTGATTTAAAATTAATAAGAGTTTCCATTAGTTAAAAAAATAAAATTAATTATATTTAAATCTTTTTTACTGGATTTTTTAATAATGTTATTTTTAGTCTTAAAACACATTTTTCTGAATACTGTTTCAATGTTGTTAATGTTCATTCATTTTAATTAATTAAAATAACATCTAATGAGGAACTATTCAAATTAAATATATATATATATATATTATATCGATAAATACTAAATATATTTCATATAATCAATATTTCATGTTCAAGAATTAATATAAGATCATTTATTTCCTAGAAAAAATCATTTCGTGAAAACTATTTTTTCACATTTTAGGGTGTTAATTTTGAATTAAATTATAAAAAATATTTTATATTAATTTTATGAAATTTATTCCATATTTTAAAACCATTTAATTATTATTAATATATATTTTCTACTTAATTTTTTATTATAATGAATTTTAAAAAGAGTAAAAAATAATTTCCTATAGTAAAAAATTAAATCGTTAAAATGTGAAGAACAATAGAGGTAAATGGAATGAAATAATTAAAACATGTATATATCTTTATTTTAGAGGTGTGTATCAATAATATCACCACTAATATCTATAGTTTATTAATTTTAGATGCACTTGTCTTGAGAGGGACTTCCCATTATTGAATTGTTTTAGGTATTTACAAATATTCCACTCCTCACTTATAAATAGTCACCCTTCCCAATAAACTTTACATCTATAAGTCTATTTTTCATGCATGTAAGCTAAAAATATGTTTCCTATAAATAAATATACATATTATAGAACATTTTTCATACCAAAAGACTGACCTAATCATCTTTAATAAGGGATCCAATGGATATTCTTCAAAGCAAAGGTAATCATCTTCACCGACCTCCATCTTTTTTCTTTTGTTCTTTATAAAAAAATGAAGTCATAAAAATTAAAAAATAATAACAATATTATATATTAAATATTTATATGTTATTGTGAATATTAAATAATATTTATCCATTTACTCATTTATCATATGGAAAATGAATATGTGGTTCACTAGTATGGCAGACTACCGCCTTGCGAACCGATGTAATATGTTTTCCATCATTTCATATCATTTATATTAATGATGATGGATTTAATATTTATATATGGTATTTATGATATATTATTATTTTTTATAATGTAATATATCATATAATTTCCTTCCTTACCATCCATGGAAAAATGAGGATGTTGTTCATGTGCATGACATACTATCGCCTGATAGAACGTTGTGATTAATTTTTTATTACCAAATTACATGAATCCTATATGTAAGTGTGTTTAAAATAAATATATTTATGTTATTATAATATTTATAAAATTATAAAATAACACTTATCTACTCCCCATCATTATCGATGAAAAATAGGATCATTACAAAATTGTGTATAAGGCTAATCATCTCCATGATTGTAACATAGTTCATTTCTCATGACCATAATTCATGGTTATTTTTAAATTGATAATTGTTCGTATAAAAATGTTAATTATTTCAATATTATTAATTTATATATTATCAATAAATGATCCTTTTTAACATATTCAATACACCGATCCCATTTTCAATTTACGAACTGAGCTTCCTCAAAACACTCGAGATGTAAATAACTGATTTTTTAATTACACATGTCATCAAAATAAATTATTTCAATTGTTTATGTATAATATATTAAACAGAGAAAATTTCATAAAAAATATATCTTACTGATATAAATTTCTAATACATTAGATGGAATATCTGACTGGAAAATCCTTGACACGTGGCAAGGGTTTCATCTCTGAACATCCTTCTTTAAAAATATTGTTTTTCTATGAAACTCATTTCATTTAAATAGATTATTTACAAAATATTCACATATAATATCATCAATCCTTCATATATAATGATATATTTTTTTATAATTAATCAAATTGGGTAATTTTTTCTATGATTTATATGTTACAAAACTAGTATTGGTTTATGTTTCCATCTCATTTTAATTATATTATTTATACAAGATAAATTTTTAAAATAAACTAATTTGATCATTTTCTAATGAAACACATTAATTTACTTATTCTTTTTTCATTAAATAAATTTTCATTTAATATTAAAATTTTCTTTTCTTTGTTTCATGACATTATTTAGAAAATGTTTTTGATAAAAGTTGACTTTATTTCTCTCTTTGGTCAAAATTCATTTTTCTTCCATATCCATATTTTCAAATAATATTTTTAATAATATTTTTAATATTCCAAAAAATATAAAATAAATAATTTTTTACCCATGTTTTAATTTTTTTAGAGCAATTTGAATGGAATCAGCTTTTTATTTTACAAATGTGGCATTTTTTTATACTTTTGACAATCGTGTGAAATGAATTTTGTTTTTTACTTAAAATGAATGTGTGGAATTTCTAGAATCATGACCACTAAAATATTTTATGATTCCATTATAATGTTAAATGGTTATTTTTAGATAAATTTTTTCTTTATTTTTTCATAAAAAATAGACTTTGTTGAATTCTATTCAATGTGAAAAAGTGCATTTTTCATAAGAAAAATTCCATGTAATATTCAAGTGACATTTTCATCAATAAAGACAACTATATATGTTATGGATTGATTTTAAATATTGTATATATGCCACTAACATTTAAATTTATATTATTCTCTTATAACATGATTGGGTAATATATTCTATATTTTCATCTCTCAAATTCCTCCATTATAAAATTTACTTTGATTATGATAGGGTACATGATTATGAAACCCATTTCATTCCATTGGTGATTATAATGTTTATACCTTATGGTTTGTTTCCAACTGTGTCTTACATAATAATGAAATGTTATGATGCATATATAAAAATATCACTCCAATTTGTTGCGTAATTTTTTAACTCTCTTAATAGTTCATTTATGGGAAAATGGATTAAACCTATTCTATATGGGACTTTGTCTAGCATTGGATGTTTTCTAGGAAGCTAGCCTCGACTCATGTTAATATCAATTTTATATATTTGTAAAAAATATCCTATGATTCAAAAAATTTATTATAACATGCCCTTTATGTTTTTATCAAATGAAATTACCCTTGAACCTTCTCTATTATGATATCATGTTATATCATTGACTTACAAATTATGTTTCCTTGTCTATTTAATTGTCTTACTAGGTTTTTCATCTCACCACTTTTGTCTATGTATTCTCTAAGTTACCACATGAGGTTTTATGAGATCAAAATGACCTAGAACTCATTATAGAGAATAAAATAATAATTTTTTATTTTTTCCACACTTTTATGTTTTATGAAACTGGTCTTACAAATACACTAGGTATCACAATATTTGGGTTTTAATTGATATTTTTTTTTTCAAAAAGCAAGTAAAAATATGTGTAAAAGTACTGAGTCACTTTAGACATTGTAATATTTGTCAACTATGTCTTAATCATCATTTCAGGCCTATAATTAAAAAGGAAATAGTGTGGGTACAACTATCTCCATTCAATGTTGAACAATGTTTCCCTCTCTATAATAGGAACATTAGCTTCGAAACTAGCAACTGAATAATTTCTTCCAGTACCTCGACAAATATTTCTAAACCTAATACATCACCTCGATGACTATATCACTAAGAAATCATCAACTACTTAGGCCTCAATTTTTTTCGAGGCTAATGTAGCTATATGTATTTAAATAACACTCCATAATATGTTACTAACCATCATGCCCCCTCATGGCCATGGTAGGGAAATTAGTCAAATTCCCTATAAGATCCGACGTGAATCAATACCTGGAAGGGACTTATACATCACAATAGAAAGGAATGCTCAAATGTTATTATAGGCTATAGTTAATTTCCTTCTTAGGTCTCTCATTGTGTCATAACCATGTTATACCAATAATAATAATTACTGAAATGTCACACATTATTTTGAAATATTTTTTTTAAAACTTCTGGCACATAATGTTATCTATATCATTCATTGATTATCCAACATCCTATAAAGAAGATATGGATCCAAATTTTTCATCAACAAGGAATAATTTTACACCAATTAATTTCGTATCCATTTATTATTAAGGAAATTTTTAACCATATTGACTAATAAATATTATACATTAAAACATTACTATATTGTGACTAGCAAACCCCATCCTTAAATATAATGATATCATTTCACTAGAATGGGTGAATGGTTTCTGGTCTTCATTAGTGAGAGAAACCTCTATTTTAAAATTATTTGGATAGTAGTCCCATAAAAATAAATATCACCTGCATAATAGATGAAAAATGAATAATACATTCTTTCATCATCAAGTATAAGGGTCCTAATAAAAAGGAAAAAATTCATAGTTTAAATGCATATATTGAATCCTAGTAATATTTTTTCATCACCCACATCATTCTATAACTCTGATGTTTAATATCATATTTATGATAAGATCAAACAAAGGGTCTTGATTACGGAAAAAGACTGCTACATCATCCTTATTTGAAATCTTTAAAACCACCGAAAATTATCCACCAGTCAACTTTATAGTAGATTAATGAACATATAAAAAGTAGTTTTGTTATCACAATAGTTACACTAAGATGAAATTCCATCCACATCCCCACCTATGATTATTCAAGTATAACCCTACCCAACTCCCTTATCCAAGGTTTATCTCTTCTTAGAACCCCCAAATTTAAATTCTTGATTAGGGGTTTAACACAGGAGGTATTTCATGGAAACCCTACCATGGATCGACAACACTTAATCTGGATTCACAATCTGAATTATTGATCTTGAACAACTATATTATTATGTGTTCCAAGGGAACAACTCAGGAGGTCTTTTCTCCTTGATCCATACTCAAACATTCTTACACTACCTTGGGAATAATTTTATATAGTCAAATGAAACTTCTCCTCAAAAAAACTGAAATCTCCCTCCATTGTAGAGAAGTCTATTTATATTTTTGGAAAAAATAATCCCCTACAAATAACTCATCATGCCATACAATTACATGAGGAAATAATCTATATAAATTCCATGATGTCGCAACTTAATATGAAATCAATGTCTCATACTACATACATCCTTTGTCACTCAAGGAAAAGGATCTCATCATAAACATAAGTAACACTTCATTGAAACTGAAACAAAATTCTCATTATATTGGTAATATTATCAAACCCTGTGGGAAATACCATCCGATATGTTGGAAATAGATGTGTTAATTATAAATAATATTCAATCCTACCTCAAATATTTCGGAAAGACTTTTTTTAACTCTATATTAAAAAATAATACCTTATCACTCACAAATCAAAGGTATGAGGGCTAAATCCTAGAATATGATTATACCAACCTATAATAACAACATGAGTTATCTATTTTAAAGTAATACCCTATATTTTATAGAATCAACCAATAAATATTGATTATATATATATTTCATAATAATATAAGTAAAAGAAATCACAATTAGACAATATATTATCCATAATCAAACTTTGTTTAATCTCACAATGATTCTTCAAAGATCTACATTGACTGACAGGTTATTAGACCCATTAATAAGGAAATTTCATTCCTCTTACAAAAAATAGTCTTCTTTTCCTCATAATAATACTCATGACCACCTTACCATTGTCTATTGAATTTTACAAAACCATTCTACAAATGCTTTCAAACACCAAAATATTTCCGTAGGATTAACATTCAATGATGAAAAAGTTTCATGAAACGAACCACAGGGGACCCCTCAAGGCTTCTCATGATCTAAGAGTACAACCCCATGATCTCCTTTAATAGGATAGGGGATAGTGACTGGCACTATGTAGGTGTGTCCCTGGTTATTAGTGGCCTTGTCTTATATCAACCTATAATTGAATGTATATCTAGTTCTTAAATTATATGGCAACTCTAGAAGAATATATATATATATATATAATAAACTAAACCATATAAGACACATTCATATATAATTGGGTATAAATACACCACTCTAAAGAATAATTGAAATGAATTGTACATAAAACCCCCTTAATCTAATAGATAAATAAAACTAGAGTGATTATCCTTGCTAGGTGTACTCAATGAATGTTCTCTAATCGCAATAGCCACTGCAAGCATAAAGGTCCATTATGCACCATCATGGCTCACCATGTATAATAAAGTGTAATCTACAAAAAAACGATACCAGATCCACATGTACCAAAACCATATCTAAATATTTTCAGCATTTAAATAGCTACAATATCTGTGGACATAACTCTATGGAATGGGAAATTATAAAAATACACATTAAGACACCAAAACCCAAAAAATGAAAGGCAAATAAGTTGTCATTTTAAAACTACTAGCATGAGAGCATATCCAAGATGAAGATTGGGAATTATTCAGATAAACTTTATTACAACAATACTAATGTATAAAAATCAATCAGAATCATCATAGTTGCAATAAATAATGGTTGTAAATTATGATCATCTAGTGATGCAATGAGTACATGAATTCTCATAATGTTTGAAGTAGATATCATATCCATAGTTCTCATGTTGAAGGATTACAAGGGGTGCATAAAAAACAACAAATATCATAGAATATATTATAATCAAATGTTTCAACTCTTACATCGCCACTATAAAACACAAGAAGGATACTCACTATATACTATGTTAACCACATTAGTTAAGGAAAGGATTCAACACACTTACCACAATATCAATATCACTGATGAAGGATATCATAATTTTAAAAAGTTATTAGAAAGAGGAAATACCATCTCTTGGGATTAAGGATTACCTAACATATTTATATAGGATGGGATACCAGAACCTGTCTATAAAATGACCTAAAAATAACGGATCTCACACCTTTGGTATATTGGGGGATACCTGACCCTATCTAAAGTATAAGATATAGAATTTTGTTCCTTGTGTATAGAGGGAGGATACTTGAACCTTATCTGTAAATTGAAATATGTATAGCTAATTCTATGACTTGGGTAAATTAATTAACTATATAACCCATACATAAGGTTGATAACACTATAATTGTCACACCCAAACCCCATCATCATCCTTAAAGATCCAAAAATGAAATATTTTTACCTCAGCCAATAGATAAATTTGGTTGTCTAAAAAGTGTACACCATTATGACCATTCAATATTGTATTAATTTATTTAAAATGATCATTAGATGAAAAATATGAATTTCATCATATCATAAACAATAGGTTCTATGTGATGGGATAGAGGGCTAAAGACATAGTCAGAATTATATTACACATTTTCTTGTTGAATATCCTGTCTCAATTTCATGATCATGATGTCACGGATGGATTATTCTCGAAAAAATAAAATGATACAAAATAATCCTTATTTATAATAATAATTTAATTATTATTATTATTTTATTATTATTTTATTATAATAAATAAAAATAAATTTTGGGGAAAAGATATTCATGCCACTCCCTTTCTACAAGAAAAATACCCCCTTCTTTTGTATTTCACTTATATCTATGTATCTTCCTCAAGAACCCAAACCATAACTCCTCCCAACCCATCAGTATGGGTTTCCCATCCCTAAATCACCAATATTACTTCCCAAAGGCCTACTCAAGGCACCTCATCACTGCCAATATCTTTGAATAATGGCCTTTATGATACCAAACCAAAATTTCAAGCTACCACACTTAGACAAACTTCGATTTTCATGTCCTATGACACCATTTTGGACACCCAAATCCTCCCTTATAAAACACCCACCATCAACCCATCCCTCATTACCTTTGAACATCACTTGTATCAATGACACTTTATCAATATAAGAATGAGATTGAGATGTGTTATAGTGGGGTAGAAGGAGAAGTGAGAGGCAAAATAATGAAAACAATTTTATAGGATATTCAGGACTATTATTTTTTATTAATCCACAATAGAAAAAAAAAATCACATGGAATGGATTTATAAAAAAATACCCTTACCTTAAAATTTCTATAGTGTGTGAATAAAAGTCCCTAAATGAAGATTCGATAATTCAAAATTCGAAATGTAAAAATTCTGGTCTTATGAAGAATTTTATTTCTTAAATTATGTGTATTTATTCATTTAAAAAAATTATGTTCACTCAAAAAACATTAAACATAAATAGCTACTAAATTATATGATATAAAAATAAAAAATTAATAGTTTATAATACTAATCAATGTATTAGCAGTTCAGAATTATTGGTATGTAGTTTATTAATTATATAAATATATATATAATATTAGAAGTAAAATAAATGATTTATAAAAAATGACTTTGAAAAAAATAAATTGACAACAATTTATTAATGAATAGTATTATTCTAAAATATTATATTCAATATTTAAATATTTTAGAAATATTTTATTATCAATAAATTGTTTTTGTTAAATTTATTGATAAAAATAATGTTATGAATTTTAAAAATAAATGAATAACATTCAAGAAATAATAAAGGAACTATAAGGAACAATAAATTAATTATTCAAAGGATAACCCAAAAAATCCGAAAAACATTGTTTTTTATTATATTTTTCTTAAATAATATAAATTTATAATATTTGGAATTTAATGTACAATTAATTTTAGTTGAATTTATATAAAAAAATCAAATTAATCTTGTGATTTTTACATGGTAAAAATAAGAATAAATTTATTTTACACATGCAAATACTTTTTTTCTAAAAAATACTTTTATGTGTTACGCTCGAATATATAAATGTTAATTTTTATAAATTAAAAAATTATATCTAATATTAAGGTATAAAAATTAAAATCAATATGTTTTAATTTTTTAATATGGAAAATATCATTTACATGCATAAAAATTAGATACCGAGGTGAAAAATATTTCTACTGGAGTAAAGGTAAATATTGTAAAAAAGTTGAAATTATATGGAAAAAGACTGTAATACATGGGAAAAAATTAATTATTTGTGTTTATGATATTTTTTGAACCTATATAATTTCACATACAATTATGGGCGCCTTATTTGGAAATTTTGGTTAGCATCCAATAGAAAGAATTGTTATTTCCAACACTCTCATTCTTACCTATTATATAATGAATTCTTCTCAAACACTTCCATGTATCCCATATAATTTTATTTCCCCACAACACATGGGCAACATTTCTCTCCTAATAATCATATCAAATGTTTGTGGTCCCTAGTCTCTTAATTATTCCCTAAATCCTTCAAACACAAGAAGGATTCAAAAAGAATACTCTATTTCATTATTGTAAACAATCAATTATTATCTTTCATTTTCTTTTTTATTGTTATCCTAAAACTTCCAAAATACGACTTATATCATAAAATACTCTAAATATGATCCTTTTACTTATTTAATAATGATAATATTACTATATCAAAACATTATCATAATTAACCCTTGATTATAACATGGAATCATTGTGATAAGTTTATCCATTTATATCGGTGATGATAAAAAATTTTATTATATACGAATATGTAAATATTAATATTAGTAATATTCGGTATTTTTTAGTGAATAATGTTTTTTTTTGTTTTAGAATGTTATTATTAATAGTACACTTAAAATTTATTTACAACAATATGTTTGTTAAAATTATCAAAATATATTGATATTGAAGTCATCTTTACAAACGTACATAAAAGTCCCACTAAAAAACATTTAACGTCATAAATCATGATCAATATTATATTTATAAATAATTTATAATTACGAGATGATAATATCATGAAAATTTAAAGATAACTAAAACTATTATATCAAAAAAGAAAACAAATAATTGAAAATGTTAATTATGAATGGTCAATATTAATTAAAAATAAGTAATGACCATGTAATAAATGAATCCATGATATTAATATAAGTTTTAATAAGTATGAATAATTATTTGTAATAAATATTTAATTATATTTTAATCGGTTTTTATAATATCCCAGAGTAAGTGTGAAATTAAATTATAGGAACTATAATAAAAAATTAATATATTTTAATGTTCCAAAGAATCTACTAATTGTTTTATTATTTCCTTAAAAAATTTATATTTTATATAGTTTTTTTCAAAGAAATAAATTATCTAAAATTATTTATACTAATTTTTTAATTTATGAATTCTCAACACTATTCAAAATTAATTACTCATGTTTTGAAATTTTTTATTTTAAAAACAAAATTGCTCGGTATTTTATTAAAGTGTTCTATCTTTTGAAAATAAATTTTCATTAAGGACTAAAAACATTCATGTATTTCATTTATTTTTAAATTATATTTTTCCCATTAACTAAATTTCTCATTGATTCTCTATTTGTTTTTTCAAAATAATATATCTACCTTATTCAGATTATTGAATGATTTCATTCATTTTGTAGTGTATTCTATCCTTAGGAGGTATTTTTAAAAAAATATTTCCCAAAAAAAAAATCCTTTGTCGGGTTTCCATCAACCTACCATGACTTTTTACATATGATTCTAATTTTATATATCTAATTTTTAATGGTAAAAATGAATGTTACTAAATGTTTTATTATAATCTAATAATTTGATATGTTTAAGGATGATGATTATTGGGAATCGAATAAAACCGAAAGGGAATTTTTATATGAGAAGAATAGTATGACCTATATAACCTTTATTTTTTGTACGTTTCATCGAGGATTCGATTCACAACAATAAATTATTTTTTACTCAAAATAACTAGATTCATTTTATACAGAATTATTGGGAATATTTTTAATTTAATATTAGTTTTTAAAACGTCATTTCATGATTTTATTATTATTAAGTTTTTCTTTTTATTTTAAAAATAGTTATTTTTCCTATTTTTGGCCTTCTCAAAGACATATATTGAAATCTATTTTATACGAACCGTTAATGTTTTTTTTAAAAATAATTTTATTCTTAAAAATGTATTACCATACCTAATGTTTTTTTAAAAAATTATCAGAGAATTTTGAAGTATTTTAAAATCACTAATGGGTTTTAATGATATTTTTCACCCCTCACTATGATTTTCATATCATCCAAATATTTAAATTATTCTTCACAGTGTTAACTAATGAGTAATATCTATCAAGGAGTCAAGTCATAGTTATGTGGTTTCTCCTAGGTCAAGCTACGATAGAATTCAAAGAAGTTGTATTTATGGAAAATACAAGTTTAATAGAAATATAATATATTTGAATGTGTAATGTAATTATAAATTCTCTAAATCTATGTACCTAAAAAGATATTGGGAATTTTGTGACTTGTTTTTGTACATAAGTTGGGATTATAAATTATTTCGAATGGGTCACTCTTTTGTTTCCAAATCCATTATGAAAAGGTATATTATTTCTAAAACAAATCTAGGATTGTGGATCTGCAATGATACCTTTGGTATCATAGTAGGATTTAGAAAACATTAGATATTATGATGCTATCAGTTGGGAATAATTTAGGAGTTATAAATCTGTTTTCTTATTTTTTCAATCACTATATTTTAAAGAGATATTAAATATAAGGGTTATGTATACATGGGAGATACCTTGTGATCTAATGGATAAAAAACAAGACTATCAACATCTATAGTGTCCCGGATTTATAAATTTGTTTACTGCCATTTTTGAAGGAATTCTTTTACATGAAAGACACATTATAATTTTTTTATGAAAAATTTTCTTCACCAATCCCTATGTGATCATAATTAGGAAAATATTCACTATAGTATGCATAATTTGGAATTAAAATTTATCCCATTATAGATAATTAAAGATAAAATGATGCAATTAATTTAATTAGAGGTATATTTTAAACCATTAGGCCTTTATAAACATGTTATTTATTAAACTATATTTATATCTTCCTTTATAATGTTTTTAAATTGCTTATGAATGAAATAATGTGTATTAATAAATAAATAAAACAATATATAATTCAAATTTTAAAAGGGCATATTACCATTAAAAGTATTACACTTTCAAAGATATTTTTATATAATTTATTTAGATATATATATATATTTTAAAAAATATATTTGATATAAAAATATAATTTACAGAAAATTGAATTTGGAATAAAATAAACTGATTATAATTTATTAATGAAATAGTTTATATTCTAAAAGATTAGTTTTAGGATTTATGCATTTAATTCATTTATTTTCAACAATAAATTATTCCAATTAAATGGATTGATAAAAATAAATTAATGATTTACAAAATAGGAAATAAAATTCAATAAAAATTTTAGGGACAACAAGGAATAGAAATTTCAATATTCAAGGGTAAACCAAAAAAATTCGATATATAATTTTTTTAATTATATGTTTTTAAAGAATGTTAAATTCATAATATTTTTTAAATTGAATACAATGAAATTTATTTTGATTACATATAAACACATAAATTATGTTTTATATAATATTTATTATAATATATATAATAAGATAAAATTCAGTATATAATTGAAAAAATACAATAAAATATTTTTATGCACAATGTATCGATATATGAAAATTAATGTTTAGTAATTTTAAAATTTTAATCTCATAAAATGGATTAAATATTTTAAATCATAATGATAAATATTTCTAATATAGACAATTTCATTTTGAGGCATAAATATTCATTACTCAGGTAAAAAAAGTAGTTATTATAGTAAACGTTAGTTAGTTAAAAGGTGAAATTGTGAAGAAAATGCAGAAACTAACTCAAAATATATCCATTATTTTTCTATATGAGTTTTGGTTTGACCTTAACTCATTTTTTGGAAATTTTTTGTGGCTTCAATTGAAATATTGGTTGGCTTTCAAGAGAAGGAGGTGTTATTTTAAAAAAAATCATCCCCTGATCTTTTAAATGTAATTTTTAGCTTACCCTTAGAAAAATCATATATAATTAACATTCCTCTCATTGTTTCTCAAAAATTTTATTCCTTAATAATCCAATTACTCATTTTTATTTCCTATCCTCGGTATTTTTTAATAAATCCTTTAAAATCAATATAACTTCCAAGAGAAGACTCAACTTCTTATGGGTATGAAATTAACTCATATTCATCATTTTTATTTAACATATTTAAAAAACACTTAGTAAATCTAATTTACCACTTTATTTACACAAAAATAATATAATTCTACTTATTTAATAGTGATTTTATAATTAAACGACTTCATAATCAATCTTACCCATTGAATATAGCATGTTGTTGTTTTAGTTGGTATAACAACCTGTATGGAGGATGCTATAAATTTATATCATAGACAATTATATAACTTTTATTAATGGTAATATTCATTATTAATTTTTCAATTATTATGTTTTGTACATTTAATTTCATACAAATTGTTAACATATTATTTATATAATATAATTTCTTAACAAAAATTTATTGAAAAAAAATCGTAATAGATTTTATATCTACGACTCATATACAAAACAATAATAAAGTATACCTAAAAAATAAATCTTTATTTATAGTATATATAAATGTAATTAATAAATTAGAGAAAAATATCATCAAAAAGTAATTATAATTGAAATTTGTATACCAACAACGATAAAGAATTGTGGAAACTATAACAACTAATGACCAATAATAACAAAATAATTAATAACCATATAATAAATGAATATAAAAGGAAAAAAGTAGGAGTAATGATATAAAATATTTTTTAAATGGGTTTTATTTTATTAGCAAGTTTCTGTATTATCTTTGAGAATTTCACTAATGAAGGAAAGGGAAATATTTTTAAAATGTTATTATATTTTAAAGATTCCAATCAAATTTCTATTTTATTATGGTTTCTAGAAAGAAATTTAAAATTTTCAATACTAAATTGGAAATATGATTTTATTTTAAATAATTTATTTAAATTTTTCATTTAATACATTTCAAATCCTTTCCAAATTATTGGTTTTTTAAAAAAAAATTGTTTATTGTGAAAAACATTTTACACTCAGTTTTTTATAAAATCATTTTATATTGTGAAAATAATGTATATTCAGGGAAACTATTAATTTATGGAAGTAAATTGTATTAAAATTATTGTATCTTCATTATATATTTTTCCCATTGATGTTCCACATTTTTCATGAATGTATATTTCTCTATGATTAAATTTAAATATTTAAATCTGTGAATTTGTATTTACATTGGACCTATGATGATTAATAATTAAAAATGTATACTTCACATAAAATAATATCTTGTGTAGTTTCCATTGAACTATCCAATATTTTTACATATGAATTTCCTTTTATGAATCCATTTATCTATTTTAGGGTAAAAATGGAAATCTACTGAATGTTTTATTATGATATCGCATTTAGATATTGTAATTTATGATGAGGGTATATGTGTGAACCCAAAACCTCAACATATTTTTTCCACAATGTGATGGGAGGAATCTATATAAACTTCAATGTTTTAGATTTCCACAATGGTTTTTTATCACTCAATGAGTTTTTATTGAAATTCACTAGATTCATTTTATACTAAATTAAAGTAAAATTGTTCAAAATAAAAAAATTTGTTCATGAAATGTTATTTCATGATTTTATAGGGATTCAATAGTTCTTATATAGAGGTGTTTATAAATTTTTTAATTATTTTAAAATAAAAATCAATTTTTTATAAAACCCCATTATGATAAACAAATGTTTCATGAAGTTAATAGTATTAAATTTTGATGAAAAGTATTTAAAATTATTTTCAAGTATTTTAAAAAATATTATAGGATCTATTGATCTATAAAAACATTACATATACTTTTCTTCACCCCCATAATCTTTTAAGTATTTTTCAAAGGGTTTATAGATGAATTATTGATATCATGAAATTTAGATCTCATTATAAGGTATAACATGAGTGAAGTTAGTGTAGATTTCAAAAAAATTAATTTTGGGAAAAGAATTATTAATCAAAATATTATAGGTTATGATGTGTAATATGATTCCTAATTCTCTAAATCATGAGATCTAAAATAGATCATGGGAATCTACTAAATGATTACATAGAATTAAGTAGTTATAAATGGATTAAAATGGGTCACTCTCTTTGTATCAAAGCTATTATACAAAGAAATATGTAATTTTTAGGAGTAGATCAAATTTTGTTGATCATGGGTTTCATAGTTTATTTCATAATAGTAATTACAAATATATCGCTATTTGGATGTTATATATTGGGGATAGTTTAGTAGTTAGAAATTTATTTTAATTTTTTTATTATCATATTAAAATATTATATTTAAGATAATGGTTATGTTGACTTCTGTTAGACTATGTGATATAAGTGTTAATTCAATAAACCTTCCAAGTATTTTATGTTTCAGATTTAGAAATTAGTCATTTACTCTTCTAAATAAAATATTTTTCATTGGGTAACAGTTTAAAATTTTTCCATGAAAAATTATCTTCATCCAGCCCTAGGTAATCTTTAAAAGGAAAATATTATTAGATCTCTGATTAATTAGGAAGTAATATTTATCCTGTAATAGATAATTAAAATTAAAATGATGAAAATGGGTAAAATGTAACACCCTATATTTTAAGAAATATTTTCTTCCTTAAAATAATTATATATCCTCCATAAAAATATTCTCAAATTATTTTTAAATTAATTAAAATCTAGTATTAAATAAATCAAAAAAAGTTATAAATAAAAATATAATAGAGTATAATTATATTGAATGTATTACTAGTCTATAATTATCAATATATAGTTCAATAAGATATATATATATATATATTAAAATTTATCTGCAATAAAATAAACAATTTATAATACAAATGTTATAGGAATCAGAAAAAATGGTTTTTTTATTAAAAAAAGTTTTTATTCTAAAAGAATAGATTTTATGATTTATATATTTTATATTTATTGGATATTATAAATCAATTTGATTAAATTTATTGCTTTAAAAAATTATATGTCTTTTAAAATTAAAGGAATAACTTTCAAAGGATAATTATGCAACTACATGGAACATGAATTAAATTATTCATGGGTAAACAAAAATATTATTTAGAAATAATGGTTTATAATTATATATTTATTTGGAATGTTGAATTTATAATATTTAGATTTTTAAATAAAATTTAATTTAATTTGATGATATATAAACCCATCCATTATATTTTATCTAATTATTATTACATATTATAGAATAATAAAAATATTTTTACACTAAAAAATACATTCTCTCTAAATTTTTTTTATGGATAATATAGAAATATATGGAAATTAATTATTATCAATTCTAGAAAATGAATCTAATAAAATGGTCAAAAATTAATAAATCGGCATGTTAAACTTTTCTAAATGTTTTATTTACCTTTTTATTCATAGAAATTAGTAACTGAGGTAAAAAAAGTGTTATTACGGTAAAAGTAAATTACGTAAAATTTGAAATAAAGTGGAAAAAAATCTAAAATATCTCAACATTTATCCCTTATTTTTGTGGATAATTGTTTGGTAAATCTATCTTTATTCCATAAATTCTTTTCTTCTTTCTTTTAAATCATGGATGGATTTTGAAAGAATGAAATATCATTTACAACAATGGAATCATTTCCTCATTAAATTGAAGTGTTCATAAACCCATCCTATAATAAAATATAATTTTAATTCATCTCCATAATTTGATAAAATTCCATCCATAATAATCCTCATACACATATCCATCCAATGGTCTCTTGATTATTCCCAAAGACATTAAATTTCATGAAGTCTTACAAGAGAAGACATGATTTCTTCTTCAAAAGTAATAAATTCTTATCCTCTATAATAATTTATCTTTCTCCCATTGCACTTACTAATTCTGATTTACTAAATTAAAATATCTTAAATAATATAATAATAAATCTAAAATAATGATATTATGATTAAATCACTTAGTAATCATACTTATCCATTGAATTTAAAATTTTCTTATTTAGGTGAGTTTAACCACTTATATAGATAATGATATAAATTTGTATCATGGATAAATATGGGATTTTTTTATCATCATATTATGTATAAATGAGTAAATAATTATTTTTTGTATTCAAAAAATTTTAAACTAATATTTAATAAATTATTTATATATAAATTATTTTATTAAAATTTATAAAAATGATATCCTTACAAATTTCATCATTGCAAATCACACATAAAACTACCATAGAAAAGAAATTAAACATCACAAAACAATATTAATATTATATTTAAATATTAATACTATTTCTAAGATGATAATGTCATGAAAATGGTATTATAAATCTAATTTTTATACCAAAAAAGATAACAACTATTTAAAACAATAATAAATAATGATAAATATTTACTAAAAATAAGTAATGAATAAGTGATAAATAAATATTATTGATTAAAATAAATTTCAATAAGTATGAACATATTTAATTGTTATATGTTTAATGATAAATTGTTTCTTAACAGGTTGTTATATTATGTTCAATAAATTTAGCAATGAAGTGACGGAAAATATTTTAAAAAACTCTTAATTTTTAATTTTTTATTGAATCCTTCTATATTTATTGTTTTTAGAAAAGAAATCACTTTTTATGATATTTTTATATAATATTCGATCTTATAGAATTGAAATGAATTATTTTCTTTAACAATAATTAAAAAAATTTAAAAAATTTAGATTATATTTTAAGACATCCTATATACCGATTATTTTTCAAACCATGTACTCTTTTGAAAATAATTTATCCTTAAGGTCTATTTTCATTCAGGGGTAATTTTTATATTTATAGTATTTTATGAAAATGCATAATTTCTCTTATTTATTCTCCATGATTTTTTAAGTGCATATTTCTACATGATTTAGTTTATATATCTAATTCCACAAATATTTAATTACTTCTAACATATGTTAATTTTTCATCAAAAATGTATATTTATTGTAAAAACACCCCTTGTGGACTGTTCATATACATACCATGAATTGTTTCATATATATTTCCATTTTAAAATTAGGATTTAATTTTTAGGGGGAAAATTAATAATATTAAATATTTAATTGAATATTTGACCTGGATATTGTAAATGATGACGAGGAATGTGTGGTGAACCCAACTACTCAAAGAATATTATATATAAAGTGACAATTATACCATATATGGGCTTAAATTTTATTTTTATCCCCAAACAATTTTTTCTATGTTTTCAAGGTGTTTTTATAAAAAAAATATTTTTTTCATTTTATAAGGAAATATTCGGTATTTTGATATTGGGGAATCTATAATTTTGAATGCGTATTTTTTATATTATGAGTTTTCAAGTGTTATTGATCTAAAAATATGGATTTTTATAATGTTTGGTCTTCTCAAATAAATAAATTTAATTATTTTTAAAACCCTCTTTAGAATTTTATGAAAAAAATTATTTTATTCTTAAACATATGTTTTATTGTTATTAAAGTATTCTATTTTGAAGAAAATATTTTTAAAAAAAAATTCATGTAACTTAAACAACCATATTGACTAATAAAATCCCTTATTGAACATTTTTTATTTCAAAATGGTATTAAATATTTTTTTATGAGTTTACAGATGAGTGAGAATAGTCATACTGTAATGTCTCAATTAGGATATTTAGCTGAATTGAAGCTGGAGTGGCTTTCAATGATTTTATATTTTTCATAAATTAACGTTTAATAGAAACATTATAGATTATAATATGTATAATGATTGATAATTATATATCACTGTAATTCAAAATATATCTTGGGAATGATTTTACCCATTGTTTTAAATTATGTTTCCATTATAAATTGTTTCAAATGGGTAAATATCTTGGTAGGATAATCCATTATAAAAAGTAATGAATGTTGTTTTAGAAATATATTCTAGAGTTTGGATCTAATGATTTAAAAGAACTAAACTGGAAATTAACAAAAAAATACACCTCGATATAACATTGAAAAATACTGTTTAAATTATAGATTCAATAGTTAAATCATGAAAGGGACAATTTGAAAATATAAAATCCATTTATAAGGTCACAATGGTCAACATTTCAAGTAGTAATGGTTTTGATCCTCACTTTTACGTGATTCAATCACCAATGGGGTTCACATGATAATCCAAGAACTCCCACATTCCCCTTGATATAGGATTTATGCGAATGAAAAATATATCTCCCCATAAATAGAAAACAAAAAGGATAATTTATATATTTAATATTGGGTTTTCCTACAATTAAATTATAATTTAATTTTATTTAATTTATTTGTTTTAATTAGTTTTTTGAACCCCTAGAAATGAATATCTAAGTGTCCAGGTGTGAACAGATCATAAAACGTTCCTAGGGTAACACCCACATTTAGAATACAACCATTAAATTACACTTCCCATCTAATGACATATTAAGGATATATAATCCAGTTATCAAATATATGCTAGTGTGGACTAAAAATAACATAACATTATTAATATATCATTTTTAGGGCTCTGATATGCATGTAATTCAACATCGACCTAACCAACTAGTAATCACCAAATTTCAAAATCAATGGAACCATTGTACAAATTTTCAAAGAACATATTGTATGATACATTTATCATTTTACCCATTATAGGGTCCTAGGACTCAAAAACTGAAAATTTTAATAATTACCTATCATAAAAAAAATCTATGTTTTTAAAATAAATGCATCATAACTTGTACATCCATATATGGTTTATATTTCATTCACAAAACAATTCATAATGTGATCTTATTCATAATTATGCATAGGTAGTTCATATTATTCATTATAGATCATAGAAACTAGTTTCTTGAGTCCTATATTATATACAAAATCATTAGGATTTGCATGTTTTGAAGAACATCACAACATCACCAAAATTATAAATTCAATAATTTTGAAATTTTTTAAAATTATAGAAAATTTACATGCCATTTCACAACCAACTATTTATTAAATTTTTTATTATTTTTTTATTTTTTTCCACAAGTTTTAATAATATTCTATATTAGATATTTATAAAATATAATAATATTCTTTTATAATGCTTACTACAAGGTTTAGGTAAAACAAGTGATTATCTGGGGGTAGAGTTAATAGGTTTTAGAAGAACGGTTCTCGTGATTGTTGTATGATTTTCGAACAATATAGGGCTCTATAGTGTGTCAAGTGAATGTTTCATTGTTTTTGTGTAGTATTCTAAACCATAAGGCCAAACTATTTTACATACCAAAGACATTAAAAATTAGGAATTTATAGTTTTCTCATCATTTTCAAGCCCATGTACCGTCACTATCATCCATTCTTGTAAAACACAAAAAGGGGAACCTAGGAATAATCTCCTCTTCCACATCCATGGATTTATGGAATTCATCCTTAAAATTTGGAATATTCATCAATGTGTGGAACCTTTTACACTAATATTGACCTTTTTTATCTTATCTCTTCCTTCCTATCTTATTTTAGTGTGATTTTGGTAAAACCCTAGGTAATATTTGTCTCTAAAACTATATGAATTTGATTCCACGTCTGTGTGCATTCCTTATCAGGAATTCCACTCTCCATTATTAAATGTTCCTAATTTTATTTACTTTACCAAGGAAGGTTTTCCCATTACTTTTACATTTTCATGACATGCACTATTGTTACTATAGTTTATAAAATGGGTTTTTATTGAAATTATGGTTGTTGTGAACTAGTATAATTTCTATGCAGGATTTCCAAAGGTATTGGTATTAAAAAAATGTTTGGTTTCCACTCTATATTAGGTTTGTATGGTAATAAAATATCTTTAAGGGTAAATTGTTTTATAAAATACTTTCAATATGACTTAACATGTATTTTGATTTTTCTATTCTATTTTTCACTTGTTCTACATGTTTACACTGCCTGTACTGTTTTTTACGGTTATGGCTTGGTGATTTTTAGGATTATTAATTTTGAGAGTAACAAAGGGTGATTTCCAATATGGTTTGAAGATCATTCCAACTTCCATTTTACATTAATTTAATATTCAAGGTATTTCAAAATATTTTTTGCAAATCACCATCTAGAGTCATTATTGGATGTTTTTAAGAAAATTAATTTAGGAAAAAAAATTACTGGTTTTAAAATGGATTTTTTGAAATGATTATTATAGTTTGAAATTAATGGATCATATGTTACCTTATATAGGTGTTTTTACTAATTTAATCCAACCCGTTATCCTCATCCTCAAGAAGTTATGTTTGAAATTATTTTGGTAGATTTATGAGATTATTATTGAAATTAATATGATGTGATATAACTCATGGTAACATAAAGGATTCATAATTATTGTATATCAAATAAGGGTTTCACTTTTTTCATTTCAATGATATTTTTTGTTTATAGTTATATATATATAGGAGAAAATTAAATTACATAGGGATGCACTGATATATAATGTCAATTTTCCACAATACATGATTCATAAAATGAAACACTTGATTATTTAAAAAACACTTCTTTTTATTTTAACATGAGCCACAAAATTTGAAATATGAACTTCTTATAGTACATAAAAATACTTATATCCTATGAAAAATATTTGAAAATTTTGGAATGACAAAAAAACATATTAAGGGATATACTGAAAAATTAGTCTCAATACTACAATGAAAATTATAAAAACTCATGCTAATATTTACCTTTTTGAAAATAAAACATCAAAAAAATAATAAAATATCCACAATATTAGATCAAGATTTATCAAAGAATTACACAGAATCTAATTATAAATTATATTAATAATATTAAAACATGATGAAATTAAAAATTGGGATAAAAAAACAATTGCTATTAAAATATAAAAATAAATTAGTACCCTATAGAGTCACCTGATTTCAACAAAAAACCTTTTGAAAGGATAAAATTAGTATATTGGATCATCATATACATAAATCATGATCTCTCATATTCAAATAATGTTATGAATAAAATAATCTCCTTTAATTCTATAGGAGTAACCTTGTAATTTAACTCTCTAATTTTTTCCTTCTAATACTAAATCATAACACAGTTCATTAGATAGGTATATCCGGGACACTTCTCATCATGAGAAATATCAGGATCCCCTATAATAATCTATAATTATCATGTACCAAATAATAATTAATTAATTTAGACTTTTTCAATTTTTCAACCAATAACCCTTGAAAAATAATTTGAACCCATAATAAAAGAATATTCAATTTTTGTATAAAATTGAAAATTGATTTTCATTTTATTTTGAAAACTCATCAAAATAAAGAAATAACAAATAAAATTTTAATTTTATTTATATTTTAATACCATTAAAATATGATTAATAATATTTATAACAAATAAGGTCATCATAATATGGAAATATTATGATACCATATATGTTTCATAAATAATTTTCACTTTAGTAAAAAACATCAAAATGACCTATATAAAAAAAAATTAGAAAATTAATTTTCAAATTGTTATAAATAATGTCCAATGTTTTTAAAATTTTAATTTTATATCATTTTATGTGTAAATATTAATATTCTATAACATATTAAATAACAATCATTTGGAGGAGAAATTATTTAAAACATAAAAAATGTTGTTTTAAAAGAAGATTTGTAACGTCTTTAGTAACTACTGAATAATAAAGATCCTGGAAGGAGGGAATAAGAAAATTATTTATAAACCACTTTAAATTTAATAAATTTATGTTTATTATACCTATATTAGAGTATATATTCTATGAAAAAATAAAACACATGGTGAAATGAAATGAACCTCAATGAAAGGAAAATTGATGTGAGAAATCCCCTTACCTGAAGTATGAATCTCCTTGTAAATTCTTTAACTCATGTATAATAAAATTATATTACTTATTTACATTAGTAAGTACAATTTTTAGTATTATTAAAATTTATCTATCCCATTTATTTTACATATAACCATTTCAAGAATTTTTAACAGATTGATTAAGTTCTTGTTATATATTTTGAGGGTGTTATGTTCATAATCCCCAAAAATAATTTAGTAGTTTTTCCTAGGTAAAAGGTATCATTTTCTAACAATAAATATAGTATAAATAAATTAAAAATTAATTTTTTTAAAAATTCAATAAAATTTTAGTATCATCATTTAATGGTTTACAAGAAAAACAATTCACTTCACTTCGTGGAGGAGGTTTTTCACATGTACAGATGAACGACGTTATAATTTTTTAAGCTGGTAGAAGGGTGTGACTGTAAGGGATATATTATCAAAACCTAATCATAACTATGTCATTAATTTCATATATATTCATTAAATATATCATTTTAACCATCCTTATCTAGTGGCGAGGAAAAATGAAATAGATCGCTTCAAGGGGGTTGTAGTCCTCATATACGCATAAAAGATGTTTATATTTCACATAAGGTAGAAAATGAGATGAAAAGGGATATATCATTATACTATTAAATTTTTATTATATGCAAGATATTAATTTTTTATTTTAGAATGGATTTATATTTTTTTAATAGATATATTAATTAATAAACTGAAATAATTTTGTTAAGAGGTATACCTCTTCATTGGAAACCTTCCTTTGGATTCACCTTAAGCATTTTTAGGATAGTATTGTAAAGATATGAAATCTATAGAGTGAATTTAAGGAATATAGGAAGGTATTTTTGTATGTTTTGGTATATATATAATCCTAAAAAAATTTAATAAGGCCGGATATGAGGTTTCCTTTTATATGTGAGGAGTGGACACACATCAAAATTTTATTTAATATTTATTGATAATTATTTTATTTCTCAAGTAAAATGATCCCAAATGGACATGGAATAAAATAAAAAATTCCCAAGGATGAAATATCAACATAAAATAAAATTTATAATTGTTTTTATTTCTTTTTACATCTTATCATTTTGTTTAACTCCTTCATTAACCCTTTTTAAGATTAATTGCACGAACACATTTTTTTGACACTAAGGGTCATAAATTTAATTATAAAGTGACATGTGGGTAAAAAATTGTCCATTATTGATATTTAAACCATATATCATTCCGTATGTTCTATTTAAAAGCTCTATATGTTTAAATCATTTATCCATATATTATTTAATGTAAAATATCATTAGGCATTTTTAGGAAAATTATTTAAATTTGACATCAAAGTCATCAATACCACCATATATTTCGAATATAATCTATATTGATGTCAATTATAAATTATTATTTCCCATACAATTTTTTCAATTCTATATTTCCAAAAAAACTTATTTCTTTAATATTTTTAAATCAATAACTATATTTTTCTTATTATTTATACAAGCATGGAGTCCTGGTTTTGTTTGTTTTTAAGGTAATTATATGGTCACAAAAAATTAAAAATAACTTACCATCAGATTATTAATTTATTTATTTTAGAAATAACCTTTATATTTATTAACATATTATTATACCTTTGAAAACATATAAGATATTTGAAAGTAAAAAAAAGTGACATATTATATATTCCCATTTTATAAAATAAAAATAATGTCGCATTCAAGGGAAAGTGATAATAAATTTCTATATTTTTGTATCTAGGTTGTACATGGTAAAAATTAAATCATCCAATAGGATACAGGAATCTGTTAGAGATATTTTAAAGCCTTAACCAATAGTTTTTTTTCAATTTTAAAATGTTTAACTTTACGAAGGTTACAAATATTTACCATGGTAACTATTAACAATGGAAAAAAATAAAATGTTCTTATATACCCAATTTGAACCAATTGTTTTCAAATATGGAAACCATTTTCTAGATTCAATTTCTAAAATTTGAAAAATTCAATTTTGATATAAAGGTATTAAATGCAATGAAAAACAGTTTTCAGAATATTGTGTTTTTAATCCCAAGAAAACAGTTATACAAAAATCACCTATCATTATGTGTAATTAATAAGATTATTGGTACTTTAATAGCACTAATTTTCCATTAATATCAAATTAATGAAATTATTATAAATTTAAATTAAAAAATTTAATGAAATGAAATGAAAATTATACAAAATAATCACTTTCACTATTCACATAAAAATCAATTATTTCATAAAAATAAAAAAACATCATAAGACTATTATTACCATATTATTTAAAAAGTAATGTCCATTATTCAAATATAATTTCAAAAATTGTTGTTAAGAAATAATAATAACCCTGAACAAAATTAAATAAAAAACATTTTTAAAAAAGATGTACTTTCTATCAAAAATTGAATTTATTCTCATTACATTAATAATAAACATAATTTTAATTCATTAAATTGAATAAATAATATATTATCATTATATTATAATTATTTATAATTATTTATTAATTTCATCTATTAATAAATAAAATTGCATACACAAAAACTATATCATGAAAACTATCCCTTTTTCCATCATATGATTTTATATTTATTTCAAACCCAATAATAAGAAATTTATGTTTGATTGTTATTTTGTT
This sequence comes from Viscum album, assembly GCA_963277665.1. Lineage (NCBI taxonomy): Eukaryota > Viridiplantae > Streptophyta > Magnoliopsida > Santalales > Viscaceae > Viscum > Viscum album. The sequence continues at coordinate 732,553,106 of OY728152.1, read as the reverse complement.
ATGGAAAATTTTATCCATATATTTAATTATATGGTTATTCTTGTCCATACCCACCAAACCAATAACTATATCATAATGAACATATATATGTAACAATACTGTTATAGTATATCATGCTTCGTTCAATATCGGTTTTACATATACTACATACTATGAGAAATATTATTTAGATTCTACCACTATAAATAAATTGAATCCTATAAATTTGTTCGTATGTCCCATAATATGGATTTAAATAATTTTTTTATAAATATAATTTCACGGAGTGGAATACAGAATATCTGATCATTAAAAAAAACATTTTTATTATTTAAAAATAACTCCTTCAAAAAAATACTTCGTAAAAATGAATAATACAATAAGCATTTAAAAATATAAAAAAATTGAAATTAGAATGTCTCTTAGAATAACAAATAATCAATTTATCAATTAAGGAAAAAAATTTGGAAATCAAAAACATTGACATGGAAGGAAGACTCATTTAAAATATAATTTTACACTTTTATTTGAAGATAAGAGATCATTAATTCATCATAAATGAACATTATAGGATAAAATTTTAATTTTCAAGATTCATTTCTAATATAGATGGTTTCGTTTAACATTTAGATAGAGAATATATGAAAATATAAAAACATGATTTATTCTAATATGATAATAAAAATTTCATCCATTGGACGTGGTTATATATTTTTTCCCACATTTATATCATCTATTACTCTAAGAAAAGAATATTCATGATGAATTTTTCATTCCTAAAGAAGTTGTTTCCCCTCTAAGGCGGTGTATTTATGGGATTGGGGAAAATACAATCAATGTTCGGATGGGTGACAAGCATTCGTCCATTATTCAAGAGACATTCACATCACCGCCTTTGTTTTGTCTCGATCCACATCGTATCAATTAGGGGGAACTGGATCGAACCTGCGGGGAATGGAAAGATTATCCCCTTTGAATTAGGATGGAGGTTTGATAGTCAAATGTTACCACCAGGTGATATCATGTGTTTAAGTATTTGTGAAATCAGTCCTCTTAGTATATGACTTCCTCATATGGTATCCAATGGGTTTATTTGTGGGGCCAGAAACCCCCAAAAGACATAGTATCCATGATCCATAGACTTTCATTCCAAATGAAGGCACTCGTTGGATAAAGATTTAGCCAACGACATGTAAGGAATAAATTGGTAGAGGGAATGGTATTCTAGGCTCATCTCACCCTTTGGGGGGTATTATTGCCTATTTAAGGACAATATTATGGATTTATGTCATTTTCAAATGTTCACAAATTTTTGGTTTATTCCTAAAGAGAGTATCCACAGGTTACCCCTAGTTTGTAGGATCATCATGAATATACACAAATTGGATGATAGAGAGGAAATACTGACGTAACCAATGAAATATGGAATTATGAAATTTATCTTCATCTATTAGGGATGGAAGGTGATTTGATGTTTGGATCAAGTCCATAAGATGGGATTTTTGTATATCCTCGAGAGAGGAATCAAATCCACATAGTCGGTTAGCTTGGGTCTTGGATGGTGGAGGAGAACCATTTGTTGGGAGGTGTAGTTGGGGATGACCTATTTGTAAGGGAATCTCTTTTGATCTTGGGCCATCAAGAAGGCATCATACATATCCTGGTTTGAACAGGAATTAGTTTTCTTGCAGTACAATATTGGTTGCGGCTTATTCATGGAATCTCCAATTTTAGAGGATATGATTGGGTGATCCCTTTTGGAAGGGAAATATTTTTGGGCTTGGGCCTTCAATAAGGCATCCTACATATCCTAGTTTCACCAGAAATCTGAGTTATAATAGTTTAAGAAGGGTTGATTGTGTGGATGTTTTAATCATCACAAGTATCTAATCCCACATGAGTCATACACAGTAAGAGAAAAAATGGTTGTGAGAGGCTCAAACAACCACACACCATCTCTTTTGCTGATGGGAGATGGAAAGCCTATAACGGAAGAAGATGAGGTGATAGTAGGTAAGGGAACACTGTGATGAACCTTTCTAGGTGGGATGACATTTAAGGTTATGCAGCTCGGCTGTCAAAATATTTGGGACCTAACATAGTGTTAGTTCCCAGAGTGCGCTATGGAAATTAGAGGAATGGATCCTCCTGTAAAAAAGAGGACCGAACCTGATTCCTTCAACTGATCATCATTCATCAATTGAATAGAAAAGAAATTTATTTCCCTTAATCAATAGAATAGATAGGTTCATGTCAGTGTCCCATGGTTCAACTCCAGGTTACCGTGGAATGTTGACTTAGATAAATCCAGAGTGTTTAAACCGTTTGGTGGAGAGCCTTCGTGACTCTACATACCATGGGTATGTAGACTCAAAGGGGCATACTAATGCGCTAGATGATTTAATCATATAGGTATGGTGGATTTGGAGAAGTTTTTGGCCTTATATTTGGGGAATTTTTTTTAGAATATCTATGGAAGACTAGACAATAATGGAGGGTCTATATTAGAGCAAGGGGGAAGGAAACCCAAATATACCCCATTCTGCGTAATGTTTTCTTGCAAGGGGTGGGGGACCTCCTTATACAATTGTTCACAGGGAGTTCATCTGTGTGGAATTTATCATTCATGATACACCAATTAGGTTTTCTGTTTACTCATTATTATTAAATTCTATATTTTTATGGTTCATAGTTCGTTTTACAATCCGATACATGGTTCAAAGATTGAACTTTGACGGTGATTAGAAACTGAACATGGAATCCTCCACGAATTCATTATTCCTATATCTATGGCATCCTCTGTGATTTAATCATCCATCCTCCCCTCAATTTTTCTATGTTCCTTTTATATAGCATTATGAAAATCATATCTATGGGCATGTGGAAACATTTTTTGAATCCCATGAAGAAATAAATCAATCCACACATGACCTGGTCAAATGGTGTTTTTAGAGGCTACGATTTGAGAGTCACAGTTCGTGGAACCCTACCGATTTGCATCATCTATAAAATACTAAGTTACACGGTGGTAAGTGGACATCTTTTAGTGTCTTTATTCCACTAATTGAAGTGGTTTACAGCTTCCTAGGATCTTTGGTCATCTCCTCATGGGTCCTTCTATATATCAGTGCTTCAAGATTCATGGATTCCATGAACCCTTCCTGGAGGTGGTATGCGGGTCTCTTAAAAGTCTTGAGATATTCAATTTATTCAGGTTTCTTCTTAAGATTTCAATTAAATTTTCCTCCATTCACTTTACTGGTTCTATGGGAATGCTTGATTCCTTATGAAATGTGCTTGTAGGAGTATTGTTTTCCCTTTGCGATGTTTTTAGGACCATATAGTACTAAAATATACTTTTTATGGATCACAATATCTATAAATTTATAACAAGTTACTCCTAATGTATTTGGGAATTATCCAAAACCAAAATGGTTTTCATAATCTATGAAAATATCCAATATGAAAAGGATTTCATATGAAGAATAAATACAACATTAATCTTTAAAGAATCAATAATAACAATCAAAGTTCATCATAAATCATTCCATTGTTATCCAACCTTACAGATATTCAAAATATGACTAACAATGATTGAAACCCGCATATTAAAATGATTTTATCCCTAATTTATTCAAGATCACCTTAAAATATTTTCTAAATAATATGAATCAATCATAAAATAATATATGGAAAATCAATAACAAATAACCAAATAATAACTAATAAAATGTAATCATTTTTATAAATATCCTAAATCATATTAAAGACACAATAAAAACATATATGATTCCAAAAAATAACAAAACCATTATTCCAAAAATAAAATACCTTAATAGAAATAAATATTTCCATTTAACATAATCAAATAATGCTAAAAAATTGTAGGAACATTTTTATCAACCATATACTTATTAATGCATGATGGTATATGAAACTATTAAAATATAAACATATGAATCATCCTATCCTATATTGTTTTCTTAACCTACCACTTCATCATTTAATCTGTGAAAAAATAACGAAAATAATAAACATTATATAGCTCCAATACATACCTTGATCTTGGGTAAAAGATTTTAAAATTTTCAATGAGTGACAAAATCCCCTTAAGGGATATAAAAAATAATGGAATCCAATTATTCTACTGGAAAACATGAAAACCCATATTAATGTTTACTTTTTTTATCAACTAAGCAATGAGCACATAAATTAAAAATATATACCTGAGAAAATAAATATATTCCCAACAAAACCTTTAAAAAAAATTTGAAATATTATAAAAACCATTAAATCATTAGGAAAAATTTCATTAAAAAACCCAATTCCTTCAAAAGATTACAGAGATTCCATTCCTTTATTAATAAAACTATTTACATAAAAACCATTGGAATGAATTAAATTGTTATCTTGGAGATTCATATTCATAAACCATTTTTATTCATGATTATACCATTTCATAAATAAATTATTCCCAACAAATTCTCTATTAGTAACCATCTATAGTTATCTAGCATATTTTTCACCTTTAAAGACCAAATCCTTACCCATAGCAATAGAAAGAAAAATTAATCTCACAAAATGAAATAATATATATTAGAATACAATTTCATAATACATAATTATCAAGTAAAATATCATAAAGAAAAAAAATTAAAAGAATTCAATTTTTCACCATAAACCCTTGAAAAACTCAATTGAATTAATAAGAAAATAACTTTTCAGTTCCAAATATAAATATGGGGCAATATTAAATTTCGTTTGAAATTTATTTAAATTTAAAATTTTCACTACACAATGGGAATTGAATTGTACGTTTAAAAACATTAATACATGATCATTAATATTTATAAAAAATAAAGATCATGTTGGTGGGAATTTTTTTATCTTATATGTTAAAAATAGTCTTTTATTCTTTGGTAAAAAAATAACAAAATGACATATATTATAGATTTTTAAAAAATTAATTTTTTATAATATATAAATATAGTATGAATTATCTGAAAAATAAATTTAATGTACTATTATTTAGAAATATTAAAATTCAAGAAATATATAATATTACAATGATAAAGAGGAGAAAGAGTTTAAAACATTCTAAATGTGATTTTAATGGAAAATATCTAATGACATATGTAATTTATTTATAAAAATAAAATTTAATGAGGGAACATTAAATGTAATTTAAAAAAACATGATTTTCAGTAAATTAATTATAAAATACATCCATATTTCAGTATATAAACAATAACAAAAAAAGAATACAAGTGATGAAAATGAAATGAGTCTCCAAATAAGAAAATTGATATGAGAAATCACATTGCCTTGAGTCCAAGTTATACCATACATTCTTTAACTCCAATATAATAAACTTATATTAATTATTTTCATTCTTAAGATGATATTTCATGATTTTACCCCTATATTGATATATTTCTCTTTTATTTATTAACTTGTATTATATAGTTACTAAATAATATATGTTCATGTCATACTTTTTGAGGAAGTTCAGCTCATAATCCCCAAAAACATGACTTTCATCTCATTTATGTTCATGTCGGACTTCATGGAGGCGTTGGTCCACACATACATTTGATCGATGATTCAAAATACCACAAGATGAGAAATGATAGAAATGGGGTTATAATATTATAATAATAACATTTATTTATATTTAATATAATGAGGTTATTATTTCACCATGTTTTAAGAATATTTTATGGATGTATGTGAGTATGATAATTTAAGAACTTGTTTAATAGTTATACCTCTTCTTTGGAAACCCTCCATTGGCTACACATTAATTCTTCTATGAAGAAATTTTAGTAATAATAAAATTTTTCTAATGAATGGCTTTAATATAAGAATATATTAGGTTAAGTAGGTAATAATACATAAAGATCAAAATTTGTGAATTAGGGTGTTAATGAGGTACACTTTTATATGTGAGTTGAAGACACACATGGAATTACTAAAAGCATTTAAATAAAATTAATGTCTTTGTCAATTAAAATGATTAAAAGTAAAAATATTTTAGAATAATGAGAGTATAAGGCCTACATATCATTATTAAATTAAATTTATATAGTTTCTGGTGTCATTTTAAACTATATCCTCTATTTTAACCCCATCATTAACCCTCTTTAACATTAATTTTCGTGACATGTGTTTATAATTTAAGTGTCATAAATGTACCACTAAAGATAAAAGTGTGTGAATTATGTTTCATGGATGATATTTTAAACTATTTTTCATTCCACCAGTTATTTTACAAGAATTTTTTTATTATTCAACAATTTATATAAATATTATTGAACATAAAATTTCATTAATTTCATTTTGGAACTATTCATTAAATTTTAATTCATATTCAACAAAAAAATAATAAATTTTTAATACATACTCTCTTAAAATAAATTATAATTTTTTAGTTATCCTTAAAAATATGTACCACTATAATTATTCAACATTTTATTTCATTTAATGATTTTAAAATCATTCAATAGATTTATCCTACTATTTACAAAAGCACTGATTTAGTATTGTGTATTGAATTAATCTAATAATACCAACATGAAAAATTAAGAATAATATAAAATTATAAAAATAATTTAGTTAGTTTCAAAATAACATTTTATATTCCTTCCTACCAACTTTTTATCCATACAAAAAAATATAATTGAAATTAAAATCAAGAGAGTGACACCTTCTACTTACCCTTCCCTTAAATTAATATAATTGTTATAATCAAAGGAATTTTGCAAGAAATTGAAATATTATGATATATTTTAAGGATTTGGTCTAAAACAAATAAATTAAGATAAATTAAATTTTGACAAAAAAATTGAATCCTAACCCAATAGTTTTATACATGTTTTTCAAGTTTTACCCTTACCGAGTTAACAAATAATTACCACGCTTACGATTCCTAATGAAAAAGGGCCATATTTACAAAATTAGAATATCATGATCCCGAATATGGAATCCATTTTCATATATTCAGTTCCTATAAGTGGAAGAAATCATTTTAATATAAATTAGAAATACCAAGTGAAATAATTTTTTAGAAAATATGCATTTTTAAAAACAAAAAGGAACTTATACCAAAATCAAATATATTACTGATTCCTTTATAATTAATTATATTATTAATAATTAGATAATAATTATTTATATTTTAGTACAAATTAAAAATATAATTAGTTTTTTAAATTATGAAATTTAACAAAAATATTCATGGTTGAAATGAAATAAAGCCATTTTTAAAGAAAATATGTTTCGAAGTATAAAATTATTTATTATCATTCAATAATTAATAATCATAAATAAATTAATATTAATTATTTCCATTGCATATATTATATACTTATTTCATTAAAATTGTTTTTCAATAGTTAATAGTTTATTTTATAAAGAAAACAATATATGGAACTCAAAAAAATAGTTTTATTGAAAAAATCTCTTTTGATTAAAAATATTTTGTACTTATTTATATCCAACTACTAATAAGTGTAATATATATTATTCATTTTTTATAAAAATAAATTATACATATATTTCATAATATGGTTATTCTTATTTATAACCACAAATCAAATTTTTTGTTCAAAATGATAATATTTATATAAAAATATTTTTTAAAATATAAAATTGTTCATAAATGCTATTTATTTCATATTTCACATGATATAAAATATAGTATTGAAAGAAAATAATTTATGAAATATTTGGGGGTTTCATTTTATGTTGTGGATTTAGTGGAATGTGTTTCAGGGGGAGGGTTGAGGTATGTTATGGGTATGGTTTACCCGGTAGTTTATTATTGATGTGTGTCATATATAGCACACATCATTCATGTTTATTTGATGCTACAAGTATCATAGAGATCCTTTTAATCATAATGAGGGATTAAGAGAGAGTTTTTATGAAAGTTATGATTACACACAAAGTAGAATCCCATGGTTTTCTATTACAGAGCCTACTAGGGTTGTGCCACTAATTTTTTAGATAGAGTAATCTAGGAGGATATTATTTATGAAATTCATTGATAATTCATAATATTGTTCTACAAGAGTATGTAAAGGAATGTATCACTATATATAGTAATTCCCCATGATTATATATACTATTGTTTAATTTCTTTTTTGATATACCTAATTATGAATTTTCTTCAATTATTCCATTATTTCTCTAGCTCAACATGAATTATTTAAATTTTTCTTTTATATAGTATATATATATGTGTATCCTTTACCTAGTAGTTCCAGTTTTTCACTAAACAGTTGTTTATGACAGAATAGATCTTTGTTTACTGAGTAAACTATTTATTTTTTTTATTTCAATTCATTATATACAATAATTTGTATGAGGTTACATTTTTTATTTAAATTTCCTAAAAATAGTTAGGAAATGGTTTTTGGTAAGGTATATTTTTCAAATAAAAATAATGGTTTAAAAGGAAAGTTTTAGATTTTATTCCAATAATTCGATGGTTTTAAATGGAGATTCAGTAATATTTATTTATTTGTTCCAAATGGTGTTTTGAACCCTATTTTAAATTATAATATTTCAAACTAGAGTTTCTAGGATTTTTTGAAATTGGTAATCCATAGAATATTTGGTGAAATCCAACTAGGATATTATGCTCAAACCTTAGTCTCATCACATAGTGGTTATAGATTGAGTGGATTATGATGGTCTAGAATCAGGTTCTCAAGAGTCCCTAGCCTGTGGTATTTTTTCCCTTTGTTATCTCATGTATCATGGTTGTTAGTTGGTGAACATGGCTTAGGAAGATACTATTGGTTTTATATTTCTGGAAGCTTTTGAGGTATTATGGTTTTTTTATTTATCAGCCATGTCAGCCAAGATTTTATTTCATTTCTATTTGAGTCTCGTTAAATTTATAATTTTGTTTAATTTTAATTATCAATTATTCCTATTTTATAAAACCTTTTATTTCACCGTATAAGGACATCTAATGTATAAGAATATCTGGAAAAATTTATAGTTAAGTTTTTCATCCAGATAAATAATATTTATTAGGGTAAAATCATTAATATTCAGTATGATTTTATTCCCATTTACTCTTCTTATTTCACGGGAATTGGGAACACCCTCTATGTCATACTATAAGCTATCTCTAGTGTCCGTATTGTGGGATTCAAGGGTTTGTTGGGGATAATATTTTAATATAGAGTCTGGTCTTTCTGATCGATCTTGTAGATGAGAGAAAGGATCATTGGAGACAAAACAGTATGTCATAAGTATTTTTTTAATAACAACTACTCAGAATAAAACCCCAATAAGTATAGGATTTTAGGTTATTAGTCTCGAATATCTTGCCTTTTATATTTTTGGTTTATTTTTTAAATTGATGGATCTTTGGTTGATTTTCATGTTATGTGATAAAATTGGGGATCTTCCATGATTTTGGGCAAAAAATAAGAGTTGTATTGGAGGTCCAAGGTCTTCCTGGTTACACTAAAAAACTATTTGGAGCATTTTCACATTATTCTATTAAGATTCTATTGGGATTTCCATGGTTTTTGAATTCTCTATTATACATTGTGTACAAACTATTCACAAACATAAAACATATTTAAATTATTTTATTGAAAACCTTACCTCATGGTTTATTTTTTGGTTATTGACTCTTACTATTTGTAATGTATTTGAGAGAGTATTATGATTTTTTTCACATTATTGGGGTGGATTTACTGGAATTGTTTTTATTAATATGATTTAAATAAATTAAAACTACATTATAGAAATTTTAAAAATTAATTATAAAGATTCTTCTAAAACAGAATGAATTTTTAGTGTGTAAATTATATTTTGTAATAAATATGTGATTTAAAATATTTTTTACGTAATTATATTTATTTTTATGAGGTTTTGATGGTAAAATTTGGAACATTAATTAGAGTGAAAATTTTTCAATGTTGTGTTATGTATTGATTACATGGGTTATTTTTGGAGGATATAGATTTTCAATATTATAATTGAGTCTTATGTTTTGATATTTTAGTTATATTATGTCTCATAGAAAATGCTACCGATATTTTAGGAACTATGAATCATGTTGATTTACTCATCCTAGTACCTCCCAGGGAACAGATGTTGTTCTTTCAATTATTAACCCTGCCAAGACTCAAGATATAGTGGTAGAGCTGACTTCCTTTCGATTTTTCACTCATCTTCAATTATGATCAAGGACCTTGAGATAATATGGATTTAATAGGGAAAAGAAATTTAAATTCACAAAAAATCTAGAAGACTCATGGGTGAAAAAATGGGAACTGTTTTATGGTCCAACTCTATTATAGTGGAATACTATCATTCCAATTTAGTTACAGAGTAGTACAAAATACAAATTATTTCACACCACATTCATATGGTGCAATTTCCAATATAATGTAAAACTTTAGTGTGTTAATTGAGATTATGATCCTCAAATAAGGTGATCATATTATATAATAACATGTCACTAATTTTAGTATGTTGATTCATTTCTCTCATGAGTTAGTGTAAGAGGAATTACTGAAGGATACATTGTTTATGGAGGGTCCTCATCCTGATCATAGTTCTATACTTCCTTTATTTAATCTATCAAAACATGAGTAAGTGGAAAATAAGTACATGATGATGGAGTTCATATCTAGGGACCAACATAGTAGGGTGGTGACATTATTTCTTCTGGAATCAATAAAGGTTCAATATCTTATAAGAGGCTAAAGTATGAAGATCATGAGATAGAATATCTGGGTGGTTTAGGGGAGTCTACATTTCATTATATTGATCCATTGGTTATGAATTGATATCTTATGTTCCATTGGTTTGGATACCCATGAACTATATGTCTTCCTATTAAAGAACCCCAAATACCTTCCTTTTCTGAATGGTTGGGACAACATTTATTGTATTATAAGTTCAGTAATCAGTCAAAAAAAGAATCCCATTATTAAATTGGATTTTTACGATGTTCTAACCTATCCTTTTCAAGTAAAACTGTTATTTCCCCTATTTATTAATATATTTTAGTTTCTAGATGTGGATTTATCATTGTGTTATTTGACTCATTATACAATTTTGGATAAACATATGTCCATTAGATGGAAATACTATGGGGTTTTAGGTCTCATATTTTGTGGTGGTTTCCCTTTAGTCAGTGGACAAATCGTTCCTTTTTTTCATTCTATATTACAGTTTGATTCATTTGATCCACCATAATAAGTGTAACCCCTATATGGAGGGGAGATAGAAAACTAGTATCATTTTTATTTCATAATATTTTAATTCTTATGTTCATGTGTCCTAGATATTTTGTTATTTGGTTTTTTGGATATTCGTTGATTTCTTTTTTTGGTAATTTTGATAAGTTCTAATGGGTTTTGGTGAATTAGAGGTCATTTTACTAGGATTTTCATTCCTCCAAGGATTAATGGATTTACAAATCCTTTTTTGTTTTGAGACATTATGGGGGAAGTGTGTATTATCGTGGAAATAATTTTTAGACCCCAATTTTTTTTATTTTATATTATTTACATATTTATTTTATATTATTTTCCTTGAGATTTATATCTTCTAAATTTAAATTTTTAGAAAAATAATATAATTCTTCCATCATTGCAGTTCAGATACACTATGAAATTGTCGTGTGGTTATATTTATATATTTTTGTAAAGGTTGAAATGATTGGTTATTAGTTTAACAAATTATATTGCAACATTGCACAAGGTGTCAAGGTGTTTCAATTAAAGGATACATGCTTGTACCACTGTAATGAAAATTGTGCATCAAATATTAACACATACACAGAACATTAATATTTTAAAAAATTTCATTTTAAACCATGATTTTTTATATTAAGACCCTATATCCTCCTCATAATTTTTATGAAAATCACAAAGGGGGATCCTAATTGTAATACCCTCATCTTATTTCATAGATTGATTGCCTTTATCTATCAATTTCTAGTAGAATTTTCATAGTTTCATCTAATTTACATCTTATTCCCCTTTCCATATTATATCCTCCTTCCCCTCATGTTGTGGGTTGGTCTTAGAAAAAATATAATTGATATTTTTTTTAATACCTTGTTATTTTTATTCATATGGTTTTTAGATTCCTCTTCAGGCAATCCTCAATTCATTATTGACGGGTTTTCACCATTTATTCTTAATCTAGGTAAGTTTTTTTACTCCATTTAATTTTCTAATATACTATATTATGCTTAATGTTTCTAAAATGGGTTTCCAAATTTTTTTGAATGTTTTCAGTATTTATATGTGTTGAATAGGATTTCTTAAATATATTGTTATTTAAAAGGGGGTTGTTTAAACTCGCCATTGGTTTTTCAATGGAACATCAAGAGTTTGAGGTGTTAGGTTTTGGGATTTCATTTTCTAATAGGCTGTAACATGTGTTTTTTAACTTATATATATATTCATCAGTTTTATATGTTTATAGATCTTATAAAAAAATTATTAGGTTTATTCACAAGTGTTATATTTTTTTATTCATATATTAGTTATATAGGGGGATTTAGCCTGCAATTGTATGATTTTTTCAGTTATATTTGTCTTAAAATTTATTTTTGAACGATTTTTTTACATTATTTATAAAAACCATTAGAATTAAATTTTTAAATTTTTAGGGAAAATAGTTTATGGGGAAAATTCTTGATGAATTTTAAAAATGATATTCTGAAATTGTAACATGAGTATAAAATCAATGGCCTAAATGAAACATTATATTGATGGTTTTTATAAAGTGAGTTACACACATATCCTAAGCCTTATAGAGGTATTTTTAATATTATTTTATGTTATGTATGAAACTATTTTTAAGGTTCATATGATTTCATGTTGGTGGATTTATTAAAAATGATTTAAGAGGTTGGGTTGATCTATGTTATGGACATACTTTTCCTTTTGGTTTTTTACTGATATGTGTATAATATGAGAGACACCATTTTTAACCGATTATTGAAACTAGTGTTAAAGGAATACTAGACACTGTAGTGATAGATTAAGTTATGGTGGTTATTATTGTAAGATTTATGCACCTGTAAGCATAACTTTGTTATGGGTTATGATCCCCTATAGTGTTGTGCCACTAGTGAAGCTAAATTGAGTGAATCGAGTGGATATGTTTTAAGAACATCAATGATGTATGGCTCACTTGTGTACATATAAGATCGTAGCATTGAATATTAAGGAATTTCCATGTTTATATAAACATTTCATTGATTTCCTTTTCTATATACAAGATTTTGATACTTATTTATTATTCCCATTATTTCCATATATCATTATATGATTTTTTTCTCTTCTATGGTTTCATTATATGTATCATTTACTTGGTTGTTCCTTATTTACACATAACCTTAGTTCGTGATTTTTTGTGTTATTATTTTACCATGTTACAAGTATCATTTTTATATTTCCACTTAGTTTAAAAAGTGTATGTAATTTTATAATTTTATATATTTATTTATCTGTATATACATTTCTTAAAAATGGATTGAATATGGTTTATTCAAGGTTTTTTTAAATGGGTTTTCTATAAGAAAATCATGGTTGTTGGTTTTATGTATTTTTGGTTTAAAAAAGGTTAGTGGGTTATGCTATGGTATTTTTTATCTTTAATTGTTTTTGATAATATACTTTAATGTATCTTTTTTTATGTTTGGGTCAAAAGGATCTTTTTTATTGAATCAAAGGACCTATTCATTGGGGAAGAGGAGACACATTACATAGACCGTAGGCTCCTGGGGAATTAAATCCCATTATATGTCTCTAAAGGCCCATATTTTTGGCATAAAGACCCTCAAGTGAATAGTAATTCTATAGTACCAGGGATGCTATAGTACTACCAACTTTAATGTTCCTTCTATAGTGAATTTAACTTCTACAGTGTCACTGGTACAGCATTCACCCACTGCTACAGTACCACCATAGTTCTTCTATAGTACACAATTCCTAATGGAATTTGAACCCCCGTATATTATGTAGTATAATGGGGTACATAACACTAAAACATACCCCAATTATATTTCAATGTATCTTATTTCAAACTAGTTTTTAAAAAATGATTTGAAAAAATAAATGTGTCGACATTGTAATGAAATAATAATGCTTTATTATATTCAAACCCTTCATATACCACTAAATTTATATATACATAGTGGATTTTAAATATTTAGGTTTAAGTTCTCAATAAGCCCTATCTTGTAGACTTCTATATTTTTCCCACTCGAGAAACCTGATTCTTAGATGTTAAAAATGGGTCCTTAGGAGAACATCATTTGCAATTTTTTGGATGCTTTTATAGTTTTTTATTTATCCTCTTTATCAACCTGTATAGTATAACATTTATATTCTAGTATTATTTTATTATAAATTAAGTCAGATATTTTTTAAAAATTATTCCATTATTGTGTTCTATTTCTCTTAAAACTACTTATTTTTTTACAGGGTGTCCAATTTATAGACGTACCAATCCAGATTCATAGTAAAAATCTACTAAATGTTAAATATTAATTATTTTCATAAATTCATTTCCATATAGTATGTTTTGGGGTCATAGAACTTATGTATAGCCTATGTGGATTTATAATTCACATAAAGACATACCATAAGTTGTTTTGGGTACCTAGAATTAGGGTGGACTAGGTTGGATTATGAAATATCCAAGAAATATGACCCTTATATGTCGTTGTATATTTATATAGTTTCCTAAATTTTTAATATTTATAAATCTATATATTTATATAATATTTAGAGAACAATTGTATGTCACAATTTTTTCATATATATTACCCAGTCAAATGACCTATGAGAAACCTAATAAATTTCATTTTACACCTTAAATACCATTATAAATCAATAAAATTTCTTTTATATGTCATAGTGGGACTTGATATTTTTTTATTCTTAGTCCCAAATGATAGAGAAATCAATACATATTCATTTCAGAACCTTATGTATTGTATCCTTTTCCATTTTTTCACAAAGTTGCAACAAAACAATCATATATATTTTTCTAAAAAAATTTAGTAATTATTTCATATTATGTTTTTTCTAATGTCTTGGTAATCTATATCCCAATAATTTCTAGAACACCTTTATAAATTCCTCAACTCAACTCGATATATATTCAATCATTTTCATGAAATATTGATTCAGTTCAACCCATTTTAAATCACCCTAACTTAACTCCAAATCTTCATCAAGCATATACTAATTTTCACAAGGACCCAACAATGCATCAAAAATTATTTACATAGAATACTTAAATAATATTTTTTTATCATTAATAAATTTAATACCCCCATCAATCAAATAATGAAACCATTTGTGGATAATTTATTACATCCTTTCATTAACATCATGGGTAACTTATTACACTTCTATGTTACTCTTCTTAATACATTTTCACATCATTATGATAAAATTTATTCTTATTTTCTAAAAAAAAATAACTCAACACTAAGTGGGTTTAATTATCTCATCCCTATGATTGTTTTTCAATAAAGATGCTTAAAATTCATGTAAAATATTTTTTCTTCTCATTTTCTTCTATATCCCCCATATTGTATATAAATACAAATAATATGGAGATAGGGTGATACATATTCACTGATATAAAATTGAAATTAATTATTCATATTAATTTTATGTGATTAATGTTGAGTATAGGAAAAAGATATATCAATTAAGAAAATAATTGTTTCCATAAATGAATCAGAATATGATATCAGATAAAAAATATCTCTCAAGGGATGTTTAAATATTATTTAGATGATTCAGATTTGTTAAATATATTTTCATGATATTTTGATTCTAAATATTTTCACTCATACAAATACTTTTATTAAGAATATTCAAAAATAACTTTAAGTTTTACCCTTTAATTACTTTATTGGGTTTCCTCAAATTTTCTTATCTCTCATCTAACTGATCAATCTTTCAATAACAACTTCGCCTTATTTTCATTATTATTTTATTTATCAATTGATAATAATATTTTTAATAAAATATGTGGTTGAATTTTTTTGAATCTCTAAAGAATGGATGTTCTACTAATTGTTGTATTGATATTTCATGATTAGTCTAAAACATGGAACCATCCCATAAAATCCAGAAAAAAAATTATAGAAGAGCTCAAAAATACCAGAAATTATTTTTTAAACCAAAAAACTATGAAATTTATCCACTCATGTGTATCTAATACCATCCTCATGGTTGGGACATATTTTGTAAAATTGTGTATCCAAACAACATGATCCCCCTTGGTATTTACTATTTTTAAATTCCAATTATCTCCTATAAAATTTCAAACTATTGTGTGTATTCTCTCTGAACATTCACATGAATAATCAATGGATATAAGATATGTATAAATCATCTTTATTACCTTTAGTTTTTTACTTATTCCTCTTCGATTCTTGTATATTCTTCAATTATAGGTCTCTAATTACCTTCTTCATTCATTTTCTTCATTTTCCTTATTTCACCCAACATGAGGCCATGGTATCAAAACCCTAGAATATTTGTTTTGTTCAAACATAAGATTTTTAGTGAATAAGTCTTCTGAAACTCCTCTTACGACTTATTATAGTGTTTTTCATTGATATTTATGTGATTATATTGGTTTATTAAAAATATTTATTTGTGATTTTATTTTGTCAAAAAGTAGTGAGTGCATGGGTTTAGTAATCCTTCCACTGATTTAAATTTTATTTGATTATTATAGTTTTAAAATAAGAAAAAAAAACCTTACCTTGGTGATTTTTATGTCTTACAAGTAGTATTTTTAGTTGAACATAGATGGCATATAATGAAATAAAAATTTAAGATCTAATTTGTGTTTTCTAAAAGGTTTTAATGCCTTCATCACCCAAATTAATGTATTAAAATAAATATTTAACGCCCTTATTAACATTATAATTTTCATCAAGACATAATAACTTGGGTGTTCTTCCTTGTTTCCCAATTATATGGAGCAATTTAAATATTATATTAATTTCCTTGAAATTTAATTTTCTTTTATTACCATTTTTTTATTATTAATTTCAGTTTTAGTTCATATAATATTTAAAATCATTTTCAAGGATGTTTACATTTTTTATTATGTGTTATAGATGTGTTTATTTTGGAAATTGAAATTTTTTTCAAGGGCTGTAGAATAATTTTTTATTTTTTTGGTTTTTAAAAGAGGCTTTTTCTTTATCCAGAATGGGTTATTGTTCAAAGTAAAATTAAAAATAATAAATAAAATTTATTTTTTTCAGTTAGATATTAAATTTAAAATTATAAATTTATAAAAATAATTGGGATTAGGCCAATGGTTTTGTTTTGTAAATTGATATTGGTGGTTACTAGGGGAATGATTTTTCTATATTGAATATATTTAATTTTTATAAATTGGGGTATTATTTATGATAGTGATTTATTATGTGATTGATTTTTGATTGAAATTACTCGAGTCTACTTGACTAATCATGTTATCCTCGAGTACATAGGTTGGGAAAACTAGGAAAAATACAAATAGTCAAGTCATTCCCTTCACCGATTTGAAAAATTCCATAGGAACTCAATGATACTATGATGTGACTTACCGTTGGGACATGATGTAGTTACACCTATTGGCATACAAAATATGGATTGTTCATGTACATGTTTATATGTGATTGGTTATAGCATATAGAGTGTATGAGGATCTTAGAGTTCCATGAACATCATTCCTTAATGTTATTCCCATAGTGTTGATAAACATTATGAAATTGAGTAGATTTTTTTGTTGTTTATATTAATTTATTTATTTTTCTCTACTTGAGTATAATTTTTTTTTACTTTTATTTATTTATTTATCATCCTCTAATTGAGTATATAGTAATTCTATTTATCACCATTTTGTTTACGTAACATTCAGGAAGTGTTTCTCACGAGTCTTTTATATATATGAATTCTTATTTATGTATACTTTGTATACTTAGTCCCATTTAATTTGTTATATTTTTTAAATTTTTCTAGAAATCTTTCAAAAGAAACTTTATAAATAATAGTATTATAAAAGTTTTTATCTTCCATAGTTTTTAACGGATTTTATGTCATTAAAATGAGAATCCCCACCCTTTGTTCCCTTTTCAAACCCTGACCTTCTCCCATCCTTCCCTCATGTCACACTCGGACCGAGAGTATCATATTTTCTTGATGGGTGCCCTAAAAACCAGATTTCATCTACAGAGTTCTCAAAATCATCTAATCTCTTGAAACATACCTTAGTTGCATGATTTTACCAATGACATCCTTTAGTCGATTTGTTTGATAGATACATCTTTGAAACTTGGGAATTGAAGGATAACGCGGCTCTGGGTCTCCTGTATAATCAATAAATTATGATCCATTTTTCTTCGGAGGCAAATCTCATCAAGTCCTGATCATGTGCACCTCGTAGTTTAAATGGGTTTAGATTCAAGCTTCTTAGGTGGCCCATTTATCTTCATATGAAGTGGGATCATATAGAGATGTAGAAATGGGTTTGCTTCCCAAACCACCACCTCCCCTTTCAAAATCCCATTGTTATTCGCTTGCTAAGAAATCTGGTAGGTAGATACATGTGCTCAGATAGTATAACTGAATCTATTTTCAATCATATTAACCCTTGAGTATGTGTCGAAATGGATTTGTCAAGATACCCATTTGAACATGTGTGGATTTATGTGGGTGAGTAATATTGATGAAAACAATGGGTTGTCTATGAAAATTGGATGAACTTCTGTCTAGGATGAAAGAGATAGGGTCCTTCACTAGATTCCTGTCGCAAGGGGTCTCGGTCTGTTTGGAGTGGGAGCATTGATAGAGGAAAGTAATTGGATGTGCTTGTTGAGGCTGAGAATCTGAAACAACAGGTTAGGAATTAGCAGGTACGCAATAGTGGTAGAAGTGTGGCTCCACTGGTGGACTCAGTTGGACAGGTCGCAGTGGTGTTGATGGATCATCATGGAAAGAATGGTTTGGGTTTTGGTAGGCCATCAATGCATTGTCTGGATAAATCCACTACAGTAAATGGTTCACAAGAGAGTTCAGTAGAAGAGCCTTTGAATCATAGGGTGGAGGGGGTGTTCGGAAGACGGAAGCATGATATTGGGATGCTCAACACAGGAGGTATAAAGGCCAATGTGAAGCATGCAGTTCATCCCAATGTGGTCAATGATGCAAATAGAGGAATAGTGACCTCTGGAAACCAAGATGATGGATTTGCTGAGAGTATTGAGGTCGTGAGGGAATGTCCCATTCTGAATATGTAGTTGGGTGGTTCTTTGGAGGAAAATGGTGTTTGGGTGAGGGTTTCTTATGGGATGCAGCAACAATTTGAAAAGAAGACTATTGATATTGAAACTAGTAATTTCATTGCGGTCTTGGTAAATGATGATTTATAATTAGACCAGGTTCAGGTAGTTGCTCATTTTTCCCTGCTTAGTCTCCTGGGTAGATATCTGGTGAAGCTCATGATGACATCAGGATACTGAGTCTGAAGGCGAAAAGAAAAAAAGTGGTAGTCACAATGGGAATTTGCATGAGTAGGAATCTAAAATCTATTTCCAGGATTTAAAGCTTGGAAGGAGCCCTCATGTTGAGGAGGAATGTCCATGTAATGAAGGTGAAAAAATATAGGTTGCACTTTTTTCATACGATATTTTCAATGGAGAAGGCACAATACAGCAGGGGATGCATTATGACCATGGGTGTGTGGAACATCTATATTTTTTAGCAATGATTAAGACTAATTTCCACTCTTTGCAGTACTGGAGAGTGAATGATGGTTATCAGGAGGTACATATCTCTAAAATTAGGGAGATATATTTGAGAGTGAAATAATGAATGCTGATGAAAGGGATAGAATCAATAATATTGATATTGTTCAAGGTGTAAAGAAGATTGGGTTAGTGAATGAGGAAATGATGATCGCTCCACCAAAAAGAAGGCAGTGGAAAGAATATTATTATATGCCGAAGATGATTCATACCAAGTCGTCTATCAGCAAAGGAAAAGGTATGAAACCTTATGAGTAGTTTCTATACTTGGAAAATCCAAATCTTAGAAGGAAGCATGTTAAGACTCTAGAGCATTATGAAAGATCGGAATGGGAGTCAGCTACTGCAAATGAGAAAAATGTATCAAGGGTATGGAAATGGGTATGGTTTTTATGATTTGTAGTTGTGATTCTTTTCTTGTGGTACTTGCTTGCTCTACTTTTCTTTTATTCTAATAAATGGTCAGAGACTTTGTCTCTGGCTGAACCTTTCTGGTATTTCAAAATAGAATAAAATTAATGCATACTGAATGAAATCATATAGATACATTTATTGGTGGAATCCTAATAGTCTTTTATCCAACTTAATACTTATAATTCTTGGTGTTAACATAAAAATCTCCTTTTATAGGTTCAGTTTTAGGTTATCAAGGACTTTCTTATTTTGGAAACCGTCTATTGGGTCATCTAAGGAGAGGGTTGAAATGTAGTATTGGCAGGCAAACATGGGTCATTAGAATATTTTAATTTTTTTATGACACGATTTTATTATTTATAATATTATGGACGTAATGGAAATTTTATCTTCCATGTATCTCACAATTTCATCACAATAAGTCATATCTCTTTTATATCATATGGTTTTGTCTGGGATTTTTATTTTTGGTTATGCATTTTTCAATTGACATTGTATTTTGAAACATATTATTTGATTTACATGGAATGTTGACTTTTAGCTGATTCATGCCAGATTCATAGGAAGATGTTTTTGAGTATTTAATTGTGTAAATTCTAGGAAACCATTAACTAGTGTGATTCCATGATTCCCAAGTAATAGTCTGCAACCCATGGAGATAAGAAAATCCCTCCACAACATTCCAACTACTGGATAAGGTTTCATGATAAGATAACCCAGGTTGGTTCATAACAAAGTGGTATTATAGTGTCATTTTTTTAAATAATGGTAAATTGGATATATGATTTAAAAAAATGAGAGGTAGGTGTGGGTGAGTATGTCTAGCTCATTCACATTCTAATCCTCAACATGACATAGGCATTTGATTTATTTTTTAGGAATTTTGAGAAAAATATATTTTTATAATATTGTATATTAATTTAAAATCATGGTGTTTTGAGTTTTGTTGATATTTTTATTGTTTTTTTATAGTTTTTTTTATTCTTTAGTTATTCAATGGGGGAATAATAATAGGGTAAAAAATATATCACATGTTATGAAAACTCCAATTAAAGCCAATCTATATAGTTTTGAAATGATCCCAGTTGTAGTTACATGGTTAGTGAACAGTCGAACCAACCACAAGTCCAAGACTTTAATAATAGCTAACACATTTTAAATATTTTGGTGATCCCCTTCTAACATTAAAAATTTCATTGGTTATTCCTTTCTGCATTGGATGAATTATAGTGTTTTAATGATATTGAAATGTTATTTGGTTTGATATTGTTAAAAAAAATCTGAATGCTTAATTTAAGTTAAAATGGTATGTTTTGGAAGTAATAAATATGTTCTCTAAGATGATATAATCAAAATTGATATCTCAAACTAAAAACAAAATTTTCAATGAAGAATTTGGAAATTTAGATTTGAATTTAGGAGGAGTTTTCTTTTATTTTCTAAAAGATTATGAAAACCTGTGATTTTTTTTAAATGATTTTAAATGGGTGGTGGTATAATCTATGGTTTTATTTTTGAAACATGTTTTGGGTAAATTTCATTGTTTTTATGAGATTATAATGATCCTTTTAATTTTTCTTGGAGTCCTAATTATTTTAAGGGTTGTGGGTTTTTTTTTTGCTTCCTTTGTTCTTCTTTTAAACTGAAGTTCATTTTATTTGGGATGATTTAAATATTTGGGTTCTTCTGATTGGTTCTTTATTTATATTTTTTATATTTTTTATCTTATATTATCCAGTATTGATCTGAAAAAAGATTAAATGAGATATGGGATATTCCTCAGTACAGTGTCATCCATGGTTTAGGATGATCATCTTATATTGTTCTTGTCCCTCTCTTAAGGATGTAGACAAATGCACACATCATGTTTAGTGATCTTATAATTCAATGTTCTTTTTATATTGAATTTATTAATAATTTTCAAAAAAAACATTGATTGTTTATTTTCAAAATTTCTATGAACATATGTGTTCAATCATGGATTTTAGTAGTAACTATAAGGAAGATATTCAAGGTGTTTCTTCTATTTTATTTCAAATAAAATTCATCCCCTTGTTTTCCCTCCAATTTATACTTTTCATTTCATATTTTCTCATTTCCTATATTCTAGGATAATTTATATATTGTGTTCTTTTTTGGATTCTGAATTTATTTGCATGAAACCACGGATGTGTTTCAGAGTGATTATGTTATTTTAGATCTTTGGTTGTGGTTTCAAAATGTGTATTGATCTCACTACTAGGGATTTGTTTTTATTTCACACGCCTTTTTATAATAATACTCTAATTATATGAAGAACCACTGTAGGTTTTATGGTTTTTAATTTCTCTTTAAGATCATGATACTTTTTATTGGTTCTTTTATGTTTTTGGATTATTGTGTATTGTTTTCAAAATATTGTTCTGTTTTGATTTGTAATTCGATTGATCCTAGATATTTCATAAGTTATTTAATTTAGTTTTCCTTCTTTATTATTATATTTTCATGATATTCATAGTTTATATACCTTTGGATAATTTCTAGTGGAAAAAGTTCTATATTGTGGTGAATTTTCCAAATATGACCTTCTTTTTTCAATTATTTTTTTATTGATTGATTTTCATAATTTTCCCATAATTTTAGATTGAATTTTTTTGTTTTTGAAACAAGTGCTGTTTTAGTGCCTATCATATGGTTTTCATGGAGTTATAAAAAACCATGTGTATTACCCATGAAAAACCTACAACACATTTGATAGGTTATCAGATGTTTCATTCCTACTTTATCATACTATACGGCTAAAAAATGTTTCAACCCAAGTCTATCCTTTAACGTATTCATAGATGGAAAATGATTCATAAATTATTGTATAAAATCCCTGTGATATAACTAGTTGTTTAAAAAAAATTATTTCATATTATAGCAGCTGGGAATTAAATTTTATTTGTGTTTCCCCCTCCTCTCATTTTCATGAATTAACAAAGGGTAACCACAATGATCAACTCCACTCACATTACTCGGGGTGTTAAGGCCTCATTCTTTGATTCAAAATGATTATTTAAATGTATGTCTGAATTCCCCTTCTCTATTACTTTTCCTTTTTTCCACATTCTTATCTTAGAAAAGCGCCATAATTGCCAAAAACATGTTTATGGTATTTATCTAAACATTTTATTTTTTGTGTCTAGGGATTATGATGTTCATCTTTATAAGAACTCAAAAAATTTCATCAAAGGTGATGTGATTCCTTTGCTTCATGTAAGGGGTTTCTATGAAATAATATTTTTTTATTATAATGTGAGTAACGTAGTTTCATAAATGCTCCCCTTATTTAATTTCAATTGAATGGTGGTAGTTTGAAATAAAGAAAAATCTATTTCCTTAACACGGTGATTTTATAGTCTGGTAAATTCAACTTTAAATGGCCCCTAGTTTGTGTATGGATAAAATTGATTTCTAGGATCTTCTAAATATTATATAAAATTATGTGATGTATTTTTATAGAAAATAATTTTTTATAATAAATTCTTAAGATAGCTAACAATTTCAATATATTTTAATGAGTAAATAACTTAAAAGTTCCACCTTATTGACAATTTAAATGGGTTTAATTCAAAGGTATTTAATGGTATTGAACATAATTATAATTATTTAATAATTTTATGATTTTTTTATTCCTATAAGGTATAATTTTATTAAATTATATAATGGTTTTGTATAATGTGTACTAGAAGAATTTCATGGTAATTGATTCTTATTTAGGTTGTAAATCCTTATTTTCTAATCTTATAATTTTGTATCGTGTCCTAAAGAAGTATTTAATGTCTCAATAATGGGATAAATCTCAAAGAGGAATTTTTAAAAACATTAATGGGATATCATGGTTTAGATATCACTGATGTATTAAAGGGATGATCAGAATTTTATGAACCTGGTTTTGTGTTGTAAATTGAGATTGATGATTACGGGTTAAATGTAATTTCCATGTGGAAGATGATACATTTTTAATGTAATTTGTTATAATTACAAATAATTTATGTTATCTATGATAAAAAAATTTATTCACAATACTCACCAATATTAGACCAATTATTGGAACTTTAGGTTCTTATAAAAGGAAAACAAGTCCATGTATGGCTATGAGTATCATGTACTGCCCAACATGGGATTACTATAATCTAACTAAAGAATATTATTATGTCAATTACCACAATAACATAGTGTATTTATCCAAATATATCTACTAATATTTGGTTATAATTTTATATATATGGATATGATGGGTTATATCACAAAGAGAGTGTAAGGATCTTATGGTGTCTTGCATTTAGATTTGAAGATCCACTCCCATTATATTGATTATTTTTATTTTATTTAATGGATTATATTTCTCTTTAGATCTAGTTATTTTTTTCTATGATTTGAGTATATTGAATTATTTCAAATATTTACATTTTTACTTTCCTCTACATGAGTGGAATATAATTTTTTATATCTTCATTTTATTTTAGAAATTTAATTCACATAGTGTGGTTTATGTGCCTATTGACTATGGCTTTAATTATTTATCTATAAATTCTATATTTAGTCCCATTCCTTTTCATATCATTTTAAAATCTTTTTTTTGAAATATTTTGAAAGGTAAATATGTAGAAAAAATAAAACTATATTTCATACCTTCCACGTTTTGGAATGATTTTTGTTGTTTCTATAAAAAGGTCAAAAAGGGGGGTTTAACTTATTTAAATGGATATCTATCTAATAATATGGATTGATTTAAAACAAATGTTGGGGTTTTTATTTATATTGGTTATTGTAATCAATATATTGATATTATTATACTTTCATGAAGTTCATTTCAAAATATCATAAAATGGATGTGTTTTCGAATGACATTTCATGGAGACTTTTATTGGTTCCATCAAATTGGGATTTGGGCAAACATAGTATTTATACTACTCAGAATATATATAGTATGTGGATTTTTTAGTTCCTTGTTTTGGTTTTCTAGTGTTATGAATTTTGGAATACATGATTCAGATCTCTCATGGAGTGGGTAGATTTTTTTGATATTGGGTGACCATTTTTTATGTGGGGATTATCATATATATATATATATTAGTACTCATTTTTTGATTGTAACATAGATGTATTGAACATTTAAACTTTTCTAATTTATCATGTTTCATTTTTAGTAAATTTTATGTACTTTATGAAAATTATTTTAGAATGTGAGTTTATTTTTTATTATACCTTTTTTGGTTTATTTATAATTTTGATACAAATTATTTGGTATTCATGTAAGTCCAGCTCATAGGTGTGTTATTCTTAACTCACAATAAGTTATGATTTGTAATAAATTATTTTTAGTGGGTGAAACCATTACGAAGGGAGATTATATAATTCATAGACACTAGTTTCCACCCTATTGGAATTGGAAATTCCCTTTAGGCCTTCCCACAAACTAGATCAAGTGTTAGTTCAGAGTAGTCTAGGTTGGTTTGTGACACACATAATAATTACCACAATCATATAAACACATAAATTATTCATATTCAAACAAACTAGCATTTTTAGATTCATAAATACTCCCTAAATTTTCAAAAAAATTATCATCACTCTTGTAATTAATCAATAAAATATTCTCCCACAAAATATCAACCAATATTGTTTCAAAATAAATATGATATTAAGTGAAAACTTACATTTTTAATGAAATTTTTCATGAAATTTTTCCACAATATTATATTTTCATAAGATAATATATTTTAGAATATTTTAAAAATTATTCCCTTTAAGGGAAACACTCCAAATTCAATTCATCAATTATAGTCATTTGATTAAATAAACTATAGGATAATAAATTTTGTTATCATTATATTATGGTTACCTTTAATATTTTTTACAAATTTGACTGCATTTTCATCTTCATTGATTCTCCCTTTGAAATCTTGTATCATCATTAATTCAATATAAATAAATAAAATTAAAAATAATGGATATAGAAATAACGTGATACATTTTTTCTCCTTAGTGAGGGAAAAAATTCAGAGTTACTTTCTAACTAATATAATCCATTATTTCTTACTCCATTATTAGTATAAAATATCATGTTTTCCTCCTTGATAGTTAATTCCTGGATTTTATGTGGGTATCAAGTCCACCCATCCATTTTTAAAATTATCATCATAATGAATTTTGCCCATTAAATTAAATATAAAAAATCATGAGTCTTTGGGTAAATAAAATTTCTTATTAAACATCACTTCATTATATTGAAATACAATTAAAAAATACTTTCATATATGTGTTTCTTGTATGGACCTCCCACAAAACATCTCATAAATATCCTACAGAAAATTAATATTCATATTTCATTATTGGGTTGATTCTTACATTTTATTTATCTAGATTACATATCTATTAACACTAATATATTTTTCTTATAATAATATTATGTGTCTTATTAATCCATAATAGAAGTCGATCATTATATAATGTTTGTAACTCTTCTTGGAATTATTATTTTTTAAAATAAATTTCATATCATTATTATAACACAATGGTAACCCCCCATAATTTTATTCATTATTTTAATTTTCATTTTTTAGTATTCTTTATTGATCCCCATTTTCTATCTTATTGATTGTTTTATACCAACATGTTTATTTATTATGTTTACTTTAACCAAATTTCCACACTAATTCACTAAGATTCCTAACTTGTTTGAGATAAATAGACTTCTGTCATTAATTTTTTTACTTTTCATCAACATAGATTTTCTCCCTATTTTTTTAGGATTCATATGGTTTATAGAGTTATACATACTATTCCAATATTCACGGGGATTTTGCCAAAAAATATATAGAACTAGAAGTATCATGTAATCCTTGTTTTCTTCTATTGAACTATAATATGGATAGAAATTAATTATTGTTTCTTATATAGAGAATTAACCTATAAATGGTGTTTTTTTGGTAAAAATAGTACAATTTTTTCAGCCATCTTTTATTTGGTGTTTGGATTTTCATAATTTTTATTATCCATATTCATCCATAAATTTCATTATGAACGTTAATTTTAATGTAAATAGTGTCAGTGTAAATGATGTTTTTTGGTATAACAATAAACATTTACTTTGAGATTTCAATGCATTGATAACTATATGGTCTCAATATATAAATTTGATATGAAAATGGCATTTTACCACACAGATCTTCCTTTGATGTATGTATGACAACAGTTCTTTTTAATCAAATTGTGAATCCTCATTTTGTTTCACATCTATATATGCAATTATATCATCCAATTAAATAAACTTCATATTGGGAATATTTATCTCATAGTATATAAAATTCATTCTATCATTTTTATCTTTTCATATTCTCCCAATTTTATTTTAAATAAATCTTTTCTTTTCTTGTAGTAAAATTTCTTGCTCTTTAATTATATTTTCATTAATTTCTACTTAATCATTATTGAAATCAAATATATCCAATTATATCCCATCGAAAATATATATAATTTTCCATGACTTAAAATAAATTCATATTTCATTAATAATATATCAAACCAACACTTCATAATTATATATAACTTTTCATCAGTATCTGTAATTAAATCATTCTTCTTATTACATTTCTTGGTGATATTTATTCACATCGATACTTTTTGTGTCTATTATTTCAAAATCTATTCAAATTATTCCCAATTTTATTGATATCTGATAATAAGTGTTTGAAAGATACATTGATAGAAAAAATCCCTTTCAATCATTTTTTATGGTTTTCTTTAAAAATTTATATAGATCATCATTTATTTATTCTTATATGTTATTTTCCCAACTAGTACATGCCTTATCTGGATGATAATATTATTATGAAACTGTAGTTACCTCCTCATCATGTAATGATTGAATAAATACTAAGGAAAGTATTTTTTTAATATTCTCAATTAATAATGAAGCTATTATCAATTATTTCTTATAACTCCTCATGACATTAAAAAAATAGATGTTTGATAATATATACAATAACCATCACATAGCTCTTGTGAACTTAAAAATGTCAACTTGGTAAAAATGCATTTATTAATTCTCGTCAAATAAGTACTAAATTTTAGGTAAAGTTATTTTCAGCTTAAAAAATATGTTTTCTTCAAATATCGTATTATTATAAAATATTACTATTAAAAGATGTAATTTAAATAAATTTTGTTTTTTAGAAATAATATAATTTTTTAAATAATCATATCAATATACCTTTAGAGAGAAAATTTAGGATTTTTATGAAAATAATTGTTTTCCAAAGAATAGTTAAAAATATATATTATTATTAAAAGGAGTATTTTGGATTCAACAACTTACACCGCTCTATTTAATTTTAAAATGTTTTAAAAGAAAAATAAGACATAATATAATCCAATTAATTTCATTTTAATCAATTTTAAGGTTTATTTTGGAATTAAATCATTTTTATACATAAAAATAGAAATTTTCTTAAAAAATTATTATTCAATGAGTTTTTATAATTTATTTATAATTTTAATTATTCCAATTATGTGTTTTAATTTTTTTTAAATGGATCCCATATTTTTATTCTATAGATTATACTTTTTTTTAATATTTCCCATTTATTTGTGATCGATATAAATAGTAACCTTGATATTTTTTATTACTACTATAAAGTATAAATCGAGTAATTAAATTTAAAAATAAAATGATAAAGACTATAAAATCACCCAATAACATTCCTTAATATTATTTGATGAGTAAATTTCCTAAAAAATAATAATAAATTATATTATATGAAATGTTATATCCACTTGGGTTAGATTAGGACTATTATAGTATTTTATTTCACGATAAGTCAATCATGTCACACTCTAGTTTTTAATAAATATAACATTTTTAATTTGGGTCCCTAGAAAGGATAAGTTGAAACATAAATAGTTTTTTTATATGAAATTTTTATACTCTAAATGGAATTGTTTTTTAATTTTTATTGAATAAATAATTACTATAAATTTTTACACAACACTCATATAGTAATTATCCAATTAATGTAAAAATCAAACAATTTTTATTTAAAATATTACAAGTTATATAATTTTAGTTAAATGACATGATACACTAATTTTATATATTAAAAAACTAAAAGTGATATAAAATTCATAGAAAATATTATATTTATTAAAATTAAGGTAAAATGGTTAAAAACTTCTATCATAGTCCATTTATGGGTATTTTGGAATTTTATATTGACATTATGGACCCATATAAAGTAGAAAAAATTTCTGGTATAGATATTATAAAAAGGGTTAATGATGGGTTAAAACAAAAATATAAGGGTGAAAAATATCCAAATATGAAAATATATTATTTTAGGAAATTATTATGACATATATTCACTTTATATTTGAATTGTAGAAATTTATATCCATTTCTACATGATATATATTTTATTTTCATTTTATATTTTAAGAAATTTTAAGAATACGTCTCACCTTAGTTATAAAAGGGATTCCTTAACATCACTTATTAACCCCAAGCTGAGACATATTTCTAATAAAAGCCATTAAAATTCCTATTAAAAAATATCTTACAAAATATTTTGTGGTTTTTTATCTCCAAAATAGAAATCATATGTCACTTAAGAAGAGATCCAAATAAACTCCACCAAAGAAGAGGTAATCATCCTTAATAACTCTTTGATGTTTATTTTTTAATCTAATTCCACATCAAGTTTTGTTTCCATCATAAATTAATAAATATAATATAACATATATAAATATATTCTATTATTATTATTATTAGAAAACCATATTCTGCATTTTATTCATCCTACGATAAGTAAAAATATTTCTCCATTGTACGTATGGAATACCGTCTCCTTTTGACAATGTAATTCATTTTTCATCCCCACTCTTTTAAGATAGTTATAAATATAGTACTAATGATTATATATAATATTTATTAAATAACTAATATTCTTAAAACATTAATTATAAATCAAATTTTATTCTTTACTTCTGTTGAAAAGTGATAACAGCATTCAGGTGTTTTTATGACCTACCATCACAACGAATTGTGTAATTCATTTTTCTATCTCCATATTTTATAGATGACAGTATATATATATATGTGTGTGTGTGTGTGTGTGTATTATTATTATTATATAATGAAAAATATTTTGGATATTTTGGAACAATAGTAATATTACAAAGACCATAACTACTTAATCAGATTATAGATGAAAAATAAAGAAACTGACACCCGAAATAATGATAATAGGAAAAAGAAAATAAACATGGTTAATAAAATTTTACCACTAGATAATACATAAAATTTTATATTTTTATTATTTAATTATAATAAATATAAATTTATTATCTAGGTTGTTGATATCACATATAAGAAAATTCTGACCCGAGGTGAGGATTTCTCGTCTCACTTTAACATATGCTAGACATATTCCATATTCATCAATTATTTATTTTTTGTGGTGTATATAATACCACATTGATATATATTATAATTAATATCTTTTTATTAATATTTCTTAATGTTTCATTTGAATTTTTTACATTCACGGGGTTTATTATTCAAAAGTCACTCAATTGGTAAAGGTTTATTTCATAATCTCATTCTTGTTAAGGATTGTTTATATTTAAGTCCCAAATAGGGAATTTTACTCTTACTTGTCTATTTTTCCTAAAAATATTCCCAAATTTGTTTCTATTATCATTTGTATTTTTAATTTCATTTTACCGATGTTTTAATTTTTTACATAGTGGTTTTAAAGAATTCTTCTTATCATTTTCTGAACAATGTACTTTCCAACATTTCCAAAAATATATGAATAGAATTTTTTAAAAAAATATAAAGCATGGGATGATTTGCCCATAATCATGACGCATTAATAATTAGATATTTCCATTAATATTATATAATTTTCTTTACAAAGAATGTATATTTTTTAAATGTGTGATGTTTTTTAAAAAATATTTGATTTCATAGTGAACAGGTTATTTTCATTAAAATTTTCCCATTAAAATTTTTAAATGTATTATCATTTATATCTACATATTTTGTTAAATATTATTCTTTACAATTGTTATTTTATTATAGTACCGTATACAATATTTTATTGGATGGTTTATTATTTGTTTTATTGGATGTATTATATTTTAATTTCATTCTACATATTACATTAGATGGGTTATGTTATTATGCTATTTATTAACATTCTATATATGAGTTACAATATGAATTTTTATGTTGATTATGTTTCAACCTTTTCATATGAAGGAAAATTGGAATTATTAAGTGATTTTAGGACTCTATAATAGGCCATTTATTCCTTGAATGGTATCATATGACAAAATTTCTTGGGTTATATTAGAGGAATTACACATTTATCTAATACGTCTTGGAATGAGGCCTTCGTGGTACATTTCAGATGTCTATAGTTATGTATTACAACATTATAAATTCATTTATTAATGTAAATGGATATATTATGAACTCATGTAATTGTTTAGATGTCTAGAATTATGCAGTACATCATTATAAATTCAGTTATATATGTTCACAGCTAAGTTATGAGATCATATGATTGTTCATATGGTTTATTTAATCATATTTTATTCAAGCCATATTATTCTCAAGTCAATGTGTAAATGGAATGTGTTTATGTAATTTACATTTCCATATTGTTTATACTTATTTATCCATGATATCTTCATCTATAAAAATACCCATACTGAGTATCACAGATCACATATTTATTATGTTTCCTCTATCTAGGATGTCAGGAAGTGTATTATGATTGTTATGTATAGATATGATAAAGGTAATTATTGTGTAATAAAATAAAATACTATGTTGTGTTTAATTTTTTTTAATTTTAATCTAAAACTAATTTTTATTTTATGTTTTCAATGGAATCGTAAATTATGTAACCACTTATTTTGGGCAACTAGAGTTGGGTTCTTTATAGTTGGTATTAGAGAAAGTTTAACAAAAACCATGGGAACTACATTTAGGTAAAAATAGTTTAGGTAACTCAACCGTATAGATAACTTTTCCTACAATTATGTTTATAGGATAATTTAATAAAAATTATATTGGTATATATTATGTAGTTTCCCACTTTGATTATTTATCTCATAATCTGACTTATGGTTTTAGTAATAGATGGAATAAGGAGTAATCATGCAAACATAGAATATGATGGGCAATACAGTGATTATGAGCAACCAAATAGAATGATGAATAGAGTTAAATATATTAAAATTATTCCTATTTATTGGTTACATTATGTGATTAATTAATTTCAATATAACCAAGTCTTAAACTCACTAAATAAGAAATGGATGGAGTCCACTAAGAGCATGAATATTTGATACTATAGAGGAAATAAGGATTTATGTCCGTCATGTCAAAAATTTGGTAAGTGGAAACCAGTAGAGTTTCTTAATGGAACATGAAAATGTTTCATATGTGGGAATTAATGAAAACAATAAAGTAATTACCCAAGAAAAAGTATATGTTTGGTTAACATAATTTATATGAAAAATAAACTCCCTATGGTATTATTAATGGTTGAATTTTTTAAATGTGTGTAGTATGGGAATTATATAAATTGATGTACTAGAGGGAAAACTCAAGAAAAGAATCATGTATTTTATAAGAGTAATTTTTATAATACAGATGATGAACAGATAATTAATGACATATTAAATGAGGGAGGTATTAAAAATTAATATGATTAATCATAGTTAATGTCTAAAGATTGATGTGGAATGATTAATATTAACATGTTTAGAATCAAAAATTTTGTTTTAAGAGTATTTTATCAATGAAATTATGGATATAATAATTAAAAAATTTATAATGATTAACTATTGTAATATTTTTTGATTGATCTGATAGGATATATTGAATGTTACTGATTACTGGGAAAATTTGTTCTTTTTATAAATCACGTGATTCAGGGAAGATAAACCATAATATGTTAATGATATTGCGATAAAAATGATAAAGAAATTTTTATAGTGTAGTATTTATGCCCATGAAATATGTTATTTATATTATGGTTTATATAATATTTTCTAGAGTTTACTACTTGTTTGGATTTAAGGAATATATTTAAAAACCAAAGATTTTATTTTTGTAATCATGTAATTTTTCATGGGGATTAGATTAATTAACATATTTTAGTAAAATATTTTATTAATTTATTTTTATGTTACATTAATATATTCATTATTTGGGATTAATGAAAAGTTGATATTAAAATTTTAGTGACCTTGTTCTTGAATTTATGATTTTTTTTAACTATGTCGAACATATTTTGGGGGAGCCTTATGATTGTCTACTTATGGAATGGATTCAAATTAACTTTGGATTTATTTTTTATGGTTAAATTATTATTTATCATATCATATATGATGTGATAATTATTCCTATATTGGAAAATATTTTTAGGTTAAAAGAGTATCTTACGGATCATTTGATTCATTAATAGTTCTTTGAGTATAAAAACTTCATCTTCAATATATAGTTCCTAACATAGGATATAATGTAGAAATGGATTGAATTTAAACCAAAGGAGAATATTATTATTTGGATATGGAAACAATGAACTAACACTATCTTTTATATATATAAAGATAGAAAAATAGTCCCTCGGATTTATAAAAATTCCCCAAAATATAAAAAAAATGTATTTTTTGTTCTGTTTTCATACTGATAAATCAATCGACATTTAACACATTATACATTTATGATTTTTTGGTGGTTTACTTTATCATCACCATTTATCTATAAATTTATTATTCCTTAGGCATTGTTTTCTTCTTGGTCCATATTTTCACTTCGAGAAAATGTTCTCCTATTCGGAAACCCAGTTTTGTGATGTCCTTCGTATTTATTTCTACTACTTTTTAAAAGGAATTTTAATTAACCCTTTTTATGTTGTGGGTTTTTCATTAACATATTTTGAAATATTAAACCCTTCATTAATAATAACATGTCAGAATTTTTATTATTCCATTTTTTAAAGAAAGGTGGAATGTAATACACAGATATTTTAAAATGACATTATATTTGATAGCATAAGCAACATGTAACACCAAGATTAAACAAACCCAAAAAATATTATTATATGACCATTATAACCATGTCCATAAATTGGGAGGTATATTATTGTTTATGTAATTACGATATAAATATATATATAATGTACCTACTCAGTATAAATTCATTGATCAATGCTTATGAAATGAGTACTCAATTCTCGAAAATCATATTTTATTTTTCAAAAAAGTACTTCCCATAAAAATGATTTTCTTGATAAGATATCACTATTTATTATTGGAATGTGAATTAATTTTATCTTAAAAAAATAATATCATTTTTTAAATCTAAATATAAAACTTATCTTATGCTGAAAGTTTCATATTTTTATGGAAAAATTTATTTTCCTGTGAATAGTTAAAAATATCAATTTTAATTGAATAATATATTTCTGTTTCAATAATTTGAAAAGTTATATTTTTTTATAAAATATTTTCTCATTGAAATTAGTAATATTAAAACCTAATTTTGATCATTAGAATCAACATCATATTTAAATTTGGAATAAAAATATTTTTATACTTAAAACGATAATTCTTCTAAAAATTTTATTTTTCATTGCATTTTCCTTATATATTTTCAAATTATAATCTAAAAATAAATTTATTTTCATTTTAAAAAATAAAATCTACATTTATATTCAGGATTATAAAATTTATTAAATAGGTCCCTTTAATTTTTGACAAATATAAATACTAACATTAGTAATTTTTGTTACCAGAATGAACAGTAAATCAAATATTTAACATTAAAAATTGATTTTGATAGGAAAATGACACAAAAACATTCAATAATATATTTTTATTATTAAATTTCAAAAATGATCTTCCTATATTCAGTTATAAAGCGTTTTCTATATTGTTGGATGAACTGATCACATTTATTGTATTTTATTTCATGAAGATTCAGACATATCACACTATTATATTTAATAACTATAATATTCTTGATATGGGGTTATCCATAGGATTTGTTTTAATATTAAAATTATTTATTAGGATAAATTATTTATCATAAATATATGAACTTATATTTATTTTTCATTGAATGAATAATTAACATAAATTCTTACAAAACGTTGAGGGTGTAATTATTCAATTAGAGAAAAAAATAAAATAAATTTTATATAAAATATAATTGTAATATAATTTGAGATAAACTATTTAATAAATTAATTTCATAGAATAAAATACAATTTTAGTTATATAATAAAATATAAGTTAAAAATTTTAATTATTTTCTTGATATTATTAACGTTTGTGTAATGGATAATTCTAAAAATTAAACTATTGATATTTTATAATAAATAAAATTTTGTTAAATGACATAAAATTATGAAAAATATTATATTCATCCAAATAAATGGTATATGGTATTTTAAATATACAATAGTACATTTATGTGTATTTTTGAATTTTACAGAAACATTATTGACCCTTAGAATATCGAAACCTTTAATAATAAAGTAATTGTCAAAAAGGGTTAACAAGGGGTTAAAACTAATCGATAAGGGTGATTACATGTCCATAACATCTCTATATTTTGTTGGATGAAATTATTTAAACATGTTTACACCATATATTTGAATTATAGAAGTTATAATCAATTTTTACATGAAGAATAATTTATATTAATTTAATATTTTATCAAATTTCAAGAATTACCCTCCCCTTAATTATAAAAGGGAACCCTTTCCTTCAATTTTTTACAAACCTTTGAGACATATAAGTTACAAAAACCCTAAATATTACTATTATAATAATCATTATCAAATTAACTGTAATTTTTTAAATTCCAAAATAGAAGTCTGATGTCCCTTAATAAGATATCTAAAAAAAGTCCACCAAAGAGGAGGTAATCATCTTTACCAACTCTTTTTAATTTGTTACATCATATACTTAATCTTAATGTGATTTTTCTATAATAAATTATTAAATACAGTGTAATAATTAACTTATATTTTATTATGATTATGATATAACCTAATTGCACCTTTTATCCATCCTATGAATTGAAAAAATATCGCGTGTGCATACGTATGGCTTACCATCTCCACATAGTGGTGTAATTATTTTTTCATCACTGAATTACATAGATGGTTATGAGTATGAAAAAAATGAGAATATTTGACATTTAAGAAATAAATATTATTCAAGAAATATTAATTATTATTTATATAACTTTCTTTCCATCATTTGAAAAGTGAAAACAATATTCATGCATACATATGGCATACAGTCTCCATTAACGGGGAAATTCATTTATCTATTTATATGTTTTTTAAACTCCAAATATATATATAGTGAATGTATATGATATTTATACCATGGGAAATATTATTGAGATTATGTTACCACAATAAAAGTATAGGGACTAATATTACTGAATCAAAACATACAAGAAAAACAAATCAGTTTACACCACAAATAAAGATAATAGTAAAAAGGTCATTAAAAATGGGTAATAAAATTTTATAATTGGATCAAATAAGAAATTATATATATGTTTATAAAATTATAATAAATATAAATTTATTATACACGAGGTTAAAATCACATACGAGGAAAATTTTACTTGAGGTAAGGGTTTCTCAACTCACTTTTAAGTTGGTGAGACATGTGTCATATTCATTACTTAATTATTTTTTGTGGTATAAATAAAAACCATTTGATATATTATATTATGAATCAATTTTTATTATTGTTATTTTAGTTTTCTTTTTAATTTATTACTTTAATGGGGAATATGATTCAAAAGTGACAATGTGGTAAGGGAGTATTTCATTATCACATCATTATTCATGATTCATTATATATGTGTCTCTATTTGGGAATATTTCTCTATAATATCCATGTTTTCTAAAAATATTTTCAATTTGTTTTACTATTATATTATCATTTTTTTAAAGTCATTTTCCCCCATTTTTTACGTTTTTTACAAAATCATCTCAAAGTAATCTCCTTATCATTCTCCAAACATGTTGCATTTCATCCTTTCTGAAAAAAAATATGTAGTAAATATTTTTAACATATACATAATTATCCTATTTTCCCAAAATTATGATAAATTGATTATTTTAAAATTATTTTAAAAATTTATATTTTTCTTATCAAATTACATTTTTCATTTTATATGTTCCTATTTTTGAGAAAAATTTCATTTTAAAGGGATAAAGTTTCTTTCATCAAACAAATTTCAAAAATAATTTTAATGTATTTGCATCTATATCAAAAGATATTTTTCGATTTTTTGGTTTAATGATTTTATTATATGATGGTACCATATAACTTATTTTATTGGATTTTTTATGATTAGTTTTTCTTGATATATTCTATTTTTATACCATTCATTACATTAAATTATATGGATTATTATTATCTATTAATTAGGGTAGTTATTAACATTTAATATGCTAGATTAAATATGCATATGTATGTCTCTTTTGTTTAACCCCTATCTTATTTGGAATTTAATGGGCATACTAAGTGATGGGCAGGGCCCGCTATAGCCCTGTAATGCAATGGTAAGTCTCATAAAGAAAACTAAAATGGGTCTTGGTTGAGACTATTCCCATTTATTTTAGATCCATGGAATGAGGCCTCAATGGTATGTTTTTGAAATCCATAATTTCTCACTCCATCCTTATGAATTAAGATATTGATATCCATGGGATTATTAAATTAGATAGAATATACATGATAAGTTATGAGCTCATGTCCTTTTTTATATGGTTAGATTAATCATCCATTATTCATGTCATAGAAGTACAAAGTTATTAATTATGTGTCATGTGAATCAGTTATTTACCATTCTATATTGTATAATCTTAATTATTTGTGATATATTCCACTGTGAACATACCCTTTTTGTGAAATTGAGATCATATATTTCCTATGTTTCCTTTCTCCAGGATGTTGGGAAGGTTATTATATATGTTATGCTGGGGTATGCCAGATGTTATAATGGTTTACTCAAAGAAAAAACAATGTTTTATTTTATGTTTTCAATTTTAATGTGATATTCGAGTATATATCTAGATTATCAAGACTATTAAACTATTTGGTCATTCAAGATGTGATTCTAGTATCTAGTGGCAATATAATGAATTAACCACCAACTCTAGAATACTGGAGTTGGGGTATTTACATTCATCAATTCCATATACTTAAAGTCAAAGATTAAATCAATTGAATTATCTATTTTCATCCTCCATTAATATTAGGCATCCATTATTTATAATTTTTATCTTTTTCTTCATAATGTTCATTATATTTTTGGTTGGGATATAATTTTACTAATCAGTTGATACATCTTCATTACGTATGTACTTAATGATTACATTAAAAGAGAAACTCAATTGTTCAAATCTATTAATCTTTTGAGAATCCAATCAGAGGTTTAACCATACCTCGAGTACTGATTTTTTTCACTATGATCAATGGAAACACACTAATAGTGGGTTAATCACAATATATTCTTTTTAAAAATAAAAACATTTCCCCCTATCTTAACTCTATACCAATTTAATGAGTGGATCTATCAGGATTTCCTATCAATTATATTTTTTTAATGAAATTAAAAATATAAATGAAAAAAACATGGGAATACAACAAAAAAAGTTAATTGGGTTCACCTCTATTGGGGATGACTATATCAATATGCATGTTAGTTTTCTCAAATAAACACAACAATAAAATTTTATTATCAGGAAAGAAATCCATTAGGAATATATCCTTAAAAAATAATATTGGAACCAACACAGTACAATTCATGAATAGACTCTCTGTTTTTAGGCTCAGTCACCAACCAGGCCTCCCCCTATAATTAATAGATTTGGATCAATCCTTGCTGATGAATTATTATGATGAAGGATTGGGTATTCCATAAAAACACAGTTCTGATAAACTTCTTCATCATGAATAAATAATGAAATGTCTGCCTAAATCATCTACTAATTGTATAGAAATATCATAGGTATTCATCTCAATTTTATATTCTTTGGCTGGTACAAAAATCACCAGATTACAAGTATGACAATTTCTCTCTCTCTAACTTCTTTCTCTTCTATTTACAGGGATTTTAATCTCATAGTTTTGTTTTTATCTCACATTACATTGTAAAGAAAGATATATATAATTATAGTCTCATTATGTATATCATTTTTTATCCTAATAATCTTCTCCATCTTCTAATCATTAAATGCTTAGTATCTCACTTGTATATTTCAACACACTACGTTTTTGTGAATTATTTTTTGAATTTATTTAATCTTTCTGATATTTTTCATTTAAAGAAATACTAAATATATTATTTTATATTAAAATAATATGTTTGGTTTTCATAAAATTCACTCAAGACTTAAATAGTCTTGTGCTACACTGAACACTAACCTGTCTTACATTAAATGAATTATCGAGTTCCTAAGACACATCATTTTTTTGTTATAATTATTTAAATGTGATAATTATAACCCATCCATTATAATTAGTATTATGAATTGAAATAAATAATTTTTAAATATTATTAATAATGGTTTTATATATTTAAATAATATTTATAATTAAACAATTAATATTGGTAACATCTTTATATGCCTGAAGATAAAATTTTCTCAAATGACTTGCTTTTAATATCTTCCAATGAATGATAATAAAATTAATTTTAGACATATTAAGAGGTTTAATTTGATAAAAGAAATTAATTTATGAATTCATAATCTCAAAATTATCTTAGGTTGAATTTTTCATATTTTTCTGAGTTATATCATATTTGGATGAATAGTTAAAAATACTGAATTTTAATTCAAAACTGCTTTTCCATCTAATTTATTTATATAGATAAATTTTATTTGAATTTTGTTTTAAGGTATAACTTTATTAAATATACCTATATTAATCCAATTTAGGTCATTTATATGAATTTTAATAAAAAATTGGATATAAAAACATAGCAATCTTTTAAAATTTTTACATTAAAACCCTACCGTGGCATCTCATATACATGATTAATTTTAAATTAATTTCTTCCAATTATATGTTTGGAATTTATAAATATGTATAGAATATTATTAATTATAATAATATATATTTTATAATATGTTTATTTTATTTTTTGTAAATAAATATTAGTGAAAGCGATTTAAAATTAATTTTAATGATTAAGGGAAAAATTAGTTTACATGTGATTAATCCTTAAACATAAGACCCAAAATGACCATGAAATTTTCCCAAAATCCATTAAATTTAAATATTTATACCCTATAATCCCTATTATCCAATTTTTTCCCATATTGTATCCACTTTTAATGGAAAAAAACATGGGTGCAATTCCCATTCCAAAATTATATAACAATGTCACTACTCAGATACTATAAATAGGAAACCACCCCTCAAACTACCTCACACCTCTCCTGCCACTTTTGATCGACCAATATCTGAACCAATATCTCCTAAAAATCCATACCCTATACATATAATTCTCTAATTTGGTTTATAATAATCCAAAGAATCCCTTTGGTGAAAACTAGAAGGAGTAACCCAAATATGAGGTGACACCCTTATTCAAGCAATTTAGTTTTATTTTCAGTCTCCACCACCTAAATTCTTATTATTACATTATTATATAATAAACTAGTTATAATGTATATAATTATATATATTTCTTGGTTTTTACCAATACTCACACACACTTCCATCTAATGTTTGATGAACATATTTTTGGTGTATGGTGAACTACCACCTCACAAAACGATGATTGTTCTTTTTTCCTTTACCACCATTCATGGTTTGGAATTATGAAGGACATTTGTTTATATATTATAAATTATATATTAATAACTTATTTATAGATATTTTATATTTATATATAACAACCCGTTGTGCTTTCCATTTTCTGTAACTTTGTTAACTTCATTTGTGGAAGTGCAGACATTTTCCTTCTCAAAGGGG
This sequence comes from Viscum album, assembly GCA_963277665.1. Taxonomy (NCBI): domain Eukaryota; kingdom Viridiplantae; phylum Streptophyta; class Magnoliopsida; order Santalales; family Viscaceae; genus Viscum; species Viscum album. The sequence continues at coordinate 732,511,822 of OY728152.1, read as the reverse complement.
TATGTTTCATTCACACATTGCATGGGATTTACTAATGAAGTGTTTAGTAAAAATATATGATATATATGAAATATTAATTATTTTATAATAATATTATATTCAGATATATGTTTCATTTACTTACTTTCATCCAATACTCCATGGAAATGGGAACAATGTTCAATTGTACCTATGACATACTGTCTCCATGAACGATGTATTCATTTCATATATGTATAGGAAATATACTATTATAAATATTTATATAATTAATATCTATTATATAGGTCATGTTTTATGTTGTTTAAATAAGTAAAACATGATTTAGGTAATAGGATCAAGAATGAAAATTCAAAACAAGTACGACAAACAATGTTGTTATTACAAACAACATTACTTTAACAATGAATTGTTAATAAATAGTTAATAGAAGGTTGAAAGAAAATAATATATGATATTATATATATTATTGTGGTTTTTTAAATATTTATAAATAACCAACACTTATTATAAAATATTTTTTTATGTGTATGTCAAAATTCCAGACACAATGTAAGGGAATTTCATTTCACTTTTTATTTCCGTGAGATACATGTCTTATTCAAAACTCATTATTTTTTTTGGTGCGTATATTTCATATGGTTTTATTCTATTATTTTTATACATATATTAATTATTATTTTCAAATCCATTTGATAATCGTTCTTTCATTTGGTTTATGATTCAAAAGTTACCAAATCAGTAAAGTAATTTTGACTTAATTTACATTCTTTGTAACACATGTATTGTCTTCCACCTATAGTTTTCTCATTCAGTTAATTTACTTCCTTTAACATGTTATATAATGAATATAATTATTCTACTGATATTTTAGGATTCATGAAATTTTATTCATTCCATTATTTTATGATTCGATGTTACCAATTAGGTACCTATTTATAGAAATAATCTCACCATTTATCGAGATTTTTTTTAATTATACTCCCATTGATGAAATATTACAATCCTTATCAAAAATAACTCTCAGGAGTTTTCTTAACCTCTAGTTATTATCATTATATCCATGTAATGGTACCATTTTCCTATCTTTGGTAGATAAGATGATCAAGAAAGGGTTTTTCAGAAAATCCAAATTTACCTATCTTTTGGGATAGAAATCAGTGTTCATTAAAATACATGTTTATTGAAAGGTTCCCAAAAGTATTCTACTACTCTCCATTGATTATTAAAATAAATTTTTACCTACTTTTTACTATTTAAAATCAAGGTTTTTAAAATGGAATCTTTCTGCCGTTTATTGGTTGAGGGACTCTTTATAACATTTTAGGGTGGAAAGGGAATGTCTAGAATGTACATATTTACCTATTGTATTGACCATCATTCCCCTGAATCTTACTATAGAAGAATAAAATTTTATTTTTTATTTAAATTAAAAAAATCCATATATTCCATAAATTCAGGGTTTTTAGGTGTATTTCAAAGAAAATGTTTTCAATGATCTCAATTCTTATTTTTTATAATTTCAAATAATTTTTTATGGAAAATAGTTTTCAAAATGTTTTCATGCATCTTTTATAAGTTTAAATGAAAAAAATCAAAATACTTTTACGAGGTATTTATATGATTTCAATTTATTTTCTAATAATATGGTTTTCAAAAATGTTTTTTGTTTTAAAAATAAACTTTTTTAAAGAAGATTGTATATTTTCATAAAGAAATATTTTTAAAGGTTATCACGAAATTATTTTCCATTTAAGAATACCCCTATTGGTTTTACTCATGAATTTCTAGGAAATTATCCAATGGTTCCATTTATAGAATTTTTATAATTGGTTTTTGTTTTGAGGGAATGATGTTTATGAAACATATCCCTCTTCAATAAGTTATATTTTTATGAAACTCATTCCTCTTACATGGGTTATATTATTATGAATATTATTTATATTAAATGAATATTCCATGATAAATACACATAAACCCATATTACTTTTATCGATTATTATAGGATGAAATGATTATGAAAACTATATATTTTATATAGGTTATTATTTGATTAAATTTTTATGATATACATTTAATTTCATGTTTTATGACCTAAACTCTTTTTATGGTCCATGATATGATGTTTGTTTTATTAACATGTGGAACTTGTATGTATGAGTTATTATATATTGGTTGGACCTATATATCCCTCCATTTCTTTGGGAAATGATGAATTGATCATGAGTATAAATGTTGTGTGTGAACCAGATTACAAGTTCACAATGTTATGTGTAGACATGGTTTTATGTTCAAATGTTTATACATGAACCTGATTACATGTTCACAATATTATGAGTGAATATTATCATGTTTTCCTAATGACATGTCCTAACCTGATTAAATGTTCACAATGTTATTTGTGGACATGGTTGCACATTCATAAGTTATTTATGAACATGATTACATGTTCACAATGTTATGTGTGAACCTAATTACATATATAAAAAACTATGCATATACCTAGTTTTATGTCCATAAATCGATGGGGGGGACTAGTTTCATGTCCTTAACAAAATGAGGGAACCTTCTTAGACTTATACAGGATCATGATGTTATAAACTGATTTGTATGCCTCAATTTTTTGTCTTATTTATATGTTATACTTTCATGGATTAAGTTGTTGATTATCTTATGATTCATGTCTTATAAACTACTAATCCTTATTTCATGATTCAGGTTTATGATCTTTAATATGCATGGTATGATCTTTTAATTATTTGATCATGTTCTTGTACCCTTATTTTCATGTTATTCTAACATATGTCTTTTATTTAACCTTACTGAGCATTCGGGTTCCCTCATTTCTTATGATTCCATTCCCCAAGTAATAAATAAAGGTTTTTAATTCTAATTACTAATCGGAAAAATATTTGGGGCACATTGAAGATCATTCAATTAGTTTTAATATTTTTGTTCCAATTTTACTAATACTCTTATTTAATATAGTCATTGGGTGTTTGTTTGTGTATTACATAAAGTATTCTGCAAGAAACTATGTAATGTTTAAGTATGTTAGGAATGGGTTGTTATATATATTATTTTAATAAATTGAATATGAATGATGTTTAATATCATTAACTAAATTCTTATTCATTTTTTATCATCAAAACACATTTAAATCGATCAGATATATTATCTTTTAAACCTCAAAATACTTTGTATTTTAGCTCCACATGATTCCCTAAATTATCGATTAACCCACCATTAATTAATTCTCTAAGAAACAAAATTCCATTCAAACATCATTCATGTATGAAAATATTATGTGTTACTATCATAGTTTGAATCACTCCAAAACACAATCTTTATTGCATAGTTTAATATGGACTTCTTCCTTATGAAAAAATAATATCTCAAAATGAAGAACTATATGCAACTTATATTTTTTCTCAGAAAAATTTTTACCATGGTATTCATCTTCAGGATGTATAGCTAGTTCAATTTATTTGTCCTTCAACATTGAAACCAAGTGCGTGAATACATGTTTATATATAAATTAATCATGATGCTTGAGCTTTGATGAAGATAACAACATTTTAATAAGTTATAATTCCATATTTCAAAAACAAAATTAAACTAATGATCCTTTATGTATTTGGAATGGATAAACCTTACATATTATATAGAAGCGCTAAATATTCAAAATTTTCAATATTCATATTTGAATTAATTTATGTATATAATTAGACAATCATTGTGAAATTTAATTTTCTTCATTAATTTAAAAAATCACATTAACTAGAAGTACCCTTACATATTTCTTATGAAACTATGATAACCAATAGGTATTGATAAAATTACCTTTATATGTCATAATGTCACTTAGTAAATTCTAAATTTCTATTATTTGATATCAATAAAACCATTATGAAATGTTTTTTTACCTTTACATACATAATATTAACTTTTACACATTATTTAAAGGAACTATTACATTTTAAGGAGTTTTTAAAGTTTTCAATTAACTAAAACCGAGTGTGGATATTTCATATTTATTCCCTTAAAATTTTTCATGAAAATTGAAAAATATAGTGTTTCTTATGTATCACTCATAAATTCAGATTAATTCTTACTTACGATATCCATTATTGGGGTTTCAAAAATTTACAACTCTAAAATTTCAAGAACTCATCTTAAAATTCCATAACTCAACTAAAAAATTCCTCAAATCACCTCAAGTCAACTCAATGCACTATAAATCATTCTGAATGACCTTATAAAATATCTAAATCATATTCAGATGGTTCATAATAATCCGAATTATCTATCAATATATAAGAACTCCTTAATTAGATAAATTCACTAATATTCCAAATTCTTAACCAACTTCAACACATCCTAAAGAATATAATCACACACTATTTTGTTACTTTATTTCATCAACTCAACAACATGTTTATGAACATTATTTTCCTTATAATAATAAATTTTTATTATACATTAAGACCATGCTTATAAACATTACTCGTATTAATAATAAATAAAAATCTACATTGAGTGGGTTCAATATATATTATGTTATCATAGGTTATTTCTATAAATCATGCTTAATGATGGGTAATATAACATGTGATTGGAAGTAAAATGAAACATTTTTTAACTAATGTGTGATTTTATGGTATTTTGAGTCTTCTAATGTGAATTTTAATTGTTTCTTTGAAACTGATCGCATGGATATCTAAATATAAATTGAGATTTTCAAAGTGTTATTTGCGGTCTCAAAATACATATTTCAAAATCACATGTTAATTTTCTTTTCAATTCAATTGTATTCCCTCATATCAATAATGGTTTTGTTTTAGTTTATTCTAGTGTTTAATGAATCAACTAGGGATCTATAATATTTATTTATCATTTAATTGATTTAAATTTGGATTCATATATTTAACTATAAAGTTGTGTGGCGATTTCATTTCATTGGATGTTATTAATGACCTATAACAACCATTAATGTCCCCCTGAATTCTTTATAGGTACTAAAGGAGAAAATTACATGATCTAATTTTCTCAATGAATCATATTTTTTTCTTTATTTATCTATGAAATTCATGTAAGAAAATTTAATTTGGTTCCATGTTAACCAAGATCTATGAATTGTAATTACGAATTCTAAGATCATTTTCCTCTTATCTATAGAGAAGAGTGAGTTTCCTCATGATAGAATGGTTGATTGAAGAAGATTCCTAAATTATATATTCTAAATGGGATACTTTAGTTTTTAATCATTAGTATCACAACATTGACTCTTAATAGTCCCATTTGGTAATAGTAGAATCCCTTTATTCTAGACCGTGAATTGAAGAAACAATCACCTGATAGTTTCTAAGAAATTTTCATTTAACATTTTCACCCCATAGCCACGAAAGTAGTGAAGGTGATGTAATTATATTGTTCTCAATATGGTAATTATATAGTATTATAATATATTGGATTTTTTTTGAGTTAATGATTTATGTACTTGAGTTACCCAAAAATGATATTCTAAAAGATCCATATATCATAAGGGGTTTTTGTATAAATATCTAATTAACGATTCCAATGTATGATCATCCATTCTATATATAACCTATTTATCAATACCTATATATTTAAAATATCACATTTGATACATTTTAATATGATTCAACTCCCTCTATACCTTTAAGTAGTTATGAATGTTATAGTAATATAAAGGAGAATATAGTTTAGTTTGATAAGGTTAGAAGAGCTGATATAAAATATATATCTCACAATACCATTAAATTTATTCTAAGAGTAAATATATTTTTTGAAAAAAAATCATATCTATCTCCCAAAAATCATGCATTTCAGTGATATCTTAAGACTTTTCATGGTGGTGGATGTGTTAGGATCTCTCTAGATGTGTTCTATATTAAGAGTGATGGGTAAATCATTGTTTATGACTAAAATAAATTAAAAAAATAAACTATATTTACAACACGTGAATTCAATGAATATATATTTGTAACATTACCCACCTTTGGTTTGTAGGAATGTAATTGAGTTTGAAATGATAGAAAAAAGTAACACCAAGATTAATTAATAAGGTTTACCTCCAATAAACAAGACTATATACTAAGCACACAGTGGTTGTTATAACACTATAAACTAGATTTTATTTTATTATCACAATGAATCTTATAAATGGTTAAATCATTGGACCCATACTATTGGCACTAAACAAGTATAATAAAATAACTCACTTGAAATTATCAGGCTTTTTCTCTAACCATTCCTCTCTATACAAATATAATATTTTGATTATACGACCATCAAGTGTGATTATTGGTAGGGAAATCTTGTTTCCCTCCTATACTAGATGTATCTTATCTGTTTCTTCACTATTAATATACCCAAATGTATTTTATTTTATTTATCATCAATTTGGTTTATCAATTTTACAATGAAATGGAGAAATCTTTGGTGACGAAAAATAGATACAACCAAATGCAATTCCAGATATTGGCTAAAAATATATGGTTAGACAACTTATAAGTAGTGGATATTGCATAAAAATTTATGACCTAGTATTCTTGTTGATGGAAGAAGGCAAATGTCATGAATAATTTTTTCAATAGGTTAAATGGAACATATAAAGAAAGAGGAGTTGGCTTTTAATCCAATGGATGGATAGTCAAAATGGTTTTAAATAAGCTTCTGATAGTCTGGTTAAAGGCATGGTTGAAATATAGCTTAAATTGGAGAACCCATATGAAGATTCAAAAGTATGTTGGATATAATAATTAGGTTTTATATACTCTAGGATGGAGGTTTATGTTTAAAAAAATCCGTAGGATTTATTGAAGAAGATTGAACATCGGTTGGCAGAGATGACTTTTCTAAAATACTCTTTTTAGATTACTCTGTAAGATAAAACACCTTAGAAATAAATTTTAATTATTTTATGAATATTTAAATAATTATAAATGTAATAAAGATTTTTTAGATGAATTTTTTATGTTTGGAGAAACCCCAGAGCCAGACTTTGTTTTCCCAAATAAACCTGATGAAGTCTGTATTTTTTAGTTCAGGAAAAATGAATATAAGTCTATAAAAATAATAATCCCTATATTTCAATTACTATGATTATATCTTTGAAAAAATCATAATACCATAAGGTCCATCATAAAAAAATTTAGATCATAAGTATTTATGATCATAATGATTCAACATATCACTTCACTTCCCACTATGAGTGTTTAAAGTCATCCAGAATTTGAATATGGAATGAGTGTAAGACTTCTAGAGAAAAATGTTTTCCTTTTATCATTAAGCATTACACTCTTCAAATTAACCTTTATAATATATTTTGATTTAAATTCCCTAGTACAATATTTTAACACATGGAAAAAAATTTAGTTCTTCAAGATAAAAAACCTATTTTCTTAATTTTCATATCTAGTAATGAAGAATTTATTTAGGATGATCCAAGTGTTTTTCAATCAAATTATAAGCATAAAAACACTTAGAAGCAGTTTTGGATAGATCTTGAGTAGAATTAAAATTTGGTCCTCAAAAGTGGTATGTTATGATCAAAGAATGAAGAAAAATGGAGTGTCTAAAATGTGTAAATTATAAGGAAATAGAATTATATAGATGATGAAGCTATGTTATTTAGTATTGAAAATCATATTTTATAGATAAGACATGATTTGATCTCAATTGATAATATTATATGGATATTACCAGAACATTAATTCTTTTATAAAGAAAATATAACCATCAGGTTTTCTAAAATAATAAAAATTATTAACAAAAGAATCTTGAGTTTCTGTTTATAGAATAAAATAAAATTATGATATGAGGATTTTTTATGTGTTCAATATGATTTTAAATATATGTTTTTTAATTTTTTTAAGACAATAAAATTTTTTGAGTCCTACTTCATAGAAAATGATTTATTGTGTAAATTTAAGATAGTAGTGATGGTCTGAAGAGTGAATTTTATAGATAATTTTGAGAAGAAGATTTTAAGACTTGTAATAAATAAATAATATATTATTTGGTCAAGTTTCATTAATGAAAATATTTTATTTGGGGTATTTTTTTAATTATCCTTCACAAGAAACAATAGTGTATATAGATTCATTGAAACTCGAAATGGGTATCCCATAATGGTTATTTTTAAATAGAAATCAATTTTCCTTTTCAACATTCCATTTATTCAATTTGAAAAATAAATCATACATTTAATGAAACTAAATATTCAAGTGATTTTTTATAATATGGAGGAGAATAAAAGAGAAAATTGATTTATAAATTGAAACTACTTTTTCTGAGTGAGATTAGAGTATCTGAGATAATTGATGCTATCAAAGGAAATTAAAGTGATGTTCTTAAAACCTTCCATGTATTCATGAGATGTTAGTTGAGAATTCTAGAAATATATTATGAAGAAGAACCTAAATCATGGAAAGTATAGTTCTCTAGATTCATGTATTGAGTGAGAATATTGGAAGGAATTCAATGAATCTATACGTGAAGGAAGAAGATCTTTTTTGGGATTATTGACATCCCTTGATGGATTTTTATCTACATTAAGAAATGAGTATAAATAAGAACTATTGGTATATGTGTATATCCAATTCATGGGAGTTTAAGAAGTCACATATTTATTATAGTGACCACATCTGGGTAATATGTTTTTTATTGGTTACATGTTGATAACTAGACAACTCCACTTGAAATAATGATAAGATTCTACTAGGGAATTCATACTATGGATATCCCATGTGCAGAAAAGAATCGGTTTCCTATGAGGGTCTAAATATTGTCAACATTACATGTCATGATAACTTGTTTTGAGTTAATTCATGTGGTTTTATATATCATGTTAAAAATAAAATATCCATAATTCATAATTTTCTATATGTGTTTAGGTCAGATATGTCATGACCCATCCCCTGGGGCCAGTGTCGTGACTACCCCAAGCTCAGCTTCCATAGGCCAGGGGCTGGCGACTTGCACCGAAAGGCATATTCCTTGAAACTGGGAAGGCATTTCCTTTATAACCAATAAACACATACAACCAACCACACAGAAAGATACAAACACAAGTAAACTGTATAGGAAATATGGTGTCTGTTATAAGAAAAAGGGGTCAGAATACAAGCCCAACTGGAAAGTACAAGGAAACTAAAAAGTACAAGTAAACTGAAACAGCTCCTATGAACACCCACCAAGGATCCATCATAAAGGGTATGAACAGCTCTTGAATGGTCATCTCTGTGGTACAACTCATCTATGTTCCACCTCTAAGCTACCTCCAATCATGTCACCCTCATCCTCAATCAGCGATGTTCATCCTCTTCACTAAACACAATAATGTACAGGCCTAGCCCGTGCATGGGTGAGAATAACGATACTCAATAGGGACCCCAAGACTCTCAAAGGTCTCACATTTTACATAATGGATAAACAAAAAAAATTAAAACAATTGGAAAACCTACTTACGTATATGCCCATAGAAATACCAAAGTTATCAAGTATACCCATCACATTCATGAGGAAACAGAAGACCCAAATCATTAGCTCAAATCTCAACTGTTCCATATAGGAAAGACTTCCACTAAGGAGACACCAAACAAGTAAGTATCAAAAAGGTAACACCAGAAAAAATAAGATGATAAAGGTATCATCATGAAGGGAAGTACCACACAGGTACGCCACACCTAAGAATACCACAATGGTATCAACACGAAGGAATGTACCACATAGGTTCACCACACAGAAGAATACCACCATTGTATCACCGCGAAGGAAAGTACCACACAGGTACGCCACAAAGAAAAATACAATCAGGGTATCACCAAGAAGGAATGTACCACATAGGTATGCCACACAGAAGAATACCACAAAGGTATTACCATAATGGAAAGTAAAACACATGTTCTCCACACAGAAGAATACCAACAAGGTATCACCACGAAGGAAAGTACCACATCGGTATGACACAGAGAAGAATACCACAAATATATCACCATGAAGGAAATTACTACATAGGTATTCCAGATGGAATAATACCACTAAGGTATCACCATGAAGGAAGGTACCAAACAAGTATGCAAAACATGAAGAATATCATCAATGTATCACTACGAAGGAAAGTACCACATAGGTACGCCACACTAAAAAATACCACAAAGGTATCACCATAATGGTATGTACCAGATAGGTACTTGACACAGAAAAATACCACAATGGTATCACCATGAAATTAAGTACCACACAGGTATGCCACAGAGAAGAATACCCCAAAGACATCACCATGAAGGAAATGACTCATCTCACACCAGGTATAAATTAGGTATGGTAGTAATGATTATTAGATTTTACTACTGAATTACCATACACTATTAAGAGACTGACCCACTTAGGATCCTAAATCATCAGACCCATAAAGGATCTTAAATCATCAGACCCACATAGGATCCTAAATCATAAGACCCACATAGGATCCTATTACATCATTAGACCCACATAGGGTCCTAGTACTAAAGACCCATGTAGGATCCTAGAGTAGTCCCACGTGGATTACTAGAGTGTATCCATGTGAGACTCTCGAATACAGACCCACAAAGGATCCCCAAGTACAAACCCACAAAGGGTCCCTTTCTCATGTTACAGCCAGCTAAAGGCTTCCCGCACTAAATCACATGATTCTTGGAGGGTCTGATCTTCAAGCCACATAATAATACTCCAACTACCACAAAGTCCAATGAATAATTATCTCAAAGGATTGACATGAAAAATGGGTTTCAACTCAATAGACGATGCGTCAATCAGATTCTCGATCTATAAGTTATTTTCCTTTTAGTCCCGAGGGCCCGGTCGCAATCGTGTTAGATCCAACTCATTCGTACTAAAAATTTATCGAAAACACTGGTGGGGTATACCTAATGGACCTTCTAGATAAAAGGTTTCTAACACAATAGATGGTTCGTCAAATGGATGCCCATAGCTCATGATATAGTCAGAAGTGTGAAAAGGATTGAAGTGGGTCTGGGTCCGGTCCGACCCTGTCAGACCGACACAACCCAACCAGACATACTGGGTCCGGCCCGACAAGAGGAGCGGCTGTCGGTGGTGGTGTGGCGGCTCGTGGAGTGGTGTCCCGCTGTGGCTGGATGGACAACCCGCCCCCTCCTCCGAGGGGCATGGTCGCACGCCGCACCTTCGTCAGTGGCAGACAGCGAGCCGACCACCCTCCTCTCATTGCCACGGCACAAGGTTGCGCCCCCAGCATGCTGGGTGGTGCAGACGCACGCTGCTATCCCCTTCATGTAGTCAGCCGGAGTGTTGTCAACCACCATTGCTCTGCTAAGGCTGACGGTTCGCAGCTTTTCTCCTCCGGTGTGGTTGCACTGCCGCCGTCATCGCGGCTAGCCACTGCTATCGAGTCCCACTAATTCCATTCTCCAACACCAGTCCTCATCCTCCTCCACCGCGAAAAATGCCTCAAAAACCAAAAATGTTTTGGAGAGGTTGGGCCATGTTTGTTTGGCTCATACCCTCTATGTTATGGAGGTAGCAAGTGGCTCAATAATTTTTGAATCATGAAGAGCGTCAAGAACAGATAAGGGGGTATTCAAAACAAAAAAACCCTATAAGATACCCTCCAACATCATACCGCAAAGGCAATGGAATCACCGGTCAACCCATTAGTTGTTAGACTATATTATTCTTATAAATTCAAGAATGGGAAAGAGGAAGTCAAAAACACACAAATGAAAATAATCCCCTAACTCAAGTTCGTGGGAGAGCATCCACATTTGAGGAAGTGTCGGCGTTCGTCATTCCCCGAAACTAGCCTCCAATGATGTCACTCGTTCTCCGATCTCTGGTTAGGGGTTTCGGTGTCACTCCTCACATCTTGATGGTACCAGCTGTTTCCTCTAAGTGTTTGACATCACTGCACTTTTTCAGCACTTCATTTCTTGGTGAAGTAGTGCCAACACCTCTCTCCAATCTCCATATAAATCAGAGAGTGGAAGGTTGTGCAATGTTCACGGGATTAAGGGAGGCCCATTAATTAGGAACCTTCCTAATTTCACAATGGTGTGGTTACATAGAAATTAAATTTCAAGCCATTTGTTGGCTTGACACGCCACTGGTCACACCATACCCCTCTTCAGTTGGAGGGTTACAATAACAATAAAATAATAATGTTATTTCATTTATTCAATTATAAAATTCAAAAAACTAACTTTTTCTACAGACCTACTGCGGTCGAATTGAAGGCCTCCTTATGTGAATATCGGTGCTGTGAGTTCAAAGGTGTCCTCATATTTTATTCTTAGCACAGGTTCAAAAGTAACAAAATGTCGCTTCCACATTTACTGAAATTACCTGAAAAAATGTTTGGAAAATTATTTACAATCACCCTCGACCCACACAGGGCGAGGTTAGGATTTGCCTAAGTGAAACATGCCCCAGGGAACCCAACAGTACTCCCAAATATCCAATCTGAGTTACCATTTAAATGTTATGGATTTTACAATAAAATAATTGTCACTTAATTATTTCATTTACGGAAAAAAACCAATTTTAATTGATGTCCCATGCTGACCAATGTTAGTATTTTCCTAAAGAGAGTATACCCCCATGAGTTCAATGGTGGCCTGGGATTTTCTATCCAATTTACCAAATGTGAGTTAGAAGAATTTGAGTAATAAAATAATTTATTTAATTATTTTATTTATGATTATGCCATTTTTTCGTTTTCTCACAGGAGGCTCGCGCCAACTAATCTTCAGTTGAACCTAGGGTAAACTAGCCATCCTATATACAACGCCGCCCTTGGATTTCAGATATGAGTTACTATTTATGAGTTATTCCACATTTTTATGAAAACTGCTAATGTGCACCAGTTAAAACATAGACAGACTTTGGTGGGTCATTCTGGGTAGTCTGGGCCTCAGAATCCCACGCCGTTAAATTTTGTGGTCTCATGATAATTCCATATAATTAAAAAAATTATATGGATTTTTTGGGACATTACACGATATGGGTTCAATGGTTTAAGTAAGAAGTTGGAATGGGGAAAAACATAAAACTACACTACAACAAATTCAACCCCTCCCCTATTAGGTGTCTATACTTGTCCTTCATGATATTTCAATTTGTATTGAAGCAAGTTTCTCTCTATATGGGTATTTTGTATTATGAAAACTGAATAAAAAGAATAATGACCCCTTTGATAAGATCAGGGAAAAAAATTATCTTTTTTCATATACATCAAATATAGATTTTATATGCTTTTAGAAGTACCTTAAATGGAAAATTTATATTTCACTCCTGTAAAAAGTGACATAGAAGTCTCAACCAAGATAATGTGAAATTCAAAAAATTATTTCGACAAGAAAAGACATAGGAAAATGAAGAAAGAGGAGTAACCTCTAGTTGAGGGTGGTTAGGGTGGTAAGTAATAAGATAAATCTATTGATGATTTTTCTTCTAGTCGTACAAACTCGTGATGTGATTAAAAATAACTGTTATGGTTAACAAAGTGGAATTTATTTTGAATTAAAAAAATTACATAAAAAATAACTTGATTTAATTTTGTATATATTCTTTATTATATCATGGGATTAATTGATGAAGGTCACATCATATAAAACGAGATGATTTAGTGGAAGAAGTTTTGGAAAACAAGATGAGATCCCAAGACACTCTCACAAAGCATGTGAAAGCTAATGATGAACTTACCACACTTTTCCCTTAAAATTCTCTCTAATCTAAGAATAATTAAAATGAGTCCTTTGTGACAAATTATTATTAAAATATTTTGTAAATTATTCTATCTATTTTAAATGTTTCATGATTTCCTTATGAATATCATGTATTCTAAGCTAAATGGTAAATAAAAAATGGTGAAATATTTGGATTTCACATCAGTGGAGATATGAAAGATTCATGGGGATAATGTTGGGAATCTATGGAATTAATGGGGTAAATTGATGTCATACTATGATGAAAATTCTTCCCTTAAAATGGTGTGCCTTGAGTAGCAAGTCAAATTAATAAATCTAGACATGACCTAATATGAAACATCTTAATATGATAATAAATAGTGAGCTTCTATGAAAACTTTGTCACAAATTATTACAAAAAAAGAATCATATTCATAGAAAATATATCAAAAGATCATGTGGAGATGGATAATCCTCAAGCTCATGGAAAAAGTTAACCCATAGTGGAGATAAAGTTTTACACACTAAATCTATTTCCTATAATAGTTCTGGAGAAATATATACATATATAAAAATATGGATGTATGAAAAATTAATTAGATCTGAAAATATTTCAATGATCGATGTGATCATGTTTAATAATAATTGAACCAAAAAATTTGCACCAAAGATTGATGTTCCAAACAAAAAAAATCAATTATGTATTGTTGAACTTCCTACATGTGGAGTGAAAAGGACAAGCTTTATTGGAATATGTCATTGTAGTTAGAGGATTAGTTACCATGATAGAGATCATTGTAATAATATATCAAACTATACAAAATAAAAAAAATCTAAAATAAGTGGGGTAAAAAGATAAATTTTAATTGAAAACTTCTGAATGAATAAAAACTACATAGAAAAAAGAAAATATTTCCATAAGGAATAGATTATAAGAATTGAATAATCTTTGAGAGATTTTAAAGACTAGTGGTCATAGATATGATGAATTCTCGGTAATTCCTCCTATATATCATCCACTGACAAATGAATAAGGAAAAACAAAAAAAAATGATAATTAGCTAAATAATCAAGAAAACTTTTCATTAGGTTCTATTGTAATGAAAAAATCTCACCGAATATGAGATTACATAATGATGGTAAGGATGTTAAAAGAAACTATAAGAGAAAATTGTACTACTATTGTAAGAGGGGTAACACCATGGACCATTGAAAATTGAACATGGATGTTAATATATGGGGAAAAAACTAAAATCCAAAACTAAAACAATTTAGTGGTTATTTACCCACCTTATTAATAGTATGAGAATATATCCAACAAGTTAGAAGAAAAATATTATGAAGAGGTGTATGGTAAGAAAAACCTGGACAGACAGATGGTTATTAGATATAAGAATATATGTACAAAGTAGATAAACCAAATGGGAAATCACCCATGGGAACAAATTTAAAAAATTTGTTGAGAAGAATAAAATAACACCCATAAAGAAGATGAACCATGTGTTTAAATACTTTCTAACCATATGTCCAAATTTTATATATTTCACTATAAATTAAGATAATTCTAAAAAAGAAATATATTTCCTTATTTTCTAACATTGATAATCCAATTCTGTCTATGAAATATTTAAGAAAATTGAGTAATAATATACTTTATAATCAAAAATAAAGTAAAAATTGAATTATGAATCCAAAATAAAGACATTTAAACAATACATCCATATAAGAAACAAAGTTTATAGGTTTATTAGTATATTTCAACATTTTTACTCAGATTTTGTAGTTTATAAATGGTCCACTCTCACCCATATTTTGAAATCTCTATTTAATGATACATGTAAAAGGTGAAGAATGTGGAAACATATCACTTGGGGGCACTAAAAAATGAAAACATTTATAAGAATTTATTAAATATTCGTGAATATATTGATCTATATAAAATCATATAAATATAAATGATAAGTTATAACTTTATTCTCTAATAATTTTTCTAACATTCAAAAACTATGTTTGTCTATTTGGTTGATTATCTTATTTGTGTGGAATACCTGGGATTTGAAATCTTTTGATATATTTTTTCAAGTAAGTTTGACTTACTAAAATATAAATAAAATATGTATGTTCAAACAATAAATTATATAATACAGAACTATAATCAAAAGATAAAATTTAGACACCTTCTTGTCAACACATGTAACAATCATTTTTAATAAAGGGTTATCCCATGTAGACTTAGATCTGGTTTTTTGATGTCATGTTGTTAAGGAAAAAATAGAATCCAAATTTAATTTTAATTATGTTATGTTATTTTATAGTTATTAAAATCGTGCAAGACTTTTAAGTAGTTATTCTTACATAAATTACTTCAAGTGGAATTATTAAAGAGAGAGGAATTATAAGTGGAACTGTCCCATGAACTTCAATTGTATAAAGACATCCCAATGATTTTAAGTTGGTACTTCAAATAGAATAATTCTCAAGTGGTATCAGACAAAAAAGTGGAGAATAAATTGAAAAAAAACACATGTTTTATAAATAGGGTATAGTTTCTTACCCCTTTAACATTATATTCAATTTGAGGAGAAATATCACATTGTAGAAATAATATATTCATCATATCAAATTTACCAATTACCATTAAATTATAGGATAATGAATTGGAATTGAACTATAATTAAAATAAAATCGAAGTGAATTATTTAAGTACCCCAAGGTGTTAAATTTATTTGTTTTTAATTAGGTTTGTCAATGTAAAAATGCAATTGATATATCTGGCGGGATAGAAAAAGGACCACCAATGACAGTGTAAGATTCGTCCTAAGAAGATCTGTATGGATAGATTTTTGGTAGGGGACATTACAAAAAATGATTATTAAAGCTATACTTTGTGTCTATAAAAATCCAGTAAGATGAATAAGCCCCAAATTTAAGAGGATCTATGAAAGAGAAAAATATAGTATATCTAGCTGTTGATCTAATGGTTGGACAAACATTTTAGATGTAACTAAAATCATGATATAAATTTCAAAGCAAGGAGGTGATCTTTTTAACACCCCAACCATAGTTACCCAGAGTCGGTGCATTTTTTTAATACATTGGCTTGATTACAAGGAATCATGTACTGAAGGACCGATGGTTTAGAAGTCTTGGAAAATATATTACATACATGAATGTCACATTACACTTATAATCATAAAAAACAACATAAATAATCCTTCACGAACACCATTATCCCTTTTCTTAACCCAGCATATCAATCAAAATACACTTCTTGGAATCCTGGGAAAAATAAAACATAGAAGGGGGTGAGCATAGATTTTCAGTAAGGATAACAATACAATGGAAAATTTTATAAATAAGAATAATAATTTAAGTCAATGTATAACTAAAACAAAAGCCTTTTAAAATGAACATCAGCATAATATGGAAAAAAATAAAATGAAGTAATGCCATTTACATATTCACATGGATATTCTACTAGTAGAATAGTCACATGAAATATCACTAACCACTTTCATAATGATGGAATTCATAATGCCAGACTATCATAATCACATAGTCAAGGCCTTGTGCCAAGACTAAAATAAGATTTTGCCAAGACCTTGTTCCAAGACACTAGTTTGTCTCATGATACCTACTGATTCATCGAGAATCTATAGCTGGCTCCACCCATCAATTACTATATCCAATTAATTCCTCATATGAAAGGTTTGAAACATAACATAAACATTCGTATTAAAAATATCATACAAAATGGAAATACTTTATCCCCAAATAATGAATGGTATAAAAATAGCACATCCACAGTCAAACATAACTCATTCAATAGAAGAAGGAATATTGTATTGTAACATATTAACCTCACTCGATAATATTGAAGGATATTGACAGAGATGAAAATAATAAACAAATCTATTTTAGAGAAATATCCCCCCTTTTTTGAAAAAAATTTAAAAGTCACACTATTTGTTAAGAAGCCATTTAAAAATAGATTTTTGAATCAAAGTGTCCCATACCACTTTGAAACTTTTAAATGGAATTTTAATTTTAAAACTCTAATGTTCATATAAATAAATCCTTAAACCAATTTTTATATCATGGGCAATAATGAGAATGATTTAGAATAATAAATCTTTAAAATATTTAAAATTATATTTTAGTTATAGTTCCTAACCAAAAGATAGATAGTTGAATACAAATAATTATAGTGATAAAAACTTTTTAATATCATTAGAATAAAGGGATTCATGATATACTATGTCAAATTAAATTATATACACCATATAAAATTGATTTGGTGTATAACAACAAAGAAGTCTCAATGGAATGTAAACTGAGATGAAATCTATTATAAAGATAGTATCCTTAGCAAAAGGATAAATCAATGAAATAATTATGGGTGAAAAATATAAATAAACTCAATATGATTGTATATTAATTTTAAAACAATCATTGGACATTAACACATATTCTTTTAAAAACAACACCAATGAATTAGATGTTTAACTCAATAAATGGAGATTGAATTAAAATTACTCTTATCAAGTTCGTATCGATGACTTGAGAATTTATCAGAGGAGGGATTATGTGTATTAAAAGTATATCCACATAAAGGGGATTGTAAATTATGACATAATAAAATAAATTGTTATTCCACACATAATCTTGGAGTAAAATAATCAATGAGGTATGCGTAAAGCCGAATGAGTGGAAATTGAAATTTCAAATTCCCTTATCTATTTGGTAACATACAAAACATACACCAATGAAAGAAAGATCATAAAATGATGATTAAAATATCCATAAAATAAATTATATTAAACAATTAATACAATCATCGGTAGTACGCACACCACATGAAATAAATAAGTGGTAAAGAATGGAAATCACACGGAATCAAGAGTGAGGTAAGAAACCCATTACCTTGCACTTTACATTAGTTGAGGGTACGTTTAACCTCCTATATGAAGACCATAGTATGTTATTAAATTATAATAGAACCATGTTATTATTTATGATCTCATACATTATTCATTTATGACTTTTTAATACCCATTTAATAATAATTTTCATGTTAAATTAACATTTCGAATAATAATCTCTTTCTTTATCGTATGTGTTTTAACTTGTTACTCTTGATTATATCACATAAATAATTATTTAAATAATTCTAGAATATAAAACATGATTTATATATCATATTTATTTAGAATATAATTATTTATAATAGATGTATATGTGAAATGGAAAACACCATTTATGGAGACGATAGTCCGTACGTACGCATAAACGATGATTCCGTTTGATGGTATACTAATTTTACAGAGATATTATCATGTTATTTTAATTCTTCATATACATATTACTCATCATTATATCCATACAAATAACATAGTTTTGAATAAGAAATTACATCACGGAGTGGAGACGGTAAGTTGTATGTATGCATGCATGGTGACAATATCATTCATAAGATGGATATAATAATGAATATTGTTGTGAAATATTTATAATAACATCATAGTATATAGAAGATACTGAAGTTATTATATTTTAATGGAAATAACAAATAATGAATAAGTGGAAGTGGATAAGGACTTGATAGAGGGTGGTGAAAACATTACCTCATCTTCAGGTTCATCCTTTTGATTTGATCCAAAGGGCTCCTTAGGTTGACATTCTGATCAAAATAAGGCCTCAGGTTAATGTGATGGAAGCTGAGAGAATATTTGGGTAGGGGTTGGCCCAGCCAAATGGCTTTGAAGGTATGAATTTTAGAAAAGGGGGAGTGCCCTTTTATAAGAGTGGCGAGGGGTACCTTGGAAAAGGCTAGAAATATTATTTTATAATAAACTCAGATTCGGTTACTAATACCTCCAAAGTGGATTATTTAAATGTAAAGGTGGGTATAGTACTAAAACCACTCAACCAATAGGTTTTAGATAGGTTGAGGTCACTATATTAACTTTATAATTTTGATTTAACTCTTAGTTAAATAGTTTGACATTTACTATGTATCTTGGTATTTATATATTATATAGTCAATAAACTTACTATAATCTTCCAAGATACCCCAATGTGGTCCATTAATAATACAAATATCATTATATAAGTACATTGGCCTAGAATTATATTTTTAGGAATATAATATCAATTAATAATATAATATTTGTTCTAAAAACTCCTTTATGTCAATTTTGACACTATTTAATAATTTATTTTTGTTAAAGTCATAAAAACATTATTAATTCGAACCAAATTCATTTTAGAAATTATAAAATTAAATAATAACCAATCACATTTTTTGATGTCATCAAAACATTCATATTATATTTTATTTAACATTTATAATACTAATTATTTGTTTCTTTTATTTATGAGGAAAATACTACAGCATTATTGTGTCATAAATAAATTTAATTATTCAATGTCTAAAAATTATAAATAAAATACCATTATGTTGGAAATCATGTTATATTTTTAATTAATATTTATTGCATAAAATGTAACATATATATCCCAATTTTAGAATTGTTTTTCTAAAAGATATATGCTTATGTCATTTCTGTATTTACTTTAACTTAATTAATATAAAGTGTCATTATAACTTACAAGTGGATCCATGGGGTCCCAAAATGGACCCAAATATGCCCATAGTCCTAAATGTATCAACTAATAGGGTTAGGACACTTTTTAGTGTAATTTATTATTATTATAATATTATTGTTTTACCCTTATTTACTGGATTTACACTTTAACCATGGTAAATAAAATATTTAACGAAGTAATTATTCAAAATGTCTAAAAATAAAAGTTACCTATTTACACAATTTTTATATCCTGATTCTAAATATGGAATCCATTTTCCTAAATTCATAACACAAAAGTGGTAGAAATTAATTTAAAATTAATTCCCGTTGTTAAAACAAAAAGCATGCTTTTTAAGAGATAATAACTATTAAAAGATTGACACCTGCTTATGTCCAGTTTTGATGTGAAATTATGTCCAACGACAAACATTGGAGTAAAAGGTAAAACATATAATCTAATTATACTCTAAAATCACTCAACTTCATAATTTATCACTACTAATTATTTTGATTAAAAAAAGTTGTTTTTAATTAAAATTTAGTAATTTTCACTATTCATCAAAATATGATATTTATCCGAAAATTACTAAAAATTCACCCTAATCTAATTTCGATATTCAGAATCCAAAAATGAAGTCCATTTGGAAATATAAAATTTATAAAATTTCAAAAAGTGGGTATTACTATTCATAATGGCTTGTTTGATTGGTAGTGGTGTGTGTTAGAACTTGAAGTTGCATACAACACACGCTACTACATTATTCAAATAGAAGTGCATTGTGGAAGCTTGGGGTGTTACATTCTCCCCACCTTCAATAAAATTTTTCCTCATAATTTGAAATTATTTTTCAAAAATAAAAGGTTGAAAATAGAAAATTCCTTTGGGAAAACCCACATCGGAAATTAGGTTTATAAAATTTTATCTTAGTTAGAGAAAATGGAAATGAATGGGTCACCACCAAATTATGATCTCGATTAGAAGAACATTTGTGGAAATTAGAGACATATAATTGGAGGGAAAATGTAAATATTTATAGGGAGTTATTGAGGTCATCAATCACAAAAAAGTGTAAAATTGAGGGCCTTAAATTCATAAATCTATGATTATTTAAAATACCATCGGTTAAACAAAATATATGGTATTAGGATAACACAATTTTGGTTTTAAGATCCCTTCACTATAGTATAAGAATTAATTTCTTCATAGAATACGATAAGAAGAAAAATATATACATGGCAAGTAGTTTTCCATCCTTTAACTAATTTCTTCCACAAACTCATCTTTCACTCTTAAAGATAATAGAACTTAAAAATAATATTCTATTTATCCTATTTGTATAGGGTTAAAATAAAATGAATTTATAATTAATCTACTAGAATTTGTTTTTAAAAAAACTACATAATTCAATCCATGGCATCAGTGGGCCAGTCCAAAATTAATTTCAAACTACAACTATCCAAAATACTTCTGTCTAAACTCATAGTCCAAAATTTATAAGGAAGGTAAACACAATGAATATCATTTTTTCTGCTTAATAAAATGTGAACACATTCATCATGAATTCTCTTAAAACAGTAAAACATCCTAAATTACTATAAAATGATATTTATTACATTCATGATCCATTATTACTTATAGAATATTGGGTATACTCTTTCTATCAAAAAAATGTTGTAAACTTCAACAATGATGGAATATACAAATCATTAATTAGTTTCAAGATAATCAAGAATATCCAAATCAATCATATATTATTCCAAAATCACTACCTCGATATTAGAACCATTTTACGGTTTATCTTTCTCTCAACCATATATTTTCCAAAACTTTAACCTGGTATTGAGTCACATTTCTTGGTTCCACACAATCTCAAGTCCTTAATGAAATAGTTCCACAGTACAATCCATAAATATTATATAATTATTATAACAAGTACATTGTTGATACAACACTCAAATCACATAATTCTCTAATAACAACATAATAAATCTAATCATTCCTCATTATCTGTGGTAGTATCATAACTTGATTATTATCCAATAGCATCATTTGAGACATACTCTGATGATTTGGATATTGGTTTGTGTAGTGTCCCAACACCTTGCAGATGAAGCATTCTATATTTGAGACCTTTTTTTACACTTACAATCACGTACATTGTATCCTTTTTCTCCACACTTACAACAAAATCTCATTCCCATCAGGCAAGTTCCAGGGGGCTTCTTCCCATAGTTATCAAAAATGGGAAAATTCTTATTTTCCCACTTCCCTTAATCCATTGTTTTCTCTTCCATCCTTTTCATCTCTTTCTTCCCTTCAAAGCCATAGGACTCAGAGAATTTTTTACTTATCTTATTAACACATGATATTATTTCGTCATATGTTGAGAATACATGGGAGACTGTTGCCCTTATAAATGTTGGCTTAATACCAATTATAGATATGATCCTTCTTACTCTATGGATCATACATATTGTGGAGTTCACATTCCTTCTACTAGGCACCAGTTCTATACAATGGCATAAACTAGGTCAGTTTATGAATTGCAATGAATAATTCTAAACATGTAAAATTATTAATGGAAATTGAATGGCTTATGGATATAATCCATAATCATAAAGATGTTTTCATTGATGAAGTATATACTCATAAATCCTTCATAATGATTTGTAAATAAAATGTTAATTGTCCTAAGCATATCCCCGGTAGGGTCAAAACCAAGAGTGTAGCAAGCCTCGTTGTCATGCACCAGTTCCTGGTCGAGTCTAGCTCAAAGTAGTGTTTTTGGGTTTTACCCCTAGGCACATATGTGCTAGAGCCGCCTCTACCTTCTCATATCCAGATAGGGATGCATTTTCCTGGAAATCACACAAAATATCTACATTACCAAAATTCTAGGAATTTCTTATATACTAATACTCAAAGTCTATCTTACGTCTATGTTCTCCAATCAATGTTTATCTAAATCTAGCTTCCAAGGTTATTCCTAAACTTCATCTAATACCAACTGTAACACCCCTACCCCAGTTACCCAGAGTCGGTCCATTATTTTAATCAATTGGCATGATTACAAGGAATCAGGTCCTAATGGACCGATCGGTTTAGCAGTATTGGAAAATATAGTACATACATGAATGTTACATTACACTTCTCAACATATAAAACAACATAAATAATCCTTCACGAATGCGATTATCCCTTGGCTTAACCCTGCATATCAATCACAATACACTTCTTGGAATCCTGGGAAAAATAAAACATAGAAAGGGGTGAGTTGAGATACTCACTTAGGATAAAAATATAGTGGAAACTTTCATAAATGAGCATAAACATTTAAGGCAATGTATAACTAAAACAAAAGCCTTTTAAACTTGAACATCTGCATAATATGGAAAAAATAAATTGAAGTAATGACATTTACTTATTCACATGGATATTCTAATGGTCAAATAATCACATACAATATCACTAACTACTTTCATAATGATGGAACGCATAATTCCAGACTATCATAACCACATATTCAAGGCCTTGTGCCAAGACTACAAATATGATTTTGTCAAGGCCTTGTGCCAAGACATTAGTTTGTCTCATGAGACCTACTGATGAATCGAGGAGCTATAGTGGGCTCCACCCATCACTTAGTAAGTACAATGCATTCCACCTAAGAAAAGTTTGAAACATAACATAAACATTTGTATTAAAACTATCATACGAAATGTCAATACTTTATCCACAAACCATGAATGGTATAAAAATAGCACATCCACAGTCAAACATAACTCATTAAATAGAATAAAGAAGATTTTATTGTAATATATTAACCTCAATCGACAATAATGAATGATATTTACAGAGATGAAAATAATCATCAAATCCATTTTAGAGAAAATCCCCCTTTTTAAAACATTTTAAAGTCACCCTATTTGTCAAGAAGCCATTTAAATATAGATTTTTGAATCAATGTTTCCCATACCACTTTGAATCTTTTAAAAGGAATTTTAATTTTAAAACATTAATTTCTATATAAATAAATCCTTAAAACCATTTTTAAAACATGGACATTAATGATAATGATTTAGAATAATAAATCTTTAAGACATTTAAAATGATACTTTAGTTAGAGTTCCTAACCAAAAGAGAGACAATTGAATACAAATAATTGAAGTACTAAAAACATTGTAATATCATGAGAAAAAATTGATTCATGATATACAATGTCAAAGTAAATTATATACACCATATAATATTGATTTGTTTTATAACAACCAAGAAGTCTCAATGGAATGTAAATTGAGATAAAATCTTATATAAAGACTGTATCCTTAGGTTAAGTATAAATCAACGACATAATAATGTGTGACAAATAGAAATACAATAAATATGATTGGATATTCAGTGTAAAACAATTAAGGACATTCACACATATTCTTGTAAAAACAACACCAATGAATTTGATGTTTAACTCAATAAATGGAGATTGAGTTAAAATTACTCTTATCAAGTTCGTATCGATGACTTGAGAATTTATAAATTGAGTGATTTTGTGTATCTAAATTATATAATTATAAATGGGAGTGTAAATTATGACATAATAAAATAAATATTGTTTCGACACATAATCTTGGAGTAAAATAATCAATAAAGTATGCATAAAGCTGAATGAGTGGAAATTGAAATTTCAAATTCCCTTATCGATTTGGTAAATTAGGAAACATACACCCATGAATGAAAGATAATAAAATGATGATGTAAATATAAATAAAATATTGTATATTACACAATGAATACAATCATGGGTAGTACACACCCCACATGAAATAAATAAGTGGTGAAGAATGGAAATCTCACAGAATTAAATGTGAGATAAGAAACCCCTTACGTTGCACTTTCCTTAAGTTGAGGGTACGTTTATCCTCCTATATGAAGACCATAGTATATTATTAAAGTATACTAGAACCATATTAATATTTATTATATCATACATTATTCATTTATGACTTTTTACTACCCAATAAATAATATTTTTCATGTTAAATTAACTTTTCAGATAAAAATTGCTTTCTTTATCGTACGTGTTTTAAATTGTTACTCTTGATTGTATCACGTAGATCATTATTTACATGCTTCCAGAATATAAATCAAGATTTACATATCATATATATTTATAATATAAATATTTATAATAGATATATTTATGGGAAATGGAAAACACCAATTATGGAGACGGTAGTCCGTACGTACGCAAAAATTTTATTTCTGTCTTCATAACGTATTGAATGGAACTAAGTGAATAAAATATATGTATGTACACAGATATATATATATATATATATATATCTCCAGTATCATTATTATTTCATTTATTACAAACATATTAGTAATATATATTTTTATAATCATCGATGAATGGTGAATGTGGAAATGAATCTCATCGCGTCGTGGAGACGGGAATCCGTACGTACGCATGAGAGACAATATCATTTCCTTAAAGAAGAGGAATTGGATGGTATATTAATTTTAAAAAGATATTATCATATTATTTTCATTGTTTATATACATATTATTCATCCTTATATCCATTCAAATAACATATTGTTGAATAAAAAATTACACCACGATGTGGAGACGGTAAGTCGTATGTACGCACGCCTAGTGATATTATCATTCATAAGATGGATAAATTAATGAATATAGTTGTGAAATATTTATCATAAAATCACAGTATATAGAAGATACTGGCGTTTTTATTTTATAATGGAAATAACAAATAAAGAAGAAGTGGAAGAAGAAAGGGACATGAACGAGGGTGGTGAAAACATTACCTCTTCTTCAGGTTCTTCCTTTTGATTTGATCAAAATGGCTCTTTAGGATGGCTTTATGATCAATATAAGGCCTATAGGTTGAAGTGAGGGAATTTTCGAGAATATTTGGGTAGAGTTTGTCCATTCCAAAAGGCTTTTAAGGTATGAATTTGAGAGAAGGGGGAGTGCCCTTTTATAAGAGGGGTGAGGGGGACCTTTGGAAAACCTAGAAACATTATTTTATAATAAATTCATATTCAGTTTATGTTGGATAAAAAGTAGATTATTTAATGTTTAAGATGGGGATAGTCTAAAACCACTCAACCAATAGGTTTTAGATATGTTTGGGTTACTATATTATCTTTATCATTTTTATTTAACTCTTAGTTAAATAGTTTGACATTTAACATGTCTCTTGGTATTTTTATATTATATAGTCAATAAACTTGCTATAAACCTCCAATCGACCCCCAAGTGGTCCATTATTAATACCCCTATCATTATATATGTCCTTTGTCCGAAAAATAGATTTTTAAAAATAGAATATCAGTTAATAATATAATATTTGTTTTAAAAACTCATTTATGTCAATTTTGACAGTATTTAATAATTGATTTTTGTTAAAGTCTTAAAAACATTATTAATTCAAAAAAAACATTTTATAAATCCCAAAATTTAATATTAACCAATAAAATATTTTTATGTCATCAAAACTTTCAAATTATATTTATTTTAACATTTATAATAATAATTATTTGATTCGTTCATTAATAAATAAAATATTGCATCATTATTTTCTCATAAATAATTTTAATTATTTAATATCTAAAAATTATAAATAAAACACCATTTTTTATTAATTCATTTTATCTTTCTAATGGATATTTATAGTCGAAAAGATGACATATATAACCATAGGTAAAAATTGTTTTTCTAAAATATATATCCTTTTGTCATTTTTGTATTTACTTTAACTTAATTAATATAAAGTTTCATTGTAACTTTCAAGTGGATCCATGGGGTCCCAAAATAGACCCCAAGATTTCCATGGTCATACATGTAGCATCCAATAGGGTTAGGACACGTTTTAGGGTAATTTATTATTATTATAAAATTATTTTTGTACCGTTATTTACCGGATTTACCCTTTAACCATTGTAAATAAAATATTTACCGAAGTAATTATTCAAAATTTCAAAAAAATAAAAAGTTACCAATTTACACAATATGGCCCCCCTGATTCTTAATATGGAATCCATTTTTCTAAATTCAAAACACATAAGTGGCAGAAATTAATTAAAATTTAATTCCCGTTGTTAAAGCAAAAAAGCGTGTTTTGAAGAGATAATAACTATCAAAAGATTGGCACTTCCTTATGTCCAGTTTAAATGTAAAATTATTTCCATTGAAAATCATTGGATTAAATGGTAAAAATATAATCTAATTATACTCTAAAATATCTCATATACATAATTTATCACTATTAATTATTTCGATTAAAAAATTTTGTTTTTAATTAAATTTTAGTAATTTTCACTATTCGTCAAAATATGAAATTTATCCGAAAAGTACCAAAAATTCACCCTCATCTAATTTAAATATTCTAAATCCAAAAATGAAGTCCATTTTGAATGATAAAATGTATAAAATTTCAAAAAGTGGGTATTATTATTCATAACAGCTAGTTTGATTGGTTGTGGTGTGTGTTAGAACTCGATGTTTCCTACAAGACACGCTACTGCATTTTTCAAAGAGAATCATACTATGGAATCATTGGGTGTTACAATCTAGAAGTAAATTAAGAACCTATTGGAGAATTAAAAAGTATTTTGGATACTATAATTACTATTTTTACACTACTGGATGATTTTTATGTTCAACAGATATAGCTCATGATTGATTGCATAAGGTAATATCTATGCTATTAAGGAATATTTCTTTGAAATTATCTTATAATATAATTATATATGATATATCACATAAAAATTGATTTCACATAGTTCAGAATTATTTTAATAATTATAACTATCAGTGGAAGAAGTTCCAAGATGATTTGGAGAAGTTTAAAGAATCCTAAGAGAAAGGATTATTAAGTTCAAAGGTATCATGAAAATTATATATTTTGGAGATCATAGAAAATGAATAATTATTAAACATATGTCATTTTAAACTATGATCATGAAAAATTGTTTATAAAAGTAACACATCAGTTTTTGGGCATGTATCTTTGAATTTAACAGTTTTCTTTGAGTTAAATTACATAACTCTACGGATTTTAGGTCATTTATATTGTAAATATTTATTGTATGGCTTTACTAACCATCATAAGGCCTAGAAGTGTGTTGTAAATTGAAAATTAAAAAACAGAATAATCCTTCTTGAAATAATAAAATCCTTATTCCCCTACGAATAAGAATAAGAATATAAATATTTTTTGGACATAAAGCTTTCATGTTCTCAATGCCTCACTACAACACTTTGTAAAATTTCAATATCCATCTAGATGAGGAATCAGTTTTCTGAATTTCAATTATGATGATATTGAATTTATTTGTGATGTAAAAACAGTGTAGAAGTTTTGAAATAACAACTTAGTCATGAAGCAACATATTCTATTATACCATGAGATCCTGGAATATATTTTAAATAAGTAATTATATGTTATAAAAATAAGAATAAATTATTAGTTGATGAAAGTAAAAAAAAAATCAACTTATCAAATTTTAAATATGAATATTAAAGAGGGAAAATCACTAATTCTGGAGAATATAATATTTTACAGTTCTAATTAAATAATATATGAGATAGAACAATATATTTTGAAATGATATGTAAATGGGTTTTAAAAGTTATGGAAGGAATATTAATAAAAATAAAAATTAATATAAAAGTAGAAGAACATAAAGAATAACATAATGCACTGTGACAACTTGAATGAAGTCTCATATAATTAAAGACTATTTTATTGTTAAAATCAATTATATCATTGTAGCAATGTGGGAATCACATTTTACACAGTCAAAATATATATAGGTAACATGATTACATTTATAAATTCTTATATCTTGTAATACACATGTTGATATTAGTGGATCATATGATATTAGATGAACATGAGTCATACCTACAATTATCCTTCTAATTTTTAGAGTTTAACCTTGTAAATATGTTGTGAATAAAGTGAATGTGGGTTGGTCTATGAGGAAGTGATCAAATCTCTATCTTTAATAGGTGGAGAAGGTTTTTTCAATATGAAACATAAAAATAAATTGAAAACATTTATTTAACCCTTGGTGATTTCCCATTGATCTCGATGTTCTTTTTAAGTAGTATTAGAACCTGGTTCCTTTTATTATTGATATTCAATTTAATGAGAATGTCCACCTCTCTGAAATGTTTTTCTGTCATAGAATATCTTTTATAGATATGGATAGTCTTAATTATATTAATTATAATGGGATTAAAAATTTCTATAGGAAAATTACTATATTGTAATGAATAATATGTTGTATAGTTGATAGTGAATCATTTTAGATGTATTGGAGTCTCCAACAGATATATTTCCACCTTGTGCTGAAAAATAATTCTTTGACATCAACTAATGGAATGAATTTGGAGAATAATGTTCATGTTGGGAATACCATTTTATCGCCCTTATTTTTGAATAATTTCATAAATAAAATGGAATTAAAATAAAAAAATGAAAAATGGGATTGTTTGTAAAATATATTTGAAGGATATAAAATGATAAATAATTTATACAAAAAGTTTTCAGCTCTAAGTAAGAATACATAAAAATTATGGAAGATGAAATAGTAGATGGATTTTTCTCTTGACTTCATAAAATTATGTAAAATTTTTGTGGGTTTTTTGAAAATATAGAGTTTCAAACAGTTTTTGAGAAGATTTGGAGCATGATTTTAGATAGATAAAATATAAAATTATCAACACTGATATACCTATATCTAGTTACACTTCTTTTGGATCACTAACCCAATATCATTGTAGTATATGAGATGTAATGGGGATCTGTTTTCATGAATAATTCCAAAGATAAAAGGGTAACTTATTTTAAATCACCAAGCCATGATATATATGAGAATAATGTAATCAAATATGAAGCTTGTTTCTCATATTCAGAGGAATATATTGATGATATTTTTGAAAAACTCGTGTAACTTATCTTGTAAAAATCCTAAATTATCATACATTGATATTACATCTTAATACATGAATATTCATTACAAAATATAATGATCTATCACATAATCATTTAATTCCAGTTCCTCTTGAAACATGGATACATAAATTATGGGTTCATATGTGAACTATATGATCTCCCACTAAGTTCTTCACAAATATAACCCTTCATAAATATATAATAAATAGTATCTTTCTTCACAACCTAAGGAAACTAAACATAAGAAATTTCAAGATCATATGATCTGTAAGTGTAAATGAAGTCTGGTTGATTTCCTCCTATCGACTGATCAATGGTCCGGTTCTCCCTTAATGTGTACAATGGAACTCAGTTAAAAACCTCAGTGATTTTACTTTTTTTAGTTGCCAATTGTTTTTGGTTTTGTATTTTGAAAATAGGGGTTTGTTTTCAGATCCTAAGTGAATTGATTTTTGGATGATTTTTTATTCATCAATTTTATAAATTTGGGGTGAGTTATTTATAAGGGATTGATTCTTATGATATCATTAAGCTTTGATTTATATTTCATTAAATTGACACACACTTCATAGGATGATTTTAATCAGAATTCCTCAGTTTTAAGACATTAAACAAAACCTTAAGGTAATTAGGTTTTAAATATCAATCAAGTATTCATTATAGTAATGTATTTAGGGTTCCAATAATCCATCGAATGTACATGTTAATCTTAAAGTTTCACTAATCCATAAAATTTTATGTTTAATATACACAATGTTAAAAAAAAGACTATTCATAGAAAAAAATTTCTCTATCATTTAATATACCTAGATTATGACTCAACCAAATAGAAATTTACTCATCCATTGGGATGGTTATTAATATTTTTTATGATATTAAGTTTGATGGGTTTGAAATAGATGAAAAATATCAGGACAAGATAATTGTAGTGTGACAAACACACACATGAAACATGATTTACGACGGTCCTTACAAGACATTTTCAATTATTTTTTCATGCCAATGTATCCACCTATATTTTTAAATGTCATCTCCATACAAAGAGAATAGGTGTAGTATTTATAGCCCATGGTGGTGGACTTTTTCCATTCCAAATCTTCCCCTCCAATTGGATTGCCAATTTTTTCATTCAAACAACTAAATCATGATATATACACTTCTTCATAGTCATAGATATATATTTTTAATCTCAACCCTCAAAATGTTTCATCCAATGGAATTTTATATCCAATGTTATGGATATTTTACTAAACAATATATTGATGTCCATTTTTATCCAGAGTTTTTCTAAATCCACAATGTGGATAGATTTTTGTATAGTAATATAACATATAATCTGAACCATTTCATATAAAATTAGTCCACCTATATCTTATAATAAAAACCACAAAATATAATATTATTTAGATATAAATATCTGTAGAAAAGTCAATTCTTGTGTGCTAGTTTTAATTTTTGAATTGAATTGTGGGATGGATTTCAAATCATTATTTGGGAATATTATTTTTTGATTTGGCCATTGAATTTTTTATTTAATATGTATCTGGATATAAAAAACATGATATGTAGTTTTGAAAATTTTTTGCCTCTCTATTGAGCCCATAAATTATATCTTCATGGATAGTCCAATTTTTATCATAGCTTTTATGGGCATTATAGTGTGGTCTATATAGACCATCAATTGGACAAATTAGTTAAATAATCATTCTCATGAAATGATTTAATATTTATCATAAGAACTAAAAATAATAATCACATAATCTTTATTATTATTTTGAATTATATTATCAAAAAACTAAACAATAGTTTAATTACATGAATTCGAACAATGCTCTTCTTATGTGTTTACTATCAAAACACTAACATTGATTGGAAATTAATCATTTTTTAGTGAAACTTATATGTTGTGAGTTATGTAAAATAATTAATGAATATATAATAAGAACACCTCACAAATATTATTACGCATTTCCTCGGGTATATAAAATAGAAAAACAACGAAATCTTTTTTACTCGCCAGAAAATATTAAAATTCAGTTTTCTCCAATAATGGGGGTCTACAATAGTTCACTCATCCATAATTTATTCCACCAAAAATTGATTTAATAATAATGTTCCAAAATCAATTCATTTTTCATGGTCAAAATTAGTAATGGAATATGTGGCTACTCATAAATCACTCCTCTCGAGATGATAAAAAATACTTTATGAAGGTTCACTCATTCAACAATCAACTATAAAATCATAAAGTTTGTAAGAGATCTTAATGTACATTCCATGTTCTAAATTGAATAAGGATCAAGTGGACTTTTTATGGGGTTTTCAATGTGTATTGCATGGTAGGAATATAATTTCCAAAGGAGTGGAAAAGAGGGGTAAAATACCAACATGACAAAAAAATTCCCAAAACATATTCAATGACATAAGTATCCCTTTTCCCTTTTTTCCATTTTTCATTTTTTTTAATGTTGAACATGAAATAAATATCACACTCATATACCAAACCATTTCTGATCTCCTTAATACAATAATTTTAATAGTTATAATAAGATCAAGGTTTGAGTAAGAGTGATTTTTGATCTTCCCAACACACAACCCATTTTTTAACAAATTTAATATATAATTTGTATAAGATTTATTATATTTACATTCCCAAAAGTCACCAAATGGAAACCTCTCCCCAATCCTTTAACAGATTATTTCCCTTAATCATATGAAAACATGTTAAAAATCATGTAAATAGTGCCCAAAATTAAATACATCTCTCGGAAATTAAATTTTAATAACTCATTAACTGAAAATAGATGAAGAGGTTGGGTTGTTCATTGTTTTTGGGACTATAGTATGGAAATAAAAAAAGTGTTCATAGGGTCACAGGTTTTTTCAAAGAGAGGATCAATGTAAGTGTAATGGGAGGAGATTTACCTATTGTGAATCTCATGTGGTTCAGAAAATGCTTCAATTGTGCTAATGTATACTAAAGGAAGAAATTTAGAAATAGGGTACATAAACTCAAGACTCAAAATCAAGGGTGAAATTACAAAATAGAAAAATATGTTTATAGGGGAACATTTCCTAAAATAAAAGGACGATCCTCATAGTCGGGGAACAATCATTTTCTGAATCAAAAATTGATATTTAAAAATTTGTTAGTTTTGAAACATGATTATTTATCCAAATTTATAGTGAAATACAAAAAAAATGGAGAAGAAAACATTTACTTTATCTCCCAAAATGGTTAGATATTTTTTCAAAAGTGGACGGTGAGTAATTAAGACACTTTTTTAAAATTTTATTTTTATATATTTTTTAGTTATTTTGATAAAATTAGCAATCGCACAAAATAGAAAGAGATAAAATTGTTTTATGATGAAATTGGTAAAAATGTGGAATAGAGGTGAACAATAATAAAAATAGAAAGAGAATGATGAAGAAATATAGAGAGAAATAGGACAAGGAAAAGAGGGTATGGGAGTTAAAAGAATGTGGTTCCATTGGTTTGGATTTTGTGGGTGTGAATATCCATATAGTGTTGGTTCTGTGAAAGTTGATGCGGTTTCTGGTGTGTGTCCTCGCATGGTGATGCTTTAACCAATACCAAATAATCATGAATTTTATTTTTGAATAAGGGTCCTCGAATTTCACTACACCAAATGGGTAAATATTAATAATAATAAAAGGACCTTACAAATGATAATTAAACATACAAGGGTGATGTTGAAATCGAGAGTTCAATAGCATTACCTTTTCATCTTCATGGAATACCATTCACATGATGTGTTTATCATGGAGTTCCTTAGCATTTTCTTTGTATATATTGTAATTATCATAAGTCTCGAGATGAGGCTTCTCCGGTTCAGTCAACAGCTAAAATATCTCTTCGTCATATTTTCACAGTCCAAATTTCAATTTTTAACAGCAAAAAATGCCTTATGTTGGATTTCAACTGGTAAATGGCTTGCTTTAACAAAAACTATCCTAAATAGAGACATCTCAATGGCTGCATTGTTGGAAGTTTGATCATTCAAAAGCACATCACCATGTATTTCAAGCCATCATTTTCAAAAGGGCTTCACAATTCTCTTAATCACTCTATTCACTTCTCTTTTAGAAACATCATCATTTCCATTTGTATGGGGGTGATATGAAGATGATTTTTTATGAAAAAGCCCATTATTTTTCAAAATGTTTTCTATTGTTCAATTATAGAAATTTTTTCCTAAGTCACTTATCAAGGCACGTGGTGTTGTAGATAGATAGTAAATTTGGGTTTTTAATAACTCACTAACGGTATGTTCATCATCCTTCCTAGTGGGTTTGGCCTTGAGCCACCAAGAAACATAACTGACCACAAGAATAACATATGAGAATACATTAGATGGTGTAAATGTTACCATAAAATCTATGACCCAAACATTGAAGATCTCAAAAAATATTTCAGTATATTTAGGTATTTCATTTATTTCAGAAATTATTCCCTTGTTTTATAAAGTTGAACAAGATTTAGAAAACTCATGTCAGTACTTATAGAGTAAATTAATGATGAATCTCATGTCAATAAACTTTTGTAATGTATTTTGTTGTCCAAAGTGGCAACCACCAAGAATTAAGTGGCAGAATTCTACGATGGAGGAATGTTCATCTTCATCAATATATCTATAAATTACCATGTCATCCCCAATTTTCCAATGTTTTATCATCATCCTAAAAAGAGAAATTATAATCCCTGGTTATATTCACATTTTTTATTTAGAAAACAATTAGGAAAAACACCAGCAACTATGTAATTTACAGTTGGGGAATACCATGGAACATTTGGAGTGAGGGATGACAAGTTTTCATTTGGAAATCTGGGATCAATTATTTGAGATTGAGGAGAAATAGAAATTTTTTTGATGTGATCATCCCTATGGGTTTCTTTTATGTGTCTAAATTTAATAAAAATGCCAAAATATTAGAGAAAAATGGATTTGTTTAACTGTTGAGGGTTCAAGATGTGATTAGATCACCATAATTTTTACAGGATCAACATGAATACCATCTTGTGAAATTTTGTGCCTAGAACAACCCCAATAGTAACCATGAAAAAAATCAAAATTTTGAACAATGTTACATTTGAAAAACATTTGAAGGAAATGAGAGAGTGAATGAAAGAAGGATTCAAATTATGTTCCAAAAATGCTAATGTCATCCTTTAATACCTCCAAGAAATTATCAATAAATTCAGAAAAGATACTCATAATACACCTCTGGAATGTTGAAGGATAATTTCAAAAGACCAAAGTAGGTCTCTTATATTCATATGTTCTAAAGGGGAAAGTGAATGTAGTATTTTATTGGTCTTGTGCTGAGATTGGGATTTAGAAGTAGATGGTGTATCGATCAAGAAAGTAATGATCTAATTTTTCAACTAATTATTCTAGAATTTGATCAAGAAAAGGAAGTGGTTAGTGATCTTTTTATGTTTTATCCTTCAATTTATCATAATTGATGCTTACACGCCATTTTTTTCACCCATGTTGTGACCACCACTCATTGTTCATTTATAACTATAGTTATCCAATCCATCTTAGGTATACCTTGAATCTGAATAACCCATTCACTCTCTGAGATTGGGTAGATAATAAAAGATTGAATAATTTGGGTAATGTGTTCCCTAACTACCTCAAGTATGAGTGAATTATGTCTTCATTGAAGTTGTATGATTGGTTAAGATGGTTTTTTAAGATGGGTGTGATACATGAACATATCAAGGTTTATTCCGGGTATGTCATCTACATTTCAAGTTAAGGTTTCATTATTTTCATCTAATACATGGATAATTTTTGAATCCTCATATTTTGTAAGTGAATTAGAGATAATGACGGGATAATATTGGTCAAGAAAATAATTCACATTTAGGGTGTATAAAAGGAGATTTCATATTAGTTTCATCATTCATTTGAGGTCAAGACAACACCAGAATGGAGGATGGTCCCTCAGTTGGTTTGGATTCATTTTCTTAAATACTATCCATGGTGGAATAGAAAATATTAGATTTGAGATAAGATTCAATAGAGTTTTCCAAATCCTTTTGATTAATAGTGTCTATGAATGAGAACTCTACACCAACATCTATATTTTTTACTTGGTTAATCATGGTGAAAATATAACAAGTTCCATTCTCATTAGAACATGATTAACATGTTATAATAGTGTTCAATTGACTCTCATAGGTTTCCTCAATTCTATGCATTGAGAATTTAGAGTGATCCTCTAATTGGTATCGCATGGCTAAAAAGGTATTCAACTTGTCTAGTTGGTAACCAAATTCCATGGATATGATGCTCGTATGGTCATCAGTTTTATTAATTTATATTTTCATGAATGGTCTTACAAGAATTAGGGGAGATCAAGGAGAGGTCATATCACCTTCTAATTCAAGGACATAGAAGTAAACTATGATGATAAGATCATTATCATTGACAAAGACATCCATAATAATTCCCTCAAGACTGCCTATACTTCGATTGGAAAACTAGATGAAAACACATGTAGAGTGCTGGGGACCTAGACCAAGGTTAGAGAAGATGGATTTAGGAATGAAATTTAATGAGAATACTATGTCTATGAGTGATTCATCATTGTTAGAACTACATATATGTAAACAATATTAAACTTCCCTGGATATTTTCACTTCATTGGTATGCATTGCTGGGTTGAAACATCCTCAATGGTGTTAATTCGTCTCTTCTGGGTGTACAATTACTTAATAATCTTTTTATACATAGGGATTTATTTTATGTGATCTAATAAGGGAATATTTAATTAAATATGTCTAAACATATCGAGCATTTCTGGATTGAGTTCAAAATATATCTTGGGCTTAATGACATCTTGAGGGAAATAAATTCATTTCCTTAAATGAATTGAATGAGGTGAGGGAGTGGATTAATGTTCTTTTTCATGTTTTTTTGTTTTTTTCAATTTAAATATATAAATTCAATTTTTCATTTGAGGATTCCCCATGGGAGATGGAGATTTTCTTTCTAGATCAAAGTGAAATTTCACTTGAATTACCCTAGGGGTTGGGAAATGATTGAGTTGTGATTTGGAAAGAATTATATAGATGTTACTGGCTAAGGTGGGAGGCATGTTTAACAATTTTGGCTTCAATGTTTTTGAGGCTAGAATGGGTGAAGAAGGAATGATCTTCCACAATTACATACCATTGTTTCTTGGAAGAATTTTCTTGTACCAAATTTGGATTACCTTGTTTTGGGTTCTGGGTAAAGTGATTTTATTAATTTTAGAATTTTAATGGATCATTAGGATAGTGTAACCCATGATGATAAAGAATAGGATTGATCCTTTGAGGATGAGGGAAAAAGGACGAGATTGTTGGAAGTTTCTAACACCTTAACCATATTGTAATTAGTTTGGATTTTGAGGAGGGAACTAAGGGATGAGAAATGGGACTATCACACCTCCAGCCTGGGTTAAAGGTAGAAGAAAAGTTCTCAGAGTGGCGTTGGTTTACGTTTCATATGAAAAGACCTAATTTTTAGGGTTGGTGTTCTTATAAGAAAATTATATATTGATATCCAATGGACGAGAATAATTGGATATTCCAACTTAAAGCTATGGAAATGTGTCTGTTTGACGAGCTAGTGAGCTACAGATTTCACAATACTTGATAGGTCTAGGGAATAGATATTGGGTATATGATGAATTTGTGGCTCTGATATCCATTTCTGGTTGACTCACAAGACATTTAATTTCCCTCATGCACTCAATCATCTTTTTAGGCTCTATGGATTTAATCTCATCGACTTGTTTTACTTAATCATGTTCTTGAGTATGGAATTCATCCATTTTTTATCCATATTGATCATGATATCTCATATATCTACAAGTGTTTTTTCAACAAGATAACCCACACTTATGGCATCAAAGAGAGTTCTCTCAATATCCAAGAACCCCTAATAGATGTTTTGGATCAAGATTTGGTCAGGGATTTGGTGATGTGAGACATTTTTCACAAGATTTTTTAGCCTCCCTAAATACTCATGGAGTGATTCATTGTAGAATTGTACAATTCCACTAATTTACATTCAGATATAAGTAGCACGAGAAGCTAGAAATAATTTCTCTAAGAAGATTCAATTTATGTCATTCCTTGTGGTTATGGATCCATGATGGTGGTAGTAAGTCCATGACTTGGAAGAGTCATCTATGGTGAAGGGTAATGAACAATGTTTATTTTTTCTTCATAAAACCCTTGAGGATTCATGGTAGAGTACACCACTTAGAACTCTTTGAGGTGAAGATGAGGATCCTCACTAGCTAGATTGTGGAAATGAGGAAGAAGATGAATCAAACATGATATGAGTTTGAAATCACCCTAAATATTTGGATTTTGAATACTAAGTTGCTGGTAATTCCAATCAGGGTAGTTATTTATTTATATGTTTGTTCCCTAGGATTGTCTATGTCTATAACAATTGTATGGGTAATGAATTGGTCATTATTGATTTGATTATACCTAATATTCATCCTTTGTCGATGAAGTGTTTTCTCCAATTCTGAGTCAAAAAAATCCATTATACTATGTGGGAGGCTATAGGGTTTTCAAATAAATTTATAAAGTGTGATAAAGGTGGTTTTTTCATTATGGTTTTTTAGTTAATATTTTTAAGAAAAATCGGATTTTCTTTTGTGTTTTTTTAATAATTGTTTTCTGATTTTTTTTCTATTGAAAAATTATAAATTATAGACTATAAGTTCCACCATCCTTGTAAATGACTCCATTTTTTAGGGTTTTTCATTGTATCCTATCAACTATTCAATGGTTTGGTGCTATGATATTGTGTATAGTAACAGTCATGTAGAATCCTCTACTATGTTGCTTTTTTAATAGTCATTTTTTGTACTTGTAAATTGGAGGTTTGTTTTCAGTGATTAAATAAATTGACTAGTGGGTGATTTTTTATTTAACAATTTTGATCAATATTGGGTTGATTTAATTATTGGAGATTTAATCTTATGATACCCTTGAGATTTTCTTTTTTTAATTATATTAACTCCAACTACAAAATATGATTTTGAACAAAATCATACAATGTTATGACTTTAATCCAAGAATTAAATAAACAAGGGATTTAATTTCAATAAAATAATGTTTATGGTAATGTATTTATTGTTCATGTAATCCATAGAGTCGAAACATTAAACAAAACATGTCATTCATCTTTGAAATTTTATGTTTAACATACACAATGTTCACATAAAGAATTTTCATTGAGAAAAAGATATTAATCACTTAAAATCTCTGGATTGTTACTCAATCCATTGGTTTATTTACTCATACATTGATATTTTTATTAATCTAGTTTATTATTTTTAGTTTTATGAGTTAAAATCAGATGAAAAATAAAAATTTAATACAATACTAGTGCATCGAACACAAATGTGAAACATGAATTAAATTAAAAACAAACTTTACATTTAATGAGAATATAAAAGAAGGGGATAAATTTCAAATTTATTTAATAGAATTGAAATTAATATTATGAAATATTGGTTAGAATATTATATGATATAATTTATAAGAAACATGAATTAAAATGAAATTACAACAGAAACACTTACGAGATAAAAATAATAAATAATACAAAAGAACATGAAAACAAAGAAAGTCTAAAAGGTCTCTCAAGTGAAAACATGATTTTTTTAGGTCCTCATAGACCATTATAGATTATTTATTCATTGCAATGTGTCCCCTTATATACAAATGTTTCATCCCTTTTCATGGATACGAGGGTGTTTATTTATAGCCCAACGTGATGAACTATTTGCATTCCAAATATTTCACTCTAAAGGGATCGACAATTTGGCCATAGATAATTCTTAATATTGAGATAAATTATTCTTAATAGTTTTAAATATTTAAGTATAATATCAACCCTCAAAAGTGTGCATCCCATGGACATTCTGATCCAAATTTATGGTTGTTATACTAAACAATGTGTTGTAGTCGATTTGTATCTATATTTTTTTTAAATTACACAATGTGAAATGATTTTTGGATAGTAAAATTTCCTAAATCAGAACCATTTCTTCGAAAATGTCAACTAAATATATCTTATATTTCACACCACAAAATATCTGGTTATTTGGATGTCTATATCTTGGGAAAAGTTGTTAAATTTGTGATACTTTTAATTTTCAGAAAAATTTGTGGGCTAGATTACGAATCCTCATTTGTGAAAATTATTGATTGAGTAGGTATAGGAAAGTTTTATCTAATATGTATCTAGATATCATCTAACATAATATATATGTTTCTCAAATTTAGGCCGCTGTATTGAGCCCATAAATTCAATCTTCATGGCTGGTTCCGTTTTTATTACAGATTTGGTGGGCCTTCATGTGTGCTTCATATGGCCCTTAAAATGGATGAATTGGACACATATCCATTATAATTATAAGTTTTAAGTTTCATAAAAAACATTTGAAAGTAATAATTAAATAACTTTTATTATTATTTTCAATGATATGATCAATGCATTAAATTGTGGTTTAATTAAATAAACTAAAATAATTCTCTTCTTATGTGTTTATGATCTAAACGTGAACATTGATTGGAAAGTAATCATTTTTAGGTGGAAGTTATATGTTGGGAGTAATTTAAAATGGTGAAAGAATATATAACGTTATTAAAAAAGGTATATGATAATATGACATCATCATAAGAGTATGATTTCATGGGAATAACATTTTAAAACGATATCCAACATATCATAGATCATAAAAATGATTCGTGAATGAAATCAAAAAAGTACAAAAGACCTGAATCATAATGGAATAAAAGAACATGACCCATGGAATCCTAAATTTGGAATAAGACATTGAATATTTTTATACATATAATCATAGATAAACTTATGTAAATTTTATCCACTATGAAATCCATCACATGCTAGGCATGGAACAATCACATGTTTACCTTCTTCAATATAGGGATAACCTCACTTGTTACCTCTTTCAGGATTGGGATAACCTCATATGTACCCTAATTCAGTCTTAGGATAATATCCAATGTAACATTTGAGATCATATAACATTAATATTTACCCAATTTATTGGAGGGAGATATAGGTCCCACCCATCACATATTCAATGATTTTTTTTCTATAATATTTAGAATCATTTATCATATAATAACACATGAAAATAAATTGGTTTCATGAACATATTTTCTTCCTAGACATAATCCATCCAATGAAATAATAATTATAGTACATTTGGAAAATATCTGCATTAATGATTAAGTAACAAAAATGGATTTCATCTTAGATTGAAATTTATTTTGAATGGTATATTTGAACATTTCTTGAGGAAAATATAATTTCCATTTTAAAATAACATTTCTAAAATCTAAATATTTTTTAAATTTTAATGAAATCTTTTCCTTTAAAAATATCCTTATAGACTTTTAAAGTTAGCTTCAAATAATGTTTTGGTCATGATAGCAGAAAATTTCATTCATTCCATGTATGTTAAATGAAACATTACTTTTATATTTTTTGTAAAATTTCAAAAGTACCTCCTTCTAAAAATAATAATAAGATTACATTCAAACCATTTGAAAAATTAAAATATGGGTAATAATATCATTAATAAATAATTTAATAAAATAAAAAACATTCTCTATAACAATTTTATATAAGATGGATATTGTAGAAAATTTATTTTTTATAGCAGAGAGGAAAAATGTTAGTTTTTATTAACATCATTATTTTGAACGCTTAAGTACATAAGAGAGGGAAATGAGAGGAATACATGTATTTTCATGACATGACTAAATGAGAAAAAAAAATTATCTTCTTGAGAGTTATGTAATAACATTTCATCATTTGAAACATAATTATAAAGAACCATGATAAAAAATGACATTTTAAAATAAAACATTTACCACTTTGGTAAATTTTTACTCATAAACCCCTTGAATGATTACCTTTAATTCAAAATTTAAATATCATTAGAATAAATAAATTGTTGATACAACATGCAATAGGGGTTATATATAAACATTATAAAATAATATAGTTTTTAAAAAAACAGATTCATCTAAGAAGAAAAATTGAGATGAAATTATCTTTCCTTATGTCTCGACATACTTTGTACATGTTCAAACCACTTTCACTAAGAATAACCTTCATTAGATCTATTATTAAGGATACTAGGGTTATTATTTTAGGATTAAAAATATCTATTTATGGTGGATAAGGATATCAAGGATGGATTTTGGTAGTTTTTTTGTCTAGAAAAATGGATAACGGGTGTGAAAAGTGGGGGGATGAAGCTCCCTTTTGTAACTGAGGACTGGCATATTTTAAAATAAACCAAAATATTCAATATTGGGATGTTACTATCACCCTATATATATCAAAAATTGATAAATAATTGATTTTATGGATAATATGTTCTGTCGATATCTCCAACAAGAAAACACATTTTTTGAACATTTTATTCCTTAGCCTTTATGTTTACATAATTTTACCATTTATTTTTTCACCATAGAAAATTGTATCTCATTATTTACCATAGTAATTTATCATTAATGAATAAAATTAAAATGATACATATTAGATAATTTTTATCCACTAATTATAAATATTAAATCCAATTTTTTAGTTAAAATCTTATATGTGTGGAAATTTAATTTTAACAAAGTCGCATGAAACACACAAACACTTTTTTTGACCAAAATCATAATAAATAATTTTTAATATCATCATTAATATTTATTAAAAAATAATTATAAATTTTTATTTAATATAAATTATTATAATTCCAAATATGGAATCAATTTTATCAAATTAAAATCATATAATTAGTGTAATTTAATTTAAATTTATTCCCATAGATGTGATGAAAAAACAGCTTTCCAAAGAGAAAATTTTCAAAAGTATAAAAGGTTTTGATTACAAAATTCAATATTAAATTGATTAAAATGACCAAATTTTGATTAATAAATACTAAATGGAACAAAAATTAATTTTAACCCCATCTAAAAATAAAAATTATCTTTTATTTTATTTAATTAAATAATATATTTTAATTAAGGGCATCATTTTTTAGTATTCATCAAAAAATAAATCTTTTTAGAAAATTATCAAAAATTCACTCAAAAACAATTTTTACATGTAAATTTGAAAAATTAATTTTATTTCATCAAATAATATTTATAAATGGAAAAACATATTTTCATATTTTTTCACAAAAGAAAAAAAATGTTTTCTTATAAAATACTATTTTCAAAACATATAATGTCATTAATAAAAAACTAAGTACTTTTTATCAATAATATTCATTTATATAAAAACAATATACAGAATTCTTAAAATGTGTTTATTCATATTTATTCCTCCAAGATTAATTTATAGTTTTTATCAATAATTATTAAATAATAATATTAATAGTATATTTGGGTTTGTAAAAACTCAGTGTTGTGTTTAATGCAATCTATCATTGAAAATAAATTAAGCCAAATAATTTATAGAATATCATTGCGCTATATTCTACCCCCATTAAAATTATATCCATCCTTTAAATTAAATTAATTTTTTAAAAATAATTGAGTTTACTTATTTCTCATTACATCCTCAGATTACTACAAAGAATTATCGAGTTGGTGGTTTCTCTAAAAACACTCTTACCAGGTGAGTCGTCTCATTTCATAAAACATTATTTTATGATCCA
The DNA here is from genome assembly GCA_963277665.1 of Viscum album. Taxonomy (NCBI): domain Eukaryota; kingdom Viridiplantae; phylum Streptophyta; class Magnoliopsida; order Santalales; family Viscaceae; genus Viscum; species Viscum album. Next base: position 732,467,788 of record OY728152.1, on the reverse strand, counting down.
AAATCTCTACTAGTTATTCATTATGTGAAAGATCATTATCCATAGGTATGACCTTTGTGTTCAATACATTTGATGCATCAATTATGTACTTCCAAAATATAGAATCATGGAACACATCATGAACCAGAGAGAGGTTCAGCGAAAGCACCAAGATATGAGCTAAGGACCCAATACAACCATTACTTTCAAAGGCCATAATACATGTAGGTCTTAAAATTCATTTATTTAATAATATCTTAATCTTATTCCAGGATGAAATTTATAGGAAAACTTTGTCTCTAACATCAAATTCAAGATCACATCAATGATTATCATTATAAATTTTCTATCAAATTTTTACTCCCCTATGTGTTATTGAATGGATCTAACGATGCCTATCATTTCCTCAACTGTATCAACTCCAAATATGTTTCTTTCTCCAAATTAATCACATCATGTTGGATATATATATACTTCTTTCTATATAGGTCTTCATAGAGAGAAATATTAATGCTCTATTGAAGGTTATTATTATAATAAAAAACACCCATAAGAAGGCGTTGAACCCAAAAACATTCGAAATCCATAGAACAAGATCTCAACATATAATATAGGTTTTAAATTGTTTTTTAAAAATGAAACTTTATCTATGGATGTTATGTTGTGCTAAAAATATTTTATGTTTTGACGGCTTATTGAAAAATTCTCTAAAATATCAAGGTAAACCAATGATCCGGATCAGATATAGTAGAATATAGTCTTCCATGAAACCTTTTCACTTTATTAATATATATAATGTTAAAATGATCCAGTGAAAAATATTCTCTGAGAGTGATGATGTGTGCTGACTTTGTATGGTGATCAACTATAACCCATATAACATTTTTCTATTTATATATTCTAGGGATTCCAACAACAAAAATACATGGTGATGTTTTCCAATTTCCATTCTGGTATGGATAATGGTTTAAACATATCCTGAGACATTTTTATTACATCCTTTAGTTGATTAAATATATAAAAGAGAGATAAAAAAACTACTATATCTCACATTATTCCATACCTAAGGAAATAATATTTCAAATCTCTATTCATCTTATATACTTCCAAGATGAATAGAGAATAAAGAAAATTGATCCCATTCTAACAGATCCTTCTTTAAATCAGGTATGGATGTAAAAAAAACATGGTTCTTGAACCATATAATACAATAATAATCAAGGATAAATTTATGAACATTTCTCACCTTTTTATTCACCTCCATCTCTTCGTTATATACATCTTTAATCTTCACATGTGTAGATGGTTAAATACTCATTTGAGAAAGATAAAAAAGTATCATATCTTCATGATTTCAAATTCCATTCCATCCATTATGAATCATATAATATTGTATTTTTTTTATCATAACCATGGATGATATATCAAGATCCTTCAGACTCAAAGAATCATACACCTTTTTCGTTTTCCCACAGTGGTAATGTATGGAGCAGATATAATCTTTCATCAGCTCCAACCATCTTCTCTGTTCCATGATTCATTCATTTTATTTGAATATATATGTTAAACATTTATAATAAGTATATATATCAAAATTTTCTTCATAAATATAATTCCTCGATATCTTTATTGAAAAAAATACCACATCAGACTCCAAATCATGAGTTTGGTAATTTTTCTCATGAACCTTCAATTATCATGAGATATAATCTATAACCACATAATTATTTATGTTAGTGAGTCATAATTCCTTATTTTATGCATTAATATAGATTAATAACCAATATATAGTATAGTGTATAATAAGTAAAGGTTTAGTGACTAACCACGTCTTTAGTACCTTAAAAGATTCCTCAAATTCATCTATACAATGAAACATGACTCCCTTATGATTTTACATGGGTAGTGGATTTGATATTCTTGAGAAATTATATACATTACTTTTATATTATCTATTGGATGAAAGGAAAACATAAATCTCATTCATAGTGGTTGGAAAGGTCCAACATTAAATAGCCTCACTCTTTTATAGATACACCAATACTCCCTCTTTTTATATTATACGGCCTAAAAATGAACCCTTTTAGCCAAAATTCACACCGGGTGCATTTTTTTTATATATTCTCATTCCATAGGGTCTTCCGCACAACTATTAAGTTATCATCAATATCTTTCTCTCTCTTTAAATATATAAGAATATTGTCTATAAATACGACCACAAACTTATCATGGTAATCTCAAATAATTATATTCATTAAATCCAGTGACATTTTTGAATATTTTAACTAAAATTGGAATCACTATATACTAATGGTGTCCTTACATTATATAGAATAATATATTGGGTGTGTCCTCTTTAATGACACTTAATTGATGATTTCTAGAATTATAGTCAATCATGGAAAAAATTTGAACACCACATATTTGATCAGACAATTAATAAATATTCAGTAGAGTATACTTGTCCTTAATTTTGATGTTTTTCATATCCTATTAATTAACGTAGAGATTTAAGATTCATTTGGAGTTCATTATTTAATTCTTAGAACTCAATTGGGGTCATCATATATGGATTTTTTGAAATAGGTGTGGATTAGGTTTGATTTTTTTAAAAAAATAATCATCATAATTTGGTGGAACACTAGAAAACTCTATTAGAAAATATCAATAAACACCGATATTTTTGGAATACTATCAATGTTGAGTTTCCCCATATATGTTTTAGATAAATACCCTTTTTTAATTGGAATCATGACCCGTTCAATGGATTAGATTTCCATTGGAAGTTTATATATATCGTCACATCGATCGATGATCATATGTTAGTTTAGTATATCAAATGTGAATTCCCTACCACAAAAATTGATATAGGATTTATGTATAGAAACTCAATACAAGATTAAGAAATTTTCAAATACAAATAGATAGAGAATAACATAATTTTTGGGATCCACATTACCAAAAATTTCTGATCAGATAATAATTATACATTTGAGAATCAATCATCAAACCATTGGGAATTTTCATGATTAATTCAACTTCAAATAATTGAGGTGTTGTTTTGATCCACTTATAAGATTACTTATATATAAATGAGTGGGTATATATTTTATCAAATAATATATTACTATTTATAGACTTGATGCTATGTGTACCTTAATAAATTTCTTCATAACACTGCTCATCGAAAATAGTGATCACATGGGATTTCCAATTGTCCCTTCTCTTAATATGTTACTAACATTTATCATCATCATTAACCTTCATATTTGTTAATTAGTTATCAAAACTCCCATACTCCTATTTTTTAGAACACTACAGTATGGTTGGTGCATTTTATGGAGATGTCTATCTGTTAACATCATTATATAAATTCTTCAAATCACATTAGCAATTGTTTCCCGATGAAATTCAGTTCCAAGCTTAAAACTTTTACCAGTCCCCTTAAGATAATTTCCTCCATGTTTACTTCAACAATTCGAGCCCAAATGAAATGTCATCCTCTTATCTCCATGGATTTTAGAGTTTCTTTTGAATTTTATTTTTATTTTAATATTGTAACCTAGAATTTTATGGGTAACTCCAATTGCATGTCTACTATGATATCACATCAAATTATTTCTTCATAGCCACCGAAGTCCCATACAGACAACTACGTTTAGACAAATTCTTTTAATCCACTAGAGTTTTAATCAAACATATTTTCAAGTTGGATTATAATACCAAAGTTTGTCATTGTATGTCTTGTAAAATTTACCTAACAAGAAAGAATAGATTCATCATCCTTCTATTATTACTCAAGAAATACCTTCTCTATTTTTTTTGAATAATACAAGGAGGGTTCTTATTGAAAAAAATAAGTTATTAAACTCATAAAATTTAATGCAGTCATTTTAATCTTGTAGGACCATAATCTTGAAAAGATTACAATATTGATCTTTTTATCCCTCCTAATGATAGATGGCCAAAATAAAAGAATTTATGCTCTGAACAATGGATAATAAAACATATATTTTCAGTGGTACAATCCATTTTGCAACAACTATTCTATCCTTATAACAACTAAAAACATGGGGATGTTACCCTATGAAGGACTCAATAGAATATTTTTCCCTCGTTTACATGATTGGAATTTTTTGTGGTTCATTGATTGAGAATGTTTTCTGAGCACAATATTGATATTTTTTGTTATATCTCTCATAAAATTGGGTCCCTTATGAGGATAATAATTGAATTTTACATCACATTAATTATTAACACAAATCCTTCATGTTCCATAAATTAAAAAAAGAAAAAAATAGTGTATGGGATAATAATAATAGTGGGGAACCACGTAATTTCAAAAAATTGAATCTCTAAATCATGTCACTTTTTTTCAATCTATGTCACCTTAGGTTTAACATAGTTTATTCATGGTCATTATTAAAATACTTCATGATGGTTCATAAATTGTACAATAATTTATAATGTATCTCCTTTTGGAGTTCTAATCCTGTTGTGTATATTGACCACTTTTTGTGCACTAGGTTATGGTAGATTCCATCTCAATGTTCCCTTTTTAGAGTTATTACAATGAGGTATAACTATTCTAGAGACACATCCACATATAGTGTTAGGATAGGGATATAATTTCATAGAGACCACAAGCTCTATTCTTCATTGAAATTCCATGACATTTTCTTATACATTGACTTATCCTTAGACATATACATAGAGATATCACAAGTTATCTCACAATTGTTTTCTCATCCTTGTTTACAAAAGGTTATCTAAAAATTTCTATGATACTGACTATAGCGACCCAAACATCTCATATATAGACATTACATCTTAATAGATGAGTATTCATTATATAACATAATGATCCATGCCAAAATCATTAAATTCTAGTGCCTCTGAAAACATTGATACATAAAAAATAGGGTCTGAAGTGGGCTACATCATCTCCCACTATGTACTTCCAAACTAGTACCCTTGTTATACATATCATACATAATACCTTTCTTTATAACCGAGGGAATGGAATCCCAAGTACAGGTGAAATCGGATACTTAGTAAGGGTAAACATGGGAGATATTAACTTATCATGAGAATAAGTGTATGAGAACATGAGAATTAAATTTTAAAACCATACCCTATATATCATTGATTATAAACATGGTCATGTCATAAATCATTAATGTTTATAAGCGATGAATTTAAACTGAATAAGAGAACATGATCCATGGAATCGTAACATTGTCATTAGGATATGTTATGAAAATAATCAAATAAAATCTTTTGTCAATTCTGTCCACTGTGAAATTAATAACTTGTTATTTATAGGGTAACCAGACATGTACCAGCTTCAGGATTTGGATAACCACCATTTTACCCTCTTTAGGCTTGGGATTACCACATTTACACCTCTTTCATTCTTGTTGTTACCTCTCATGTAACTTTTGATCTTATATAACATTAATCATTATCTAATGAAAATGAGGTAGATATAGGTCCCTTCTATAATATAATCATCACATTTTAATGCTATAAGATTATAAAACATTCATAATATTATAACTTGTGAAAATAAATTTGTTTCATTAACATATTTTCATCCTAGACATAAACCATATAGGGAAAGAATAATAATGGTACAATTATATCATATCCCCAATAATGATTAAGTAACATAAAATGATTTCATCCTATATTGAAAATTATTTTGAAGATACCATTGAATATTCCTTGATTAAAATATCAATTCCCTTTTGAAATCGCTTATTTAAAATCTATGAAATTATTAAAAAAATATTCATTAAATATTATATTAACCTTTTAAATTACTATTCAAATAATATAGTGGACATGATGGAAAGAAATTAAATTTATTTGATGTGTCTTAAGACAATTATTCCTTTAATATTTTTGTAAAATGTCAAAAGTACCTCATTCAGAAAAATATAAGAAGATTTATTTAAAACTTTTATTCCAATATAAAATGTGTAAAATAACATTAAAAATCATTGGATATTAGTAAAAAAATTATTCAAAACATTTTTATAAAACATGGATATGTTATAGAATGAATTTATAACCTAAGAGATAAATAAAGGAAATTTTTATTTAAAACATTCTTTTGGACTCTTGAGTACATAAAGAGTGGAAAATGAAGGAAGACATGTATTTTCCTGACATAACTATATTAGAATAAAATTCATGATATTTATGAGAGGTAGATAATAGGAATCAATCATTGGAAACATAATAATAAACAACCTCAATAAATAATGATATTGTAACATAAAATATTTACCACTTTGTTAACTTCTGAATCATAATCTATTTGAAAAGATAACTTTAAATAAAACATTAAATATAATAAAATTAAATAAATTCTAGATATAAAATTTAATAGGGTCTGTATATGCACCTCATAAAATAATAATGGTAGTTAATATAAAAATGACTTTAAGAATACAATTTGAGATGAAATTGTCCTACCTTATGTATTGACTTTCGTTGTACATGTTCGAAACTCGTTCTCTTGGAATAACCACATTTGGATATATTATTATGGACCCTTGAATTAGTATTTTAGGATGAAAAAACTTATCCAGAACGTGGTTAAGGATATTTGGGATGGATTTTAGAAGGGTTTTCCTAAGACAAAGGGCTTAAGAGGTGTGAATAAGTGTGGGGAGGAATTGTAATTTTATAATTTAATAGGTGTTATTTTTTTAAAACTACCAAATATATTTAATAATAGAAAGTTAATATCACAACAAGCGCCTCAAAAATGATAAATAATGGATTGAAGGGATTATATGTTCAATCTACACCTCAACAAAAAAAATTATCAAACATGTTATTACTTATCCTTTAATTTTATGTTATTTTTAAATTATAGTTTTCACTATGGAAACTTGGGGATTATTAGTTACCTAGGTAATTTATTCTTTAAGAATAAAATTAAAATTATCCTTATTATATAATTTAGTACCATTAATTTTAAATAATAAAAAAAATTAAATAAAAAACATATGTGTGTGGAAAATTAATTTTAACAAAACCTCAAGTAATATGAAAAGTAACACCCTTAACCGTGAAGCCTAAAGTCAGTGCCATACTTTATTAGATCGCCATAGATAAAAGCTTCAAATACGAGTAGACTAAAAAAATTTCTAATTTTAGAAAACTATATTCAATACCTACCACCTATAATAGATTGGGAAAATAAAATTAATCATAACATAAGTAAAAGCTCTGTATCCTTAAAACTCATTCAATGGATTCTTCTTCATAACCTGGGGAAAAGAAAAATAATAAAGGTGATCACAATTGCTTATTCAGTGTCAGTACATCTGAATAAATAATTAATTAACTATCATAATTTCATGTTAATTAACATACAAAACATTCCACCCAATTAACTAGATAATGCATAATAAATATGGAAAGGTAAATAACTAAAACTCGTGTCATTTAATAAGTAAACTAAGAATAAAATGCATACATAGATTGAATCATATAAAAAACTCATAGACAATAACAATAATAATTAAAATATATATGAAGGAAATAATTAATTACTGGATATCATGTCAGAGGCATATGAAAACCTATGGCATTAAGACCATTCACAAGACAATTTAAAACTATGGGGAGAAACCCATTTAATTTGGAGAACTTTTTTTCTCCTTAGAACCTAACGATTCATCAACAAGATATATAAATTTAGGTACCCACATATAACTTCCTACCCAAATAATTATTTATATTTTGAGTAAAATATTCAATTCATAAACAATATTCCATATCAAATATCCCTATGGTGTAAAATATTCGATTATATTAATAATTTCCTACTTAATCAAATAACTATCAATGTGAACACCATATGTAAAAATGGTATATGTTTTAGGAAATAATAAAATAAATAACCTAATAATGTGTATATTTAATGAAATTTCCATTGAAAAATGACTACAATACGGTTATTTTCTCAAGATAAAGTTAACATCCACAAAAGAATGTGAGATTGAAAAGATAACTTTTACCACTTTTTAATTTTCAAGCTAAACCCCTTATGTAAGATAATTAAAAGAGAAATTTAAAATTCTATGACTACTGTGGTAATAATTGTATTAAACAAATAGAGAAGTATATAATCCCCATTAACGTTAATGGGTATATAACAACAAATAAATCTCAATGGAATGTAAATTGGTACGAAATCCCTAACCATACATTTTTTTTCTGGTGAACATCCTCGAACCATGATTTAAGTGGTTTCAATCATGTTATTAACATATAAAAAAACTATAATCATACCTATAATATCATATATTACCTTCTAATAATATATTTTCAATATTTTTTAACAATGTTTCATTATTTTTCACTATTTTTCCTGTTAATTGCACATTTTGTCGAGTCTGTTTTGACTTTTTACTTGTTGTTCTTATTAACTAAATCACAATTTAATCATATTTAGAATATAGACAATAATTTATATATCATATATATCTAGTATATTTTTATTTATAATAATTAATATTATTTCGAGATACAGAAAGAAATGAACCCTTCATGGAGATGGTAAGTCGTATGTACGCACGAATGCTACTTCCATTTCTTTATCGTATTAAAAGAATGAAAATTAAATTATATATATGTATAATATAATTCAATTATCATATTTATTTAATATAATTACATATTTATATTAAAATCATCCTTAATAAATTCCACGTATAGTGTGACCGAATCATATTACTTTGAGGAGGCGGTAGTCCACACGTCCACAAATGATGTTATCGTATTCTCACAAATGGAGTTCAAAAAGTTATGTGTTATATAATAATTAAATAAGCATGAATACATTATAAATACTTCATATTTATCATATAATCTATAAATCCATCATTATTTCAATCCTTGAAATGGGGTAAATGGATCATTGAATGACATCGTTTTGTGAGGCGGTAGTCCGCCGTACCCACAAATGATGATTTATTATCCCATTTGATGGATGTGTGTGAAAGTGTTTGTAAAAAACCTTTAATAACAACAATAATGTATATTTACAATGCTTATTTAATAATAATATCATGATGTAAAAAATAATTTAATGATTGGATAAGTTGATGACACAAAATAGATCATTGAAGAATGTTACTAGAAGAGCTCAGTCAGAGGCAACCCTCTGACCCTTTATTAAAATAAATGAAATATAAAACAAGAAAGTACAACAACTAGAAATGAGAACTACATATCATAAAAATAATGCTTGTCACCACATCCATGATATATTTCTTACACCACAGTTGCAGATTCAAACTCAAATATTTCAAAGTGCTTTAGAAACATAGCATAAATTTTTTGAAGATTAAATTTCTACAAAGATTAAAACTCTCTAAAATATTTCACGTGATTTTTCAAACCAGAGACATCCCCACAATCCTTCTTAACAGAGGACCAAGTAGAAATCGGATTTGGAAGATAAGAATAGTCCTTCCTCGTCCTTCTTCTTGTTGGGGCGGCCCTCACTTCCACATTTCTGGATGCCTTCTTCTTCCCACCTTGAAAAATATCACCATAAAAAGGTCTTCCCATGCTATTATAATTTTCATTTTCAATATCAGAGATATCCACCCATTTTCCATGATTATGCATGTCTTGATAACAATCCCTCACTCCCCATTCTTTCTAAAATTGTCTGTTAGTATCAACCATTGCTAAACATTGAGGTTCATCTACTTCAAGCACTTCAATACAATTTTGTAAATGAACCGGAGTCCAAGTTTTTGGGCTAACACCCCTTGAATTTCCAGTTTTGGTTTGGTGAACCGTGTCATGAACAAACCATTAGAAACCATCCATGGAAAAATGACCACTAACCTAATTTAAAACCTCTACAAATGAAGATACATTGGCTAGGAATGAGTTTCCAAACATGTTGGCCACCCCCACTTTAGTATCCTTCCCATCATCGCATACCACCCTTGTCACATCAACTTAACTCACATCCAACTAAACATCTCTACAAGTAATGTTTCATCAAACCTAGCAAGTATCTGTCCTATTTAGTTTATTATATTCTAATGTACGAGCCTGGTCTTGACTTATTTTATTAAAAATATTAGATACCTTTGGATTAGGATCTAGAACCCCCGCATATATCATGTCTATTGTAGAATTCGTGTTACTCAAACTCACATCTCTGCCATCCTAGGGGATTGAACCTGCTCTAGTATCCAATGATATACTCCAATCCAAATCCATTGTCTTACCAATTTGAGGTTTAGCTGAGTGTTGAGTCACTGAGTCACCATCACCCTAAATGTTCATCCCCTACATCAGAAAACCTCCTCATAATGAATCAATCCTATGTACGACGAGAAGAACTGAAACAAGGACTCAAACACAACCATTTTCTTATACCAAAACACCTCACCCAAAGAAATCAAAAATGACTCAAAAATAGATTTTGAAACATAATATTTTGCACAAATAAGTGGGGAAATAGAATGGCATATCGCCTTCGTCCTAATTCCTGAACAAAGGTATTGTCCAACTAAATTACCAAGCATTCAGAGAACTGACTTGTTCTGAAAAGGTAGGGGAGCTCTAGAAATCATACCCATAGGTCCATTTTTGAAGAACCATTCATTATATGTAAATAATAGGACTACTTTAATAGGATAAAAAAAGATCTTACAAGGATGTGAGGTACACTCAACTAGGTGAGAATCAGATCCCCCTCAGATGCAAACCAGATCATGATGTTCCTATAATCAAGAAGCCCAATAGTTTCCCTCTCTTGCAGACCCCATGATTTTAAGATCCAACAATCGAAGAAATACACCACTGGAAAATGGTTTTTGAAGCAAACAATTAAGGTTAGATTCAGTATTGAGGTTTCATTTGTGAATTTCAATGTTGAAATTGAAACTTGTAGGCTGCCTTCGAATCATTCAAGAACATTAGGGAAGAGGGGAATCCAAGAGAAGGAAGGTAAGAATGTAGGGATGGATAATGGGATGAGGGGTGGACATCGCACTCCACTAAGAGGTGTTTGAGGACCCAACCCCATCAAGGGGGACATAAAACCCTTTTCTCCCCCTATGGAAATAAATATCTCATTGAAGAATGTTTCTTCTTATTCTGATTACTCCATTAGGTATATAAAAAAGACTTACTTGGTTGGATTTTTCTCTATGTTGAGGCATCTAGGATGATGGTAGGGATATTGGGAGATTATTTTAGAAGATTTTGATAAATAAAAATGTCTTGAAATGTGTGAATAAGTGGGAGGGGTGAGAACCTTTTTATAGAGGAGGAGGAGTGGCATTCTATTAATTTTTTTAAAAGGGAAATCCACCCACTTTTTCCCAAGGTAAAGTGGCTCAAATATTGTTATAAATATATTAAAAGGGATCATATCATATAAATGGGTCCATAAAATGGATTTTTGAAATGTTTATATGCCATTTTGTCCCTTATTTTTAAGGTTTAGTCCCTATTTATGCATAATTATCCCCTAAACAATGTTTATAATTTTAACTATATTTACAAATATTTTTTGTTAAAAAAACGTTAAAATATAAGATATTTTACTTTATTATAATTCAAAATATGGAATCCATTTTTCCAATTTTAAATCAATAATTTGGCATAAATTTACATAAATTTAATCTTATTGGAGTGATGAAAAGGTCTGTTTTTTATGTAAAATTTTCAAAAGTTTGTTATGATTTTATATTCAATTTCAATGTAAAATCGAATCTAATAAACCAAATTGGATTAATATATTTAAAAATTATCTAAATATAATATAAAACCAATAAAAAATATAATTAACCTTGTAAATAAATTAAATGAAAAATCTTTTTTAAAATTAAAATTCTTTATTTTTCCCTATTCTTGAAAAATGAAACCTCATGGAAAAATTCCATAAATTCACCCTAAGCTAAATTTTGTGATACTATTTCGAAAATGAATTTTATTTTGAGATATGAAATTTATAAAAGTTCCAAAAAATTTATTTATAATATTTTCACAATTAAAAAGCAGTAAAATTTCCATTTTAGAAAAGTACAATTTTTAATCATAAAACTAGATTTATTAATATATTATTACTATAAAATATGTTAGATGAATATAAAACATATTTGATTTAATAATAAATATATATATATATATCATTTATATCATTTATATCATTCAATAATATTAATAAATTTAATTTATTATGATAAAACACCTTTGGAGGCATAAAAATGGGACTTTATAAAAACATTTCCTATATATTCAATTGGTTTTGATATTCATTTTTTATTTATTTATTTATTAACCAATAAACAAAAAAATAAATTTCCATAAGTTATTAGATCTTACTCATGACCATAAATTTAATGTTTACGGTGTATATTATTATTTTAAATATTTAAAATCTTAATAATATGTTATTTTTAGGTAAAACATGGTATTGTGTGTAACACAAACTGCAGAACAAATGTGTTCTAGACTGTAACGCAAGATAACATATTATTGTGTTCATTAATATTTTTGTAATATATTTATATATAATATTAAATATATCATATAGTCTTAGGACATCATATTACATTTTACACTTGGTGTTTCGTGTCTTGCATGCCATTGAATTTAATGTTCTAACTTTATAATTTTGATGTGTTACATTCTCTTCACCATAAATAAATTTCATATTCCTATGTTAAAATTGATCTTGATAATCGTGTTTTTGAAATTTTAAAATACTATTTTGGAAAAACCCATATCTTAAGTAGGGTTAATAATAGATATTATTAATAATAAGGTATGGAAAATGTTAAGGTCACCACAAAACTAGGATCTAAATATGAGATATTTGGTGAAAATATAGACATGGAAGAGAAATGAAACCATCATGTTTTGATGGAGAGTGATAGAGAACATGTTTATGAAAAAATTATGACCACCAAAACCATGAACCCTTGGTTTGAATAATGTTCATTGATTCCTAAAAAATGATGATAATAGAATAACATCTTGGTCTCAAGCCCCTTTTCCTTTTGTTGAGGAATTCTCTCACTAAAAAAAGATGTAAGAAAATATAATTAAATGATATGTTTCTATATGAAAAGAAAAATATTATCTATGGGTTGTGCCTTGAACTATTTCTACATCATCTCTCAGAATAGGTTTCATAATAGGTTGAAGTAATACATAAATCTATAACACCACATACAAAGTTCAACATAATCCATTTCATAAATGGTTAACCGTTCCAAAATATTATGATCCATGAAATTATAATCATTTCCTTATTAGACAGTAGTATCAAATTTAATTTATCCATATCAGTTCTCTATTTTACCAAAGATCATTGTATCAATATCGGAAACATATTAAGGCATACCTTTACCTTAACCATGTGTTTTCCATAATGTTTAACTAGTTTTTGAATAATTTTTCAGTGGTACCATTATAAAATGATAAAATATAATTAATTAAAAGTTAATTTAGTAATATATATATATATATATATTTTAAATCTTATGAAGAGAACATCATTAATAAAATGCATTTAAAACATATTTTTTAGATCCAAATATATAATTAAATTAATCATTATTGTTCAGTTGTTTCAATAACATATTCTTGACCTTGATCTCTTAGTGTCTTATGAGGTATATTCCTATGATTCTTTTGGAATTAATTTGCATTGTTCCCCATACCTATGCAGTTTGAACATTGAATGGAAATTTTTTATTTCTTTCCTTTTCATTATTTTTCTAGGTGACCCTTTTCTCTAAACGTACGACAAACTCCCAGTCCTTTCAACCATTTTCTAGGTTGATACATTACACGATTATCACAGCATATAAAATCCTTCTTTTCCTTCTTCCATTTTTCTATTATTTTCTCTTTCATCAACTTCATATCTTGCTTTGTTTTGAAATAATAACACTTGTAGAATTATTTCATTTTCTTTATTATGCATAAAAACATTTTATAGTATTATAAAAAGGTTTGAGACACCACTTACCTTAAAATAATTGGATTAAATATTTTAATGAAATGATCAATATTTTATTATGTGTTCCATATGAAATCTATTTCATAACATTCAATCTGTTTTAAGGTAGTTTCATACAATGTAATACATTCTTACTCCTTTTACATTAAAATAAGGAACTACCTATTCATCTCAGCTTTTTTTTCATGAGAGAAATATTTATCAAAGAATTTCTTCTAAAAAAATTCCCATTCCATGAATTTTATTTCTTGTTAATCTATACTATTATGGATTAATGGCCACTATTGATCCACATATCCATTGAGACCATACAAGTATAACTTCTCATTTTCACTACATCCTAATTCTATAAATATCTTATCCAAATTCATGATCCATTTCCCAGCTATAATTGTATTAGTGGTCCTACTAAAAATGTGGGATTATTTTACTTAAATTTATATAGTATAGGATATTCACTATATGTAATTCCATTCTCTTTACATGAAAGGTTATTTTTCATACCTTTATTAATTTTCCCTAATATATCCTTAACATTCCCAGTTCTAATACCAGCTATATATTCGTTCTCATTAGGGAAAACTATACATTTTCCTTGACTATTGATACCATTATTCCTTCCATAAACCATTTATAAACAATGTAATATAATATATTAGGTCCTAAAATTATGTAAAATAATGTATAATCCCAAAACATGGAAATATATAACATAAATTTAAATATTTATTTGTATCTAATCTCATAATCATACAAATGGATTCATTTATGTTATATTAATGTTTTAATCCTCATAATGGTTTATAAAGAAATATTAATTATCATAAGTGTATCCCCCATGACTATCAATTCATGTGAGTGGTAAGGCACATTTTGAAGTACTAGGTTATGCTCGAGTTTGGCCCAATACACATTTTTGGATTTGTTACCCCAAAGTATTTCGATAATAGAACCATGTTCTCATATAGTATCCAGATAGGGTTATATCACTAGGAATACCAACATAATATCTACCATACCAAAAATATTGAATGTTATTATACAATTATCCTCAAATTATATCTCAGGGTTATGTTCTGTAATTTATGTTTTCTAAATATAGTGTTAATGTTCTCTACTAAACATTCTCTAATACCAACTGTAACTCCTTGACCCCAGAAGCTCGGAGCTGGTGCCTTACTTTATTGCATTTATATAGATTCCAGATTCAAATCCAAAAGGATATAATAGTTCATACTTTTTGAAAAACTATCTTACATACATGATACCATTAAAATATTTGTAAAATAAAATAATTTAAAACATTAGTAAAAGTCCATCATCCTTGAAACTCATTCAAAGGATTCTACTTCATAACCTATGGAAAATAAACATAATAAGAGTGAGATCAAATGATGAGTAATGGTATATGTAGTGGAAGAAATAATGAATAATTAATAATAATGGCATGGTAAATAACATTGAACATGTGACACTCAAAATACTAGATAAGTCGTAATCAATATAGAATGGTAAATTACTAAAACACATGTCATTTAATAACCAATTAGATAATAAAATGCTTCCATATATTTTTTAATATGAAAATATCATGGATAATAAATATAATAAAGGAATTATCGATAAAGTATATGCTTAAATATTGGACACCATGTGTGTGGAACATGGAAACCTATATCGTTAAGACCGTTCACAAGACAGTTTACATCTATTGGTAGAAAACAATTCAATTTTCCCAACTTATTTCTCTCATGAGAACCTGTCAATGGATCGAGGGGATATATAAATATTAGTCCTCACCCATCACTTCATATCCAAATAATTTCTCATATATTGATTAATCTATTTAATTAACAAACAATGTGTCTTATCAAATATCCTTATTGAATAAAAGATGATATATTTATTAATAATTATCTCGTTAGTCAAATAACCATCAAAGTGAACATAATATGTCAAAATGGTATATGTTTTATAGAATAGTAATATACATAACCAAATTATTCTTATATTTAATGATGTTTCCAATGAAAATGTTCAGTATTAATGTGATTTTTTCAGGAGAATTTTAACAATCAGAAAAGAATGTTAGATTAAAAAAATAAATTTTATCACTTCTTCACTCTCAAGATAAACCCCTTGTGTGAGATAATTCAAATTGAAACATAAAATACCTTTAATTTTTAGTGATTAATGATATTAAAATACAAATTTGAAATATATAAACATCATTAACATGAATCGGTTCATAACAACAAAAACGTATCAATGTAATATAAATTGAGAAGAAATCCCTTACCTTCTGTTTTCTTTTCGGTGAACACCCTCAAACCACTTTTAAATGGTTTTCATAATTTTATTAAATTATAAAAGAACTATACTACTATTTTTAATATAATATATTATATTCTTATAATATATTATTGCTCGTTTGATAACCATATTTCATTATCTTCACTATTTTGGGTGTTACTTTCCTAGTTTGTCAGGTATATTTTGACATGTTACTTGTTGTTCTAAATAATTAGATCATGATTTAATCATATATAGAATTTAAAACATGATTAAATTCTATATATATTTATTATATATTTATTTAGAATAATTTATAATATTTGGTGATAATAAATAAAATACACCTTTCAGGGAGACGGTAGGTTGTCTGTACGTATGAACACTTCTTCAATTTGTTTTCTATATTATGAGAATGAAATATAAGTGGTAAAATTTTTATTATAATTATAATATCATGTATATATATCATATATTAAATATATGATTATTAAAATCGTCATTAATTCATTCCATGTATAATGTGAACGAATCGCATCACTTTGAGGAGAGGGTAGTCCACATATTAAAAAACAATGTTTTCTTTTCTCAAAAATAGAGTGCATAAATGAATGTGTAATATAAATATTCTAAAATATAAGGAAATTTTAAATTATATATATATATATCATATATAAACTATAAGTATGTAATTATTTCCAACCATGAAATGTGGTAGATTGAATAACGAACGACATCATTTCCTGAGGCAGTAGTTCATCAGACACACAAATGGTGATTTTGTATCCCATTTGATGGATGTGTGTACATTTTTTGGTCAAAATAGTATCATAATGACACTAAATTATATTTATCATAATTAAATTATTATTATATAATGAAATAAAAATAAATGAATGGGTATAGAAGAAAATGAAACAAAATATATCATTGAAGAACATTGCATCTTATCCTGGTAACTCATTTAGTTTTTAACAAAATACTTCCCTAGATGGATTTATTCCCAAGGTGATGCCTATAGGACGATGGTAAGGATTATTGAAAATAATTTCAATTGATTAGGTCGATCCATAATTCTTCACATATGTGAATAAGTATGGGGAGTGAGTGCATTTGTTTATGGAGGGGGAGTGGCATTCTTATAATTTTTTTAAACCCGAAATTTTCCTACGTTTTTATCATTTCAAGTGCCTCCAATAATGTTATATATCTGATAAAATGTAGTATAGAGTATAAATGTGTCTTTATAATGGATTTTTTAAAACTCAATATGTCATTTTGTCTCATAAGATTTTGATTTAGTCTCTTGTTTTTCTTAATTTTACTTTAAATGTTGTAATTAATGTTAACTGCATTCGAAAATATTTCTTCTCAAAGAAAAATTTTACCTTATTATAAATTTTAAATTATTTTGATTCAAAATATTGAATATAATTTTCTAAATTCCAATAATATAATTGGGTTACATTTATTTAAATATAATCCCCCAATCGAGAAAATAAAGTGGGTTTTTAATCTAAAAATGATTGAAAGTTTGCTATGTTTTAATATTCAATTTCAATGTCAAATCTATTCCAATTACCTAAATTTTAATACATTATCCATAAATTATATAAATAAATTTTAATCCAATAAAAAGTATAATTCCTACCCATAAATATATTAGAAGGAAAAAGTTTGTTTGAATTAAAATTCAGTATTTTTCACTATTCATCAAAAAATTAAACCTCACAGAAAAATACAAATAAAATCAGCCTAATTTAATTTTTAAGTTATTATTTAAAAAAAATTAAATTTATATTGAGATATAAAATTTATAAAAGTTCCAAAAATTATACTTATAATAGGTTTTCCATTAAAAGGGGGAAAATTGTTTTTTTTGAAAAATAAAATTTTGAAGCATAAAACTGGGATTATTCTTATATTATGCCATTAAAAACTATTAGATGAAAACAATAAATATTTTATTTAATATATATATATCATTAATATCATTAATTAATGATAATTTATTTGATTTATTAGGATAAAACACCTTGGGAAGCATAAAATTAATCTTTATAAAAACATTTCCAATATATTCAATTAGTTTTGATATTAATTTCCTTTTAGTTGTTAACTAATGATTTCAATAATATAATTCCATAATTTATAAAATAATTTTTGTAAAAACAAATTAATTGGCTAGGTTATATCTCATTATATTAAATAATCAATATCTTATTAATATGTTATTGTTCTGTAAAACTTAGTCTTATGTGTAATGAAAACCACCGAACAAAGTCATTATTGAATGTAACTCAATCCAACTCAATGTTACGCACATTAAAAGGAATAGAATATATTTATGTAAAATATTAAATATAGAATAAATTATTGGGATGTTATATTCCTTTATATGGTTTGTGTTTCACAACATTCATCTTATTAAATGTAATGTTATTATGTATGAAATTTTCGAATTTATGTGCAAGTCCATATTTTTACCTTAATTATAGTAATTAATTTTTATTATATTTATTAATCATTATGATAAAAAATTAATTTTAACTTATTATATAATATAAATTATTCTGATTCCAAATATTTAATCCATTTTTACAAATTAAAAATACTAAATTTGAACAATTTAATTTATGGTCAGTCTTATAAACAAGATGAAAATGAATTTTTATAAAGAGAAAATTTTCAAATATATAGAAAATTTTGATATAAAAATTAAAGATAAAATTTATTCTAATGACATAAATTGATTAATAAATATATATTTTAACTAATTTTAATTTCAAACCCATATAAAAATAAAGTGGATCTTATTATTACTTTAAACTAAAATACATTTTTTATTAAAAATCAATAATTGGTTACTATTGATAGAAAAATTAATAGTTTCATAAAATTTTAAAAAATTCTACTGAAACTAATTTTAACATTTATATTTCAAAAATGAAGTTCATTTTTTAAAAAAAATTGAAAAAGTGAAAAATTTCATTTTTATTTGTTCACAAAGGCAATAATTTTATTTTTAGAAAATATTTTTTTCGAAACAAATATAGACTTTACAAAAAATAATGTACTTTTTATAATTATTATTTTTTAATCTAAAAACATAATACATAATTTCTTAAATTTGGATATGCATATTCATTCTTCCAAGTTTAAAATCTAGGTTTTAACATTAATTTTTAAAAATTAATATTAATAGTAGATTCTAGTTCGTTAAAAAATGGTGTATCATATATTTCAAGCTATCAAAATAATCAATTTATTTAAAAAATATATTTCATAAAATCATGGTGAGTCACACATCACTAGAAATTTAAGGAAAGGAAAACAAAAGTAAAATGGAAAAAATCCACTAAATTTATTCAAGTGTGGAACTAATGGACATTTTTTAGAAAAATTTTCAAAGTTAAAAGATAAAGAATAAGTTATTTTTTTGTTTAGTGGCTTAAAAAATATTTTATGAATAATGAGATAAAATTAGATAAATCAAATATTTGTTTAAAGTGAAATAAATAAATATATATAAATTTAAAATAAATTTTTTATCCAATTAATAAAATGATGAAAATAATTTATATGATGACGTAGTTCAAACATCAATTGATGATGTTGATGAAAATCTATCAACATATTTTGTGAATGGCGAAAAATTAATGGGTAATGAATGTAGTGATTATAGGAGTGTAAATGTAACTTTTATGGAGTTTATGTTAAATATATAACTCAAGGAGTGTCTTTAAAAGGCTTCAATAATGTAAAACTTGATTATAAATTTGAATAAATTCAATCAGACACCATAAAACAAATAATCTCTACATACTAGAGAAAAAGAATGTTTAGTAAAATATATTACTAATTTGAATAAAATTATGGTTGTGGAAAATTAATAAAAAACTGAGATAGAAGTGAATGTTAAGTTAAATTATAATTACAATGATAGTTTCCAAATAAATTTGATCACTACTGGAAATGAATTGAATTCATATAAATTCAAAATTCCTAATTATGTCCAAGTGGTTAGTTAAAGCTAAAAAACAAAGGTTTCGAATGTTGTTAAGATATATATAATGATCATGAATAATTAGACCAAAAAATCAAAATCAATGAATGAGAAATATCATCATGTATTCTTTATCATGTCTTCGATGAATAGACAATAAAATCAAAAAAACATATGTGCTAAAAAATTGATTTATATAAATCTATAAATTTTAGGAACACATCGTTAAAAAAATAAATTCTATAATAAGTTATTTTAAAATTAATATAAAGTGTCCTATATCAAAAAATATATGGTGGAGGTATACAATACATTTGGTTTACAGGATAAAATATATTACCAAAATAAGGAGTGTCACACCCATGACTTATTTTAAAGGTAAATTTCATTTAATTTCCATTCATACTTTGTTTTGGGGGGGGTTCCCAATCTTTTATGGAGGAATGAGAGAGTGTTCATTAATTGGGCCAAACCGTGAGCCCAATTCCAGATTTAAAAACCAATTTTGTTTCTTTTATAACTTTTTCATTTTTTAATATTTTTCACCCATTCAACTTCCCAAATGACCTCCCCTGACCTATTAACACCACCATTTCAATTTGGAGCTTTTATAAATCCATAACCAGGGTTTATTTTGGTTTTTATCTAAGGGGTTGGGCCAGCCCGAAAGCCCAATTCCTGTTTTAAAAATAAATTTTGATTATCTTATAACTTATTCAATTCTTGGGATTTTTCGGTGATTCCAAGTGGAGCCCAACCCCAATGAACCCAGCCGCGAGACCATTCCCTTTCCCACCTCTTTGAAGCTCTGGTATATCGCGATTTGATGCCGAACTTAAGAGGGTTCCTCAAATCGCCCAGATTTGAAGAGGTAAAGTCTTTCTTCCATAACTCTCTCAATTCTCAATATATTTCCTCCATTCCAGTTTCTAAATGACCTAATACATCTTGTGAGTACGAAACCTAAATTTTGGATCTTTTAAATTTCAGCTACTGGTGTTTTGGAGTGATTACTTCAAGATACTTCAAGTAAATGAGCCCTTTCCTTTCCTCTTTCAAATTACTTTGTGTCTAACTCATTGTTCTTTGGGTATATTTGGTTATAATTGAGTTTAATAATGTCCAGAAACTAGGTTTTAGAAACTAGGGTTTAACTTTGGGATTTCTTGGCCAATTTATGTGGTTTTAGGTTTGATGTAGTTGTCTCTTGGTGCGGCGGGGGTGCGATTTGATTTTCGCACGGAGAT
This sequence comes from Viscum album, assembly GCA_963277665.1. Lineage (NCBI taxonomy): Eukaryota > Viridiplantae > Streptophyta > Magnoliopsida > Santalales > Viscaceae > Viscum > Viscum album. The sequence continues at coordinate 732,446,238 of OY728152.1, read as the reverse complement.
TCAAGGGTTTCCTTGGTTTTGGTAGGTGATTCCATTATGTGTGCAATTTTTGTGAATTAGCTTGCTGTGTTAATGGTAACTTCAGGTTTATTTCACTTTAATGTTTCTGTAAAAATTGGTTTTAGTTGCATTTATAATGCAAATGAATTTTAAGTTCCATTTTTGGTGAGATTGGGGGTTTTTCATTCAAATATTTTATTGGTTCATTTTGGGCTGACCTATAAGTAATTAGTTGATTTTAATGAACTGTAATAGGATTGAAAATACTGTTTTGATGACTGTCCCATGTGTTTGATGCTGTGAAAGTTGGTTTTAATGGTGTCTGTGAAACACATGAATTTCTAAGAGCCGTGTTGTGTAAAAATGGAGGTTTTACAATGATGTCACTTCTTGAACCATATGAGGCTTCCCATAAAATGATTTTTTGTTTTAATTTAAATGTATTGGGATTCTATTTATGTTTTGGTAATTCAAAAATGTGCCCATAGTGTGCAATTGGTGTTCTCAAGGTGTTTTTTTTGTGCAAGACACTATGTGATTTTGAAGAATTGTTTTATTACAAATCAAAGTGTTTTATTATGTGTTTTAAGTGGGATAAAAATGTGATAGATACTGTATTGATTGTGTGTGACCAGTATTGGTGTTTTATTTGAAAATAGATTTATGTTGCATGCTGAAATTGTTTGAGCACAAAAGGGGAAGCCCGGGTACTTAGGTGGGCGGATTTGTACTAGTACGGCTAGTGGACCGGATGGGTGTTGTCCCTGTTTCACTTAGCATTTGGATAACGACAACTCTAACTAAACTATATGGATGATTTTTGTAAACCACTATGTTGTGGGTATGATCCCTACTAGTGGCTCGTGCACGAGAGTGGATTTTACTATGGATGCTTTACACCGAGGTACGAGGTACATAGGGCCCGATACAACCTAGTGCCTAGGGGTGTTCCTGGTTTGTTGCTCACTGAATTTTTAGTATTTACCCATGTATTTGGGTGTTTTTTTCCAGTAATTTACAGTATCTATCATTTCCATTTAGATATGTTAACATTCTGGAAATTCTAGTTTGAAAACTTTTCTTTTAAATGAAAGTTGTATTTCTTGGAATTTCATCGTCGTTTTTCTTTACAAATTATAAATGTTTGCTTCTTCACATTATATTGAATGCACTTTGGAATCATTGGGTGGTATCCTATTGGGCTTAGGCTCACACCCTACTTACACCCCTTGGGTGGAAGTATACTTTGTTATGCTTGACTCAGGTAAAGGGAAGGATATGGGTGATGGAAGTTCAGGGTGTTAGTCCTCATCGTTGGGGCGGAGTTGCAGAGAAGGTTTGTGGGTGATGACCCCCTTGTCGTGTGGAGTCCATGGGGATTTCATTATGTTGTCATTATTTGTTTTTAGACCACTTTTAGTGTCTTTAAACATATGTATTCAGTTCTGGTTTTTGTGTAAACATCGTTTGGTTTACATTTTTCAGATTCAGTTTATTGATTGTTTTTAATGTTTTATGCCTTCATATTCGGGTAAATCGTTCCCAAAAAAAAATAAATGATACCCGGGCACTTGTGCTAGACCGTGGGGATAGGGAACGCCCTTCGGGTCATGTCACGGGCTGGGTTTGGTGCCAGTTTTGGTGGCGACCAGATTCGGTTCGTGACAAAATGGTATCAAAGGAGGTTCACTCCTTGGGTCATGTTATTTGGGGAAGAGTCAGGATAGTCTTGAGCTAGGATTGTTGGGACTTGACATTTCAGTCATGGGTAGTGTGCCTGGCCAGCACACCTCAGGACGATATTCAAGTCCCTAGGGGATTTATGGATTTATCTGATTCATTTGGTTTTCTTGGTTTAATGATGACTATGGGAAATGAAAAGAGAGTTGGGAGAATAATCTCAGTGAGCTCACAGGGCCTGGCAAGCCATGTGGAGCCGTGGATATTTCCCTAGAATACTCTCTGTGACGGAGAAGTGACTGGAATATGGCTGCCAACCATATGTCCAAGTCACCCACCGAAACTAGTTTCCTCTCACATTGTCTTGTGTCTCTTTGTTTTGGAATCTTGGAAACATTTGTTTTAGCAAAAAAAAAATGACTTCACATTAAGGAGTGTGAATTTTTGTGAAGTGATTTTCTAGTAAAGTGAAAATGTTTTTTTTAAAGTCTATAAATGAAATTTTAGAATTATTTCAAAAGGTTAAATTATGTGTTTGTACCTCTTTTGAAAGTATGAATTATGTTATTTGGGGTTTTGAAAATATGTTTCTAGTGGAATTTTTTTTAAACTGTGGAAATGTGTTTTGGATTGAATTAAGTGTTCTAGAATTTTTGTGTGGGGGTTGAATATGGATTTTGGGTTTGGTTACTACTGAACAAAAAAAATTATGAACTTTTAGAACCTTGTCTTGAAATGAGAAGAGTTGAGTTCTTAATTAAATGGAGATTTATGAAATGTTGTTTTTCATGAAATTAGAAGTGTTTTGAAATGGGTTGAAATGTTTTTTAAACAATTGTGAAAGTCATGAATAAGAGATTTTATTGAATTATGTATTCTTTTCTGTATTGGTTTGTGAGATGAAAAATTGGGTTTTGATATTATGGTTAGTGCTTTTGAGAAAGGAAAATTGTGGTTAAAAGTTTGATTTTAAAAAGAGGAAAGGTTTGATTTTTGGTATTTGGTATTCTCAAGGGTGACCACATGCATAGGTTTATTTGGGAATATGGATGGATATGAGGTGGGTTCCTAGTGTGGAATGTAAACATGCATGTGTGAGGCTCATTAGATACCATTGGTAAATGTGCAACCCACCAACACTGTTTTTTTTTAATAATTTTTTTTGAAGGAAAGTGTTGTGTTATGATAATGTATGGTTGGGAGGTATGGATTATGTGTTTTCTGGATTATTATTGTGGGATGTTTTGAGTTCAATAACCCCTCTTGTTTTAACAATGTTTTGGATTTGTGTTTCATTGATAAGTTGGAATGAAGTGTCGGTCAGTGGTCTCTTTTGAGGAAATGTTTGGGAGGCCAATGTGGTGGCTCCCATCATGTGTTCGGTTCAGGTTTGTGGTCTTTTGTGACCAAATGACCAGTTTGGTTTTGTCATTGGGTTTTCCTGTAGGCCAGGGTATGCCCCCATAAAGTGTTAGTGTATGATTCATGTTTGGCCTATGGTGATTCACCGTTGGATGATCCTCTAGTTGATCAACATAAGGACATTATTCTTGAGGTTTGGAGATTGTGTTTACCCCTCTTCTTTTTCAATTATGCAGATACCCCTATAGTGGGAGAGTGTTTGTGGGAGGTTGAAATAGACCTTAGTTTCTTATGTTTCCTAAGTTGTCTAAGGTCAATGAAGTTCAGAGTTGTCAGTGTAGAATGATGTCTTAAAGGGCCTCTGGGTCTTTCGTCAGTCTCATTGAATCAAGAGTTCATGTTAGGCCACCGGTGTGCAAGATCTAGCCAAGAGTGGCTATTATGGACACTTGATGGAATCATGTGCTATTTTGGACTTAGTACAAGGTCCCTCTCTTTGTGTTTTCTTTTATCCACAACGGTTATGTTCGGTGATGCCTTGCGATGTCATGTGTTCATTTGACTATAAGGGTGAAGATTGTGAAATCTTATGAGAGTCACTATTTTTTTTGTTGGATGTGTGTCTCCCTATAGGAAATTATAAATCCTATGTTCTAGAGGAATGTGTTTCTATATTTCCTTTCATTCTGTTGTTTAGCATCCGAAGAAAAAAGGGGTGATGTGTGTGCATCCTCTAAGTTCTTGTTTTGGTAAAATGATGGGTTGGGGAAAAGCGGGTTTGAAGTGCGTTATGTCTCAATGAGACCATCTGAGATTACAGTATAATTGTTTTTGGAACTGGAAGAATATTTTCAGTTTAGGGGTTTCCAAACCCTAACTACGAGGCCGAAGATGCTTCAATCCATTGAGCTCCAGCCATAGGCCCCGGAGAGAAGCTGGCGTGTAGTTAGGGGAAATCCTAGAGTCGTTCAAACTTTTGGTCAAGGTCATATCCTCAATATGAAAGATATGAATAGTTTAAACCTCTGGTGTCATTGTCTTGTTCCAATTTCTCACATTTGGTGGAAAGAGGTGTGAGTACCTTGTTCCCATGTCGTACCCTGAGTTGTTTTTTCTCCTCTGGGGTCCCTTGTGTTTTTGGAGAAAAGTTTAAAATTTGGGTTAGGCAGGTTGAAGAGCATAGTTTATACGTGGTTAGAAGTAACCATGTGCCAACCCAGGGGACCGTGTGATAAGAGACAGTAGCTAATGCATGGTCTCCGCACGTCCATGATCCTTGGCCAAGGAAACTGTGTGAAGTTTCCTCTTTGGATAGAATGATCCGCACAGTTAACTCGTGGTTTCCCAAACCGTGTGAACCAACTATGCAGCCATGCCAGCTCCTTAAAATTATGTTGTTTTTGTTGTTGTTATCCCATAATATTTAGTTAATATGGCTAGGTTTTGTTTGGGGTAGACCCATAATGGGACTCATTTAAGTTTTATTGGAATAATTCTGATATTAATCTACCCCTAATGCTGGGAATTCCGTCCGAGGCCCCCTGTTAGTGTCTTGATTTTGTCTTAAGGAAAGTTGTGTTCATTATTATGGTGGGGAGACCCATCATGGGTATCGTGTATGTTCTCTTGGAAAAGGAATAATTTTAGTTTAACCCTTATGATGGGGAGACCGTTCGTTCCTTCCCCAATTGTTATCCTTATTCTATCTAAGAAAATTGAGTTGTCCCTGGTGGTGGGATGTCCAGATTGGGTCACCCCGTACTAGTGACTCAGTTTTCTCCTTGGTGTATTCTAGGTAGGAGGTAGTATCGTTCAAGTCTATCTATCCAAAAATTTGTTACCTGGGTAAATTTGGGGCTGGAGAACACCCAATGGTTTTGTTTACATATTGTTGTGGTAGCATTATTCGAGTTCGTTGTTCGTTTCAAGTGGATTGCTTGAGCGTCGTCTTGTAGTGTTTGAGGTGTTTTGTTTTGGGATGCGTTTTTAACGTGTTTCATAATTTTAAGTAAGTGGGGTTATTTTTGGTTGATGAGAGTATTATATTCCTTTGTTTGATCAACTGGAGATGTTCGTCCTTTTTGAAGCGGGTGAAAACGTGGTAAGGAAGTCTGTCTTGGTCTATCGTTTGGGCTTTGCTTTTGCATCTGGTGTTGTTGTGGCATTCCGGGGGCGGAATGCTTTATGGTGGGGAGAATTGTCACACCCATGACTTATTTTAAAGGTAAATTTCATTTAATTTCCATTCATACTTTGTTTTGGGGGGGGTTCCCAATCTTTTATGGAGGAATGAGAGAGTGTTCATTAATTGGGCCAAACCGTGAGCCCAATTCCAGATTTAAAAACCAATTTTGTTTCTTTTATAACTTTTTCATTTTTTAATATTTTTCACCCATTCAACTTCCCAAATGACCTCCCCTGACCTATTAACACCACCATTTCAATTTGGAGCTTTTATAAATCCATAACCAGGGTTTATTTTGGTTTTTATCTAAGGGGTTGGGCCAGCCCGAAAGCCCAATTCCTGTTTTAAAAATAAATTTTGATTATCTTATAACTTATTCAATTCTTGGGATTTTTCGGTGATTCCAAGTGGAGCCCAACCCCAAGGAACCCAGCCGCGCGACCATTCCCTTTCCCACCTCTTTGAAGCTCTGGTATATCGCGATTTGATGCCGAACTTCAGAGGGTTCCTCAAATCGCCCAGATTTGAAGAGGTAAAGTCTTTCTTCCATAACTCTCTCAATTTTCAATATATTTCCTCCATTCCAGTTTCTAAATGACCTAATACATCTTGTGAGTACGAAACCTAAATTTTGGATCTTTTAAATTTCAGCTACTGGTGTTTTGGAGTGATTACTTCAAGATACTTCAAGTAAATGAGCCCTTTCCTTTCCTCTTTCAAATTACTTTGTGTCTAACTCATTGTTCTTTGGGTATATTTGGTTATAATTGAGTTTAATAATGTCCAGAAACTAGGTTTTAGAAACTAGGGTTTAACTTTGGGCTTTCTTGGCCAATTTATGTGGTTTTAGGTTTGATGTAGTTGTCTCTTGGTGCGGCGGGGGTGCGATTTGATTTTCGCACGGAGATTCAAGGGTTTCCTTGGTTTTGGTAGGTGATTCCATTATGTGTGCAATTTTTGTGAATTAGCTTGCTGTGTTAATGGTAACTTCAGGTTTATTTCACTTTAATGTTTCTGTAAAAATTGGTTTTAGTTGCATTTATAATGCAAATGAATTTTAAGTTCCATTTTTGGTGAGATTGGGGGTTTTTCATTCAAATATTTTATTGGTTCATTTTGGGCTGACCTATAAGTAATTAGTTGATTTTAATGAACTGTAATAGGATTGAAAATACTGTTTTGATGACTGTCCCATGTGTTTGATGCTGTGAAAGTTGGTTTTAATGGTGTCTGTGAAACACATGAATTTCTAAGAGCCGTGTTGTGTAAAAATGGAGGTTTTACAATGATGTCACTTCTTGAACCATATGAGGCTTCCCATAAAATGATTTTTTGTTTTAATTTAAATGTATTGGGATTCTATTTATGTTTTGGTAATTCAAAAATGTGCCCATAGTGTGCAATTGGTGTTCTCAAGGTGTTTTTTTTGTGCAAGACACTACGTGATTTTGAAGAATTGTTTTATTACAAATCAAAGTGTTTTATTATGTGTTTTAAGTGGGATAAAAATGTGATAGATACTGTATTGATTGTGTGTGACCAGTATTGGTGTTTTATTTGAAAATAGATTTATGTTGCATGCTGAAATTGTTTGAGCACAAAAGGGGAAGCCCGGGTACTTAGGTGGGCGGATTTGTACTAGTACGGCTAGTGGACCGGATGGGTGTTGTCCCTGTTTCACTTAGCATTTGGATAACGACAACTCTAACTAAACTATATGGATGATTTTTGTAAACCACTATGTTGTGGGTATGATCCCTACTAGTGGCTCGTGCACGAGAGTGGATTTTACTATGGATGCTTTACACCGAGGTACGAGGTACATAGGGCCCGATACAACCTAGTGCCTAGGGGTGTTCCTGGTTTGTTGCTCACTGAATTTTTAGTATTTACCCATGTATTTGGGTGTTTTTTTCCAGTAATTTACAGTATCTATCATTTCCATTTAGATATGTTAACATTCTGGAAATTCTAGTTTGAAAACTTTTCTTTTAAATGAAAGTTGTATTTCTTGGAATTTCATCGTCGTTTTTCTTTACAAATTATAAATGTTTGCTTCTTCACATTATATTGAATGCACTTTGGAATCATTGGGTGGTATCCTATTGGGCTTAGGCTCACACCCTACTTACACCCCTTGGGTGTAAGTAGACTTTGTTATGCTTGACTCAGGTAAAGGGAAGGATATGGGTGATGGAAGTTCAGGGTGTTAGTCCTCATCGTTGGGGCGGAGTTGCAGAGAAGGTTTGTGGGTGATGACCCCCTTGTCGTGTGGAGTCCATGGGGATTTCATTATGTTGTCATTATTTGTTTTTAGACCACTTTTAGTGTCTTTAAACATATGTATTCAGTTCTGGTTTTTGTGTAAACATCGTTTGGTTTACATTTTTCAGATTCAGTTTATTGATTGTTTTTAATGTTTTATGCCTTCATATTCGGGTAAATCGTTCCCAAAAAAAAATAAATGATACCCGGGCACTTGTGCCAGACCGTGGGGATAGGGAACGCCCTTCGGGTCATGTCACGGGCTGGGTTTGGTGCCAGTTTTGGTGGCGACCAGATTCGGTTCGTGACAAGGAGGATAATCTTGTGTCAACATCTGGGTATCAAGATGTTTATAGAGGAAAGTGGGAGATTTATGGCTATTTTTTGGAACTATATAGATTTTAGGAAAATGGGAATAAGTTATTAGTTAAACCACCAACATTTTTTTGATCCTATATGTATTGGGAGGCATAGTTTGAGAGGGACTCAATCAAATCCAAGAATGAAAATCCGTAAGAGACCTGAGAAATTAGTATTGAAGGCAGAGGATAAATTTAATGCATTGGATTTTGTTTTTATATGATTTGATAAGTAGAGTAATATTTATAAACATTTTTTAACAATTAAACCTCACAAGTTATGTTTGAATTGAAATACATATATGTCTAAGAATAATAATTATGAAAAATTCAAAGAAATTGATTTTTATTGAAGTTTCACTTATAGAATCAAAATGGGAATATCAATGTTTTCTTGATGTTCGATGTTCTTAACACATTATAGATGATTTAAAACTCCTTAAAGATGTTGAAAAGTAAAAAAACGATGCAGTGACCTTCAGAAATTATTGGTAACATAAAATTAAAGTTGTTAGTTAATAATTTATTAGGAAATAGAACATGATTTCTGAGAACACCTTATATGTTTATGGGTTTAAACATTACCTTTTGAGTATTTATCAGAAGTGTGGTAAATAAAATTGAATGGTTTTTCAAAAATATGGGTTCATGGTGGAATATTAGAATATATGACTATTTAATAAGAGAACAATGAAAAATGTGTTATATTTGGAATCCTAGAATCAACTATGTGTACATTCTATTGCATGTATTTTAAAATAATTTAATATTAATTAAAATAAGATATTACATATTTCTCATAGTATTGCATCACATTAATGTAAAAATGTCCTAGATTTTCTGTCAAATTAAAAATTCCATAGTAATTTGATACTATGATAAGATCTAAGAAATAAAATGATGATATTCTTGATACTTTTTCTATGGTTGGAAAAAAATTATGATTGGAAACATTATAGTTTGACCTTCAGGGAAATTACATCTAGGAAGATTATACTTTATCTTATGAATTTTCCACTAGGTAGTCCCTAATTAGAGAGAATATGAGAAAAGACGCACCAGTAGAAATTCTACAAGTTCACGTGTTATTATGTATTATTTTCTATGAGAGTGTTTAATGATCCTTAGAACTTAATTTTATTATTATTTAATATCACTACTCACAAACATAGATTCATTATATTAAATTATTATGAGATGGTTTATGGTGTTGTAGGATACATTGGGTGTGCCCTGAATAACAAGTTATTAACGAATAAGTAGATGAAGGATTTTTCACTTACACCTTTATGGAAGTTGATATCTTAACATTTAGATATTATTGAAACTAATGAAATAAATTCCATGTCCATGATGATATAGATAAATTCATTCTATTCAATAAATGAAAGATATGTTAAGCATTAAGGGTGAAGACACATGTATACAATCTTTTTAATGAAATATCATGAAAAATAGATTATATTACATAGTGATCATTCATATATGTGTTTTTTTTAATTTTTAAATATATTCCTCATCTGTAGAATAATTAACAAATTTCTATTATTTAATATTTACATTTAAGAAATCCCACCAAATTCCACTGAAGAAGAGGCCTAGATGGTCACCCAAAAATTGTTTTCTTTTGTCTAGGTTAAATATAATATATATCAGATAATTATAGAAAATATTATCCTTCAAAATGAGGCTTAATATTTTTTCTATATTTATTAAATTGAAAACAAAATTAAGTAAATATTTATTCCCATGTAAGTATTTTAGTTACATAAATATTTCATATTAATTTACCTCTTATTATTTTCATTAAAATAGATAATTACTTATCCATTAAATAAATATATTTTTTAGTGGTAAGAATATTTAATAAATATTTATTTTATAGTCTAATAATAGAATATTTATCTATTTTTTAATTGGATAAATATTTAATAAAAATATTTATTTGGGTATTTAATAAATGTTGAGGAGGACAAGCAGACAAATATTGGGTCTAAAAATAAATATATTTTTTACAATATGGTAAGATAATATTTATAATCATTATAGTTAGTGAATAACATGGTATAAAATAATATTATTATTTTATTACATGGAATAGGTTTCCTAAGGGTTAAACATTTTTCTAAAGATCCCTTGTGTTGTTATTTAATGTTAAACCCTGTCCTGAGGTCTATAAATAGACTAATATTATATTCTAGATAACGATATTATTTTTCATAATCAATCCCTCTAAAGATCTTCCTCCACTTATTATCCTCTCAAGAATGAGAAGAAAAATGGAGATACTTCAATCCTGACAGATCATAAAGTGATCAAAGGAAAATAATTCAAGACGATCTACTGGGTGTGCTACCACATTGCTATTAATCAATGTTTTCAGAGATTTAAGGAGAATTTGTGGATCACACTAGAGGGTCCATGACTTGTATATTAATAGTTAAATGTTTATATAAAATTAAGATTAAAAGTATCAATATCCAAAATGAATAAAGATTTCATGATTGAGGTAACCATAGATCTTGTGTTGAAATTAATTACAAAATTTACATGGAAAGATATTCTCTTGGTTCCAATTATTTATTTGTAAATATTATTCAGAAAATATTTAATTTCTTGTGATATTTAGATCTTTTACATAGAATTTTTTCAATTAAATCCAAAAAAAACAATGATTGTCCATTGGGAAAATAGGTTGTTCCATTACATAACGATCCAATCTAAGGGGGAAATTTTATTATTAGTGACAATAAAAATACATTCTCACAAAACATGAAAGAAGAATATAACTTATTTGACACTATAAATATTTTATTATAAGAGTTTTGAAGGTTTTAATAATTCATTTGTGATTGGGAGACCCCTTGTAATCAACGATAAAGTTTAAAATATTGGTAATTTTCATAATAGATGATTTAATGGAATCTTAATAAGTTTTCCTCTAAATTAAAGAGGACATAATTGTTAAAATAATGAAATAAGGATTATTTTTTATACTATTTATGTGAATGTTAGTTAACATTTAAGAAAATAAAATTTATATAATGAAGTAATATCGGTATGAGATAATTAAGCATTCATTCAATGTAATCGGAAAAAGTTTCTGAAAATAACCATAGTTTAAAATAATTATATGATGGAGAAGATGATTCCATTATTTTTACTAATGGATATCAACACTTATCATATCATTCAAGGATAATAAACTTTGTAAATGACTAAACAATAATGGGTGAATAAGGGAAAAAGGTTTAAATTATGAGAACATTGGGCGAAACAACACATGCCTAACTGTGTTTCAATGTTATACTAATATATATTAATGAAACGTAAGATAATAAAAGTGGTATCATGTTTTTAATTAACATTAGGGTTAAATAAAAAATAATAGAACATGGTAGATGGTATATATTCATGTAAACAATAATATTATCATAACTATGTGGGTGTTTCGAAATAGGTCAAACAAATTCTGATAAATTAACATTAACAAAGAATGAATTTTTTGAAAGGGTAATATTAGGTTTTGTAAACTTATTTTTATGATATATTGTTTTTTTACATGAATTGATACCATTATTATATTTCTTTCTAATAAATTATAAAGGCAATAAAATATTTTACAAATAAATATCATATCTAGATTCTTCAATAGTGAATTGTAAGAGGATGTATACACTGAGAAACCTAGTGGTTTATTCTTTACAAAAAATGATATTTATATTTATAAGTTAAAGAAAGATCTATATAGTATTAAAAATATCCATGATAATTGTATTCTAAGATAAATACTTTTTTTGAAATAGGTGATGTTAATGAATGGAAGAGTGGAGATAAATCTCTACAAAAGATATGACAACAAGGGATCCCTCAATATTTTTATTTATGTATATGATATCATTTTAATAAGAAATAAATGTAGATTTTTTGAATAGTTTTATTTTTTTATGAATAACATTATTTAAATTTGTATTCAAGGAAAAATTAGATATTTTATGGTTTTACAAATTTCTCAAGAGGAAGGTCTCACATTTCTTCCTCAAAAAAACTAGGCTCAAAAACTCTTAAAGAATTTTTGAATAGAGGATCAAAATTTGGTTTATATACTAATTTTAGTAGGAAATAAATATTCAAAGTATGAAAGAGGAAAGTATGTTGAATCAATATAATTATATGAGCTTATTGAAATTTTATTTTACTATAAATATTAAAGAATAAACATTGTATGTGTTGTTACATTATATGCCCAGTATCAAAGTGAACCGTAGGGATCTCATTTTATGGTTGAAAATAGAATAATCAAATATAAAAAAGGTGAAATAGACTATGGTTTGAATTATGTTAGTAGAAAAAATCTAGATATTTTTATTATACAAATGTATATTGAGCAGTTTATGTTAATGATATATGGTCTATATCTGGTAGAGTTCACTTCTTTTGGGTGAAACCAGTGTATATTTTCACATAAAGAATTAAATTTCTATAAAATTGATCATTTTAAATATGAATATTTTGAATAATCTCAATATATAACCCAATTGATGTGGTTGAGAACAATATTGAAAATAAAATGGTTTAAGTTATATTTCCACTACTTGTGGGTTGTGATAATCAACATCATATCAATTTGTAAAGGGACAAAATCATAATTAAGGATTAAGAATATTATAATAATGTATTACTTCGTCTAATATATAGTAGTGAATAATGTTTTAAAGCTATAATATTCACTGAAAAATGAGAAAATTGAATATTTTTTCCCAAAAAAAAATTATTGAATGATAAATTTAAATGATTGAGGTTAATTATGGGTGTTCAACCTCATTACACTAAAGGCCATGCAATGGTTAATTTTTCCTCTATATCATCTTGTTATTTGGATATTATTGTTAAATGTGGAAAATAAAAATTTTACTCTCTTGGGTGATTACTCATTTATATATTTAGAAATCGAAGTAAATGTTTTTTAATAGAATACATTTGACATGTATTTTACTTTTTGGGGAAGATACCACTTATTTAGGGGAACACAACATTAAAAGACCATAATAAAAAATGGAGATATATGAATTCAAAAATAAATTGTGTGTGATTTTTGTGATTTATGAACAGTTCTATTGATTTTAGTTAGTGTGTATGTAGTATATTTTTATATATATGTGTAATATTATTTTATTTAAAATTATAATAAGGTTTAATACTCATGTAGTATCGTAATTGGTTTCACGGAACAGAAAAAATCAATTTTTCAAATTGGTATCTAGATAATAAAATGCTATGTATAAGTGGATGTTAATAACTAATTATATATAAAACATATTATTATTCTTAATGATTTTTTTCCTACACTTTCTTCTCTCATGTGGGATTAATGTCCTTGAATGATGACTAATTGTTATAATTTTTGTGTTTGAAAGTTATTTTTTCAATGGATTCCAAAAATAATAAAAAGAGGGGATTATTTTTTAAAATATTTGACATTAGAATATTTGAATTTATTGATGTACATTTTTTTGGATAATATTGATAATGTAAGGTGAGTTTATCATAATTTGAAGTTGAAATTTATCCTATAGTATATGGTATTTATTTATGGAATAGATTTTGGAGGTGTCGAAGTGGATATGTTATTTGTGAAGGATTTTTTAATTCACAAATAATATTTAAACTAGAATGATATAATGTATTTTTTTAGGTGAGGGATTTGTGGTAGTTTGGAGTATTGTTGAATAGGTTTGGGCTTGATTCAATGTAATTTCATGTTTTTGAATTTTATGAAATTTGTTAATTAAAAGATGATTTTTTCCTCTATCCTAAAAATTTAAATCGATTCTTTACATGGATTAAAATTACCAATGTCATAATTTTTGAAGATTCATTTCAATAATTTCCTTTTACTATACAGGTGTTTGAATTTCAAGATATTTTTTGAATTTTTGTTTCGTGGATAGTTAAAATTGTTATTTGGGTTACATATTGGAATTGTGGTCCTTGGAGCATCCCAAAAGTGATATTTTAAACATATAAAGAATCTATTATAGATCCAAGTTTCTTATGAAGGAATTGAAATTAGACCAAGGTTTTTGGGGAAACAAGCTATTTCCACAAACCTATTAGAGACTTTGGAATGGAACATGTATCCCGACAAGTGTCACTGGTTGGCCACTACCTAAAGTAGTGGTGGTGCATTCCACCATAGAGCCACCAGTTATCTGATGGGCTTAAATAGGTAAAATTAAATTTATATCCCCCTACCCCTAAATTATTCAAAGTGGATATCCCTTTTCTATCCCCACTATTTCTCATGAGAACATGGATCTGGCCTCCCTCCGTCCACCTCATACCCCTTTATTATGGAGTGATTTTTAAGGATTTTTTTAGAAATTCTTGTTGAGTCTCATCCTCCACCAACCTCTGCTAATCTCACCATTTATTTATTCTTAAAATAACATCTTGTTTTCTAATTAAATTATGTTCATTCCATTATAGAAAGGTACAATGGGATGAGTATGATGGGGCATCCACTCAACTGAAGATGGGGGCATACTATGATTCTACTTCTATGTGGTTCCTAATTTTTTAGAAAAGTTACATTACCATTGTAATTTTCCTATGGTTTTCATTAAATTTAAAAATTTAAATACTTATGGTATTCATTTAGGTGACTAGGGTTTTTCCAAGTTCAAGTTGGGTTAATGAGATGGGCCTTTTGGGAGTTGTTGGGTTTAACATCAACAAGATGAGCATAACTAATTGTATTGTTGATATATATTATAAGTTGAATAACATTGGTTTTGAATTATAATTTTTCTAAATAGTTATGAATTTGAAAAATAAAATTGGGTTGAAATTATACTTTTATGAACTATAGTATTATATTAATAGATTAGTGATTAAATGGGTTTAATATTCATTAAAATGTAGGTTGTACTCATTAATTTCCTTATGATTATACTCATGTAAGTCATCATGAATTTACTTGTGGTCACACCAATAAGACATCATCATTGAGAAATTTTATGATTAATTATTCAATTTAATTAGGGTTTTTAATATAACATGTGTTTACATATTATAAAATGCCTCATTTAAGATGAAAATAGTGCCAACACCCAAATGGTCTTTGAGCACCATCTAGTTTTCATCAACCACTAATGGTTGAGTTCATAATATTTTTAGTCATTCCATGTGGAATCTAGTCATCCTATGATGTGTAGACTAGTTAGGCATGTCCAAGTGGCCTCAAATATGATCCCTTATACACCTCCAATAGGATTTGTTGTATAACCTAATTTAAAAACCTAAATGGGCCTTGTCAGGAACCCATGTATGGTGTTAGCCCCCTAACATGAACTAGGGGAATCAATAGGTTCATTAATGATATACATGCCCCTTTGAGAGGTTTTTCTAGGACATGAATGTTGATGGGGGGTTTATAAATTATTAAAAATAGAAGTAATCTCTTTTATTTATGTTTGGAAGTGGTATATTCACTCAGGGTTGATTAATATTATTATGGTACAATGAAATTGGGAAGTATTGTTTACTATTTTATAAAATTATTATAGTTGAGAACTATAACACTGCTGAACATATTATATTATCTCATAAAACATCCATAATGTAGGTTTTTGATACCTATTAAGAAAACTATCAGATGTGATTTTGTGCAACTATCTGTGGTGATTCCCTGGATATTATTTCAGGGTTGATATGATATACTCAGATGAAATTTTCTAGGAGTAGTTCCTAGGTATATTATATTTATAGTAATATATAGATAAGAAAACTCTCAAAAGGATGGTCATCGTTACTTGATTTATATACGAGGGAGGCCTGAGTCTATTATATTTTGAAATGTGGTCTTCATGAAAATAACAGATATACTACAACAATGGCTGAAAGAGGTATGTTTAATAAAGGTCATAAGACAAAAAATTGACAGCGGTATGATCCAAGTTACATGGGTTGTAAAGGGCCATGTGTCATGCTTATAGAGATTCCAACATCAAGCTAAAGATGGTATTTTTGTTTTTTTAGAGGTGCATTTTTTTATTTGAAACATGTCACATGAATATATCACCAAATTTCTAGATATTATGGGACCACATTAGTGGTTTCCTACTAACTTATGTTATCATACCCAGCTTGGGAAATCACTACACAAGGTTACCCAAGTATCCCTAAATTTTTGTAGGTTTAGTTAGGGTTGTGGACAGGGATTTCAAGATCGAGAAGGATCACGTTGGATGGTATTTGGATATTGGGCTGAGGTGTGGCTTATTTATTGTAATCGATCCTACTATAATTATATTTTTTCCCAATTTTTTTTTTATTTTTTATATATGATCAGCCAATGGGGAAATCATCATTTCATACCTGAAATGGTATATTGCCTTTTATTAAAGCTTATTAAGTTTACTATTCTTTTTTAGAATTTAATATCAATGATACTTTTTTATTATATATAATTTTTCATTATAATATAGTGGTATAGTCACAATATAATACTATATTAGACCCTTGTAACTAGTTATTGGCATACATCATATGGCAAGGCTCCCCTGAAGTATAGTGGCAACCACCGGTCCAGGAACTGATTAGTGGGATATGGTGGAGAAATGTCACAGAGTTATATATCAATGATTATTTTTCTATTATATTACTCTTTGGGGTATCGTATCTATGATATATGGAAATTTTTTAGAGCATGTGATAGATACTCGACTGGTTCATCATGAACAACTTTTCTGATAGGAAGTTTAAGTTAACAAGGATGGGGTTTATATTTTGTATTTATCATGTCATGGTTGACTGATTTATCCTTATGTGACATGTGTCTTTAGTTGAATGATGATTTATATTACATTTTGGATCTTTTATCATAAATTAAAGTGGGAGAATTTTATACATCACTCTTGGCATGTGTGATTCAAATTTTAGTTGGGGGATGTTAGTGTAATTTTTTATATCACTGGAAACTGGGGAATAGTTAATTAAATTGTAAATAGATACTCACATAGAATTTTCCAATATAACTTATTCTTGAGTCCTAAATAGATGATTAGACATGTATACATTACATTACGATAGAAGTCCTTGCTGGTTCTACAGAAGTATAAATGCTTGAGATGGTGGTGATACATTCCCTTGGTCTAGGGGTTGTATGCCTACACTTGTTGGTAAGTATAATCTTGTTATGTATTTATAATTGAACCCATGTGGGATATTATTATTTAGTTTTAGTTATTTAATGTCTTATTAATATTCTATATGGTTTATTCTCATATATATTGCAATGTCAATCAAATTGACAAAGAAAATGGTTTTCATTCATGGGATGTGGGTCATACTAGGGTGATACAAGTTGCATGGGTATATATTTTTTATTATCGATGAAGTGGGCTTATAATTAGATGTTCAATGATAATATGTTCCTTGTATTCTAGTGTATTGGTTATTTATGTTGTTATATGTGATATGGTAGTACCCCAGATATGGGTTGACGTCTTTTTCACATGATTCATGGAATATATTTGTGACTCTAGATTTTGTTATTTTGGCACTTATATTGTCTTGGGTGTTTTGGTGGGAGATTATATAATATATCATGATCTATAACCTTTTGTTACAACAAATAAATCTAATAGGTGGGAGAGCAAGAGAATCATAGATTCATCTCATGCCTTTGTGGGTTAGTGATTTTGACATTATGGGAAACCATTGAGAGGGTTTGTCCTAAGATTAAGAGTAATTTAGAGATATAAAGGCATTAGTGTGTTACATTAATGGATATGGATGCATGATAGGTTATATCTTGTTTGTGATAATATCGTGGTGATTAGATAAGGTTATGGGGAAGAACCTGAAGTGATAGTTCTTGGATTCAAGGTGTTTTTTCCAGGGTTGGGACCATTTTGGTGCCTGGTCCAATTTACATATATAATTTTTAATGAAGAATAAGAGAATGGGTGTTTTCACATGGATTGTATGTAAAATTGGTTGGTGGGAAGTCATGTGATAAATTATGACCCAAAGGATGTGTACAGTTTTTGATAGGAGTACTGAGGATGATCTCGGATTAATGATACTGTAATATAGGATGAGATTGGTCAGTGATTTGGTGCATCAACCAAGTTGGATAATATTTCACTAATGGGATCTTGAGTTGAATTTCATTGATCAGGAGGGACTATACTGTTATCCCATTATGATTAAATTATATTGAGGTGGAAATTTCTTGTCATGCATGATAATATTGAAATATGGATCTAGAATGGACATGTGTGACTTGGGGATTGATGAAATTAATGAAATGATTTCGAGCATGGTGTTTTAGGGATTGAAAAAGAGAAGTTTATTTTTCCCATACTGGTAGAGGATACATAAGAAATTGATTAGGTATCATGGATTGGTTTACTCGTGGGTAAACCCTGAAATCCATTTTTCAGGGGGTTCTAGTGTTTGATTGTTGATCTGGAGGATAATTATGAGTTTAATGGTGGAAACTATTGAGTTAGCATTCAAGGAGTTGTTTTAGGTTGGCTATATAGTAGGGATGGTGACAATTCCCATTGGAGGGTGTGTCCCTCATTATGATATAGATTTTAGTGGATGTTCTAAAACATGTATTTGTGGACTAATGGTAGATAGGGGATGGATGTTTTTTGTTGATGAATGGGAATGAGAGAGACATACACATCCAATCACTGTGTTCAGTAACTGGTAGCTCGTGAGTCATGGTGATCTAAAATTTTATTCAATAGTGTGATGATGAGGATTTTCCCATTTCGAGGACTGTGATATCAATCATAGATATGATAACCCTCATTTGAGAAGTGTTGTGGATGTAAGGAATTGTTTGTTGGATTAAAATTTTGGATTTGGGATTGTGGTGGGTATATGGGGTAGAATTAAACTACATTCCTTACTGAATGAAAGTTATGATTTCATTTATAGTACCAGAAGGATTTTAAATGCCAACATTGGGATCCGGTTATACTTGGAGAATCAGAGAGATATTATACTGGGGATGTATCGGTGCTCATGGAATGATACATCATGGATGTGGATTTGCATGTTTTATGTTTAAACCATGGGATTTAACCAAAATTTGGAATTGAAATTTTATAATAATGTGTTGGTAATAAATGGATTCCTTTGAGTTTAAAGACTTCATGGTTAGGTTATTTAGAGGACACATTAGTAGGGGTAACACATAGATCCCCAGGCTAGATAAAATGATATTCTGGGGGGGTGGATCAACATGACACGTGTTTTATGAATTTTTTCACTTTTGAAGTAAACCTCCTGAAATTATTAAGGTTCTAGGTCCACTCTATGATATCACTCAATTTCACCAAATTTATAGTATTAGTAAAATATATAGAAAAACCCATAATTACATGGCTCGACTATGATCCCTTCTCATTTCCATTTTGGTCATACCCCCTACATTGATTATACACTATAATATTGTTATCAATTAAAATGATCAATAACAATCACACCACATATACAACTAAATTATCATATAAGGTTCGTTATATATAATCCCATAGTGTTACCATAATCCAAACTGGCCTACTATAAAATCTGTACAAGAGACTTATGCTCCTGAATCACACAAGGGACTTCCCCTACTCCCAACTCCAACTAAGAGGCTTCCTCTAATATTGACACTAATTGACAAAATTAATGTTTTTTTTGAACGATTGACCCATTATTGGATTAACTATTCACATTCCTCTAATAACTTTCTTAATCATGTTGGGTCGCATTCCTGTTCGAGTATATTTGACATCCACTGAAAGAGTTTGTTGGTCTTTCTAAATTAATTCTAATCACCTGTATTTGATCAGTTTCCTCAATGAAAAAAAACTTGGTCTATTTTTACTTATAAATTATTAATTCATTAACACATATAGATGTTGGAAAATTATTCCCATAATTTCATAAAATATACTTCATTTATGTATAATACATTTCAAGGTCTTCATAAAACCTAGAATACAATGATTCAACTTTCCTATTATTTTTTTGTGTTTGTTAAGGTTATCTTCTCAAATAGATATTCGTTCGTGTGTGCATGTGATCTTGCACTACCCACCATCAATATTCACAAATAAACTCACTTATATCTAATTCATGAATTTTACAACGTTCATGTGTATTTCATTCATTATGTAAATCCTTCACACAAGGGTGTGTATGTCACTATTCACTATATCTTCTTTTTTTCGTCACATACTCCCATTGTCAATATTTCAGAAACCCAAGTGGATGTAAGTGAACTATTATTATTTACTGATAACTCATAAAATTCTACTATATTTTCCTTCTCATTATTAGGAACACTTTATACCATGAACATGCATTGTACTACCTTGAATCATTTTCTCTCCTCCTTCACACACACCCAAATGGTTTTGTGTAAGAGTTTTATGAAATCGTGAGGTTTTTTCCCATACCATTAGTAGGAATGATTTTCAAAATATCTTCTTAAGAAATTAGTTTTAATGTGTTATACAGATGTTTAATGCCCTAGTAATTTACTTCCTCACACAAGAAGAGGTTGTGGGCTTCTCCCCTTATGAAACAAAAATTTTCACAGTCTCCTTATTTTCTTTAAAAAAACTACGATCTCTCTAAAACCATAATAGAAACCTTGGTAAATGGTTATTCTCATTTCATAGTTGTGTACCCACCACAACTACTCCAATAAAAATTTTGTGTTAAAGAGGTATTCAATACTCCCATAATGATTTCATGGCATGGCTTTTAAAAACACTAAAATTCTCATTGATGGACCAATACCTTATGATAAATTTCATAGAAAATTATATTATATGAGTTTTTACTATCTCATCACATATATATAATCATTATAACATTATTATTTACTTTAATACTTTAATTTTTACTATGTTTTGGTTGCTCAAATAGTTTAAAAAATGAATTTTTATTCAACAGTTTCTCATTCTTCCAACATCTGCTTGCATAAAATACAATTATTGAATGTATGGAGGATTGGTGCCTCATCTCCTCAAAATATAAAGGTCAAAATAATCATAGAGATATCATATTTTATTATGACCATTATTTCAAAAATTAATCCAGTATACTAGGACTCTATAATGTTGAGAGGTTGAAGAAAACTACGCAGGGTAATCAGATGATTGGGATTGCTTTGATTGTGTCATGCTTGTTCTATCCATATAATTTTTTAATGAAGTTACAATAATCCATTTTGCATCAAAACAAAAATAAATTTTCATTTTTATGGGTAAAACATTATAAAACTTGGTGTTTCACAACCACAATTTTCCCTGGCTATAGGGTATCAACACGGGCATACACCTTCAATCATGGGCTAAGGCCCAGCCAGTATAGTCATTATATAAATGTTCATTCCCATATAACTATGTGCTCCTGTAGTAATACAAATTGATTACTCTCATACCCATACTATCATGTAGGATCCCTAGTCCGGCTCTCCCATTTGGTTGACCCACGGTTCCCTCAAATATAGATGATAATCTGGACCTTGTGGGACTGTAATGATAGGTCTGTATTTTTTAATAAGGGATCATTCATGTACACAATAAAATACTAAGTATAAAATATATTTCCAAGACCACATTAGGTATGATTCCAAATATTTTAAATAAAATTATCAAATATGATTCCCCATATCATATTTCTCATATATTTTTCATATAATAAACTTTAAATAACCATAATTATTAAAAGAATATATTTTTCCATGGTATTATTCACATTCGGATGAAATAAAAGTTATTTCAATGAATTATTCTCAGAAATAAATAATCATGAAAAATAACATTCTTCTTGGTATTTATTAATTTCTATTATTCTCTTCCAATGAATAAACATTTTTTGGATCTTACAATTGTTGGAAGGAATGTTCTCTCCTAAACAAATGTCTTTTACATTTAAAAATGGTATAAACAATTTTCATATTTACATGGAATATTTCCTAACCATGACATCCTATGACATAAACTGAATCCATCATAATTTTCCAGGCATCACCTCCTCTAACTATCAGCCCACAAAACACATATAGAAATACCATTGATAACTAAAGAAACACTAAGCCAAAAAAACTATGAATTATTGGTATTGGTCAGCTAAATGAGGTCTAAATTTCATTCATGTGTGTAATTAGACATGATGATCTAGATATAGCATTATTAACATCATTTGAGATAATATAAATACATTTTGGGGGTTTGTAGGGGGATTTTGAGGAAAAATAAATGAATTTTTATTATTCTTAGCTAGTGAAGCCCGATTTTTTGGATTGGGAGTGAAAATATAGAGCTGGTATCTATGATTGATTGGATATCTCATTTTTTGAGGTATGGTGTGTTGGAAAGGAATCGGGGGGGGGGGGTAGTGGACCATAGAGAATGTGGTTTAGTAGGAAATTTTGAGGGTTTGTAGGCACCATGGCTTGGAATTGGCCACTTTTAGATAAGTATTATTGTGGGTATAACCATTATCTGGGTGAGGAATTAGATGAATACATATCATTAGTCTCTAGATAAATAGTCAAAAGGGAGTGTTGTCTTGGTTTTTAAGTGATTTTTTGAGTATTTTCATGTGTTTTGATGATTTAAGCACTGTGCATTCAGTGTGTAACTTCATAGTAATGTTTTTCATTTGGGATGGAATGTAGCCGTTTGAATGGGAATTGAAAACTGTTGTAAGTCAGATGATGTGGTTTGGTGAATTTAGAGACATCCTAGGGATGATTATTGTCATGTTGGGTATACTATGGTGTCCATTATCTATATGGTTGTTTAAATTTCAAAATAATTTTAAAATTTTCTTTATATGATATTTAGAATTTCAATTTTACATCAATAAGGGAGTTTTAGCCTTGTATAATCTCAAAAGAGGTTTTTCAAACCTGGAATGTGGTTTGTATGGGAGATGGGGTGGTTAGGATGGAGTTGGTGGTGGGCTTGGGTGGGTAAGGAAGCAATAATTCACATTCCATTTTGATTTGGTGCCCCTTCACTAGTTGGATAGTGGATTTTTCAAAGGTTTTATTGCACACCAAGGAGACACTAGTTAAAATGTGGTCTTAAATGGGATAAAAATAATTCCCCCTAATTATTTATAAGGGAACCCCTTTTTACTATCCTCCCTTGATCGTGAAAACCAAAGGCTTGAAATCCTCCCTCATCTTCCCCCATGGTTGAGCTGTGATGTTTGTGGTGTTTTCTAGAAATTCATGGAGGCTTCTATCCACCACCAACCTCTATTTATCTCATCTTCATTTTATTTATAATTTTATCTTTCTCTTTCTCTCTCTCTCTAACTATTGATTTTAGACTAATTCCACCAAATCATGCTAGAAATCTATTACTATGATTTGTTATCCACTCTTCCTGATAATGTCGTATCTTGTTATGACAATTTCACATTCTTGACCAATGTTTTAATAAAGGTATATATAAATATGAATTTTATTACATTTTCTTTCAAATAAAATTGAAATTATTATAGTATTCCTAGTTTTTATTTAGTTTTTTTCTTGGGTTAGGGATTATATGATTAGATAGACCTTATGGGTTTTGTTGGGTGTAGCACTAGCATGGTCTGCATAACTGATTATCTATTCAACATGATTGAAAATTTGAATAAAACTGGGTTTTGAAATATAACTAGTTCAATTATTATGGATTTTATTATAATCAATTAAAATTTTTATTTTATAAGAGTTAGGGTTGTCAGTTGTTTATAAAATGGTCTTTGGACTTGGATGAGTTTGAGTAGCGGGTTGTCTAACTGAAGATTAAATGGGTTTCAACTTTGGAAGATGGTAGGTAATTCTTTGTACTCTCTAAATGGTATTATTCATATTTATCAGGATGTATAGATGTGTGGTAATTCCATTAATATGTTAACCTTGATAAAATTGATGATTAATTATTTAATTTTGTTAATATGTTTCAACAAACGTGAATTTTAATTATAGACAAATTAATTATTTAGGATCTGCAAAGTTCCAAGCCCCAATGGGATTTAAGAAATGGATGGTTTCCCTTATCCACTTATAACTATGTTCAGGACATTTTTGTTGATTAATTACGGAATATGTACCTCATAAGGTGTGTTATGTAGTTATGTATGGCCCAGTCACCATCCAATTGATCCCTTGGATACCTCCAAGAGAAGGGGTGGGTGACCTAAGAGGACGGACCTGATGGGGCCATGTAAGGACCCTATATAGAGTGATGTACATATGACGTGACCCAGTGGTCCATGATAGGTTCCTCAATGAAATAATGTCATTGGGAATAGGGTGTAATAGAGTATGAGAGGTGATAGTGTCTTTAGGAATTTATAAAAACCTCGGTTCTCACTTTCATTTATAAAATGAAAATGTATAAGCCCTCTGAGTGGTTTAATTTTTTCTTTGGAAAACTCTTTTTGGGAAGTGATATTTAATTATGAGAAAAATCTCATAAGGGGGATCTATGGAATATATGGGATTACTCTCATGACTGAGATAACTTCCATAAGGAAGGTATATGGTACCTATCATAGAAAACACTCATTGGGTGGATCCATCTAATGATCCGTGGATATTCCGTGGATTTTTATTCAAGATTGATCATGTATATTGGGATGAATCTTTCTTGGAGTATTCCACAAGTATGTGATACTTATGTTTATATCTCCCAGATGAGAAATCTCTTGAAGGAGGCGTGTGTATTAAATGATATGTATTCTAGGGAGACGTAGGTTATTATCTTTGGGGTAGAAATCATTATATCCATTATTATATACACTTTAATAACCATTATTATAAGGTGTTGATGAAAAATTAATTACATCACATCATGGAAACAGTTGTCAATACACACACATGGGTGAGGTTTCTACTTTTTGATTGATGGAATGTAAGAAAGGTAAATAAAAATTCACCATTAAAGAATGATAATTATTACATAAATATCATATAAATTCACTGAATTTATCATTATTTTCATATATTTAAATATTAAATGAAAAATTTGGCACATCACGTTATTGAGGTGGTAGTCCAAACAAATTCACGAGCGATGTTATCATTTTACAATTGAAGGGAAGGGGGTAGAGAATGGATATTCCATTAGAATAAAAACACCCCATTATAGAATGTAAACTTATTCCTTCATGTTAAGATGGTTATAGAAAATTTTTTGGTGGTTTAGAAAAAATTATTCATCGAATATATTCGTAATATCATATACCTCTTCTTAAGTTATACTCCTTTGAAAAGAAACTTATGGATATTTTGATTGGTCTTTTGAGAAGACTAACACCACTAATTCATGTATATGGATTTTGGGATACTATTTAAGCTAATATTTTTTTAATACATGGGTCTTATGCAATGTGGATAATATAGGAGAGTAGGAACCCTTCTATAAGTTAAGAGAGAGGCACTCTTGTAAATTCTTAAAAAATTAAAATGTAAAAAAGTCGTATTCATGTAAAAGTGTCACTAAAGCAACCCAAATTAGAATATTATATATGGTTGGGGTGAAATACACTTCAACAAAATGACTAGGACAAAATATTTATATTATTTTAACCCTTATCACTTTAGTTTAACCCTCTTTAACCCTTTTAAACTTTACCACAATAATATATTTTTACATCAGTTACTATTCATAATGACTAAAAATGATATAAAACCCCTTGAAAAAAATTTAAATTGTGATTAAAAAAATTGAAACTCTTTTATCCAATTCAACTTATAATAATAGAATAAATTCACCTTTAAAATAATTTCTCCAAATCCAATGAAACCCTTTTTTATAAAAAAAACATTTTCTTAGTATGACACTGAATTTATTTCAAATCGAAACCAAGTAAAAACAATAATATGAATTTTAAAAAAATTAATCAAATATATTATCTTAAAATTTCATTAAAATTAATAATATTTTGAAATTAATTTAATTTATTAACATAAAGCATATTCGGTGCAGAAAAGTACTTTTTCAAAAAAAATCTATTTTTACCTAAAAATGATTTTATTTTCATATATATACATTTGATAAGGAATGAATTTATTAATTAAATATGAAAAAAATACATTTTCATAAGGTTAATATCATGAATTAATTTTTAAATAAAAATATATGACAAAAACAATGCTCATGAACAAAATTCTTCAAAACAGTTCCTTAAGACTATTAGTGTTTGTGAAATGAATTAAATATTATTTTCAATAATTATAAATAATATAATTTTTTTCCTTCTAAAATGTATAAGGATTATTCCACTAATTTCATGGCCATAAGAATCATAGTATTTTTTAATGCATTTATTTAGTAAAAAATATATTCTAAAATCTCATTGTGTTACATTATACCCCCTTATAAGAATTTTTCCCTTGAAAATATGTCACTCAGATAAAAACAACTAAGGATACATGTACCTCTTCACATCATCATGTTCCCATGTAGATTCCTCAATTTATGAGATTATCAAAAAAATAACTAGGTTAATAATATTTTTTCATATAACATTCTAACATTGATCTAAAATCTCAACCTTTTGTTCCTCATAAGAGAGATCTTGTTCTAGTGGAAGGACAGATGAGTTATGTACATGTTTAAATTAGTTATGTAATTTATCAATATAGATACATGGAACTCATCATGAAATTGAGAGGTATTCATTGGATGGTACCATTAGTAATTAAGTGTCCTGATATGATCAATAATTTAAAAGGGATTGATATATATAGTTCTTGGATATCACTTATATACAAATCATGTAACTACCATCCAATTTGATATTCATTAGAATACCATGTCATATACCCCAATTTATAGATCTAGTCAAAAAAATTAGAATAAATTTTATGTTAACACTAAGCTAACCGGATGTGTTATTGAATATCATTGACGAGTATAGTAATTTCCACATTTAAATCATGTCACAATAGCTTTCATTCTCCAACAGCATCCCAATACATTAGGGTATTGGGATTCCTACTATAGAGGGTTTTATAAGGATCCATTAGAATACATGAGTTAAATATTTTGTTGTAAGAAAACTCAACCAGAAAAAGGTGATTCTATTAACCACCATTAAAAACCATAGAACATGCACTCATTATATGCACTTAGGATTGAATGGCCCTCATAGACAGACAAACTTTCTATGGTTGATATGTTGTACAAAAGTTAAGATCAATTAAAATATTATTTATAAATTTCATATAACATCCAGGTAAACTTCAGATCCTAATCTCAAAAAATATAATTTTGTACTCTATTAATCCTTACCACTTACTTAATGTATATCCTATTAATCGGATATAATGATAAATATTCACTCATTGAAACAAAATTTAAAAAATTAATAAGGTTATTGATTGTTACCCAAATATGATTATTGTATTTAGATGTTTTTTGGAGTTTTATGATGATATCCATGGTGATGTTTTCACATTTCCATTTTGTAACGTCTCGGATCCATGTGCCACTAAATTGGTGCCCCATACCCAGTGGTCCATAAGGCATCAAACATGTTTCCCTAAATTCCAAAGTATGCCAACTAGCAGTGAGGGACTATGGTGTGATAGTGGGGAAAATATGCCCTCATTGGTAGAGTGTAACATAGGTTAACAATAATATACAATTTAGGAAATAGTAAATTGCATACAACTAAAATAAATAGTGGAAGGCTGATAAGATACATAATGAAGTGTCATTCAATTAAAAAGATGATGCAACATGTCACATATTCTTGGAAACCAGAATATAAATACACTCTAGTAATACACAATGTATGCCTCAAAATCACAAAAGTAACCAAAAGAGACTAGGAATCATCACAATCCTTGGCTCGGTCCCATGCTCTATAACTCCTAATAAGCACATCAAGTACAAGTAGCTTGGTGCTTTCCTCGATCAATACCTACAATCATATAGTCTATTTGGGCCTAAGAATGACCCAAAGAGGGTATGAGACAAAATCCAAGTTGGAGACCACCAAATAGGTATAACTGAAGACTAAATCCAACCTTGTTCATAGTCTTGGAATATGTGTCATAAGTCATCCATTTCGTTATTCTTGTTCAATGAATTATATAATGTTTCGAGGTCCGACCTAGGCCTGACAACCCCCTATATAAAATTAACCATCAAATCTTGACATAATAATTACTTAACCATTTTCCAATATAGTCAGGCTTGGGTATCCCTAAATGGATCTTTCGATCACTCATAATGTTGAATATAAGACTCAATGAGCCCTAACACCATATATGTGGCTCGCTCATACCCTTTATATAGTTATCCTCTTGAGACTGTCCATTGTCTTTTAGCATACACAATGGTCGCCCACGGTATATAAGGTGTAATTAGTCTCATGAGCCCGAACACCATATATGTGTATCACTCATAGCCTTTACAATCATTCTGGTAATGATCATTTTGGATACGATCATTCTAGTAATGATCTTTCTGGATATGATCATTCTGGAAATGATAATTTTAGGTTACGATCATGCTGGATATGATCATTTTGGATGCAATCATGCTGGATGCGATCATCCTGGTTATAATCCTGCTGGATATGATCATTCAGAATATGATCTTTTTAGGATATGACCATTCTGGTTACAATAGCTGGTTATGATAGTTTTGGATACAATCACTAATCATTTCTGGTTACGATTGGTGGTTACAAACTAATACAATATAAATACAAATATCTACCCATATATGATTCAATACAATCTGAATATGATTCATTTTCAATCGAAAAAATAACTTTCATTTTCTTCTACCAAAATACTATTGTTTTGAAAACAATTTGGTGTCTCATCCTCTATCAGTGTCACCTCTTCCATCAGCACCACTTTGAGTGGTACCACTTTCCATCAGCATCACCTTTCCCATCAGCATAACCCTTTTCATTAGCACCACCTTTCCATTGGTAACTTCATTCACTCTGCCACTCGGTATCAATTTGTTTTTAAAGATAATCGATACAATCTGGATACAACTGTTTTGAGAAACAATTGGTACCACTTCATTATTTCTGCCATCTGGATACAATAAATCTAAATATGATTTTTTCTGATTGTTTTGAAAAATAATATGAATACAATTCTATTCATATTTTTTGAAAAAAAATCTGAATATGATTATTTTTTTATTTTCACCATCTCTTTCAATCACCTCTCCTTCTATCAAGATACATCACAATTTCTCAATACAAATCATGATTTATATGAAATAAATATCATCAAATCCTCATCACAATTAACATGGGTCTGATTCTTTTCCAAAAAATCAAAAACAATTATTTCCACAAATCAAATTGAAGTGATTTTCTTTCTTAAAAAGATAAACTGATAACAATAGATGTCACTTGAAACCTTCATCACATTGATCATCATCTTGGTCACAACAATCTCCCCTTTGGATTTTGTAGTAAATCAAGATTCATAAACCACTGGTCTTTTTAAACTCAAGAAATGGATTACATATCAATAATTCTAAGAGTAAATGAGCTAAATCGTTGTAGGAAACATGAATCATTAATTGAAAAACCATGATATCCAAAAATAGTGATCATATCCACCTCCCTCATTTCAATTTCTTTTATTCATTCTCCTTGGAAAATAATTCAATTTCTTTTTCTATAACCACTTCAAGAAATATTTAGAATAGTTCACACACACAAAAATTCTGAATTCAGATATTACCACTAACTCTCTCAATTTTGAAATCGATTTATGAAATAGAACATTTCTCCCCCTTGAAAAAACAATATAAAGGTATGATGAGTGAGGGGTAAAATACACATATCTCAACCTTTAAGAGAAATAGATCATACACCATTGTTCAACATCTATTTTTATGAAGATTCCCTCATTAAACGTTTTGTAAAAATACTAGGAACTTATTTTGATGTTGGAACATACTCCAGCTTCAATTCATTCTTCCCCACATTCTCTTGGATGAAATGATATTTGATATCAATATGTTTTGAATGAGAATGTTGCACAAGATTCCTGGTGATATTGATTGTACTTTGATTGTCACAACCCAAGAGCAAGGGTAAATTTACATCAACAAGTAAATCTTCCAATTGTGTTTTCAACCACATTAGTTGAGTAGTGGATTTCGTAGTAGAAAAATACTCAGATTCATCCGTACTAAGAGTTACTGAGTTTTTTTCCTCAAATTATGACTTACACTATTCCTTCTTAAAAAGAATACACCACTGGATGTAGATCTTCTATTATCAACATTTCTTACCCTATATGGATCTGAATACCCATATAAATCAGTACTATCTGAGTTGTAATACATGATTCTGAATTCTATTCTACCTCTGATGTATCTTAGAATTATTTTTCGAGACACGATATGTTATTCTCTTGGAGCACTCTGTTGTCTTTCACATAAGGTAACAGCATACACAATGTCAGATCTTGAGGCAATCAAAAACAATAAACTTCTAATCAGCTTCTAATACTCTTTGGGATCAACATTATTTCATTCTACATCATTACATATCTTTATTACCACTAAAATGGGTGTGGAAACATGTTTTGAATTTTCCATGCCTAACCATTTGAGAAATTATTTTTCATATTTTGGTTGGGAGAGGAGAATGTATTCTTTATTTTGATAGATTTGTAAACGAAGAATTTATTTATTTTCTCCTACCATTGAAATTTCAAATACCTTCTTCATTTCATCATAAAATCTTTCAAAGATTCCTTCATCATTCCCAAGAAAGATAATAACATCAACATAAACAATTAAAATGAGGGAATACTCTTGAAATTCTCTGGTATAAAGATGATTATATACTCTTACTTTGTTAAAATTCATCTGTCTTAAGAATTTATAAATTTTGGAATACCATTACCTCAGATCTTGTTTTAGGCTATATAATTCCTTTTTCAATCTACACACAAAACTTTCATCTTTTTTAATAAAAATGCGATAAGGTTGTTCCATATAAACCACATCTTCAATATCACCATTTGGGAATGAAAATTTAACGTCCATTTGAAAGATATTGCAGCCTCGTTGTGTGGCAATAGAAAAAAATGTCCTGATTATTTCAAGTCTTGAAACTGGAGAAAATGATTCATGAAATTCAATATCCCCAATCTGTTAGTACCCTTTGCACACCAATCTTTCTTTATTTCTTGTAACATCACCATTTATTCAATTGGTTTCAGAAAACCCATTGTGTGCCAATGATGTTTTTTCTTTTAGGCATGGGAATGGGTTCCCATGTATTATTCTTTTCAAACTGATCCAAATCATCACTCATGTCTTGAACCCATTTCAGATGCTCAAAATCATCTTCCAGATCATTCTAATCCACTTTAGAATACAAAGAAGTATGTGTAATGGAATTTGTCTTCCTTCTTGTTTGAACCTTTTTATGGTGATCAAAAATTATATTATATGCTTCCACATGTTTCCTTATCCTTGGATAAGATTTTTTATTTTATTCCTCATCACTAGAAATAGTTGGGTCTGATTCTTCAGTTGTATTTGGATTACAAACATTTCAATCCTTATCAGGATTATCTTCTTTGACATTCCCAACATCATTGTCTATATGAATGTGTTTCTCTTTATTATATTATTCAATCACATTTTGAATAGACCATTCTTTTTGTTTCTTTGTTTGTGCATCTATATCCTCATCCTTTTGGTGAGTAGTAGAGAAATATTCCATGCTCACCTTTCTGCTCAAACTTACCATAGTTTCCACCTTTCTTCTTTATAATACAAGGACTCCAAAAAAATCTAAACTGCTTCAAACTTTGAGTTTTTTTAAAAATATTAATTCATAAGGATTTATAACTAATTGAGTCCAGTAGAAAAAAGGGTTCTGAATATAAACACTAGTAATCTTGGATTTCCAAAATAATTAACGAGAAGGTTCATACTCAAGTAACATTGTTCTTATCATTTCCAGTAGGCTTCTATTCCTTCTTTAATAAACCCCATTTTTTGTGTGTTTATGGAGAGTTATACTCATATTGAATTCCATGATTCTCAAGATAGTCTTTAAACTCTTCACTTATATATTCACCACCATTATCAGTTCTCAACTTCTTTATAGAACACTCACATTTTTTCTCATCTATTCTTCTGAAACATTTAAACATTTTCAAAGCATCTGATTTGTGTTTCATGTACCTATCACAAGTAATGCAAGTATAATCTTCTGTGAAAGTAATGAATTACTTATCTCCGTGTTTTTATTGTTTACACATTGTCCAAAATATGTCAGAATGGATCATCCCTAGGGGTTTTCTTGAACAAATATCAACTTTTTTATCCAAACAATTTGTTGTCGTTCCTTTCTGAAAATAGTTCAACACCAATCTATACATCATGGAAAAACAGGATTGTCTCAAACACCATCACTTTTGTATTACATGCTCATGTTTCTCTAACACATGATTCCCATCCTTTTATGCCAAAACCTATTCCCTTCCACCATACTCATGTATGAATAGTTTTGTGAATCACCAACCTGAAACAAGTTTCCTTTTCTATATTGTCCTCTAATAACAATCTAACCACATTCATCACTCTTTAAAAAAAATCCAACCTTCATGAAGATAACTTTATTACCCTCATCACACAATTGTGAAACACGATGAATTTTGTGTTTCATCTTATCAACAAACAATGTTTTCTTAGTTTTCATCTTTTCATTTCCAATGATAGCTGACCCAAAACCTTTGATTTACAATTATTCATCATTTCCAAATGTCATTGTTACCCCTTTAAAATCTTCCAAGTCATTCAACAATTTCAAGTCTCCTATCATGTTATAAGATCACCCACTGTAAAGTATACTTTTTCATTCTCCTTTTATGACTTTTAATGCAGTTTCAATAACATTCTCATCTTCTCCATTCCATTCATTCTTCACCTTCGGCTTTAAAGAATTGAGAATCTCTTGTTGATCCATTAACAAAACAAGGAATACTTTTACAAGGAATCTAGGTTTTTCGCATCATTCATAAACAGTTTCTGAGGGTTGGAATGAATATTTATTCTTCACTTCATTCTTTTCATATTTCTTCTAGACAACCTTCTGATTTATCTTTCTTTTAAGATAATGACTCCCCCTCAATCTATTACATTCATAAACCATGTGATAATAGTAATGTTTTTGATTGAAAAAACACATATATTCTATGTGGTTTAATCCCCCACAATACCAGTAATACCCATAGAAAGAGTGTTTTACTCTAAAACCTTCATACTGATCAGAATTGTGGATGTGTTTTTCAACAACCTTTTTCTCTTTCTTTTCTGATTTACCAACCTTTCTATTATCAATTGGATTCCTTTCTTATTTTCTAAATTATCAAATCCAGAAGTTTTAGAAATATTTATAGATTCATAATGTTTCAATACATTCCCAACATTGTTTTTCTTGGCCACATACATATCATTCACACATTTCTTCATTTTAAAAACAATTCAATTTTTCTTCTCACCCTTTGAAGGTATATTTTTCTGAACCATCTCATGATTATCATTATGAAAACATTAACAAACTTCAATGATAGTGTTTTTCAAATATATACTTTTCTTTTCAACATCAGATAATTTTTGTTAGACGACTTCCAACCCTTTTTCTTTTACATTCCACTTCAACTCTAAATGCTAATTACGATTATTTTCCTCTTCAAGAGATTTCGTAAAATCATCAATCTCTTTAACCAGCTTTTCTTTCCCACTAGAAAAACATTCTTGGTTTCTTGATCATTCATCATGCATATTTCTGTTTTCATTCTCAATCCTTCTTATCCGTCTCAAACATTTATTCAACTCTTATTCTAGATGCATTTCAAGCAGAGTTTCTTCTTCTTCCAAACTACTTCTTCTGAATTCATCATCATTAACTATAGTAATGAAATTATTTTCATTAACATACTCAGTAGATTTTAAGGATTCTATATCACTCTATTCTTCTTCTTCAACTTTGGATAATAAACTTCATCTTTTTTTTTGATGAATTTCGTTTCCCTCCCCTTATCTCATTTTTTCTTCCATGATCTTCTTGTCATTATTTCTTCAACATGAATATCCTCTTCTTTCTTTCTTCGAGGACAATTATCTGCAAAGTGACCAATAACTCCACATTCAAAACTTTTCAAGGGAATTTTCCCTTTGAATTTCCAGGTACCTATTTTCACATTGTTAGAAAACAAAAATAGAATTTCATTGAGATTTTTATGTACCTCATTTTCAGAGTCAGAATCACTATATTCATCTTCAATAACAATGTTCTTTTCCTTATCTTTATTTATATCCTTGAAATACATTTCTCTATCTACCTTTTTATTACTCTTCATATAATTCTCTGTTCTTGTTTAATAGGTGATAAGAGTACTATGTAAATCATCAAGAGATAATGTTTCAGGATCTCTATCTTCCAGTAAAGAAATGTTGTCATCAAACTTGTTTGGTTGGATTCTCAAGATCTTTTCAAAAGCTATAGAGTCTGAGATTTTCAGCTAGACATAAGAAAGTACACACAATGTTAATCACCCTGGTAATGAATTCCCTAATATATTCATGCTCACCCATCCTCCAATCTTCATACTTCAATCTCCATATTTGTATCTTTTCCTTCTTCACTTTTGTATTACCTTCATATATGTTTTTCAACTTATCCCATATAACTTTATCTATGGAAACACCTTTCACTCTCAAGAATTCAGATTTAAAAAGTGATTATAATATATCATTCTTGGCCCTTCCATCATTCTCAAGAAATTCTTGTCAATAGATGTATGTTGCGAACTAACATCAATGAATGGAAACCCAACTGTTTCAGCTTCATGAACATCATAATTGATTGACATAGGATATGGCAGCATTCTATCTATCTATATATGATAGTTCTTCACATCAAAGACCATAATACATTTATTGTTAACATAGTTCATGTTCTCCATCAGTAATGAATAAAGAAGATAACCTGCCTCTGATAGCAATTTAATGTGCCATGTTAGGGTATTGTATCACTGAGAATGGGAGGGGTGAATCAATGATACTATTTTTCATTGACGTTTCTTTTCAATTGAAATAACCTTCACCAGCTATTAAGGATTTCAATTCCTTACTGAGAAACAAATCCACACACATCCCAATGAAAATAAATATGTACAAGTTTCACTATTCAATGAGAATATATATGTCCTTGGTATGGTTTAGAAATGATCTATTTCCCTAAAATCCACTAAGAAAACAATACTAGGATTACAATAGGTAGGATGTACGCTTTCACTCTTGTATCACTGTGAAACAATCCCCCTAGTGTGTGTGCTCTATCTTAGCAGAATAGATTAATACAATTGTTTTGTAACAAATCATGTTACATTCCCTCCCATTAAATTCAACAAATGTATTCTAATTGTAATAAAAGTAATAAATTCATTACCCAGAAGAATGGTAATAAATACTTGGACTTTTTTATGATTCACTGAATCTAATTCCCCTGTGTAAGAATCATTCAAAAAAACATCTAGTCTGATTCTTTTGATACAATGATCTTATTCTGATTCTTTCAAAACCTTGCTCCCAGTCGGATATTTAGATAGAATGAAATAGATTAAAATTGGAACAACTTCACTTCCAAGAAAAAAGTTTCATGCCAAATAGAATATGAATGAATAATCACCACCCAAAACAATTTTAAATCCAAACAGAATTGATCTCTTATTCTATATAGAAATCTAGAGCATCTCTCTCTTCTGGTGTGAACAATGAAAACCTCCAATATACAATGTGCTTCACAACTTTTATTGGTGACCCAGAACATGTTTATGAAGGAATGCCAAAACACTTTACCGCTCACTTAAATTCACCCAAATCAAAATTTATCCTGAAATCTCAGAGTAATTATGACTTCATCAACACTTCTTTATTCTTCTTGAATCTTCAACAATATTCATCTCTCCTCTTCTAGACTCCCATTTCAAATTTCAATATAATTACAACTGATGAGAAATACATGGGTCTGAATCTGATTCTATCATACTTATTTCTTTAAAAAAATGATTTTCAGAATACCAATTGAATGTTTTTAAAGAAATTGACTTCTCCACGTGAGATGAAATAACTCTTGTAAAAGAACGTCTCCCCTTGAAAATGCATTCATCTACCTCCAATTTCTTTTGTTTTCTCATCACCCTCTTGAGAAAACACATCATCACATTCAAAACCCATTGCATGAATCATGACTACCATTATGACATTGAATTCGTTGAGAGTCATATTTTTCATCATTTGACTTCAATTGGAATGTATTATAACTATATAATCATTCTTGTTTATTTATTTTCATCTGAACCCAAGAATGATCTTTTCTTAATACCAATTGAATGGATACTATTGTCCTTCATATACTCATATCTGGTTATGATAATTCTAGTAACGATCATTTTGGATCTGATAATTCTGGTAAACATCATGCTAGATATGATCTTTCTATATACGATCATTTCTGGATAAAATCATGATGGATATGATCATTATATATATGATAATGCGGGATATGATCATTCCTATCATGATCATTCTAGATATGATCATTCTCAATTTGATCATTTCTAGTTATGATCATTCTGGTTATGATTGCTAGTTATGATTGTTCTGGATACGATCGCTAATCATTTCTGGTTATGATAGCTGGGTACGATCAAATAAAATATGAATACAAGAATATTCACATATGTGATACAATAAAATATGAATATGATTAATTCTCTATCGACCCCATCTCTTTCCTTTTATTCTACCCAAATATGAATGTCTTGAAAAATAATTGGGGTCTCATCCCCTATCGGCATCGCCTCTTCCATCAGCACCACTTCGATTGGTACCACATTCTTTCATCATCTCCATTCCCATCGATATCACCATTTTCATTGGCACCATAATTTCATCCGTACAATCTTTTACTTTACCACAGGGTATCCATTTTTTTTAAAGATAATCAATTCAATCTAGAAACAATTTTTTTGAAAAACAATTGGTACCACTTCTTTCTTTCTTCCATCTAGATATGATAAATCTGAATAATATTCTTTTCGTATTTTTTTGAAATACTATCTGAAGACAATTCTTTTTGGATTGTTTTGAAAAACGATCTGAATAAAATTATTTTCAAATTTGAATCATATCCTTCACTCCCCTTTCCTTTTATCAATCATGCATTACAAGTTCTCAATAAAAATCATGATTCATATAAAATAAAAATCAGCAAAGCATCATCACAATTAACATGGGCCTGATTCTTTTCAAAAAAACCCCAATAAATTTTTTTCCACAAATCAATTTGAAGTGATTTCCTTTATTCGAAACATACCATAAAAATAAAATAAAACACATGAAACCATCGTCACCTTGATAATCAGCTTGTTCCCAACACAAGACCACCTAACTCATCGTAGTATGACTCTCCTCATCTAGCATTGGTCTTTGCTTGGGCCTAGAATGGATTAGATATAAAAAAAGGATATAAAATATTGACCATCAATAACATTATCGAGAGAATAATTCAGAATGAAAGGCTAAATATGTATCGTGAGCTCACTGATCGGGTTCAAACGCAACTAATGGTGAAAGAATCGTGGTTTAGATGATAAATCGGGACAAAAAATGGCCCTCAACACATTTTTTCACGAAATCGGATGATCCTTATGTCCTTCTAGTGAAAAATGACTCTACTACCTGATTTAATCATTAAAGAAGAATATGACATGTACATGAGACTTCATACTGTGTCCATACAAAATCTAGCCCACCCATTATGTGGTCGTGTACCGGGATTACATGTCTTGAAGCCTTTCATACACAGCGTGTACCTAATAGTACATAGTGTTTAGTTCCAAGTCATGTCGTGTCATAGGCCTATAGCCATCCCATCAACATCTTTTCCCCAATTTTCTCAAGTAAAAATTGAAAAGGAATGATCCATACTTCAGTATAAGAAATAGGTTCTTACAAAACTCCACCTTAATGCAATTATTCCCCTAATATCCCTTCCAAGGGTGGTGAAAAAATATCTAACAACTACTACGACCACTATGATCATACGTAATCCTCCCTCTCCCAACTCTAGTCCTGCACTCGGTCATGTTTCCATAGTACCTACACAAAAGTAAAAGACCATCAATGGAGATCCTTAATGTTATTAACCACAATATAAATGGGATACTCCTCAGAGGATGCATCTTCCTATAACACCACTTCCTCGGGATGAATGGTGTGAGATGGGTCTAAAAAGTAATGTTGCAAATGAGAAATGTGGAAGATTCCATGCATAACCCCATACCATTGAGGTAACTAAAATCAATAAGCAACTATCCTGACCCTCTACAGAATCTCAAACAGTCTGACGTATCTTGGTGAAATATTACCATGTCTCTCGATTCCCCTGTGTCCAAACCTCTGTGCAACAGGCAAGAAAACGTGATCCATAAACACAAACTCTTGAGGTCATTTGTTGTGATTAGCATAAGATGACTAACAAGACTACATAGTATCCATCCACTTTTGAATCTACTAGACTGCCTCCGAAGTCTCCATCATGAGATGTGGTCACAGTAAAGCTACCTCACCTGTCTCTAGCCAGCTCAGGGGTGATCGGCATGGCGTACCGTAAAAATCCTCGAAAGTGGATATCTATGGTATTCCCTGAAAATTATTATTGTATGAAAATTAAATTAGGGTAATATGATTATCCTTAGATCCCCCAAAGTATTAGACATTTTCTTTTAGCATTTCCTCTAGTAATAGTATCATACTCTATAACTAAGAATTAGTTCGATCGTTGTATAATGTGCTCAAAAGCACCTATGTACCCATCACCCTCAAAAACACTTCTAGAAACAAGTAATAAAGTGGGATTCCCAATCTAAAATGATAGAACAAGGGACCCCATGAAGTCATAATACCTCATTAATATATAGCTTCCCAAGAACATCAGTACTGAAGGTCTCCTTAATCGATAAGAAGTTAGATACCTTCATAATTCTGTCATCCACCACCCACACTGCATCATTACCTCAGGTAGACCATGTTATACCCATCACAAAATCCATCTCGACATAATCCCATTTCCACTCCGGAATAGGTGACTACTGTTAAATCCCAGCTGGTCGTTGATGTTCTCCTTCACCTGCTGACAGGTGGAACATCTCATAACAAAACCAGTCACCTCTCTCTTTATACCATGACACCATTACTGATGGTGAAGTTCATAGTACATATTGGTACCTCTATAATACACTACCCAAGTTTAAGCATTGAACTCCAACATTAAACACTCACGTATGTCCACTGGAACCCAAACACATACATGGATCCGTAAGATCTCCTCATCACCTACTGTCCAACAAGAAGGTGGATCCTCACCTAATAAACACTCCCACAGGATTAAGGCTTAAGAATCTAAGAGAAATCTCATCCTCACTATGTCTAGGAGGATAGAACTCACAACTAAATAAGAAATTAAATTCTATCCCTTCCTGTCATGCACCTCCAAGTGCATCTCAGCGAACAACACCATAAGCTATCACACACTATTGGCCTCCTGCACTACCTCCATTTGAGTCCTCTCGCCCTGTGTATTATCAAATTCATTCCCTTTTATAGGTATGTAGGTATGATCTAATTTGAAATATTGAAGGAACTATAACCACCTTATCTACCTCATATTTAGATCATGTTGAGTAAAGATGTACTTGGGACTTTTGTGGTCTATGTAAACCAAATAACGCTCAACAAAAAAGTAATTTATCTAATACCATAAAGCATTAACAACTGAGGCTAACTCAATATTGTTTGTCATATGGTAACTCTCATGTGGCCCTAACTTCCAATACCAACACGCAACGACCCGATCCCCCGGTATAAGAACTGTTCCCCACCCGACACATGATATTTGTAGTACAAAGTGTAACTCCTGCCTGGATATGGAAATATTAGTATCGATGCTGATGTCATTCTCGCCTTCTACTTCTGAAAACCTGCCTCGAAAGAAATTAATTATACGTAATTCACACCCTTCTTTGTCAACTCCTTCGTCACCCCTTCTTAGTGCGATAAGCCCTATATGAAATGAATGTAAGAACCGATTTTCCTTAGAAAACTTTACACCTCAAAGATGTTCTTGGGATACTCCCAGGTAAATAAGACTCTCACCTTCTATGTGTCCACTGATACTCTGGTCTCTGAGATGACGTGACCCAGGAAATGAATCTAATCCATCCAGAAATTGTACTTTGAGAGCTAAAAATATAACATATTCTCTCTTAGTGCAGTCAAAAAAATATCAAGATGTGTGGCATGGTCATGTTGGTTGTGATAATATACAAAGATATCATCCATAAAAACCACCAAAAATGAATCCAAGTAAGGATGGAACACTCAGTTCCTCGGTTCCATGAAGATTACTAGATCATTCATTAGATCGAATAACCTAACCACATACTCATAAAGACTATACCAGCTACAAAATGCGATATGACGTATGTTTGGGGATCGAACATCTTCCTAGTGATATCGTCATATTAAGTCAATTTTTGAGAACACCTAAACTCTTTGAAGCTAATCAAACAGGTCATCTATCCGTGGAAATGGCTGTCAGTTTTTAACTATCAGGTGGATCAATTTATGATGGTCCACATATAGCCTGAGGGTACTATCCACCTTCTTCCCAAAAAGGAATAGAAAACCCCATGGTGAAGTACTTGGTCAAGTAGAAGCCTTTGCCTATAAATCCTCTAACTACCTCTTGAACTCACGTCGCTCTGTTCTAGCAATCCTAATAGGAGGAATGGATACTGGTGCATCTCATGGAACATGCTCAATCATGAACTCATCCTCTCTCTCCAGAGGTATCCTAGAGTAGTCATCCATGAAAACATCCCTGAAATGATCATCCACTAGAGGGAAATATTATGATGTGTACCATAGTCATCCACATATAAACAGGAAATCTCTGTTATCATCTCACTCAACCCACGATGATCAGATCCTTCTTGGAATTCCTGAACATCCCACTCTCCCTTGTGTAGAAACGATCCACCTTATAGTTATGTAAAACTCACCCTGTTGTGATAGAAATTGACAAGGTATCGAATGGAGACTAAGCAGTCCAATCTGAGTATGAAATCAATGCATGACATCTATTATACATTGATATACCAAATGAAGTGTCACCCACCAATTTCAAGGGGGAACTCCCTGCACTTTCGCACACCTTTTGTTCCAATACCCAACAGAGTGTTTAGTTATTTATTATCATTAGAAATAGAAACATGGATCCATGGGTTCTCAAAAATGGGAACATATATGAGGCTATGTAAAGCCCCAGTATCAAAGAGTGCAGAAGATAAACTAAAGAAGACTAGAATAGTACCTCTTACAGTAGAAGGCCCGAGATCCTACTCAGGTCAGGTCAGTTTCACTACATAATTTTGGCATATACCACGACCATGAAACACGGCCTGGCTACCCTAAGCTAACCCTCCCTACTGTCGCTGACATCCTAGAGTCTAGCTACCATGACCATCACTTTGACCTTCACTTGAACAGCCTGACACGTTCCAGTTCACTGACTGGTGAGAAGCTATGGAACCTACTTGAGAATGTTGAGTTGGTGCAGACCCTCTCTCAATAGATATTATTTGAAACGCTTTCCAGAAATTCTCTATTTCTCCCATCATGATGTAAGCTTGGTACTCGAATGAGTCCATTGGGCACTGCGGTATTGTATTCCCAATTCTTCTCCACTAGAATCACCTCACCTAGATGTCAAAAGATACATTATGAGTACTATATTAATCGAGTGTAATCTCTAGATGACGCGTACTGCTACTGGTTGAAATAGTATCAGATCTCAATTCGAACTGCCCTGTCTTTCCCCTTTAGATTCCCTTTGATTCCACTCAGTAATCATCAATAAAATCACTATTGCAAATGCAGTAGTTAGTCAGAAGACATTCACCTATGAGCAGATTTTGAACCTAAGAATATCCTCAAAACGCCAATCCAATGACATATCATCACCAATAAGAGTTGGTGTGAAGCACTGGAGCTTAGTAAAGAGATTAGAGATACCCATAAGTGATAGAAAACCATACTCTAGATGCATAAACGCATAGGCTTTGTCATCACCCAGCATCTCAGGATAGAAGTAGTCAATGAAGCCTGTCTAAAAATCTCCTCATTCCATACCCCACTGACGCTCTACTTGTGTGGTAACATCCCACCACCCCTTGGTGAAATCATGCAGTATATAAGTTTCAAGCACGAACCTTCTCTCTGTAGGTGTCTCAAGATGCTCTAAGATTGATAAAATGGCTTCTATCCATGACTCTATAGCATGTAGACTGTCTTCCCCAGAAAATTTAGGTGGATTGTAATGACCTTCCATTTCTCATTGGCTTGAGAGGGAAATGAGTTATTACTAGGCCTTATGCGACATTCCCAAGATGCCAAAGGCTGGCAATAAATGTCGAAGGGATTCAAATACAAGTGGGGGCATTTTACTCTTTAAGAAATAAATCAATAAACAAACCAACCATAACCAAACATTCAATATATGATGCATGAATGAATTAGAGACAACTCAAAAACATCATATATATCAAAACCACATCTAAGAAAGAAACAATGGATGAATAACTAAGTATCCAAGAACCCAACAGATAAAACACACATGACTCTCAAAAGACATCAATACTCTATTCTCCACAAGCTCTAAGCTCCACAATCTTCTAACTACCCCAACATCATGAGGTAGTGCTAAACACATGTGAAGCATTACCTTTTCCCTTGTCCCATAAGATTTCATCTACAAAAGAACAAAAGAGCCAAATCAGGGGTGAGAATAAAACTCAATCATTTTTCACCAATGACATCCCTACTCATGCCACTAGGATATAGAATAGTTTTCACCATTTATATAAAAGAGTTTATATAAAACAATTTCTCAAAAATATTTTATACCAAAATATAAACAAGTTTCCAACACTAGTCATTTTCAAAAGCATAGAAGTGAAAATGAAACCAATTTTCCTAGCAAGATATTTTTTTAGAGAAAAATAACAAAACAATCTTTACAACCATTTCAAAATATACCTTTATCGGCACCGAGTACAGGGTCATATTTCAACCAATCCCCGTATATGAAATTCCCATGTGGTATTAAACCATTAGCACTGATCACAAGGTCATATTTCAAGAAAGTTCTGCATATTAAACATGAACACACACCACATATGCCCAACGATCATACCAAAACAACTCTTTCAATAAAAACACCTTTTTATTGAAAATCATTTCCATAAAAACCATTTTAATTCCAAACCATTTCAATAAAACACAATTTTTATTGAAAACTATTTCTATTGAAAACCAATTCTTTCATCAACCATTTAGAAATTCTAAAAAATCCCTAATTTAAAATCATCATTTTAATTTCATGAAACTAAACCCCCTTTGCACAACTATTCACCAAGATGACATAATTTCACCAAAACCATAAATCATCACTAAAGATTATTTTTCCATGATTTTCACAGAAAATTTATTTTAAATAAACAAATTTTATTCTATAGTAGTAAATTTTAAAAAGAGGATTCAAGAGAGATGCCTCCTACCTTGGAGTTTTTGACGAAACATTGATAATAGATGAAGACCGCACAGGAAGTGGGTCGATTCTCTAAGAACGACCTTAGTTCTCTTATCCTAGAATGATCATGACTCATCATTGAATTAATTAGATTTCAAAAATTTAGATATACCCATTATAGGATCAGATCCAAGAAATAATGGATATCGGAGTAGTAGATCTAAGAAGATCTAAGAAAACATGACAAAAGAGGAACGAATGGTGACATACCTCAAGAATCGGACCCGAAATCATAAAGGGAAGGCTCTAGGATGTCTCCAACTTGTGTGGGGAGGGTTATACAGCCTTATAAGGAGAGTAATCTCGAAATATGGGCGTTCTGAAGAGAAAATGAAATATATAGATCAAAAATCAGTAAGTTCCTAGAAAATAGGATCTAGATTTGACCACTGCACATGGTTTCACCACATGGTTTGGGCCAACCGTGTATGGATCATGCCACCTTCCTTTTGGTCCCAACACTGATTAGAAAACCACCAAACTCTCCCATCCTTCACCTTTACCTTTCTTGTGTTAACACATTTTTAATGAAGCATCCAGCTTTATGGAAACACCCCACTTTATGGAAAAAACCATTTTATAGAAACACCCCACTTTATGGAAACAGCCAACATTATGAAAACCCCCAACTTAATGGAAACTCTCTATATTATGGAAACTCTCTATTTTATGGAATATCTCTATATAATGGAATATCCCTATTTTATAAAAACTCTCTATTTTATGGAAACTCTCTATTTTATGGAAACTCTCTATGTTATGCAAACTCTCTATTAAACTCGATTAATGACCCACAAATTAAAAAAAATGTGAGGAATGGTGTTAGGTACTGGAAACCAGGGGTACTAAATTCTCCCCACCATTGGTATTTCCATCCTCGGAAAGTAGAAAACCCTCACAGGCCAAAAATAGTTTCGGCCACTTCTCTTTCATTTCTTTCTCATGTTCCCATGTCTCTTCCTGAATATAACCATGT
This sequence comes from Viscum album, assembly GCA_963277665.1. NCBI lineage: Eukaryota > Viridiplantae > Streptophyta > Magnoliopsida > Santalales > Viscaceae > Viscum > Viscum album. Next base: position 732,401,648 of record OY728152.1, on the reverse strand, counting down.
TGCCATAACACCCGTACTAGGCCAATTCTTTTTCGATGAAATATTTTATCTTCTCTATCCATGATATGTACTAGGATATGTACCAATGATGCATCTGGTTCAAGGTCAATGCGATCCCATCTGATCACATGGGCATGATTAGGGTGATATTTTTCAGCTGGGATACATAGAACACATTATGAACTGAACTAAATTGTGGTGGTAATGAAAACCGATATTCCACCTCTCCATCCCGTTCCTATATCACAAAAGGTCCAATGTATCTAGGAGATAACTCGCCCTGCTTCCCGAAGTGATGATGTCGAAGCCATGGAGTGATCCTTAAGAAGACATGATCACCCATAGTGAACGAAAACGGTCTTCGATTGTGATCTTCATAATATTTCTGATGACTCTGATCCATCTCTATCCTATTTCTAATAAACTGGATCTTCTTCATTTTTTCATGGACAAGGCTTGGCCAAACTAGTGATGTTTCACCCTTTTCGACCTAGCATAGTGGAGAATGACAAGGATGCCCACACAATTCTTCAAATAGAGCCATGTGTATCGAGGATTGATAGAAATTATTGTATGAGAACTCCACTAAGTGTATATGCTCGTCACATGAGCCACCAAAATATATTACATAATCCCTCAACATATATTCCAACGTTTGTATTGTCTGCTTGGATTGTCCATACGTCTTAGGATGATACGTCGAGCTAATATTCAACTGAGTTGCAAGGTCTTACTTTACAGATTTACAGAAATGAGATGTGATCCTCAGATCTCTATGTAAGACTATTGAAACTAGTACACCATTAATCTTTACCACTTCTCAAATATATATTTTTGAAATATCCTCCACTATTTGAGTTTCAAAAATAGGGTTGAAATGGGCCGACTTGGTTAGACTATCCACTATCACCCAAATGGAATCGTGTTTCTGGACCATTCTTGAATGACCTATACCAAAATCCATTGCTATCTGATCCCATTTCAACACTGGAATGGAAAAATATTGTAACATACTAATTGTTCTTTGATACTCTTCTTTAACCTACTTACAAGGTAAGCATCACAAGAAGAACTCGACCACCTTCTATTTCATGCCACTCTTTCAAAACTGTGCCTTCAATGCCTTGTACATCTTCTGTATACCTGAATATATAAATATTCTTGAATGCTGTTAAGCATGAAGGATTTTTTCATGAAAAACCTTAAGTAATGCTATCTGATCTCTGAATCACAAAACTGATCCCCCATCATGTTTATATCCCTCAATGTTCTCCCCACTATTGAGTTCTGATCATACAACCAGACATTCTCCATCAGATGTTTATGCCTCATTGATCATTTTTACTAAATCAAGAACAAGCGTAGCTAAAATGAAAACCAAAACATTACCTCGGTATTCACATTCCAAATGCATGTCGACTAAGACCGACATAAAGTGCCAATCATCGGAATATTCTTTCACCAACTAAGTATATAACTTTCTACTCAATGCATCTGCCATCGGATTTTCTTTCCCTAGTGTGTACAAAAATTCAAAGTCAAACATTTGAAGATACTCCATCCATATCATTTTCCTTATATTCATATCTTGCTATTAGAAAATGTTTTTTAATATTTTGTTATCCGTAAACACAGTAAACTTCTCACTAAAGATATAATGCATCGTAGTTTTCAAATCATGTACGACAGCTGCTAACTCTAAATCATGTGTTTGGTAATTATTCTCGTGCACCCTCAACTGCCTTGAACCATAATAAACCACATGGTCTCTTTTCGTGGTAATATAGCCCAATCCTAATCCCGATGCATCAAAATACCCCACATACCCCTTTCCTGATTCTAGAAGTATCAAGATAGATGTTGATGTAAACAGAACATTTAATTCCTGGAAAGTCTTCTGACATTCCTCCATCAATTGGAATATAGCATTATTCTTTTTCAGAGCTGTCATTAGTGAAGTTAGTCATGAGAAATAATGCACAAAGAATCTATAGTAACCAACTAAACCATGAAAACTTTGTATCTTGAAAACATTCTTCAGTGGTTTCCGAGAGATAATGGCTTCTATCTTTTCAGGATCAATAGAAATGCCTTTCTCAGAAATGACAAGGCCAAGAAAATGTAGTTCCTGTATCCAAAAATAACACTTTGATAATTTGGCATACAAATTATGATCTCTAAAGATTTGTAACACTATTTCCAGGTGCACCTCCGAATCAGCCATTGTCATTGAATATGCCAAAATTTCGTCCACAAACACCACAACAAAAGATTCCAGATATTATTGAAATATTGTATTTATCAATTCCAAGATGACCATTGGTTAATTTTTTAGAACGAAAAACGTGAATACATATTCATAGTGTCCATATCTACTTCTGAAAGTTGTCTTTAGAATATCCTCTTTCTGAAATATCAATTGGTGATATCCTGATTGCAAGTCAATCATTGAGAACCATTGAGCTCCCATTAATTTATCCAATAGATCATAAATGCATGGAAGTGGATATCTGTTCTTTATTGGAGCTTTTTTATGCTTACAATAATCAAAAAAAATCCGAAGAGTTTTATCTGTCTTCTTCATGAACAAAACTGTTGCTTCCTAGGGAGACATACTTGGTCGAATGAAACCATTGCTTTCCAGCACCTCTAACTACACATTCAATTCTCATAACTCTGTTAGTTCCATCATATAAGATGGATGTGAAATATTAATGGTACCCAAAAAAAGAGAAATTGTAAACTCCACTTCCCTTAGAGGTGTTATCCCTGAAAAGTTCGTGGGATAGACATCTATAAATCTATCCCAAACAGTTGGAAAAATATTTTCTTCGATATTTTCCATTGATGAAAAATTCAATGCTGCCAATTGGTAAGAGATCATTCCCATCATTGGTGCCAACATGCTCTTTGAACCCTTCTTTAAAATCCTCTATCCTCGAAAGAGATGCTCGATGCCATCCTCAGTCATGAAACTAACTGTTCTCCTAAAACAGTCGATTTGAGCTTTGTACACTATCATCCAATCCATACCTAGGATTACATCATAGAAATCCATATCCAACATCAAGAAGTCCCATTTTAGCTCATCTCCATCAACTGTTATATCACATGATCTACACACAAAGTCTTAACATTCTCTTTCACCAAGATGAGTTTTTAGTTTCAAAATAGAAGGCATCATTTCTAGTTTTAAACATTGCATGTCAACATCATAAGAATCCATGATGGAATGTGATTCACTAGTATAAAACAACACTTTCTCAAAGGTTTAATTTAATAGAATCGTACCTCTCAATGTAGATGGTCTGTCATGATCATCAAAAATCATATGCTCATCTCCATTTTATAGTATCTTCACTACATTGTTCTCCTTGTTTCCTTGTGGAGGTTTCCCTAGATGAGGAGTCATGGTATTTCTATAATCACCAAGGATAGCTTAACTCTGCTGACGAGATTGATTCTTCTATCCTCGTCCAGTTGAACCATGCAATGCATGAGATACCCGAGAAGTGTCTCAAGCACCTAACCTTGGAGAACTGTGATAATAGCACTGAAGATGTCCCATATTGTTTCAATTATGACATTATCTATGTTGTTATATACAATCTCACTTTTTATAGTCAAGCGAACCTCATTGAAAACAACCTTCTTTTCTCTGGGGATGTGGAGGAATGTTTAGTCATCCAGTCACCTGGTTATGATTTTCACTTGCAACTTGGATATAGGTGTCCCTTTTCTACCTATTCCTAGTAGTTGAGTTCACATAATTTCTTGTAGTAATCATCATGCCTCCTCCCATAGATCTTGAGATATGATGTTCAGCCACAGTCAATCTATTTAGCATCTATTTATAATCTATAATACAAAATACTGCAATCATTGATCGAATCTATTATCCTAGACCTGATTCAACGATGTGTTCCTTCAAAGAGGCACTTGTCACAACTTCTAGTGAAAATTATACTAAGATCATGAACTTGTCCCCATACTCTAGGAAAAAGATACTGTCTTATTTCAAGCTGAAGAAGTATATCATTTCTGTGATCTTGAACGTGTGAGGATAGAATTGTTTGTTGAACAATTCCTCAAAATCCTCATATGTAAGTCCTTCATCCTATTTAGCCTGCACCGCTAAATCCCACCACGGACATGTAAGATCCTAAAGCATATACGTCAACAATTTGACCTTAAGATATACTAGTGTGATGATGAAGTAGAAGACATGATTCATCCTACATATCCACACCTCCACCTTGTCGAGTTCAGAATCACCCCGGAAATTAGGTGGATTCTGCTTCTGGAACTGGATGGTACGATCCATATATCGTGGCTCATTCTTCAGGTTCCATGTGTCCATAGCATGAAAAGCTTGGACAATACTCTGAACTATCTCTTGGTTCATACGTGGTCTGGGTTCAACCACATTCTCCGCAACTTCTTCATGTTTGTTTCAACGACACCTGCTAGGTGACAATTTCTAAACTAACAAAAAACACAATTAATATCACTCTCTAGCCACTGTTTTCTTAGCAATTCAAATTCTATCACGTCAACTATCACGACATTGTTTTCTAAAACAACCTTTTACCCATGTTCATCTATTTTTTAATCCACTTTACATGATTTTGAAAATTTTACAATTTTCAAAATATGATAAGTATTCGATTTTTCAAAATCATACATTTGAAAACCAATTCTATACTGTTTCAAAAATTAACACTTTTTTCACAACAAGAATCAGTCATCGATCTGATCTATACACTCATAGTGGGAATTCATTCCTCTACAATTTGTTTCATGCATTTTTCATTGGCTAAACCCATGATAATGAGATTTCAAAAACCTCGAACTGTCTCCAAACACTTATTTACCCAACTCCGCTGTAAAATGAAGTTCAGCACAAAAGGGTTAGATACAACCTTTTATGTTATACATTTCATGTTCTTAAAATCTTAATCCTTTTTAAGATTCCCACCCAAGGAATAGATAAGAAGGGACTTTATCTCGAAAAATAAGAACATCAATTACTACTTGTTAGGCATGGACTGAACAAGCTAATAAAATTCATAATGAACATAAAATTCTCATTAGCTTGAGAGTGCAACGAGTCATTACTAGGCCTTAAGAAACATCCCCAAGATTCCAAAGTGTAGAAATGAATGTCGAAGGGTTTCAAACACAAGTGGGGTATGATTTACCCTATAAGAAATAAACCAATAAACCAACAAACCATAACCAAAAATTCACCATATAATGCATGAACGAATGAAATACAACTCAACAACATCATGTATCTCAAAACCACATCTAAGTAAGAAACAACAGATGAATAACCAAGTATCAATGCACACAATGGATAAAATACCCAAGACTCTCAAAAGACCTCTAGACTCCATGCTGCACAATCTCCAAGATCCAAAATCTCCGAATAGCCCAAGCACCATGAGGTAGTGCTAAACATGTGTGAAACATTACCATTGCCCTTGTACCGAAAGATAACATCCACAAAAGCACCAATGTTCAAAATAAGGGGTGATTATAAAACTCAGTAGGTTTTCCCTAATGACTTCTCTTCTCATTCCAATAGGATAAAAGAGTTAGCAATAATTATATAAAACTGTATAAATAAAACAATTTCTCAAAAAGAGTTTATAACTAAATATAAAAAAGTATCCAAAACTATTCACTACCAAAAGAAAATAAGTGCAATTGAAACCAATTTTAGCTACAAGATATTTTCTAGAAAAATAACTAAAAAATCTTTACAACCATTTCACAATGTACCATTATTGTCATACCCAACCATTCCTCAACCCCATGCAACCAATCATGCATGCTATGTTATGAAAGTTCCATTCTCATGAGCGGTTTCTTGTAGATCTACCAAGTCATCACAATGTAATTATTTCCAATGTTCCATTAACCTATTGGCACTGATCAAAAGGTCATATTTCAACAAAGCCCTGTATATGAAATGTCCACGTGCTATTAAACCTTTAGCACTGATAAAAAGGTCATATTTCAACCAAACCCCATATATGAAATTCCCATGTACTATCAATCCTTTGGGAAAGAGAAAAAAGTCATATTACAACCAAGCCCTATATATGAAACATGAAATTGCACTACATATTCCCAATGATCATGCCAAAAAAACTCTTTCAATAAAAACAACATTTTATTGAAAACCATTTCTCTCAAACCATTTCAATGCCAAATCATTTCAATTAAACTCCATTTTTATTGAAAACCATTTCTATTGAAATCCCCTTTTTAATCAACAATTTAGAAATTTTAGAAAATCCCTAATTAAAAATCATAATTTTAAATTCATGAAATTAAACCCCTTTGCACAACTATTCACCAGGATCCCACAATTTCACAAAAACCATAAATCATCACTAAAGAATATTTTTCCCTTATTTTCACAATAAATTTATTTTAAATAAAAATATTTTAATATTGGACAATAAATTCTAGCTAGAGGAGTGGAAAGATATGCCTCCAACATTGATAGTTTTGATGAAACTTTAAGAGATGAATAATGCACAAGGAAGCGGGCCGATTCTCCAAGAACAACATTAGTTCTCTTACACTAATAAGATCACGACTCAAAATAGAATTTTTTGGAATCCAAAAATGTAGATCTAACCACTATAATTAATATCAGAGAAATAATGGAGATTAGATATGTAGATCTATGAATATCGAAGAAAACATAAAAAAACAGAAAATAATGGCGACATACCCCAAGAATTGGACTCGAAGTCACCAAGGGAAGGCTCTAGGTGGGCTCCAACATGTTTGGGGATGGTTCGTGACGCACACTTGTCGTGGGGTGTAGAAAAAGCTAGTGTTTACTAAGTTAAAATATAATATAGTTGTTAATCTAGGTTTTCTCCCAATGAAGAGTGCACACAAAATTGTTTTGTCAGTTTTTATGTAGAGAAAATGATGGTTTTTTTTGAAATCGTTTGGTTTTAAAATCAATGAGAGAAACAAAAAAATGAATAAATTGGGGGAAAATCATGAAAAAATGGAATTAAAGTTATTTAAAATATATTTAATGATATGTTTGATCATGTTGGGTCGTTTTTATAATTGAAATGGTTTCCTTATTCAATTTTATTCAATCCTCTTCTGGTAAGTTGATTTAAGTGAGATTCAACAATTTGTTTCAACTCACTTCTTTGGTTAAATGGTTAAGATAATATTAGAATAAAACAAAATTATAGTTTGTTATAATATCATTTTGGTATGTGATAGAGTTGTAGTGAATAATCCCAATTATCTTAGGAAATTCCAAATCAGGTATTGTTTATCCCAAATAATCATGAATACTCACCACCACTCCCACACGTACTAGTGATCGCGATGTACATCACCACTAAGCCCAGATCTTATTCTGTCAAAAATAGACCAGAACCTAATAAAGGGAGAAAAATGTTCATTTATCAAACCAATAATAACAACAGAATATAAAATTGAATACGATCGCATAAGATAACAAATTCTGTTTTTAGAATTTGAAAACAACTTCGCAGATGAGATAAAGTGTTTATTCAATTAAATATAAGAAATAAAACATTAAAAATATAAAACCATCCCTCCCCCAATAACCTAATTTGTTTACCCCACCATTGTAAGGGTAATTGAGATGAAAGAGGAAGAAAAATGCATTGTGGATCTTGAATAACAAAAGAGAGAAATGAAGAACTCAAAAATAAATCCTCCAGAATATGTCTGCCAGAAGATTGCCTCGGTTCTACCCTCCCTTGACCAAATGAGGCCGAGTTACCTTATTATAGAATGTTTTCAATGGATTTGGACATATACTCTAAAAATATTAGATATATTGTCACTGTTTCAAGGAAGTAATGGCCGCCTAAATGGAAGAGTCTTTTCCTGGCCGCCAAACTTTATTCCACAAACCCTTTATGACCATTTAATGGGTGGAATTAATGAATTAATTTATTCCCAATATTTTTTGATAATCTCACCCTTCTAGTAGGCATTGTAACCAAGCTAGAATCACAGAATTTGGATTCAAGTGGTCTAAGATATACTTCATTGAATAACTGATAGTCCATTCTTCTGTCAAGAAAAACATTTCACATTGATAGAAATTTTTGGGCATGTACAAATTCGAATTGGATCTTGTCACAGTAGAAGATTATGTAGATATAAATCATATAAAACCTAAAAAAAATCACTCAATTTGGTTATTCCTGAAACACTGAAGGTTCTTAAAACTCTATATTTCCAGATTTGACCAATTTTGATATTTAATTTCAAAACTTACCAAAAATAAAAAAATGTTGTATATAAGCTCAAATTAATTAATTGACAGGGATTAAATCATTTAAAAACATTTAATTATTATTAAAATAAGATCTCTGTCAACTCCACCACACTTATCACTTGGACTCCGGGACAAGTAAAACTCAAAATCAAATCATAAAAAATTTAAAACACAGATCCATGAGATCCACTAATTAAACCCCAAGAATCTAAAGATATCATGCCTCCTAAAACACTATTATTTAGAGTTCTTAATTTTAGATCATTCAATATATTTCCCCTTCATTTCTCTTCCCATGCACAAAAAAACGTACCTCACTTTCATTTTCTCTCATCACACAGATTTCATTTTTTTAGCAATGTCTTTCCCGTCCAATACTCAAGCAAGGGTCATCATAGGTTTGGTAAATTAATAAATCTCCACCCAATGTGAGTCAAGGACATAAGTATGTCATGAGTACATAATTGGATTGTTCTGTGGCTTTCGTTTGGTAGGATTTAGATGTGAAAAAAAAATTGAGGCAAAATAAGGAGGTCTAGGCTATTTTTGAAGAAAAATTGAATTACTCTAATTTTTAATCATGTGTAGTATCCTAATCTCTCCCCTTAGTAGTAAATCAGCTCCATCTACATGAAAAATAAGTGAAATTTTACACCATTCCTCATTTCAGAGGAAAAAATTTCAATCATCTCAACTAATATTTTTCTTGGAAGTTCCAGATAGGCACAACGATCTTTTCATTGAAGCTCCAGAAAGGCACAACTTATCTTGCATGAAAACTCCAAAAAAGGCACAACTTTCAATAGAATGATGTTTTTTCAGAAACAAGATCATCTCTTTAATGTTTTATTTTCTACCCAATGAATCACCAAATTCGGTAGCACAACACAAGTCTACCTCCCCCCCCATACTTAAGTTCAACTAGATTATCCAATTTTACTTCAAGAGCTGGTTGGATAAGAAAAATTGGCTTGTAATGTGGCTAACCTAACAGGTTGTTCATGGATTCTATGAGAAAAAGGATTAAATGTATAAGTTGGCCCATTATAAAAAGGATTATCTTGAAAAGGCAGATTTAAAATCAAATAAATGCCTCAATAATTTAAAACATATTCACCTCAAACCCTCATGTTTTAAAAGGAATTAATCAAATTCTGGTTAAATCATGCAAGGTATGGTTCTCTCAAGAAGTAAGGAGAATGAAAAGAATATGAAAAGTAGGTTAAGAAGCCTCACAGGAAAGTGAATTCAAATACTAGGATAGTGAGATGTGGAATTAGATTAATAATTCTGAGTACTTTTCCTAGAATTCATACAGAATTGAACATGAAACAAATTTATTTGCAGCATTCATTTAAGCTCAGTTTCATGGAATAAATTGTTTCACTCAAAGAAATGAGTTTTAAAAATAGAAATGAGAATAATTTTATCTCAATATTTTTAGAAACAGAAAAAAAATTTAAAAATAAACACACATAATGACTAAAAATGTTTTTTCGTTAAATAAAAAATTAGACAACAAATGAGAATCCAAACTACAAAGGTTCCCTCGCCCACACATAAATGATGCAATGTACTCAATGAATTAAATTGGATGAAACGTGTAAGTTGATTTTAAATTGAATTGAAGTAAGAAATAAATTGATAAGAAGAGGTAAAACCTGATGGATTTATTGACAAATGGGTTAGACGATTGTTATCTCCTACACTGGCTCTGATGGCATGGTCCCAAGGAATTTCTTCAACCGATGCCCATTAACAGTGAATGGATTCTTTTCTTGATCCTGCATAAGCTTCACAGCACAAAAAAGATATACATGAGTATATGTATATGGACCCTCCCATCTACAACGATGATTACCTGGCGTCAGCTTGAGCTTGAGTTGAATAATAGCACTATGTCTCCCGAATAGAATATTTCTGGTTGGATCACCTTTTCATGAGCCACTCTTGTTCTCTCGTTATAAATCCTGGAGTTTTCAAAAGCTTCCCTTCTAATTGCTTCCATCTCCTGCAGCTGTAATCTTCTCTCATTCCCAGCACTTTCAAGATCCAAATTTATCTTCCTCACAGCCTAGTATGACTTATGTTCCAATTCAATAGGTAGGTGAAAAATTTTCCTAGAAATTAACCTATATTGACTCATTTCAATTGGGGTTTTATAGGATGTCATGTAAGCCCATAATGTGTCTTTCAACCTTTGGCTTCAATCCTTCCTATTTGGATTAACAGTCTTTTCCATAATTCCTTTGATTTCCCTATTGGACTCTTCAGCTTGTCCATTTGTTTGTGGATGATAGGGAGTTGATGTTTTATGACGTACCCCATATTTCTTCCGTAAATCCTCCATTATCCTATTGAAAAAATGAGTCCCTTGATCACTAAAAATTTCTCTAGGCACTCCAAACCTACAAAATATGTTATTCCTGACAAAATAAAAAACAACTTTAGAATTGTCAGTCTTTGGGGCTTTTGCTTCCACCCATTTGGAAACATAATAAACTGCAAGAAAGATATAATAATTTCCAAACGACATTGGGAAAGGGCCCATAAATCTACTCCCCATACTTCAAAAATTTCACAAAAATTAAGTGGGTGTTGGGGAATTTCTTTTCTCTTTGAAATATTACCAGAAAATAGACATTTTTCACACCTTTTACAAAATTCATGAGCCTCTTTAAAAAGTGTTGTCCAATAAAGTACATATTTTAAAACCTTCCTTTATATCCTTTGAGGTCCAAATATTCTTCCACAAGCTAATGTGCGATAAAACTCAAAGACAGAATCAATTTCACTGTCTGGAATACATCTTCTTATTACTTGGTCATTGAAAATTTTCCAAAGAAATGGATCGTCCCATATGTAATATCTTGATTCAGATTTCATCTTTTGAATTTGGTGGGAATTTAAATGAGATGGGATTTTAGATTTTACCAGATAATTGACCATATTGGCATACCGTGGAACTTCATTGTTAATGGTGTGGAGTTGTTCCCTAGGAATCTCATCATTAAGTGGGTTCTGGTTTGGAACTTTGCCTTCAGCGGTGTGGGTAGTCAACTTAGATGATCAGTCACCTAATTTTTGGTTCCCTTTTTATCTTTAATTTCCAAATTGAACTCTTGTAAGAGTATAATCCATCTTAATAGCCTTATCATTGCATCCTCCTTCTTCATTAAATACCTAAGAGCTTCTTGATCAGAAAAAACAACAACATTAGTACCAAGAAGATATGATCAGAATTTATCTAGTGCAAATAAAATTGTAAATAACTCCTTATCGGTGGTTGTTTAATTGATTTTTGAGGTATCCAAGGTCATTGATGCATAATATATGACTTGAGGCTTTTTTTCAATTCTTTGTGATAGATCTGCTCCCACTTCTTAGTTGGATGCATCATAAAGCAACTCCAAAGGGTAATCCTAGTTGGTTGGATTCATTATTGGAGGTGTGATCAACCTCTAATTCAGTTCATAAAATTAATTCTTTCATGAATAATAAATATTAAAGTCATATTACTTAAGTAGTAATCTTGAGAGAGGGAGAGAAATCATAATAAAATCTTTGGTGAATCTTCTGTAAAATCCAACATTTCCTAAAATTGATCTAACATGTTTTAAAGAAGTTGGATATGGAAAGTAATTTATTACTTCAACTTTTGATTTACAACCTCGATCCCTTTTTGTGAAATTATGTGTCCCAAAAATATTCCCTTTTCCACCATGAAATGACATTTTTCAAAATTTAAGACAAGATTCTTTTGAATGCATGTTTTCAAAACGTTTTCCAAATTTCCTAAGCAATGATGAAATGAATTACCAAAAACTGTGAAATCATCAAGAAATACCACCAGCATGTCCTCAATATTATCTGAGAAAATACTCACCATAGACAGTTGAAATGTACCTGGGGAACTGCATAGCCCGAAAGGCATCCTTTTGTAGGAAAATGTACCAAATGGATAGTTGAAGGTTGTCTTCTCCTAGTCTTCTTGTGCGATCGGTACCTGAAAGTATCATAAGAATCCATTTAAAAAATAGTAATGGTTTTTTCTAGCTAACCATTCTAGTATTTGATTGATGAATGGAATATGGAAGTGGTATTTTCGGGTATCTTGATTAAGATTCCCATAATCTATACACATCCTCTATATATTTTTTACTCTCATGGGGATCAATTAATTTCTTTCATTTTTGACAGTTGTTAGGCAGGTTTTATTTGGGACTACATGAATGGGGCTAACCCACTAAGAATCAAAGATTGGGTAAATGATGTAATCTCCTAGAAATTTCTCTATCCCTTTCTTAACAACCTCCATGATTGTTGGATTGAGTATTCTATGAGGTTGTCTAAAGGGTCGAGAATCACTTTCTGAAAATATTCTATGAGAACATACCTTGGGATTGATTCCAGTTATATCACCTAAACACCATCCTACAGCTTGGACATTTCTTTTGAGTAGGTCAATTAGAGTTTCCTCTAGTGAATGTAATCGGTTATTAGAAATTATTACTGGTAATGTTTCTCTTTCTATTAGGTAAGAATACTTCAAGTTACATGGAAATGGATTAAGTTCAAGACATGGGGGTTATTCAAGGGATGACACTGAATTAAGGTTTCCTGTTCTTAAGGATAAAATCTCTGGTATCATATCATTTTCTATTAAAAATCATCAAAAAAGTCAGATTTTACCTCATCCTCTAACATGCGATTAGTATTTTCATGTTCTTGGAAATTATAATTTTCAAATGTAGAATGTTCTCATAATGATAAAAATTTAAGAAGCATACCTAAATCTTCATTTGGTTTTATACCTTCTTCATGGGTGATCGCATAAAGTGAGTGATTACTGGAAGGTTGTTTTATTGAATCAAGAATGTTGAAGTGTATTGTAAAATATCCAAGTTCCATTGTGAGTGTTCTTTCATGGACATTGATGATAGTCCTTGCTGTTTTTAGGTAGGGTCTCCCTTGGATGATGGGAGAGTGGCCTGGTGATCTGTCTTCTTCAATAGTAAGGACATAAAAGCCTGCTGGAAAGATCAATCCACTTACTCCAATGAGTACATCTTCTATAACTCCATCTGGGAAAATGGTGGATCTGTTTTCTAATTAGACCCCCACTCGAGTTGGTTTTAGTTCTCCAATCTGCAAGGATGAAAATACCGAGTGAGGCATAACATTTATTGAAGCTCCAAGATCACATAATGCACCAGTAAAATTTAAAGAACCAATAGTATAGGGAATAGATTATGTCTCTGGATCTTGAAATTTGTTGGTATCATTTGTGTGATCAGTGCTAAGACACTTCTTCCTAAGTTGATTCTCTCATTTCCATCCAACCTCCTTCTTTTTGTGCACAAGTCCTTCAAATATTTTGCATACATAGGGATTTGTTTGATTGTATTTATTAGTGGAATATTGATCTCAACTTTATGAAATGTTGGATGGATTTCTTTTTTAATTCTCCCTTCTTCAACCTTCATTGACTCAACTAATGCAGATGGGAATGGTGTTTGGATATCCTTTCTCTCCCGTTGTTGTTTTTGAAAATGTGTTTCTGGCCTTTCCTTTCTAAACCTGATTCTTTCTCCTTTGTTGTTCCAGTCTTCTTCTTTTGGAAGGATGTTTTTTTCTTAATTAGGTTTCTTAGAATCATCATCCTCACTTTTTTTAGGTGACATTATCTCTTTTCCACTTCGTGTTGTAATGACGCTCACGGTTTCTTTGGGATTTCAAACTGTTTGTGCTGGGAGTTTTCCCTGATTTTTTGTTATAATATCCTTATGGATGTCAAATTTATTATCTAAATTTTTCACTATAATATTTAGATTTTAAACCTCCATTTATTGGTGGTTCATATGATAACTTTCTGATGGTTGTTCATATGGTTTTTTCTGGTAAGACTGTTTATAGGGTTATTGAAATGGTTGAGGATTATGGTATTGCTGGTGTTGGAATGGAGGTTGATTTTGGTATTGATTTTGAAATGGAGACCTATCCTGGTTATATTATAATCCATATCCTTGTTGGGGTTGATGTGGTTGATTTGACTGGAATTTCCTTTCTTGATAGGCAGCAGCACCGCTTTCAGTCCCATGTACTTCTGGACATTGATCTGTGTAATGATAACTATAAGAGCGTAAACCACATACTTGATTTGGGCCTTGTTTTTCCTTCAATTTGTTCACAAAAAGTTATCTCATCACACGAGTCATTTTATTATGAGTTGCTTTAAGTGAGGGTGAGGAAGAATCAGAAGTTCTTACCTAATGGATACCTCTAGTGCTTGTACCTCTTGTTCTAAATTGCTATGAGTTTTGCGCAATCTTCTCAATGAGGCATCTGATATCTACTAGTGACTTATCGGTCAAGACTCCTCCAGATGAGGTGTCTAGTAAATTGAGATCATTGTTGAGCAATCCTTGGTAGAAGAACACAAGAAATTGGTTCTCTTCTATTTCTTGGTGTGGGAATCTTGCATAGAGTTTCTTGAAACGTTCCCAGTATTCGTATAGAGTCTCTCCAGTTGATTAATGTATGACATAAATCTCCTTTTTTATTGTTGTGATCCTAGATATAGGGAATAATCTCTACAAGAAACTTCTTTTGAGATCTTCCCAATCGTTTTTCTCCCCTGGTTGGAGATTATACAACAATTCTTTTGCTGGTCCCTCAAGTGAGGAATGGAATTCCCTCTACTTTACTTTCTCTTCTGCAACTCCTCAGGGTTTGAAGCTGAAGCAGACATAGGTGAACTCTTTGATGTGTCGATTTGGGTCTTGGCCTACAAGACCATGAAATTTTGGTAGTATTTGAATCATATTGATGTGTATTTCAAAATCTTTCTCCATGGTAGTGATAGTGAGTTGGTTATTTTGATTAGAAAATTGAGGTGTGCAAAGATCACGCAGAGTTTGGATGGGATTAATAGCCATTATTTTTGGTTCATAATGATCACTGAAAGTATCACTTGAATCCGTGAGGTGTATTTCATAAAAATCTCTTTGAAATTTTTGTTTTCTCAATATGGTTATTGTACGGTCCATTTTGGGATCATATTCAATTAAAGGTTTATTTGATCTATGGGTCATTCAAGAAAGTTTTTTTTAGTTTCTTGTGTTTTGAGGAACTTCTTCCCTGGTAACGGTGCCATGTTTGATTCACACCTATCATGGGGTGTGGAAAAAGAATGTATTTACTAAGTTAAAATATAATATAGTGCTTAACCTAGTTTGTATCTCGATGAGGAGTGAACACAAAATTGTTTGTCACTTTTTATGTAGAGAAAACGATGGGTGTTTTTGAAATTGTTTGGTTTTAAAATCAATGAGAGAAACAAAAAAAAGGGAAGAAATTGAGAAAAAAATTCAAGAAGAAAATGGAATAAGAGTGATTTAATAACTATTTAATGACATCGGTGATCATTTTGGGGTTGGTTTTATAATTGCAATGCTACCCTTGTTGAATTTTATTCAATCGTCTTCTGTTAAGTTGATTTATGTGAGATTCAACAATTGGTTTCAACTCACTTCTTTAGTTAAATGTTTGAGATAATTATAGAATTTAACAAAATTATAATTTTGTCTATTCTTCTTTTGGTATGTGATAGAATTGTAGTGAATAACCCCAATTATCTTAGGCAATTCCCAATCAGGTATTATTTATCTCAAATAATCACGACCACTCACCACCCCTCCCACACGTACTAGCGATCACCAAGTACATCACCACTAAGCCCTGATATTATTCAATGGAATATAGACCCAAACCTAATCTAGGGAGAAAAATGTTCATTTATCAACACAATAATAACAATATAATATAAAATCGAATAGGATGGTATAAGATAGTAAATTATTTTTTTAGAATTTGAAAACAACTTCACGGAAAAGATAGAGTTTTTATTCAACAAAATGTAAGAACTCGAAGCATTACAATTATAAAACTATCCCTCCCCAATAACCTCAAATGTTTACCCCACCATGGAAAGGGTAGTTGAGATAAATGGGGAATAAAAATTAATTATGGAACTTGAATAACAAAATAGAGAAATGAAGAGCTCAAAAATAAATCTTCCAGAATCTGTCTGCAAGAGGTTCGCTTCGGTTCTACCCTCCCTTTTTCGAATCAAGCCGAGGTCCCTTATTATAGAATGTTTTGAGTTGAGTTGGTCATATGACCTAAAAATATTAGGGCTATTGGATCCATCTCAAGGAATTTATGGCCGCCTAAATTGAATAGACTTTTCCTAGACGCCAAACACTATTCAACCAACCCTTCTTTGACCACTGAATGGTTGTCCTTATTGAAGGAATTTTTTCCTAATATTTTTTGATTCCCTAACCCTTATAGTAATCGTTAGAACCCATCTAGAGCAACAGAATTTGGAGGCCGGTGGGCCATGATATTCTTCATTGATTATGTCATAGTCCATTCTGCCGTCCAGAAAAACTTTTCACATTAATAGAAATTTTTGGGCATGTAGATATACGAATTGAATCTTGTCACAGATTAAAATTATGGATAAAACATACATATAAACCCTAAAATATAAATCACTCAATTTGGTTCAAAATATTAAAACTTATTCCCAAATCACAGAATGTTCATAAAACTATATATTTCCAGATTTGACCAATTTTGATATTTAAGCGCAAAACTTACCAAAAATCAGAAAATGATGTAAATAAGCTCCAATTAATTAATTGGCAGGGATTAAATCATTTAAAACATATTAATTCTTATTAAAATACGATATTTGTCAGTTCTCCAGCCTTTTGGGAGAGTAATCTCAAAATAGGAGCGTTTTGAAGCTAAAACTAAATATATAAAGCAAAAATAATTAAGCTCCATGAAAATAGGATCAAGATTTGACCTCTACCCAAGGTTTGACCACACGGTTTGGGCCAAATGTGTGTGTATCGTGTGACCTGTCTTTTGGTCCCAACACTCCTTATAAAACCACAAAACTATCCCATCCTTCACAGTTACCCTTTTTAGAAAAACAGTTTTTTTGGGAAACATCCCACTATATAGAAACACCACAGTTTATGGAAACAACCCACTTTATAGAAACACCCAACTTTATGGAAACAACAATCTTTATGGAAAAAACTAACATTATGGAAACTCCCATATTTAGTAAAACTCTCTATATTATGGAAACTCCCTATTTAATGAAAACTATCTATATTATGGAAACTCTCTATTTTATAGAAACTCTCTATTTTATGGAAACTCACTATTTCATGGAAACTCTCTATTTTATGGAAAATCAATATTTTATGGAAACTCAATTAAAGACACACCAATTCAAAAATGTGAGGAAATGTGTTATGTACCCAAAACTAGGGGTACTACACGAATGCTGCTGTAAGAGAATTCGATTCAGTTTTTTCACAGGCGTGGCTTGTTGTGTTGCTCCCTAAAAGGCTTGCATGAACCTCATAAAACCTTCCTAGAAAAGTGAATCACCACATGTTTCCATTGTAATAGCTATTTCTACAACTGGCATGTCTAGATTTTCCACTCTTAGCCCACGTTCTACCACCATTGAGGTATGATCATCGCCACCCTCTTGGAATTCTACTAGAGGTCGTCGTGGTGGCATTACGCTATAAACTCCATCACATACACCTTAGTATAAGCTTATTTATCAATGTACCCAGTTCAAGAGAATATGAACTAAATAGGATAAGAGAAGAATCAAAAGTTAACAAGAGATGAGTACAGAGTGTGTAAGAACTATACATTGTGTGTACATTTAATCCCTTACATGGTCATGTACTCCTTCAGGCCTCAGCGTGTAAACACCCAAGGTACATGGTGTGTCATCCCGATACATGGTATGTCCATTTAAACTCTCACATGGTCATGTAACACCAACTTTTAGGTCATGTAAATGTCCAAGGTACAAGGCATGTCAATCCTACACACGGTGTGTACTTTGATCTTCCCTCCTAGACATGTACTTTTACATGGATAGAGCCACACGGTTCTACCTATGTAAAACTACACTGAGTTAATATAAGGTACACAGAATGTTCAGATAAAAAACCACTAACCAGTGTTTTCTCTCACATAGATGGTGACATGGTTATCTACCACACGATGTGTACTCAGAGTATAGGGCTTAAGTGAGGATTGAGTAGGAGATAAATCTGCCTTTTGTGATTATTGTAAAATTACAGGCCACTCAATACAAAATTGTTGAGTGGGGCACAAACATTACTCTCTACCATGTATTATTGAACGGGATGAGACTATAATACAAAAGAATGATAATGGACATGCCTTTGATAAGCCTGAAACATCTAAGAAGAACATTGAAAAGTGTGTTTCCAAACCCAAGAGATTGAATCCATTAAGGGTTGATGTGAGAAAATCATGGGCTGATTTAGTGGAATACATGAAAATGCGACTGATGAACAATGTATTTCTAATGAAATGGAAACAATTATTAATGAAGTTCTTATTCAAACTCATAGAAATCCTGAAGCTATAAACTTGTACTCATTCTTTAATTCTCCTAGAAAACTTGTGAAGTATATTTACTATTAATTGAATCCTCCTAAAGTGTTGGAGTGTGCATCACATCCTCTAATGTCACACACTAAGTATATGAATGAACTGAATGATGACTCCATAAATTTTCAGAGAGTGAATAACTGAATACATCTGTTGATAGTACATCCCATCCAGTATACAATATCCCTACACCTACATCACTTAGTTATGAAAAATGCCGATATTTTCTTGTTTATTTAGGATTCTGGTAGAGATAAATAGTCTGATAAAAACCAAATGCTTTTTCTTTCAATGCCTACACTTAATGAGGAACAAAATTTAAATAATGGTATTATTGCTTACACTGAATGTCCCCCTAAATATCATGGTTTTGTAAATTTCAGCACTACCTCGATAGTACTGAAATCTGTATTCCTCAAACATTCGGAACAGGACTATAAAACCAATGGGATGGTTATTTCAAGTAACCATTTTTTTTTAAATCTAGCACAAAAAATAGCAAGATGAATATTACTGACGACATAAGGCACACACAACTCACTACTGTTTCAAATGTTCCCTCTCTAAATAATAAAATATTCATCAAGAAGGGTTCACTATTGTCTACTCCGAACATTCAATTGGTTTCACCTCCAAACAAAAAAAATGGGTTATAAAACACCTATAGATTCAAAAAAAAGGTTCACATGCTCTAACACTTACCAATCATTCTGTTGGTGGTTCAAAAACTGTAAAAATCAATGTTATTTCTTTGCAATCTAAAAATTTGTTTATTACTCAAGATGTGGATCATACTAATATTAATATTAGTAGTTCTATAGATTCACTTTTTCCTACCTCATTTCAAGATGCTCCCATTAATAATTCTAAGGCAATCTGAAATTTTTTTATATAAAGATACTTTTTGGGAATTGTCATGCTATTTCCAACTCAGACACATTTAAAGTCTAAAAAAGAATGATTAACACTCATCACCCAATTTTTTTTGCTATTGATGATCCCAAATATAATTTTTCATCTAAATACTCCCATTTATGCAATCATGCTTATTATTTTACTTGAGAAACCAAACATTATTCTAATTTTGAATCCCTCTTGGTTTTCTCGCCCTCATATCTTCAAAATGTCAACGTTTTCAATGTATCTGAGAAAGCCTTTATATATGACATCATAATTGATTACAATTATTCCTTCTAGTCCATTGATTATTCTAAGAATAAATATAAAGATAGAAGGCCCCTTTGGAATGACCTTTCCTATTATGAAACAATATCAATACTCCTTGGTTTTGTAATTGGGGACTTTAATGATATTTTTAACTCTAGTGAGAAAATTGGCCAGTCTTATAATGCTTTTTCCATAATAGATTCGGAAACATTTATTGGAGACAACAACCTTGATTAAATTTTCCTTACTAGTTCTAAATATATTTGGTATAGAAGGCAATATAATAGGATGGATGCCTCCATGTTGGACAGATCCTTCACAAATGTACCTACTTTTGATAAATGGGATACCATCTCTAGTATCACCCACCACAAGTTTCACTGTGACCACCATCCCATTCTAGTCAATGTCTCCATTAAAAAATGAAAACCTATCTACCATTTAGGTTTAACAATGTGTGGTTTTATAGTTATGAATTCACTGATATCGTCAAAAAAAATTGTACTTTTATGTCACATTACAATGATGTTTTTTGTTGTTCTGTTAAGTAAAAACAACTCAAACAGATTCTCAAATTTTATTGCAGTTCTACAGCCAAACAAATGAATAATGATATTATTATTCAATATTATGAGCTTAAACAGCATCATAATAATTACAATATCTCTGATTTCAACACTAATCCGACTCTATAAATCAATATGTCGGTAAAACTAAACTCATTGCCCACTTTTAAATAGAGCATGAGGGAAAAAAATTTAAAATTAAATGGTTATCTTATGTTGAAAGAAACATTAATTTCTATAAATCTATTCATAGAGTCTAGAAAGCCTAAAAACTATTATCTCTTTTAAAATATAAGGTTAATCTCTTTGATAATGAGGATAATATTGTCAGTCATATTGTCTAGTACTTTGAATCCATCTTTAATGGTCCTGATAATAACAAATAACTTCTACCTGAGGTCCTTCCAAATGTGGTTAATTGTGAGGATAACTCTTTATTTCTATGCATACCTCTTGATCATGAAATTTGAGACACTGTCTTTACATTGAATTCTAATAGTGCTCTAGGTCCTGATGGTTTTATTAATGGTTTCTTTCAATATTATTAGGACGTTATCCAATTAGATTTTTGTAAACTTGTCATATATTTTTTCTCCAATGGTGTCCTCTCTCATGGTTTTAATTCTCAATTTCTTTTCCTTTATTCCTAAAGTAGAAAATGCTTCTGATATCCATATATTTAGACCCATTAATCTCATTAACACCCTTTATATAATCAAAACCAAAATCATTGCAAATAGACTTTCAACTATCTTGTAAAAAATTGTATGCTGGAACCAATTTGGGTTTATCAAGGGTAGATCCATATATGATTGTATTGGTCTTTCCTCGGAAAGTATTAATACTAAAAACCAAGTTATCATAGGTGGTAATATTTCCATAAAATGACATTATAAAATCATTTCAAACCATGTACTAGAGATTCTTCTTTAAGGTTCTTGAAGGATTTGGATTTATTGATTCTTTTATTAATATAGTCAGAACCCTTTTCAATTCAGGCTATATTTCCATCATTGTAAATGTTTCTCCCAAGGGCTATTTTAAATGCACCAATGGTGTAAGGCAAGGTGATCCCTTATCTTCCATTGTTTTATCCATTGCAGATGTTTACCTTAGTCTCCTCATTAATCGTCTTGTGGATCAGACCGAACTCAAACCGATTTTTGTGTCTCAGAATGTCAATGCCCCCACCCATCTCCTTTTTACTGATGATATTATCCTTTTTTATAGGGTGATAAAAGAAACATTTGAAACCTCCAAAATTCTCCCTCTCATTATGAATAGGATTCTTGTCAAGCCATTAGTTGAGACAAATATTCCATGTTCTTCGAAAAAATCATTCTTCCGAGTTGGAAATGTAATATTATTAATGACTTAGAAATTAAATATGGTTATTTTACTTTTAAATATCTTCTTGTTCCCATTTTTTAGGGAAGACCCATTTCCCATCATTTTTCTTCAATAGTTGACCAATTTTTTAACGAACTATTTTCCTGGAATAGTAAATCCCTCTCTTTGGTAAGAAGAATATTCCATGTCAAATCCAATGTGGTAACTAAAATTGTCTACTCCATGATGGTTTATAAATGGATAATTTTAATTCTAAAAAAAATGAAAACCTCTATCAAAAATTTAATTTGGAGTGGTTGAATGTTGGAAAAAAAGCATGTGACCATCCCTTGGTCAACTTGTTGCAATCCTAATGAAAAGGTTTAGATTTGTATAAAAAAATATTTGGTACTTTAATGAGGCACTTCAAAATAGACTCACATGGAACATTGTTTATAATAATTAAGATTATGATACTTTTCAAAAAAAGATATTTCCTGGAAAACTCAAGGAAAAAATTGATTTTCCTCATCTCCTCTATCTGGTCATCTATTAAAAAAAACTTTTTCCAACATTATGAGAAATTCCATATGGATGGTTACCTGGGATTCCTCCATTAATTTTTTGTTGGACAAATTGACTAGTACCCCCTTAATTTCTATGATTCATCATGAGAAAATCCCATAGACTACCAGCTACTCAATTATAGATATGCTAAATTCTCAAAATGATCATTAACATGAAGCCATTATGCATGTCATTAATAACTACCATTTTCAAACACTGATGAACTTTTATTTTGGGACCCCACACACAATGGTATGATTCATTCAAAAAACATTTATAATAATTTTTTTTGAAATTATTAATTTGATTTTGGTTGGATAATGCTCTTTGACAAACCTAGGACAAAGCCCTAATGAATCCCTCTTATTTTCATCCATGATCACAACAGAGTTCCCACATATGGATGCCTTCAATCATTTGGTATTCAACTTTTCTCTAAATTTAGACTTTGTGATCAACATAAAGAGGACAATAATCATCTCTTCCTTTCTTATGATACTACATCTTCTCATTTAAATTATATTTTTGAAATCAACAACTACAAGTGGTTGAATCTTGACTCTGTCCACACTCAACCAAAGAGATATACCAAAATGGAAAATTATCAACCAATTAAAAAACTCTTCCATACTATTGTGGCTGAGCTACATCATGTGATCTGGAATGATATAAATGATATTATTCAAAACAACTACTCACTCAATCATAATACATGTTGTATGTAGATTTTTATTTCCATACGTGAAGCCGCATCGATGCAAAAGGTTCACTACAATAGAATTATGAATGACTACAAAATTATACAAAATTTTTGAATTGATGGAAAGAATTTTCAGACATGCCACACCTTTGATGGGTTTTTACATAATCTGTTTCCTATTTGGATTAAAGTGAATGTGGATGATGAATACAAAGGAAATCTAGGTGTCGCAGGTTGTGGAGCTATCTTTAGGAATCATCATGGTTAGACCCTTGTATGTTTTCTTGGCACGTGTGGTATTGCCTCTATTCTATACGCCGAAATTATGCGTATGATACATGTTGGTTCTTTCTTGAGGAGCAATTATTTTAAAAATATCTCGATTTTTGTGATTCTTCCACCATTGTGCATAAAATTTAGAATGGTATGACACACCTTGTGAGGCCTATTACTATATTTTGTATGGATTTCACAAACTCATTTCAAGACATCAACTGCATTATAACTCATACTTATCGTGAAGCTAATATGGTTGATGATGTCCTTGCTAATAAGGGAGTAAATAAAGATATTACCCAGCCTGATGATCACTTTGATAATTTTATACCTCTTCACGAGAAGGATTGTAATATGATTCTGTACTTTAGACTCATGTAACCACTTCTATGTTTTTATAAATTTAGTGCAATGGTCTTTTGGCCATGGCACCACCCCCACAAAAAAACAAGTGCCAATATGATTCATGTGATGAAATACCCTTGTCTTATCATGTTTCAATCAAATATAACAACAATGATATAAATATTAATAGCACTTAACAAGTGTGTTACCCAACAGTGAAATCGAATCAACTGTAACAAAAAATTCCAAAAAAACAAGTGTATTCGTGGAAATTTGGATTTTCCTTGTACATGGGGTAGCCACTCCTGGGCACAGCTAATTAATAAATCCCATTTACATTATATCATTATCAAATTATAAATTAAACCAAGAAATAAATCCTCTAAAAGCACATTTTAACATCCTGGATCTTTGTACCACACAACGGTTGCCCTGTACCCAGTTGGCCAGATGGCCCCTAATGCATTTCCACTAATTCCAAAGGTTGCCGACTAGCAATTTCTGCCTATAGTGTGGTTGAGGGGACACTCTTCTCTAATTAGAATATTGTAACATAGTGGAATATTAATATACAATAGCAGAAGTAGTAAATAACATACAACTGAAATAAATAGCTGAAAACTGATAAAATAAATAACTATGTATCATTTTATAAAAAAGATGATGCAGCATATCTCATATTCTAGGAAGACAACCAAATAAGTACACTACATTTATACACAATATATGTCTCAAAATCACAAAAGTAATAAAAGGAGATTATGAAAAATCATAAGCCTCAACTCAGTCTGATTATCTCTGACACCTAAGTAGCACATCATGTACCTACAGTAGGGTGATTTCCCTAAACAATACCTACAATCATATAATTTTTTTGGTCCCGAAGCATGACCCAAATAGGGTGTGAGACTAAACCCCAATAGGATACCACTAATGTTCTGTGCCAATATCTTAGTGAATATATATAAATATATATATAATAGGTAGTGTATAAAAGTAAATGAAGTAAAGAGTTGATACTCAAAAGTAAGCAAAACGGATATCTTAGAAGATAATGGTAAACAAGTATAATTGAAGACTATATCAAAGATTCCACGTTGGCTTAGTAGAAGAGTCATAAGTCATCCATTTAATTATTCAGGTTCTTTGAATTATTTAAAGTCTCGAGGTTCAGCCAAGGATTTACAACCCCCCATATAAAATTAACTTTCAACTCGTGAAATAATAATCATTTAATCATATTCAAATAGAGTTCGGCCTGTGTATCCCTCAATAGATCCTAGGTTCGCCCATCATTTAAAAAATAAGACTTATTGAGATGGACCACTATAAATGTGGCTCACTCATAGCCATTACAAATTTTACATGTTGAGCATGTACATTGTCTTTTAACCAAGATTATGTTCCAACCCATGTATATAAGGGGAAATTAGTCACTTGTCCTCGACCTTGTCTTTTAACCGAGACGGTGGCTCTCCCTTTGATAATAACCTCTTTTTTATTAATTAAATTCAATTATACATTCCATCACAAAAGAACCCTTGTTAATTAAAATATCACAGGACAAACAAGGATAAATTGCATGGTAAAAACATATAACAAAGTTATTGAGGAATTTAAACAATTACAAGGCTTAAAACAACAAGTATCTCATGTGGGAAACTCATATAATGAGCAATAAATTTTCAGAAACCCAAGAATGGTAGTTCAAGTCAATCCTCATAGGTATTCTCGTCCACACAACCATACAAGGGAAATTCACCCAAGGGGTGGCCCTAAATCAAGGTTCACAACCCTAAACATGCATTCAAATCATCTAACAAATTACCTAATCAATAGTTGGAAATAACAAGGTTCATTATTCAATAAAGTGAAACCCTAAAAGTAGGTGTGTGGATCTTTGACAAATATTAACATCAAGAAAATTCTGGAATGGCACAAGACCTCCAACCTTGTCATAGTAAAACTCTCTTCATCCAATGTCAGACTTTGATTCAACCTAGAAAGGAGAATATCTATAAAATGAATATAAATTCTCAACATTAAATAACTTCATCGAGATAAGAAATAAGGATGAAAGGCTAAATTGGAATTGATATATCACTAATCAGGATCAAATGCAACCTACAATGAAGGAATTAGGGTTAAAATGATAAATCAGTACAAAAACATCTGTTGGTGCTACTGTTTACGAACCCGGTTGAGCCTTCTATCCATAAAAAAACAACTCTATGCACGATTTAATCATAAAAAAGTACATTGCATTTACTTGATACTGTATGAAATGTCTGAACAAAGTCCAGTATGACCTTTACCTGTTCGTGTACCATGATTAAATGATGTATAGACTTCCAAACACGATGCGTTCCTATAAGTTAACCGCATGTAGTTCCTCGTCACGTCATGTAATAGGCCTTCAACCATCTCCTATACCTATTTTCCACCATTTTATTATGTAAAAACTGAAATGTAAAGATCCATACCATAATGGAAGAATCGTGTTCTTACATATTTTGGTATGGATAATGGTTTTAATATCCCTTATATATTTATCTCTCATTATAAATAATCTAGCATACCAGGCATCGAGATACATGCTCTGTAATATATATTTTCATGTTATACCACTAGAAATACTCTTTCAGATCTCTATACATATATGTACTTTTAGGATGAATAGAGAATGATAAACTATAAACATAATCCAACACTTCCTTCGTCAAATTTTGTATTGTTGGGACACATATTCAGTTCCAAGACCTAATAATTCCGTCATAATCATGGCTAATATTAAGAACATTCCTCACATTCTATTTTAGTTTTATATCTTCCTTTTATGCCTCTGTAATCCTCACATGGATAGATAGATGAACATGTATCTAATAAATTTATGATCATTACGCTTTCTTTGTGATTTCAAGATCAATATTCTCTAAATCCAAAATTAATAGATTTTGTAAATCCTCATCAGGGGAAAATGGCATGGCCTTTCTGATTCAGATAATCATCCACCTTCCATGGGTGGTAAAGTATTGATTGATCATCAACTCCAAATATCTTCATTAGTGTATATTCAAATATTTTTTGTGTGAATATATAATTCAATATTTTATGATCAATATATATTTCACATATTTCACCATAATGATAATGCCTATATATTTTCATTAAAAAAATTATTGTGGCCAACACCAAGTTAGGATCAAATAAATTTTGATCGTGAATTTTCAATTAGTGAAAGTAATAAGTAATAAAAATGACATTTTTAAAGATGATTCATTCCTTTCTCTTTTTTTATGTATCATTATAGAAAAAGAACATTATTATACTATAGGGTAGTGTGAGTATAGGTACACAAACCAAAAATCCTTTCTTCTCAAAGAAATATTCCAGAAATTCATCTTTCAGAGAGAACATGGATCCCTTCTATATAAACTTGTTTATTTGATTATATTTACCTGGGAAACATCACAAAAAGAATCGATAGTATCTATCCAACCCATGAAAATTGGAGATAATGGTCACCATGGTTGGTATGGGTCTTTTCTTAATAACTTTCATATTTGAAGTACCCACTGATATTCCATCACATTAGATTATATTACCCAAGAATGAAACATTCCATGTCCAAAAATATCCCCTAATATATTTATAATACTACTTCTCTATCTCCATGATTTTCCACACCATTTGAAAATGATTTCCCTGTCCTTCATTTATCTTAGAATATATAAGAACATAGTCTATAAATACTATTAAAAACTAATTGTGGACATCTCTAAATAATTTATTTATTAAATCCTTAAATATAGTGGGGATACTGGTAAGTCTAAATGGAATCCAAATAAATGAAAAATTATTATACACCATATATAAGGATATATATGTTATTCCCATGTTCTTGAACATAAATTTATGATATCCAGGTTAGATATAAATCTTGAAAAAAATATTGATCCCCCTTTAATTGATGAAATAGATCATCGATATGGGGTATAAGTTATTTTTTCTTAATAATTGTCTTGTTAAGTTTTTTATAATCAATTAAAATATTCATCCACCCATATTTATTCTAAAAAAAGAAAAGGTGCACCCCTTGGTGATACAGTTGAGTGTATGAATACCTTTTTTAGATTTCACTAGATTTACTTCTTTAATTCATGCAACTTAATTAGGTCAATTCTGTATGGAGTCATTGAAATAGGTGTAGTACCTTGTATTATTTCTATTAAAAACACAACTTCATGATTTGGGAAAACACTTAGAAATTATTTAGGAGATACATCATCATATTCCCCAATAATCGGCATATCTTAAATTTTGATTTTTTTTAAAAAACAATTCAGATAAATAACCCTCATGACTAGGTTGTAAGACCCATATAATATAACTAATTTTCATTGCAAGTTCATATTCATACTCAGAATAAAATATGCTCATGTGTTGATTTATAATATCAAAATTTATTTCCATGATCAATAGATTTAAATGGGATCTCTATAGAGATATCATATAAATACTCAAAATCACAAAAAAAATCCAATAAATGAGGAATTGTAACACTTTCCTAGGGAACATTATTAAAATCATTAATAGGGAATCCTCAACTCTATATTGGACAATAAATGCTCTTCAATAATCATAATTAACTTCAAATGTTGACATGTCATAAGCCCTTAATCTAGGATTTTTCAATTAGATTAGGTAATTGACTTGGATAATGCCCAATTTCCCCACACAAAGTACATTGAACTCTTAATGGTGCCTTTAGATAAACTTCTGTCAATCCATTTAACTCTTAATTTGATCTTAGTAATTTGTAGCTTTATGTAATTATTTTCACACATCAAAAATCTTCCTATTCCTTAAATACATTTACCTAGGTGATTATTTTCATATTTTTGACTTTTATGAAGATGAATCTTCATTCCTCTCTACTTTTTATCACCGAAAAAATACTAAAATTGAATTTTTTTATTATTTAGTACATTTATAAATTATCCTAAGATTAGTTTCTTAATAATAATTCTAGATATTTAATTGGTAATTTTCATAAGGATTCACATCATGTCTCCCATTTAATTTGGTTTTTCAAGAGGGTGGTTGTTGCATTGGTCATCACATTTACTGTTCACACAATTCCTCCTAGTTATATCACTTAACTAAAACTAAAAAATATGTGTGGGTATTAAACAAAAAATATTGAACGAAATAAATAATATGATGGTGAAATTTTTTTTATTCCCTAAATTATGAATCTACATTCCAACCCATGAAACATTATTCCCATCTCATTTCACCATAGATTATAATATGTTTTCATTGATTATAAATTCTCATTCATTATAATTGTTCTGGAAGAGAATTTGAATTAACCAATACATATATTCTAAGATTATCTAGTCACGTGTGTAGTCCTTGGCCCACTCAACATCTATCAAGTGGAGATCAAATTGATTCTTAGCAAGTATTTTCTCAGGGTTACTACCTTTAGGTCTATCTATGATGGAACCAAATACACATATCTGTATCTTGAAAGGGATTTCATTACCAATGAAACACAAAATATCTACTTTACCAAAACATTAGGGTGTTATATTACACATAGAATTATTCCCAGGGTTTAAACCAATGTTCTCTATTTCAAATCAAAAAAAACCCTGTTATGATACCAACTTAGGTGTCCCAATAATTACATACATAAATATTACAACATTTTAAAAAAAATCAATTCCTAAAAATAACACGAAACCTAAAACAAAAAATGTATAGTGTATTTTGAGATTATATATATAATCATATTATTTCATGAGTGATATTCAATTCCAATCAAAATGTTTTTTCACACATAGTACACCTCCTAAGAATACCCTACTCAAAACATTTAATCATAACCTAGGATAATAAAACATAAGAAATGATGATTTCAGATGCTCAGTATCCATAAAAATAGAATATATCAATCAATGATCATAAGTGAGCATAAGATAAGCATAAAGATATAAAAAATGATTATAAGTTTTTAAAGGCCTACACAATCAATAAAAATCATTAATTATGAATCATAGAATATATATTTTTCATAAAAAATAATTAATTCATAAGAGTGAGTAATCATCACTCATCAATCATAATCCAAGATAACATATTATAAGAAAAAATTATAGTTTTTCATAACATAAAAATATATACCTTCTAAAACAGATATTATGTTTGATAACTTTCATTACATGAAACATTAAATGTAAAAGAGACACAACATAAGGGAATAAAATTATGATTCAAGTTATAATAAACACAAATATGGTAATCCAATATAATATATTACCTTCAGAAGATAAAAAATTAATATAAGTTAACATTATAATGGAATATTTTCAATAAAATATATTTTTTTTGTTATTTATTTTAATTTAACAAAATTAAAAAATTACTAGATATTATATATTATAAAATAAAATTCCTTTTTTAGTTCATCACATCAAAAATTAATTATAATTTTTTTTCAGATTTTTAAATGTTTCTTTTCAGTTGAAAAATATAGTCCATGAAATAACAATAATTTTTATGATTGTATCATTATCTAAAAATATCCTTTAAGACATAAAAAATTATGTAATAAATGTTTTTATGGATTAATATTATTAAATATAAAATATTCTTTGAACAGATTAATCATATATTCAATATTTTTAGAACTCAATTAAAATATTTCTTTAATAAAAATAGATTTTATATTTTCATCTAATTAAATATTTTGATTGTAAAATTAGGTTTTGGATATATTAAAAATACTCCTACCTTATATTTATCATTTTAAAATAATTTATATCATGCTAATCAGTATTTATGATAATCTTATCTTCTAAAAAATTACACTTAAACACACATTTTTTTTACAAACTCTTTTTATGTGTAATTTGTGATAATCATAAAATCAACTTTTAGAAACCATTGAGATTTTATTTGATAAAACAATTTCCAATTTATAAATTAGACGGTTTAAATTATCAAAAAGGATCAATATTATTTTTTCCATTAAAATTAGTTACAGAGGATAAAAATTACCAAACATGGTAAAAGTAAATTAGGTTAGATGTAAAAAGATAATGAAAATGGTAAAACACAATCTGACTTGTCTAAAAAAATTTATATAGGGATAATATATACTCAAAAACACTTATAATCCATTTATTTCTACTCTAGAACCATTTACCTTCCAATGGAAACATTACATTACTGAAAATGAATTGGTTACTTCCAAAACCCTCTTCTCTTCACATATAGAAAACACTTAATCCAATTCAATACTGACCTATTATTTGAGTATATTAGTGAAAATATGAAGCATTACTATTTTTATATCTCTCTTCCATTTACATAATTTTATTTTCACATTTATTTTGATTAATTAAATCATTTCTAGTGATTTTTCCAAGAGAAAGCTCAAGCTCCCAATGTGAGTATTACTTTCACTTGCTCTTTCATTTTAATACAATCCATTATAAATTATCTATAAAATTATTAATACTCTGAAATAAGTATAATTATTATATTTAAATGTAGTAATATTAATTGATATATAATTATCCACTACCTTCCACCTACTAAGAGATATTGGAACATTGATCATGTGAACATGAAAACTACTGTCTCTATGAAGTGATGTTGTTATTTTTCATCGACACTTATAAAGGATGGTATCTAGGAAATATTTTTTGAATATATATTTTTTATATTTTAGAAATACATATCAAAATTGATAATTTTTATGTACTGTAATTCTTTCCATTCATTGGTAAGTGTATTGTTAAACATGGGTACAATGTACAATCACCTCCACAAATAGAAAATTTCATTTCTCATCACCATCCATAATTGATGATTCTTATAGTGGATATAATGATGATATATTATATTCATTAAATTTTTATACCTATTTATATTCCACAATATCATTATTTAAATACATACCCTTAACAATTAAAAAATAAAACACACAACCATTTGGGTTGATTTGACCACCTATGAAAACGATGTGAAAATGATTATGTCAGAATTGATTATGGAATTAAATGTAATTTTAAAATCATTTAATAATTATATATTTAATATATTTTAATTATTATGTAATGGTTTTTTATCTTTCTAAAAAATTTATTAACATATCCCCTTTCAATCATTAATAACATAAAAAAAGAAGTTCATCAAAATTTCAATTTTCATAATATGTATTCACGTATAACAAATATCGAATATATGATATAAGTAATCAATTAAACAATTAACATTTTATAATTAATTTTCTATGAATGATGAACTTTTAACCACTTAGTGAGAATAATTATTCCTTTCATGATGTTTATCTATAAAATAAGCAATTAAATATTATATTCCTGGTAATGAAAATAAACTAGAATTGGTTAAAATATTTTTAATATATTGTCATAAAATAATTCCAAAAATGGTTGTATATTTATATAATATTTATTATATAATTAATTATGACATTTATATTCATTATACATTATATTAGAGCACATTCTAGAAATCTGTAATAAATGGTATGTTTTTCTTGTCTCAAATTTCCACTACTTGATACGTATTAATTATTATACACAGTGTTTTATTTGTAATGGTGTATCTACTGACTGTTAAATGTTTTATAGAATTATTCTATCATTATTTATGTTAAATAATTTTCCATTTTTTATTTTATCCTTAGGTGGGTATTTATCTAAAATTTTCAAAATTCATAAGGGTTTTGTTGGTGTCAATTTTGATTCTTTGAGACATGTTATATATTATAAACCATGTTTCCTTTGTATGGTGTTCTATTGTTTACTATCCCATGAATAATATATAATTTAACTCATATTAATTATAGAGATATACAAATAAAAAACATGTTATTTTCCTAAAATATATTTTAATTCATTCTTACCATATTCATAAGAGTTTATGGTAACTCTATTTCCATTCATTGAACTATGATGATTCTCTTGAAAATATTTCATATATCTTAGGTGAATTTGTAAATTTATTTATATAATGATGTATTCTAAAATCAATTTCATTTTTACTGCATAAAATCCAATTCAAATATTTCATGCTTCAGAGAGTATGTTTCCCATAATAGATACTGATAACTCAGATTTCTTTTATTTAATTTACGTCTTTTCCTAATCATTGTTCTAACATAGTTGGGTTATCCTACCCAAATATTTTATTATATGATATATTATAATAATTTTTATTAAATTATTTTTTATCAAAAATATTTTTTTTACTCTTTTATCAATTTGTTTTTTCAAATAATGAAATTAAATGGTATAAAAAATATTCTTTTATAATCAAAAATTTTAACATTAGATCCATATTTTCTATTGAAAATTTTAAATAATTTTCATGGATACATTATTTGAGATAATTTTTTAAAAGTAAATGTTTTCAAAATATTTCACATTACCATTTCAAAAGATACTTTTGAAATTGACGTGGTGGTTTTTAATGTTTCATGAATATTAAAGGAATTCCAAAAGATCTTTCATGTTTTCAAAAATATTTTCCATTACATATTCAAAGTAATTTACAATCATAGTATTTATTATACAATATTTATTATCCTATAATAATATATTTTTTTAAATTTGGGGGATTGAATTCATGGTATGAAAAAAATTATTTTTGATCTCTTCTTCTGTGATACCATTTAAATCATTCTTTTGTATGAATATATTTCTTCTATGTCAATATCCTTCTGAGATTCCTTTATTAAACTTGATCATTGTTCTTTTGAAACAATCCACCTTATTTCTGTATTTGGGTTATTTAATTCACTTCTCTTTTTTAGAAATAATGCATCACTTCCTTTATCTTCCCTAGCCATCTTTGATGCATAACCATGATTCTTCTTCCAATTCCATTCCTATGTGAACGCCAAATTTTTTATTCCTTCCATTGAATGATGTTCACATAGATTCTATAAATTGATAAAATGGGGAAATTACTGAGTTAAATATATATCATTTATATATAGAATATCAATACCATATTCTTTATTAATGTGATTAAATTTTATTTACCAAGAATGTTGCTGAACATGTAAGGATACCGAATAATGTTTCA
Source organism: Viscum album (assembly GCA_963277665.1). Classification (NCBI taxonomy): domain Eukaryota; kingdom Viridiplantae; phylum Streptophyta; class Magnoliopsida; order Santalales; family Viscaceae; genus Viscum; species Viscum album. Next base: position 732,367,735 of record OY728152.1, on the reverse strand, counting down.
TGGTTATATCAAGTTACGATTAATGTGATATAAAACACATTTTATTTCTAAGGGTTCTTTATGATATAATGATAAAAATTTTCATTTGCTCCTATATGTTTAGAAAATTATTTTCGGGGTCCTATATCACCCTCTAATGAATTTGTTTAAGGTTTATATATCTTGAGATAGGTAATTCTGAGTAATTTTTTTTCTCATAACAATGGGTACTGATAGGGTGGATCCTAATAGTAACATTCCCTATAAAAATGTATGGTCCATATTTCTAAGGCATTATGGTTTCATGACATCATCGATCATGATTATTAGTTAATGTATACATACTATTTTGATTCATGAATTTTTCCTTATGTGATGATTTATTACCTATGCTTTCTTGATTATGACTTTCTCATGTGTCATATTTATACCCATGTTCTCATATTATGCTCACTTATGATATTTTTTATCACATTTATTTACTCTTGCGGAGCATCAAATATCCCCCATTTCTTGTGTTTTTTGACAAATTTTACAAAATATTTGTCTAGAAGGGTACCATATGTAAACTATTTATACAAAATATTAAAGGCTTGGAAATTGTTTATATAGAGGTAAAAATTTCCCTTAGCTTTAAATTACATGAGTTTATTTAGTTGATTTTGAGACCTCATTCTATAAAAATATACACCTACAATGTCTATACAATGTATTGAAATGAAATGTTTAATTTGTTCATGTAATTGGGATGGCCACGTTAGTAGTCTGTAATATTTTTGGCATACGCAAATGAATACAAAATCATTTCCTCAGTCAAGTATCACCATCATTACAATTATAGTTGATTGGTTCAACTCCTAATTATATAATTTCCTTAGTCAAATATTCACTCCCAATATGATCATAATGGAATGTTTGCAGTACTAAACTAGGATCACTCTCAATTCCTATCCATACAATCTCATAAGACATCAATATTTTCGAAATTAATTAGAGGGATATATAATTTCATTCCCAACTATCATATAATGAAATCCATAGATATATTCCCAATTTGTTCAAAAAAACATCATATGATTATATTTTCACCTGTGCAAATAAAATTGGTTTTACAAATATTTCATCATAGGCCAACCCATAAAAGAGAAATGGGTTTCATAAGGATTTCATCATAACTTAACTAACCAGTTAGAATATGAAGAGTTTCATAAAATCAACATTAAATCATCCTCATAATAATAAATATAGTTAAATAATGTGGATGGTATCATAATATAATTTACTTGGTGAATCATAATAGTCCTTCTAGTATTTTAAAAATATTAAAAGTGAAATTAAGCGGTACTTTCAAAATAGTGAAAATACCCTTTTAATTTGGCATCTTAAAAGATTAACAATATCTAAAATATTGAGAATAAATTTTTAATTAAAAAAATCCATGGAAAATTTTAAAGTATTCTTAAAATTATTTAATATTCATGAATTTTCTAAAATATATCTCTTCCATAAACATTAAAACAAAGTTTCTTTTAATAGTTGATTTTATAAAAATTCATAAATAACATGTTCAGAAAACATTTTATAAATTCCTTTTTAACCATTTGAATATATAGTGAAATATAGTTTAAAATGACATAAATTATCATTTGATAAAATAAAATAATATTTTATAAATCATTTTAAATAACAAAGGAATGGAAGATAAATTTCATTGACCAAAGAAGAAATAAGTCTAGATTTTCCTAAAAAGATTTTCCTAATATTTTTAAGTACCAAAGAGTGAAAATTTATAATATAAATTATAAACTATATGTATAACCATATGTGAATAAAATATAAAATGTTTAAATTATTAGGATCATATAATTTTTCCCAATTTAAATATAATATAGACAATCCCAAAAATAATTGATATTGTAACAAAAAACGTTACCTCAAGTATCATATTTCTTCACACACATTCAAATACACTCTATAATAAATATATATTTCTTATAAATATATCAATAATTTATATTCATATATAAATTAATATCAATCATACTTTTATAATTTCAAATTATCCTTTAATTAACAATTCTTCATTAAAATGAGCATTCAAGTGAAACTGGTCTGTTTTTTATGTATGTTTCAATATAATGGTTCTAGTCCTTAAACCATGGTCACGATTTCAATATGTAAATAATATTTTTAATGTTTTTTGTTTCATATTTATTCATTATAAAAAATTTTATAATGATTCACATGAATAGGTGATGAAAGAATAATTATGTCACTTCGCATAGATGTTAGTATATACTTATGTATGATTGATTTTTCCACTATTGAATTGATAGAATAAAATAAATAGAAATTAAAATTAAACTTGAAAATTATATTTATATTATAAATATCATTTATATTAATTAAATCTATCATTATTACCATCAATGTATTGTCTAAATGAAAAATGGAACTCGTCGCTTTAAGGATTTGGTAGTCCCCACGTATGCATGGGTGTCATTATCAGTTTATAATGGATGGGAAAGAGATTTGAGGTGGATATAACATTAACACAAAAAAATATAATTATAATAAATATAATTACTCAATAATTTTAATATTCTTATAGAAATTGTAGAGGAGGTTTAAAAGAAACATAAAATATGATTGATAGGAATTTTTACAACTTCTTCGGGTATTCCCTAATAAAAATAACCTTAAGGATTATTTAATGGGTATTTAGGGATGAAAAAACATAAAAGGTCACTAATAATGATACTGGGATTTAATTTTCAAAGGTGTTTTCTCAGATAAATGGATTAAGTGGTGTGGATAAGAGATGAAAGGTGGTTCCCTTTTATAGGTGAGGGGAGTGTCACTCTTTTAAATACTAAAAACAATAAAATATAATAAAGAATATTAAAATGAATGTGGAAGAAATGAAACCAAAATTCATATATAAGTTGATTGTATGTCTAAATAAACTTAAACAATTGGATTTAGGAATGTTTTTTGTTATTTCAACCATTATCTCTTTAATTTGACCCCCAGTTAAACCTTTTTACCTTTACCACAGTAGTGAATTTCTACCTCGGTAATTGTACATAATGTCCAAAAATGAAATTTATCACGTTAAAAAATTTATAAATTCTCGTTAAAAATAAAGAAATAATTTTATCAAATTCAATTTCAATAGTTATAAGAAATTTAATTTTTAAATAATTGTCCAAAAAGATACAAATAAGTTTTTTAGAAAAAAAAATAATTTTTATGTTAAATCATAATTTATTTCAATTCCTTGACTTGTAAAAAAGATTAAATTAATTTTTATTTATTTATCAAATATATTATCTTCAAATTTAATTACAATAATTCACCCAATTTTATTAATTAAATTTATTACGAAAAAAAACCCATTGGGTGCATAAAATAAGTTTTATAGAAAACCATCTATTCTTACCTTAAACTAATTTTATTTTCATTTATAACTGACAGATAAAAATTGAGTTCATTCTCTTGATGTGTAAATAATAATTTTTCATATGTTTATTACAGTGAATTAATTTCTAAATAAAACCTATTTGTAAAAAAAATACTTATAACTGAAATACTTCATAACGGTTCTCAAGGATCAATAATATTTCTTAAATGAATTAAAAAATTATTTATAACAATTCTGTACTATATAATGTGGTTCAATTTATAATGTATAGTAATTTTTTAAATTATTTCATGTTTTAATACTTCACAAGCTATCCAATTTTTTTATTTGTTTAATATAAATTTATTCATATATATTCTAGTGTTAAAAGAATGGTATTGGACCTATACGGAATATAGCATAACTATGACAATTAAGGATATCCAAGGGAGTATCACCCATGAGATGAAAATCCAAGATCATATAAGATATGGTTAGTGAGGAAGGGTATAAGTGGATTAATGAGGAATATAGTCCCATGAAGATTGAAATCGAGCATTAATAATGTTGGGTTTTTACATTGGAGAGGCATCCTCTAAATCATGGCTTACAAAAATCAAATCCAAAGAAGATCAAGTTTTATAGTTAATTATTTTTTATAGGAACGCATCATGTAGTTTAACATATTGTGTTATGAATGTGTGCTATGAAATTTTGAATCACACATCCACGTCTACAAGGTGTTCCCTATTTCTAACTATGATAAATTTTAATCATGATAACAAAATGATAAAAAAAATATAAGACCACTTCCTTCATTGTCGATGTGAGGAAGAAGATATAACATGTGATTAACTATATTTCATAACAATTCACAATATGGGATTCATTAGGTATTAATGAATTGGGATTACTATGGATTATTTTCAAGGAATATAGGCCTTTTAAAGAATTTTTTTGGAGGAATATGGACCTCTAAGAGATTAGTTTGGGATTACAGCTATGGAGGAGGCCCTGATGAATTCCCTACCTCCCATTAGCTGATGATCAGACAGAAATATAGATGTACAGATGGGGGTGTGGCCTTGTGTAGAATATATTGGGTCTTATGAATAGTATATCATTGGGAGATTTGTTAAGAATATGGCAATTTTAGTGAATGTCTCATAGGGTATATGTCCCATTGAAAGATGAATTTTCACATGCAATAGATGGACCAAGCATAAAAAACATAAATGTTACATCATTTAAAATTAATATTCAATAAAAAATATAATCATAAAAACTCGACGGTCATAAATAATTAGTTTTGTTGGATACTAGATATATAATAAAAATATTTCTTAAAATATCTAGGACATGTTCCAAAAATATATTCATATTAGGACCCAGGTAGATGTTTCAAAGTTATAATCTTCCATAAAAACATAGAAAAGGAAAACATAATAAATGGAGAGCTCTAATTCTATATAAGGGTGAACATGGGATATATCAATCTTAAAATATCATAATATAGTCATATGTGTATGATAACATAATCTAGTGATTGTTCTCAATATAAAAGGATCATACCCAAAACAATATAAGATAATTTTCTCCAAAATCTCATTACATCTAGAATCATGATTAATAAGGGTGTCAAATTAGTAATCATATTTCAAGATTCAAAACATAGGAATGTGAAATTACAATCATAGTAAATCATAATCTCATGGACATTGATATTTTCAATCATTTCCATACATAATTTTGTGAGAAAATCTATGATAAATCATACTCAGTCATCAAAATGTGAACATGGAAAATCACAATCATGTCCATGTATAATCTTATGATTATATATAGAAGCATTCATAATCAATCATCCAAATGTGAATATAGATATTCAAATTAATTTTTACCCTTAAAATCATCATCATATCAGGAGATATCTATATCAAATTAACCAATTCATTGGAGGGTAATTAAATACCCAACTGTTATGTAATCATTCACCATTCCAATGTATACCATTAGGTCATGAAAACATTTATCATTTATTTATAGCTTAAATAATGGAAAAAATGGGTATAATAATGATTCCAGCATCATTATTAAAAACCCAATAGAGAAATAATAAATATAGTATCACTAGATCTTGTCCCTAGTAAAAAAAAGTCATATCAAAGCATGTTGTCATAGAGGAAAAATACCTCTAAAAGATCACTGGAATATTTCATGAGAAAAAACCCTTTTTCATTTTGAAATCACATATTTATAATATATAAATTTCAATAATATTAGGAATAATATCTTCATTTAAAATAATCATGGAAACCTATAATGTAAAGATTCAAATAAAATAAAATTCAAGTTGGTGAGGAAAATTATTTGTACAACATACATTGATGAAAAAATTTATTTCACACTATTAGTAAGAAGTACCTCATTCATAAAATAACAAGAATATTATTTTTTAAAAATATATTTATACATTCAATTTTTTTTAAAAAATGACATTAAATAATTACTAATAAAAATTTAAAAAAAATCCTGAAAACATTTTAATTAAGATATATAAAAGGAAGAAAATGATTCCTGACCTAAGTGGAAATAAATATTACTTTTCATAAAAACAATTATCAATCATTTAACCTACCAAAAAGAGTAGAATAAAAGGAAACATTATAATTCCGGAAAAATAGAGGACAATAAAATAAATTTGTTTTAAAATAAATATCCATATAATTTTACTCAATGGAAATTTAGTAGTGACAATCTCGAAATGTTAAGATATTGTAAGATAAATCCTTTACCTAAAGTCAAATATTACAACATACATATTCAAACCACATATAAAATACAAATATATTTATTATAAATATATCATAGGATATTTTTCATACATAACATACTAGGTAACAATTGTTTATAATTTATGATGATCCTTTTATTAAAAATTTAATTATTCAAATGAATATTCTGGTGAAAACATTATCATTTTCTATGCATGTTTTGTATAAATGGTTTCAAAACATTCATCTTATTCATGGATTCGTAAACTATATAATATTAATCATGAAACCAATTTCATATTTATTTATTATATACACATTTATAACCATTCATATAAAATAGTGATTAATAATGATTTACATTACATGATGGAGAAAGTTGTCTGTACGCATGCACAGGTGATGTTTTTAGTTTTTAATAGATGGAATGAAAGAATGTTAAATTATAATTAACCTTAAAAATTTATTATTATATCATAAATGTTATATATACTCATTAATTTTATCCTTATTACTATTAAATTAAATATTAAATGAAAAACAAATTAAACCGCTTCGTGTAGGTGGTGGTCCACTCATACGCATGAGTAGCATTTCCATTTTCCAAAGGATGGTATGTAAAAATGTAGATAATTTATTAAATATTTAAATGAATAATAATTTTGAAATTTTAATATAAAAACATTAAATATATCATAATAACCAATCATGACTGATAGTGATAGAAAATGAATCATATCATTACTTACATGTGGTAGTCCACACGTATACACGAGCAATATTTTCATTTACCATTTGATGTCAAATAGAAAGAAAATGGTTATAGAATTTTCCTTAAAACCACCCAATATATTTATTATAATTAATTATTTATTTTAGTGTGGATATAATAAATTTATATGAAGTAAAATATGAAATAGACATTGAAGGTGTCAGGAAAGATAATTACATTTATATAAGTGACCCCCTTTTGCTTACACATTAAGCCTCCATTGGATGAAATTAAGGGAATAACAGAATCTCTATTGTGAATATAAAAAATATAGGAATATATTATATTAGTTATTGGCAATGCTGTACAGATAAAATATTTTGAATAATACATAACACGAGGTAACTTTTTATAAGTGAGGGAGATGAAACAGTTGGGATTGCATAATAGATTTAAATATAATATATATCATAATCAAGTCAAGTAGAACCCAAGAACACAAAATTAAAATTAATGATTGTTTAAGATAAAATAATATCACCCAATCACATTTATACAAGTATTGGAGACATTTTACGCCTTATATCTTAGTTAAACCTCTTTAAACTCATTTTAGCATTAATTATGATAACATATCCTTTTACAATGATAAATTATTTATATCACCAAAAAATAATTGGTAATTCAAAGAAAATTTATAAATGATGATTCCAAATTTTTAATCCATTTTATCATATTCAATTTCAACAGTTAGTGAAAATGATTTTTAATATAAGAACACTAGATGTAGGAAAAATAGTTTCAGGAAAATACCTAATTTAAGAATGAAAAATATTTTACATTGAAATAAAGTAAAAAATGTTGATTTACACAATTTTTATTAGTTATTTAAGAAAAATAAATTTTTTTATAATTGTATAACAATCCAAAACTGAATATAATGTTCCAAAAATATCCTTAAATTTGTGCACCCAAAAATGGTCTTTAATTAGAATAAAATATAATTTAAGTTCACAAAAGTCAACCTTGATTTTTAAAATTGAAAATAATTATTTTTAACCAATAACATATATTTAGACAATAAAAATGTTTTAAAATTAATTAATGCATTCTTACATCATAATTATATCATAAATTTTGTCATATTTGAAAAATTTGATATGTTTCAGTATTCCCTCACAAAATAATATTTTTAGAATGTTCTTAAAAGTTCATCCAAAAAAAATAATGAAATTTTTATCTAAAAATAATCCAAAAAAATTGATAAAAAATTTATATAAATTAATTATAATATTCACACACAAAATTCAATAAAACCCATTTTTGAAAATAAAATATTTTTGAAGCATAAAATGAAATTCTTCAAATTTCCTAAATAATAACCATGATTAAATGATTTTTAATATATTTTATTGAATATATTATAAATAAATTAAAATAAAATCATTCATTATTAGTGATTGATGTAATTTATTTATATTAATATACATTTCATAGATAGAATATTTTTTTCCAAAAATACATCTCTTTTAATGTGAGAAATTATTTTATTTTAATTTTTGAATATTTAATTACCAATGAATTAATTAAATAATTACTTAAAAACTATTTTTTCATAATTTCATTGGGATTATTCATTCCAATCAATCCAAATATGAGACATCAACAGTTACATTATGAAATAATAATTCAATATTATATCATGATTCATTTAAAATTAGTTTTGTGTGTAAATGAAGATATTGAACACTTCAAGTGTATTAAATAGAATATATCATAAAATATTAGGGTGTTACATTAGACCTATGAAGGATTCCATGATGAGTAACCTACCTTTATAAGGTCGATGATCGAACTGAAGGAAAACATGATGCATTGGGAGTGTGGCCTCACTAGGATGGGATTGAATCATATGCATGGACACACCATATGTAGATATTTATATCTCATTGATGTATCCGTATTAAAAAAATCAATGGGAGCTTGATTGGGGCCTCTACTTCATATTTAATCCCATGAATTCTTGGATCATGGTGTGGATAAGGCCAATAAAACTAACATTTTAAAATCCATACTAGACAACATGGGCGGGGATAGAATACTCTAGTGTCCTCACAATAAAGACCCTTATTATCTAGGGGATCACTAATTGTGATAACAATGGGAAATTCTCTTTCTCGGATTAAAAAATATTTGAGTACCTTTTTTCATGGGAATACATTACCAAATGTGGGAAATTCGGTGTGCCTGATGATCTGATTATGCATGTTCGGTTGTTTTAGAGAGGGCCTGGATTTGTCTGTTTAGGTGTTTTTACATTGCCGAATGGTGTCCATAAAAGTAATTTGGGTTGGCCTAGTCTATATTAGAGACTGTGGCACTGGATAGGATATAACAAATATTACACCATGAACTGAACCACTCGGTCCAAACTAGAGTTCCATAAGAGCTCAAATGCACCACCCAATATGCAAGAGACTACTAACTAACAATGGGGGTATAAGTCCACCGGTGGGGAGACTATAACCTTCATACCAAGTCAAAGGAAAAATAATAAATAGAAAATAGTATAATAATGAATCAGTGTAAACATTTAGATAATAATATATAACACACAAGTCATACAAAAATAAGTAGATCCCAAAGTGGAAAGACAAAATAGAATATAAAAGTGTGGAGGGTATGTTAAAAATTAAAACTATAGTAACCCCCTAAATATATCCAAGTAAAACCTCCAACTCCATGATCCGTGGACAAAACATCTTCCATGGGCCATTTTCCCATACATGGATCCCAATACATGAAAACAGCATTCCCATTGAGATGACCATGGAGGTCGTGACTACAAAAATCCAATAAGACACCACCAATGCATCTTTAACATGAGCTCAAATGGATAATTGTGTATAGCATGACAAAAATTAATTGTGCACACAATTAAAAAGTCTTATCGAGCTTCTATGTGCAAACCAAGCTACCACAAACCTAGTTTTACAAACACCATCTCCCTTTGTAAGATATTAGAATGATCATGGATACATCACACAAAAAAGACATCCTCGAAGATTCTTAGTTTCCATACAGGCTCTAGTCCTCCAAGACATACCAAAATATGTCATCATACACAATTTCGGTCTCTTAGGTCATGTCACATTGACCATCATGACCCACTTTTCCATACTATTCATCTCACATAGACCGTCATGTCCCCTTTTTCATATTATAGTTATGACCAAATATAATTTTCATTCCCTTTGGAAGGTCCAAACAACACCATCATCAATTAAAAACTATATTAGTTTTATAATAAATTCACATGTAATGTATAAACATGAACCCCCTATAGGGATACTGATCCATGTTAGGTCTACCTATCACTTTGGTACCATGCATTGAATGATAAAAACAAAACATATACCAAAGTGTAACACAAGTTAGTAGTGGTATCATATCAGGGCATTCATAATGTATCATGTCTATGAAGAAAATTAAAAACATGTGAACAAGATCAACATGGTCTAAATCCCATCAACACACATTATCATATCATGCTAAAAATAACATAATAGCTTCAAAATGGTGAGGATATTACTAACATTGGGTTGTCTATGTCAACACCATGTTATTTCAAGGAATCATCAATCAAACCAAATCCATCTGTTTTTCAGATCAAGTCACTCACCAAAGTCTCTTATATCTAATTATATTATTTTATTTCCAAAATAAATAAAACACCAAATGCTATAATAGATTATTCCTACTAGATAAATTGAAAATTATTTATTATATCCAATGTGTGTGATAAAAATATCCTCTTTATAGGAAATTATAATTCCACATCTGATTATCATTTTATCTCTCAATATTAGTTTGATATATATAGTAATTATTCATATTATTATATTGGATATTTCAAGGTTATTATTATTTTATTTAACACTTTATCCTTTTTTCAAAAGGATTTGGAAAGATAATTTCACAACTGAATATGAAATTAATTTAAGGAAATATTACATGGGTTTTATCTTTTGAAAATGCAACACCCAAGAATAGATTAGAGGGGATGATTTTATAACATGCCTTAAAGCCAGATGAAGAACTCATATTGTTTATAAAAGGTTTCATCAGAATTGAATAGTTGAATCCTTGGTCTAACTAATATCAAATGAATAACAAAAAACTAAAGAAGATGTTGGGACGAAGTTGGATATAGAAGAGGATATGGAGAGTATATTTTTTAGGTGTTTTATTATTCTATAAAGGATGTTTGAGAAGAAATGGAATCACATAGATTTATATAAAATGATGATTAAAGATAGGGAACTTACAAGACTTTACATAGAAAATATAACGATGCTAAAATTGTTCGATCAATGTATACATATAATGATTGTGGAGTTCATGATGAAAGTTAAAGAATGGTTTTTCAATTAACTGAAGAGAATCATGACCAAGGAATTTATGATCTGGAGGTGGCACAAAATATTGTTTTAAGGTGGAGTCGTATTCTAGTGTTTGTAACATTTTTGGGACTGAAAATCAGGAGATAGAGAAATATGATTTTGGAAAAGGATGTTGTGTACAAGATTGAAGAAGGTTTGGAATGTTGTGTGAAATACATGATTCAAGGTCATATATTCTAAAAACAACTAAAGAAATAAGTGCACAAAAGATTGGGAAAAGTGTGCGAAATAAACTTACACCCCAGATACGACATCAAATGGGGTTTTCATGCTCATAGGGGATCTTTCATGACGTATAGAAAAAATGTGAAAGGTATGAAGTGAAAAAAAGACTGATGAGGGTGGCGGGAAATTGGATTATGTGCCAAATGTGACGTCAAATGGGGGTTTTCACGATGCGTGGAATATCTTGCGTTTCACGTTAGAGTTTTTACACATAGGTGTTAGTGATACCTATAAATAAGAGGTGATCCCCTTTCATTTTACTATATCGATACATAGAGAAATTATGATCTCTAAGCAATGAAAGAATTTTATATAAATGGGAGTGCATGAAATAAATAGATTTTCACACAATAAGAGACTTATGGGAACGATGTAAGTTGCGTGCAATAGGTGTTTCGTGAAAAAAGTCAATTCTTGAATGTGTGGAATAAAAGTTGCTTTAAATACAACTAAAATACTGCATGAATGATTTGGTTTATTCGCACATATTTAGTTATTAATAATATAGTTATTACCAGCTTCTGGGTTGGAAAGTGAAGACTTTTACTTCAAAGAATACACTTGTTCAGTTGTAAAGACGCACTGAAATACGGTAATTCCATATTTGTGCTAAGAGAGTGAACACACACTTATGGATTTTCTTCCAAGTGCTACAGGAGTGTAAGGCAATTTCCTACTCATTTTATTCCACATGAAAGGATCATTTTCTAGTGGATTTTGTTGTTCTATATTTTTTTCATACCATACCAAGGATGTAGCTACTCTTGTTATGTAGTGATCCTTGAAAATCTTGTGCTCCTATGGTTGTGTCTGTTCAGCATAGAAAGAACTCTTTAATAGGAATTGAAGTTAATTTCAAAGAGAAGTAAACATAATGGAAAAAGATATCACTAATTCACCCTCCCCCTCTCAGTGATACTTATATCCAAACTGGGAAACTTTAGAAGAATGGGTTCAAAAAATTTCAATAAGGAAAACTAGATAGTGGTCTACAACATTAAAAACCACAAACTAAATTAGCTATTTTATTTTCTTTGTGATAAATAATGAATACAATGTGTTTAGAATCATTTACAGAGGGATTAAAACATTAAAACTAGTCTAGAGAGTCAACTATAAGGATTTACAGAATTTTAAATCATCATATATGTTCTAGGATCATGTCTTGTAAGGAAAATTTGAAAAACATGTTTAAAGACACATTTTATCTTAAAAGGGAATTGTGATAGGGTAACATAATGTTACTATTATAAATCTCTTAGTTAGCAAGTGAGGTTATTAGGTTACCCTTAAATAACCAAGGGAAATAATTTGTAACCCTTAATAAACTTATTCCCACCATTACAAACCCTTTAGAATCTATGAGTTACCCTTATGCATCTTTTAGGAAAAGGAAGTAACCCTTATATAGTAGAAATTTTCATTTGTCTAGCCTTTATAAACCCCATGTTTAACTTACATATTATATAGGTAATCCCTATTAACCTTAAATATTAGTAATTTACCATTAGAAAATATATTTTACCTTACACAATGATGAAACTACCCTTACACACCATCTATTTACCTTTATGTAGTGTTTATGTTCCCTTACCCAACCCCAAGGTTACCCTTGTGAAACATATAAGAATTATACCTTAAACATATACAGTACTTAGGTACCCTAACGTAACTCCAAATTTACCCTTACGTAGCTCATAATAATTCCATATTACTCATACATGGCACATAGGTACCCTTATACGACCTCTCTTACCTTTATGTGGCACTCAAGATTATCTTATGCAATCTTTATAAACTCTTTGTCACCTTCACATAGCCTTTAAAATCGTATAATTACCCTTATAATTAAAGTGCTTCCCTTTTACTGTGTATTTAAAACACTACTTACCCTTACGGAAACCATATGTGTTTTGTAATTGTAATAATTTACGTCAAAGTAGTTAATTCTTCATAAAAATTCAAATATACTATATTCAAAATCGGGACACAGAACATTTAAAAACTTATAAGATTAAAAAAACGACTATTTACTCATTGTTTTTGTGCTTCTTGAGGTGATCACAAGGGGAATGAATTCTATATAGTTTCATATCATTAAAATGAGGACCATTAATACCAAATTATGTCCCCATATTGTATATAGAGGTATTTCTATGCAGAGATAATAAGATCACAAAGCTCATAGATTTAGGATCATTTGTTATGGGACCTCATGACCTTCCCAGTCACAAAGGTACCTCTCAAGTACCCCATTTTAAAAGGGGCTCGGGTGACTCTCAATTATGAATGAGTTCATGAGTGGATTTTCCCCAGTTTCTTTTCTTTCAATCCCATAGGTTCCTAGGATTTATTCATAAATTGATATCGATATCCCCATAAAATTTTTGAAAGTGGTAATTCTCCCAGTCTAAAAATTATTTTAACACTCCTCTAACTATCTATATCCCTATTCTGATCGAGGTGTAAGTTCTTCATAGGAAGTTATGAGTAACAAAATTTCTTAAATAGAAAACTGGATTGGTTTGTATGTGCTGTTATACTATACTCTAGGATGGTCAAGCTTTATAGAAAAATATTTTCATTTTAAATCATTAAGCGGTGCAAAAAAATTACTTATAGGAAACCACAAATAAAGAATTCATTACCTAGTAAGTAAACATGGAGAAACATAATCATAACCATAAAGTCTAGGTAGATAACTAAAATACTATGTGAATGGAATATTCATTCCATAGATGAAACATTCAATTCAAAAATTATTGCTTCATTAACTAAGCAATGTCTTCTGAATCATCCAAGTTGATTTATAGATTATCATCCATTTCTAGTTTTCTAAGAACTTTTGATCCAACCTAATATTATACATACATTCATGTGTTTGTAAAATATTTATGAAATTAACACGGCTGAAATTAACTCCACCCCCCTCCAGAAATTGGGTTCAATCCAAATGATAAAAAACTTGTTTTGAAGGGATAGAGTAGCTCATGGGAATTATTGGTGGTACATACAATGGTAGGTTACACTATATAAATAATCCTAATTAAACTAATTTTGTATAGTGATTTTTAAAGAACATTGGGAATATCCCAAGAGCTCCCAAATTCTCCCCCTCTTCAAATAAGAGGTGTCTCGTCCCAGATCCATGTGATGCCTAAAGGTACCCCATACCCGGTTGGCCACATAACCAACAACATGTTTCCCCAAATGAAAGAGGATGCTGACTAGTAACGAGGGCCAAGGTGTTATAATGGGTAAACTATGACAACATTGGTAGATCTTACATAGCAGAAATAAAATAGTAACAACAGTGGAAGAAGTACTACCATATAACAGAAGTAACAGCGGAAGACTGATAGTAATAAAACAACTAGAGAATATATATATATATATATATAAATGATTCATGTCACATGTGTCTATGAAAGCATCCAAACTAGTCACAATGATGGAAATACAATACAGAAACCAATATACAGAAAATCAAGTGAACCCCAATATCATCGCCAGCCTCAACATTGTCCCATGCTCTCGAGCTCCAAAAACAATCAAGTACCTTATGAAGAAGGGAGATTTCCATTATCTATACCTGCATCCATATAATCTATTTGGATCCAAAAGATGACCCAAATAGGGAGTGAGATGAATAACAGTATTCAACCACCAAAAGATCTATTCCTAACTATCAGTGAATATATAAAAAGGATAAAATTCATAAATGAAACAATAAAATATTAAGTACTCAGAAGTAAACAATCCTACAATTTTAAAATAAATTCATTTAAATTCATTAATCAAACAAGTAATCATGTAATCACAGGATCAAACATAAGCTCTATATCCCCCAATATAGTGGTAACAAAATAGAGACCTCAAGAGACCTTCTAAACAATCAAGTAAGACTTAGTCCAAGATTTTTCTTTGGCTTGGAAGACCCATCACAATAATTAAAGAATTCATAAACAACCCTCTTGAAAATCCCTCACAGTCTATCCCCTTTAGTTTAACGTATAACCAAATCATTTACAAATGTCATCCTAGGCATCTATCCTGGAAAATTCTCGTTGGTCAACCAAAAATAAATAAATTATAAATGACCTCCTAGGTAGCTCTCACAGTCTAACCCTTTTGGTCGACATAGGATAAGGTAAATATAAATGACCTCTTGGGTATTTCTCATGGTCAATACCCCTAGGTCAATATCTATTCCAATAAAATATAAATGACCTCATGTGTATCTCTCACTGTCAATACCCATGGGTCAACATCTACACCCAGCATCTTATGGTCCTGTTTAAATACATGGAAACCATATAATATCAAAATATATCAAGAAATATATATCTACTACATGGAAAAAAATTCACAAGTATATCACATGTATTTTGTATAATCAATCAAACTCCATCATAATTGATCAAGGCATGTAAAATAAGGAAAACCTAATGGGTATTCAAGACTAATCTACTATAAAAAATAAATAAAGGGAAATGCACCCATGGGGTGACCAATAATAGGGTATCTAATCTTACGCATAAGATACAACCCTTTAGGAATCGATCAGACAATGGATGGTAATAAACAAGGTTCAATTCCATGTCAATCCATCCCCCAAACATGGGTATGCAACACTTTTAGAATATATAATCCAATACAACACAACAAAAGGAATAAACCACCCACCTCGATGTCTCACAATTGATATAATTGAATTTCATACCTTGAACTGGCCTAAATCGGAATAGATCTAAAAGAAAATGAAAACTGACCAACCTTGAATAACTCATTATAGTTGTGGAATCAGGAAGAAATGATCTAGAGGATTTGATAACTCACTAGAGCGATTCTAAGGCACCTAATATTGTCTCAATCGGAGCTCAGTTATAGAATCAAGAGTTTGTTATTTGTTCATAATTCTCGATTGCTCCTGTATGAAACACATGAAGAAGAAGTATGTTTTGGTCATGATAGGCGACCCCACTATGATATAAAAATTAAAAATAAAATTATAGGGTGTGTTTAGTAATATTAGAATCTGTGTATTAGCCTCAACTGGCCTCTGACTTAAGCGGTCTTCCAGGTCATCACATGTCCATGTACTTGGCCATTACACAGCATGTACGTGGTTGTGTGTGGAAACTTGGTACACTGTGTGTAGTCAGAAGTATATGGCGTGTACATAGAAAAATCAAATTTTTTCCATTGCTTAAAAAAACAACATGAAATCAAGACCCATAACTAAAAAGAAGATATGAGTTCTTATAATCTTCCCCCCTTTAATCAATTCATCCTCGAATTACACTTTCAAAGATTGTAGATAAGAATATACAAACATCTCCCACCATTGTGATCGCACATCGGCCTCCCTATCCCAATTTTCTTCATGCACTCTACCTTTCTGCAATATCACTCTTACCAAAGGAACAAACTTCCCGCAAAAAACCTTTGTGTTGCGATCTAGAATCTGAATATGGTTCTCCTCAAAGGAATCATTCACCTCTAACACAACCTCCTCAGGTTGAAAAACATGAGATGGGTTTGAAAAGTAATGACATATCTATGAAACATGGAAGACATCATACATAGCTCGGTACCTTTGAGGTAACTACAACCGATAGGCAACCAGCATGAATCTCTCCAAAACCTCAAACAACCAGACGTATATCGGTGAAATATCCCCTTCCTATTAATCCTCTAATGAACCAAACTCAGTGTGACCCATAAGAAAACTTGATCTGGAACCTGAAACACTATAGGTCATCTCTATCAATTAGTATAATGTTTTTGGTGATACTGTTCAGTATCCATCCTCTTTTGAATCTTCTCCATCTACTCAGTGGTGTACTAGATGAGACAAGGTCCAAGCATAGATTCCTCTCATGCCTCCATAAAATATAGGGGTGATCAGCATGGCCTTCCGTACAAAGCCTCATAAGGTGCCATATGAATCATTTCCTAAAAACTATTATTATACGTAAACTCAACTAGGGGTATGTGTCTCTCCCAAGAGCACCCAAAATCCAGGATGCATCCTCAAATCATGTCCTCGAAAACCTAAATTGTGAACTTGTCCTGGGAATCTATCTAGGTATGGTAACTTGTACTCAGAAGTATCTATGTAACTAAATCCCTCTATTGTCCCTGTCAGACATAAGAAATAATCCATGCATCTCTATCTGAAATTATTGAGTGAGAAAACCATGATAATGTATTATATCTCAGATGTAAAACCTCTAAATCTCATCAACAATGAGAGTCTAATTTATCATAAAGAATTGTAAACCCTTCATGAGACTTTCAAAAAGAACCCATACATCATCATTTCCTTGAGGTGATATTGGTAAACCAATAAAAAAATCTATTGTCGCATCATTCCACTTCCACTCGGGAATGGGTAACTACTGTAAAAGCCCTGCCGATCACGGATTCTCCACTTTCACATGCTAACAGGTGGAACAAATCATAAGAAAACTAGATACACCATTATTCATTCCTGGACACCAATACTAGTGATGTATATCTCGATACATCTTGGTGACATTATGATGAAATCCCCATATGAATGTATGAAAATCATACAATAGCTCTTCGTGTATGTCTCTAGACACCCATAAAGGCCTATGAAAATGTAAAACATCATCTTCACTAATGGACCATCCAGGAGTGGGGTCTTCTCTTGAAACACTCTCCCGTAGGACTAGGCCTTCAAAATATGATAGTTTATTTAGTCGCACTCAATCGAGTAGAGTAGAGGTAACATATATATAAGAAAGAAACATCTACCCCTATTTTTCAAGAATCTCCAAATTCATCTCAGGGAACAGATCCACAAGATTCTACTCACAACTAGCTTCCTAAATATCTTGTATATATTTTCTCTAACTCAACACATCTGACACTACACTGCCATTCTGAAGCATGTAGGAAATCTCAATGTCAAAAGACTTAAGGTACTCAACCCACCTTTAGAGTTTCAAATTTAAATCTCGTTGAGTAAAGATATACTTGAGTCTTATTTAGTTAGGGTATAACACAAAATGATCTCCCAAAAGATAATGTCTCCAACAGCGTAATTCATGAACCACTGCATCTAACTCGAGATCGTGTGTCTGGCAATTCTTCTTGTGTGGCCTCATCTTCTGAGACCCACATGCAACGACTCCTTCCCCATCCATAAGAACTAATCTCAAACCAATACACGATGCATAACAGTAATGGTGTATCTCTTTACTAACTCTGTTAAAACTATTATCGATGCTGAATTCAATATCCCCTTCATCTCTTGAAAGACTGAATCCCAAGAAGCTAACCAAATATACTTTTCACCCTTCTTAGTTAGGCCCATCAGTGGCGCTGTTAAGTGTGAAATTACCATAATAAAGTACCTATAGCAACCATACATTCCTAGAAAACATCATGCCTCAAAGACGTTCTTTGGATTCTCCTAGAAAACTACTAATCTCACTTTATTTTGGTCTTTTGATACACTTGTCTCCAAGATGACATTACCAAAGAAGTGAATCTGCTCCATCCGAAAGTAGAATTTTGAGAGCTTAGAAAGTAACTAATGCTCTCTGAATTTACTCAATGTGATCTCATGAAGGATGGCATGGTCATTTATAGTGTGAGAGTTTAGCAAGATATCTTCCATGAAGACTGCAACAAATGAATCCAAGTAAGGATGGAATAGTTAGTTCATCGATGCCCTGAAAATTGTAGGGGCATTTGTGATAATGAATGGCATAACCAAATACTCATATAGACCATACCTGATCTGAAATGTTGTAAGAGGTATATATAATGTTCTAACACGCAACTTATGGTAACTAGATCACAAGTCATTCTTCGAGAATACCTAGGCTCCCTAAAGCTGATCAAATAAATCATCAATCCTTGACAAGGGATATCAGTTCTTGACTGTCAACTGGTTCATCTTCCAATAATCCACACAAAGTATAACGGTATCATCCTCATTTATTACAAAATAGACAAGAAAAACCCCACGAAGAAGTACCAGGACAGATGAAACCCTTTGCATGAAACTCCTCTAACTAGATCTTGATCACCTGTAACAAAATATTATATTTATTTTTTAACAAAATATCTATTTTATATTTTCAATAGCATACTTTGATGTCCCTTTCTGAGAAATAAGATAATGACTTCTGTCCAGATGATCAGTTTGGACATATATTATATGATGAGCACTATGGGAGAGTTTATTTTTAACATAAAAAGAGTATTATCCCCACTATGTAATTTCCAACAGAAGTTTCCTTTAATATCTTTAATATAACATATTTTTTTATGGCCCATATATTTTTAGATTTTGAAAGAAGTATAAAGTTCACTATGAAATTTATGAAAGTTGTGGTAGCTATATGTGCAACACTTCCTTTGATTACCATTTTGTATTTTAATAGAGGCATTTCAAGGATTTTCAACTTATATGATGTGTGAAGATTTTGTGATGATAGACCAAGTGGTTGTTGAGGTGATGAAATTCCTAGTGGTTATGGTGATGAAGATGTGGGAGGAAATAATATTAGTGAGGATGTTAGTTATAAGGATGATGATAGTGATAATAATGATGGTAGTGGCTATCATGAAAGAGATATTTCTTATAACTCCCCAGTGACTCTTTTATAAATACTTTTCATTGTAAAATACACTACATAAATTCTAAATAAATGAAAATTATGTTTTATTGAAGAAATACATTAAAAATGGTACAATAACGTCTCCTAAAATGAAGAATATGTGATTATTAGACCTATAACTATCATCATCAAAAAAGTTAAACTTATAACAAACATTATAACTAAAACGTCATAGCCTGCATCTTTGGGATCTGCCATGAGTAGAGACCCAATGAAGAGGATGAGGGTAAGATTGTAGAGGGATATAAAAATAGGCATCATCCATGTGGGAAAAGGATCTAAAAATTTTATGATTATAATTAAAATAAATGGTTGGTTAAGGATAATTATTTATACATAAAATGAACTTTTCATATAGCTGTTGAATCAATTTTAAAATATAATGATACTAAATAAAACTAAAAATAACCACTATACTTATATATATGTGTATATATATCTGTGTGTGTGTGTTTATGTTGTAACAAATTAACATTAAACATTGGGGTTTTATTTAAATCCATATATTAATAAGATTTATTAAATTTGAGATCTATACAAATAATTATAAAAAAATAAAATTTATATATAACAATAATGGGAATTCACTCTCATGAGGTATAATACTAATTTATTTTTCTAAAAAATAATAATTTTTAAATTTTCATTTTTTATGAATATATTATTTTAAATACTACCTTTTACTCTCATGAAATAATTATTATTATTATAATATATAATAAAAAATGTACATATGAGTTTATGGAAAACATAAAATTGTTTTGTAAAAAAAAATTTATTAATTATAATATTATTTTATAAATTATAATAAATTACTTATGTTACCGTAGAAAATGTATACGTAAATAAATTTACCCTAAGAAACATACTTGAAAACAATATAACATATGGTCTATATATTATTTGAAAATTGAATAACACCTTATGAATTTTATAGTAAAAGATATCAGATAATACAATGAATCTTGTTATACTGATAACAATAATATGGGATAATAATGTTTATACTTACACTATTATTTTAAGTGAAATTATTTTAATTAGTGTACTTATATATATGTGTGTGTGTGTGTGTGTGTGTAAAACAATAATAATGCTAATAAATTATAATCGATATAAATATTTGCAAAAAAATATAATAAGTTAAAATATTATTTTCAATAAAATACTTTGATCAGAATAGTAGAGGAGGAAATCTGGATGGAGAGTTTGAAGACAAAACAAAACCCTCCCATGTGTCAACTTCTCTATGAGGATGGGCCAAAACCCACAAACACATGTAGCAGGGAAATGAAGATGATGCTCCACCTGTTCATCGAGGGTCATCATGTGGGAGAAAAACATCAACATGGGGGATCCCATGACACGAGGTCACTCACTTGGAGACGATGACGACACACCCTGTTGGTTGTCGGTTGACCAGAAACCCACATTGGTGAACTCATAATGGAATCAGATGTCAGTTTTCTTATGGATCAACTCCCCCATGAATTTTTTGACACAAATGTGAGTCGGGTTTCAAGGATGTGGATGAACTGACCACTATTGGAGGTATTTTAAACTGAACTTTGGGTTTTAGATTCCCACTAACATAGGCTTTTTCCAGTTAAGGGACTTATTTTATTCGAAATAGAGATCCCTTTTAGGGGAAATATGATCATTCACAGTAGTTTTGTTTTTTCTTTCCATTTATTTTGGGTATCGAGTATCTATATATAAACTATACTACATAGAAAGATGGCCAAATTGGAGGTGGCATTCTTGAATCTACTAATTTCAGTAAGGTTTAGTTTTCCTTCTTTAGAAGATCATTTTTGGATTCATCTTCATCATATTCTTCCATTTATAGGAACCTTCCAAGAGAGTCTTGGAACAATCAGATTACCTAGTGGTTTAAATAGTAAGGTATTGTATTTTTGTAAAATAATTTTTTAAATGGTTTCTTCATTTCATGTAACACATGTCAAATTCTTTCCAATAAATTAGTAGTATTTAATATACCATTGGACAAAAAAAATTATTCATATAATTATTTTAATCATTTTTTAATAATGTTAATATATTATAGTTCCATTATGTGTAAGTAATATTCTTTGTGAAAAGTTGGCTGAAATGTTTCAATTGGTTCCTTCACTTAAGAAATTATATTCCAAATAGCCTCAGTTGATCTCAATTATTTATTTTTTGATTGTATAAATAATTTTGGTATTAATTATTTTTAATGTTAAGGGAATTAAATATTTTTCATTTATTTATTTCTTTTCTATCTTTTTACTACTTGATTTATACCAAAACAATTGTTTTTCAAATGAATGTTCTATTTTTTAAAAATATTTCTTATTGGATTAAACTTGTTTTATGAACATTAAATATTATATATTAGTTTTTTTACAAACATTTATGTTGTGGTAGTTTTATTTAGTTTTTAATCATATACTTATGATAATACTGAAAATTTTGTTCAAACTATTCTAAAATCTTTTAATTTATTTTTAAAATACCACAATTTTTATATGAAAACTTTTTTAGTTCACTAGTATTATTTAATGATGTTTTATTGTTTTAGAAATGGAATGGGGTATAATTTTGAGTTTATAAAATCGTCTTACCCTAAATATTCATGTTGGTATTATGTTAAAAAAATATATTTATACAAAAAATTATTTACTATGTGAGATTTCATTTCATGAAATTATTTTTCAATGATTAAAGAAACACAATGGGATTCCTATAAATTAATTTTATTAGATTTTTAATATTATTGTTTAATAATAATGAATAAATTTTATGTTTCTATTTATATTTATATACACAAACACATCATTACATGTTAAAATCCATTTATTCCCATGAATTCAAATTTAAAAAATTAATTTATATGTTTATAGAATTTTAATTAGCCCTCTATGAGTGCAAGAAAGGTTATCAAACTTCCGAATTGATGTTTTGTTTTCAAAAAAAGTATATGTACATATATATATATATCATTTCATATGAACCATTTTTTAAGAAATGTGTCTATATATATATGTATCTCCATACATGTTATTTCAATGAAACATATTTGTAATCAGAAGACAGTAAATACATGTATATAAAAATACGTATAAATATTTCAATTTACATAAAACTATTTTCTTCTTGATGTTTATATATTTAAATAAACTTATTTATTTGTATTTATCTTTTTATATTATTTTTAATATCTCTATATATATATATATGGGTAAAAAATCATGTATTATTAAAATATTAATATTTATCTAATATATATATATATATACCTTTTTATTTAAAATCATTTTATGCAATTATAGGTTTGTGAATTTACATAAATCAATTCATGAAAAACAATTTTTTATGACAAATGTATAAAAAATTAATTTATATTCATGAAATAAACTTTGAAGATCAAAATTTTAAAGAAACTTTATAGTCCATATGATGTAAATTTCAAGTTATAAATATAAAGAATTGCACTTGGATTTTATGTGAATGAAGGAATGGGATGGGGATTTGACCCAAACCCTTATGGAACTTTTATCCAATAATTTTACTTCTGTTCGAATAATTATATAGCGCTCTAATGAATTGGGTAATGTTTTAATATCAGGAGATTTTAGGTTCGGTTCATGGGAGGTGTATCATAACCACATTATGGGATTAGGGATTGAACCTAATCCATCATGGGAAAATGTCCAAAATGTTATTTTATCTCGAGAGTGAACTGAGAATTCATTCTATGATCCAAGGTTATTTGAGAATTAAGTATGAATGTTTATAAGTTTTCAAGTGAAACTACTATAATGATGTTTATTTTCCAAATTTTATATATATATATATATATTAATTAATTTAGCTAAAATGATTATTTTAAAATTTAATCATGATTTCTTAATCCTGTATTTATGAACTTTATAACATGTTTTACATTTTATTGAATTTTAAACTGTGGTCTGATTTCCTTGTGTGGTGAAACCAATTATTGAGGTATTTTTCACTGACCCTATGTTTCCAAAACCACTTTTCCCAATGCATAAGGACATTTATAATCAAGGTAGTGGTCAAGTTCCCTTTTTGGTGTTTAACCCTTGTATAGAATAATAATAGTTTTGGTATTTTATTTTATAGGTTTTCTGAAGAGAATTATACAATGTATCCATACTCTCAAAATCTCTAAAACTATTAAATATCCGGTTGTTGATTAATAAAATAATTATTTATTAAAAAGAGTAAACAAGTTTCCAGGTAATCATATTTGGTATCATATTTGATGTTTAGAAAACTATAGAGGTCATGATAAGGAAAAAATTTTGAACCTTTAGAGACCCTTCATAGATGTTGTTTGGGGTTTTACATTTAGGAGTAATAAAGCTTTATACATCGAGTTATTTAACCCCACAAGATTATCATTTCTAAGTGGTTACTTGAAATTTTTTATGTTTCATCAGTTGGAAAGAGGATAGTATCGAAATGGAAGGGGAAAACCTCACACAAAACTCTTGTCCATTCTTGAGGACATACTTGTAATAATTATTATGAAGTTAAGCATGTATTGTTTCATAACCATTTCTAATGTACAACATTACTACTAGATTATTTGTGACATATCAAACACCTCCCATATACTATGGAATCATTGGGGATGATGGCTCACCTACGATCAAAAATTAAGTTCCCAAATATTTCACATTTCTCACTAATGAAGGTACCACTGAGGTATTTCCAAATATTTCACATTTTCCAGAGACAATGATGCACTTTATTATTTTACAATAGTTACGAGGAGGGATAACATAGAGCATCCTATGTATATCAATTCTTGGATTCTAGACCTTTTTTACAATTAGGTAACATATTAAAGGAACATCATTTTGAAAATTTAAAATCCAACTCTATCAGTGTATTTTATAAAACTCGGTCCATGATGGTGTTTTGAAACTATATGATGTGAACAAAAATTTTCAAGAGCTTCATAATATTCTCCCTAAGTACTATCTGAGTATTAAAAATTGTGTCTCGAATAAGGTAGTAGAATACCTTCAATATAAACTGATGTATTGTTGTACAAAGCAGACCCTACTCTTCGTGATCAACATGAAATTGGGAATTGGGGAATTATTATTGGTGGGAGGTAAGAAAACCATGAAATGAGTTTAAATTTAATTGTTTTCTTCTTTCTATGTAATATTGAATAAAATTAAGAGAATGAATTTTTCTAAGGGGGTAAAATGTAATTCCTAAGTAGTGCTTATATAGATATTCCTCTTAGTAAAATAGAATAAATAATTACAAAACAAAAGAAACTACTTATTTATTGAATAAATTCATTAAAAATTGTACATGAATGTCTCCTCAGATTAAGAAGGTGGTAATATTAAAACTTTTAATTATCCTCATCGACAAACAAGGACAACTAATAGCAAACATGATAGTTGTTATTTTGTAGCTCATGTCTCTGGGATCTTCCATTACTAGAAACCAGATGAAGAGGATCGGGGTAAGAGCACTGAGGAATGGGAAAATAGGAATTATCCTTGCAGGCATAGGATATTAAAATTTTATGAGTTTGGTTAAAATAAAATTTTGGTTAGGATTATTTATTTATACATAAAATAACCATTGCATATAGTCGTTGATGACCTTATAAAACAAAATGATATCAAATAACACTTAATATAACCATTATACTTATATATATGTGTGTGTCTGTATGTGTGTGCTAACAAGTTTACTAACTGAAAGTTATTTCTTTATTATCAAAGAAACAATATTGGAAAATGTGAGAAACTCCAGGTTCATCCAGGAAAAGTACTAAAGGAAAAAAAACATAGGTGATAAGATGAATCCTGAACCTGTTAGTATTCTTGTCCCTAAAGAGTTTCCTAGAAAGAGAAGTTACCAGTGTTTTTGGAGCATCATTTAGTAGGTCTTCAAAGCAGGATGCCATCATGTCCCACATTTTCATGTAATCTTCCTATATGATCTTCTCTTTGTTGAAGACGATAATTATAACTAGGTTTTTCTTATCAATCCAAGTACTTTTCTCACTGTTAGTTGGAATCAAAATAGTCTTTCCCGTCATCTTTTTTGCATCCTCTATAGAGGCATTAATCCCAAGGGATTCTTCTTCCATAAATTCTCCAGATTTCAGGAGTGGATCCAAAAGAATATCCCCCTGTAGGTCACCCTTAAGGAAGGCCACCTACGATTCCCCTCCAAACGAATCAAAATTCCAGTAGCGTTGGTAGCACTACCCATCAACTTGGATTGTGAATTTTAGCAGATCAGGTCTCCATAGGTAGAGGTAAATATGATTATTCCATTCATCTTTTCTTACTACCTTGTGCCCCTACCTCCTCCTCTGATCTTATAGTTCTTTGTAATCGAATTCTAGATCATTGTCTTCAGTAAACTGACTGGATGACTCTCCGTAAGATTCCTCCCTACAAAAATTATCCTCCTATCTATGTCCTTAAATCACCAATCTCTTTAAAGAGGTTACCCAATATAATGGGTGGGGACCCTCTCCTCAAGCATGATCTATTCAAAGCCACAGTCTTTTGAGGATACCCTTTTCAAGAAGAATTCAGACATGTAAGCACAGCCTCAGCATATGAAGCAGCCTTAGTGACCTTATTATTTCCCTCCTACATTATTGTATCCACTTTTTGGTTGATACCAATATCATTCGCACTAATTAAATACTCCACATGTAAAGGATCCTGAACACGGCCATTAGCCAAAAACTCTTTCACACCAGGCAGAGGCTTCTCCAGGTCCTTCCACAGCTGTTTAAAAATTCCACTAACAAGAGGGTTTCCATCCCAATGGTCATATTGAACTTCCCATTACACCTTCTCTGCTTCCACATGCGCCAAACCAGTGGTGCCTACATTGGACACAGGAGCCATGCCATCGCCTCTAACAATTGTATCAACCTGCATCTCCAACTGTCTAGAACCTCACATGGAAACATTCGGCGAGTGACCCATTCTCATACAAACTGAGTTGAAATCCACCAAAGATTCAATTAAAAACTATTTTTTATATTAAAACTCTTCTCCTTCTATTATCCAGAAAAAATTAGGAGGGGTTATTGAACCATCAATTTCACATAAGCACGAGGATTAATTGGATGTCAAAGCACTTGAGTTCGGTTGTCAACACAAAAGAAACAACAAAATAGGTTCCCTAGCATCCTAAAGATAAAGGGATTCTGGAAAGGACAAGGAATGTTAGGAAAGCTTACCCAAATCAGAATTTAGGGACAGTCACGCTTCTTGTGAGACTCATAAGTCCATCTGAATAGAAAAAATCGGGACCCGTTGAAGCAGCATGGAGAGAAGGACCGTGCTTTTATCAGATCCTCTTCCGAAGCAAATATATTCGATTATATAATGAATATTAGTATTTTGATAGAGATAATAAGTAATAATAATGTGTATACTTACACTATTATTTTAAGTGTAGTTTTTTTATTAGTGTACTTATATATATATATATATATCTGTGTGTATCAATAAAAAAGGTAATAAATTATAATGGATAGATATATATACAAAAAATATAGTTAGTTAAAATGTTATTAATAATAAATTGTTATTATTAAAATAAAAGGGGAAAATCAGGTTGGGTGAGTTTGAAGACAACCCCGAACCCTCCCCTATGTCATCTTCCCCATCGGGATGGGCTGAAATCCACAACCACTGCCGGAAAGGAAACGAATTTGATACTCCACCTATTCACGAAGGGTTGTTATTTGAGTGACATGCCTCAAAATGGGGGATCGCATGACTTGAGGGTATACAAATGTGGAAAAATTTGACACACCTGGTCGGTGGTTGGTTAACCTATAATGCACATCAGAAAACTCATAATAGAATCATATGTCATTTTTCTTATGAAACAATCACCCATTAATCGCTTTATATAATAGTAAGTTGGGTTTCAATGATTGGGATGAATATAAATGTATTTGAGGTACTTTAAATTTCATTTTCGGTTTTAGGTTCCCCAAAACATTGGTTCTATCTTGTTTAGGGTCTTATTTTATGGGAAAATAGAGATTCCCAATCATTGAATATATAATCATTCACATTGGTTTTGTTTTTTCTTACTGATTATTTTGGGTATTGGGTATCTATATATAAACTATTCTCTGTTGAAAGAGGTAAAATTTGGATGTGTAACTCTTGAATCTTCTCATTTCAATATCGTTTAGTTTCCCCTATTTAAAAGACCCTTTTCCAATTCTTCTTCTTCTTTTCCATTGGGAATAACTGGACTTGAAAGTCTTTACACACTAAACAACCCAATGCTTCAAATAGTAAGATATTTTATTTTAGTTAAATATGTTTTCAATAGTTTCTTCATATAATTTAATACATGTAAAATGGTTTCCAATCGATTAGTAGTAGTTAATCATCCATTTCTCAGATAATGTTTATGTTTATGGATTTATTTATTTTCAAAAAATTTATATGAATCTAATTTATTCCTGGTCTATTTATGTATAAAGAAACCGCTTTCTAAAAATTTTTCTAAAATTTTTTAGCTAGTTCCTACAAATTAGAAATTATATGCCAAATTTCCTTAGCCAATATTTAATATTTATTTTTACGCTCTCTAAAAATTTTTTATTCTATCTTTGAGATTGTAATCAAACTAAATATTTTTCATACACGTTTTTAGTTTAGAAATTTTTAATGCTTTATTTGTATGAGAACTAATTATGTGTAATGGAATATTCAATTTTCTGAAAAAAAATATCATAGGTTTCATGTAGTGTTATACGCTTTAAATATTATATTTTATATTGTTTTCACTGACATTTATTTCATGATAGTTTTATTTAATTTTTTATTACATCATTATGATAGATAGGGAAATTTTTTCAAAACTATACGTAAACATTTAATACTATTTATGAAATATTATTCTTTTTATACACAATTTTTTTATTTCACCAGTATTGTTTAACGATTTTTTAATTGTTTTTTAAATGGAAAGGGGTGTCATTTTTAGTTTATAAAATAATCCTACCATAGTGATTCACATTATTCTTATGTTAAAACAATATTTATAAAAACAACTATCTTTGGTTCATGAGATTTACTTTCTTGAAATTATTTTGGATAATTAAAGAACTACAGTGGGACTACTATAAATAACTATTATTAGATTTTCAAAATTTATTTTTTAAATTAATGATGAAAATGTATATTTATATATATATATAGACTCGCATCATTACTTATAAAAAACCTTGTCTTCTAATGAATTTATCTTTAAAAATTTAATTTAAATATTTATAGAATTTTAATTTGAACTCTTTGAATGCATGTAAGGGTATATAAATTTCAAATTAATGTTTTTTTAAAACAAGTATATGTATACATATAAATTCATATATATATATATATAGTTTTATAGGAAACAGTTTTTCAATTAATTTATATGAATATAAATATATATATACATATTATTTTATTGAAATAGATTTGTAATCTGATAATAGTAAATACATGTATATAAACATATTTATAAAGATTCCAATTTTTAAAAAATGTTTTATTCTTGACGTTAATACATGTAAATAAACATTTGTATTTGTATTTTTTGTTATATATAAATTTTTATATCTATTTATATTCATGTTAGTAAGCAGTCGTGTTTTATTCAACTGTCAATATTTATGTAAAAAAATTATATATATGTATCTTTTTATGAAAAATACTTATATACCTATATATGTTTGTGAATTTATATATATCATTTTTTGAAAAACAATTATTATCATGACACATGTATAACCATGTAATTTATTTTTACAAAATAGATAGTGAAGCTAAACATTTTAAAGAAGATTCATAGTCCTTAATATGTAAATTGAATGTTATAATTCCAAATCATCACACTTGGATATTATATGAATGATGACTGGTCATTGGGAGTGAACCCAAACCCTTATTGGACTTTTTTCCAATCATGTGGCTGGTGCACCCAGAATTATATAGCTCTCCAATGCATTGGGTAATTTTTCAATCTCATGAGATCGCATTTATGGTGTGCGGGTGGTGTATCATAAGAACATTATGGGATAAGGGAGTGAACCTAATTCATCATGGGACTATGTCCACAATGTTATGTTGTCTCGAGAGTGAACCAAGAATATGTGCTATGATCCACGGTTCATTTGATAATTAATTAGGAATTATTATATGTTTTCAAGTGAAATTACAATAATGATGTTGATTCTACAAATTTTATATATATGTAAATAATTTTATCTAAATTGATTATTTTGAAAAATAATATTGATCTCTTAATCTTGCATCTATGAATTTTATAACGTGTTTTACTTTTTATTGAATTGTAAAATTAGGTTTGATATCCTTATGATTTCAAACCCCTTACTTTGATTTTTTAGTCTCTGAATGTTTTGAAAACGTATTTTCATTGGGGATTAGGATGAGTAGAATCAAGGTAGTTATTAAGGTCCCTTGTAGGTGTTTTACCATTGTAAATCATAAGAATGGATTTTTTTCTATTCTTTTATTAGTTTTATAATGATTATTCTCTAACGTATCCAGACTCTCTGGAGATCTTATCCTTTGAGATTTTATTTTGGTAATTAATAAATAAATTATGTATTAAAAAAGGGAAATCGTTTTCTAGGTTTTCATATTTATCCCCTACATTTCTAAGTTGATATTTACGATAAAATCCTGTATATGGTTTTTGGTGACTGGAACGGATTCCATACATGTGTTATGATTTTTTAAGTAAAAAAATAATTAAATATAAAATATAAAATATAAATGTTTTTTTAAATGACTATTTTTATTTTTTAAATGAATAATTTTTTTTAAAATTGGCATATATTGGATTCATGTTGTTTGGGGAGTGGGTAGGATGATTGGGGAGTGTTGTTCATGTGAAGTCCAAGAAAAATTGTTCTTAAAACTATTAGAAAGGGTAGGCTATTACAATGGTTTATAAACTAATGGTATATAAGGTATAGACTCTCTATTTTATAAGTAATGGTTTCAACCAACTTTGTCCTACTTATATCATTGGTTATAGGAAAACTACTGATATATGGTTTTCACAATGAGAAAATATCCAACAGTTGTGAGGACCATTAGTATAACCTATACCAATTCTTCCCACACTTATAAAAATTATTTTTATCAATTGGTATAAGTAATGTTCCATTATTTTATTGTAATTTTTCTTTCTTAAGGTATTTTATATTCACCAAACTAGGTTCAATATAGATAGTGTTTATGGTAATATATAATTGACTAGATGTTGCTGAAATTTAAAGGTCATAAAATCTTGAAAAAAAGGATAAGTAGTTTTCATGGTGATCTAGGTGAAGTAAACACAACATTGGGATACTTTGTTCGAGGAATTTAGATAAGCTTCAAGGGTAGTAAGTGTATTTTATGTTCATAGTTTACGGTCCAACGTTTTGTGTTTAGGGTCAGATAGATATGAATGAAAGGTTGAGATCTATATACTAGAATTGGAGAGGAAAACAAGGTGTGAATGAGATATCTATAATAGTTTAGGTGATACCATGGTTATTTTCTCATATTTTTATGTTCATATTCCACATTCCACTATTCCAGGTGGTTTGGGGTCATGTGATGAGGAACAATAAAGATTCAAGATCAATATATCATATTTTTACTTAAAAATCATATGTTAAAAAAATGTGTAACATCAATGGTATTCAAGTCCAATTGAATCATTGGACTATGGAATGTATAAATCGCAATTCAAGATATTTGAATCTGTAAATAATGGTATAGAACAGGTGCACATGGGATGATTATTGACAAAATTTGAATGAATAGTTTTGATAGGATGATGTTGAGGCATACAGAGATTAGACGAATATTCTATTAGAACATTGATTCTTATAGTTGGAAGGGATGATTATGTCATCACTGATGATCATTAAGAAATAGATATCTCCCTTAAATCTAGATAAACCTATTAATGGTGGTCATTAATGTTTTACGAATATTCAAATGTCAAAATAATGAAATATACTTTTGTAAAGAAGGATATACATGAACGGTTTGTGAACCCTAGTGGTTACTCCATCGTGCATTATGAAAAAATATTGGGGGAATATATATAATGATAAATAACAAATAACTTTTCCTACTAGTTGGTACTGTGAGTGTATATTGGATTTTTTGAGGGTCAAATAGTGGTCCCTAAAATGATATTACTTTATGTGGTTTGGTGGTCCTATAATTCTGACCATTGTGATATAGAGTTATATGTCCCACATTTTTGACTAGTTTTGGAAATATTTTAATGTCAGAAATCTTTAACCATAATGTTTGAAAATACATACATAAAAGACAAGGAAAGATCTGACATGAATAAGGAGGGGTCCAACACTATGGTATGGGAAATTTTACAGTAATAGATTAAGTGAACAATAACATTATTAAAAGAAAATGTGACCATAGATATAAAGCCTCTAAAGAATATAACATTTACAGAAGGGGAGATTCATTTGATAAAGATCCCATGTTAAGGAATCCTAAATTGTACATCATCATACTTGGAGGATGGTGCATTTTTATTACACCATGGAATTAAGTGAAGGGATCAAAGTGAAAATAAGGATCTTACGTGGATATGGATCTCATTCAAGTATATTAGGACACATAAGGAAAGCATATATAAATAGTATAAGGTCTTGTATGATGGACCATATACTGTATAGTTTTCCATTTTTCAACTCAGACTATATGTTATTCAGTTTAAAGTCATGTTGTAAGGACTTGTTCATTATTTATTTTATGTTCATGTGATGAGGACCTAAGAAAAATTTCCCCATTTATGTCTAAGAAAAATCATATGTATGGGTCTTTAACCAGTCCATCTTTTGAATAGAATAATTTGAATCCATCTGAATGTTGATCCTATTTAGATAAAACCCAATGTGTATGGGTTGAATAAACTATTTATATGAAGTGTGAATTTGATGTTGATTTTTGGTTTTCCCTAAGATAAGAGGTATAAGAATCACTATTTATCATTTACTAATAGTAATCAAGACATCAATAGTTATTATGTAGAATGGATATGTCATCTTGGTGCGTTGTCTAATGCAATAAAGCTAGACATGAATGAGGAGACCACACACTGAGAGGTGGTGGAATACTAATGAATTTTTTATCTAGTTCTAGAAAATGAGATCCTAAAATCAATACATATCATGAAAAATCATTAATAAATCCACACATAGTTCTTATAATATCAAGGTGAAATGGGATCACCTTGTCATAGTGTTGAATGAGTAGTGTAAAGTCGACATGGATAAAATGGAGGTTATGGGACTATGTTAATGGTGGGTATAATTGAAATTGTGTTAGTGACATGTTCTAATGAACTAGATGGTACTACATAGTTTATAATAAAAGTAATCAATCCAGAATTAGTTCATGTGAAATTGAGGGAGATTTTATCTTAGTGATGATGAATAAATGAGTGAAGGGGTCCTGTAATAAGAATTATTACATAGATCTATCTATTCTGTAAGGTAAATGGACCTAGATTACCATTAAAAATGTTTATAGATGTTATTTTTTGTGAACCTTATATTGTAAAATTTTATGTGACATGACTATAATGAGACTCCCTACCATGAACATGATGGATCTCAGACCTATTAATTAAGGCAATCAACCATAACCACTAATCCCACAAGAGTCAAACATGATGTGGGATAAAAGGCAATTGAAATATTACTTCTATTATATATAAGTGTTGATTAGGGGTGGATTTATCACTCTTCAATCAGTTTTACATCATTAAATAATGTCATGTGTACTATACAGTTTATCTTCAAGCCTCCAAGATGAGTATTACATAGGGCATGTTATTCTTGGTGTGAATTGATGGATGTAGTCAAGTCATATATCAAGAACTCAAATGTGGATATTTCTCTTATCTAATGGAATGATGGTAATATTCAATTTCACCAAATAATGGATATCCATGAAATAAAATGTATCCTAAAAAATCATGAATCAATCCATGATTATTTCTTATGGAAGGATCCCAATGAAAAATAATTTATTTACATGGGGTGGGGAATTTTTCTTTACTGTGGGTTAAAAAAGGAAAAAAGACTATATCAAAAATCATTACATGGATTAGGATATCATGTTAGGAAATACGAACAAAAAAAGTGGGCCATTATAGGAAATTTATATTCATATAGGAAAAACAATAGGATGGGTTTCTTATAGTCATACACCTAGGAAAATGTCACATAGTTTTTTTAAAACATGAAACATGGATGAATTTGTTATGTAGTTTAATATCTTGATAATAGGATGAAATTGTTATATATTTTATGTTCATTTGATGAAGTACGAAATGTAATGTTGTTTAAAGTCCTGAAACTATCACTTTCATGAAACTATAAATAAATTACTCAAAGTATTTCTAGAGAAATATTTCATTCGTGGAAAGTGGGATATGCTCTTCATCTATTATAATAACGGAATAATATCCATTGGAGTAGAAACTGTGAATGGA
Source organism: Viscum album (assembly GCA_963277665.1). NCBI lineage: Eukaryota > Viridiplantae > Streptophyta > Magnoliopsida > Santalales > Viscaceae > Viscum > Viscum album. The sequence continues at coordinate 732,332,936 of OY728152.1, read as the reverse complement.
ATAATGTCCCTACCATTTTTGATCCATCATTATAGGATTCTTCCTAGATATCATATGAGTTCTCAAGGATACCGCCAGTTCACCTTGGATAAACAAATAGAGGTGTGCCATATTGTTGAATGCTCGCACAATTTGATTCTGATGGATTTCTAGGATGTGTAGTTTTCATAATATGTTATCATCAAGTTATTCCAGCTTAACAAGTTTCTTCTTGGAGTATTCACCATTAAATATTCCATTACATAGAGAAATCAAAAGTAAGGGTAGTTAAACTTATTTGGGTATAACTACCTAAATCCCATATACCAGGGTGTATGGGGTCCCTATTGTAGTAGTATTGGTTATTGTATGACGATATCAGGGAACATATAGAACCATATCAGGACAAAAGTTCTAATCGTTATCCACCATCTATTGAAATATATTGTTAATGTTTTATTCAAATCCTATATCTATAAATTATTTTATTCATGTTAGTGGGATGAGTGGTTTTATTAAATATTATAAAGCTAATATAGCCTTTTCAAGATGAAAAATTGGAAATTAGTGTCATTGTTCATCAATATTGTATGAGGAATAACAAATCTGGTAATGATGTCTATATTCATGAATTTGATGATGGCCTTTTCTCTTACTTTTTTAAGGGATATAACCCCAACCCATTTGGAGAATAAATTGATGGCAACAAGTATACACCAGAATTACCTAGTTTAATCTGGGGGATATGGTCCCATTGAATTTATTCCCAATATAAAAATTTCATAATAATATTTAGGGTTATAAATTTTTTATCTGGGTTCTGTGAAACATCCTAGGTTTTTGGAGTGAGTAAAATTTCTCCAACATTTTGAATTTTTGGATTTTCGTGGGTGTGAAAACTCTTTATTTGATCTCACTAACCTAATTATGAGATATTACTTAACCCAATTCCTTATTGTTATATGGGTTTAGAGGCTTGAAAAAATCAAAAGTTTTTTAGTTGGTTCTCAGATTTTTAGGAGGCTAAAAACCCATGTTTCCACGGTACGGAGACTAGGCGCATTGTTTGGGAAAACCGTGTGGCCTCCCTTGAAAAATTATTTGGCCCTCTAGTTTTACTAGACATGGTTTTCCAAACAATGCTAGAGTGGGGTTATAATCCATGTGTAACCTTTGTATTTTTTATCAATGGTGATTCACATAGTTTTTATGCATTTTGGTGAAACGTCTAGGCCAAAGAAGTGAGGTGCCCCTTTGGATAGTGTATGTCGCACGTCTGGCACCCGGTTATCCAAACTATACATGTTAATTATTCTCTTCATTGAAGAGAAAATTTTCCTTTTTTCACCCCCACCCTCTCTTTAGATCTTCTACACATTATCGTCTTCTCTACCACACACACTATAGTGGGGATCCCCTCGTTTCTTCCCCCACCTTGGTGTTGAGATCGATTCTTTATTTGTGCTTCATTATTTGATCTGTCTGTGACATTGGATGAATATCGATAATGAATTGAGTCCTATTGCTTCTCTTTTACTATGATATCTCCATACGGGTCACTAAATTCATGTGATCTAGTTTTCATTATTTTCTAGGAGTTCATCTAAAATATTGAATTCATCCAAATTATCTCGAGTTAGAGGAGAAGAATAGACATGCATGTATCTACCAACATGATGTTGGTGGTTCCCACATTTCTAAATGATTTTGTGAGTGTTTTTTGTGGTGTGTTATTGATCACATAGTTGGGTAGTTTGAGAGAGACCTAATAAAATTAAGGTTCATTTTTAATTAATTAAATTGAAACGATGAGATGCTTATGGTCATGCTCGAACAACAATAAAAATAGATGAAGCCTGATGAGATGCTTGATCCTTGGGAAATTTAGGATGGGGTGTGTTTTTCTATTAAATTGTATTGTTTTATTTATATATACTTCTTGATGAGTTCCATTGGAACTAAATGGGATTATCTTGACTATTGAGATGGCTTTGGACATCTAGTAAGAGGTGATGCAATCATCATGTTGGTTGAGGCCCAGATTTGATGAGTGATGGTGATCACAGGTTGGGCGATGTGGACTTAAGAATGTGGTGGGGATGTCATCATGTTTTGGGCATGTACCAAGTGATTTCATATACTTTTTACCATAATTTTGATCAATAAGGTCATAGGGTAATCAGGTGTCGTATGATGCGGCTTAGGGACTTATTTAATTATTTCTTCTCACCAGTGTTGGCCAATGCACAATCAGGATTTTGGTGCTCATAGAAGGACTCAGATGGTAAAGTATGATTTACCACCTTTGTGAGTAGAGGCCTCTGATAGATGCATCTTAGGACAATTGTTGGAGGTTTTTTTCCAATTTTTGATGTTAATACATTCAATTGGCCTATGAGGCTTGTCATACATGTTGTTGATGGGCCAGGATATATTTGGGAGGACGGACATCATTGTTCCTCATGATATTGGTTGTTAAGACGATGATGTTTATTACATGAAGGATAGGAATTCATATGCCTCTAATGCCAGAATTTGAGTTAAATGGTATTCTTCTATGATGATATCCAAGGGACCATGAAATGGATTAGGGAATTCCTTTGGGATATCAAAATTTTTTTCGGCATGAGGTGTCTATTGGAATGAGAAGTCTGGTGAGTTTTTTTAAACTAGAACTTGAGGGTTCACCAAGACTAATTTACATTAGGTGATCAATTGGTCTTTAGTTAAGGATCATATACACTACAGTTATATTGGTGATGGCCGAAATAGTTGATTGAAATCTTTATGGATATTGAGCATAAGGGAATCCTGTTATATTTTATGATAAACATGATTTAAATTATTTATTTTAGTACTCAACTACATAATAAAATGTGTAAGATAAAGACATAGTTGTGCTGGACTGTTTAGATTCTTTCCCATGCCTTACATGGCCCCTTCAGGACATTTGTATATTTTATGGATTTTTGGTCAGGTAATGGTTTGAGCTTAGAAACTGGATCCTAGAGTTAAACTTATCATGGGTTGTAAGGAAATAAACAATGGGTTCTTGCCTCATCTATGGTTCCTTTTTTTTATTCTACATCTACATGCTATTATATGTACGTACCAGTGGTTGACCATATGTAAACCTTCTCTTCTTGTGGTATGTATGGACTGTTTTTCATGTACGTTATAAATATTGATTCTTGTAATGCTTAATTCTAAAAATGGTTTATTTGATCTTTTTGTTGTAATTATTGCTTCTATAAATATGGATTGTACTTTCTCCATGAGCGGGTTACTGGTCCTATGTAGTTTGGTCTTTCTTTTGTGTGGTAATATATTTTTGTATACCTTTATTATATCATCACCAGAGGGTATTGCCTCCCAACCATCACCACTTTACTCCCTCACAACTAGTTGGTATCCTTCTATGTATGGGGAGGTTCACCTAAGGCCCAATGGCACTTATCCTAAGGCATTTTTTAGGTGGAAAATCATTTTTGGGTGCTACATATGGAATCATAGGAGTTTCTTTTAAAACAAATTGGGATCCTAATATTTAGGATATGGTATGATAGATATTGGGATGTTATTAGAATTGGTTTTAGAACTTTTGTTTGGGATCTTATATCCCCATTCTTGGGGGACAAACCGAGTTACCATGGGGTGGGAATTAATATTTTATTTTCTCTGATTATAGTTTATATGATTTACACCTTGAGTGGTGAACATGTATGTGATCATTACCATCTGGGATATCTGACCCTTGACTGGGTATCGTAAGGGAATGATTTACCCCATGCTCGGAAATGCAGTGGATATTTTTCTCTATTTTTCTTGATATTCTGAGAGGATTTGATTTTTCATGCATATGTTGTGATAAAAATGCTTTGTGAAATCTGACACATGTATATATGGGCCTCTATCTTATAGTATTTGGTAGTGAATCTGGTGTGGGGTGATATTGATCACCAGATTGGGTAATGAGGTAATCAAATTGAAGAGATACAGATCATCAGGATAGGAATGGAAATATCCATATGGGGGTGAGCTTCTTAAAATGTCCATAAGGGAATAAATGTGGTGTTTTTCTGCCTAGAACATCTCAGCTAGAAATTTACCCAACTACCATGGACTGATACTTGATTATTGACTCCAATGTGGGTTGGCAAGGGGAAATGTGGCCAGATTTATATGTGATACCCATCTCTAATATGGGAAGGTAAGGGGCTAAGATGACATATTCTGAGAAACATGGTTGGGATGGGGGGGGTAAGGGTAGTGAGATAATGATGCCTATTAACTATTTCCCTATACACATGATATATATGTTATTATGATTTTTAATCCATTATATTGGTATTTAGTAGTATTCCAAATAGAGGGGCTCTAATTCAGCATCCAGAGGAGTTGATTTGGTGCGGCTTAAGTGAGAACATGTTGAAACCCCTGAGGGTTGGGATAAAGTCCAGTAGGATCATGAAGATCATAAGAAACATGTACAAGCTTAGGTATAGTCTCTAGTATAGGCGAGGAATCCATAAGATTTGATAGATTTTGGGACATGGATTGATGAATAGATCCACATGAGTTGGGTTCGTGTCATATAGGGTATTGATAGGGAAGCTCCAGGAGTAGAGTCTTCCATGGAATAACTAATTTGAGAATTACATTCCTAATGCCCACCATTATTTTAGGGTGAGGGCAGTCTATAGGAAATAGATAATTAGATCAAATTGACGCAGATGGTCTTCTAGCATCTTGAGAAACCCTGAATATGGAGGTTGAATCTAGAAATGTAAATGATCAAAATAAATTTTATACAATGATGGGACATGTAGGTTTAGGTAGGCAATCATGAGGGAAATTCCTGGAAGGAATTTGAGGCTAGGTTATTAAATAATTTTATCTTAGAGATACTGAGGGTGCAGAGAGCATGGGTGTTTATGAGCCTATAGTAGGCTGAAATGTCCTTCATAGACTATATAGTGACATTCATTAAGGTGACTACTTCCACACCCGTTATGGTAGGTGATGACCCCTCAAGGGTGAGTTATTTTAGTGATGGTTTAGGACACACAATTCTGGTGAAGGTAAACATATACAGGTTGGCCTCATTTTCATAGGTGGTGGATTAAGCACTCGTAGCCAAGGGAAACTTGAATGACCGGTTGTTATCAATCCAAGTTATGGATTCAAGATATTTTTGTTTTAATTCTTCAAACAGTTGGAAATGAGGCCAAGAGAAGTCTCAGTATGGAACTCAAGATGAATACATGAGCAGACCAACTAGAACTGGGTTTTCGATGGTGTGATTATTGTGTAGGAAGTTGGTTCATGTGAGGATGCAGTGTGCTCGGGCATTGAAGAAGTTTTGATCATTTTAAATGTCTTTGAATCATGATATATTTGGTAGGATGCCTTCCCAGACAACTGGTTATCATGGTCCTAGGAAGACTCAAGGTTCTATGATCTGACCAGGAGTGGCACCAGGAGATGGTATCCATGATTCAGTTTCACATTAAAGTAATTTCAAGTATAGTGGGACCCATTAGTGGGGTTAGAAACAGATGGATGGTGTATCATGGAAAGGATGTTAGGATTTATTCAATCAATCTTTAGGCCAGGTGAACGCTTTTGAGTTCCAAGGTCAGAGCAGTATTATTAGCTGATGATTGTTAGAGGTATATCATAGGCATGGCCTAGGTTTGGTTTTATTTTTGAATGGAACTTTTTTAAGCATGTTTGTTTTGGGAGAATGCGGTGAACAAGATGTATATATGGACTAACTAGATTCTGGTTAGTAATTTGTCATTAGTTCAGATGAGTTATATATATAAGGTTAGTGGCCCAATATTTATATGTGTGAATTAATGGATGATTGTCCTATATGAGGTGTGTTGGAATCAATAAAATTATGTGATGCAAGATCTATGTGAGGTGTGTGTAACTGGTAATTATTTTGAACATATAATGAGATGTGGGACCTCAAAGTTTTCATGTACAGTAAGGACACAAGGAAGGAATCTAATAAAATGTTGGACATGTTGGGTTTCAGGTGGGAAACAGGATCACATGATGAGGTTAAAAAGTGTTGATGCATCATAGGAGAACTTTTGTGTATAGGAATGGTCGACATAGAATCAATTTTATTTAATATTTGGGTTTGGATGATACTGGTGTTGGTAAATACTATAGTGGAGATCCCATGATGTAGTTGACCTATTCCTTATTGACTGAGGTATAATATAGTGTTTTTAACAGTAAGGGTATGTTTGGCACCATCTTCTAGTTTTTATCTATAGCGTGGGGATGATCTACGTTAAGGTGGGGATATTATAACATCCTGGGTCTTTTGAGATTTTCCTTAACGAAATTCCTTATTGTTGTATGGAATTAGAGTATTGGTAAATTACTCAAATTTTGGTTGGGATTTGGATGCATCAGAGAATGAAAACAAAAGTTTTCAGTGTGTGTAGACTATGGTGCACGGTTTGGACAGACCATGTGGCCTCCTATGAGTAACTATGATAAAGGATTGGTTTACTGGACATGGTCTAAAAAACAATGGTAAAAGAGGTATATGGCTATCTAGAACATCTGTAGTTTGTAGAAAATGTGATTCACATGGGTGTTGCAGATTTTAGAAAACTGTGATGGCCAGTTATGTGAGGAGACCCTTTAGATAGTGGATGTCAAACAGTTAGTGTATGATTATCCAAACCATGTCATCCAACCATGATCCTCATTAAGGTGGAGAAATTACCTTTTTCCCTCCCCTGTATTTACCTCTTATCCTTCTTTTCCTCTACTATATCGCATGCATAGTAGAGAGAAACCCCTCATTTCCTCCTCCTTGATGTTGATCTAAATTCTACATCTAAACTCTGTTCTTCAATCTTTTTATAGTGTTAGGTTCATATCAGTAAAGCCTCAAGTACTATTTCTTCTCTTTTCCTATTATCTCACCATACAATGTGCTAAATATGTGCGAGCTGATGTACCCTATTTTTAGGGTTTTGGTCTAAAATATTGATTTCTTCTAAATCAGCACGAGTTAGAGGCTAAGATCTGATTTGTGAGCATCTACCGACATGAGGTAGGTGGTACTTGTTTTTCTCTATGATTTTAGGAGTTTTTTTGTGTTTTTTTGAGTACATTGTTGGGTATTCCAAGTGATTCCCTTTAAAATCAATTTTTTTTTATTAACTAATTAAATTGATCTTATTATATCCCTATGGGAATGCTCAAATTAAACTAAAAATGGTTGAATCCTAGTGAAATGATCGGAACATGGGTATTCTAGGTTGGGGAGTGATTTTTAATTAAATTTAATTGTTTTATTTATATATGTTTTTTGATGAGTTCCATGGTAATTAGACGATATTGGCCCCATGATTGAGATAGTTTTGGCCATCTGGTATGATGTGAGGTAATCATCTTGCTGGACGAGGCTTGGATTCAATGATTGATATCAATAATAGGTTGGTAAATGTGGTTATCAGAATGATGTGATGATTTTCTTAGGTTGTGGTCATGGACTAAGTGATTTGAAGGGGTGTTGACCATCAGGTTGAGCGACGGGGTATCAGGGGCATGAGGTTCTGAATGATGTGGCTTCATGACTAATTTAGTGATTATCCCTCCCCTGTGATGGAAACTATGCCATTTGGGTGTGTGTGCACATAAAAGGACTTGGATGATGAGGATTTGTTAACCTCTCATATGGATATAGGCCCATATTATATGTGGATTAGGATGATCTTTGGATCTTCTTATTTTATAAATCCATAGGGATGGTGAGGAGCCATCTGTTGATAGTGTTGAGACCAACAGTTGGGGGCTGAGGCTCACCATACTTGAGATCAATGGGTCAGGACTTATTTGTAAGTATGAACATCATCATTCCTCGACAGTTTAGTTTTTGAACTCATTGTGTTAATTTCTTGAAGGATATGTATCATTGTCACATGAATGATAGGCTTCGAGTCAACAGAGATTCTTCTCAGATGGGGCCAGAGGGATGAGGAATTTGATTGGGTTATGCATTTTGATTGTCAAATATTGTTTGGACATGATATTTTGGTTGGAATGAGTTCCTGGGTGATTTTATTAAAGTTGGAACCAAAGGATTAACCTAGAGTGTTTTATATTACGAGATGTCTTAGGGAATAGTTAAGGATCCTCTCAACTATAGTTATATCGGTGATGGTTGAAGTTGGTGATTGACTTCCTAGTGGACATTGAGCATATTTTAGGTGGGTAATATTTTATGATGATAATGTTATACCTATTTGATTTATTAATCACCTGCATAATTATAGTTGTCAGATAGTCACACGTTGGTGGTGGACTACATAGATTCTTTTACACCCTACACGGGACCTTTGGGACACATGAAGATTTTTTAGCAGTGCGATTAGGTATAGTTTTTGTCTCATGAGATGGATCATAGTGATTGATTTATCATTGGATGGAAGGAAAGGGTCCATGAGTTCTTTCTTCTACTGGAGTTCCTTTTTTTCTTTATCAGCATGCTATTATATGTATGTAATAGTGGGTAGCCATGAGTGACCCTTTTCTGATTATTGTCTACATGAACTATTTTGTATGCATGTTATTCAAATTGTGTCTTGTAATTTTTAGTTATGAAAATATTATATTTCATTTTGTTGTTATTGTTATTGATTCTGTGGATATTTCTTTTGCTTCCACCATGAGCGGTTTACTTGTCGACGGTCATTTAGTCTTTCTTTTCTACTTGTTTTTATTTATAAAAACCATTATTATATCCTTATCAGAGGTTATTTTCTCCCCATAATCACTAATTTACACCCAATTTTTCTAGTTTGAATCCTTTGGCATTTGGTGAGGTGTGCATATGCCCCATTGTCACTCATCCCAAGAAAAACTATTCATGTGGAAAATCGGGTTGGGGTGCTACATTTATGGATAAAATTGGCTTGTATCCAGAAATCATGGAACCTTCTAGTTAACACCACATTGTCTTATGTTATTGATATACAAAATTATCCAAGACTTTTTTTGGGTTAACTTGGTTCCAAACTAATAAGCATCATAGGTACCAACATAGACATACTATATATCTGTAAAGGCATCTCATCCTTTATGAATCTAAGTAGGATTACATTAAAGCCTCATTTATAGAGTACTTTCTCAGAATTTAGGTCATCATAAAGTATTATGTTCTTAACCAGTCATTGAAACTACTCTCTCGTGGCTCAGATCAATGGAATATTTCCACTATGGAGATATTCTAATAATGATGATATCCATCCAACAGGGGTATCATTAAGTGAAAATGTCATATTTCCCAGTTCCAGTGTGGCATTGATCTCATTGTTTAAATATTTTTAATTATTTAGGAATTTAGATATCATTATATTGTTCTTGATTTGATTAGTTTTGTCATCCTAATGTGGGTATTTTAGGGTTCCAGTTGTACTATCCAATTTGATAGAATTGGAATTTTGTGATCACGGAAGGTGAGATAGAGTCTAATTGGAGGATAATATATCCATAAATCCTCAAAAATAATCAAGAAAGGTCTTTAAATTTTATTTATTAATGTCACACTCCCCATTAATCTTCTTGGTCACCAACTCTCAATCACCTTTGATGTTTATGTGAAATACTAGCATCTATAGAGGTATTTCAAAACCTAAAATGATTTCTTGTTATTCTATATTATTGTTGGTGAAACCCTCTGACAATGGGAAGGAATATAGTTATACTTACCATACTATAGATATGTAGACAATTAATAATATAACCCTATTGAGTTTTGGGTTTATAATCTTATTTAATATTTGTATTTTGGAGGAGGAATCAAAATAAAACTCCCATGTCTAGGAGTGTCATTAATAAATAAAACCACATCATCGTGGAGTTTTATATTTAGGATAATATCTTCTAGGGAAGGGTGTGACATGTGGATTTCTGCCAATTCTGCCTTATATGGAATGAACTAAATTTAAATTTATACAAGATGACCACCCATATTGACAAATGTTTGGCTGGAATTGGATGATTGAGGATGCATTTAAGTGGGTCAGCGCGAGAGAACAAGAATGAATTTTGATTTTATATGTAGTTCCTTATCTTCTTTCCAGTGAATATTAAAGAAAGACAATTTCTATGAATGTTTTAATAGAAATTATTATAATTTTTCAAAGTTAATATAAGATAATATATATTTTACTCCTTCCTTATGTCTTTCTCCAATTAAATAATGGAACCAAGTGATCCCTATGAGGTTTCCACATATTAAATAAGAGTATTCCTTTTGTGCTTGCTATAAATGCAGATGGGATAAAGAAATACATGTTTATATCATTAAGGTGTCTCTGAAAACATTTCCCCTTGTAAAAGGTGACTCCCTTCTTCAAGATATTTTTGAAGGTTAAGAACTTGTGCACCTGCTTAGCTATGAATTGTCTTATATTGGAAAGGCACCATTGCATACCCAATATATATTTAAGGTTTCGATGAGGTGTTATATTGATGGCTTACTTGGTATTCATGATGTCGAGTTTCATTCTATAATGGTGCACTATGGGGCTGATAAATTTTCCCAATGTCACTCCAAAAGCACATTTTAGGGGATTTATATTCATGCTATGTGGCCACAATTTCCTAAAAACTATCTTTAGGTCAGTAATATGATAACAACATTGTTGATATTTTACCATTAAATCCTTAATTTGTAATGTATTTTATCTTTTGGAAGGTATTAATGATATAGTTCATGGTGGATTGGTATGTTTCACCAATATTCTTCAAGAAAAAAGACATTACATGACTGTAATAAACCCCTTGTGTTCCATGAAAAATGTGCCAACCTCATCTTTAGGTGCTATCATATATTATTTGTATTTGGACAACCCAAATTGGAAGAAGAGGATCTAAAATATTTCTTCAACATTGATAAAAAGTTTCATAATAAGTATAGTGAGATCATTATTTAGGAAGTGTCAATTGAGACCCCTATATACAATAAAAACATTGATATTATCATTCTTTTACTTGAATAGAATGATAATAATTATTTATTTTGTTTATTAGTCCACTATAATATAGATGGATTTGATAATATTGTCAATTGTGGCTTCTAACCTGTTAGTGTGGATTGGGTTCATTCTTCTGGATTCTTGTTTAAAGTCACAGCGATCATTTGGAAATCACAACAGATGGGTAGCCAGAATGAGACAAATTCTAGGAATTCTAGTGTATTTCCATGTGAGGATATCTTATTTCTTCTTCAAAATAGTGATATATTTCCCTTTCATCATGGGATTCATAATATCATTGATCGATGTAGGTCGTGGGTCTTCCTCTATACCCAAATTCACATACCTAATCTTTTCAACTGTCATGGATTATCCATCCCCAAATGTTTGAGGTGAATCTCTAAGATCTCATTCCTCTTTATATGATACCTTAATATCATTGTAATTGATATGCGAAGGGTTATTTTTGGATCTATTATACAAAATGAGTTCATTTTCATGTCAATTTAATGATAGATTGTTATCTATAATTCCTAAAGGTATTATTGCGAGGACATCATTTCCAGCCATACAACCTTGAATATGTTTCCCTTCTACTCCATATCATTAATGGTAGACAATATAATGAAATCCATAGATTTAGGGGATGATATTGGGGAATTAATTATGCATGTTGATGATAGGGGAGTATTAATATCAAGGGAATTATGATATTCATCAAGTTCATATTCCCTTTTATTACCATAGATCCTTTTTTAGGCATGATATGTATTATTAATTGATTTTTACCCTTTAATTTTATATTTAGGACATTAGTTATGAAATTTAAAATAAATGGGGGATATTTCATATTACATTATTAGCGCAATATTAGAGATAACTATGTGGAAACCATTTAAAGTCTACAATTTTGTTTTAGAAAAAAATTACATGATTTGATAATTGTTTATTTAACCATGGGAGAACACGATGCAAGTTTCCCAAGAAAGATAGATCTATCCACATAGTTGTCGCATTATTTTCCAAAACCTAAAAACAGAGGATGCAACCTACCCAAAACCATTAAATTGTTATTTTTTGGGAAATTATCCTACATGATAGAACACCCTAACTCCCCTCATTTATCTGTATTATTGAACATAGGATCCATTCTCTCACAATATGCCATTTCTCATCCATTTTTGTATTTCTTTAAAGTGGGATTTCTAATATATCCTTTAAACCCCTATTGTTTAGTGTCTCCTCACATATTTCTTGGTTCATTTCTCTCTTTTCATATTGTATTATCTCAACACTAAGGACATGGAAATAAAGGGTTATTATTTTCAAAATATTATGAGACTGATAATGATTTTTAGTATCATCCCTAACCTCCTTGTGGTATTTTATCTCCCTCATTAGTGGATTCCACAGAGTTATATGTTATTTTTTTGGTTAAGGTAGGAAGTTTCATAAGTTGAATTTGTTATGAGAATATTGGATGCTTTATTATTTTTAAATATAGAATATAATAGTTTGAAATAATGTATTATAATTCATAAAAACTATTATATTTTACTTAAAAAATTAAATTTAGGTCCCTTTAGTTTTTGGGAACTTTAATGTGGATTGAGGGAATCTTTTTATACTTTGTATTTGGGTTTTTTCATTTTAGGTTTCATATAAAACCCCATTGAAATAGAAAATAGTTTAATTTATAATATGGTACTTATGGAATGGGGATAGAACATATGATTCTGAGTACTTATGTGGGAGGACTAGGAAAAGTAAAAATATGCCTGAAACACCCTTCCTAGTAATGGATTGATGATACAAAAATAAAACCACACTTTGATGATACATATCATTAGTCCCTTGTTGGGTTAGACCCTTACCAAATGGCCTTATGATTACACATTATAGAAGTAGTGTATGGATAATTAAGATTTTATTCATCACTAAGTTTGTGAGGATTTAAAATTTCTTGGAACATGGATACCATATGGATTCCAAGTGATGATTGTTTTAGAAAAAATTATCTTTCATTTACTTATTTATTTTAAAATGTCATATAATTCTGGTCTTTAAAAATAATAAAAGATTATTTTTATTTTCAACATTTCAAAACTAGAAATATTTTTATTTTAATTCTTATTATTAAATGAATTGTGGGATCATATTAGGATAGTTGTGACCCCACTATAAATACACCCAATGTGTATTTGTTGACCTTGTTTTGGAATATTTAGGTAAAGAAAATATAACTCTTAGTGGTTGTGGGTGTTATTGTTAGTAGAGATTAGGTTCGTGGTGCTAAGATGGGGGGTACTCATCCCACTTGTTATATGGAGATGGGTAGTTTTTTTTATTTATTTTTTGTTCTAGTTTTTGTATCACATTCGGTATCACCTATTCGGCTACCTCTATTATCACATTTTATATGTGAGTGTACTTGGATTTTCATTTTGGATTATTATATATACATTTACTATTTCTATCATTTATGTGCTAAATATTTTTGGATATTTTATTCATGTACATTATTATTATTATTTAGTTATTTTAGTTTCACTTAATTTAGTGCATGACTATCTAATATATGGAAAATTCATGTCGTGTTCATGGTTTGAACTCACATAATAGTCTTTTTTGGGAAAACCATCATCAAGATATGTTATTAATTCCCAAATCATAAAACCCAATATATGGTTCTTTGGAACACCCTTTAGGACTTTCCACAATCATTAGCAGGTTCCCAGGTTCGGGGTAGAGTAGTTTGGTATAATAAAAAATGGTATGAGAGCCTAGTTTTTTGGTTTATGGAATCTGAGAAATATTAATAGATAATAGATTGGATCTTTAGGGATTGAGGGGTATATTTCAAGTAAGTGTTTCACTAATAATTATCATAATGGGTCTTAATCCCCCATGGGATATATTGGAATGATTATTTTGAGATTTATTTTAATTTGGTTTTGGGTTTTAAGATAATATTTTTCATAAATAGAAGGTTGTGGGATTTTATATAGGGCTCATTGTTAGGTATCATTGGTTATAGACCATGAATCCAAACCATGTGGCCCTATTTTTTTGGTAATAGTTCCATCTTCATAGTTGGTTCATGGTTTACTAAACCATGGGTTCAAACCATTCATTGTATTAATTTTATGATTTTATTTGTTTTTTTAATGCTTTCTTAGGAATCCTAGTACAATTAATGTTTTTCTGGTGATTTAAATTGACATTATTTAGTTGTTTTATTATATCTATTTCTTTCTTTTTTTTATAGTTACATTACCCTATGAAGGCCTCCTATGAACCTCCATAAGGGAGATATAAATAATTTTATACTAGTTAATCCCAAAAATGGTTAGATTTCAATAGAAGTGGTGGTGGGAATGGTGTAGTATATGGATGATGGAAAAGGAATTAGCCTGGATCAATCATAAAATGCATACTCATGTTTGGGTGGAGATAGGTATTGGGCTTAATAAATCCTTATCCACTAGCCTCCATTCTATTGAGGGTCAACTGATCCCTATGAACAGTAGTATTAGTTGGGAGATACTGAATGATTTTCAAATTCATAGAGAATCTAGATAATGTTGAGGTGAAGTTTATTTCCTTTATTACGGAAGTACCCAACCATAATTAGTGAAGGTGTTTAGTTAATTATTTGGAGGAAAAAAACATGGAGTTTAATCAATTTATGTTTATCTTTAATTGGTAATTTTATCCCCACAACATAGTCCTAGTGAACTATAAAGAATTCGTGTGTTATTAGTATGGTGATAAATTAATCATGAATTATTCTTAAAAAATTGCTGAGATCATCGACATCACTATTGATATAATTTCAAATGAATAAATAATTTCTTTCTATTTTTAAATATTATTGGTTCCATATATTTGAACACATTTTTTTTATTTAACATAAAAACTAATGTTGTGGTGGTCGATAGATCCTTAATGGTTAAGATTGGCTAGGTTGGTATGTCAGAATTGATAAGTTTTTCTTTTATGCCTATTTGATTTGAATTTGGTTCCTCAAATAATAATAAAAATGATATGAGGATAGTAAGGTATGTGTGGGTGGATTTAGGCTTCTATATTAGGCTTTATGACCAGGATTTAGGTTTAGTGGGCCTCTAATCGGCCATTGGTGTGGTAATACAAGACATACGAATCCATCATACCACGAAACCACTAAGCTCTATCATTATTTATAGAACCTAGGTCACTTAAAGATATTTTTTAGGCTAATTTGTTTACCACAAATTTGTTCAAGGTATTCAACTCTGAGGGGACCCATTGTGTAGTCTGAGGCCTCTCAGGCTGTAATTTCATAACCTCAAAGGTAGGGAGGTGCGAATGGTTATTTACATGGGTAGAGTTAATAAAGACCCAAAACCAAGACTACTATTTTTCCTTAGGTGTATCCAATGATGAGTTAGTTTCACATTATAGAATAGAAGTTGTTGGAGACCAAGGATGGATTGGTGGTAGTGAGAGGTAACATCAATATTGCTTAATGTATTGATATGACTTTGTTTGATACTAATGACTCTCACACATTTATTTTTACCTTGTTTTGGGTATGTTTAATCATCTAATTGATATAATTTCATGTGTATTAGAGGTTTTTACAACCTTTAGGAAGAATAATACAGAGAAATTATTTTAACTCCCTTTCTATGACATCATGGTCTTTGAGGTAGAGATGCCATATAATTTCCAAGACCTGCAGATAGATATCATTATTGTTATTATTGGTCTGGACTAGATGAATTCCATTACAATTCTTGTTGATTGATATCATTATAGGGTGACCTTTTCTACCCCCATTGGGATATATTGTGTATTTAATGGTTAATGGGATCCATGAAATAGTTAGGGAGGGCATCCCCTTCCAAATGTCGGTAGGCTAACAGGTTATACTCAATCTCTATTTTAATATACTTGTGAAGGAAGCTTTATGAGTGTGTTTCCTCCCATGATTAGAGAATTTTCATAATTATTTTCAAATGATATCTATAGATTTCCCCTTGAATGGGAAGTTGATTTTTTCATTATCCTAGTATAATAATTGAACTAAGATCTTTTCTGTCATGTCACGTGGATCTATATGAATTATAAGATATAAAAAGATAGCTAGATAACCTAAATGGTAAGGGGTTTATTCTCCCAAGATTGTTTTCATGGGATACCCATGATCTTTTTTAAAAGAATTTATAAATTAATATTTGATTATGTATCAATTATTGGAAGTTAAATTAGGTTACCATTAAGAATATGTACCCATTTCCATGCATTAACAACCTCTTCAATCAATAAAAAGGGTAAAGGTGGATTTTAAAAATTGATCTTCATTCAGTTTATCACCATATCAGGGTGTGAGGGGAAATAATTATTAATACTTGTTTTTGAAGTGTGTATGGACATTTTTGGTATATTGGAATTTTTTTGGGTGTATCAATGATCTATAACACATTTTGGTTCCCATGAATATGATATTTCATCAATATCATGACTCGTTAAATGTGGTTTTTGTGGATCATATCATGGTGTAATCAATGATTATAAAAACCTGACTCTTTATTACACATTAATACATGATTTATTACATAACATTACACATAATATATCCATATGATCAAGAATTATAGTCAATTTTTGGATTAGTTACATTAAATAAAAATTTATAATATGAAAACAAAATCTTCATTAAAAACATCCTTAACATGTTTACACTTAAAACTACATGAGAAAACATGGGGTTATATATAATAAAGGGGTGAGTTATAATGCCAAATAAGGGAATAAACATGACATAAAATGAATATAGTAATTCATGATTGGAAATATTAATATTAATAGTTTATAAAAGGAGTAAGAATCACAAAAATGAACAATGAGGAATAATATAGCATGATAATCATAAAGGAAACATAGTAAATGTGGAAACAACATAAAACCCTACATAATAAACACTACTTTAGGGTATATTCCAATAAATCAAGAAGGAATAATTCCCATGAAAGAATAAGGTCTACTACCTATCCCAAAATAATGCCTCATGAGACTAAATATTACCCAATTCATTGGAGTGCTATATAATTATTGGTGCACCCCTCACTCTCATTTTGTTCTCATGCATTAGTGTTCCACATAGATCAAACCACATGGATTCATTCATCGTCATGTTTTATTCCATGATCAAGGAGTGTTGAATACATACATGTAAGTCCCATGCCAAATAGCTAAAAGTGTATAAATTTTAAATCCCATGATAAGAAATGGGTATGGAATTCACTACATAATTGATTTGGCATAGAAAATTAGGGGGAAATTTCGGTTTCATAATTTCATCAATTAAAAATTCACAAAATGGGTTAATGATAGGGAAAGGGGTGTATCATAATTTTCGAATAAAATGGGTTGTAATGGGTCCATGGAATGACATATCCCCACCATAGGAATTGGAAATAGAAGACATAAAATACTAATGAAACAAAAATAAAGAGAAGGATAGGATCCCTTACTTGAGTGTGTGACTCCCACTATAAAAAACACTACATTAGAGGTGGTTATTTAGAGGGATTTATGCACAAAACCATCTAAATTCATTTTCTATAATACTATAGGGGGTTCTACACAACCCCCTTTAATAATCAAATTTATAGGGGTTTATTAACCCCCACTAAATTCATTTTCTATAAAAACTAGAAGTGGATTATGTGCAACCCTTGCTAATCAGTGAATTTAGAGGGGTTATAGACCCCCAATATTATCTTTAATTAGAGGTGGTTTTGAACCCCCTATAAATTCTTTAACATCTTTTTAATATTCATTTGAACTTTATAGGGGGTTAAAAACCCCCCCCCCCCCTATAATATCATAAATTAGACGTGGTTCAAAACACCCTATAATGTCTCAAATTACAGGGTGTACCAAACCCCCCCCCCCCCCCAAATTATTTTAAATTAGAGGTGGTTAACCCCCCTATAATGTCATAAATTAAAGGGGGCTCAAAAACCCCTCTAATTTAAGTGATTAAAGGGGATTGTGAACCCCCACTGTTTTAACAAAACAACTTTAAATATTTATATATATATATATATATAATTAAAACAAAATATATAAATGTATTTAAATACATTATATGAATATATTAAATAAAATATATATATGATTTTATTTAATTGTATTTATATGTACACATATATATAATTGTATAATACTATGTAAATTAATATATATTTATTTTTATAAATTTTATATCATATAATATTAATTATTTATAATATAAAATCAAAAACATATTATATAAATATATACATAAATATAATTTATTTAAAAAAATATCATATAAAAACTCAAGCTTGTAGTTTTTATAACTTATATTATAATAACAAAAAATGTATTTTTAAATAATATTTTTGTGCCTTTATATTATATATAATGAATATTATATGAAATATAATATATATATATATATATAAATGTACATAACACTATACAATTATATTTATTGAAAATATATATGTGTGTGTGTGTGTGTTAAGGTATATAATAATAATTATATGTATCAAAATACATTGTATAAATATTTGTATAAGTTTTATATCATATAATATTAATTATATATAATATAAAATTGTATTCCATAGAATAAGTATATATTTTTGTAAATCGTATTTCATATAATATCGATTATATATAATATACATATTAATTATATATAATATACATATTTATTATATATAATATATAATTGTATTTCATATAAAATTATATAAATATTTGTCTAAATATTATTTCATATAATATTAATTATATAAATTTATAAATTTTATCCTATATAATAGTAATTGTATAATAATAGTATATAATATTATTCTGTTTATACAAATAAATATATATATTATTGTAAATAATAATTAATATATGTATTTAAATACATTATATATATATATATTTCTAAATAAATTATATAAATATATTATGTTAAATGCCTATATATATATATATTCTTTAAGTAAATTTTTATATAATATATAAATATGTATATAATATATAATTATGTATATAATATATAAATATGTATTTAAGTTTATAAATAATTAACATAAATATATAATAGAAATGTATTCAATATAATATATGTATGGTATAAATCATAAAATAAATGCATATAAATTTTATAAAATAAACATATACTTTTTAACGTTTAAAAAAAGGTATAATAATAATTATTATAATTTATAATATTATTGTAATAAATAACACACACACATATATAAGAAAAATATATAAATATACAATATATAATATATATAATGGTATATACGTGTAAATATAATAAATTATATATACAAATACATTCTATATAATTCTGTACAAATATATAAATATAGTAAATATATTACATATGATTGTATATACATATGAATATAGTAAATAACATATATATATATGTTTTATTTTATTTAAATATATTATTCAATTAATATTTAACAATTTAAATAGTCAAATACATATAAATATATTCATGTGTAATTTGATAAAAAAATGAATTTGGCTTAGTGGTTAGCGGTTAAGGACCCTTGCTTTGCGTCTTACATCTTGTTCATGGTCTGATTCCCAATTAAATCATATATTTCAAGTATTGTGGAGTCCCAAAGGGAGAAAAAGTCATTCTGGTGCGTGTGTGGGGAGTGGATGTAGTGTGTGGGTACTGGGTGATGTGCGAGGTCAATGTGGGAAGTAGAGGGACTGCGGGGACTATGATGGCAGTGTGATGGAATCAAACAGGGGAGAGCGGGGAGCCGGATCAAATAGAAGAGTGGGGTGTAGGGACTTCCATGTAATAGGAGAGTGGGGTGTAATGGAATTGAACAGGAGGGGGAGGGACTGAGTAACTAAATGGACGGGTGGGTAGAATTAGAGGGAGGTGCTTTTAACTATAGGGGAATCAAGATAGTAGAAAAAAAATTAAAAAAATATATGCATTTGGGGCAATTTAACCATCCCTAAATGTGGGAGGGATATGTGGTAGTTTTGATAAAACTACCCATAACTATTGGTGTAAGATAAAAATTAGGGGTGTTTATAACTGCCTCTAAAATCAATACATTGATTAGGGGGGTTTCAACCCCTTCTAAAATTGTAGTATTTAGAAAATTAAGTCAACCTTAGAGGGGGTTTTGACCAAATCTAATGTAACCGCTGCTAGTTATCCTTTGATTATACCGGTGCTTTATAACAACCCCCTCTAAAAACATTGGGTGGCCACATTAGTAGAGGTTCATCATAACTACTGCTAATTCCTTTAGAGGGGGTTATAACCCCTTCTAAATGCAAAAAAAAAACCTTTCTAATAACCATATTTTTTTACAACCCAAGTTCTTGGGTGGTGATTTCTATGAGCTTGGGGTGAAATGGTAGGACTATATTGGGGTGAGTTAAGATTAAGGACATCTTCCAAGGATCTTGGGTGATATAAATGGGATGTTGTGTGGGTTTATAATGGAAATTATTGGGGATTTCATTAATATTTATCAAACATATGTTTTGGACACTATTTAATAAAATAACCAAAACCACAAACCTTCCCATGGTTTCTGCTAAATGGGAGTTATTTCCCTTCTATTATAAGGTTGATCGATGAACTTAATAAAATAATACCCTTTATTATATGTAATTGAGTCATACTCTAAAACAAATTATTTTAAAACCATAAAATATATTAATGGTTTAGGAGGATTCGTAAAGGCTTTATAAAATTAATAAAATAAACATAAATTCACAATATTTTATATGTAATACATATATTTGTTCTTGTATTCCATTTATAATATTTATTAAAAAAATTTAGTGTTATTATGATGTCATAATATGCAATTTATATTAATATAGATTCTAATTATTACCCAAAAATTCAAATGTTTAAGAAAATTATGAAAAATTCACTATTGGATAATTTTGATATTGTGATTCCAAAAATAATAATAATTTTATCTAATTAATTTTTATAATACATTTATTTTCACTTTTAAAATAATAATCAACATTTATTGAGTAATGTTAGGTTTTTTTTTGACAATAACAATTTTTTATTCCTAAAAAAATTACATATCACTTCATAAAAATTATACAATCATTTATATTTAATAAAAAAATTTAATACTAATATTTTTTAAAAATATTATTTATTTCAAAAAATCATTAATTCATCAAAATAAATTTCTTAATTGAAGTTGAATATTTCCCAAAAATTCTATTTTTGTTTTGTAATGTCAAAATAAAATAAATACAGAAAGTAAAAAATAAAAGGTTGAAAGCATATTAATTATTATATAATAAAAAATATACATACTCATATTGAAATGGTATTGATACATATCCCTTTAATACACCATAAAACACCCAAAGGGTAAGGTGTAGAATGATGAGAGTTTCATTTTGTGGCTATACGTACATAGTTTTTTTAGTGATCTCTATGAGCAATAACTTCCCCTATAAATACTTTCGACCGTGCTTAAGTTGTTGGATCTCAGCTTGGTCTTACTCAAGGTAAAATACCAGAAATTATATCTCCCTTAGAAGCCCCGATAAATGGTTTTTTTGGGGTGTGATCCTACTAGTTGAGGACATCACTTCTTCTGTTATATCAATTTGATTTGATAAAACCATATATTTATACCAATAAAGTGATCATTGTGTAATGGATATTTTATCAATGGTAATGATTTTTAATGATCATTTAAATATGATAGGATATTATAAAACCAAATAATTTCATGTGTATTGTATAATCATATTACATAATAAAAAATTTAATTAAATCACAAGATAAATTTTACGTATAAATGTTCGGGTCATTAAAGTCTCCCCCTTATGAAATTTAATCTTAGAAATTTTCATTTACCACAATAAAATAATGGAGGATAACCCAGTTTCATCATTTACTTCAGTTCCCACATCCCATCCTCAAACTTGTTGTTTCTCCACAACACATTGACCAAGTGCATTATTTTATTTCATGGAACTTTTTCTCTTATATCTAAGATCTTTACCAAATTATATTCATATAAGATATCATTCTTAAACTATAATACTTATTAATTGAGTATATTTATGTGGTTTAGTAAATTCTTTCTCAATAGGGGTACATGGAATACATCATATACTTGAAATAGGATAGGTGGGAGCTCTAGTCCATAGGCCACCACTCTAATGAGATCAAAGATCTAAAAGTACCGATGTATATTGGACTAAGCTATCCATTCATCCCTAATATTCACTTTCTTCAATATAGAAATGTGGAGGAATACCATGTCTCCAACATAATACTCTAGGTCTCATCGATTATTTTCATTATAGATATTCTATCGACTTTGATCATCGTTGATGTGTTTTTGAATGGTCTTAAGCTTTTCCACGACTTCCTCAACCGTTTCAGGACCTTGAAATTTATATTCTCCAACTTCATCCCCAACATGTACGTGTTCTACGCCTCTTCAAAAAATGGATTCATTTGGGGTCATTTTGAAGCTCTTGTTGAAACTGTTTTTGTAAGAGAACTTGACTATAGGAAGATTTTTTCATATCCTCCATTGATGTCACTTAATAATTATCTCAACATGTCCTCAGGTGTGTGGAGAGTCCATTTAGATTGGACATTAGTTTGAGTGCGTTAATACATGCTGATGTGCAAATTGGTATTCAGAGCGTGTTGGCGACTCTCCTAGAACATAGAATTGAATCTTGGATCTTGGTCATATACAATCGATAGTGGTGCTCTATGAAGCCTCACCACTTCTCCAATGTATATCCTCACAAGTTTATGAAGTTATAAATCCTCTTTAATCATAATTAATTGTGTTGTATTTGTTAGACAATCTACCATAACCCATATAGTATTATTCCCTCTTTATTTCTTTGGAAGACAAGTGACAAAGTTCATGGTGATGTTTTTCCATTTCCATGTAGGTATGGGTAATAGTTTCATCATACTCTTGGATTTTTTCATTTAATCTTTCACTTTATGACATACAAGTCATATTAATGTATATTCCATGATCTCATTCTTAATATTGTCCCACCATTAGTATTCTCATAGACCTCGATACATCTTTGTTCTTTCTGAGTGGATATATAATTTTTAACTATGTGAATCATCCAACATCACCTCTATATATGGATTATATGGTACACATAGTCTTATCCCAAATCTCAAAACTCCTTCTTTATTAACATTTAACTCTGAGGATTTACCATTTCATAGAAATTATAGTTTCTTCTGAATTCCCACACAATTTCTGTGAACATCATTTATCTTCTACAAAAGGGATGGTTGAGCAATAATTTGTGAAATTATTGATGATGTTTCTTTTTTATGGTTCCCATGTCCATCTTTGTAAAATCTAATAAGATCAGATATTTATCAATTCTCATCAACAAGAAAATTTCTAAATCCATTCTACTTAGAGAATCTTCCACCTTATTCTCTCTCCCAGGATAGTAGTGAATTGAGAAATCGTAGTCCTTGATCTTCTCTAACCATCTTCATTGGGGTATATTCAACTCTTTCTATGTGAATATATACTTGAGTATTTTTTATCCATAAATATTTTAAACTTATCCCAAGGTAGATAATGCCACTATATTTTTAAATTGAAGAACACTACTACAAACTCCAGATCATGTGTTGGGTTATTCTATTTGTGAACATTCAACTACCTTGATGTATAGGAAAGTAATTCTTCATTAACACCCAACCCGATACCTTTTTCGATTTTTTTAAATTCCATAAAAACAAATCCACTTGGGCATAGTGTGAGAAAATATATAGTTATAAGACTCCTTTTTAGCTCCTTTAATCTATCTTCACATTGATACTTCTACGAAAACATGACTCCCTTACGAATTATCATGGTTATATTGTTTGAAAATAGATATAAATTCTTCACCAATTGACGATAGTACCCCACTAATCCAAGGAAACAATAGATATATATCATTGATGTTGGTCTTGGCTATCCTTAAATTGATTCTGTCTTTTAGGGGTCGTTAGATATCATATTGGTAGTGATTATATTCTCCAGAAATGAGGCTTCCTTCATCCAAAACTCACATTCGTTTAGGATAGTGCTCATGTGATCCTCATTCCCCTACTTGGTTTTTCTGAATATCAGAATATCATCTATAAGTACTGCCATAAATATGTTGAGGTAATCTATATTGACTCTATTCATCATTTTTATTAAACTTGTAGAAGTATTATTGAGTTTCAATTACATCACTATGAAATCATATTGGTCGTATGATATATGAAAAGTATCCTTGGACATATCCTCCTTCAACCTAACTTGTTAATATCCCAACCACAGATCCTCCTTGGAGAAGTATTTTTCACCACATAGTTGATTGAACAAGTCATCAATCTAAGGTAGAGGATACTTGTTCTTAACCATTATATTTTGGATCTCATAATAATCAATTCAAAGACTCATTGACTCATCCTTATTATTGAGGAAGAGGACTGGTGCACCCCATTGTGAAGAACTTGGGCATATGAACCCTTTATCTAGATTCCCTTATAGTTGTTTCTTCAGCTCCTCAAGTTCCAAAACAACCATTTTATACATATTCATAGATAATGGTATATCCTAGGTATAAACTTGACTAAAAACTCAACCACTCAACTAGGAGGAACACCGAGAAATTCTTCAAGAAACACATTAGTGTATTCCCTCATAATGGGCATGTCTTCAAGGAAGATTCATTCCTTATACTCAATAATTTGAGCTATATATTCTTGTGCATAGGGAAATAATATCTATACATGAGATATTTGTGATAAATATTATTCATACTCCTCCTTGAACTTTTATATAATCGATGGCTGATTCATGATACAGAGAGTGATTTACTTCTCGTGGAAATTTATGTTGGATCTTTATAGGGAAACCCAATCCATACTAAATATTAAATCAAATTATACTTAATGGAATATGATAAGGTTCTCTGGGATGTTTAGCACATAAATTTTGATAGGGGATGAGTTATATATATGGGATGCAATAATTTACCCATTTTTCATTTTCACCATAAATTATACATTCATGCTTATGGTGGTGTTTGAATAGTTCTAATAAACATTCACGATATGAAGGAATTTGTAGAACCAGAATCAAAAATTATGTACACTATTCTTGAATGAATAACTAGAGTACCTATCACCACTTAATTTTTGGGATCTATCATAGTGATTTTGATAGAAAAATATTATCCTTGCTACCTTGGAGTTTATTGGTCGTCATTGAAAACCCTTGCCTTAGTGCATTGGTCTCAAAAGTAACATAGTTCCTTTCATTTGAGGAAATATAGAATGCACTAAGGATTGACTGAAGCATTACTTTCATCCATCCCACTAGTTGGTTTCTCCTATCAGTAATTCCTAGCTATGTTCCCTTCCTTCCCATGCCTAAATCATCTCCTCATCCCCTTAGAGAATTTTTGGGGTTCTTCTTTCTGCAGCTTTGACACATAGGATGTTGAAATTTATTGGAATCCTTACATTTCCCCATTGTACCACTAAATTAATATCAACTTTCCAATTCGAATATATTTGATACACTTGAGATTCTCTAGTATCCATTTTGAATTTGAGGTCCCATTGTACAATTTCCTCATAGCTATCACAGTCATAGATCATAATGGATACTCGTAAACTGGGTTCTAGAGCACGAAATAAATGTAAAACCGTGAATTTGAGGGGTAACAAAAAATTTGGAGGCATATCTTGGATGTCTTGGAATGTTTTCCTCATGTCCTCCAATAGATTTATTGACATTCTGATGAAGTGAAATGAAATACCTTTCCATTTAAAGTTGGAGAGTGTGATAAAAAAAATTATCAGGAGACATTTTTTAGAATTCCTTCCACCCAATCACATCAATATATTCCTTAGGATTTCTATTCATGACTAATGCCCACCACTTATCAACTTCTCCCTCCATATTCTAAACAGCCAGTGTAACCTTCTCTTGATTGAAACATAAAAGGACGGAGAAGATCTTCTCAATAGAGTTAATCCATTTTTCTATGATTAAGGGATAGCAGGATTCATTGAAATTAAGAGGTTTTTATTGTATAAGGGACTTAATTTAAGCTTGTTCATTATTAGGGGATTGGGGAAATCCTCCTATTCTAGGTTTCTATTGATAACTTGAGTCATATGAGAGAGTATCGCCATAATTTTTGTGATTCCCACTCACATTGGGTTGGGAATCTTGTTGAGGAAGATAGGAAATTTAATGTTTCGTTGATTGTTTACCTGATTCCTCCTATTTCTGACCATTGGGTAGAATAAAGTGAAATTTAGGGATGAGTTTTTTTGAACTATTATACACATAAATTGGAATTCAATGACATTAAATGGATAACACATAAATTACATGAATTTCTTTAACATATGAATTTATAGGATTCAATCTATGTTATTCATGATATATTTCCAATCATATATTCTTATGGGTATTTTTTTATGATGATAATGGTTCATAATGAGATTATAAATTTTCCAAAGCATATCCCTTGGGAGTTTCAAACCAGGTGTATATTATGACCAATTTTCATGTACCATTTTATGTAGAGTTTGGCCCAACACACCTTATTGGAGTTGTTACCCCTAATACATTTTTCTAGAACAATGTCCACATTTAGTATCTAGATAAGGATATATTTTCTTGATAAACCAAATACTATAAAATTATCAAAATTTAGAGATATTTTCTTACACTTACTATTATACCTAATCCTTTCTCTAGAGTTTTGTAATCTTTATCCAAAAATAACTAAAACTCCCTTTGACACCAACTATAACAACTCGGATTTTTATTTCACATTAATACATGATTTGTTACATAATATTACACTTAATATAACCCAGAATATAGATAAGACTATTTTCTATTGGAATTAGTTACATTACATAAGAATTTAAAATTGTAAAAACCACATCATCATTGAAATCATCCTTAACATGATTTCACTTAAAACTATACGTGATAACCTAGGGATATACATAAGAAATGGGTGATATTTAAAGCCCAAAAAAGGAATAAACATGGAAATCATGAATAAATTAATAAATGTTTGAAAATAGGCATATCAATGGTTCATAAAAGGAGTGAGAATGAAAGACAGTAACAATGAGGCATGATATATCATGTTAATCAAAAATAAAACATAGGAAATATGGAAACAACATGAAACACTACATCATATATATTAGTCAAAGATAACTACCAAGACATCATGATGGAAAAATTCCCATAAAAGAATAAGGTAAACTCCATTTCCTAACATGATTTCTCAGAATACTAAAAATTACATAATTCATTGGTGTGCTATAAAATCCTTGGCACACACATCACTTTCATTTCATTCTCATGTTTACGTGTTCCACATATATCATACATCATGGATTCAGTCATCATCATATTTTATTCCATGATCCGAGAGTTAGTAATAATTAAATTTTATTCCTAATTCAATGAGTTATATGTTTATAAATTTGAACACCCCTTATAGGAAATCGGTACGGTATTTGCTATATAATTTGTTTGGTATGGAAAATCATAGTGAAATTTCAGGAGAATAACGACGTCACTTAAAAATTAATAAATTGGTTGATGAGGGAGAAAGTGGAATCTCATCACTTTGAAATAAAATTAGAAGAAATAGGGACATCTAAATACATATCCCAACCTTAGTAATTGGAAATAAAGGGCATGAAATAATAAATAATCTTAAATAAAGAAGATAATGTGAGGATCGCTTACTTGAGTGTGTGAATCCAAATTCTAGGGATGGGCTTCCTGAGAGCTTGGGGATACCTTGGTAGGACTCTATAGAAATAAATTATGTGTAAGGACTAGATAAGAAGATTTTTATAGAATATAAAGGGTAGATTGGGTGGTTTTAAATGGGAAATGAGTGGGGTTTCAATAATATTTCTCAAACTTAGGTTTTTTGACTCTATATTATAAAATAACCAAAACCATAAACCATCCAATGTTTTCTTTAAAATGGGATTTTTTTCATTATTTTTTAATTCAAATGGCCTAAATTAGTTGAATAATACCCTTACTTATGTGAATGTGATTCATAATCTTTAATAAATGATTTTAAAACCATAAAATATATTGGTTGTTTTAGAGGATTCACAATATATTTATAAAATTAATAAAATAAAAATAAAATCACATTATTTTAGGGGGGAAATATATATTTGATCACGTGTCCCATTCATATTATTTATTAAATCATTTTTGGGTCATTATGATGTCATAATACACAAATTATACTTATGCGTTATTTGATTCTTACCCAAAAATTCGAATATCTCCAAAAATTATGAAAATTTTATCATTGTATAATTTTGACAACATGATTCCAAAAATAATATTAATTATATATATATAATTCTATAATTATATCCATTTTCACTTTAAAAAATTAATATACATTTATTCGGAAATACATTTTTTACTATAAATGTTTTTGAACCCCTATAAAAATTACATTTCACTTTATTAGAATTATTTGATCATTAATATTTAATACACATAATAATAATAATAATAATTTTTTAAAATATTATTTATTTAAAAAATCCATTAATTTATCAAAATAAATTCCATAAATGAATTTTAATATTACCCAAAATACTATTTTTTTATTATATCGAAATAAAAATCATTTATAAAGTAAAAATAATAGGATGAAAATGTATTCCTTATTATATAAAAAATAATGTACATACAACTATTGATGTGGTATTGATTATTGTTCCTTTAATACAACACAACTGCCCTAAGCGTATGGTGCAGGAGGTTGAGACTTTAATGGGGTAGTTGGGCATACATGGTTTGGGTTGTGATCTCGATTAGCATGGACTTATCTCGTAAACAGTTTCTCTCAAGCTTAATTTGATGAATTGCATCTTTTTATGGGTCAATAGAAAATCCCACTAAAAGTATCTCCCACAGAAGCTCTAACAAATGGGATTTGTAGCATATGATCCAACTATTTGAGGTCATCAATTCTTTTGTCTGTGTCAATAGGATTTGTAAAATCCCAATTTTTATATTAATCGTGTGATCAATGTTAAAAGTCTGATTTCATAATGGTAAATATTATTAATGGACATTTAAATCAGAATTGATTAAATAAAACCAAAGAAGTGAATTTTTTTTCTATAACCATATTACATAACAAGACATTTAATTAAAACACAATGAAAAATTTATTTATAACAATTTTGGTCATTACAAAGATTGAGGAGGATCACATGCACCATATAAGAGTATTTTTGAGATCCTTTTGTGATTATAAGCTTTATTCCAAGATAATTTATTGTATTTTTTAGATCTGAGAAGTGATATACATTGGGAATGTGGCCACTTAATATGGAATTTTGGTCAATACTAAAAATGTGATATATATTATGTCTTGGTATGATATGATGAATGTATTTAAGATTCAATGATTCATGAAAGTCGGTGGGTATTATTAGTGATATGTGAATTAATTCTATAGTATTGTCTCTCCTCTCGCTACACTGGCCCAGAAGGTGGTAAATGTTTTATAAATCTCAAAATGTCAAGAATTTTTTGATGAATTGAAGTGGTGGTTGAACTCATCTCTCAATATGACTGCTCCTGAGGCTACTCAAGGATATGTGGTGTATTATAATGATTTTTTTGTAAGCTTAGGTTGTATTATTATTAAGGGAGATAATGTGGTGGGATATGGAACCCATTAACTCTGACCACACGAAATAAATTACCCAACCCATGATCATAAGCTCCCAGATGTCATGCATGATCTTCATTATTATATAGAATACCTATTGGGATAGATTTATTTTATACTTTAAACATAATATCACAAGATCTATCTCTTCAGATAAAGTCTTTATTCTCTGGTAGCGGCAGTTCATGGAGTGCCTTCTATCATTTGACTTTTACATATCATACACATCATGTGTGGGGAATTTAGTTATTAATGCTCTGAGAGAGAAATTACCCTCTCAGACTATGAATGAGTCTAGTGAAAATTGGATACTCATGTGTATCTTTACTCGAATACATCTGGAGGCTAAAGATTATAAGGAGATATTGTTTCCTTCTATAATCTATTTGTATTATTCTCTTCATGAGAACATTCTTTGAGATAATATTATAGAAATATATTTTCAATGGATTAATAGGATCTTAAATGGTGGGGAGACCACTGGTAAATAGCCTCTTTATTCAAAGAATATTCTTTACTTTAGAAACCATTATGTGGTTCCCCAGTCTATTAGAGAGATAGTGATATGGTATTGTTATCATTATCAACGTTTTGTTCATCCACATTCCACTAAGATGTATTATGAGAGGAAATGTCAATAAAACTGTCAGGGTATAAGGAGATAGATAGGGGATTTTGTGTTTTATCGATAAACCTATCATCAAGTATAGTTCATTGTCAGATTCCCTCCACACTAATTCATATTTTCCTCATAACCACCTTGAAGTGGGATGAGTTATCCATGGATTTTCGTATTACCTTATACAATTTGGGAAATAAATTATATATGGTTCATGATATACTGAATGAATAATTAAACTCATTCAACTCTGATTAATAATCATATAAAGGTGTGGGATCTTGGAAGGTTTTACATCTCGGATATTATGAGGTTTTATCTGGTTCGATCCACTACTATATCAAATAAGGACATGTGGTTCACCTCTTGATTCTATAAGGTCCTCCAAGAGTTGATGGGTTCTCATGTAAAGAGGATTATATATTACCTTCCATTGGAAAATATTCATATAGAGTGGGAAATCCATATTTTCTAGGATATGATATGTTCCTAAACCATAGATTTATAATGTTCTAAGAATACCTATATCAGATGAGAAGAGTTCACATATAATAACAAACAACAGTTTTCAATCAGAATATATCCTTTAAAATCTCAATATGTTAATCCATGCTAGTATCCCCTATGTAGGAATAAGGTCTACGAGACTTCTCTTGGGGGACTGAGTATTTTCCATGTGATGATGAGAAATATTCAGTAAGTCATGTAGTGATTGGTGATAGCTCAGATTCACCATAAGTATTATTAAAACCTTTGGTGTCATCCTGTGGAGTTTATGGTTGTTTACCAGGTGTTCTTGATGGTATTACCCCAGTTGGATCAATATCATCTTTGGGAAAATAGTAATTTTACTTCAACAAATATTGGACCAATTGATATCACTTTGAAAATTATTAATGTGGAATATTATATGTAACAACCTAATTAGTTGACAGTGATTAATAAAGTGTTCCAAATTTTTCAGTAAAAGAAGTATCATTCTAATCAATCACAACTAAATTTTTTAAAAAATATGAAATGGCAAAATGGTTTTTTTGGAAGTTAATTTATAAATAATTCATGTTGGTTAGGAGTGATTAAGACATAGTGAATCCCCATGGAAAATTCTACTTCATTCTAAATATAAAAAAACATTCATGTAAGTAATTATCAACTCCACCTTGTATTGTTTATAAAAAAGAATAACAACTTCCATATTAACCTCACACTAGAGGTGTAATATCTCTAAATCAAATATAAAAAAACATCTACAAGATCTAATGGTGTCGATAATACTCTGGGGGTTTGGAGATTGGCCAAAAATGGAATTGACCAATATTAAATAATTAAATTCAACAAAAGATATATTGATGATTTTTTGAGGTGAAAATCATAATTACGGTCACTATTCCTTGCGAATCCTCATTAATAGAGTTTCCTTATGAAAATAAAGCATATTATAACATAAAAAACAATCCCTGATAATCCTATATGATGCCACCATCATGCATGATACCCTAGACATAGGATCTACCATATTAATCCCCTAGCTTATCCCCTTTGAGACCACCAAATATACATTATTATTTATATGAATCATAGACCCAACTATAAATTCATGATAAATGATTTAACTCCCCATGATTTCATAGTAAGTTATTTTCATTAAGGTAATTCAATAGCTTTCGCTACACGCAACACTGAGTTCGAGCGCGCCATGACTTACCAAACTAGCGGTTCAAAAGATATTATGAATGGTATTAACTGAATTTTGAATTTTATATACTCCATATAATTTTATAATACATAATATGTGTTTATTAGACATAATATAGGAACAAATTCTTTTTTTTTCAGATAACAGAAATATTTTTCAAAAAAATGCAATTTTAACACCTTTTAATAAAAACCCCCTTTTTAAACCAATATTTGACACATTTAAATATTAAATTTAATGAAATTAAATTATTCTTTATAATACCTACATAAAAATTTATTTTGGATAAATTTTTGGTACTTTTCTGATAACCTTCACTTTTTGATGAATACTGAAAAATACAAAATTTTAATTGAAAACAACTTTTTTAATCAAAATAATTTATATTCTTAAATTAGGTATTTTAATGGTTTGGAAGTATAATTATATTATATTTTTATCATTTAATACAATTTAGGTTATTATAAGTAATTTCACAATTAAATTTGACAAAAACACGTGTCAATCTTTTGATAGTTTTTACTTTTTAAAAACCCGCTTTTCAGTTTTGACAACGGGAACTAATTTTAAATTAATTAATTAAACTTATATGTTTTTTATTTAGTAAAATGTAATTCATTTTTTAATTTGGAATAACAAAATTAGCATAGGGTGAATTTTTGGTATTTTTCCGAAAATATTCAATTTTTTATGAATAGTGAAAACATTGCGTTATTGTTTTAAACCGACTCTTTATTTAACTAATTATTTATTTTATTTAAATTTATTTTAAGTAAAAATATATATACAATACCTATTTAAATTCAATTTAACTAATTAGGGTCATTTTATAATAAAATTAGTTGTATAAAAGTTTGTTGAACTTTTTATTGTCTTTTACCCACCTCCTAATAGCATTTGAAAATTTGCATAAAACATAATTTTACCACTTCTGTGAGTTGAATTTCAAAAATTTGAGAGACACAGTTAATATAAGTAAGTTAAATTTGTTACAATAAGATGAATATAATTTTTTTTGTATAGTAAATTTTGACTTTTATTTACCACGGTTAAAAGTAAAAATGGTAATTAAGGGTAAAAATGATATCCTAATTACCCTAAAACATCTCCTAATTTTATTATATAAGTATATTTTTCCCAAAAACAACCTTATGAATAATATATGCCCCCCATTGGTCCACATGGATTAGATTAGGACATTTATTATTATTTTATTTAAAGAGTTAAAAGAGTTAAATTCAAAGTTTAATAACTAAACAATTTTTAATAAAGGGTTACAAGAAATATAAATTCGACTATAAATATTCATTTAAAAGATAAAGTGATTTCCTATATAATTTAATTTTTTTATAATTTTTAGAAATTATATAATTCAATTTATTTATGACGTAATTATGATGTAGTAATTACCTTATTAATGAAATATTAAAATAATTGATATTATAAATATCCATATAAATGAAAATTGAGACTTTTGATGAATTACACTAATTTTATAGGTTAATATAACATGTTAGGGTTGGTTAATCAAATTTTATTCGATGTGATAATGTTTTAATGGCTTTCAAAAAAATCAAATACTAAATAGTGTCAAAACTGACATAATTGAGTTTTTAAAACAAATACTATATTATTGGTTGATATAATATTCCTAAAAATCTAAGGTTAAGCAAAAGGGATTAAATAATATTATATATGTCATTAATTAAAATCTTTAGGTTTTCTTGGAAGTTTTGAGTAATTTTATGAACCATATAGAGTAAGAATACAAGAAGACATGGTAAATGTTAAACTATTTAACTAAGAGTTAAATCTAAAGGATAAGGATAAAATGGTATCCTAAACTTCTCTAAACCCAATTGGTTGAGTTTTTTGCAACCCATAACCACCTTATCCTTTAAATATTTAATTTTGGAGCCATTAGAAACCGAAAATAATTTTATTATAATATAATATTTCAAGCTTTTCCTAAAGTGACCCTCACCTCTCTTATAAAAGGGAACTTCCCGTTCTCTTAATTTCACACCTCCAAAGCCTTTTATCTCGGCCAACCCCTGACAAAATATCATCTTAACGTTTCTCCCTTCATCCTAGAGTCCTTAATTTGGTCATAAATCCATCCTAAGGATCCATTTTGATCAAATCAAAAGGAAGAACCCGAAGAAGAGGTAAATATTTCATCACCTCTTTGAAGTTCTTTTCTTCTTCCACTTCCTCTTTATTTGTTGTTCCATTATAAAATAATAAATCCAGTATCTTATATATAAATTTATTTCATTATAAAAATGTTACAACCATATTCATTGTTCTATCAATCCTATAAATGACAAAGTCACCCTACGTGCGTACGTACAGATTATCGTATCCTCATCGTGGTGTAGTTTGTTATTCAAATACTTCACTATTTGGATGGGTATAATAATGAGTATAACTACTGTAAATAATAAATATAATATTTTAATTAATTTTTATATATGATCTAAAATCCAATTAAAAACAATTCCACCATCAATATAATGATATTGTCACTTGTGCGTACGTACTGATTACCGTCTCCATGAACGCGATGAGATTCATTCCCCAACGTAATCATTCAAGAATGATTTTCATTTTATGATTAAAAATAATGTCTATGAACTAAATATCATTCTGTATATGAATAAAATACATCCTATCCATAACAAAAATTTCTTACATAGCCGAGTATATAATGGAAAACGTATTAGTTAACACCAGAAACAATGATACTATGGAAACAATTATTTACAAATAAATATTAGAGTATCATATATGACATCATATTTTTGTATATATTTCATGTATAATATATTACAATGATTTAAATATTATACCGGAGGTTAACGTACTCTCTACCATGGAAAATTATAAGGTAA
The DNA here is from genome assembly GCA_963277665.1 of Viscum album. NCBI lineage: Eukaryota > Viridiplantae > Streptophyta > Magnoliopsida > Santalales > Viscaceae > Viscum > Viscum album. The sequence continues at coordinate 732,297,923 of OY728152.1, read as the reverse complement.
GGTGTTTTCATCTCACATCTTATTCTCATGATATTCATGCTATACTGCCACTATTTCCTTTAGTGTGGTGTATGTACTACCCATGATTGTATTATTTGTGTAATATACTTTAATTTATGGGTATTTACATCATCATTTTCTGATACTTCTTTCATATTTTGTATGTTTCACAAGTTACCAAATCGGTAAGAGAATTTCAAATTTCAATTTCTACTCATTGGCTTTACGCCTACTTCATTGTTTATTTTACTCAATGCTTATGTGTGGAATCACTGTTTATTATTTGAAAAGTAATTTAGACACCTCTTTCTATGGATATACTTTTGATAAACATAATCACTCCATTAATAAATTCTCAATTCATTGATATGAACTTGATAAGAGTATTTTTAACTCAATCTCCATTTATTGAGTTAAACATCCAATTCATTGGTCTTGTTTTTACACGTGTATGTGTGAATGTCCACTATTTTATTTACAATAAATATCCAATCATATTGAGTTTATTTATATTTGCCATAAATAATTATGTCATTGATTATTCTTAATCTAATATATTTTCTTCATAAGGGATTTCATCTCAACTTACATTCCATTTAGTCTTCTTTGTTGATGTGTGCCCACTCACTTTTGTTTGGTGTATATACTATACTTTGACATAGTGTATCATGAATCCCTTCATTCTCATGATATTATAATATTTTTATTTCCTCAATTATTTGTATTCAATTGTCTCTCATTTGGTTAGGAACTCTAAATAAAATATCATTTTCAATGTTTTAAAAATTTATTCTTCTAAATATTTATAATTAATGGTAATGTTTTAATAATGGTTTTAAGGATTTATTAATATGGATATTAATGTTATAAAATGTTAATTCCTTTCAAAAGATTAAAATTTTTATGGGACACTTTGATTCAAAAATCCATTTTAAACATTTCTTTATAAATAGTGATACTTTTAAATGTTTTCATGAAAAAGGGATATTTCTCTCAATGATTTTTTCTGATCATTTTCTTATATGTCAATATCTGTCATTATTCTCAATTGAGGTTGATTTATTATGATACAAATCATCCAAACTGTATTGATGGTTTTGTGATATGTTTGACTGTGGATGTGTTATTTTTATACCATTCATGGTTTATGGATAAAGTATTGACATTTCGTATGCTAGTTTTAATACGAATGTTTTTGTTATGTTTAAGCCTTTTCATATGAGGAATGAATTGGTCATAGTAAGTGATAGGTGGATCCCACTATAGATCCTCGATGCATCGGTAGGTTTCATGAGACAAACTACTATCTTGGCACAAGGCCTTGACAAAATCTTATTTGTAGTCTTGGCACAAGGCCTTGACGATATGGTTATGAAGTCTGGAATTATGAATTCCATCATTATTAAAGTGGCTATTGACCTTGCATGTGATTTTTTGACTAGTATAATATCCCTGTGAATAAGTAAATGGAATTAAGTCATTTCATCTTTTCCATATTATTCTAAATTTCAAGTTTAAAAGGCTTTTGTTATAGTCATACATTGCCTTAAATGTTTATGCTTATTTTTTAAAGTTTCTGATATATTGTTATCCTTTCAGAGCATCTGAGTTCACCCCTTTCTATGTTTTATTTTTCCCAGGATACGAAGAAGTATATTATGACTGACCTGCCGGGATAGTATAAGGGATATGAGTGTGGACTTTGGAGACTATGTTGTTGTAGTTTTTCATTTTATAATGTAATGTAAAACTTATGAATGTATCTACTATTTACAAGGCTTCTAAACTAATTAGTATATAGAGACTTTATCTTTTGTTATCATGCGAATGTTATGTAATAATGCACTGACTCTAGGTAACTAGGGTCTGGGCATTACAGTTGGTATCAGAGGAAGTTTATTAAAAACCTAGGAAGCTAGATTTAGAAAAACTCCGATTATAGAACATTTTCCTTAGATAGACTTTGAGGATTAGTATGGTTGAACTTCCTAGAATTTTAGAATTTTAGAGATTTTGTGATTTTTACAATAAATACATCCCTATCAGGATACGAGTAGGTAGAGGTGGCTCTCGCACAGATGTACCTAGGGGTAAAACCCAAAAACACCGCTTTGATCAAGACTCTAATAGGAACTGGTGCATGACAATGGCCCTTGCTGCACTCTTGGTTACGACACTCCCGGGAGATATGCTTAGGACAATTCGCATTTTAATTACAAGATGATTTGATGAATTTTAATATAAGATGAGAATAAATAACCTTGGTTAATCCTGAGGTATTTAGATTTAAAATAAGGTGTTTGAATTTTCTCTAAATTATTTTATGACTCACACTATGCCTTCATGTGTTATTCAATGGTTGGATTCCAAGGAAGTCATAGTAACATTGAATATGTTGTACAAGGTGGGCACGGTGGTAAAAATGAGCAACGAAATGGAATGTTGATAGGAGTAAAATATATCGTGTTCAGGGAGAATTAGGTTTCCAAAAATATGATCAACAACATATATATTAACCAACTCCTAGAATCAAAAAAGAAGGGAAAGGTGGTGAATGATAAGAGCTCCAACAGTGGAGACCATGAAGAAAAGAAAGCTCAATTTCCATCATGTAGGAAATGTGGAAGGAGACACCTTGTAAAGTGTCTCAATGGAACAATGAAATGCTTTATTTATGGGAAATAAGCACATAAATTAAATAATTGCTGAAGAAAAATGAAGATTATTATGGAAGAAAATAAAAATGATCCAAAGAATCCAATTATAGTCATTTTCCATAAATGTAAGGAACCTTGTAATTACCTAATTCAATGCCCTATTATATAGGATAACATCTAATTCCAGGAAGAACCTATTTGGAAATAAATAGATAGAGAAATGTTTAAAATTAAGGGATTACATTGGTTGACTATTCTCTTGTATGTGTAACCACGTAGTTTTTTATGAAAAAATGATATTTGAGAAAGAATTGTCATTTATTCTGTGGAAATAGTTATAAAGAACCATTTGGGTTTCTATGATCCTTGAATTTGACGCAATTAAAGGTTATAAATTTTTGGGATGAAAAATGTGAGGTATGAGATAACATTTGCTGTTAAGTTACATTATAGTTATTTTGAGTAATTTATCTCATTATAAAAATATTATAAAATATAGTTTTTTAAAAATAACAATACACAGAGTGTCTGATAACCCACCGCATCAGACAAAGCTGCAGGAATCGAACCCACAACCACAGTGCGATTGGGATTTATTACCTACCACTGGACTACGTGATGTCTTTGGTTAGTGTCACTAATTATTTTTAGTTAAATGATTTTATTGATCAATAATAAGTTGATTTGGGATCTTATGTATTATCAAATGGATATCCTTAGTATAGGAAAATGATTTGGTGATTATGTAATAAATGTTATTTTAGAAGAAGTTCGCTCTATTGGGAACACTATATGCCTAAGGAAAATAGAATACAATAGGATTTCATTTGAATAGTAATGGTGGATTATTATCTATATTTTTATTGTTGATTTATAGTTATTTGAGTTATTTATTGAAATGATTAACCTATACTAGAGAATATGTGATTAGGTTAATTACTTCTAAACATGTGCCTTTAAGAGTATTCGATGTTATTTGGAGATACAATTTAACATGGATGATTGTGTAATCAAATTCATCTACTTTTTGGGTTTCAATATTATTTGGGATTATATTGAAGTATTATAAGGACAATTGTTTATTGAATAGTATTTATTGATCTTTTGGTATTGTTGGATTAATTTTAGAAATTAATATTAGTATTTCTTTCTCTAAAGGATTATAATTTTGGAGGGATCATATTATCTTGTACTAATATTTTTGGTTTTGGTTAATTTCTAATGTCACGGTAAATATATATAGTTTATGCTATTTGGATTATGTGATTCTCCAAAAGTTGATTCTAGTGCATCAGGTGTGACCAAGTCATTTGGAATACTCATCGTTTGAAAAAAAAAGATGATTTTGTAGTAGAAATTTATTAAAGGATGAAACTCTACTTAAAAAGTAAGTATATCACTTAATGTTCTTAATCAATCTCATAAATAAATTCATCAACTATATGAAATGGAACTTAAAACAAAAAAAGTTATCCATTTACTTTTCCTACTAGGAAACTAATGACCGTTTATCCCATCACAAGTTTTTGGTTTTCTTGTTGTTAATTTTCTTTTGATAGAGTTTTCTATCACTCTCCATCAGAACCTAAAACTAATTTCATCTTCTGTATCTATGTTTTCCTACATGTAATCCTAGTATGAGTTATCTTGGGTGACCTTTGTACATCTCTTTCTTTCTTTTAAAGTGATAGTTTTATTGAATCTTTTTCCAATTTGGGACTTTCAATGAAGTTCCCAAGCCCAATTTTAAAATTTCGAGGACTCAATTTCCAAAACGTGGGAAGAATGTAACACCCTAAGATTTCATAGTAAGTTATTTTCATTGAAGTAATTCAATAGATGGCACTATACTCAACACCGAGTTTGAGGGAAACACGACTTACCAAACTAGTAGTTCAAAAGATATTATGAATAGTATTAACTAAATTTGGAATTTTATATACTTTATATAATTTTATAATACATATAATGTGTTTCGTAGACATAATATAAGAACAAATTCATTCTTTCAGATAAAAGAAGTATTTTTTAAAAAATGAAATTTTACTAACTTTTAATGGAAACCCCTTTTTTAAATCAATATTTGATACTTTTATATATTCAATTTAATGAGATTATATTCTTCTTTAGAATCGAGTCATAAAAATGTATTTTGGATTAATTATTGGTACTTTTCTGATAACTTTTATTTTTTGATGAATACTCAAAAATACTAAATTATAATTGAAAACAACTTTTTTAATAGAAATAATTTAGTGTGTTAAATTATGTATTTTAATGGTTTGGAAGTATAATTAGATTATATTTTTATAATTTAATACAATGTTGGTAATTATAAGTAATTTCACATTTAAATTTGACATAAACACATGTCAATATTTTGATAGTTTTTAGTTTTTTAAAAACCCACTTTTCGGTTTAGACAATAGGAATTAATTTTAAATTACATAATTAAACTTATATGTTTTGAATTTGGTAAAATATAATTCATTTTTGAATTTGGAATATCAAAATTAGCTTAGAGTGAATTTATGGTATTTTTCTGAAAACATTCAATTTTTTATGAATAGTGAAAAACACTACGTTATAGTTCAAAAAAGACTCTTTATTTAAATAATTAATTTCTTTATCTAAATTTATTTTAATTCAAACTAGATATATAATACCTATATAATTTAAATATATTTCATTTGATTTGTTTTATAATAAAATTAGGTGTATAAAATTTTATTGAACTTTTTACTATCTTTTACCCACCTCCTATTAACATTTGAAAATTTCCATGAAACATAATTTTACCACTTCTGTGAGTTTAATTTCAAAAATCCAAGACACAATGTTAATATCAGTAAGTAAACTATTGGTCAATAAGATGAATGAAATATTAATATAACTGATATTATAAATATCATAATAAATGAAATATTAAAATTACTGATATTATAAATATCAAAATAAATTTAAATTGAGACTTATGATAAATTAAACTAAATTTATAGGTTAATATGACATGTTAGAGTTGGTTAAATAAATTTTATCCAAATTTATAATGTTTTAATGGCTTTAAAAATTCAAATACTAAAAAGTGTCAAAATTGACATAATTGAGTTTTTAAAACAAATACTATATTATTGGTTGATATAATATTCCAAAAAAATATAAGTGTCAGCCAAAGGGATTAAATAATATTATATATGTCATTAATTAACCACTTGAGGTTGTCTTGGAAGTATAGAGTAAGCTTATTAACCATATAGAGTCATAATACAAGAAGACATAGTAAAAGTTAAACTATTTAACTAAGTGTCAAATCTAAAAGATAAGGTTAAAATGGTAACCGCAACATGTCTAAAACCAATTGGTTGAGATTTTTTTGACCAATACCCGACTTATCCTTTAAATAATTCATTTTTGATCCATTATTAACCTAAAATGATTTTATTATAAAATTTTATTTCAAGCTTTTCCTAAAATGACCCTCAACTCTCTTATAAAAGGGAACTTCCCATTCTCATAATTTTACACCTCCAAATCCTTTTGGCTAGACCATCCTCAGCCCAAATATCCTCCAAACATTACTCCCTTCATCCTAGTTTCATTATTTTGGTAATAAATCTATTCTAAGGAGCCCTTTTGATCAAAACAAAAGGAAGAACCCGAAGAAGAGGAAAATATTTCATCACCTCTTCCAAGTTATTTTCTTCTTCCACTTCCTCTTTATTTGTTGATTCCATTATAAAATAATAAATCTAGTATCTTCTATATACTGTTATGTTATTATAAAAATGGTACAAACATATTCATTATTCTATCCATCCTATAAATGAAAAAGTCACCATACATGCATACGTACGAATTACCATCTCCATGTCATGGTGTAGTTTGTTATTCAAACACTTCATTATTTGGATGGGTATAATATTGAGTATAACTGATGTAAATAATAAATATAACATGTTATTAATTATTTATATATGATATACCATCCAATAACCAACTATTTCACCATTAATGTAATGATATTTTCGCTCGTGCATTCCTACAGATTACCGTCTCCATGAATACAATGAGAATCATTCCCCATTATAATCATTCAAAAATAATTTTCACTTTATGATTAAAAATAATGTTTATGAACTTAATATCATTATTTATATGAATAAAATACATCCTATCCATAAAAAAATGGATTACATTACCAATTATATAAAATAAAACGGATCAGTTAACACCCAAAACGATGATAATACTAAATTATTATTAATAAATGAATATTAGAGGATCAAATATGATATCATATTTATGTATATAGATCTTGTATAATTTAATAACAATTATTTAACTAATATACAAGAGTCTAACAAACCCTCGACTGTGTAAAAGTACATGGTAAGAAGTTTTCATCTCACTTCTTATTCCCAGGAGATTCATGTTATACTGCCACTATTTTCTTTTGTGTGGTGTATGTAGTGCCCATGATTGTATTATATGTGTAATATAGTTTAATTTATGGGTATTTAAATATTCATTTTGTGATACTTTTTTCATGGGATGTATGTTTCCTATGTTACCAAATCAGTAAGGGAATTTCAACTTTCAATTTCCACTCATTGGGCTTTACACATAATTCATTGATTATTTTAATCCATACTTATATGTGGAATCACTATTTATTATTTCTATAGTACTTTACACTCCCTTTATATGGATATACTTTTGATACAAATAATCACTCCATTGATAAATTCTCATGTCATCGATTGGAACTTGATAAGAGTGATTTTAACTCAATCTCCATTCATTGAGTTAAACAACCAATTCATTGGAGTTGTTTTTACAAGTATATATGTGAAAGTCATATTATTGATTTACACTGAATATCCAATAATATTGAGTGTATTTATATTTCTCACACATAATTATGTCATTGATTTATCATTAACCTTAGGATGCGATCTTTATTATGGATTTCATCTCAACTTACATTTCATTGAGTCTTCTTTGTTGATGTGTGCCAACTCACTTTTGTTTGGTATATATAAAATAATTTGTCATAGTATATCATGAATCCCTTTATTAACATGATATTATAAAGTTTTTATTACCTCAACTATTTTTATTCAAGCATCTCTCATTTGGTTAGTAACTCTAACTAAAATATCATTTTAAATGTTTTAAAAATTTATTCTTCTAAATATTTATCATTAACTTCCATTTTTTAAAAATGTCTTTGAGGATTTATTTATATGGACATGAATGTTTTAAAATGTTAATTCCTTTCAAAAGTTTCAAAGTGGTATGGGAAACATTGATTCAAATATCTAGTTTAAACATCCTTTTTATAAATAGCAATACTTTTAAATGTTTTCATGAAAAAGGGATATTTCTCTCAATGATTTTTCCTCGTCATTTTCATCTATGTCAATATCCTTTATTATTCTCGATTGAGGTTGATTTATTATGATCCAAATTGCCCATACTGTATGGAAGGATTTGTGATATGTTTGACTGTGGATGTTTTATATTTATACCATTTATGGTTTATGGACAAAGTATTGACATTTCATAAGATAGTTTAAATATGAATGTTTATGTTATGTTTAAACCTTTTCATATGATGAATGCATTGGACTTAGTAAGTGACGGGTGGAGCCCTCTATATCTCCTTAATGCATCGGTAGGTCTCATGAGACAAAATAGTTTCTTTGCACAAGGCCCTAACAAAATCTTATTTCTAGTCTTGGCACAAGGCCTTGACTATGTGGTTATGAAGTCTGGAATTATGCATTCCATAATTATTAAAGTGGCTATTGATATTGCATGTGATTATTTGACTAGTAGAATATCAATATGAATATGTAAATTGAATTATTTGATTTTAACATTGACATATTATGTTTAAGTTCAAGTTTAAAAGGCTTTTTTTAGTCTTACATTACCTTAAATATTTATGCTTATTTATGAAAGTTTCTGCTATATTGTTATCCTTACTGAGCATCTGAGCTCCCCCTTTCTATGTTTTATTTTTTCCAGCATCCGAAGAAGTATATTAAGACTCGCCTGTAGGGAGAGTATAAGGGATATGAGTGTGGTGTGTGGAGACTATGGTGTTGTAGTTTTTCATTTTATACTGTAATGTAAAACTTATGAATGTATCTAGTATTTTCAAGGATAATAAACTAATCAGTCTTTTGAGACATGATCTTTTGTGATCATTCAAATGTTATGTAATAATTCACCGACTCAAGGTAACTAGGGTCATGGCTTTAAAAATGAGGTTCTTCAAATACCGAGGTAGTGTTGCTACCTTATAGATCAAAATGATAGATGAAACCAAGTATAGTAATTTTTATTTGAGATTAGATTTATTTGGACAAAATAATAGGGGATTGGTTAAACTTTCAGTATCACAGATCACCCAAAAACCATCTATGAAAAGGATGCATGAGTATTGGGAATTCAAATTTTCACCTGCATGAATATTAAAGCATGAATCTAGAAAGATATCCATAAATTTATACTGGTTGTTATCTTCTGAGATTGCCCAAATATTTTTCCATTTATAGTTCACCAAGTCACTTTTAGTGGAAAAATTCAATTCAATACCTCAGTTTTTGTAATATAAACACATGGATTTTTTATGAATACAATTTCATTAAATATAAGTATCCATTGATAAATCCAGACTTTGAACACAATACATAATGAAGATGAATTCATTGGGGATATTCCTTCACTATAAACTATTTTCATAATCATCAAAACCCTATTACACATGAATAATAATGTGGTATTTAGATGTGTTAAAGGTTCTCGAGGAAGAGAGAGTGAAAACACCGATAATGAGACCCCTGATCAAATAGTTTCTATTATATAAAGTATTATATTCTTAATTTATGATCAAATTAATGAATAAGGGCCGGAGGATGGATTTACTAATGTTGATATCAAGGATGGAGAACCTATATAAAAGGAGGCGCATTCCCACCTCATTGTCTTTAAAAAATAAAATTTCACCCCTTGTAAAGATCAATTGGGACCTATCATAATTTATGAAAATGGAATATTTCATATTTCACCACCCATGAGAACCAATGTTTCCCCCCATCTAGTTCACAGGGGAGATCCTACATTTCTTTATAACTTGGTTTTCCTAAAGGGAGCTAAATAAATCTACCCCCATAAAAAGCTGGCATGTTTTAATTTCATGATTGCATTAGTGGTCCTAAAGTTGATTCATCCACAAATGGATTGTATAATCTAGACCACTATTCCACGTGGTGTCATTCCTCTTGATGAGAGTTCCATAAGAATTTATTGTAGGTATTTTCAATGCTCCTTTTGGACATATTAGGGCACATTTATATTTAGATAACATGAATAGACATGGAAGATAGAACTATATTAACCATAGTGATGTGACCACCAAAATTGATAAATAGACTCTTCCAATTAGTGATCCTTCCTATGTTTTTTTACAATACCTTCAAAGTGATATATACAGAACCTTATTTTTGAAAATGTAGCACCTAGGAATTTAATAGAAAAAATCATTTTATAAATTCTTGGCCCCCCTTTAATTATTTTTAAATGTCTATCTATAGACTTATTAGAGATATAAACATTTATTTTTTCAACATTGATGAATATCCCACTTCAATTTCAATAAAAAAAATTGGATAATATGAAAATTATTAATTGAGTAGTTATTAATATAGATAAATAATAGCATGTATTTCATAAGGAATAAATTGGAGATGATAGTAAAACCATAACGACCTTTATACAGATAAACTAATACACAATATTTTCCATGATTTATATTTATACAGAAAATATCCACAACTTGTACAAAAAGGATTTGGGATAGACGATCATATTGATGAAGAACCCTCTCTAATTTAAAGAAACAAAATATCATTCTGTTGAGAAACATTATGAAACATAGAGAAGAGAAATAGTGGAAGAAAATGTAAAAGACCCACCCATATAATCAACAACACCTCCCACCTAGAAGGATGATCTCTACTACATCCCATTATATTCCTTTTACATGTCGATTTTTACCATTGTGTCTAAACCATCGAGACATATATTAATTTACAACTAATTTCTTTGGTAAATAAAATCCCTCCTTCAATTCTTCTTCTTTTAAGAAATCCATGTTTTTTATCTAATACTTAGTGGTCTGGTATCAGGGACATCCTTTTGTTCGTAATCAAATTAATAAATTTATATTAAATGTAAATCATTGTAATGGGAAAAAACTAGCCAAATCCATTAGGTTTCATCGCCTTAATAATTTTGATTGGGATTATAGTAGAGGCAACTCTAGAGAGATCACAACCCATGAAATAGTCTTGAATTGCTTCAATGAATTATTTCTGGATAAGTTCCAATGTTTCAATGTTATTGAAAACCAAAATACATCATCAAGTTTGTATATTTTAGTTCTAAAAAATTTATTTATCAAAAATTTGTTCAATTATTCTGACTGCTATGGTTACATGGAAATGATTCTCACAAAACATGGGTTTCTAATTTTTTATAATAGAGTAGTGGCCTCACCACTTTATCAATTCACTGTAGTTTATCTCACCTTATGGAGGATTTAAGTGGAATGGTAGGGCTAATTTAAACACCCACGGTTCCATTTTTAGTTACAATATGTATCATTTTTTATCCTAACATTTCATTTCTAAATTTTTTTCCCAAATTTAAAATAATTAGGGGGAAGTTCTTGTTATAAGGATAGTGTAAATTAGAGTTAACCATGAAGAAAGTATAAATCACATACAATTTTTGTCAGTGGAAATTTTAACGGTTAGCGAAATGTTTTCACAACCATTCCACCAATTGGTTTGGGTTTAATATGGGATACAATTACATCCACATGGTTACCACATTATTTTCCAAGCTATGTGGCTTAACCATACTTCCTACCTAGATACTTAAAAATATGATTCTGAAAAAATGAAATTGTATGTTCAAACACCCAACTCCCCTAAATTATCCATATTATTTAGTGGTAGGACCCTAATATTATGTGACTCTCTTCCCAATCCCTTTTGGAATCGTTTTAAGTGGTATTTTTACATGGTCCTTCAAGAAACCACTAAATAGGTGTCTTCTATCCTATTTTTTGGTTCTTTTCTTCATTTTTTATGTGTTTATCTCTATACTAAGGAAATGGTGACCTATAGTTCTTATTGACTGAATCTTGTGAGATTATTTTTTGTTTTTAGGGTATTCCCTTTCCACTCTATGTTATTTAACACCCTTCACTAGTAGATTCTACTCAATTTCAAGTGGTTTCATTCGTTATGGTAGGTGTTTTATAAGTTGGATTTTTATGTGAACATTGAAAAAAAAATTGTTTCCAAATATGTTATCTAGTGTTTTTAAATAATGTATTACTATTCTCAAAATATGTTATATGTGATTTTAATGTTTTGAAATTGTGTTAATTTAGTTTTGGAAACATTAAGGTATCTTGAGGTCATGTTTTATACTTGGATATAGGGGATGCACATGTTGTGATATATAAATCACCCCATAGTAATGTAATGTGTTTTAATTGATGAGATGAAAATTTTTAAAGGGAGATAATGCATGATATCTTTGGTACATAGGTGGGAGGACTATGAAAATGATGGAAAGTCAAAACATGCACTACCATGAATTTGATTTACATTACAAAACTAACTAAACATTTTGATGATTTGTATGAGGACTCACTTGTTGGGGAAGGAACATCCTTCCAGGACTTTAGATTACACACCCTAGTAGTTATTCGTAATTGAATAATACTGATTTGATCGCCGATTGTGTGATGGTTGAAGATTACCTAGTCCTTGTATATCATAAGGCTTCCACACAGATCCTGTTTTAAATTGTTTTCTTATCTTGTGTTTACTTTTACATATTCATTGAATTTTCTAATATTTTTCTTTAAAAATTATAATTGATAATTTTAATTTTTTTTATTTATAACCTAGTGTTATTTGTTTTATTTGAAAAATATGTCTTATGAAACACATTGTGGAATTCTTCTGGGCTGGTTGTTCACACACCTGACAAAAACCCAATGGGTGTGTATAGAAATTATTTTGATAGATTCAGCTAAATTTAACACACCACTGGGTGCTGGTGGGTATTCCTATTAGTATATCTTGGTTTCATGGTTGTGAAATGTTGGGATTGATCCCTCATGTCACATTAATCTAAGTATTAGTTTTTTGTTCCTTTCTTGCTTCAACTTATTGTATAAAATTTTTTATCCCCAATTCATCTCCCCATGCTAGCTTATTTTGTTTATGTGTATGCATTCATTTTAATTATTTATTATTACATGAACATTTGATTTTTTTTATTTTTTATTTATAATTATTTCATTATATTTTATTCGTGTTACTTATTATTAATTAGTCTTGTCTTTATATTCACTTATTTGATAACATGAATTCCCTAGATATAGTAATTTCATGGTGGGTTCTTAGTTCAGACCCACTTAATGGTCTTATTTTGGGAAACCTCTCCCAATGTATGTTCTTGATTCCTGGTAACATGTTTTTTTTTGTCTATAAGGATTTATAATTTCATTTGGGTCCTTCCACAAATCAACTAGGGTTCCTGGGTTATGGATATACTAGGTTGGATTATGACATTCGACTTTATTATAGATGATATTAGTGGATTCTATAGATTTCGTGAAAACATCATAAAATGAGCCTAATCCCTCTAATTTTTACCTTCTATAAGGGTTTAGATCTACTTGATCCCAGAGACTCAGCTCTGGGATATGAATATCAGACAAACCAACCCTCAAGTAGAGAAGCTCTGGATTTTGATTGATCCACATGGATGGTCCACTGTTATTTTTTTTCATTATCCCTAATAGATTCTATAGTGGAAAATTTTTGTAACCATAATATGATTGAAAGGTGATAAAATTCTTCTTCCACTCATACAAGATCTGCATGACCTAGTGAACAGCTAAACCAGGTGTAATCATCTCAATCTGATTGATCGGTAGCACATATTCCTCACTGTGTTCATTGAAAGGTTTGATATTAGCTATTTACAAGGCGTTTCGGTTAGTGATATGGATTGTTTTATATTTCATTGGTTTATTCCCTTACCTTTGGTAGAATATTTCATATATATACTAATATCCATACAACTCAAAATGGGGCTTATCATTATATAGTACTCCAACTTTTCTATTGAGAGAGTTTTGATGCACTGTTGACATGTATAGGGTACAACAACATGAATATAAATCCATACTATCTCTAATAGGGTATTTAAATATGTGTCATGGGGAATAGCCAAGAATTGAAAATCAAATACAGGGTCTCAAAATAGAGACCTACGCTTGATGAATCCAGGAGTTTTTTGCTCACTTTTTTCATACCCTAGAATTTTGAGAGTGTAGATAAACAAGTTAGATTTATTTTAGCCCAATCATAAATGGTTATGGACTGGTATATGATTTATTATGGAACAATTTTCAATGATATAACAATAAAAATTAATATCATTTTGTTTTCTATATATGTATGAGGTCCTTCTGGTTCCTTGTACGATATTCTTTATATCTTGTTCAATGAATGAGAATGATATATGGAATTTATTGAGGTTGGTCTCAGCCTGATATACATCTGCAGTAGTGACTTCATCTTTGAACTCCAAAATACATGATATAAGCTCAGTGAGAGAATATTTATGATCATTTGAGTAATGGAGTGCATCATGAATCAAAGACTTAGTTAGGATAATGTATATTTTCTTCATGATGTCGTAATTATATACTAAGGGCAGATGTTTATTGTCATGAGGTTATTATATGAAATAAGGTTTAGTGGTTGGGTCCAATTTTGTTGGTGGTTCCTTTCCATTACCAATGTTATGGGGTATATTGGTCATTTTTTGTATTGGATTGAGTTTATAAAACCATATTTATATATTGACCAAAAAATTATAAATTCTTCAAGATTTCCTCTAATATACTCAAACCTGAAAAGGACTTATACTACTCAATAATAGATCAAATCTTCTATCATGCCCATTGAAGTTATCGTGTCTTGGTCAATGTAATATATATCACTTCTGTGGAGACACAAATTTAATTATGGGATCCATGGAAACTTTTTTTCCCCAAACTATACATACTCTTTCTCCTCATCCTCAATTATGGGAGGGTGACTTAGGTTCATATGTTTCTTCCACATGATAGAAGTGGTTTACCAGGTGAATCTCTTTCACATAACTACACTAAAATTATTCCTTTGAAAATTATTCCATTTAATGGGATGTTACCTGTTTCCTCATTTTTTGGTAGGGTTTTAGAACTCATAATAATTGAGGTAGGAAGTCTTGAAGAGTTCATACAGGTTTGGTCATTAGTATGGGTTCCTCATCATATACGTTATTCGTATTGTGCCAGGTGACCCTATTCATAGAGGTTTAACTTTTGGAGGACTATGGTTCCACAGAAATTAGTTCAACTATAACAAAGGGAACTGGGATAAAAATATTTGATTCAATTATGGATTGAGGATGTAATTTTCTTTATTGACTAGCTTTCTAATCAACTAGTCATCAAACATTTTTGTACCTTTTATTGGGACAACCTTCCTTTCCACTTCTTCTTCTAGTGGGATGGTAGGGACATAAGTTACCTATGTTTGTTGTTTCAAAAAATAACATTCTCTAAATAAAACATCTTCTAGATTATCACTTTTAAAGAAAATCAACCATGTATATTATTCCCCCACATCCAATGGTAGGGGTAATAATCAAGTAGATCCTTGAGATCAATTTCAATTTGTTTCTTAGACATAAGAATCTTGAGTAAGTTGTTTTCCAAGAAAGAAATAGACTACCCTTGGACTTTAAATTTATATAATGAATAAAATTTATTATTTACACCTTTATATAGTGTATTCCTATTCTTCGTTCTTCCCTCCTATTTGGGATGTTGTTTTTGTTGTTTCTATTCTAAGGGAGTCACAATGTGAGATTTCACGGATTTGAACACCAAATCTAGTGTGAAAGCTAGTTTTATCATAAAAATGGTTTTTCTCTTTTCTAACTCCCTTTACATGAGTTGAAATCATCAAAAAAGTCATGGATTATAATAGATAGATATCATCTTCCAACCATTTCAAAATGTTTATGAATTCAAGAGATCTACCTAGGTATATCAATGGAATCAGCAGTTTGTAAAACTTATCATGAATATTTTTTATGCATATCTTTACCTATTTATCATATCAGAATTTTATATTCATCGAGTGCATTAGAGACTTCCATAAATAAGTGAAATCTAAAACCCAATCATTCTTGTTATTTTTTCCATTTGAGAGATTACAAATTGTCTTATTTCTCAACATAGGGATAAATTGGTAGAGAAACTACTGACATAGATCTTCCCAACATGTGATTGACCCTACTAGTAAGTAATTGTACAAGATGTAGGATGGTCCCTCTAGAGTATACATGAAGCATCTAAGTCTGGATTATTCTTATTGTTCAAGTGTTTCCATCATGGCATCCCATTGAGACACAAAGTGTGAAACAATATTCTATAGAACCCCAATATCATTTAAGATTATGAATGTTGGGTTCCCAAAGATGGATGGAATAAGATTAGTATCAACCAACTTAGGATATGGATTCATACATTGTAAAACTAGTTCATATCTCCATTCTATTTATACAATTCATCTTGATAATAACTCAAGAGAGTCGATAATTTCTGATGGGATAGATGGTTTGTAAAACACTCAAGTAGAGGAAACTATTGCAGAATGATTCAATCAACCAACAAATATATACTATTGATATATAATAAGATTCAACCTAGGGTATCATATGTGAAATGTATTTGTCTTCCACCCTAATTAAGGAAATTATATGTACTCTTTAGTTTGTAGATTTAGATTTTCCAACTATCTAATCTATGAGTTGGTTGAATAACCAACGTTTCCTCTTATCAGAGGATTGATTTCTTATTTTAGGGGAAATTTACCAAAACCGTTATATTGGTCTCTTCCTAGAAGTTATAATCAGTTAGAATATTTCCCCTAATTAGTTTTTCATTGATTCTCCTTAATTAATCCAACACAATTTCCTATTATTATAAATGTATATTATAGTGAGTCATAATTTCCTCAAGTGGAGGGTGGAATGTATCCAACCATATCCTCTTTCTTTAGTAGAATCCCACCAGGTGGGTGGTGCATGATTACATTGAAGGGGTCCAAAAAATTTTGCCTACCTATGATGCTTGGTATACACACCTTCATAAAGAGTTTAAATGAGTACTATGGTTCAAAACAAGACATATTCATTTCCTTCTACAACAATGTCATATTTCATGTTATTTATGGGTCCAATGCAGATGATGATCGGAAATACATACCACACCATGTGGATCATATCCTCATCAAAAGTTTAAAGATATTTTTTACCTTACGAATACCTATCAATCGGAAAATTACAACCCTCCTTAAATATTTCCCTTCTTGGTAGACATTTTAATTTTTTGGATCCTACAACGCTTTGAATCTTGCACTAGTTATTCCTTGGGAAATAATTCATAGATGGTATTCCAAGGGAATTCCAATTAATGATCATAAAATGTGTCCTCAATGAACATGATGGATCAAATATGTGGAAAAAAAATAATGAAATTTCCTTTGATGATTAACCAAATATAGAGAATAATGACTACTGTGTAGAAGGATGGGGTAACAATATCTCTATCCTTATGTAATGGGGATTGATCGACCCTTAAAAAACATATTTTACCTACTAGGTATTGGATGATTCGATGGGTTTGGGTGGTGGTGAAAATTCCCAATGACCTATGCGAAAGGGTTGTTCCGAATTTTTTTATAGCAGGTATTGTTGCAATTTTTTTATTTTTTGAGTTTCAGTTCATGTTTGATTTGGATATAGTTCATGATGAGTATGTTAAATACTTGAAAATAATGTTCTTTTCACTAAATAATTTTTCAATCTCAATTGAGATACCTTTTCAACCTTTTTAAAGGCTTAATGTAGGATTTTTATTGATGTCCCACTCCCTCCATGTTATTCGTTTATGATATTTGGAATCTATATGATCTTTATCTTCTAACAAGTATGAACATGAAGACCTTTTGTCTACAAATTTCCATACATAAATAATAATGAGTACAATTATACATGGTTTAATTTTATGGATAGGAAGCGGGGTAAAACCCAATTCACTATATTCACCCCATCCTCTGATGTTCACATTAATGGGGTATAAGTGATTAAATTGTATAGGTTCCACAAAACATTGAGGCACACATTCCAAATATCTCTATACTTTCTTCAAAAATTTGGGACTCATGTATTCAAAAGGGAAGATAAATCAATATTTTGGTGGAGTTCTCCCATTGTCTTGACATGGTTGTCATACTCCTCATAAGATAGATTTTTCTCCTTCGTATGGTAATGAGTTGTGCATTGGTTTAGACAGAGATAATATATGAATTCCTATTTGAATTTATTTATAACATCATATAAGGAGGTTTTTTTGTGGTAGAACATTAATGGAGTATTTTCCTTATCTAGTTATTTCTTCATTACCATGTAATTCTCATCGTACTATGAGAGAGACCCCCCAACTTGATCTATCCAGAGTGTTTTCTTCTTAGCTACCTTATTGAGGGGAGTGGGGTCATTTTAAATATCCTCAATAGTATCATATAATAATAGTTCCAACAGATATAAAGATAATGATCAACACCCCAAACTATCTCTTGCTTGGGATAACTCGTCATCGGCCAATGACGAGACAGTTTTTATAACAAGAATCGATCTCGGGAGGGCCACTATATATGATTTCATCATCAAAGTAGTTCCAATAAGGGTAGAACCTTCTTTACATGGTTTGATGATGTTATAGGTAGGACCTTTGTAGTGGATTCCCTAATAATGATCTCCATGTACAGTTTCATATTTTTCATTATAGGGAGGACTTTTATTCCATCCTGATGTTTAGTTAATGTGAGGTCCTCTACAATATATGTCCTAAGTAATACCTTCACGGTGGTCTATAGAGTTTCCAAGGAGAGAAACTTCAAGGTTATTTGTATTTTATGGATTATTATCCTTACTTATAGTTTTTCAGGTTTTTGGGAGGAGGATCTTTATATCTTAAATCATGAAGATAATTTTAATGATCAATTTTTATATTTAAAAAGAGAGGACCTTCATAGAATAAACTCTAGGAAGGACCTATGGAGCTACTAATCACATTACATCATGAATAAAAACTTGAAATATAGTTACATTCAGCAAGAAGATCCTTAGGAAACCACCAAGAGGTGTTTAACGGCCTCAAGAAAATCGCCAGTTGTTTGGGATTTGAATTGAGTTTGTATCTTTCTTGTGTGTTTCAATTAGTGTGATTTATTCTTATATGATCTCTAGTTGGTTGATAGCATCAATAATTGTTCACAATGACCATCATGGTTGAAATCACCCTAGGTGACACCTATGTTTCCCTTGAAAATTTCCAACTAATTGTTCAAGATTAGGTCGGAGTATTTTTTGTCCATTTTCTTCCCACCAGAATATGTCAATGGGATTCCTTAGTATGGGAAAGAATACGGTCCTTCATCTGAGTTGCATTCAAGATATATTGACACATTCCCTTGATTAGAGGGGATAAATAATATATTCTTTCTCTAGAGAGACTTTTAGAATATACTAGAAAACTCTTTGTAATTTGGTAGTGATTTGAGATTTTCCAAAAGTGGTTTCTAAAATTTAACTAAAAACCCTTAACGGAACAGGTATATAATCCTGATCATGTTCCTCATCATTAATTGGGACACACTCATGATCCTCCAAAATAGGATCTTGAATATAAGCACAATCCTAAGCAGTCCTCGTGGTATACCGATGATTATATCTTACTGTCACTTCTTGGATATGATAATATTTATACAATATATAGGGGGTTTATAATCATTATCCTCCATTGCTGCTTGAATATGTGGGTGGGATTCTTCCCACTACTGTAAATATGGAATTTAAAAGTGCTAAAGAAGGGAATTTATAGTGATAAAAATCTCTGTTAATCTCAAAAAAGATAAAGGGGGTACTTTTTATCATACTCAAAAAAACATAGATAAAGGCCCCTTTTGTCAGCACTAAAAAGAGCACTGATAAAAGGGTCCTTTTATCACTGATAAAAAAATCTATAATAAAAGATTCATTTATCTGCGTTTTTTAGTACTGATAGAAGATAACTTTTATCATCCCTTTTTTAGCATTGATAAAATTCAAAAAAAAACATTCAGTAAGAGCCCCCTTTTAACTGCGCTTGACCCCACTCCCCCCAAACAGTGCTATCCACCCACCCTGCACCCGCCCACGCACCACTACCTCTCCTATGATTCAAACTTGAGACCTCTTCCCTATGCATCTGGGCCCTTTACCACTCCCCCATGTTGATTTATTCTCCATTTAATGATATGTGTTTGTGTGTACTTATATATTTTGGTATATTTTTATATATTTATATTAATATATATATATATATTGTTATATTAATATATATTTTTTTTGTATATAAATATATATTTAAATCTATTTATTTATATATATTTTTAGTAATATTTTTTATCTCTATATTTATTAATATATTGATATATATTTACAATATAAGTTTTAAATACATTTATAAAATATTTTTTTTGTTTATAAAAAAACACATATATACATACATAAAACATACATACACTTGTATATTATATATGTGTGTGTGTGTGTAAGTATAATTGTAAATAATTATATATATTTACATATATTATATATTCTTACGTATATTCATATGTATATTCATATGTATATGTATATGGATATTCATATGTATATTCATATGTTAGAATATATCGATAATATATATTAGTTTGCTAATATAGACACGCACTAATACACACACACACACACAAATTAAATTTGCATATAAATATTTATTTATTTATTTATTTTAAATAAAATGGATATTATAAGGCTTATATATTGACAAATACACATTATATGTAAATATGTTTAACTATTTATTAATAAATTTAATATTTAATATCTAAATATATAGAAAAAATATGTATATATTAAAACATATTTGATTATAAATAACCTTATATTGTGAAAAACAATAAAATTTCAAATCCATAATATCAATATGAATGTAATCCTTCATAATATATTCAGTGCCCACTGAAAAGGGACAAAATGCCCCCTATAAATGATGCTGAAATTCCATCAAATGTTAAAACATTTGTGTATCCCAACTAAAAAATCATTATTGGAGGCCTTATATGCCTTTTTTGGCATAAAAAATGGGTCAAAATGTTTGCTTAGGTCACTATCATGTTGAGCACATCACAGGCCACGATTTGATATGTTGTAGAGCTCAAATGAACACCTGAATCAAGAGTTATGGTTGTTTGAAGTTTAAGTTGCGGTTTCAACTTATTTTAGATCTTTTATTAATTTTTTGATTTTTTGTGTCTTAAAATTGTTATTAAATGATTATTAGTCGATGATAAATACCAAATTATTAACTAATGATATTTTTTAAAATATTTTGAAGCCAATTTCACTAAATTTCATATATATTAAATAAAAATGTCTTTTTATTCTTATCTAAAACATATTTAAAAAAGTATCTTTTATATTTATATCAATATAAATATAAATATATAAATATATTTATATATTTATATATTTATATATTTATATATTTATATATTTATATATTTATATATTTATATATTTATATATTTATATATTTGTATATTTATATATTTATATATTTATATATTTATATATTTATTTATTATTTTTAATGATTTTTTTTGAAATATACACTTTAACAGTGCTACTAAAAAAAGTGTTGATAAATAACCTCCTTTTTAAGTGTTAATAAAAAAAATGTTGATAAAGGGGGACCCTTTAACAGTGATAAAAAATTGTTGATAAATAGGGTACCTTTAGTAAAGATAAAAAAAGTGTTGATAAAGTGTTACTTTTAATAGTGATTTTTTAGCACTGTTAAAAGTACCTTTTATCATTGTTTTTTAGAACTGATAAAGGTGTCCCCTTTATCATCATTTTTTTCATTGTTAAAGGGTGGTGCTACAGAAACCTGGTTTCATGGTAGTGTCCTTAGGGAATACATATATTTTCTCGCTTTTTGGTGGGATTGGAGGTATGATCCTACTTCTATATTCCAATGTTCATTAGGATATTCTAGGGGGATTAATATTTAGGAGAAATAATATGATCTTTCCACGTTGTGGATAATAAAATTTCCAAGCATGCTCCTCATAATGCCACAATAGTGAACTAGTAGGATAGTTTGGTATGGGAAAGGATGTAGACCCACTCCACTGAATTTTTTTTTACATGATTACTTAATAATACATAAATTTGTGCCTATACCAGACACTGATGGGTCAACATCCAATGATGTGATCTTCTTTTGGGTTCCCAGACGTGAATGTCTAGGACTGGAATCCCTAGGGAATCATCTTAAGAGAAATACAAAGGAACTAGGTCCATATAGTATTAAATTTGGTGACATTTAGTTGAAAGAACAACCAAGGTAAATCTTGGGTTTTAGTGAGGCCTCATTAGGCCTCTTGATCTAACTCCCTAAGAAAGGGGCGGTGCATAATTTTTAGCTTTGAGGAGAGGCACTCTAAGCACATGTATGTTGTAATGGGGGCTAGCTACATCTCTACAGTCATTCATTGAGAGGATAGTCTATGGAACATCATGCCCTATAGATTTTTACAGGAATCCCCCAAGGTCTGGATAGTACCAATTAGTTGATACTCTAGAACCAGTGCATTTTTTCACCTTGAACTGAAGGCACTGGGTTAGTGACATCGTTCTTTTTTTACGAAAGACCACATCCATCAAAATGGTTTTGACATATTTTTGATACTTTGAAGATGATAATTTTTTAAATTGAATGGGGTGGATCTTGTTCTCCATATCCTGGAAGGATCTACAAACATTGATACAAAAAATAATAATTATTACATCATCACATGTGATGTTATGTAAATCAATTTATTTCATGGATAAAGGATTCTTTTCTGATTCATCATTTTTGTTTCTAAAGGAAACTGTGATGCACAGTCACACCATGGATTTTTGAGTCTTGACTAACCTATTTTACAAATACATGTGGTCAATAGGACTTCAACAAAAACACCTTAGAATGAATATTGGTCAAGAGGATGCAAGGTTAGGCTCATTACACCCTATTTAGGGGATTATTTATTATTCAGTGTCCCTCTTATATATTTAATTAATATTTAGATATCGTTACCAAAACACAATGTATAAAACTAGTTACGACCATTCTAGAGATCGATCATCGACATGAATATATGTGAACAACACTATCTATTTGAGGTTCTTTATAAATGGTTTTGTTTTTATCTATAATAGGTATTCCAACAATGGAACCCTCTATATATATAATAGGTTCCCAATATTTTTCTAGTTTTTTTAGTGATTCTTTTCTTTAAAGCCCCAATAGTTTTTCGATTGGTAGTTTATCACCATTAGGTAGGTGGAGGGTATTTATAATATCGGAATCAGAACCATGATATTGACTTCCTATATATCCTTGAAAAATAATTTAGAAACCATGAATTTATGAGCCACTTAATGAGACATGTTGTACCTTTTATGGTCATATGACCAGAACTATGGAGGTGACTTTTAAGTCCATGTATCTATGACCATCTGAAATTCCGTTTATAGTCATGTATCAGGATGTATAGATTGCTTGGTGGAAGATTTATAGTAATGAATCATTAAATAATTATGCCAATGAATAAATTTATGGTTCTCCTCATATATAATATGGCCCCTTAGAAGAGATTAGATCACTGGGGATATGAAAATTCAAGTGGATTACATGGATTTCTAAGTATACAGTTCGATGAGTGAACATCCAGGCACATAGGGGATATATCACGATGAGAAGGGACATATATGATCTCCAGAGTAATATACCTCTATGAGGATGGGTTCACAAAGAATTTGGCCCTTTTGTAGAATATTATGAGACCCAGAGGGAATATCGACTAACTAAGATAACTAAGGATCTCGATGGGAAGATGGCCTAGTGAAAAGAACATCCAAGATCATGAGTGATATGGTCTCGCGAGGAAGTAGATAAGCAGATTATCGAGTAATATATCCCCAAGAGGATGGATATGGAGGGTTACTAAAGTTTTGTTTTAATTATGAACCTTAGATATGAATCCTTTAAATCCTAGTTAATATAAATAAAATCCCATGTGGTTCAAGTTTCACGGTTTAATTTAATGTGATGAGATCTTACCATGTAGTTTAGCATCATATGGTAAGGAAATGTACTATAGATTATTGATTCATGTATCTGGGACTACTAGGTACTCCATATTGTCTACTATTATGTGTCTCAATAATGTTAAAAAAAATTAGCAACATTAACATTAAATCCCATTTTATTAATTCTCAGTGTGAAAAATAAGAGATAATATATTATTAACCAAAGTTTATGACATCACACAACATAGATTTGAGTGGGGATTATGAATTGGGATTCCATTATATGATTCACTAGGAATATTTCCATTTGAAGGAAATTATTACGGTGATTATATCCCTTTGAAATATGATTTTAGGATAAAACCTATGGGTGGCACTGAGGAGTTTCATACCATATATCAACTGATTATCGGATAGAATGACAACATGGTGCATGGGGATATTGTAACGAACCAAACTTTTATTAATGAAAATTCATCTTGATCTAATTAAATGTCATATAAAGTAAAATGGTAATATAACATATTCAATTCATAGTTTTTATGTGTTTTTATTTTAAAATACAATTAAGAATTTAGACAGTTTCTAATATAATTGTTGAATAGTGATCACATGATTAGTATAAATATAGGGCATTAACAAATCAAATTTACTCAGAAAAAAAGGAACTAATGGCCTCATACAGTAGAATTACTTTGTACGAAGCCCATTTTCCAGAGCTCAGAAAGGAGGTGGCCTCACTGGCCTTCGCTCCTGAACAATCCCTAGTCACACTTCAACTTGTTAAGCTTGAGCGGAACCGCCTACGAGAGTAGTAGAATTTAATAGAGATTACAACCCGAGCGATGTTGTCTGAGCCACCCCAAGAGTGTGTCATCATCGCACACCTTACCCTTTTGTCTTATATAGGTGTTATAAGGGGTTATGTTACATGATTCTTGTACAATGATTATCTACATTATTTTTTTATATAGAATATATATTCATTTTATTATTGTTACTTTGTAAATAGTTTTTAAAGAAAAAAAATAGTATTTTTAGTCAATATTAAATAAAAAATCTATTTTCAGGAATGAATAGATTTTTGAATTAAATAATATTTTAATGAAATATTATTACTCAATTTATTTTTATTAAATATAAATGATTTTATAATTTTTATGAATACAATTGTAATTTTTATTAATTCTTGAAAGCTGTTTTTGTCAAAATCAATGAATTTTTTATAAATGAAGGTTTTTATCATAAAAAGTTAAAATTAACATATTTAGAAAAATATTTAGATAAAATCAAAAAAAACATTTTGGATTCAAGATGTTGAAATTATCTAATGGGGGATTTTTCATAATTTTATGAGATAGGTGAATTTTTTGGTAAAAATTATATACCGTTTAATTATATAATGTGTTTTATGATATCATAATGAACCCATAGGGATGTAATAAAATATAAAAAATTGCGTGTTTGGATAATATATGATTTAGATTTAAAATAATGCGATTTTAGATTTTTTTTATTAATTTTATTGTGCCTTAGTGAACCCTCCAAGACATAAAAAAATTTCAACTTTTAAAATTATTTCCTTGAGAGTGTGGCTCAACTCAACATAAGAAAACCTAATATTTTAATAATTTCGGCCATTGGAAATATAAAATAATTTCTTCCACTCCCCTTTGGAAAACAATATGGGACAAACCATGGGTTGTGTTGAGGTTTTTATTAGTTTAATGTATGGTGTCCAAAACGAAAATAATAAATATTTCCCTCTATTTTCCTATATAAACGCACACAAGATCTCATTTCTATGCCCTAAAAACCCTTGGATCACGTCCCTAACCTTCCATTATCTCTCTAAAATACTCCCCAGGTTCCACAATCTCCTAAAAATCCTCTCTCAATCCCCTCCCAAGCCTTTGGTATCACACTTCCAAATAAGGGATTTCTTTATTTCTCAATTTTGTCCAAATTTCATTTTGTTGCTACCCCATTTTCTTCAATTAAAATTGGTGGGGTATTATTTATACCCTCCCCAATACTTCCCTCCATATTTTCTAATGAATATACACCTCTTTTTCTCTCATTAATGCTTTCCAAGTACACTCGTTACCTTGCTGAAATTTCATAAGTAATTTCTCTCTTCTTATTTACATTAAAGAAATTATTTTTTATTATGTGTCTAAATTCAATTAAATATGTTGGGACATGTATCAATATGACCCCCATAATGGTCCATTTCATTTATATATGATTATAAACCCCTTTATCTCTCATAAAAAAAATTTATGAATTCTTATGTCACGTCGTTATGCTGCCAAAATTGCAACGTGATTTTCCAAGCCAAAGATAGTGTGTAGTGAATACCATGCCCATTTATCTATCAAGGGTATTCACCATAATGAAAATTTTCTTATTAATTATATAGTTTCATGTATTAATTCCACATAAAATTATAGGTAAATAAATTTACATGTTTAATGAATCCATGTTATATGGTCAATGTGGCACACTTATGCATTAAATGAAATGATTAAGAAAGGTGTGCCCTGATAGTGCTCCAATGCATTGGGTAAATATTAGTATCATGATACGTCAAGTGCAATGAGAGTTTACTCATGAAAATTAAAGTTCAATGAGGTTTACTCATGATCCGTATTCAATTATCCTTGTCTACTGCTAATATCATGTTAAATGTTGTTCTCACATTTCAATGTTATGATAATTTTATTATATCATGCCATTATGTTCATGTTCCTCCTATGCTCCATTGATATGCCTATTTCCAAACATGTATTGTATTCTTCATATTATGACTATTTTACTCCCTTACTAGAATTTATAGATCACCCTTTCAACATGTATGTCCTCAGGTTATCCAATGCAATGATAAGTACGAGAGAATGTTGTGAAATGTAAAGGAAGTTTTCAATAAAGATGTTGCATTTATATGTATTAATATGTCAGGTAATGTCCCTAATTTCCCAAGAAACTAGACCACTCGATCCTCAATGTGGTCTTAATTTAATGTTTATGTAATAAATCATGTTTAAGTGTGTAATAAGGAGCAGGGTTGTTATTGTTGGTATTAGAGGATAGGTTTAGTTATTTTGGGGATTAGGAATAGAAAATCCTAATAAAATCCTTAGGGATAATACTAAGTATAATAAAAACATCCCTAAATGTTGATGAGTAATGAGTAATTGGTTTATCATGAATATACATCCTTGTATAGATATTATTAGGTAGAAGTGGCTCTCGTACAGATGTTTCTAGGGGTAAAATCCCAGAACACCAATTTGAACTAGACTCGAACAGGAACTAGTAGATGACAATGGTTCTTGCTGCACTCTTGGTTACGACACTCCCGAGAGATATGCTTTGGTAAATTCAAAAGTATAGTATGAACAATTGTAAAGGGAATAAAAAAATTCCCTAAGAATATATGTTGGGAAGTAGATCATGGATAACATAGATTGATGCCAATAAATTCAGAATATATGAAAAAAAAGTACTTTATAAGACCATTGATTTTTTCTTTGGATTGCCCTTTATTTTTTACCGCTAACTTTCCTTGTATTCCACTAAATTGTTGGTAATAGGGGGACTTGGGAAAACAACCGATGTGAAGATCAATGTGATGACTATTCTAATGTGATGCTCAATCTGATGTGAATGGGAATCGGGAACTTTGTCACGATAATCTCTTAGTTAACTTAAGTTTTGAATATAAACAAGGTTTAAGAATAATTTTCAACCCCCCCCCCCCTTAAAGAAATAATAAGTCGCAATCTAGAGCTTCATGAGACAAAGGCCTCCTACTTGTAATTGATCATCGGATCCCTCAATTGTCGAACAATGGATCATCTCCATTAAAAAGATCTTCTTCATCCTTCAATGTTCATAACAAGAGAAGGTTATTATTGTTGTTTATCATATGGAAGGTGAAGATGATCATTAGTGGACATTGATCAAAAATACGAATCCTAGGGAGGAGATTGAGGTGTAGGAATGGAAGGATTTTGGGAAAATGTTTTTCGATAAATATTTTTCTTGCACCCTCCAACTTAAGATTGAAAGGGACATCCTTTCCCTCAAGAGAAAAAAGACGACGTATCCAATGAAGCATAAAAGTAAAACTTCACATGTCTTGCACTATATGCCTCTAGATATGTCGTTACCCCCAAATTAAAGGTTGACTGCTTCTTTGGTGGGATAAAACATAGCATACGGAATGCACTAGTGATCTGTGGCTTCGAGAGAAATGAGGAAATTGTATGATCTGCTCTCAAGGTTGAAAAGGAGATCGGCGAATCTCAAGGTTATCATGGGGATAAGAAGTATAAGGTGGACTTTAATTCTAGTAGTCTG
Organism: Viscum album; assembly: GCA_963277665.1. Taxonomy (NCBI): domain Eukaryota; kingdom Viridiplantae; phylum Streptophyta; class Magnoliopsida; order Santalales; family Viscaceae; genus Viscum; species Viscum album. The sequence goes on along the minus strand of OY728152.1, from coordinate 732,269,511 downwards.
ATGGATAAATCCAATGATTTTAAGGAAATACAGCCCCCACATGCCCAACGTGTGGAAAAAAGCACCTTAGAAATTACATGAAGGGGACAAGGTAATGATTCAAGGGTGGAAGAGAAGGGCACTTGGCCATTAACTATTGACAAGAAAAACCCACGGCTGTGACAGAGGATAGGAAAGCTCCATTCAACCACCAACTCATTGTTCATTGCTTCAACTGCAAAAAATGTGGACACTTTGAAAATGTGTTCCCTAAGCCAAGGGTTTTTTGAGGCAACCAATAAGCTCCAATGCAGTAAGGGCGAGCTTTCTCCATCACTACTGCCGAAGTGAACCCCAACAATGAAGTGGTGACAGGTATGATAGTTATTCATTCATGAATATAGATAGTACTTTTTTATTCTAGTTCTACGCATTCTTTTATATCCCTAATGTTTAGTAGAACAATCCTAACACCAACACAAATAATGTAAATAAAGATGTTGATGAGAACAACAAAGAGTGAAATCATTGCATCCCATCAATATAACTCCTCTTATGTCATAATTTGTGGATTTAACTTCCCAACAACCCTCGTCATACTTCTTATGGTGTAATTTGATGAAATTTTTGGCATGGATTGGCTTCCTTATATAGAGCCAACATAAATATCCATGAGAGGGAAATCACTCTCCATATGGAGAATCGACCCCTGATTATGTAAAAGTGCAAGGAGGGGGACAAATCTTCTTTAGCACCATCATCTCAAGAACAGATATTACTATGCTATCAGTATGCCCATCTTGCTCATATTATTGAGTCTATGGAAGAAAATCTCCTTGAAGAATGGTTTATTCTAAGGGAATTGGTTGATGTGTTTCCTGATGAAAATCCTAGTCTTCCTCCAAGAATAGATGTTGAATTCTAAATTGATCTTATTCATGGGGTGTTTCCAATATCCAAGACTCCATATAGAATGGCTATTGTGGAGCTTGAGGTGCTAAAGAAACAACTAAAGGAGAATCTAGATAAAAGGTTTATACACCCAAGTGCTTCACCATAGAGTGCACCAGTCCTCTTCATCAAGAAGAAGGATGGGTTAAAGCACCTTTTCAATGATTATCGTGAGCTCAAAAAATCACTCTAAAACAATAATCCTCTACCCAAAATAGATGACTTGTTCGATCATCTATATAGAGAAAAATAATTTTCCAAGGTGGATTATCAGTCAGGATATTGCCTATTAAGGGTTAAGAAGGTGGATATACCCAAGACATCTTTTCGTACAAGGTACGTGCACTATAAATTCATAGTAATGCCTTTTGGACTCACTAATTCTCCATCAATATTCATAGAATTGATGAATATGGTATTTATATATTACCTTGAAAAACTTTTTGGTAGTCTTTACAAACTATATTCTAATACAATCCAAAACCAATGAGGAGATTGAGGAGGATCTAATCACTATACTAGAGACCCTATTAAAGTTAAATATCTATTAAAAGTATAGTAAGTGAGAGTTCTGGTTAAATGAGGTCCCATTATTGGGTCATATCATCACAAGAAATTGGATATCTATAGATCCCCGCAAGATAGCTAGAATTGAGGGATGGTCGAGGCCAACATTGATAATGGATATCTATAGCTTCTTAGGGTTAGCTGGATATTATCTCAGATTGGTAAGAAATTTCTCTTGATTGTCCAACCCTCTTACAAAGCTAACTCAAAAAGGACTAATGTTTTCATGTAGTGATGAATGTTAAGAGAGCTTCATAGAGTTGAAAAGGAGGCTTATCACTATCCATGTGCTCACACTACCCACAAGTGGAGAACTTTTTTGTGGTATTTAGGGATTCTTCAAAGAAGGGACTGAGCTGTGTGTTGATGAAAAATGACAAAGTCATTTCCTATACTTCAAGGCAATTGAAATTTGAACAGAAAAACTATCCAACACATGATCTAGAGTTGGATGCAGTTATCTAATCTTTGAAAATTTGGAAACATTAACTATTTAGGGAGAAGTGTGCAATATATATGTACCGAAAAATCCTCAAGTATATATTTACATGTAAAGATTTGGACATGTGGAAATGATGATGGTTAGAGCATATCAAACACTCTGACATAAAAATTCATTACCATCCTGGGAAAGAGAACAGGGTGGCAGATACTCTAAGTATAAGGGACCTAGCAATTCAATCCTTGATGAGAATTGGAAACAATCAAATTTTCTTATATTTTATGATGGTGGACATGGGAATCATAAAGAATGGAACATCATCAATCCTTTAACAAATTATTGTTCAATTATCTCTTTTGTAACGGTTAATGGATGCTCAAAATGATGATGTGGGAATTCAGAAGAAAGGTCAAACTATCAGAAAATGGAAATCCTCAAAGTACAATGTTAATGAAGAAGGAATTGTGATATTTGGGAAAAGACTATGTGTTCCATCAAATCCGAAGTTAAATAATGAACATTTGGACGATGCACATAGTTCAAATTTTTCCATTCACTCAGGGAACACAAAGTGCCTGTTATGTCAGCAAGTGAAGGCTGAGAGGATGATGTTTATGGGGATGATGCAACGATTACCCATACCTACATGGAAATGGGAAAACATCACCATGAAATTTTTCATCAAACTTCTGAAGACATCCAAATGGAATAATGCTATTTGGGTTGTTGTGGATCATCTTACAAAGATTGCACCCTTCATTGAAATTTGAGAGTATTTCTCATAGGATCAACTAGAATAGATATATATCAAAGAACTGGTAAGGCTACATGGAGTACTATTATCTATTATATCTGATCGAGATTCATGATTCACCTCTATGTTCTAGATGAGTCTTCAACATGCTCTGAATACTGAGCTGAACTTTAGTATGGCTTATCATACTCAAACAGATATCCAATCTAAGCGGACTATCCAAACACATGAGGAAATGTTGAGATAATTCTCAATGGAATTTAAAGGATGATGGGATCAACCTCTTCCTCTAGTTGACTTCTCTTACAATAAATGTTTCCACTCAAGCATCCTAATGGCTCCTTATGATGCCCTTTATAGGAATAGGTGAAGAACACTGGAATGTTGGGATGATGTTGGGGGTGAAAACTCCTTGGCCCAGAAATGGTCGAAGAAATGGTAGAGATTGTTAAGACCGTCCAGAAGCACATTAAAGCAGCTCAGATTCGACAAAAGAGCTATGCTAATAATCGTTGACAATACCAAGAGTTTTATTTGAGAGATATGGTATTCCTCTGTATATCAATATCGAAGAGTGTTTTGAGATTTGGGAAGAAGGTAAAGCTTAGTCCAAGGTACATCAGGCCTTTTGAGATCCTTGATCGCATTGGAGCATGGCCTATTTACTAGCACTCCAACCGAACCTATCTCAAGTACATGATGTATTCCATGGGTCACTCTTGAGGAAGTGCATACCAGACCCCTTGCACATACTCAATCTAGAGGTGGTACCATTGGGGAATGACCTCTCCTATGAAGAGAATCCAGTGAACATCTTAGATTGTAGGGAAAAATTCTACAAAATAATACAATTCCTCTCTTCAAGGAGTTATGGTGAAACCACAACTTTGAAGAGGAAATGTTGGAATCATAGAAAAATATATATCTGAGTTACCCACATCATTTTAGTGTGGGAAAAGAAAATTTTTTGGGTGAAATTTCTTAAGGTTGGAAGATTGCAACATCCCAAACATTTATTAATGAAAATCCCTCTTGATCTAATTAAATTTATTATTATGTAAAATGGATATATAACATATGATCTTCCTTGGTTAAATTCTTTTGGTTTTTAAAATACCATTAAAAATTCTGACTGTTGCTAATATAGTCGTTGAAAAGTGATCACATGATTAGTATAAATATTTGGCTTTAACAAATCCTATTTACTCAGACAAAGGAAGTGATCACCTCTTCTAGTAGAATTGCTTCATATGAAGCTCATTTTTCAAAGATCGAAAAGGATACGGTGTCACTTTGCTTCGCTCTTGACCAATCCCAAGTCAAGCTTCAACAAATCAGGCATTTGTGGAACAACCTACGAGAGATGTGGAAGTTAATAGAGATTACAACATGAGTGATATTATACAAGCCACCCCAAGAGTTTTTCACCATCGCACACCTTACCCTTCTGTCTTATGAAGGTTTTATAAGGGTTTATGTAACAATACCCTAGAACTATGATTATGTACATTATGTTTTAAAAAAGAATATACATTCATTTTATTATTGTTTCTTTGTAAATAGTTTTTTTTTAATAGTGTTTTTAGTTAATATTAAATTAAGAAATCTATTTTGATGTGTCAATGGGTTGTTGAAATAAATAATATTTTAATGAAATGTTATTAATAAATTAATTTTTATTAAAGATAAATTATCATATAATTTTTATGAATACAATTGTAATTTTTATTATGGTTTGAAAGCTATTTTTTTCAAAACCAATGAATTTTCGATAAATGATGGTTTATATTTTAAAAGTAAAAAATCACATATTTGGAAAATTATTTAGATTAAATTAATATCATTTTAGGATTCAGGATGTTGAAATTATCTAATGGGGATTTTTTATAATTTTCTGAGATAGTTGAATTTTTGAGTAAAAATTAAATACTGTTTAATTATATAATGTGTTTTATGACATCAGAATGACCCAATAGTTATGTAATAAAATACTATAAATTATATTTTTGGGAAATATATGATTTACCATTAAAATAATGTTATTTAATTTTTTTTATTAATTTTATGGTGCATTAGTGGGCCCTCTAAGACATATAAAAAATTTTCACTTTAAAAATGATTTCATTAAGAGTGTGACTCACCTCCACAATAAGAAAACATAATAATTAAAGAATTTAGGTCATTGCCCTGATATAATAATTTTTCCCCTCCCCTTTTGAAAATGCATGGGCAAAACTCATGGGTTGGTTTTTGGTTTTGATTACTATAATGTGTGGTGTCCAAAGCCAAAAAAATAATCAATTCCCTCTCTTTTCCCATATAAACTCGCCCAAGATCCCACTTCTCTTCAATAAACACCTTGGGATCATGTCTATACTCTTCCCTTATCTCTATGAAATAATCCCAAGGCACCCCAATCTCCCATGAATCTTCTCTAAATCCCCTCCCAAGCCTTTGGGTTCACACTTCCATGTAAGGGATTTCTTCCTTTCTCATTTTTGTCCAAATTTCATTTTTTTTGTTTTACCATTTTTTTCAATTGAAAATATTGGGGTATGATTTCTATCATTCCTAATACTTCCTTCCTTATGTTTTAATGATTATATACTTCTTTCACTCTCATTAATGTCTCCCATGTACACCTCATACCCTGCTGAAATTCAGTAACAAATTTCTCTCTCCTCATTTACATTCAAGGAATTATTTCGTATTATGAATCTAAATTCCATTAAATTTGTGGGGACATGTATCTATATGTCCCCTAATACTGCCCCATTAATGTACATATTATGAGACACCCTTTTCTCTCTCATATACCATTTTTATGAATTCTTATGTCATGTCGTTATGCTGCCGAAATTGCACTGGGTTTTTTCTAGCCAATGTCATTGTGTAGTGAATACCATGCCCATTTCTCTATCATTGATATTCACCTTTATTCACATTTACATTTTGATTATAGAGTTTCATATATTAATTCCACATTCCTTTTTCATTGAATAAATGATTATTTTTAATTAATCCATGTTATATGATCCATGTGCCACACTTATGTATGAGATGAAATGAATAAGAAGGGTGCATCAGGATAGCACGCCAATTCATTGGGTAAAGATTAGTATCATGATATGTAAAGTGTCATGAGGGTATACTCATGATAATTCAAGTTCAATTAGGTTTTACTCATTCTCCATGTGCAAAGAGCCTTGGCTCATGCTAATATCAGGTTAAATGTTGTTTCCACATTTCCATGTTATAATAATAATGCTATATCATGAATTTTTGTTCATATTCCTCTTATGCTCCATTTATATGCCTATTTACTAACATGTATTGTATTCTTCTTGTGGTTCCTTTTTTACTCCCTTACAAATCATTATGTCTCACCATTTTCAAATTTATGTCCTTAGATTATCCCATGCAATTTTAGGTACGAGGGAATGTTGTCGTCGTGTAAAGGAAGTTTTCAATAAAGATGTTATATTTTTATGTCTTAAGTTGTCATGTAATATTTCTAATTTTCCATGAAATTAGACCTCTTCATCCTAATATTTTCCTTAATTTAATTTTTATGTAATAAATCATGTTTAAGTGTGTAATAAAGAGCGGGGTAGTTATAGATATGGTCCCATGTGAAAGGTATTAAGCATTACTCATGGGATTCCCTTGGGAACTTTGTAGGGAATATGTACCATTTATGGAATGTATCAAAAGTAACATAACCCATTGATATATGAGTTTGGGATTTCTACTATATATAAGTAACGGATGAGTCCCCAGGATTCTATAGGAAAATGATTGGAAAAAAAATAGGACTACATGAATGAGGGGTATGGATCCTTTCAGAAGTTATTGGGTCTTATATAAGGGATTCCCTAGGTAGATTCACCAGGAATATGGCCCCTTGAGGAAATGTGTCATAGGTAATATATTCCATTGAGATATGATTCTGGTATTATACCTATGGAGGATTCCTTGATCAATGAATTATCTTATATTGGTTGTTGATCAGACAAAAGGATGACCATTTGCATGGGGGTATGACCCCATGTGGATGGAATGGGGGATTGTGAATAGGCTACCCAAGTGTGGATGTTTCAATTCCATTTATATATCTTTGTGATGCAATCATATATGGAAACATGGTTGTGGATTCCACCTTTTATGTAAGCTCATGACTTTATGGATCATTGAGTGGACAAGGTCAGAAAAGATAACATTTTAATAGCTGAGATGAGCATCTTAATCTAGGAGAGACTGATCTGGTGTCAAATTATTAAAAACCCAATTTATCTAAAGGATATATGGTTTTTATCACCATAAGTATTATATATATCTATTAATAAAAACTAAGATTACCATTTATCATTGGAATAAATGATCAAAAAAGATAACTCTTTCATTCCTAATGATCTGATCATGTATGTCTAGAAGTTTTAGAGAAGTTCATTATTTGGAATTTTCAAGGTCTTGATAATAAATAAAGGAGCCAATTTGGATTTTTATGGCCTAAATTATTAGAAAAGAAAAATTATAGGATGTAATATAAACCAATTTACTGATTTTTTGAGTGCTTTGTGAGGTAGTCTTGAGGGGATGAGATACTATACGGTTGAATTCCTTTAGAAGGTAGATAATTAATACCGTATGAGATCCACATCATGAATAAGGGGGTTTTCAATATGAATATTTGGAGGATATCATAGGTATTTAATTCAAGAGCCTCCAAAAAGGTGCCTAATTATATTAATGTTTTCAGTAGGTCCTCATGAGTATCACTTTCATGAAGGGGCCTATGGATATCTTGTTCATGCAGGAGATCGTGACTAACTTCTTTCCATTTTTATTCTATTATGGAATATTTTTATCTTGGATTACTTTGTAAGTGACATCTAGATAAAATTAATGTTTCCAAAAGTAGTGTTTCTCCCTCTCAACGAATTCTTTCGTTCTCCTTAATTAATATCTCTCCATATTATTATGTAGGTATTGGTTATTAATAGGTGGTTCTAGATAACAACATGTCAGTAATTAGTAGCCACATAGAGAGTAGGTGGTCTCATAATATACTTTTTAATGTCAATAATTTTCATAGAACATAAACTTTATGAAATAATACATCATGGACCAAAATCACCACCAATAAGTCACAATTTATGAATTCATGATGTTGGACATTCACAAGGGTCCTAAAATAAACACTTTTGAGCCATATTTAATAATAGTTGGGTAGAAAATTGAAAACTGTGAGAATAGCCTACATGGTTTATAGTCGACCAATGTAGTTCATCAATGATTTCTTTATGAACCAGGTGGTGCATCATAAATCATTAAAGCAACATTATGGAAGCTCATCCATTGACACTTTTACCTTATATTTATTTCCTTCCTGGTATTTGACTTAATTTATAGTTATTCTTGAAAATTTATGAATTTATAGTCCCCAACAGTCACACACTGGGATTAGAATAAGAACTTTGTGATATTGTCTTGGTTGGAAAGTAAAAGACAAATCAATCTAGTGGTGTTAATGCTGGAAAGGCTCTACTATTATGATAGGCACATCTATAAGAGGAAATCATCATTCAATTTTCACTTTTTTGGTCATATTTTGTTAGATCATATCCCATATGGGGGATAAAATCTCTTCAATGAATTTGTTTTCCAAATTCTTAGTTCAAGACCTTTCACCAGATACTATGTGTATTGTGGTCACTCCAAAATTATGACCAAGTTGTGGGAATCTTTCTAAACTTCTTCAACCAGTTCATATTCTAGTTATATCTAACCTTCATTGGTGTAATCACTAAAAATATCAAAAAAATTAACCATTACTGGGCATAACTAATATCTTTATGATATATACATGAATGGGTAAGATTTATGGTGAGATCAACTATAAGTATTATGCCCCATTGAGATTCAAGGGGTAATTTTTTGTGTGTGGAAGAAGTTCCCTATAAATAACTAGCACTTCTTGAGGTGGGTTCATTTTTAAATTTCACACAAAACTTTTTTATTTCAATGGTTATATTTTATGTAATTGTTTATAGTGATCTTGGGAGGCTCATATATCTTTTTACATGTCAAAATACTAAAGGAATAAAAATTTTATGTTTCATGTTGGTCACACGGTTAGTAATAACTGTGCGAACAACCATGTGAAGGGTAAGATACAGGTGTATGGTTTTTAAAATTGTGTTAAGGGATGAATATTACTGTAAAAAGATTTCAATCAATTAAAAATCCCTTTTTAATAGTTGGAACATGTTTTTTCAAACAATGTATCGTATCTATATAAAGTAGAGTATCCCAAATAGTGGGATCTTCTCAATTGGTGAACAGTTTACCAAACCACGCTATACAACCATGTGATGAGGAATCTTTATGAAGTGATAATAGCATGGTTTTTTCACTTTTTAAACAACCATGTATTTGAACAATTATACCTTTTAAAAAGTATAAGATTATAGTTTTCCAAAACAATTTTAATACATAAATACCCAGATATTTTTCCATTTTGGCCAACATCAACTAACACTTGAACCCTCCTCCTCCTCCTTCTTGGTTAAGATTTATCTTCCATTTCTAATTTATTTTTATCACTATTAATTTTGTTGTAAATATTAAGATAAATCAGTGTTCCCATCTATTATTCATTTATTTCACTGTCTAGTGAGCTCACATTATAGAGACCCAAACTTTTCATACACATATATATATATATATTACATCTTATTAGATTAATATTCATTATATAACATAAGTATACATGCTAAAATAATATTATTTTTGTATCTTTGTAAACTTACATACATAAAAATATGGTTCATTAGTGAACTAAATCATCTCAAATAAATTTCCTCATGAATAGAACCCTTCTTACACATGTCATACTTAATAACATTCTTCATACAATGGAAAAGAAAACATATGAAATGGTGAGATCGTATACTCAGTAAGGGTAAAAAAAAGGAGAAATAAAAATAAAATGAGCATAAGGGTATGATAACATGAGAAAAACTTTTGAAAACCTTATCCTGAACATCATAGATCATAATCTTGAATCATGGCATAACGATAAGAAATTCATAATACATGGCTCAAAAAGTAATAAAAGATAATGATCCATGAGAGAATAAATTTGACATAAGTTGTATATTTGTCACATACAATTAATAAAAATAAAAATCATCTCATTAGTATTAAAGTCTCACTACAAAAAATATCATAGTGTGTTGTGTTTACTCCTCAAACTGTTGTAGAATTCAAAGTTTACTCCCAAGACTATCATAGTGGATAGAGTCCTATAATGAACTAGTTTCACTCCCCATTACAATCCTATTTATCTCATGTTATATTTATATTTTCCTAATATATTTATGGGATATAAAATTCTTGTCCCACACATCAAATAATTAAAATCATACAGATTTGTTCCACACGATCGTAAAAAATTCATCAAATAATTAATATATTTACAGGAGTATTCATGGTTTACTCCCAAGACTATCATAGTGGATAGAGTCCTATAATGAACAAGTTTTACTCCCCATTCCAATCCTATTTATGTCATGTGATATTTATATTTTCTTAATATATTTATGGGATATAAAATTCAAGTCCCACCAAAAAAATAATTAAAATCATACAGATTTGTTCCACATGATCATAAAACATTCATAAAATTAGTACTCATGAAAAATAAATGGGTTTCATAAATGTTTCATCATTTTATAACGAATGGAAAAGAAACGGGTTTCATAGATATCATTTCACCATAATCATAAAAAAGTCCATATAGAGAATAATAATAGAATCGTTGGATCATATCCCTTGTAAATCTCAACAATAATCAAATTATTTCATATAGGATAAAAAATATCATTAAAATATCACTTTTAACATTTCTTCAGGAAAATATCTTTTTTACTACTAAATCAATTCATTAAGATCTAAAAATTTCCAAAATATTATGTAAATAATTTTATTCAAATATAATTAAGGAAACATATAAATTAGCCTTCAAATTATTGAGTGTTCATGGAAGTGGGAAATTCTATACAAGTTGTATAAGTTAAAAGAAAAAATTCCTTTAATACCATTTTAAAAAAGTAATTTTGTACCACATTTTGGAAACTGTAATAATATTCCTTTTAAATCATTTTTAAAAAATTTTAAAAAAATTACTTTAAATAATTATATAATAATATTTAAACATTCAAGAAAACATGGACATGAAATAAAAATAAATTTCTAAGTGAAAGAGAATTAATGTTTGTTTTTCTTAAGAACATTCTTTCAGTATCATGAGATATTAAAGAGAAGAAAATGAAATAAAAACACGTAATCTAAAGAATTAACTAGAGGATAATAAAATTAATGAGTTTCATGAAATATTGATCATAATATTAAACCATCAGAAACTTAATCATAAATAATCACTATAAATATTGAGATTGAAGCATAAAATCCTTACCTCGAATTCCACATTCCTTGAAATCACTCTAACCTCCAATATAATAAATTTATATTTATTGTAATTATATAAAACATTCACTAACATAATTATAATATCATATTTGATCAACTTTAATAATACCATATTTGATCCAATGTTCTCATCATAAGGTTATAGGAAGAAAGACTAGTGGTGGGTCATGTTAATGATTTCAACATGATATAAGGGTAGCTAAAATTGGTAACGTTCATGTTTACGGATGATTTAAGGGTGATTTTATTGTCATCTTCACTTCTATAAAATGGGATACTATAGTTATTGTAGTTAGTAACTCCAGTAGAAAAAATACATTATTTTTGAAAACATCTAAAATTTTATCTTAAATGAAGAGCATGGGTGGTGGTAATTTTAGGCACCATCCTGTAACACCATTAATGCCGATGAAAGAGAAAGTTCATCCTATCAATAAAAGAAAAATAAACTAATGGGAGAAATTTCCTTTCAAGTGAGTCAATTTAAGTTATTTAACCAATAATCTATATTCTATAATAGCTAGAATAATGGTAATACCAAGAATAATTTCAAATTTTACATGAAGAACACTATAAAAAATTTATCCTCAGGTAGTTTAAATCCTATTAGTCTATTGAAAGAAAGTAAAAAATTTCATTTTGGGTTTGAAAACTTTGGTATAACCTAGGGAAATTAAATCTAGAGTATCTTTTTACTCAATTGGTGGTAAAATAATCATAATAAACTATGTATCGGGGAAATTTTGGAAATTTCATTGATTGGATGATATAGCCATATAAATTTTTATAAATGGGAGGTCAATATATAGATGAATAATGCGGGATTTTTTAAGTTAACAAAAGTTTTAAATTCTACTATCCTTTTAAAAAATCTCATTTTTGTTGGGAAAATTAATGAAGTATGTTATAGAAATAATTTTTCAAACAAGGTTTGGAAGGTTACTCAAGGATCAGTAATATTTTCATGAGGGGTTAATGATTGGACCCTTTACTTGGCTTTTAATTTAGATGGGATTTCAGTTTCTATAATTAAAACTCCTAATGATTTAGAAGTTTTTCAATATAGATTTGATCACAACATTGATAAGATTATTAATTTTTTAAATGAAAAGGGAATATTGAATCTTGATCAAAAGGAAATTATAAAGTATGAAATTTTTGTGTTGGAAAATAAAATGAGGGTTTCCTTCAATTTAGATAGACTGAATCCCATGAACTAAAAGTTAGATCTTTTAAACTCTGAAATTTGGGGAATTAACCTTAATAAATATTATGGTAGTTTCATATAATTTCTTAATTTCATTAATAATTTCACTAAGAAATTTTGGTTTCAATTCTTGAAGCATAATTATGATATATTTAAGGTGTTTAATCATTGTAATTATTTGGTAGAAAAATAACCTTTTTTGAAGTGGATGGGCATCTAAATAGACAATGATGGTGAGTACACTGGCTAAAACATCCAAAAAATTTCCAAAAGAATGAAATTGTGAATCATATGGTGGTTCTTATAACTCCATAATAAGTTTGTGTAGCTAAAATATTGACCAAGATTCTTATAGAGAAAGTTAAGAGTATGGGGTTTCACTCAGGAATAACTATGGAAGTCTAGGTAGAGGTAATTAACAAAGCAACATATATCACCTACAAAATTCAAACATCGATAGATGGATGGGAAATTTTACTGTATTTTTTGTCTCAAAAATGATTAGAAGTTCATTAAGTTAATGTCTTCAGTATTTTATCATATATACATATACATGATAATTAAAGAGATAAACTTGAAGAAAAAACCCAAATGTGGTTTTTCAATAGATATGGTGATGAAAATGTTGGATATCATTACTTGGATGGTGAAAGGTGAAAGGTCATCGGAATTATAGATTTTAACTTTAATGAGAAAATAATTTGAAATGATCGAAACTTGGAACAAAATTTATTTGTATAAAAACAAATTCTTTGAGTCCAAGATGATTAGAGTGAGAAAGAAATATTTAAACATCCAAAGAACATAAATGAAAACATTAAAAGCCTCAAAATCTCAAGATAAATTTAAAATAAAGATACACCAAAAATTTTAAGTGGGGATTAAGCTTGATTGAGATTAGTAGAAGTACAAGCTCCATAATTCAGTGTATCAAATTTTCATGTATAGGTAGATAGAGTTGGGAGAATTAGTTCATATTATCCAATTAAGTTGAAAAAATCAACAAGATTCAAGAGATCTATTCAAATGTATTTTCTTGAAATGAATTCCATAATTTTAATTGATATAGGAGAATTGGAAAATCTAGTGGAATCATATTCGCTTAGTGACTCAATATAGTGAGAGTAAGCCATGAATGAAGTGAAAGATTCATTAAAGTTTAATTGAAATTTTGATATGGTTGAACTTATAGAAGGGAAATAATCAATTTAAAAAATGGGTTTATAATTTTAAATAATGTGTTGATGGAAATAAATGGGGTAAGGTATGGCTAGTAGTAAAAGGTTTTAAACATAAGTAATGACTTCATTTCTCGGTAATCCTCTCACTGATAATTAAACATGCCTCCATACATGTAGAGATATGTATGATGGAATCATAAGATCATCACTTAAAACATATTCATATTAAAATTTCATTATTTTATGTGGATTTTGGGGATTATATTTACATGAGACAATGAATATATTTACCGATAGAAGGGAACTAAATTTTTGTTTGTAAGCCAAATAAAATTTCTTTGGGATAAACCAATCCCATCGATAATGGAATTGGAAATTCCTTTCATTAATTTCAGAAGATGGTTTCAATATGTATAGTATAGACCATTTTTATTTCTAGAATAAATGGGAATATGGGAAATTTGTTATACTTATTTTATATTTGCATGAAACATTGATAGTTATACAAAATACCAGGAATATATAGAAGTTAAAGTGTGATTTGTTTAGAATATTTGTGAGGAATGATATTGGATAAGAAAGAAATACACTGGGGATAATGATCAAGAGAGATAGGAAATCTAAAATATTGGCCTTATCTCAAAGGGACTATATTTAGAGAATCATGCAAAGACTTGGGATTAATCTAAATAAGCTAATATCTACCCCTATATCTTATCTTTTCAAAATATGTATGTTATAAGAATGAGAAAGGGAATTTGAATTAAAGTACATGGGAAAAGATCCATATGTATTAGTGGTTAGAAATCTGATGTGCACAATGGTTTTCTCTTGGATTGACATTCCCCATATAGTGATAGTCATAATACAGTACAAAGATAATTTAGGGAAACTATAGTGGGTGTCTATGAAGTGGATCCTTCATTATTTGAAAGGATAAATAGATACAACCCTTTAATTTGGAGCTGATGATTAATTTATGGATTTATGGACTCATATTTTTTTGGTGATATAGATACAAAGAAAAGTATAACCAGTTTTGTGATTACTTTTTGATTAATGATTATCAATTAATCGTCAAAGATATAGGGGATTGTTACTCTAAGTTAAATGTAAGATAAGTGTGTAGCTCCAATGAAAATTGAGAAAAAATTGATATGGTTGAATCAATTATAGAAAGAGATAAAATTAATTTTAGAAGTATCAGTGACTTTTTATTATAGCTAAATTGAAATTTACTTGAATAAAAATCCAATTTTCCATTCTTGGATGAAGATAAATGACCAAATGTATCATTTAATTATAAATTTTATAGAGGGAAAATATATATATCTTCACAAGATAGTGGGAAATGAAAATCCTTTAGAAATATTCATCATAGAGTTAGTTATAGATAGACTAAGGTAGCATCAATAATTAGTAAGACTTGGGTAAATGGAAGAAATAAATAATAAATAATGTTGTAATATGATAAGTGTTAGAGAGTTTCCAAGGTTCCCAGGAATAAACTCAACGTGAGATATTGTTGGGTGGTGAAGTCTATTTATGTTCATATGAAGTTCATCTGTTGGAATTATGTTTCCTGAATGGCCCGGAGGCCTTCATTTTTATGGATTTTTGAAAACCCCCTTTCAAGGGATGAGAGGGAACCCTTACAAGGCCTATAGGATCAGATATTAAATGGCCCGTAGGCTTAAGATATTACATGACCCGAAGGTCTTAGGGAATTCATTCAGACTATCTACAAGGAACTACCCCTCCCCAGCATCTACATCCTGATAGTAGCTCTCCACCTTTGCTTGATCGTCTGGCTTGGCTTTTCGTGCAAGCACAGGCTGGTACCGATGGCATAGTCATACCCTCTCATTATAACAATCCATTTGGTTCTACTCTGGTGAGTTCACCTACTCTGAATCCTCTTCTGGGGCTACTCCTTTTTTGTAGTGTGTCTAGGGCCTGCATTCATGTGGTCCTAAGGCCTTGGGGTGGCCCTAAGGCCTTAAGGTGGCCCGCAGACCTTGTGAATCGACTGGCCTGAAGGCCTTGGGTGGCCTGAAATCCTTGCAAGACCTGAGAAAAAAATTGGTGGCCTGAAGGCCAAGATGGATGAATAGTTTCAACTTCTACAGTATCGAACAGTGCATGGTACAGTACTACTACACTAGCCCAGAAATATTCCTCCACCTGGATTTGATCTCGGGTCTCTTGGATGCACCTTGTGAGTCCTCACCAACCGGGTTGAGGCTCATGTGCATTGTTGGAATTATGTTAATAAAAATGTCATACACTAGATGATGGGATAGAAATGAGATGTAGATATTTGAAGTATCACTTCTCTAATAGTTGTAGAACCATTTTATATTTACATTTATCAATGGTTATATGAGGAAGATTTGAAGCTCTAGAAGTTAAACTAGAGTAAAGGGTCCCTAATTTGGTAACCTAGATGAATTATTCATACCTCATTGACTAGGATCATAGGGGAGATGGTTTAACTAGTTCTACTATGTAAGATTAGTATTTAAGAAAGTATAGGATTTCATAAAATTATTTATGTTTTTCATATAAACTAGAACACAGAAATAAAATCATGAGTAATTACATGTACATAGTAATTTATAAAATTTTAATCTATTTTATTTCTAATTTAATGGAAACAGTTTAAATGTTGTCTCTCTCATTCACATAGGACACATCATCCAAAGCATGTTAAACTCTATGTTTTTTCTTTATTATTTTCTTTCCATTAAATGTAATACCCTTGAATGTAATTTTGGTACATTGTATGTTTGTGATTTTATTGGTGTATAAAGGGATGAATTTGTGGGTGGAGTAGGGTACTAAATCTTCCTAATTATAGTATACTTATTCATTGTGAAATGAATATCTAAATATCGGTTTACCACTGCACAGATTTTTCTATATATGATCTTCAAGTTGATTAGCGTGTGGTGTTCTGATCGTCATAACGAAAGCATGAATTAGATTACAAGGGGTTGTGAACATTTAATTTGAACAAATCAAATTAATAATTACGAAAAAATCATAAATTAAAATAGAAACTATATTTTTTATATTTGGTCTTTTTTTAATTTAAGAACACTTTATAAATCACACTTAAAGATTAAATATAAACACTATTTCTCTATACTATTTGTTATTCCATATATGTTTCATCATTTTAATATAAAACATATACATAATAAATTCATTACTATTCCATCCCATGAAATATTTATTACCTCGTTATTTATTCCTCCACATGTTTAAAAATATATATGTATTAACTTATTTATGAAATTAATCCATACAAAACATTACAACTATATAAAAAATTATATATATGAATATTTTAAAGTATTAAATAAATAAATAAACAATATATTTTTTAAACTAGCTTGAGATATTAATATGAACATTTCATATTTTTTGAAGAATGATAATATATTATTTACAATTACTAACACTTATCATTTATAAACCATAATCATTTTTAGTCAAAATATAAATTTTATTCATTTTTTGATCATATCATGTTTTATGACTGATAGAGGGGAAATATCAATCATAATCTACGATTTAAATCCACACTTATGATAAGTTATGTCATAAAACAACAACTCTTATCTATCATAGTATCCCGTATATATCAAGTAATTAACATATGGGGAAATGGAATACGTAGTGTTCACTCAGCCACTGCTTATGTATTTGAGTAACCCTTATATATTGAGTAATTTATTTATGTGATAATTTCCTACATAAAGGTTAATCGACCACACAATGGAATATGAAAAGATTAATTACTATGTAAAGTCATACGTAATGGTTATCCACCAAACAAAGTCATACATAAAGGTTTCCAGTGATGTAACCTTTGTGCATCAGCTCTGGAACCTTACAAATGCACTCGTCATATTTTAAAATGTACATTATATCATCATTATTACATGATGATCTATTTTTCATAAAATATTTTTAGACCTATAGGGGCTTAGGTGGGAGGTACTCTAAGAGGGGGGTGATTTGGGGTATGGAATCTTTTCTAATTTTATCACTTTACCTTAAACTATCACTTTCCTAATGGATATTAACATCTTAAATATAAGGCTTACTTATTTTTTTCTATTTTTTTATGTTTATTGGATTAAAACATGACTAAAATTTTCAGGTATTGCCAATATTTTATTAGAATACCATTTCAATCTAGGTTGTGCTGAATATAAAGGAAAGTTAGTTCACATGCCACACAAATTTTTACTTGGTTCACCGGTATGGGTTAATCCAAGGATAATGCAATTAATAGTGTTTTGATGCACCAAAATCACTAATCATGAAACTTTTCTTAGGATAGTTCACTTTTGTATAGGGTCACTCCCCTTACAAAATATTATGGTTAGCCCACTGTATTCTCAAGATCACTTCCCTCCTATACTCATTTCTCAATAGTGAAAAAAAAGTTATCATGAAGGACAAAGAATATTATCACATATTATTTTTTGATTGTTCTAGATATAGGTTGGTTCCTTTAAAATAATTTAACTTCTCTTTCATAGAGAATCTATTTAGATCCCCTCAAACAATATTACCATATTTCTATAATATGTCATCAAATATTCTTATCAATCTCCTTTTATTGGTTCTTTAAAACACAATAAATTCTATCCTTCTAAAATGAGCCATGGAAACCTCCTTCTAGTGATAAGACTAGAATGCCTTTTCTTTTTAAATTTTAAAAAATCCTCTTCTACTTCTTCTCTGTAATATTATCGGTGCTTCTTCTTACTACTTTAAAAACATAACTCTTATTTTCTATCAATGTGAAGATATATCAAAATAATATTAGTGTTGATCCTTTATTCATTCTCCTTTTTTCTTTCTTATAGGAGACAAAATTTCATGCAAGATCACTTTCCATTTTAATGCCTGATGTTTCTTGGTCCTTCATTATTTTAATATTTGTTCATTGTTTTTTTTTCAAAATCTATAATATGGAAACCTGACGTACTATCTGGCATTCTTTAATCTCATTAATCATTGTAATATCCTCTATATTTTACTCCTTATTTATTCTTCTATATTTCTTGTGGAAATATAATTCTATTTTCAAAACATATAGTATCATTATTCAAGAGTTATATTTTCTCCACTTTTAAAACTCCAACCAAATCACCTAGAATAATAAAAATGATTAGCTCCTAAAACTTCATCCAAAATATATATTAAAAAAATACACTCGTGTCTCAATGGTATAACTTCTATGTCACTACCTACTCTTTCCATGACATTATGTGCTTCGTCAAAAATTGATTTCACAAACCACCTTGACCATACATTAAATATTGAAATAATATTTCTTGATTCTACCTTTAAAGTCAGCTAGATTGTCTCTAAAAATTTAGCTATAATATTAATCATATTTTATTATTAATAAAATTTACTATATCTGTGTGACAATCTTTTTCAGTAGAAACATAAATAGAATACCCATATTTTTATAATGACTCATACATCAAGAAACCAAATATCTAGAACCCCTATATTGGGAACATTAATATTGTTCACAATTTCATGGTACTACACTATAGAATTCACTTATGTATTTCATGATTTTTTACAAAGTGCAATCCCCTTAAGTATCACTCCCAAATAATTCTTATATGTCACCCATTCACAGACATCATATATAAATATGAAATTTTCTTTAACTGGTAGAATTCATGAAGATATGGAAACACCATGCTATTTTTGGTGAAAAATATATATCATGCAAGTCATAAACCTTACAAGCTCTAATGGACATCCATATTATTATTCTCTCAACCGTATGTAATGTCTTCATAAACCATACAAGGTGTTGCATCAGCCTTAAAATTTCCTCATACAAACCATATGATACCACACACAAACCTTAGACAGGCTTTTATGAATCTGACAAAGTCCCATTAAAACCTCAAAAAGTCACACACCAACCTTAATTTGACCCATACCATCCTTACACATTTTAGACTAAGTTTGTCACAACCTTTCAAATAACTTTTCACAACCTGGCGCATTCCAGATGATATATGTCCCAACATTTCTTATGGTCTATCTTAACTTTATGTGTATCTAGACATAGCTAAATTGTTATCTTATATATATATATATATCCGTATAGTAACCAAAAAAAAACAATAAATCATATATATATATATATACATATCTTCAAGGAAAATAACCATAACTACTTCATCCAAAGTAAACCTTCATCCAAGCAACAGAATAATTCAACCATGATATATGAATCCATATCAATCCTCCAATCTTCACCAATTTCATTAATAGTTTACTTATCAAATTTTACATAAAAAATATTCTAAAATCAAATTGTCACAATTTTCAAACATTGTCAATAAAATCCAATAAAACCCCTTTGGGCGCAAAAAAAAATTATTTTAGCTGCATCTAAAGATATCACCTATATTATTTCTTGTGGTACAAAACAAAACTATGGATTTTGTTGTATAATACTTTATGATACACACTAGTCCTAACCTGTGAATAAGTAGCATATATTACATTATAATATAATATAATTTCAAGAAGATTAAATGAACAATACATTATTATATAACATAATGTTAGGATTTTAGTCAATATCGCTTTATTATATAACTTAATATTGGTCATAGTTCATCATTTTAAAACATGATTTCTAAAAACAAACATATTTTAATTATCAGATTCCGTTTTTGGGTTTCATTGTATCATATAAAACTTATTCAAGGTAATAAAAACAAATAAAAACCAAAATATAGTAACACAATGCTTGATAAATGATATCATGCTACTCTTAAAAGAGAAATGTATTTTATTATTACCTTAAACTATAGAATTTACACATCCATATTCCTCATGTGTGATTGATTAAGATCACATGAAAGGTAGCCTAATGAAATCCATCCTCTAATGGTTTCCGTGAGCTATGTTGAATTGATCGATGCTTAAATGGGATACACTCATCACCCCTGATATTCCAGTGCCCATTAAATATAAGGGTGAAGAGGAACAGATATATAGGATCAAGGAATGGAATTTTATGAAGCATAGTCAAGCTCTCATACACACCATCACATGTAATTATTCCCTTTAATTATCCCCAAAAGAAATTCCATAAGTGTTTATGCATTTAATCATGCATTATAACACATGGGTGAATTCTACTAATTCTGTTCATGAATACATTAATATTATGGTTGTTTCTCATATGAAATGATTATTTAATTATATTCTTAATTATAATACTCCTAAATGTTAACCTTAATCATTTAGGTGTCATGAACATCGTAGGTTATGATATCTCTATATCATACTAAACAATATAATCTTCATATAATTATGAATTTCCATGAAATAAGGATATATCAAATATGATATCCCAATGTTTTACATGATGATATAGACTAATATGTAACAATTTCATGCTATTATTTAGGGAATATCTCCAAAAAATTGACTATAATTATAGTTACACATTACATATTTTTCATTTATTAACTTTTTGGGTTTTCTAGTAATTCTTATTGGTTATAGATTTTTTATACTTATAGTTTCTAGTGTTTCCTTCCCCTTGTGAATTTTATATTTATATATTGATAATTCGAGATATCTAAGGAATGGTTTCATAATGTTTTCAAAAATAGTTTTTCTATTAAAAGGGAGTTTTGTATACAAATTTAAAGTGTGGTTTCAAAATAAATATGAGAATTTTTCTTTAAAATAGTTTCACTTACTTATTATTTTATGTTTTTATATACACTAATTTTTTTATTTTAGTATCCCATATTATGAAACAAAATATTTAAAGTGACTAAGTCTCTCTTGTTGTTGGTTATATTCCTAATACTAAAGGTAAAATTTTATATATTGTATTTAAACAAGTGTACATGGATTTATTTTCAGAATGAATTATAAAGGGTACTTGGGGGATCTTAATGGGAATATGTAGATAACAACCTAGATATACACTATATATCTATATGTAGTCTTAGTTTCATCTTATATAGGTAATGGTAAGTTCAACAGATCTCAAAGATAACCAGGATGTTAGTTTAAGTATAATAAGTCTAGAAAGAAAAGGTTATTTTTCATGACACATGGAGGCAGGATGTAGTTCTGTTTTTATTTATATCTAAGTTATATATTTTTGTAGTATTGGTTGTTCATCCATATTATTCATCCTATTGGTATCATTTTTTTCTTTTGGGATTTTTGTTCTCTTTTTGATGATATACTTAGAAGTGTTTAGTTAATGGCATATTTATTATCTTGTATTGATATTGTTATAATTTAATTTTTAAGTTAGTTCAATTTTTTATCTTCAATATTTCATAATGGATTATTTTCAATACATGATGTTTCAATGTATGAGATATTGTATTTAATATCTAAGAAGTAGTTTCATTTAGTTATGTTTCATTGGGTGAAATGTTTCTAATTTGAGTAATGTTGATTCTTCGTCACTTGTTTCTATCCCATGGTGATCAAGAATTTTCTTTGGGCATTATTGTGGATCATATAGGTTATTATATTATGGTATCATAGAATTTTTTATTACACCATGGTTATGGTATTTAGCATAACATTCCATTCCTTTACCATGTCAATAGTCCTCTTCGTAGCCCTTTAATATTCTTGAGTTTTATTCCATCATTTCCAAACATGAATCATTTCAATATTTATTTAATGTAGTTACCAAGTTTCTTTATCCAACATATTTGAAGATCACTTGGTCTTACTAGTCATAATCTCTACCATAATGGCATATCAAATTTTTTTATTAAAGTTCTCAAAATCTAAACTTGATAATTCTTTTCAAAGACTTTGTTTAAATTTACAAAATATGTGTTGAATTTCTTTTAGTATTAAGGATAAATTTTTAATCTTACATTTGTTAATTTCTAAGAAATTCTCTATTTATTTAAATATGAAGAGTTAGATAAAAACATTTTTTGAAAATTATTTTCTTGAATTATTCATATTCTATAGGGCTAATTTCATCATTAGGATGAGTTTTATTGATCAATGTCTACCACTGATCAGTTTTCTTTCCAAGAGATAAACAAACAATATTAATTTCCCTTGCTCAGATCATTGGATCGCAGAAAATATATTTTCAATGGAATTTATATATATCTTTATGATTAATAGATTAGAAAATATAGTAAAATAGGGTGGTGATTTTGTTAAAAATAAATCAAAAAAACTTGTTATCTCTTCAGAGTAGTTTTGTCCTTCACATGTTTCAAGTAATTATTCTTAACTAGAAGTAATTGAACAAGTACCTCCAAGATGTTTTTGACATCCCCTCCCTCTGTAATAGGCATATAATTTGGCTTATCCTTATATAAACCATCACTTTGGTTATGAACATGACTCCTCTTACTCCCAACCATTTACTAAAACAAAAAATGTTAATTTTTAGAATACTCCAATTAATAATCATATAAAAATAAAATTATTCTCTTATAATGAAGAACTCAAAAATTACTAGTATATGATAACCTTTGGCTTCTAATGTTTCAGTCCCAATTATTTATATACAGTTTACTCTAATGTTAACTATCTAATACCCAAAAAAATACAACTTATTTTGAGATAAAATACCCACATATCAAACACATAACATTACAACATATTTCAGATAGAACCATATAATATAAAACACACATAAATCTAGAGCTATAATTTATTTGGTTGATTAACTATATAATAATAAATTTTTAAATAAAATTCCTCATTTTTTCTTTTTATATTAACAAAATAATTATATATCTCATAATAATCATATCATTTTATTGGATATCCTAGTTATATATATAAAATAAGGGGTGATCTGAAAATTCTAGTTAGTGGATAATCAAAATAATTATGAGAGTAACATATCACATGAGTGAATGATCATGACATGGAATCACAAACGTGTTGGATCATAATTAATCGCATGGAAACCTAGTATAAGAGAAATGATGTCATAATTAAATGGTAATCCTAGGAATCATAAGAATGGGGCACAAACATAAACAATTCCATCATAAATTTATATCGAGGCCAAATACTATCACATCACAACATAATGTGCTAGGATAATGGATCATGTATCACATATAGTATCTCATGAGATGTAAGCATATATAAAGTGATTAGTGAAGTGCATAATTCTATGAACAATAATTAGATCATAATATGTCATGAATATGTGTACCAAATATAAATGAAATAATATATCAGTCAAAAATATAAAATAAACCCATGTGGAAGAAATCAGTTACATAATAATGTCACAACGGATTAACCATTGAGGTATCATTTTTGATCGTATGAAAGAAAGGTATTAAGGCATATTTTATTTTCAAAAAATGAATAAATAGTCTTTTATTAGGAATAAAGACCCCATATTGAAGGAAAATCCTTAATAAAGGAATAAGAAGATGTTATTGTAATAAGCCTCTTTATAAAATTTTTAAATGTGGTTAATATAAATCTCAAAGGAGTTACGGGAATATATTTTCCCTAAATCATGAAATTAACTTGAATGTTTTATATTTATCTTATGATGATTATTTTTTATAATTTATTTAATAAATTAGCCTTTATAAGATTAATACTTGAAAATGAAGAATAAATGGAAAATTTTACCTTATAAACATGCCATTATTTTTATTAAAATTAATTGTTGAAAAATAAATAAAAATATCCTAAAAGATTAAGGAAAAATTAGGTAGAATGTATCTAATAAATATTTATATTGTGCCTTAATAGAATATTTTTGAAAGGGAGAAAGATTAAGCGAGAGAGATGGAGAGAATAAATTTAATTATAGAATCAAGATGAGAGAGTCTCCTTACCTAGAGTCTTAACTCTTTTTCAACACTCCATTAATCTCTTAAATAACCATATTACATAACTTAACTACAAAGAATCACATTATATATTTGAATTTCCTAAATTTTAATCCATTTATTACCATTATATTAATTGTTCTTGTGTCTGTCGTTAGGGGTTGTTGTTCCATAACTCTAATATTGTTTCGATATAATGTTAATGGTCAATAGTGTTTTCAAATGGTACCATAATATCTATAAGTGTACTGGTTGGGGGTTTCTATATTTAAAAAGGAATAAAATTTAAATAGAATAATAGATAGTCCAAAATGGTTGCGAATCCTGAAAACATGTCTTTGTATGTTCATTTTAAGCGGTTAAAATGACTATGACTACTTATTTTTAATATTATTTATATTGTACCCATTTAATCATTCTAGGATCTTAAACATTACATTAATATTATATTTATTCCTAAAATTAAATTTTTAAAAATTTCCATGTAAGAAAGTAATATTTGATTTAAAACCTCATCCTTATAAACGGTTTAAGCTATCCATGATTGGATGATTATTATAAAAACATTTAAATATATCTAATTAATTATATTCTATTAAAAAACATAATGTAGTAGAATTATATCCTTTTTTATAATTAAATACTAGTTTCTGTAAATTATGAATCATAAGCGAAATAAATAATAAAAAATGAATTGAGAGAGTTAATAATGGAGAATCAATTACCCCCCTTTGAGATAACTCATTTGGACTGCACATTAAAGATTTTGTGAATAGTATTTTGGTTATGTCATGTATTTCTCAATGTATTTTGGAGGATTTTAAGAGATAATTTATCAAATTGTTCATGATAGGAGATGTTTTTTAAGCAAATAGAAATAGGTTTAGGGGTATATTTATAGGGTAAGATGAAACTTTTTTTATATAATATTGAGTAAATTGTTATTTTTTTAATATTATTAATAATACTGAACCTTCATAATAAGTCTAATAATTTATTCATGTTAGGTTAAGCAAAATATTTCTTATATCATATAGTGTTTAATTAATCAGGTATTAAGATATTAATACAAAATACCATATTTTATTGTATTTTACTATCCCGCTTAATTTTTTAATATTTATGAAAGTTCAAAAAATCATCAAATATTATTTTTATATATTTATTATATAATTTAAATCTATTTTACTAAAATATATTTACAAATTAGATATTATAATATTTAATTATAGGATAGAAAAAATAGTGTTTTATTAAATAATGTAAAACAATTTTTACTAAAATATATACATACACATACATTATGTAACATTGATTGAGTGGTATTTTAATAATTTTATTTATTTATTTTATTCATGATAAACATTAATTATAAATTTTCTTGATTAGTTACCAAAATGATCATTTTATTATCTAAACGGTCATGTTACTACTTTAACTATCCTATTATTATTTTATGGTCATATTTTAAGAGGTCATAAAATCATTACTCATCCTATAAATAATTCTTTTCTTTATCATTATGCATTCACTCAATTTTCTATCATGGTTTTCTTTACTTAATTTATTTAATACAATAATATAATTACAGTTTTCTTTACAAGAGTTTTTCTTGGTTGTGTTGTTTTTAGGAAACTACAACCCATTTCAATTTGAAAAATTATTTATATATTATTTTGTTATCCCTTTATAATTTTATTCAACTTATGTAATATATTCATCCTTCATTTTCAATATTGTGTCAGGAAGGAAATATTGTTTACTTTATAACCTAGTGCATGTAATTTATTTATTATTCACTCTAATTTAAAATTTAAGACAATATAAGTTCAAGGAATTAGTTTTATATAAAAACATATGATGATACAATATCACTAGAAAATTATAGTAAAT
The DNA here is from genome assembly GCA_963277665.1 of Viscum album. Lineage (NCBI taxonomy): Eukaryota > Viridiplantae > Streptophyta > Magnoliopsida > Santalales > Viscaceae > Viscum > Viscum album. The sequence goes on along the minus strand of OY728152.1, from coordinate 732,243,161 downwards.
AAATAACATCACATCCATAAAATGGAACATCAAAGAACACATATTGAATTTTATTACAGAAAGACAACCATAAATATAAAATAACAATATGCTATAACAATACGAAACCAATACGAGATAGTTAGTTATACAACATAAAGGTAATCACACATTGGATGAAAAAATAAAAAATTAAATAATAAAACAAAATAAAAACATTGAGACATGTCTCTATGACTTATGTATTGAACTCTACCTTGATCACTGATGTGGATTTATTTTAACAGATATTTTCCATGTCTTTTTATGTAAATAGTAATTCTTTTACAGGTCAAATGAGTTTTAATTGGAAATGTACTCACTTGTTATCATTTTTTGTTGAAAATATAATTATTTTTATTATTTCATGAAAAATACGCTCTTTTAGTGCCAAACAATTTAAATTTTATGTTCTTATTTTCCATATATTTTCAAAAAAAAATATTTTTTTGAATGTGTTTCTTATTAAAATATTATTTGTGAAGAGATTTTTTCAGTTATAAAATTTATATTTTTAAAGTTCTGTTATTTTATTTTTAAAATTTATTTTCATTGGAACACATTTTAATCTTCAATGAATCTCTCTGCGATGAATCCACCTCCTTTCAACTTTATCAAAGAAGGTTCAGTGGCTAGTTTGTTTTTCAGATACTCGGGGATAGATCCGGATGTAGCTCTATTCATAAATCCTCACTGATGGATTTTCCTATTTCAACCTCCACTTGATATCATGTGTCATCTTAATCAGTTTTATCTTATGGACTTATTTTTTAACCCCTTCCCAGATCCGTTTCCCGTTTTTCTTGAAATGATGGTTGTGGTTGTGCCATTGCACTATGAGTCAATGATCAACATTGGAGGTATTCATATTTAGTTACTTCCTAGATCTAAAAGCCATTGTTGTTCATACCATTGATATAATATTTGTGGTGGTGGATTCTGGATAGCCTCGACAGCTTGGGTTAGTTCATGAATCAGTGTGTGTCGACTCTAGTTTTGTGTGATGCAGAAAACTTGAAGGAGAAAGACAGGGCGTTCACATTGAGGATTGGGTGTGGGGCAAGGAATCTGGTTATGCTTCAATGATTGGAATCATTATTGGTTTTCTATGTTTCTATTTTCCTACCTTTTTAGGTTCATTGATTATTATCAATGTTGGTTTTTCAAGACCATGTTCCGGTTGGTGTTCATTAGATGGGGCTTCTTGTTAATTTTGATGAATATTTCTTTACAGGTTCTGTAATTTTTATCAATGCATTTGGAAGGAGACATATCTAATTATTGGTACTTCTAGGTGGAAATCCTAGAATGTTTTATTGTTGTGTTGAAACCCATCATTCATCCATCTTTCCTCATTATTGGATGAATGGGAACTTTTCCATGGTTTCAGTGTTTTTAGTATGGATTAACATTTCATTAGGTTGATAGTGCAATGACTTTCTCACATGCATTGTTTGGTGGATCGCTTGAAAGAGATATGGGTGTATTGTAACTTATCATCCCGACCTCCACTCACATGTTAGTGTGGGTTGGAGGGGTGCCCTTCCATTTTATATTACCAGCATAGTGAAACTTCTTGATAAGGGTAAATTCATTAAAATTGATTGATTTCTTTGTTTCATTGTCTGGAAGGGGAGACATGATTTTTTGTGGTTCTTTTATTGGGATATATTTCCCTTTGATCATTTAGGACCAACCGTGTTAATACCTTTGGGACGTATTTTTTTTTATTTTTTACATTTTCCTTATATGGGTTACCATTTCATCCAATTTTCAAGCGGGGTTTCTACCGTTTTTTTAATAAAGGGGGCTTGGACCTCAACCTGTTTCAAAAAATCATCGCTAAGAAATTTGAAAAATTCAATTTTAATTATTTTTTAATACAATTTTACTTTTTAACTGGTTTTTTATGGATAGATTTTTCAAAAATTAATTCTACTATTTTTTTTGGAATTTCATTCATAAGGATAATTGTGTATAGAAAAATACTAAATTTTTTCTAAATACATGGTATATAAGAGTGTTTTCTAGATTTTTTATGATTGAGAAACATCTTTGTAAGAGTCATTTTGAGTGGAGTTTTACACTTTCATATCAGTCATTGAAACAGTGGTGTATGAGTAAATTTTACTATGTTTTCGGGTGTTTTTCCACCCACATACAATGGTTTTCCATATTTTCTGACTCATTGGAATCCAGCCCAACTATATACAAGTGAGTGAAGCCTAGGGTTTATTGATTGAAGTCAAGGTCCTTTGTCTGGGATCCACTAAAGATCATATTTTCTTGAAATGTAAGTAAGCTTAAATACATTCAAAGAAGATCAACATGGGATCTAAACTTATAACACCTCATTACTCATTTTTAAGAACTTCTTGGCCATTTTTATCTCATTTTTATAGGTTCTTGATGTGATTGTTTGAGAATATTTTTGGAGGTTTTGTGGACTTACTGGGTAATGCACGATTGGTGCATGTTTTTCCCAAACCGTATGACCACCCTTAGCAAACCATGCACCAAAAATATTAGGGGTTCTTAGTCAAGGAAAACCATGTGTCCACACTGGGGAAATCATCCACCCCAAATAGTAGGGGTGCACAGTTAGGGTGAACAGTTAGTTTAACCATACAGACCATCTAAAAAACTGTGTGTGGCCCTCTAAGTCATTTAAAAGTGGGATTTTACCCCTTTACACTTATTTATTTTTAGGTCAAATTCTCTTCTAATACATATTATTCTTTACCTAAACCTTCTCTAATGATTTGGTGGAATATTCCTTGGTATTTTTGGCATAATTCCATTGTTCTTGAGGGATCTCTTTGAGGTATATTTCATTTTTTTCTGGTTTACCCTTTTATTTATAGATCATATCTAGGTATCTTATATTCTAGTCTATTTGGAGCCTATTTGGGCTGGTCGTGCTGGAAATAATGGGTTTAATAGAGGATTGATGTTCTTTCTTACTGATCTATAATCATAAGGATGTGTTTTACTCTTGCACGATCTTCATTTTTGAAGTTGATTAGTTGTTCCATTTTTCATGAGGCAAGTGTCACTTTATAAGGATTATAATTCATGAATTTCTTTATTTTCCTGTAAATTAACTTATGTTATTCCAATAAAATATATGATTTGTTAATGTAAGGTATTTTTTGTAATATTTGTATATTTTTAAATGAGGTTTTCTTTAAAAAAATATTTTTTCACACCATTTATTAGATGAAATGATTCAATGGTGGTTTTGGTTCTAAAACAAGTTTTAAATCTAGAAAGTGGAAAGTATTTGATGTGAAATTTTTCTATTAAATGTGATCATGGTTTTGAAATGGTTTTTGACTAACTTAGAACATTAGGTAACCTTGGGTGCATCGGGAAATAGAAATTCCACTCTTTTTTAGGTAACTCCAAAAGAGGTTTTATGTCACTTTAGTGTATGTTATGACAATAGAGGATATACTATTTGGATCTTCTTTAAGCCTATATGGGGGATTTTATTTAATGGATAGCATGCATTCATATAGGTTATATCCCAAATAGTGTGATTTTTCCTTTTTTGTTGATTGATAACATGATTTTATCTTCATGGTTATTTTCTCACATAAATACTCATGGTTTGTCCATTGTTGGTTTTTATTATGCTTTCATACTAAATTGAAAGTACATGACATATTCCTGGATTTGGTTAATAATGCATTTTTTATGAAAACAGAAGGATGCCTTTACCAAAATGGTTTTATCATATGAAAATGTTTTTTAAAAATTAATTTATTTTAAAGATAGAACTCGTGCAATATTTATATTAGAACGTGTATATATTCATTTGTGGAATCCAACTATTATTTGTGCTAACACCCTAATTTTTCCTCTAAGAAGTTATATATGTTGTTTTTAAGGATTCTGGAAAAGGGAATGACATTGTATAGCATGTTATTTTCTCATGATTCCATTGTTGTTATAGAAATATATTTTTGGAGGTGATGGTTGGTAACATGGAGACTTTTTTTGCATTATATTTTTTTTACTTTTCTAGTTTAGCTTATTTTTATTGACATTTAATGTCTTATGGATATGTATTACTTCTTTCACTATGAACTTTGATTGTTAGTGTTTTACATGACACATATTCGGTTATTTTGTTTCTTTCAATTATGTGGGGGTCCAACTGGGTGACTTTTCTAGTTGACTCGAGTTGGTTTGTTACATAACTGATCCACCCTAAAAGATGATTTGTTCTTCATATTTTATCTTGGAGGTTCCAAGATTGATAGAAGAATCCTAACCAAATGAATCTCGATCATAGATGAGTTTCATGTGTGGTAACCCATTCACCCAGATAAAAATAATGGAACATGATATTTTTGAAATCAATTGAATAAATAACAAAGAAATTGAAGAACGAAGAGTTATAGGAACTAACACTAGTCATATGTAAAATGGTCATATCAAATAATCTTGATTGAGTGACAATTTTAACTGAAGTTGGTTGTTAATGTTTTCCCAACTAAATATAATGATGATTTGTGATGTATATATGAGAATATGAGATGAGTTTAAGCTAAAAATGTGATCAATGGTTTGTTCATTTTTCTGGATTCAAATTTTCAAATATAGTGGGGAATCAATAATCCCAACTGTTATAGCTTCACGACTAATGATGCATGCACATTAAGTGCTCAAGGAAATTCGTTGATAATATATCAACCTCAATCTGAGCCTTAAAAGTGAAACGAGACTAACATACAGCAAGCTGAACATATGAAAAATGATTTTATTTGATCATTCAAGTTATAAGACACATAAGACATTCAAATTCAATATATTTGAGTTGTTGAGGACACAACTTTAAAAAATTAGAGAAGAGTTAGAAATGGAGATGATGAAAACTAACAGAGAAAACCAGGCTATTGGACTGAAGAATAAGGTTGACTTGAGTGTTGTTTTCTATGAGGGAGGTGATTGAGTTGAGAAATCAACCATTCACTGACAAATGTGGAGTGTGTATGATTTATAACATTTAGAAGATCTATATTAGTAAATAAAAAATTGAATCATCCTAGGACTAGTCTTGTTTCTCACTAAAATTATTTTCTATTTTCTTAAATTTTTTATCATTTTCTTTACTTATTTCTTCTCTTACTATAATAGTTTTCATGTCTTGTTTACTAATTTAGATATAAATAAAACTTAAAAATACATTTTGTAATTTACAATGAGATGAAAAAATTATGTCGTTGGGATATCTCTGGTATTATCCCCTGTGTTATATATAATGAGTTTATAAATGAATTTTTTAGCTTCCCTATAACCGGATTTCATAAAAATTGGCATCATTTCTGGGAAATCATGTTTTTTATTGTTTCTTTACTTTTATTTTATGTATAATTTACTATAGTGATGTAGTATAATAATTTTGTATCAATTTCATTATTATATTATTCTCAAGTGTAGGAACTTACTAAATCCATGAATTATTTTCAATGTTTGATACAAGAAAACAAAACTGTAAATCACCTGCTAAAGATGAATTTTTCACTACTGAGATATTAATTTAATTGCCCACAAAAGAATCTAATACACTTCATATGGATTATAGGATAAAGATATCATTTTAATAAGACTATATAGATGACTCTGAAGTAAAATTTAAAGAATAGTTATAGCAGTGTATATTTAAATATGATTTTTCCTTTGTAACTGAACATGATTTAGAAAATCATCATTATGATAGTTGTTTTGATGGATAGAATGTATTGGATTTTGTAATACTATAGGAATATGGATTTTCTTTGTAAGATCAATTATTCTTAAATAGAAATTGGGTTTATTTTATTTTCAATAATATATGTAATGATTACTCTATACTTGAATAGGTTATACCAGAAGAAGAGATCATATATTTTGACATAAAAGACGCCATACATGAGGTCATTTACATTGAGGAGATGTTGAAGGAGCCTGACTACCTCCCTCCCATAGAGTAATTACTCCCAATAGCATTGTTTTTCTAAGATAAATATTATTCTTGATTCTTATAAGAAAAGCATTACATTATTAAACATTATTTTTTTTATTTAATTGTAAATATGTTGATCTTGATCCTGATAATTATTTTCTCTATAAAGGTTTTTTTGATATTAATGATCATTTTGATCTCTTAGAGATTCAGTAGAAAATTGAAAATTCACCTACTGAAGAAATTACAGAACTCCCATTTCTGATTACAAATATGAGTATAGGTGATGTTTTAGAAGATAATGTTAATGAAATAACTAAGGTGTAAAATATTTAAGTGTAATTTTCGAGGACTATAGATAGATTATATAGTTTTAATTAGGTTTAAGCACCTAAACTCTTACACTAACCAACCATGAACCACAAAAATGAAATTAAAAGGGGGAGGTGGATACATTCATATATATTTTTAAATAGAACATCAAATTGAATGTTTCTATAATGATCTAAGGAGACAATGTGTAAGGAAACACAGTATAATGAATCCCACATAATGTGTTTCTGAAAAAAAATGCATACCCCATCATATTGGGGATAAAATTAAGACCATATATCCATGGATTGTCTAAATTCAGAACCTTTTAGGGGTTATCCATAGAATTTGTAGTCTATTTTTTTGTTTCCTATTTTCTATTTGAATATTTTTACTTTAATAATGGGTTTTCATTATTATTTGTATAGAAAATAAAAATATAGAAACTATACACTCCATTGAATATAAAAATACATGTTTTTCTCCAAGAATAAAAAATTTAGGTTCAATTTTATTTTTCCTTTTTTTAATATTATAATTTTTTGGTTATTCCTTTTTTAGGATATTAAAGAGGTAGTAGACCCCAGAACTTAAAATACTATCTTTAGTTTGTTTCTATATAGTAAATGGGTACCTAAGTTGTATCCTTCCACCCTAATATTTCTTCCTATTATGTTATTATAACATGATTCAAATCAGGTGTGTTAAAGAGGCACTATAATTTATGGCTCACTTCACATGTAACACTGTTGAAACAATGTTATAAATAATTCTGAAATAAAAAACATGAATGATGGTTTACAGTTTTAATAGAATATAATTTATATTTTCAACTAAAATCATGTGGGTTTTCTCTATTATTTACTATACTACATAATAAATTATTAGTATATGATGGAAGTGAAGGGTGTTATTCTCTTTTAAACATATCATTTTGAAAATAATTTTGATACTGTTTAGATATATTATCTTGGAAGTCTAAAACTTTTTTAGCATTATTTGGGAATATTTAAGGTATTGGAATATGATTTTTCTTGCTAGATTCATTTCTTTAAATGTTATTTTCCCAATCACCATTAAAAAGTTTATTCTTTCTATCTAAAATGGAAATTCATGGAAATTATTTTTTTTGTTCTATATTTTATATTAAGATGAATCATAATATCTTTAATATAAAAAATTCATTTAAATACCACTATAACAATTTGAGAGATCTTTTAGGGATTTAAATGGTGGTGAACTTCAATTAAGGTCTCCTGGTATTCTAAATAGACATTATACCTACTATGTATATCACACAAATAGGAAAAATTCAAACCTTTCCATGGAGTGGAAACTAATTTTTATTAAATACCATAAGCTGTGGAATACTGAAGAAACTCTAAATCACTTTCTCATTTAATCAACTCTAGTCACATATCTCTTTTGATATCTAATTTCTTAGAACCTTATGTTATTCAATTTATTTATTTGTTTATTTATTTATTTATTTATTAGGAGTTGAAATTGATTAATCAAAATTATTTCATAAAAATAAAAATGAGGAGTTTTTTAATCGTTTTACTTAAAAGTGAAAATCTACACTTATAGTGGATTTCCTATTCATTTTTATATCTTAATTTTCTACATTATTTTCTATTAAATAATTGTTGTTATTTTTATGAATGAAATATTTATAATCTGTTTTTTAATAAAATTCATGTTAAATTCTGAAGAAATATTCATATAATTACAACTATTTTTTTACTCTATTCATCTATAATTATAATATCACTTGCTTTTTTTGTGACTCATTGAATAAAAATGAAACTTAATGTTAAAGCATGTACTTTCCTAAAAAATATTGTATACATACTAAATTATTTAAAGAAATATCTAAATGGAAACCATTTTTCATTATATATATTTTTATAAGTGGAGAGTATGATTGTTAATCTTTCTTTTGGTCCTTTAAAAATACTTTTGAACAATTGAATTTCAAAATATTCTTGAACATATATTGTTTTTAAAGATTCGTCCATACTAAAGTTTATCATTATAGATAATGTTGATTTATAATTATGGGGGAGGTGTTATATTTTTTTATAAACTATATTTTATGAGAAATACATTATAAATACCACTAAACGTTTTCCAATGGAGTGTTGTCAAGCTTCATTCATAACTATATGTGGATGAAATATTTTTCTTAAGTTTAGTGTGTATTTTGTTTCACTTTGAAAGGGTTCATCAGTTAAATTCAACCATGGATCCAATCATGTAACATCATTTACTTTGATCTAGGAAAATTATTTTTTTTTCATGTTTTTGGAAGAGGTTTTATAATATTAATTGAAATTAAAATACTTCTTTGGGATTTAACTAATAAAATATTCACTCAAATAATCTAAAAATGAACATCTAATCCTATTTAGGATTTTTATTTATTTCTAAAACTATTTTATGAATAAATTATGTTCTTTATTAATTATTAAAATGATCTCATCCTTTTGTTGAGTCTAATTATGATAAGATGTTAAAATTTGTGTGCATGTTCACAATTGAGAAAAAGTGAAATGTAAAAGAGTAATTTAATTCAAAGATAATTTGTTTTACTCCTTTAATATAATCAAATTTAATAATATTTTAAAAAAAGAATCTGTATTTTCATTAAAACATTTCTTTTTTAGAGAAAAATCATAAGTTTTTTCTAAGAGATTCGATAGGGGGATATTTTTTAGAAATCTCCTCATGGCTGGAATTATAGATATTTCAATTTTAAGATGAATTTTATTCAACTGAGTTTGTTCAAATAATTTCTTGGGGAAACTAATATCATATGTATAGGGTAATTTTTTGTCCCATTATTTTAAAATAACTTTTCCAAATATTTTTTGGTAAATTTTAATGTTTTTGTTAATAAAATTGGATTAAAGTGGAAATATATTCAATTTTTATTATTTTTTATGCTGAAAATATAATTATTTTGATATTTTTATGAAAATATTTTTTTTGAACCAAAATATTTAAATTTCCAATTTTTATTTTCCATATATTTTTAATCAAATTATATGATATTTTTTTATTGAATTTCCCATATAAATATTATTTTTTGAATATTTGATAATTGTTTCGAGTACTAAAATTTAGATTTTTAAAGATCCATGATTAAATTTTTAAAATTTATTTTCATTGGAACTCATTTTAATCTTCACTAATAAATTTTTTTAAAAAAAATAAATTTTAACTATTTTTAAATACCCTTTTAAATTTTAAATCATTTTTTATGTACATATTTTTCACGAATTACTTTTACTTTGTTATAGGAATTTCCAATATGAGGATAATCATGTGTAGTAAAATAATGACAGTTAGACTATGACTAGATTTCCTAAGAGTGTTTTATGTCCATCATATGAGGGATTTGTAGCTTCATAAGGGTCATTGTGAGTGGACTTAAACCATTTCATATGATTCATTCTAGTAGTGGAATATGTGTGCTTTTTCACTGGTCTACATCTGTCATACCACTTTCTCTGAGTTACTATATACCACCCCAATAATGTACATGTAAATGGATCATGCTCCTGGATGAGATAGAATGAGGTTATTTTCTAGATCGACACAAAATTTTAGATTGTAAAATCCTTGAAGCTAGCTTGAACCCATTAAAGGAAAATTAATAATAGGATCAAATAAATCAATCTTAAAAGTTGATTCAAGCATGTGATTTTGTTCTGGATATTCTAATATGGACCAAATAATCATGACCAAAGAAAGCCCAAGTAAATTTGATTTATACATGTTGAAAATCATTTAGTCTAATGGAAAAAATGGAACTTCATCTTGATCAAATTTATCAAAGAAAGAAAAAAAACATCAACAAACTAGGACAGATAGGAACCAGCTATAGGCTTGTGTAAAATGGGTGTATCAAATAATCTTGATAGAGTACCAATTTTTACAAAAGAGATCATTTATGTTTTTCTAATAAGATATATTAATGGTTTGATGGTTATATATAGGAATATGAGATGAGATTAAGCTCTAAATTTGATCATTATTTTTTTTATTTGAATAGGATTTCAATTTCATCACATATAAGGGGTTTAGATACTCCCAAATGTAGTGGTAATGTGACTGAAGATACGTACACATCCGTTGCTCAAATAAATACTTTAATGATGTTTTGAACTCAAGATAAGACTTATAAGGTGAAATAGGTAAAAAAAATAAGTTATACATATACAGACTGATTTTATTAGGTTCATCAAGGAAGAAGACACCAAAACATTCTCATGTAAAATTATTTGGAGTTTTCAAATACATACCTTCATAACTTCATATAAGAGTTTAATAAGCCAAAAATGAGTAGTTCCAATGTGAACCAAGCTATCAGACTAAATAAAATGGTTTATTTGAATACTCACATATGCGAATGGAATTTGAAGTGTTTAAAGTAAGATTCTAAGATAGATTATGTCCTCATGCTTATTTTTTAATGGAATTCAACTACAAGTTGAAACTAGTTGAAGATGGGGGGAACAAAGGTGGAACTCGATGAAATGTCGATTTAAAAGATAGTAAAAAAATTATTTTAGAATAAAAATAATAATTCTTGAGTAATTTTATTGAATCTGTATGGGAATCATTTTGGAAACAACTTAAAGACCCAATTAACAAAGAAACAGCTCTAGGTTTGATAGTTCATAGAGCTTATGAAAGTATCACATAAGTAAGTAACTTTACTATGATATTTCTCCTCAAATAAAAATACAGAATATGATAAGTAGTTCAGGATTATGCATGGGTCCCTGGAATATAAAGGATATGAGCACTGACTGTGAGGAAGCTGCTTCAAGTTGGGATTTCATCAGGATCACTAGAGCATACTAGGTGAAGTAGAAGATCATCCTAGATTTTATACACAAGGATAACACTTTCTATTAAATATAATTTTTATTATCCTCCATTTTTTATTTTATATAGTATATTCCTTATTTTGTAAAAGGGGATATAATATATATCTCTCTCTCTAAACCCATGATTATTTATATAAATTTTTTTGTAAATAACATTTGTTTTATTATTATTCCACCATGGTTTTTATCTACCTCTATAAGTATAGGGATAATTTTTTAACCAATTATTTTATTTGAATCTTTTAATTTTAATACAAATTCAAATATTAAGATGATAACCTTCTTCTTCACACTTAGCTGATAATGATGGTGATGTGGGGTGATGTGACAATATATTCACTCATGCGATCTTTTTGTGAATCTCTTTCCTTTAATATGTTTCAACTTTTTTTTAATCAAAATAGTGTATCATTTGTGTATTTGTGATTTTATAACCTCATTAATAACATTTCATGTTGGGCAACACCATTTCCAAAAAAAAGGTCCTTTTGAGTGATTCTCATTACTGTATAGGTGAATATTCCATGATGTCCAGTAGGGTAGGGAGAGGGATTTTTTTTAAATTCCAAATAAAAAAAATGGCCATCGATTTAGTTGTGGATATCCACCATATACCCTGATTTTATTCCAAGGGGAACCATAAACTACTAGAGATCTTATTTGATACCCATCAAACATATATTGGCCACATGGTGGTATTGACATTTTTCTATAGAAACCTCCAAAATGCATTAGGTTACCAGTTCACCACCATCGGGTACCTTGTGGTATGTACTACACTTTTTAGTAATACCACCATTTCACCCTTCAATTCCACATCCAATTTTTATCAAATCCTTTAACCTCATATAAAATCATCCTTTGATCCACTATCTACTATCAAAACACCAATATTATTCTAAAAAATTAAAAAAAAACTAATGTTCTAATTACATTGGAGTATAATTTATCATATTTCCACATATTATTAATGAAGTGTATCATTTTAGATATAAATACCCTAATTCATGTAGCCCAGAGTTCGTGGTTATTTTATTACATTAGCACTAGATAGAAAGAGTCCCATCCTAAATGACCAAATAGTTTATTAGTATTGGTAAACTAGATACATACTAGGATTTCACATTATAATTGAAAACATAAAATTCAACATAGCATTTTCATTGAGTACACCATTATTCTCCTTATCATATCCCTACATATCAATCACAATTCACTTATTGGAATCCTAGAGAATGGAAACATAAGGGGTGAGATCAAATACTTCGTAAGATTATGAATATAATGGAATTTATCATGAATAAATAAGTCACAATAAATATTTAAAAGTGAATAAATTAAAACACATTTAATTTAACCAAAAACATGAACATGCTGAATAATATGGAAGAAATAAATAATGATCAAATAACAGAATATAAATAATCCCAAGATCTTTAAACTTATCCATGGGTACTATAACTAATCGAATAATCACATGGAAACCAACAATTAATTTCATAATAATAGAATTCATAATATTAGACATATAAAACATATTTTAGAGGCCTCATCCTAGACATCTAAAAATACCATCAAGGGCTTCTTCCATGACATCTAAAAACATGGGTAAGGCATCACTCAAATCCCAAACTAGTTTGTCTCATAATTCCTACAGATGTATCTAGGGTTTATAGAAGGCCCCTCAAATCACTTACTAAGTTTTATTAATTTCTCATATTAATAAATTATAAAATTGAATCAACATGCCAAAAAAATCAATAATTATCCGTATTGGAAGAACTAGTCATATGGAATATCAATACTTTCCATAATCAAACTAATAATAAATCATCCAAATAAATATTATTAAAGTTATTTTTAGATTACATACTCAACATAAAATTCAACAAATAATTTTTACATAGATGAAAATACTTTAAATACATTACGTAAATATTTCTTGATGAAAATACTATTTTTTTACATCGAAAATAATTTTTAAATATAAAAATTGGGCATGTAATAAGGAAATAATTTTCATTGAAAATTACCTTTTAAACTATTAAAGGAAGAATAAAATTATTAATATATCATTATGGGGGTAAATTCCATTTATACCATAAAATTTAAAAAAAACCATTCCTTTTTCACTTTCATGAAAAGTTAAAAAGTAACCCACTCAAAAAATGACAAGAAAAGTTTTCTAAAATAATTTCATAAAAAGATCAAACATGGGTAAGAATGTATTTAATAATTCATTTTATTATATTAAAATTATTATTTAAATTTTATTGAGTAAAATATGTATATGAAATAATATATTCCCTCAATGTAAATATAAACAATCTCAAATAATGATGAGATTGTGAATTAACATATTACCTCAGGTTTGGTTTCCTTTGTAAATGTTTGAACCTTCTATATAATAAAGATAAATCTATTATAAATATATTACATAACTATACTCATATATATATAATACCATATATTATTTACTTACAATATTTTTTTCAACTTTTATTAACAATTCATTGATAAAATCAATGTTTTGGGTGGTAACTACTTTGTTTTTCATGTATGTTTTCATTTAGTAGTTTTTTGTAATTATACATTTATCATGGTTCTATCACATTCATAATTTTATTTATGGAATAAATATTATATAAATTAAATATATATATCCACAAATATATATATATATATTGGAATTACATCATTTATGCAGACGACGGGTCGTACGTATGCATAAATGTTATTTCCACTTTTTGTAGGATTAAAATATACAATCATGGATATTAATTAATATTTTAAAATCATATTTATTTCATAAATATCATGTATAATCATTATTTTTACCTTTTTTACCATCCGAGTAATGTGGTGATGAGAAATGAATTACCCCACTATGTACAGATGGTAAGTCGTATCTACACTTGAGCGATGTCTTCACTTTTCATAGGAAGGAAAAGAGATGGAATATGTTTGTCACATAATAATAATAATAACATCTAAATATATTTATTATATAGTTTTTATTATTTTGGGATGGGTGAAACACATTAATAGTAAACAGAAGAATATATAAACTTGGAAGTTTCAGTAAAGATGATTACCACTTCTTTGATGGTCTCACTTTTATATATCTTCTTTAGGTACCTAGGGTTTCAATTTTATAAGGTAAAGAACCTCAAGAACATAGATAAATATGTTTAAATGACTAATGGGTGGGTTATGGTCTATCTATATTGCTCAATGTGTTATAAATAATTAATAGAGGATGTGCCCTTTTATAATTGAGGTTGGGGCCCTTTTGGAATTTACAAAAATATTAAATTAATATAAAATAATATTTAATACAAATTAGAACCAAAATTATTTATTTAGAATATATAATGAGTACGGAAATAAATAATCTCATCCAATAAAAGTTATTGATATTTTAACAATGTTTTTATCATTATCTTTTGGTTTTAACCACTCATTAGCCATTTTTAAACATACTATGACAAAAGAGATGGAATATGTTTGTCAAATAATAGTAATAATAACATCTAAATATATTTATTATATAGGTTTTATTATTTTGGGATGGGTGAAACACATTAATAGTAAATAGAAGAATATATAAACTTGGAAGTTTCAGTAAAGATGATTACCACTTCTTTGATGGTATCCCTTTTATATATCTTCTTTAGGTACCTAGGGTTTCAATTTTATAAGGTAAAGAACCTCAAGAACATAGATAAATATGTTTAAATGACTAATGGGTGGGTTATGGTCTATCTATATTGCTTAATGTGTTATAAATAATTTATAGAGGATGTGCCCTTTTATAATTGAGGTTGGGGCCCTTTTGGAATTTACTAAAATATTAAATTAATATAAAATAATATTTAATACAAATTAGAACAAAAATTATTTATTTAGAATATATAATGAGTATGGAAATAAATAATCTCATTCAATAAAAGTTATTTATATTTTTACTATGTTTTTATCATTATCTTTTGGTTTTAACCACTCATTAGCCATTTTTAAACATGCTGTGACAAAAGGTTTTTGACTCTTTGAGGGTCAAGATAATTACTATAAATGGAAAAAATTCCCATAAATGGAGAAATATTGATATTATACTCTATATAAAAATAAATTTTCTGAATATATGATTTTTATAAAATTTATAAAATTTTATATAATATTTCTTTTCACAAAATATCAATACTATAAATTTTTAGAACTATTCATTGCTTTGACTTCAATAATTTCAACACAACACTTATAATTAGACCCAAATATTTATTTTATATCACTAAAATTTAATTTAAATATATAAAATTCATGTGCCTAATTATTTATCTCAAATTATAATACTTTTAATATTTTAAATATCATGTATTTTAATTTTCAGTTAATTGAGTAATTACTCTTTCAGTATTGTGTAGGAATTTTAGAAAATTATTTCTTTAATAAAAATTAAAAATAAATAAACATAATTAAGGTAATATTTTAAATTTAAATATAAATTTTATAGTTGAACATATCCTTTAGATAACCCCATATTAAAAATATTATTGTTATTAAAAACAGTAGTGTGACATCTTTGACTTTTCTTGAAATAAAATACTACAAAGGTCATAATATCATCCAAATATCCAAAAAATCCCATATAAATTAATATTTGATGGGTATAGATAAAATTTACACATCTAGTTAGATTAATAAAATTGTTAGGGACATTTTATAATCCTTATCATTTTGTTCTTAATTTTTATTACCTGGTTTAACATTTATGTGGTAAAAACATTACTAAGGTTTCTATTCGTATTGAACCAAAATAAAAAAACATATTTAATAAATTTATATTGGTTTAATTCAAACATTAAATCCGTTTATTAAAATTAGAAACATAAAACTGCAAGAATTTAATTTAAAATTAAACTAGAAAAATGCAACAGAAAATGATTTTTCAGAAAAATGTCTTCTAAGAATAAAAAATCCCTTATACCAAATTTATCCATAAAATTCATTAAAATGAACTAAATTGTATTATTAATAATAAAATATAACCATTTTTACTTTAAAACTATTTTAAAACAAAATGGTAATTTTGAAATTCTTGGAATAAAAACACAGTTTTCAATAAAATTCTTTATTTGTCATTATTCATTAGAAAATGAAACTTTTTAGAAAAATAAAAAAATTCACCCTAAAATGGTTTTTATATATTGGTTTAAAAAATTATATTGTTTTTATAAAATAAAATTTTTATACATTCCAAAAATTAATTATAATATTTTTACAAAAAAAAATATAAATCATTTTTAAAGAAAATGTATTTTTTTGGCATAAAATAACATTATAAAAAAATAGAATACCTATTTAATATGAATTGATCAATAATTTTTCATTGAGTAGATACTTTATATGTATTTTAGGATTTATTAAATATTATCCAAACTCACTAATTTAACGTATATGCTATTATATCCATTTTTAAATAGTATTTCCTTGTTTGTTGAAAACTAATTTTGTGTATTGTATATGAGATAAAACATTGTGTTATTTTAAAATATTAGGGTTTTCTTCACCTAATGAAATAAAATATATTAAATTTTTAAAAAAAATAAACAATCCATAAAATTTTGTGGTGTTTTATTCTCACCTCCTTCAATAAATTGTGCCCTTACAATTTGAAGTTGTGCGTGGAAGTTGAGGGTTTGACATAAGAATTTTTTTTTGTAAAAACAACCTTATAAAAAGATTAAATAAAAATTTCTACTAAAATAGGGATAGGTAATCATGAAGGTGACCACAAAAATAGGTTTCTAAATTAGAGAACATTAGTGGGAAGTCAAAATATAGACACGAAAGAGAAAACTAACATCTAAGGATTAATAAAGGGTGATGGAGACCGTGGTCATGAGAAATATAACAATAAAAAATAATAAATTTGTGATAGTTTAAAAGGAAATTGATTTCTTAGAAAGAAAATTAGATGGGTAATGTTTTTATTTGAAGGCCTTTTTCCTAAAGTCATGGATTATTTTACAATCCAGAAAAATAACTTACAACAAATAGATGTACTTAATTTTTTCTATGTAGTAAGCATAATCTCATCTTATGATTGTACTTTTTTCTATTTTTTCATAATCTATTATGCCATTAAATGGATATTCATGATAAATTTTTCATGTCATAGGAACTTTTAATGAGTCAAATGATTTGTAATTTATTATTTTAGCCTCCAAATATTCACTAAGACCAAAATGGTTAGAACATGTTAAAAAATATGATAAATAATACTTTAACAACAAAAAAATAATATCCAAATTTATACTTAATCCATTACATAAGTTGTTAACGTTGGGGATCCTCTAAAATATTTTTGACCAAATTCAAAAATACAAAAAACCAGGAATGAGGTCAATAAATTTAAAAAATATACTATTCATCAATACCCTATAAATTGAAACATAATGTCACATTTAAATACCTTTATCACATGGTAATAATGTGAATCACCATACAAATTTAATTAAAACATGCTTGATTCCAAAAAATAAAATCTCAAATTATCAAATATATTCCATAAATTAAAAAAATGCATTAAAATCCATCATAAATTAAATCATTAACCATTTTCATGGTCACTAATACTATCCCATTTACTTTCATCTCAACATCAGGAACATATTAGATTTATATTTACCTTTTTCATGTATTCTCCAAAAATTCTACCTTACCACTAATTACTTAAGAGATTCTATCGAATCCTTAAAGAAAAAGTATTGTAGTCTAATCCTTATACATTCAATAATTCATAAAACCAAAATATCATTGATAAAATACTCCTATAACATAATTATCTAATCCAAACATGAGAAATTAATCATTCCACTTCATTCTTAAAATATTAACTTGGATTCATCATCTTATTCCTTCATACCTCCTTCCTTTTATCTATCATTTGTGTTCTCCTTATCATCAAAAGTACACACATCACTCATGAAACCTTTCTAATTATCTTCCAAATCTTTCCTCCTTGGAAATTAATTTGCGTAATGCCCATACATTCAACATTAAAGACATTCAACTGTCAATAATACCATTGGGAGACCATTAATTTAATCCATTGATTTAACTGAACTTTTCATTTTCAATATTTTATTACTTTATTTTTTCTTTCTTTTCCAAACCCAAAATATCTTTACATTCCTCTTATACATTCACTTGGTAGTTTTTACCCACATTATTTCCATATACGAAATTGAATATTCTTTCCTCCATGGTCTCCACCATCCTATCTCTCAGTGAACTCTTTCATTCTCTTCTTTGGTGAGTATTAGGGATTTTTAAGGTCCAAGTTGTTTATAATATAACAAGATAACTAACTATGAATTATAAAAAAAATCCTTTACCCCATTCATCAGCACATTTATTTTCTTATCTATAGTTATTCTATAGAATTCAATGTAATCCCAGTCCCTTCTAGTTCCCACCATTGACTATAACCAAAAATCATAGTTTAATAAATAATAATCAAATAGGAAACCACATAATCCTAAAAAATCATTTATAGGATGTCTAAATAATGACACCATTTTTCAATCTATAACCCCTTAGGTTTAAACTAGGTTATTCATGGTTATGATTCAAATCCTTCAATATTGTTCATAATAAAAATATGAATTAACCTAGGCATGTCTCCTAGGAGTGTCAAATTAAGAGTGCAATAAGGCATGTTTTCATGTACCATGTAACTATTGATTCAATACCAATGCACCTTTTCCAGAGTTATTACCCCTATTCATGTCTATTCTAGAACCACATCAACCTGTATTATTTATATAGGGACATATTTCTTGAAAAAACCACATAATCTCTACCTTACCAAAACATTAGTATGTTCCACTATACTTATCATCAATGTATATCATAGGGTTATGTTCCCAAATATATTTTCCAATGTTTTTACTGAACATTCAATGATACCAATTATAAATACCTTGATTCAAGTAGCCACTACTACATGTCGGTCTTTTAACAGTGTTATGATTTGACTTTAACTACACTAAAAAATATCTATTAATCTAAAAGTTCTTAAAGTCCCACCTTTATCAGCACTAAAAAATCACTAATAAAGGGTGTATATATTAGTGCTAAAAATGACCTGATAAATTCCCCCTTTATCAGCACTTGAAAAAAACACAAATAAAGGTGAAATTTATGAGTGATTTTCTCACTCACTCCCACCCCCACCAGTAATGCCTAATCCACCCCCACCCCCCTTTCTCAGTTCTTGTAAATCCCATTTATTAGAACTTTTCCACTACACTTAATCTTTTTCAACCCATGTGTGCACCTATATTGGATCATTGGACCTAGTTTTTCAAATTGAACTCCTTTAACACTACACCAAACTTGTTTTATTTTATATTTTAGGATATGTCTATTTATATATATATGTATGTATGTATGTATATATATATATTCATAAAAAAAATTTAATCATATATTTATATAATTATTTTTGAAAATGATTATAATATATAATTTTGTTCGTGTGTGTGATATATATATACATATATTTTTTTAAATATATTATATATTAATATTAATTTACATATATTAGAAAATATATACACACAAACATATATATATATATTAATTCATACATATTTTTATATAAGGTAAATAAAATGGATAATTTTTTATTTTAAATAAAATGAATACTAAATATATATTTCCATTAGGTTTATAAATTAAAAAATAATTTTTTACATAAATGTGTTTAAATATATGTTTTTATCAATTGATTTATTATAAGAAAATATAAAAAACTATTAATATACTTAATTATAAATGAAACTACGACATGAAAAATGATAAAATTTCAAAACCATAATATATATTTAAATGTAACCCATTGGAAGAAATTCAGTGTCCACTAAAAATAGAAAAAAAATATCATCTTAATTGAAGCTAAAATACTATTGAGTATTAAAAATTAAGTTATCTAAACTAAAAACTCAATTTTGAAGGCCTTATGACCCTTTTTGACATCACATAAATTGTTATTGGGGTTCCCCTAATTACCAAGGTGTAGATATCTTCCAATGATTTGATTTGATATGTGGTGAAGCTCAAACAAATACCCCGATCAAAATTTGTGGTCGTTTGATGTTCAACTCATGTTTTAAACTTATCTTAGACCATTCATTAATTTATTTGATTGTTATGTCATCTAAATTTTATTAAATGGATATTACTTGATAATAATTAGATAATTATTAATTAATAATATTTTTTAATTATTTTATAATCCATTTTGACTAAATATCTTACATATTATGTGTAAATGCATATTAAGCCTCATATAAATCATATTTAATAAAATATTTTATATATATTTATATAAATATAAATATATTTATATAAAAATATATAATTTTTAATGATTTATAATTATATTATGAAATTTACCCTTTAACAACGCTAGTATAAAATCACTAATAAAGGGTGGCCTTTATCAGCACTTCTAAGAACTTTTGATAAAGCCCCCCCACCCACTTTATCCTTATTTTTTAAGTGCATATAAATGGAGATCCTTTATAAGCACTTTTTTAGTTACATAGAGATATGACCCCCTTTATCACTCATTTTATCTATCACTGATAAAGGGGTCCTTTATCAGGGCTTTTTTTAGCCCTAGATAAACCAAAATTTGTGTAGCAAGCATTGAGTTGGTGGTTACTATATTACATTGAAACTCGATATAATTAATTTCATCTTGAAATACTGAATAGTTTATTATTCTTGTTAAAATATATACATATGTTAATTTCAGAATACAATTGAAAACATAGAATATAACATAGTATTTTATTTGAGTACCCCATTAGTCCCTTTAGCATATCTCGACATATCAATTATAATGAACTTCCTAGAATCCTAGAGAAAGGAAACATAAGAAAGGGGTGATCTCTAATGCAATGTAATGGTATGAATACAGAGGAATTTATCATAAATAAATAAGGAATAATTAATATGGAAAGTTAAATAAATTAAAACACATTCTATTTAATCAATAACATGAACATGTAAAATAATACGACAGGAATAAATGATGATCAAATAATGTCATACAAATAATCACATTAGATTGAAACTAATCCATGGATATTATAAATATAAAAACAATAACGTGGACATAAATAACTAATTTCATAATTATGGAATGCATATTTTCAAACATTGGAAACAATCCATCAAGGCCTTGCACATGACATTTGAAAATACTATCAATGCCTTGTGCCATGACATCTGAATAAATTGGTAAATCCTCAATGAAAACCCAGTATAGTTTGTCTCATGAGACCTAAAGATAAATCTAGTTGATATATATGTACCCACCCATCAATTAATAAGTCCAATTTATTTCTCATATTAATAAATAATACAACTAAATCAACATTCCTTAACAAAATCAATAAATATATGTATTAGAAGAACTAGACCTACAGAATATCTATACTTTACATAGTCAAACAAATCATAAACCATCCAAATAAATAGTATTAGTGGTATTATTATAGTACATACTAAAAATAATATTCAAAGAAATTGACATATATTAAAATACTTTAAATGGATTTATGGCGTAATTCTTGAGTAAAATACCATTTTTTACTTTGAAACTAATTTTTAAAATCTTAAACCTACACAAATAACGAAAAAAATAACTTCATTTGAACAGAACCTTGTAAAATTGTAAAGGAAGATACAAATAATTGAATATTCATAATTTTGGTAATTTTAATTATTGTCGTACAAGTTAAGAAAACAATCCTTTTATACATTCATTAAAAGTTAAAAAGTACCTCTTTGGAAAATGAAAAGAAGAAGTTGTTAAAACCATTATATAAAAAGGTAAAACATGGGTGAGAATGTATTAAATAAATAATATTAGGATATTAAAAATATTAATTAAAACATTTTTAGTGAAATATGTATATAAAAGAAAATATTTCCATTAATGCATATATAAACAACATCGAAAAATGATGAGATTATATATTAAACAATTACCTCAGGTTTGATTTCATTTGTACATATTTTAACCTCCTATATAAAAAACATAGATTTATTATTAATATATTATAGAACCATACTCATATATATCATACCATAAATTATTTACTTAAAATATTTTATGACCCTTTTATTATCAATTCATTGTTACAATCACTCTTTCGAGTGGTAACTACTTCATTTTTCATATATGTTTTGATTCAGTTATTCTGATCATTATAATTTTATCATGGTTCCATCGTATAAAGAATACTATTTTTGTTATAAATATCATATATATTAAATATATAGATATTTAGATTCATTCATATATATATATATATATATATATATATACAGAAGAACGAACTACACCATTCATGGAGACGGTAGGTTGTACGTATGCATGAACGACGTTTTGAAATTTTGATGGATGGAAAGAATGAAAAGTGAAAAATAATTAATATTTTAAAAATAAAATTTTAGTCATAAATATAATATTTACTCATTATTTCCATCTTTATAACCATCTAAATAAAGTGGTGATGAAAAATTAATTACACTACTGCATGGAGATGGTAAGTTATGTGTACGCATGTGTGATGTTTTTTCATTTCATAGGATAAAAAGTGATTGAATATTGTCAAACCAAAATCATGACAAAATAACATTTTATTAATAAAACTGGTTTTACAATTTTAGGATGTTTACAACACATTAATAGGAAGTAGAAGATGAAATAAACATGAAAGTGTCAGTAAAGACGACTACCTCTCCCATGGTGGAATACCTTTATATCTCATCTTATGGGATCTAGGGTTGCTATTTTGGAAGGTCTGTAACCACAAGAACATTTAGAATGATGTTCATAAGAGTAATAGTCAGGTTTTTGTTAAGAAATATGTCTCAATGTGGTGTAAATAGGTAATGGATCAGGTCCCCTTTTAAAATTGAAGTGAGGAGCACTTTTGAAATTTCTTAAAATATTTAAATAATATAAACTAATATTTAACTCCAAAAGGATCCCAACTGATTTATTTATAATATATTATTATTATATATTACAATAATCTCATAAAATAAAAATTAGAAAACTTTTATGTATGTTTTATCCTTATCTTTTGGATTCAATCCCACGTTATCCTTTTAAAAACTACCATGAAAATAAGTTTTTTTACTCCTTGAGAGTCAATATAATTAATATATATGGGAAAAATGTCCCACAAATGGACCATGATTGATATTATCAACCATAACCTAATCAATATTTTGAATATAAAATGTATTTAAATTTTATATCATTTAACAAAATATTTCTAATTATAAAATATCAATAATTTCTATTTTTAGAACTATTTATTACTTTGGCATTAATAATATCATGAAAAGAATTCAAATTAGAACAAATTATTTTATTATATCCCTAAAATTTCATTTTCATTAACATAATTTATGTATTAAATTAATTATCTCAAATTATATTACTTTTAATATTTTCAATATCATGCATTTTATTTTTCCACTAATTAAACAATTATTGCATCAACGTTGTGTAAGAAACTAAGGTAATTATTTTTCCACAAAAAAAATAAATATAAATTACCATGTTGAAGGTAAATATTTGATATTTCAAAATGATATTTATATTTAAAAATATCTGCTAGATAACCCCATTTTAAAATTTTTATAGTTATTAAAAACAAGTGTGTGACATGATTACCTTTTCCTGAATTGAAATATTATAAAGGTTATAATATAATCCAAATAGCCATAAAATGTCATATAACTGAATAAAAATATGTAATCCATTTTTAAAAATTAAAAACATATAAGTGCAATAATTTTCTAGTGTCCTGGCCAAGTTTTCCACTCAAATAGTGATTCGGGCTGGTTGGCCACTAGGTCTTAGACATGCCTCCCCATATGTAAAAGGCTACCAACTACAAGAAATGGTCATAAAAGGTGGTTGTCTGGAAATTGTAACCTATTTTAGTGTTAATAATAATGGTCCATATGTATATAACATAGTATAATAAGGACCATAACTCAGCAGAGGCAAGAGAATAAACATAGTGGAATCATAATAAACAACATCAGTAATAAAAAAACCCAAAGTAAAAATACCATTTTCAGATGATAATCATGAAATAACTTTTCATACAAGAAAAATAAAAGAAGGTTTGATTGTTTCTAACCATATAGGTACATAAATAAAACATGAAATATCTTAAAAGGAAACTCCAAGTCGAAGAAAGAACCAAAATAGTCCATTTCCATCCATCCCATAAAAATGTACATCTACGACCACTATGGTCTTGCTCTCAAGTCTGATCCATTACCTGATCTCAAATACATAAATTCTACACACATCCTGAGGGGCTCGTTTAGGGTGTGATTTTTAACATAGTAGTCAACAACTGACACATGACTATCGTACATCCATAACTTATATAGTGTATTCATACAAAAATAAACAACTGAAACTCACACATAGTAATTATAAACAACCCACTTCACTTGTGCTCAACAAGCACAAGTGAGTGTTCTACCTTCTATGACCAATACTAGAATATCTCTGAACAAATTCCCCCAAATATATATATTTAATACAATAAATTTATTAATATATATGTGTGTGTGTAGTGGAGAGGATCCATGGATTAACACCTAGGAATACCCAAAAGAAAATCATACTTAACAGCACTTGGGAACCTATCATAAACATATAACTAACACCTCATTCCATCTGAAACCCCACATCCACCAACAAGTAACTAGTTTCATAATGGCACACCCAAACAATCTCCCCAAAGTCCCTTTAACCTCCACTCATAAATCCATCATTGTCTGAATAGCTAGATATCCCAATGCACGGTTATATCGATCCTCCAATATGTAATAAATCACTAATATATCAACAACCTGATATCTAAATGCATGTCGATATCTATCCTCCCATAATCCAAGCCCATCCTCTTCATTTATAATAGAAATTCTCATCCCCCAACTAATTGTCTCAACACTATCTCCCAATGTTCCATCGTCCACCAATAATTTCTACATTGATCACCTCCAACACAACTAATAGTCAACACAATCCCCTAATCCACAATATCTACATAGGCCTCCACCCACAGCGAGTGGTCAACACAACCTCAACTAAGTCTAATATGTATGCACATGACTACAATGGTGCGTCGACCAACAACGGCGACTAGAAATCACCAACAATACAGGATCCACATCACCAGCATCTCATGACCTGATGATAATGTTACTAAATCCCAATGGTCAAAACCAACCAAAGTCACATAGTCCATGCCATCATCCTGACGACCTCGTTTCCTCAAACTGATGATCATGTCACCCTCAAAAGGTGATCAACATCACCCCCTATATCTCATACATGCCCAACCTAATGAACCAAGTCACCTTAGTCCCATTGATCACATCACCTCAATGCATCGAGTCACACCCTTAACATCCCCAAGGAACTATCATAGTCATATAAAAATTTAATTATTTTAAAACAGACATATGCTCGGACCTGCCCAGTTGGTCAAAATTCCCTTACCTGACTTAGCATATAATGTCATAATCTATGGCTTAACCAATGACATCCAATAATAACATTTAATCAATTAAAAAGTAATAATTAATTAATTATGGGTTTCACTCAGACCATCTATTATGTGAATTTAGGTATGCACCCAAAAACACCCATAAAAATTAGGGAGAAATCTAGGCACTAGCTACCTTATACTCAAAGGCACTTACTCTTTGAAATACCTACCTATAATACAAATCATATCCAGAGAAATTGGAGTTTTAGACAAAAAAATTGAAAAAAGGGAACAAGATCTCACATAGATTTAGCATATCATGTGGCAAGATAAATAATAAAAATAATCAAGGTGATTTAAGGCCTTAACACTACTCTTCAAATGAGACCAAAAGAGATTTATTCAAAGCTCAGAAAATGAGAAGAGGCCTAATCCTAGTAGATAAAGGAATTTAGAGGAGCCTTATGTGCATACGATTGAAATAGGGGAGTAAAAAGAATAAAAATATAAAAAAGGAGGAGGGGAAGATTCTTTATTTCACACATTTAAATGACCACAATAGTTTGGCTAATCATAGGATAATCGTGAATTGGTCACTGCCTGTGCACCATACCTCACACGATGAGGATCCCGAATTACCAAACCAAGTACATCCAATGCTTATCCAAACCATCAAAATGCTATAGAGACTCACATGGTTTAACTCCCCCAACTCATGGTTTGAAATACGATGACTAGTGAAAAATTGGGCCGCATGTTTTCCCCTTTTAGGCCATATAGTTGGACAAACCCAGGTGCCTCTATCAATGATTTTCTACAACTGAGTTTCTGGGGGACAACATAACGTAAACTCATATGAAACACCAAGGAACATGTTAGGGCTTAAACCTCATATAAAAATAAGGTCTTGGGTCAATAAAAGTGTCATAATTAAGTTCTTAATATCAAGAGAAAATTTGGCTCGCTCACAAAACTCAAAAATTGAAAAAGGTTGATGAATTTCAACCCGCTCAAAAAATGAGGATGTTACAGTCCCCCCAACTTATAACATCCATCCATGAGCTATCAAGATTTACCCAGATATGGTACCAAACATATCCATCTCATTTACATCAAATTGTTCTTCCCTGATTATTAGTCACAGTCCATTCCCTTATGCCACTCCCCACCATAGGATTTACCTACCTGGTCACCTCCTAAACCAAGATAATCATTTTTATGGTATTCCTACCATATACAGATATAAAAGTCCTCCCATTATGTACCATAATTCCTAATACTCCTTTGGTCCTCAATCGATCCTCATGTCATACCTTACACCCATCAAGTCCTACATCAAACAAGATGCCCATATCATACCTGTTTTATACACAAAACTCATCAAAACTCGTACCTCATCAAATTCCCATAAGTCTTTCTCCACAAAATATGCTCAAAATAAACACACATCATATTATATATATATATATTCACTACCATCATCGTCATGATTCCTATGCACCTCATACAAGACATGGATCATAGATGATGCCAATAATAAATACTCATGCCTACGGACTTCATAAATATATATATATCACACATCGTAACTAATTACAACATACTAACCTATTCCTGGTAAGTCCAAAAACATCAGATGTGCACCATGTGCACCAAAACAGGTCATGACAATGCAAAAGATCATGCCATGATCAAGGCGTACCTCTAACTATCATTGGATCAACGACCTAATCTGACCTTGTATTGTCAATAGCATGCACCTATCCAGAAGCCCGATTATATGAGGTCTGACCTCCCTATGGAGCAGCAAAATCTACCAGCCAATATCCCAAGAGCTAGGTCTCTCTATCTCTACAACAACCTCTACATGCAGATAAATCCCAAATACAATCTCCTGGTGTAGCTCCCAGTCCTATCTCAAATCCCTAATTCTCACCCAGTCCCTGATATCTAGCCATCTAATAAGAATTCTTGTATAACCAATATAGATTTCTTATATGATTTCATTCTTGTCACTCTTTCAAAACATTATCACCCTAGGTATGAACATGCCATATCTTCCTACAATAAGAAAACGCCATTAAGGACCCACTCCTTGGTGGTCTGCATGAATCTCTGTCCTAATTTCCCAATTGAGCCTCCTAACAGTCTCACTTCTGGAGACCTAAAGCACCACGAGTAAGCTCACCTAACACTATCTCTTGGTAAAAAAATACAACCTTTAAATTTTCTCTTGTCTATAAGTACCTAATTCACTACCTCATAAATGATTTCATCCTAAATATATTCATATACAACCAGATGGTGCACCGTAAGCTATCCTCAAACCATCTCACCCTGGTGATGTCCACACCCACCATAACTAGTGAAAAATATGACAGGTCTATGATATTGGATACATAATCTATAATAGATCTATCTCCTTGAAGGAGATTCATGAACTCATGGGCACTATGTTCCCTCAAACTCTCATAGAAAAAGTTCTCAATGAACCTATCCTTGAATTCATTTTAAGAAAGTCCTTCATGTCTAGTTGCCTCAACATGTACATACAACAAGAAATTTGTAGATACTCTAAGAATGTGAGTAATCAAATTCAGCCTCAAACCTGGGGGTGTATTGAGTTGATCAAATATATTCTGCAACAACAAAATCTATTTCTCTACCATCTTTGGTCCACCCTCACCCAAATATAATGGTGGGTGCTATAAATAGAACTCACAAGTCAAATATTCTATGGACGGATCATCTCCCCAATCTCTCATGTCAATGATTTGTCTGACATGAACCAAAAGTTCCTTGAAATACTCATCTGAACATAGCCAAAATTTTGTCATGACTAGGGCTGGCCTACCTATACTGGAGCTTGTACATGTGCCCTGTGATCATCCTGACCCTCATGTGACTCATCTCGTGCATGCTCTAGAAGAACCATATCTCTACCCTCCTAACGCTCCACCAGAATCCATCTATGTAACATCACACTGAAGATCAAATACTAAGTTCAAACATCCATATCATATATATAGAGAAATCTATAAGAGGAGGCACATCTCCCCACCCTTACACTCCCCTATTACACCTATGTCACCTGAAATACTTACCCATTGCCCCTAACCAATACATATCATGGTCATGTATCCCATAAAATCTAGCCTCATGACCCCCTTCCTACCCATGATAGATCCAAACATCACATATCACATATATCAAACTTGGGTAGCTGAGTAGAACGTCACCAAAAGGCTATAGAGTTAAACAACATTCACTTTTTTTTTGAAACATTAAACTAATAAACCCCTTTCATCATCCATACCTACCAACTCATAACAAATTCAAACTCATACATACTATATACGCATAGCATAATAAGTTAATATCATCTGGAACCAAATACTTGGGCTTGCTGAGTATAATTACACCAAAAAATCTAAGAATTAAAACATTGTTTAGCTTCTTTATTGAAACCTTAAACGGCCCAACCCCTCTTATCACATTCCAGGTTCCCAATGAAATTCACATGAAATTATTACATGCACATGAATATATATCATGTCACACTATGTGCCTAACAAGATTCATAATTAATCCTCTATTGCCATACTAGGATAAGATTCAAACCACATAATAGATAAAAATCACACCCAAGTGTGCCAATCATGGTGGGAATCAATTAACTATAAATTGGGTAAATTGTATTATCAATTTCCCAGCCCCTATAATAATGGTATGTCCCATATGCATGGGAATACATTCCCTCAAACAGTGCTTCAAACAAGTTGGCCACTAGGACATAGGTGCACCTCCCGTATGCCAAAAGCTCCAAAATAGCTGTGAGGGTCTGAAGAGGTGATATTTAAAACACTATAATCTCTGGAGGTGATAATAATAATGGTCCATATATACAAAACACAGAAAAAGGACCGTAACTCAATAAAAAAAATATAATAAAAATAGGGAAATCATAAAAAATAATAAATAATCCCGAAGGAACAATACCATTTTGAGATGATAAACATGACATAACATTCCATAAAATAAATAGCCAAGAATGGTTTCTACTGTCTGACAATATAGGTACATATATAAAGAATGAAAAAACTAAAAAGAACTCCAAATCGATGAAAGGAACATTGTGGTCCATTTTCATCCATACCTTGAAAATAGTGCATCTATAATCAATAAGGTCTAGTTCCCGAGCCTAATCCCTTACTTGGTGTCAAAGACATAATTTCTACATGAATCTAGAGGGGATAGTGTAGCCTGTGAGTATGAACTCAGTAGACCACCACCAACATGTGTCTATCTTTCCTCGATAATTTATATAGTCTATACATTTGTAAATAAACAACAACAACTCACACATAATAACTATAAATAACTCTATCCACTTATGCTCAATAGCCAAAAGAAAGCATTCAACCTATTTTGACTTGCATCGAAATATCTCTAAACATGTTCCCCTAAATATATATATATATATATATATATCATAAAATACATGTATCTATATATATATATTTATATATTTATAGGGTGAGGACCCATGGATTAAATCCTAGGCATCCCCTGAAAACAAAATCATATTTGGAGACCCCTCAGGCACCTCTCATAAACATGTCAACATCACCACAAGCCATCTGACACCTTCTATTCCACCAACAAGTGATTGGTGTCCTAACGGCACACTAAAAAAATAATTCACGGGTCCCTCGAACCTCCATATAGAAATTCATTTTTGTATTCATAGCCCAACATCCTGAGTCATAACAATATTCATCCTCCAATATATAATAAATCTCTTTTGGATCAATAGATCTACATCCCAAGGCATGGTGAAATTTGTCTTCGCATATTCTCTTCCCATCTACCTCAATATAAGTGTGAGCCTCATCCCCCAACTAGTGGTCTAAAATCCATCTCTCAATGGTCCATCACCATCCATCGTGGCTTTCTACGAAGAGTACCTCCAACACAACAGATATTCAACACCATCCCTTAATCTGTAATATCAATGGATGTATCCACCAAAAACAAGTGGTCAAAACCACATCAACTGAGTCTTATCTTTGTGTCCACGACTATAATGGTGTGTTTACCAAAAATGGTGAGTGTAAATCACCAACAATACCTAAGCCCCAATATACAACACTTCATTCCCCTATGATGGTATCCATAAATCCTAATAGAAAAACCGTCCAAAGTCTCATGGGTCATGCCCTCATCCTGATAACCTCATAACCTCAAACTGATGACCATGTCACCTCCACTTGGTGATCATAATCACCCCAGGTATCTTGGTCCGTGCCCAACCTGATGAACCACAACACCATAGCCCGGGTGATCACATCACCTTAATGCCTCAGGTTATTCTCTTCATTTTCCCATGGAACCATCATAGTCATATAATAATTTAATTAATTAAAAAAACTATTGGCCTAACCAACCCAGTTAGTCAAAATCCCATTACTTTGCTTAGTATATAAGGTCATAACCTTGGGAATACCCAACGGTATCCCAAAAAATCATTTTATCAATTAGAAAGAAATCATTAACTAATTAGGGGTCACACTCAGATAACCCAACAGGAAAATTTTTCTACGCATCCCAAACAACTGTAAATATTAGGGAGAAACCTAGGCCCCACCTACCTTATACTTGTAGGCACTCACTCCTTGAATACGGATATCTAATATATGTTGTATCAAGAGAAATTGGAGTTTTAGAAAAAAAAGTCTTGAAAATAGGCAAAAAGTGATCACACAAATTTAGCATATCATATGGAAAGATAATTCACAAAGAAATACAAGATGATTGAATACCTTACTGCTACACTTCCAATGAGACCGATGAAGCTTAATTCGATGCTCGGACAATGAGGGGAGCCTAATGCCTTGGAGAGTAAGGAATTTATAGGATCTCACTGTGCCTGTAAGTGAAATGAAGAATAAATGAGAAGAAACCCCTAAAATGGAGGGAGGGATAGTTTCATCATTTCACACTTTTAAATGACCCACATGATTTGGATAAACATGCACCAACTATGTGGTGCTCACTGCTCAGGAACCACAGGTCACACAGTTAGGCACACAATTTTTCCAAGCCATGAAAATCCCATGCATATCCTCTCTCTCAAAAAGATATAGAGTCTCTCAAAAGTGTCCACCCCCACTAGCATGATTTGAAAAACTACGTTTAGTCCAAAAGTGGGAAAAATTGTTTACCCTTATAGGCCGCAGGACTTGATCAAATGGTGCACCTCTAAATGTGCTTTTATAAAAATTAGTTTCTTGGGCCCCACATGCTCAAAACTAATCTAAAACCCTATGTTACTTTACTAGACATATACCCCATCTAAAAATAAGGTCTTGGGTCAATCAAACTCTTTCAATTAGGTTTCAAAGATCAATAGAAAAGTTTTCCCGCACACCGAACTCAAAATATCAAAAGAGTTATGAAATTTTGACCCACTCAAAAACTCTTCATGTTATAAAATTTAATTTTAAATGAAACCAAAAAAATGAAATGAAAAACAATTTTTCAGAAAAAAATTATCTTTTTATGTACTAAAATGTTTGTGAACCAAATTTAACTATAAAACTGTTTTCAATGAACTTAATTCAATTAGTAATAATAAAATATAACTAAGTTTACATTTAAACTATTTCAAAACAAAATGGTACTTTTAAAATTCTTAGAATAAAAATATAGTTTTAAATAAATGGTTTTATATTACACTATTTCAATCGGACCGACCCCAGTTACCAAAATTCGATGCATTATTACATAATTTTGGCATGATCACAAAAGATCAAGTCTCGAAAGACCAATTAGTTTAGTAGCCCTGGAAACACTAGATATATTCATAAATCTTACATTACATCATAAAGTGAAAAAAAATGAAAACAACATCTTGTCTTCATATCCCATCATACTATCCCTACAGGTCATTCATAAAATACTTCTTCACATGCTAGGAAAAATAAAATATTGAAAGGGGTGAGCTCACATGCCTAGTAAGGATAACAATATTGCAGAAACTTTCATAAATAAACATAAACATTTAAGGCAATGTATAATTAAAACAAAATCCTTTTAAACTTGAAAATCGGAATAATATGGAAATGATAAAATGAAATAATTCCATTTACATATTCACATGAATATTCGACTATTTGAATAATCACATGTAATATCAATAACTACTTTCATAATGATGGAATGCATAATGCCAGACTATCATAACCACATAGTCAAGGACTTGTGCAAAGACTACAAATAAAATTTTGTAAAGGCCTCGTTGCAAGACACTATTTTTTCTCATGAGATCTACCGATGGATTGACGAGATATAGCGAGCTCCACCCGTCACTTATTAAGTCTAATTCATTCCTCATTGGAACAGGTTTAAACATAACATAAACATTCATATTAGAACTAGCATACAAAATTTCAATACTTTCTCCATAAACCATGAATGGTTTAAAAATAAAACATCCACAGTCAAACATATCACAAAACCTTCAATACTATATGGATGTTTTGTATCATAATAAATCAACTTTAAATAAGCTTAAAATCCATCAAAAGATGTTGACATAGATGAAATTAAAACTAATTGAGATAAATAACTCTTTTTTTTAAATCATTTAAAAGTCACATAATTATAAAATAAAACATTTAATATCAAAATATTCATATAATCTTGTAAGGGAAGCTTCAACGATCTTATAACGGAGTAAAATAGCCGCACCCGTCGTATAAGTTAAAAAACATTCTTACCTTAATTTTGTCGAAAAGGTTAAAAAGGACCTTGTTTGGAAAATGACAGAAGGATTCATTTATAAACTTATTATAAAAATTAAAACAAGGTTATAAATGACTTTAACCCATATTCTGTAAAATATTAATAATGTTTTGAAATACTTTTTTAAGAAATATGGATGTGGATGATATAGAGGTCCTAGTAGATAATTACGTATAAACAACCTCGGATAATGAAGAGATTGTGAAATAAACCCTTACCTTGTACTTTTCCATGGTCAAGGGTTGGTTTACCTCCTTTATAATGGTGAAATAATTGTTATTAAATTTTTCAAGAATCATAAACATTAATATTATATCATATATGATGTTTTATCATTGCTTTGTTAATAATATCTTAGTATTATCGTTGTTTCAGGTGTTAACAGATTCTTTTTCCTTTATATGATTTTTTACATAAGCCGTGTTTGTTATGGATAGGTTGTATCGTATTCATATCTAGAATGATGTAAATATCTTAAACATTACTTTTAATCATCAATTGAGAATTAGTCTTGAATGGATATGATGGGGAATGAATCTCACTGCGTTCTTGGAGACGGTAGTCTGTACGTACGCACGAGCGACAATATCATTCTTTTGATATTAAAATCATATATAATTGGATGGTATATCATATATAAAGAATAATTGTAATGTTATATTTATTATTTACTTCAATTACACATCATTATCATACCCATCCAAATAATAATGTTTTGAATAACAATTACACCACGACGTGGAGATGGTAAGTCGTACGTACACACGTATGGTGACATATTATTCAAAGGATGGATAGAATACTGAATATGTTTGTACCATATTTATAATAACATCACAGTATATAGATGACACTAGAGTTATTATTTTAGAATGGAAATAACAAATAAAGAAGAAGTGGAAGAAGAAATGAACTTGAATGAGGGTGGTGAAAACATTACCTCTTCTTCGGGTTCTTCATTTTGATTTGATCAAAAAGGATCTTTAGGTTGGATTTATGATCAAAATAAGGCCTCTAGGTTGAAGTTAGGGAAGTTTGGAGAATATTTGGGCAGGGTTTGGCTGATAAAAATGTATTTCAAGGTAAGTATTTTAGAAAAGGGGGAGTTCCCTTCTATAAGAGGGGTGAGGGGCACCTTTGAAAAAACTTAAAATATTATGTTATAATAAATTCATATTCTGTTTATAATGGATAAAAAGTGAGTTATTTATAGTCTAAGGTAGGGATGGGTCGAAATAATTTCAACCAATAGATTTTATATAGGTTTTTTTCACTAAATTAACCTTATCATTTATATTTAACTCTTAGTTAAATAGTTTGACATTTACCATGTCTCTTTGTATTTTTATATTATATGGTTAATAAACATACTATATACATCCAAGAGAACGAAAAGTGGTTAATTAATGATACACCTATCATTATATATGTCCTTTTTCTGAAACCTTAGATTCTTAGGAATAGAATATCAACTAATAATATAATATTTGTTTTAAAAACTCTTTTATGTCAATTTTGATACTATTTGGTATTTTGTTTTTTCTAAATTCATAATAGCATTATTAATTCGAAGAAAAATCATCTAAAAACCCTAATATGTAATATTAACCTTGAAAATTAGTGTAATTCCCAAAAAGTCTCAAATTAAATTTATTTGGATATTTATAATATCAATTATTTAAATATTTCATTAATTAGCTAATTACTGCATCACCATTGTATCATAAATAAATTTAATTATTTAATATCTAAAAATTATAAATAAAATACCATTATGTAGGAAATCTTTTTATCTTTCTAATGAATATTTATAATCGACTTTATATTATGTATAACCCTATATAAAAAATGTTTTAGTTTTTAAACATTGATTTTAACTCTTTTAACTCTTCTTTGAATTAAATAATAATAAATGTCCTAATCTAATACAAGTGGACCAGGATTCATATTTTATTCCAAAGGTTTTTTTCATAGAATTATACATATCCAATAGAATTAGGACATGTGTTAGGGTAATAATAATATCATTTTTACCTGTAATTACCCTATTTACATTTAACCGGGGCAAATAAAAGTAAAAAATTTACTATTCAAGAAAAATTATTTTTATCTTATTGAACCACATTTTACTCCTTGATATTATCTGTGTCTCTCATATTTTCGAAATTCCACTCACAGAAGAGGTAAAATTATGTTTTATGGGAATTTTTAAATTCTCCAAGGAGATGGGTAAAAGACGGTGAAAAGTTCAATAACATCTTTATATATATAAAATTATGTTAAACTAACTCCAATGAATTACATTAAACATATATAGTTATTATGTATCTATTTTGAACTAAAATAAATTTAAATAAAATAAATAATTATTTAAAAAAAATTGGTTTTAAACTATAACTCAGTGCTTTTCACTATTCATCAAAAATTTAAAGTATTCAGATAAATGCCAAAAATTCACCCTAAGCTAATTTCGATATTCTGAATCCAAAAATGAAGTCAATCTTAAAATATATAATAAATAAAATTTCAAAAATTGGGTATAACTATTCATAACATCTTGTTTGATTGGTTGTGGTGTGTGTTAGAACTCGAAGTTGTGTACAACACATGCTACTGTATTATTCAAAGAGAAGCATACCGTGGAAGCTTGGGGTGTTACATTCTCCCCCCTTCAAATAATTTCATCCTTGAAATTTCTAGAATAATACCGCATGAAAAGACTTAGGTGGTTCTTCACCATAAGTTCCTCAGGTTCCCACGTTTCCCCTTCCATCTTATGGTTTCTCCATAAAACATTTACCCGATGAGTCGTTTGGCTTCTCTGTACTTATTATCTTGTATCAAGAACCTTGAAAACCTCTTCAGAATAAGATATATTGGGTTCTAGTTCTAATTCATCATAGGTGACTACATCTGTTGGGTGAGGCATGTATTTTCTCAATAGTGATACGTGGAACACATCGTGAACTTTGAAGAGATTTGGTGGCATTTCCAAACGGTAAGCTACAACCCCAATTCGTTCTAGAATTTTGAAAGGTCCGATATACCTAGGACTCAATTTACCTTTCTTACAGAAATGTATAACACCCTTCGATGGAGATACCTTCAAGAAAACATGATCTCCTACCTGATATTCAAAATCCATCCTTAGGTTATCAGCATAGCTCTTCTGCCTACTTTGAGCTGCTTTGATGTGGTTTTGGATTACATTCACCTTTTCCATCGTTTCCTCCACCAGTTCTGGGCCTATGAGTTTTCATTCACAAATTTCATCCCAACAGGTTGGTGTGCGACATCTCTTTCTATATAACACTTCATATGGTGCCATATGAATACTTGAATGGAAGCTATTGTTATAGTAAAATTCCACTATTGGTAAATATTGATCCCACATGCCCTCGAAGTAAAGTGATAAAGATCTCAACATGTCTTATAAGTTATAAATAGTCTGTTCTGATTTTCCATCAGTTTGGTGGTGGTAAGCACTGCTCAAACAAAGTTCAGTATCCCAGGCCTTCTGAAGACTCTTCTATAATCTTGATGTAAAACGTGGATCACGATCAGAAACAATTGATAGGGGTACTCAATGAAGTCTCAAAACTTTATTAATATATATCCTTTCTTGACATTCAAGTGGTAGATATTCTCTTATAGCAAGAAAATGTGCTGATTTGGTAAGAAGATCAATAAGGACCCATATTGCATCGTTCCTTCTAGGAGTCTTTGGTAGTCTCATGAAAAATTCCATCGTGATATTATCCCATTTCCACTCAGGTATGGGAAGAGTTTTCATGACACCTCCAGGTTGTTTCCTTCCAGCTTTCACTTGTTGATAAACCATACATCTTGACACAAAATCAGCAATTTCTCTCTTCATGTTGTCCCGCCAAAAATGTTCCTTCAAATCTCTATACATTTTGGTGCTCCTAGGGTGTATAGAGAAATTGGAACTATGAGCATCGTCCAACAGTTCCATTTTTAGATCAGGTATATCTGGAACACAAAGCCTCCTCCCAAATTTCAAAATTCTATTTCACACACAAAGTCACTCAATCTCCCATCATTCACATCTTTAATATTCTTTTTAAATTCTTCACCGTCGGTCTGAGAACTCTTAATCCCTTCTAGTAAAGATGGTTTGGCAACCATTTGAAAAATTATCGATGTATCACCTTCCATGGTAATTACCATATCCATCTTCACTAGATCAATGAAAATATGATCCTTTTTAACTCTCATATTGTTCAAAAATCCATGATCCTTTCTGCTCAAAGTATCTTCCACCTTATTTACCTTCCCCAGGTGGTAGTGAATGGTGCAATCATAATTTTTTGAGTAGTTAAATCCATATTCTTTGCCTCTTGTTGAGTTCTTTCTGTGAGAAAATATAATTCAAACTCTTGTTATCAGTATATATCTCACATTTTCACCACAGAGATAATGTCCCCATATCTTCAAAACAAAGATTACAGCTGCTAACTCAAGATCATGAGTAGGATAGTTCTGCTCATGAATTGTCAGTTGTCGTGATGCATAGGCAATAACCCTATCATTCTGCATAAGGACACAACCAATTCCTTTCTTCGATGTGTCACTATAAATAACAAACCAATCATTCCTCGATGGTAGAGTCAATATAGGAGCATTGACTAATATTTTCTTTAGTCCATAGAAACATTCTTCACATTCTTTTGTCCAAACAAATTTAACCCCTTTAAATGTGATCTTTGTTAATGGTTTATCCAACCGGGAATAATTTTGGACGAAACGTCAATAATAACCTACTAAACCAATAAAACTACATACCTCAGTTAAACTCGTCGGTACTGGCCATTCTTGGATTGCTCTTATCTTAGAAGGATCAACTGAAATTACATCCTTAGAGACAATATGGCCAAGAAAAGAAATCTCCTAAAGCCAGAATTCTCACCTGCTAAAATTCCCATATAATTCATGTCTTCTCATAGTCTTTAATATAATGCACAAGTGATTTTCATGATCTTAATAGCTTTTAGAGTATACAAATATATCATCAATAAATACCACTACAAATTCATCAAGATATTCCATGAAAACTCTGTCCATTACATCCACGAAAACAGAGGGTGTATTATTCATCCCAAAAGGCATTATTGTAAACTAGTAATCCTCGTACCTGGTTTGAAAAGTTGTCTTCAGAATGTCTTCCTTCTTCACACACAACTGATGATATCCATATGAAAGGTTAATCTTTGAAAATTATTGAGCTCCATGTAGTTGGTAAAATTAATCATCAATGCGAGGTAGGGGATACATGTTATTTATTGTTATATCATTGATCTCCCTATAGTCGATACATAAACTCATAGATCCATCTTACCATTTAACAAAAAGGATAGGGGCTCCCCATAGAGAAACACGGGGGTGAATAAATCCCTTATTACTCAATTCCTCAAGTTGTTTCTTTTGTTCTACTAATTCCACATTGGCCATTTTATAAGGGGTATTTGATATGGGCATCGATCCAAGAATTGAATAAATGGAAAACTCAATTTCTCATTCTGGAGGATGTCCAGGTAAATCTTCTGGAAACACGTCAACATACTATCTCACAATAGGTACATCCTCAATTTGAACATTCCTTTCCTCACCCATAGTAATTTCATTCTATTCCTCCCCAATAATTGAATTTAGTTTAGCTTCTAGGGTGGATCTAGATAAGAATTAGGTGGTGACGATTTTGATCTAAAGATAAGGTGTTCCTTATCATCATCATCAAAAATTGTAACCTCCTTCTTACAATAAATATTCGCATCATGGTCTGAAAGCCAATCCATACTGATGATTATATCAAACTCAATCATAGGTATGATTATGAGATCCGTAGATAAATAACATTTATATCCTCTAATGGGAACGGATTCACAAAACATTATTGTGATGATACTTCCCTTAAGAGTTTTAACAGACAACTCCCTTGTTAAATCAAATTAGAAATATCTAATTTTCTTAGCAAACTGGGAAGATATGAAACAATGTGATGATCTAGAATCAAATAAAGCATTTGTTAAACTTGAAGAAACCATTAAATTACCTTCCACCACATCTTTCGGAGCTTCTACCTTAGTAGTAGTGATAGCATAAGCGTGGCCTTGATCCCTTGGCCATTTCTGAGGTAAGTTTCACTGATGCTTAGGACATTCATTTTCATAATGTCCCATCTCCCTGCAATTGTAGAATTGAACATTGATAGCTTCTTTCTTCCCCTTGCAATCATGATCTTGGTGGCATTTTTCAACACACTTGTAACTGACTCTCATTCCTTTTAAGAAAGTACTGGGGTGTTTCTTCCCCCATTTACTGCAGGATAAATATTCAACATTTACCTACTTCCCCTTATTTCCATTTCCAGATTGATCAGTAGATCTCTTCTTCTCTTGCTTTTCTTTAAAGTCATAAGACTTAGAGAATTATTTTTCTATCTTGATAGCACATGAGACAATATCTTCGTACAATGAGAAGTATTTTGAGACTAATTCTTGATGAAGAAATGGTTTTAACCCATTGAAGAAATGATCAATATTACTTCTTGGGTTACGTATATAATCTGTAGCATGCCTTGCAAAACTTGTAGATTTAGCCTCATACTTTGTGAAATTATCGTCCTCCTTTTGCCTCAGGCTCAGAAATTTCCTTTCCATATCTCCTCGATGGTCACGAGGAAATTATTTTTCTTATAAAATCTCTTTAAATTCCCTCCATTATATATTTTATACTAAATCATCTTCCTTTGTGTTTTGAATCAATGACCACCATTGATCAGCATCTCTAATGAGGCGGTAAACTGCGATGACATCTTTTTCCTTTTCGCTACTCCCCAAGGCATGGAATATTTTCACTAAATAATTTATCCATTGCTCCGCTACTAGTGGATTTGTACCCCCATTTAATGTTGGTGGTTGTTTCCTCATGAAGCGATAAAACATTGATCCTCCACGCTGCGGATAAGGGTGCTCTATATAGGTAAGTTTATTATTAATAAACTGGGTGAGTTTTCCCAGTATAGTGATTAGCCAATCAGCACCAGTTGGATCACCATCTCCACTATAATTATCTTGAGTAAGAGGGAAATCCCTACATAGAGTGTATGCATTGATACGGTTTCCATTCCTTCCACTAGTCAGCATTTCTAAACAATTTCATAAATTAGATTAGTTTATGAGTCAAAATACATAATTCCATACTTGTAAAACACTTAACATAAATTGAACTATTTGTGGATATAATCCATAATCTTAAATAAAATGTTTTCTTTAAGGAAGTATATACTCATAAACCCTTCATAATGGTTTTTAATGAAAATGATAATTATCCTAAGCATATCCCCTGGGAGTTTCATAACCAAAAGTGCAGCTAGGCTCATTGTCGTGCACCAGTTCCCGTTCGATTCTAGCTCAATGAGGTGTTTTTGGGTTTTACAACTAGGTACATCTGTGCTAGAGCCACATCTACCTGCTCGTATCCAGACAGGGATGTATTGCTCGGAAAACTCCCAAAACCTCTAAAATACCAAAATTATAGGAAGTTATTCTATACTACTCCTAAAAGCCTATCTTAGGGCTATGTGCTCCAATCAGAGTTTATCTAAATCTAGCTTCCAAGGATGGTACTAAACTACCTTTGTTACTAACTATAATGCCCCAACCCCAGTTACCCAGAGTCGATACATTACTACATAATATTGGCATGATCACAAAAGATCAAGTCTTGAAAAACCGATTAGTCTAGTAGCCTTGGAAACACTAGATTTATTCATAAGTCTTACATTACATCATAAAGTGAAAAAAACTACAACAACATCTTGTATTCGTATCCCCTCATACTATCCCTATAGGTCATTCATAATATACTTCTTCACATCCTGGGAAAAATAAAACATTGAAATTGGTGAGATTAGATGCTTAATAAGGATAACAATATAGTGGAAAATTTCATAAATAAACATAAACATTTAAGGAAATGTATAACTAAAACAAAAGCATTGTAAACTTGAACTTCAGCATAATATGGAAAAGATAAAATGAAATAATTCCATTTACTTATTCACATGGATATTCTACTAGTCTAATAATCACATGCAATATCAATAACCACTTTCATAATGATGGAATGCATAATGTCACACTATCATAACCACATAGTCAAGGCCTTGTTCCAAGACTACAAATAAGATTTTGTCAAGGCCTTGTGCCAAGACACTAGTGTGTCTCATGAGACCTACCGATGCATCGAGGAGCTATATCAGGCTCCACCCATCACTAATTAAGTCCAATTCATTCCTCATATGAATAGTTTTAAACATAACATAAACATTCGTATTAAAACTAGCATATGAAATGTCAATACTTTCTCCATAAACCATGAATGTAATAAAAATAACACATCCAGAGTCAAATATATCACAAAACCGTTAATACTATATGGAAGTTTTGTATCATAATAAATCAACATCATATAGTCATAAAATCCATCAAAGGATGTTGACATAGATGAAATCAAAACTATTTGAGATAAATATCTCTTTTTTCTAAATCATTTAAAAGTAAAATAATTATAAAATAAAACCTTTACTTTCCAAATATTCTTATAATCTTGTAAGGGAAGCTTAGACGATTTTATAAAAGCAGAAATTAGCCGCACCCACTGTATAAGTGAAAGAAAACATTCTTACCTTGATTTTGTTGAAAAGGTTAAAAAGAACATTATTTGGGAAACGATGGAAAAATTCCTTTATAATCTTCTTATAAAAAGTCATACAAGGGTATAAATGACTTTAACCCATATTCTAAAAAATAGTAAGAATGTTTTGAAATTCATTTTTAAGAAACATGGATGTGGATGATAAAGAGGTATCAGTAGATAATTACATATAAACAACCTTAGATAATGAAGATATTGTGAAATAAACCCTTACCTTGTATTTTTCCTTGGTCGAGGATTGGGGTACCTCCTGTATAATGGTGAAATAATTGTTATTAAATTATAAAAGAATCAAATAAATTAATATGATATCATATATGATCTTTTAACATTGCTTTGTTAATAATATCTTAGTATTATCGTTGTTTCGAGTGTTAACTGATTCGTTTTCCTTTATATGCTTTGTTACGTAAGCCGTGTTTTTTATGGATAGGTTGTATCTTATTCATATCCAGAATGATATAAAGT
Organism: Viscum album; assembly: GCA_963277665.1. NCBI lineage: Eukaryota > Viridiplantae > Streptophyta > Magnoliopsida > Santalales > Viscaceae > Viscum > Viscum album. The sequence continues at coordinate 732,200,349 of OY728152.1, read as the reverse complement.
TCCTAAACATTACTTTTAATCATCAAATGAGAATTAGTCTTGAATAAATACGATGGGGAATGAATCTAAAATTCCACTCACAAATGCGGTAAAATTAAGTTTTCAGTGAATTTACAAATTCTCCTAGAAGATGGGTAAAAGACAATGAAAAGTTCAAAAAATTTATATATATCTAAAATTATTATAAACTGTCTCCAATGAATTACATTAAACATATATAGGTATTATGTATCTATTTTGACATAAAATAAATTTCAATAAAATAAATAATTATTTAAATAAAAATTTGGTTTTAAACTATAACTCAGTGTTTTTCACTATTCATCAAAAATTGAAAGTTTTCAACAAAACACAAAAAATTACCCTAAGATAATTTCGATATTCCAAATCCAAAAATGAAGTCCCTTTTGAAAAATTTAATTTACAAAATTTCAAAAAGTGGGTATTACTATTCATAATTGCTAGTTTGATTAGTTGTGGTGTGTGTCAGAACTCGAAGTTGCGTACAACACACACTACTGTATTCTTAAAAAAGAAGCGTACTGTGGAAGCATGGGGTGTTACACTATTTACTAGAAAATCGGTCTTTTTAGAAAAATAAAAAAATTCACCCTAAACTAGTTTTGATAAGATAATTTCAAAAATGATATTAATTTTATAAAATAAAATTTATATACATTATTAAAATAAATTATTATATTTTGCTAAAAAAATACACAAAAATCATTTTTAAATAAAGCATATTTATGAACTATAAAATAAATTTACAAAAAAAACATGAGTTCTTACATAATAATCATTAATCAATGATTTTTCTTTGATTAGTTCCCTTATATATTTTTTCAAATTTAGTTAATACTATGAATGCTCATTAATTTAATGGTTAGGTTATAACTGTCATATTTAAAAAATATTTCTTAGTTCATTAAAGCTCAGTGTTGTATACACTATCGAACATAGTATCATTTTAAAACATAGAGTTGTGTGCACCGCAAGCTATCAAAGTGATTATATTTATTTTTTAAAAACATAATATAAAATATTGCGTTGTCACAAGAGTGGTTTCCTCGTTAATGATGGTTTATGGGATATCATACAAGAGATTATAAGATTCCGAGTAAAGTTCATTATGAAGTTGGGAATTGAATAAATGAGATTGTTTCTAGATTTATAACGTGATATAATGAGGTGGTCATAATATATTTAGGAGGTGTATTAAAATAAACCTTATAGTGGGGAGCACCACAATGTTATAAAATAAGATATTGGTGTTTATAAGGGGGATAATGAATTCCTTTTAATGAGGAGAAACATGCTCAGTAGATTATTGATGGACTAGAGGAATAAAACAATAGACTTGTTGAGGGATTGTCCTTGTTATTTTAAGTGTGGGGAGATAAGTTAATAAACAAAATAATTATTATGGGATGATATGAATGTGATCATAAAAGACCAAGTGTACTGGGTGAATTATGTGGGGTTGATTTTTTTAAAAAATTTTGATAGCAATGAGGTTGTAATACTTATCGATTTCAGAATATTATTTATCAAACATTTTTAAAAAATTAGAAATAATATGTAAAATGAGGGTAAATATAAAATTTTAGTAAATTTCAATTCAAAAGGGAATAATAAAATTTAAAACCCATAGTTATAATTTGGGAAGGTAAATAGTAAATAATTGGAAACAAAATACCTTGCAAAATTTGTAAAAGTGTTGAAAATTAATTTAAAAATTAATTTTTAAAAAAAATAGATAGGGAGAGAGAGAGAATATTTAGATTCATATATACTGATATAATTATGGAGGTCAAGTGATGGGTATGTATAACAACCCTGCTTTTATTTCACACCTAACATAATTTATTACATAAAACCTTCACCTGATAATAAATAGAAGATCGAGAGGTATAGTATCTTTGGGGATTAGGAATATTAAATAACAACTTAAAACATAAAACTCAACATCTTATTGAAAACTACCTTTACATGACCACTACATTCCCTCATACTTAGCATTGCATGGGATAACCTGAGGGCATGCATAAGAAAAGGGTGATCTACAAAGCCTAGTAAGGGAGTAAACAAAGCATAAAATGAAGATTAAAATACATGTTAGTCAATAGGAATATCAATATAGATCATGAAAAACATAAACACCTCCAAATAGTTTTTTATTATTATTTCATAAAACCACTTTCAAGAGGTATGTGGGAACCCGAACATTTTCCAAATCATTACCGGTCATGAAATTCAAAATTCAAAAACAAAACAGTGTGATCATGAAATTAAAAATTAAAAATCAAAATCAAAAGAAATATTCACCAGGTACATGTCTCGTGAATCCCATGAATCTTGGGATCAACATCACCGTCATTCACGTCACGTTGCTTTCGAACACTCCAAAAAATCACAATCATCGTCGCCTGTCGTGAAAGATGAAGCGTCCTCAAACCAGCCATCTTCTCCCTTCATCTACCAGATCACCAACGAGGTAGGACACAGAAGTACATATCATCATCACCGCTAAAGCAACATTTCTATCAACTAAAAACATCCCACTAAACACCATAGGTTGAGAATAACCTCCAGAACCGCTATAAAAAATCCATCTTCTTCGACCAACACCAACCCCAAAATAGAACAATAATTCTAAAACAGAACAAACATCAAAGGATCGTCCAAGAAATTGCAGGAAAATAAAAAACATCTCAGATTAGGGAGTCTAAAAGGAATGGGGGATTAAACCCAAGAAAAATATAAATTCATGAAAGAAGGAGAGACTGGGGGATGGAACCCTTGAGAGAAGGGATGAAGGAGCCTTGAAGAACCATGACCACCGAGCTACTAAGTCCAAAACCTTAAGAATCTGACTCTCCTGAACTGACCTGGATAGGAGTAGAGGAACTCAGGCTCATAGAAAGAAGTGGTGGCTGGGGAAATGTCGTAGTGCCAACATTGGAACGGACGAACCATGAAAAGCAGACAAAGTGATTAGAATAAGGAGTAGAGAGGGGATTTATGAGGAACCCTAAAATGAGAAGAAAGGGGAGCGAGCACAAACCTGGCGAGAGCCAATTCACCACTGATCCAATGATGGGTAAAACCCCTAAAGATCTTCCATTGATGAGATATTGGTAAAAACCCCGGAGAAGAGAAAGACTGAAGAAGCAGTAAGAGGGAAGAATCATTATCACCAGAAGAGTCGGAAGAATCATCGTCACCAGAAGAGTCTCGAAAACCTAGAGGAGGGCGAGAGAAGAGGGTGAGAATGGAGAACCTGTAGAGTGAAGGGACATTCCCAAAATACCCATATAAAAACATAAACATGATGTCTTGATAAAGCATGATTATCATAACTTGGAAATGTGGCACAACACTTAACATGGAATTAGAATGAGCCACGGCTCATTGCACCTAGAGCATTAGTAAACCCTCATTGCACATGAAGCATGATTAAAACCTCATTACACATGAATTATAATGATACAACACTCATTTCACATGATTTATCAAGATATTATACTTTACCCAATGCATTGGAGGTCTATTAGAGAGAACCCTTCTTAATCATTTCATTTCATGCATAAGTGTGGCACATGGATCATAAAACATGGATTCATTAAACATCATCATTTATTCCATGGTAAATGAGTGTAAAATTCATACATTAATCTGTTTAAACAATAAGTAAATGTGCATAAATGTGAATACCCTTGATAGAGAAATGGGAATGGAATTCACTACAAAATGACTTTGTCATGGAAAATCACGGTGCAATTTTAGCAGAGTAACGACGTAACATAAGAATTAATAAAAATGGTTGATGAGAGAGAAAGGGGAGTCTTGTAATATGTATATGAAATGGACAATTCGAGGGTAATATAGATACATGTCCCAACAATTGTAATTGAATTTATATGCCTAATACAAAAGAATTACTGGAATGTAATTGAGGAGGGAGAAATTCATTACAAAAAATTCGGCATGGTAACGCATATACATTGAAGGCATAGATGAGAGACAACAGGGTCTATAATTATTCAAACATAAATAGGACAGTATAGGGGAGGTTCTAAATCATACCCCAAGAAATATAATTTAAAATAAAAATGGAATAACAATATTAAAAACCTTAGATAAAAATAGAATGTACGGAATCCCTTACAAAAAATCGGTATAGTAACAACTTAGGAAAATGTCAAAATGTGGATGGAAAAATAGTACCACATTCAAATAACACCACATGGATAGTAATATAATTATTATAAAATAATTTAATTATAACAATTTGAAATTAAAATAACTACGTATAAAAAGGTACATGATTTTGAAAGGAGGTGAAAGTGAGGATCCCTTACTTGGAAGTGTGATCCCAAAGACTTGGGAGAGGCTTGAGAGAGGCTTCATGGGAGATTGGGGTGCCATGGAAGGATTATAGATATAGTATGGGAGATTTTGGACTCATTACAAAGGTGTTGAGTAAAGAGTAAGTGAGTGCTTGGGTGGGTTTATATAGTAATGGAGAGGGAATTCATTATTATTTAGGTTTGGGACACCACACGTTAAACTAATCAAAACCACAAACCAACAGAATGTTTTTTCACTTGGTTTTTCCAAAGGGGAGTGGAAAATAATATTATATAATCCCAATGGCCTATCTTCCTAAAATAATAGGGTTTTTTATATGGAGGGGAGTCACGCTCTCTAGGAAATCAATTTAAAAAGCTAAAATGTTTTATAAGTCTTGGAGGGTCAACTAAATATTTGTAAAAAAATCAAACAAACCTAAAATCACATTATTTCAATTTTGAAACATATAATGTCCGATAATGGTGTTTATAGTATTTTATTACACCGTTATTGTGTCATTATGATGTCATAAAAAACATTATATAATTAAACGGTATTTAATTTTTACTCAAAAAATTAACTATCTCAGAAAATTATGAAAAATTCACAATTGGATAACTTTGAGGTCCAGATTACAAAAAATAATATTAGTTTAATCTAAATAATTTTCAAAATATTTGAATTTTTACTTTTAAAATAAAAACCTACCTTTATCGAAAAAACATGGATTTTAACAAAAACAGCGTTCAAACCTTAATAACAATTACAATTGAATTCATAAAATTTTATGATCATTTATATTAAATAAAAATTAATTTAATAAAAATAATAATAATTTATTAAAATATTATTTAAGTCAAAAATCCATTAATTCGTCAAAATAGATTTCTTAGTTTAATAATTACTTAAACTACTACTTGAACTTTAAAAACTTTTTACAATGTAACAATAATATAATGAATTTATATTATCTATACAAAAATAGTGTACATAATCATAGTTCTAGGGTATTGTTACATAACCCCTTGAAACACTCGCATAAGAGCTTAGGGAAAGGTGGGAAATGATATCAGACTCTTGGGTTGGCTCAAATAACATTACTCCGGTGTTAATCTCAATAAACTTCCACTTATCTCATAGGATGTTCTGCTAAAGATTAACGTATTCAAGCTCAGCTTGGTATTGGTCATGATAGAATCCCAATGACACCACCTCTTTTCTGAGATCAGACAAATGCACTTTGTACGACGCAAGTCTACTGGATGAGTTCATCACTTCCTTTATCTGTGTAATTTAGATTGGTTAAATCCAAATAATTATACTATTCATGTGATCACTGTTCAACACTTATAATAGAAATGGTCACAATTCTTAATGGTATTTTTAAATCCAAAAACAAAAAACCAATTAAGTGAATACGTTATATAACCATCTTACATAATAATACATTTAATTAGACCAAGAGGAATTTTCATTGGTAGAAGTTTGGGTCATTACAATCTTCCCACCCTAAGAAATTTCTCCCTTGAAATTTCCTTTGCCCACACTAAAACAGATGCGGGTAACTTTACTTCAATACATCTTCTGATCCCCACATTTCCTCTTCAAAATTTTGGTTGTGCCCCAAAACATTGACAAAGAGAATTGCCTTGTTTCGTAGAACTTTTTCTCTATAATCTATGATCTTCACTAGTTTCTTGTCCTAAGAAATATGTTCCTCTAACTATACTACCTCTGATGATATTACATGTGAAGGGTCTGGTATATACATCTCTAAGAGGGATACATGAAAGACATCATGTATTTCTTCCATGGTGGGTGGAAGTACTAGTTGATTGGCCACCACCCTGAAACGATCAAGAATATCGAAGGGGCTGATGTACCTAGTACAGTACTTCCCTTTCTTTCCAAACCTCATGACATTATTCCACAGAGATATGTGTAGAAATATGATGTCTCCAAATTTGAACTCAATGTCTCGTCGATGGTTATCTACATAACTCTTCAGCCGACTTTGGGCTTCCTTGATATGCTTCTGAATAGTTTTCACCTTCTCCACCATTTCTTCAATCATTTCTGGTCTTAGCATCTTATTCTCACTGACTTCATCCCAACACGCCAGTGTTCTGCACTATTTCCTATAAAGATCTTCATATGGTGCCATTCATATGCTCAAGTGTAAATTATTTTTGTAGGATAATTCAACTAGTGGAAGATGTTTGTATCATCCTCCTTTGAAGTCCATAGAACCTAATCCTAACATATCTTCCATTGTCTAAAAATATTGCTCAGATTGGCCATCAGTTTGAGGATGATAGGCCATACTGAAGTTCAGTTCAGTGCATAGATCATGCCGGATACATTTCAATAACTTCGAGGTGAATATAGTATCACAATCAGATACAATAGATCACGGTACTCCTTACAACCTTACTGCTTATTTGATGTAAATTCGTGCAATTTGATCCAATGAGAAGTCCTCTTGAATCGCGATAAAGTGGTATGTCTTCATAAAATGATCAAAAACGACCCCTATAGCTTTTTTTCCTCTAGATATCATTGGTAGTCCATTGAAAAAGTCCATGGTAATGTTGTCCCACTTCCATGTTGGTATGGGTAGTGGTTGCATCATCCCCTTATACTTAAACCTCCCATCCTTCACTTACAGACAAACCAGGCAATTTGATGTTTATTCAGCAATCTTGCTTTTCATATTGTTCCACTAAAAGTTATTTCAGAGATCTTTATACATCTTTGTGCCCCCTAGTGAATAGAGAAGGTTGATCTATGTGTGTCATTCAGAAGCTCCTACTTTATCTATGGATCAGATGGTACACATAATTGTGACCCAAATCTTATAATTCTATCATTGTCAACCTTTAACTCTGAGGATTTCCCATTTTAGATCACTTCCACCCATTTCCGAACTTCCACATCCTTTCTTTGAGAATTTTTTATTTTTCAATGAGCGATGATTGGGTAATAATTTTAGAAAGGATTTATGATGTTCCTCCCTTAAGGATTTTCATGTACATCCAATACAAATTCAAGATGATTGTATCCTTTTCAATTCTCATCATTGATAAAGATACAGCATCCTTTCTATATAGAGCATCTACCACCTTGTTTTCCTTACCAGTATGGTAGTGGATTGAGCAGTCATAATCCTTGATGAGATTTATCCCTCATGCTTGGTGCATATTAATCTATTTTTTTGTGTATATAAATTTTAGGATCTTTTGATAAGTATATTCTCACACTTCTTCCCAGAGAGATAATGCTGCCAAATTTTCAATGCAAAGATCACAACCGCTAACTCCATATCATGGATGGGACAGTTTTTCTCATTGATTTTCAGCTGCCTTGAGGAGTAGGCTATCACTTTATCATTCTACATCAAAAAACAACCTAGGAACTTCTTTGAAGCATCACTGAATACCACAAAAAGTTCTCCACTTGTGGGTAAAGTTATCACAGGCACATTGATAAGACTCCATTTCAACTCCTTGGAACTCTCTTCAAATTCATCACTCTAAGAAAACTTGACTCCCTTTCAAGTTATCTTGGTAAGAGGGTATGACAATCATGAGAAATTTCTCACAAATTGGAGATAATTTCCAACTAACCACAAGAAGCTACGGATATCCATTACTAATGTTGGCATGATCCATCCCTTTATTGAAACTATCATTGAGGGATCCACAAATATCCCATTTCTTTTGATGATATGACCCAAGAATGAGACCTCCTTCAAATAGAACCCACACTTGTTACACATTTCATAGAGATCCTCCTTTCGCTAGGTCTTTAGTACAGCTCTTAGATACTCCCCATTATCCTCCATGGTTTTGGATTATATTAGAATATCATCAATAAAGACTGCCACAAATTTGTCGAGGGAATATCTAAAGACTCTATTCATCAAGACCATAAATATTAATAGGGAATTAGTGAGTCTGAAAGGCATTACTATGAATTCATAGTGCTTGAATCTTGTAAGAAAATTAGTCTTGGTTATATCTTCCTTCTTCACCTTTACATGATAATATCCCAGCCGCAAATCCACCATGGAGAAGTATTGTGCTCCACGTAGATGATCGAACAAGTCATCAATTCATGGTAGAGGATACTCTTTGTATATAGTGATTTTTATAAGCTCATGATAATTGATTAAAATGTGCATTTATCCATCCTTCTTCTTAATCAAGAGGATCGGTGCACCCTATGGTGAAGAAATTGGGCATATAAACCCTTTATCTAAATTCTCATGTAGTTATTTTTTCAACTCCTCAAGATCCACAATATCCATTCAATACAGAGTCTTGGAAATTTTCAATGCCCTAGGTATAAGATCAATTGAGAATTCAACATCTCTTCTAGGAGGAAAACCTGGAAATTCCTCGGGAAACACCTCACTGAATTCCCTCACAATATGAATGTCTTCAAAGATGGTTTCCTCTTTAGACTCAATCATCTAATCCAGATACGAATTCTCATAGGGCATTAATATCTACACCTGATATGATGGAGCTAAAGAAGATTCATCTTCCTCCTTACACTTGTACAGAATCAGGTGTTGATTCTCCACATGGATAGTGATTTTCCTCTCATGACAATTTATGTTTTATCTATATAGGGAAAGCCAATCAATGCCAAGAATTTCAAAAAATTCGTCCAGAGGGAGTATGATGAGATTCACGAGGAAGTTAAATCTATAGATTATGATTTTGGAGGATTTAAATTCATGGGTTGGAATGATTACCCCATTTTTAGTACCCACCGACATCTTCACTTCCATGATTTTTGGTGGTGTTGGGATTTTTCAACTTATCCTTCGGGATATAAAATAATGCGTAGCACCATAATAAAAAAGTATGCTCATAATTCTTGAATGAATAACTAATGTATCAATCATCACTTCATTGATGGTATTCACTTCGGCAGTAGTGATGGAAAAATATCACCCTTACTGCTTTGGAGGTTGTTGGTTGCCTCGGAAAATGCTTGGCATAGGGAACTGATTTGCAAGGTTAACTAGTTCTTTGCAGATGAAGCAATAAACAATGCATTGAGAGTCGAATGGTGTTTTCCACTCCACTGTCCCAGCTACGAGTTTTTCACGTCGGCAGTTAATGGTTAGGTTCCCTTCACTTCAACAACTAAATCATTTCCTCGTCCTCTTCAGGCAATTTTCATGGTGCTTCTTTCCCCACCTTTGTCAAGTGGGGTGATGGATTTTTTTAGCACTGTTTTATTTATCCATCAGACTTCCAGAATTGAAGTCCACCTTATGCTTCTTATCCCCATGATACCCTTGATATTCTCTGATCTCTCTTTCGACCTTGAGGGAACATCAAAAAATTTCCTCATAGTTGTCGAAGTCACAGATTTCTAGGGATTTCCGCAGTCTAGGTTTCAGCCCACCAAAGAAGCGAGAAACCTTGCATTTAGGGGTAACGACAATGTCGGAGGCATATTATACAAGCCATGTGAAGTTTGCCTCATATGCTCTGATGTATTCTTTATCTTTTTTCTTGAGGGAAATGAAGTCAATTTCCATTTTAAGCCGCTGGTTGCATAGAAAATATTTATCAAAAAACATCTTCTGGAAATCCTTCCATTCCAACGCCTCAATCTCCTCCTCATGCTTCGTATTTTTTATCAATTTCCACCATTGATCGGCTTCACCCTCCATATGATAAGCATCCAGAATAACCTTCTCTTGATCATGACATTAAAGTATAGAGAAGATATTTTCAATGGAGTTTATCCACTGTTCAGTGGTAGAGGGATCAGATGATATATTGAAAGTATGAGGCCTTTGTGTCATGAAGCTCTCGATAGCGACTTGTTCTTTCTTAGGGGGGTTGAATGTTCCTCTTGACCCATGTTTCTATTAAAATCATGAGTTAACTGAGAGTGTATTGTGACAAATTTCATGATTCCAACTCCCATTATATTGGACATCTCATTAGAATAATCATCACATTGATCTTCGCATAGGTTGTTAGCCCGAGTCCTCCTATTACCAACCAATATTTGGAATAAAAGGAAATTTATGTATAACATATAAAAGGTAATCCAAGGAAAAAACATATGACTTATAAATATATTTTATTTCCTAAACATATTAATATATCAGCTTAATCTATATTATCCATGATCTACTTTCTAACATATATTCTTAGGGGTATTTATTTTAATTCCCTAAATATTGGTTCATAAAAGGCTTGTGAATTTACCAAATCATATCCCTTGGGAGTGTCATAACCAAGAGTGTAGCAAGGCCCATTATCATGTATCAGGATACCCTAGGTCAATCCCGAAACTCCTCGTTGGAGTTCTCACTCCGAGGTACATTTGTGCCATAGCTGCCTCTACCTACTTGTATCCTGATAGGGATGTATTTTCTTGATAAAACACTTACACAATACTCACCATAACTTAGAAATGTTTTTATTATACTTAGTCTTATCCCTGAGGATTTCACTAGGGTTTTCTAATCCTAATCCCAAAAATAAAAAAACCCATCCTCTAATGCCAACTTTAAGAACCCTACTTTTATTTCCCACTTAACATAATTTATTACATAAAACATTCACTTGATACAACATATAAGGTTGAGAGGTCTAGTGAATTGTTTATATTAGGAACAATACATAACAACTTAAAACATAAAACACAACATCTTATTGAAAACATCCTTTACATGACCACTACATTCCCTCTTACTTGGCATTGCATGGGATAACCTAAGGAAACACATAAGAAAAGGGTGATCTAGAAATCCCAGTGAGGGAGTAAACAAAGAATAACATGAATTTTACAATACATGTTAGTCAATAGGAATATCAATGGAGTGCAAAAGAAACATAAACATAAAGGCATGATATAGCATGATTATCATAATATGGAAATGTGGCAACAACACTTAACATGGAATTAGCATGAACCAAGGCTCAATGCACAAGGATCATGGGTAAAACCTCATTGCACATGAAGCATGAGTAAACCCTCATTGAAATTGAATTATCGTGAGTCAATAGTTATTTCACAGCACATATCATGATACAATACTTTATCCAATGCATTGGAGCGCTGTCAGGGTGCACCCATTTGAATCATTTCATTTCATGCATAAGTGTGCCACATGGGTCATAAAACACGGATTCATTAAACATAATAATTTATTCCATGATAAAGGAGTGTGTAATTCATAGATTAAACTCTTTAAACAATAAGAAAATTTTTATAAACTTGAATACCCTTGATAGACAAAAGGGTAGGGTATTCACTACACAATGAATATGACTTGGAAAATCGTGGTGCAATTTCGGCAGCGTAATGGCATGACATAAGAACATATAGTTGATGAATGATAAAGGGGTGTCTCATGATATTTACATGAAATATAATGTAACTTGGTCATATAGATACATCTCCCAATTATTTTAATGTAATTTAGATTCATGATACAAAATAATTACTTGAATGTAAATGAAGAGAGAGAAATTCTTTATGGAATTTTGGCATGGTAACAGGTATACATGGAAGGCATTGAAGAGAGATAAAAAGTTCTATCATCATTAAAACATAAATAATATAGTATATGGTAGGTTTTAAATCATACCCCAACATTTATAATTGAAAATAAAATGGCATAACAATATTACAAAACTTGGATAAAAAGAGAAAGGAGTGAATCCCTTATGGAAATTCGGCATAGTTACGGATTAGGTAAGGGTAAAAATGAGGAAGGAAAAATAATTCCTCATTCAAATAAAATTTCATGTACAGTAATATAATTATTAAAAAATAATTAAATTATAACCATCTTAAATTAAAAGAACTACTTTCAAAAAAGCTGCTTGAATTTGAAAGGAGAGGAAAGTGAGGATCCCTTACTTGGAAGTGTGATAACAAAGGCTTGGTAGAGGCTTGAGAGAGGGTTCTTGAGAGCTTAGGGTGACTTGAGAGGATTATAGAGAGATGATGGAAGAGGTTGGACAAAATCCCAAGTCTTTGAGTGAAATGAAAGTAGGATATTGGGTGGGTTTATATAGGAAAGGGGAGGGAATTCTTTATTATTCAGGTTTGGGACCCCACCCATTAAACAAATCAAAACCACAAATCATCCCATGTTTTTTTCCCGTGTATTTTTCCAAAGGATAGTGGAAAAAAATATTATATAAATTCAATGGCCTAAATTATTAAAATAATAGGGTTGCTTATATGGAGGTGAGTCACACTCTCTAGGAAATGAATTTAAAAAGATGAAATGTTTTATAAGACTTGGAGGGTCAACTAAATATTTGTAAAATAAATAAATAAAACCTAAAATAGCATCAGTTAAATGGTAAAACTTATAACTTCCGAACATGGTGTGTATAGTATTTTATTACACCACTATTGGGTCATTATGATGTCATAAAACACATTATATAATTAAATGGTATTTAATTTTAACCCAAAAATTCAACTGTCTCAGAAAATTATGAAAAATTCACCATTGGATAATTTTGATTTCTTGATTCCAAAAATACTATTAATTTTATCTAAATTATTTTCTAAATATGTGAATTTTCACTTTTAAAATAAGAAACTACATTTATCGAAAAGACATGGGTTTTGAAAAAAACTACTTTCAAACTTTATTAAAATTACATTTCCATTCATGAAATTATACGATAATTTTTATATAATAAAGATTAATTTAATAATAATTATTATTATTATTAAAATATTATTCAATTCAAAAATCCATTAATTCATAAAAATATATATAATAGTTTAATATTAACTAAAAAAACTACTTTCACATTAAAAACTATTTACAATGTAACAATAATAAAATGAATGTATATTATCTATACAAAAATAGTGTACATAATCATAGTTCTAGGGTCTTGTTACATAACCCCTTAAAACACCCACATAATACCTTAGGGCACTACAAGATATTTCACTTTTTCTAACGGGGGAATATCTGTTGGTGAAACTACATTTTCTGTTGGTAAAACGTTTTACCAACATATATGTCTCTCTCACTAAACTGTCGGTAAAAACTCTGCCGCTAAATGTTTTTGTGACAGATAAAATCATTCTGTTACAATTATAATAATACCAATAGATAATATATATGTTTGTTAAACTTTTTAGAAACAAGTTCTAATAACAAAATTTTCTGTTGGTAATGATATTACCAACATATAATTTCTATTTATAAAATAAATTTGAATAAAAATTATAAATTTTAATTTCTAGTTAAATTTCATATTATATTTATTAATTTATCATATGTGATATTTTTAAACATGATCAAAATTTGAAAAAAAAAAATAATTATATTAATAGTGAAATTTAATACAAAATGATTCAATACATGATACAAAATCCATCCACCCAAAGGATCCATCACACACCTGACCAACCAGCAATAGCTCCCCCCCCCCCCCCCCCATGTCAGCGAGCCAGAAGATGCCCATAAATGCCACACCAAGGACCAGTGAGCACCCCGGGACCAGCAAGCCAACAACAGCCCATCCATTCCCCAGGACCAGTGAGCCATCTCCAATACATCCATGTCACCCCAAGGAAAAGAAATCATCAGTAACCCATCCATGCCCTGAGACAAGTGATCCAAACTCCAACTCAAACGAGTGAAAAATATCATCATGAACCATAGTTGTTACAAAGTTAACAAACCCAAAATTTATTGGTCAATGTTTGGCTTAATAAGTACTTTTAAATAGCAATATAAAATACAAAAATTAGTCTTTTTAATAGTTTATTTGGTATACATGAAAAATGTGTGATGAAATATGTTAGTTTAATGACAAAAAACACATCAAAAACACACATTATAAGAGACCTTCCTGAAGTGGCGCGAATCCTTCTTAAAAGTCACCGAAATTAAAAATGATGGAGTCTCCATGTGGAATAAAACCCCCCATATGCATGGAATTTCCGCCACACATAGTCATGTCACCTGGAAATCCAAATAGCATCCACCAACATGTAAAGAAAATCTAGGAGAAAAACATCATGAAAACCCCCCAAGTATAAGATGCCAATGTGCTGAGATTCAAGGATAACTTTAAAGAGAAAAAAACAAGCAAAGGAGGTTCACATCAACACAGATTTCATCATCTCCATGCATTGAACCATCTTAGTCTAGTTGAAAAATTAGTGTTACCTCAGAAAACATAAAGAAAAAGAACACAAAATAAGAGTGATCATGGAACCATACAATAGATAAACGAAACTGTTCAATTTGCTGAGGATTGTGTAGATATTAGTTGTTGCAGATCCTTAAAAAGACAAAACCAGATCCTCAAATCAAATTCTGTGGGCAACAGACAATCCTTTAGGAGCATAACATGTTTATCATCAACATCAGAGTATCTAGGTAAAATATCAATAGAAAACCATTCAAGTACATCAAATGAAGAGAACAAGAAACACACAATCTACAAAAAATAACACTATGAGCCCCACCTTTCAACAAAGCATACAGAACCGGATTCAAGCTACAAATTATAGTAAATCCTCAAGGAAAACTGTGGGTGTCATAACTAAATAAAAATTGGATACCTGTTAAAAACCAAGCACCTACTGCCTAAATGAAACAGAAAGCAGTGTATTCTTCACTAGAACTGGAGAGTAACATCTGATCCTTTGTACAATAAATATCTCCCATAATACCTGAAATAGAAACCATGACAGCCACACATAATATCTTAAAGTAAGAAAATAGACTCAAATGTAAGTCCCAATCAATATCAGCATTATCTCAAGTCCTCTCTGCAAAGTCTCAAATACAAAAATCCTTTAGAGGAGTCCATTCTTCAACAGTTGAGGCTCCAAGCACTAATTGACCAGCCAAACTCCAGTGTAATCCATTGAGACCATAATAAAAAACAACAAACTATAAGGTGTTCATCAAGGATAACAATTTCAAGTTGAAGTCATCCATCATTGAAACATTATGATTTGAGGATGAAAAGTAACCATTTGTGTGTTGCCCAACTAGTTAGTGTCGAGATGAAAAAACAAAATAACTCAAAAAGAACCTATAATTTACCAACCATATTTCATAAAAATCTAATCCATGATTAGAAAAAATCTATAGTTGCTTCCAAGTGAATGAAACATACCGTTTAGGTCATGAAATCAGCATAGAAATAACAATTCTAAGTAAATTTGAAATTAATAAACCCATATCCCAAGGAAAATCATAATTTAACAATTCCTTGGGGACTCATGAGAACAAACTAAATGGACAGAGACGAAAATACCAGACCACAAACATCCAAGATGATGATATGGTACTCAGAGTTAGACATATTAAAGATTATTCGATCAAAAAGAAGATAAAATAAAGGTGACTCCTAAAAACCATGCAGACTTTACCTGGAAAATTTAATGAAGGCAAAAGGCCACAAGGCCATGACAAGAATGGGTTCAATGGTGCATCCAAATGAAATATTGACCCAGGAAAAACACTTCCTTCATCTAGAGACCCAAATCATAGACAAATTCCATATCCACCTCAAGATTCCCTACTCCAACAATGATCAAACACCCACAACCTTGAGGCAAAACATATTACTCTCCCATCTCTTTTCCCCTATCATCACATGGATTCGGAATCCATGCCACTTATTTTTACACTGCACCACAACAATGAACCCATCATTAATGAACATTCCAAATAACAGTCATACCTCTATGACCACCCGCACTTGAATAAAGACTATGAATCTTGTGCTGGAGACCCACCACAAACACTATAACACACCACTAAAAAACGTCCATGAATACCAAAGTACACCTGAAAAACCTTGAAATGAACCATCAATGAAAAAATAGAATAAGAAAATAAATTAAATAACAACTTGTCACAAACCCTAAAAAAACACATTTAATAGGTGCATCATAGGCAATTTATCAAAGGAAATTCCCTTTATTGTTCACAAAAATTAGTAAATAAAAATGGAGGCCATGAGAAATAATTTTGTCTCCAAACTAGTAGTCTCACGAGTAAAGACCATAAGTTAAGTGATCAAACTTTCAACCTAGAGATGATTAGTGAAAATAAAGAACAAAAAATATCAATTTGAAACAAAAAGAACATGATGGAGAATCTCTAAGAAACAATTTGAAACTAAAAAAATAATAAATAAAATAACCAACCTAATCAAACATCCTTAATCTGTTCAAGTCGTCACTCAAATACCAAGAGATAATGATTATTGAAATGATTTGATAAATCCCAAAAATATAGACTATATAAATTATTTATTAATATTATTTTAAAATTTATAAAACAAATAATTAGTAAAAAACATTGATAACATATTCCATTTGATATAAGTGGAAATATAACCAATAAATAGTAGACCAAAATTATAATTTAATAGTAGTATCAAATATCATAAACATGAAAGATAGATTCAATGTTTAAAAACCAAAATTGAACACATAATATTTAATTCATAACAATATCCACAAAAATTTCAAAATATTTATGATTCAATACACAAAATGAAATGATCTAAAAAAATGTTTCAATGGTCAAAACAAAATAGTTTTTGTCATAAAAAAAATCAACATTATCACAATTCTAATTCTAAAACACAAACTGAAGCATAACCAGTTCAAGGAAAATGAAACAATGGAGATGATAATAAATGAGTAAAGAAGAAAATAGTAGTGACCGAGACTATGGTGATGAGACACCTAGAGTTTGATGAGAAATCTCAACCAGAGACAACAAATAGTGAGCCTGAGACCAGCAACAGAAACATAATGTGAGATTGAGACCAGTGAAAGAGAAACAATCCAAGACTAGGACACTGATGCACACACCTATATCACTTCCAAAACACCTAGCCAAGCCTCCAGAAACCATCAGAGATATCTATTTTCGAACACAACAAATCCCCACAACTCAAACCAAGGATTGCATACATAGTCTAAACTCAACACCCTTGGAAAACTAAGTGGATCTAACACCCCTAAAGGGTAGAAGGAAATCCCTAATGAATCTGAGGAGCTGAACATATCCACAATGGGGAGCTTGGACTGACCAATATGCCTCCTAGGAAATATAAGAAGAGATAAGGGGTAAGTGGGGCGTGCAAGAGATCACGAATGCGAGGGGATAACCTAGACTAGTCAGAACCAAGGAAGGGGGTGATTGACCATCGGTAGTTGAAGAGACAACCAAACACAACAATAAACCACCAAAAATAGAAATGAAAAATGTGGAACCCAAATAGAAGGTAACCAAAACACTGAAGGGGGGAAGCAAAGGGTCTATGAGGCAATAAGATGTCGGTATGATAGAAATGGCGGAACCATAAATGAAGTGATGAAAAGACCTCCACCCTGACCGAGTGGGGAGACATGATTCTGACAATGGGATTTTGTATGAGGATTCCACTGAGGGTGCGGCCAAATTCCTACAAGGTGGTCCATGAAGAACATCGGTCGCGGGAAACACTGGAAGCTGGGAACGAGGTCGGGTTGGGGTAGGGGAGTGTTTCTACACACATTAGGGTTTTTTGCAAATACATTTATTTATTTATTTATATACATATATAAATAAAAAAGTTATCAATTTATATAAAAAATTATATTGCATAAGGATTATGTTTTTATGTATCTACATATATATATATATATATTACAAATAAAATTTACTAATTTATGGATATTTTAATTAATTATATATTTTTAAGATCAAATGACCTTATTGTAATGGGTAATACATATATCTATATATTTAATTTTTGATAAAATATTTGATATTACTAAATAATTTATTAAAAAATGATTTTTTTAATGGTAAAAGATTTTTTGGTAACAATAACAAATATCAACAAGTTTTTTTATCGAAGAATAAATTGTTGGTATTATTATGATAACACAAAAGACTTAAATGTTAGTAAAATATTTGTTGGTATTGAACTACTAATATAAACAGATATAAATGTTGGTAAAAATAATTATTGATACCTAAAGTTAATATCAATAGAATTTAATATCTATTGGAATTAATCATTTTTACCAACATATATATTATCTATCAGTAATTTTCTGTTGGTAAAAGCCACTTTTTTTTGTAGTGGGGTAAGGTGTAAGATGGTGACAGATTCCTGTGTGCCTCGAAAACATTTCTCGGGTGGTAATCTCTATCAACTTCCACTTCTCCCATAGTCCAAATCCTCATTTTATTATTTAAATCAAAGACCTCTTTAGATTCGGTATAGGGAGACCCATTATATAGCCCGAAGGCCCAAGTCTAAGTGGCCTAAATACAAGGCTTGAAATCCCATTTTTTGGCCCAAAGAGCCCCTCAGTGAATAGTAATGCTACAGTACCTGGGCCGCTCCAGTACTGCAGCCGCTACAGTTCCTACTATAGTGCCTCTACCGCTATAGTTTTTCCTCTACTATAGTTATGTCACTGCTACAGTACTACTATCATGCACTACTACAGTACCACTATATTAACCTAGAAATTTGTCCTTGCCCGGATCTGATCCTAGGTCTTTTGGATGCCAAGCAGGAGCCTGTACCGCTATGGTACAGGATCGTTGGCACTTCTCCCATAGGCAATTCTTCTCAAGCTTAAAGTATTCAAGCTCTGATTATTCTTGTTCAAGAGATAATCCCAATGACACCACCTCCTTTTTGATCTCTAAAAAATGGGCTTTGTACAGGGAAAGTCTTCTAGATGAGGCCATTGCTTCCTTTGTCTGAGTTAATTGGATTTATTAAAGCCTTATATTTATACAAATCTTGTGATCACTGTTCAACAACTATAATAGCAGGGGATACAACTCTTAATGGTATTTTAAAATCCAAAAACAAAAATCCAAGTAAGTGCATACGTTTTATAACCATATTATATAATAATATATTCAATTAGACCAAGATGAATTTTCATTGATAGATGTTTGGGTCATTACAGTATGGGTTTTTTAGGTGAATTCGCATGATTGTGTTTTATATTTTTCTGGCATGGGATAGTGTCATTATTTATTAATGTATTATTTGTATTTATTATTGTTTACATTTCATTTTAAATTCTACTTGTGTTTAGATGTATTTTTATTTTTTCAATTATCATACAAAGATTTTGTGATCCATTTATGGACTGGAGGGTTTTTATCTCCAATTTTTATATTTTGGATATGTTTGATTTATGAACCATTCATTTTTTTCAATGGAAATCAATATATACTACAAATAAAGTGAAAATTTTTGGGAATCATTTTAATACTATCATTGTTAAACCTTAACACTAATTTTTGATCTATGATAATTGGATGAGTGCACCCAAGATTATGTAGTGATTCAATTATTTATCTAGGGAATTATTGGGGTAATTTCAATCATGCATATGTTTTATGTTCAAGGATTTTTTTTAAACAAAATATTTTATGTTTTTTTATATTTATGTGTTATATATATATATATATTATTTTATATGTTATGTTATTTTTATATATTTTATGTTTTCTATATTTTGGTATTTATATACGTTTTATGTCTATATATATATTTTTTGTTTGTCATTTATATATAATTCATCTGCTATAAAAAACAAAATATATTTTTTTCTAATTTGAAAATTGAATATTAAATTATGTTTACTTTATATATTAAAATTATAATGGTTTTATATTTATAAATATATATTCCCACACGTGCTCAGACACATACACACACACACACACACACACACACACACACACACATATATATATATATGTTAATTTATGATTTTAAATATATTATAAAAAATGAATATAAATGAATGAATGAGGTTCATTGTAGAAAATTTGGGGTTTTTTCCCAATAACTCATCCATAAATTATATTATTTTTTTGTTTTATCAAAATAATCCCCAAATTTTAACTATTGAAAATTTATTTTTCTAAACACACAACATTTTTTATGTTTAAAAAATTAAATATTTAATCATTTTCTAAATCCATTATGTAACTCCAAATATTTTATAAACTAATAATTAAAAGGTTAATTAACTGGACACATGTTCAATATTTTCCACCAAAAAAAATTATATAATGTTTTCAAAAAATTAATTTTTAAAAACTTTTTTTTCCAAAAAAAATAATAATTTATTAATATATCAACACAAAAGAAAATTTATTTCAAAAAAATATTTACCAGAAATATTTGTATTTTAAATAATTGATTTTAATGAAAAATGGAAACGTTAAACAAAATAATATCATCAAATAAAAATTTGAATAGTGGATAAATTTCTCCTTTTTTGATAATAAGAAAAATTAAATACTAACAGAACGCATGATCAAATAATTGAAAATTATCATCTCATGTTCGGGTCTCAACCCGACCCTCAGGTCGGTCATTAAATAGCTTCCATGTGTCTTTTAATTTCTATGTCATTCAATCAGTCATGCATTTTGAAAATGAAATGGGGGTATTTTTAGTTCCAAAGGATCAAATAACAACTGAGAAGGGGGGTTGGATTAGTTGTTCAGTTTTATAAGTTTCAATTCTTTTCAAAACATAACCCCTGAAACTTGTTATGATTTATATCATTATCAACTTTTAGTAAATACTCTTGCATGAAATAGAAGGAAAGTAACTAAATTAAAGAAGATTTATAAGGTTCTTCATCAGTGTGAGGACTTACATCCTTTCCATAGCCACTCTCGTGGGTTTATGGAAATTTACTTTTAAGAATAACTGAATACAACTTGTGAAAAATCCTTTTAAACACCTTCTATCTCTCTATAGGACTGATTATACTACCTCTAATTATATTATAGTGTTTTTATATAAAAAAATTTAGGGAAAAAATAATAAATAATTTTTAGAAACTATTGAATAATTTCTCAGTCTGAATCCTTAGTATAATTTGGCAAGATCTTATTTTCTCAATCTGATAATGTTAGATCTAATTTTCTCAATACAATGATTCCATATACTTGATCTGATTTTCTATGTACAATAATGCTAGATCCTGGGTCCAATTATCTAAATATGATAATGTTGGATCCTAGATCCAATTTTCTCAATACAATGATTCTGGATTCTAGATCTGCTTTTATGAGTATGATAATTTTTGATCCTGGGTCTAATTATCTGAATACGATAATGTTGGATCCTGGATCCAATTTTATGAGTATGATGATGCTGGATCCCAGATCTGATTTTTCAAATACAATGATTCAACACAATGAATTCATTCTCAGTATACAAAACACAAAATTCTTGTAGAATTCTCAATAAAATTCCTCTTCATTTTGATAAGAATTTTTACCTTAATTTATCTAGATCTCCACCTTTCGTGTATGTGTGAAAGTTTCAAATGAATAAATGATATGAGGAAGTATTTATAGGCAACTCAGAAAAAAAAATACGGGAAACATGAAAATATTTCACGCTTCCTCAAATATGAAAATCTCAAAAAAAATCGCATTTAAAACTTCAACTTTGACTTCTTCAAACCTCCATTGGTTTTCCAGATATTTACGTAAAATTGATATTAATTTTTTATTTCGACAACTCTTTATATGTTTCTTATCTCATTCTAATCTATTTTTTTCTTATCTCATTATAATCTATTTCATTATCATCTCATTACGATCTATTTGCTTTCTCATTTCATTATGATCTATTTCTTTATCGGCTCATTATGATTTTTTTCTTTCTCATCCCATTTCAATCTGTTTATTTCTCAGTATGATTTTTCCAGTATGAAAATCCATGTATGAAAATCTCAATATAAAAATATGAGTATGAAAATATCAGTACAATATTCCCAGTAATAAAATCCCAGTACCAAAATCCTAGTTTGTAAATACCAATATAAAAATGAAAATATGATTTTTCCAGTATGAAAACCCCAGTACGAAAATCTCATTACAAAAATTTGTGTGTGAAAATATGATTATGAAAATCTCATCATGAAAATCCAAGTACGAAAATATGATTACAAAAATCTTTATGTGTTTTCCCCATTATTAAAATACCAATACTAAATTCTATGAATGAAAATATATGAATGAAAATTTATGTATGAAAATCTATGTATGAAAATGTGGGTTTAAAATTCTAAGTACAAAAATATGTGTACACAAATCTTAGTATCATTTTTCTATTATGATTTGTTTCTTCCTCAGGATCACTAATATCTTTTTCTTTCTTAGATAATAATGATTTAATTCCAATTAAGATGGAAATCTCATTTTTGAACTCCAAAATAATTCAAACCTATTAACAATTTCATCAAAAGCATTTTTCCTGAGTGTTTTCATGACATGCGGGAACTTTTTGATTATAAAAGTAATGTCTGATTTTGTTTTAGAAAGTATGAAAACTTTCTAACTATGGATTTCAGATTCTTCTTAAAAAACTCTTCAGCAGAATCATTCATTATTTTATTATAGCAAATATAGACTTCCAGAAAACAAAAAAAATATAACCCTAATTATTTTAGAATTTGATGGATTTAAATTTTCATGATGATGGACCACATTATGATGGACTAGGTCAGATTCATGAAAAACGGAAC
The DNA here is from genome assembly GCA_963277665.1 of Viscum album. Lineage (NCBI taxonomy): Eukaryota > Viridiplantae > Streptophyta > Magnoliopsida > Santalales > Viscaceae > Viscum > Viscum album. The sequence continues at coordinate 732,177,417 of OY728152.1, read as the reverse complement.
CATTCTTCAACAAAAAGGTTATTTGTCAACAAATAAAAACACATTTTTAAAAACAATTCCCTAAGTAAAAGAAATTTAGAAAGTACAAAGTTGTTACAATTTATTTTTCTCTCCCCCATTCTTTCCTTTCTCACATTGTTTTTCTCTCACCTATAAAATGATTACCACAACTTCAGGTTAAAAAAAAGATAAGTAAAAGAAATTTAGAAAGTACAAAGTTTTAACTTTCTCTCCATTTTTTTAAAAATAATCCAAAGCCCAGTTGGGGAATTTTCCATATGATGTTTAGGAAGTCTTTGGAGGATGTTAAACATTATTTTTCAGCCTCATTTCCACAAACCTCTCTTTTAGAATTTCTTTTGTAAAGACATCCACAATCTGATACTTTGATGAAATGTATTTCAGAAAAACATCTCCAGTAGAAACATTATATTTTATAAAGGAAATCTTTATATCAATGTTTTTTTATATTTAATGTTGGAATTTATTTTTAGAAGGACTAGTTTACTATATTTTTTAAAAAGTATCTTCAATGATTAAGAAACATTCACTTAAAATTTATTTATCTGAACTTTTACCCACAACATTTATGTACAATTCTATGTAGCTGCAACATATTTGGATTCATTTATTCTCTAAGTTATTAAAATTTTTTTCCTACTATTCTAACTCACACAAGATTCACCCAAAAAAAAATTTCCTCCTTAGGTTTGTTTTATTTCCTTACCATCTCAATAACAATTGTAATCAGTATAATAATGAAACTATATCCTACTATTTATTTTTATATAAAAATCATGTGAATTTATTCCATAGACAGATCTTATAATCCTATTTACTTCCAACATAAGTGACTATTTTTAACTACATTTATACCTAGCCTATAAATTCACAGTATAAAAAAATATCATGCTTTGAGGCTGTAAGGTAAAGAATAATTCCAATTAGCTTCTGGAAGTATTTTGGATTCACACCTATTTCGGATTCCTCTTTACTCAAATTTGTGCTTACTGAAATATGAGTTGAAACGTATTTGGATTCTTCAATACCACACTTATTTAACAATTACCTGGCATACATTTCATGAGATAATAAAATGCATGTTTATTTTTTATTGAACATGTAAGCCAATGAAGAATGTTAATTCTCCCAACATTTACATTTCAAAATTCTTTTTCATTTCCTCAGAAAATGTTTTACAAGAATCTTATCTATCCCCCGAAAAAAATTATATCATCCATAAAAACAATTATAGTTAGAGTTCTAGAGTAAACATCATTGACATACAAGTTGTTATCAACTTTCTTTCAAAAATTTCAACATCATAAAAAATTTTCAATATTAGAATACCATGCACGTGGAGCTTGTTTTAACCCATAAAAGGGTTTTTTCAATTTAAAAACATTGTTTTTATCGCCAATAAGTTTAAATCCACAAGGTTGTTCAATGTAAAATTCTTCCTTAATCTCACTATTTAAGAAATATGACTTTAAATTGATCTAATAAACATTGTAATTCCTATTAATAGATACTTCAAGAAACATTTGAATTATTTTTTTCCTTTCAATGGAGGAAATGGCTTCATCAAAATCCACACCTTCCACCTATTCGTATCCTTTTAAAAAATCATGCTTTGTTTCAAAAAACTTCTCCATGTTCATTCAACATGTTTCAATAAATCCACTTTATTTTGATAAATTTTTTATTTGTTAGAATTCAAATAAGTTCCCGCCTATTTCATTCTTCTCATTATCATTGATATCTTCATTCATAGATTCCAACCATTATTTATGTTGAATCTCCTCTAAAACTGATTCTAGTTTAACTTTTTCAATAAGTGAAGTTTGATTTTCTAATCTCAACTTCCTTTTAGTCTGAACTGGAGCCTTCAGATTCCCAAATATTGTTTTCAGACTCAACATAATTTTGTATGTTAGGAAAACTCTAGGTTTCTCTCTCAGCTTCACATTCCTCACCAAATGACTCAAATAAATTTTTATTTGTATGTTTTTGATAACATTCACTATTGTTAGAATTCTCCAATTTATCCTCCTCCACATCTCAAAAACTTTTTTAACAAAAACATTGATTTTAAATTACCTTCACATCATATGAGTCCACCAATGTTTATAAGCGTTTTTCCAACATTTGAAACCTCTTCCATTTAGTTAATATCCTAGAAAAGTTCCTTCCTTATCTTTCTCTTCAAACATTCCAAAATATAAATTTTTTATTTTGAGAAATCATGGAATCCTAAAAACATTAAATCATTTCAATGAAGGATTTTTGTTATACCACATTTCATAAGGAGTCATGTTCGTTTCCGGTCTCAACAAACATATATTTGGAACATTTATAGTAGTACTAACAACTCAGCTCCAATAGAATATTGAAATTTTGTATTATGATAACATACATCTTCTCATTTCCACCAATCTTTTATTGTTTCTTTCTAATAATCCATTTTATTTTGGATTAAAGGTTGAAATATACTGATGTTTAATGCCATGCATCCTTAGATAATTTTCAAAAGTATTGTTTTTGAATTCTGTACTATTATGTGTTCTCACCCTCTTTATCGAAACCCCCATTTTATTCTCAATATCCTTAATGAAGGATTTGAAAATTTCAATAGCCTTTGAATTGTGCTTCCTAAACATGATTTTTGTTATCTGGGTAAAATAATCAATAAAATTTATAAAATATAAGTCTCTTTTTGTTCATTGGTATCCCATCATCCCACAAATATCTAAATGAATAATCTCAAGTTTTTTCTAGATTTAATATCTACTGTTTTATGACTTTTTTAAGTCAAATTTATTTTCTAGAAAATAATAAAAACATAATAAAATCTTATTTTCAATTCTAGAAAATTTTGAAGAGCATCAACTTTAGAAATTCTATTCATGTTTCTATGCCCAAGGCATCCAAGTCTTCGAGGCAACAATTTGTTATCATCTTCTATATTAAATTAATAATAGTTATTGAATTCTCCTATTTCAATGAGATTATCACATGTTATTTATCCTTTAATAATGAATTTTCCATATTTAAAACTGTTGATGATACAAAAATTATTTTCTAAAAACAACATCCTTTTTATCATCTCATAGTTGACTTACACTGAGTAAGTTATGTTTCATCCCATCAACAAATAAACTTCTTTAGATTTTAACTTTTCCATTTAAATCTCAGTAATTCCAATTCCTTTTATTTTTAATGAACCATCATTCCCAAAGGTAACTACTACCCCATCATAAATTTCAATGTTTTTTAAAAACAATTATCACCTTCTATATGTTAAGAACAACCACTATCAAGAATTCATGGTTTTTTACATTTACTTTCTTTCAAAATTGTCTCAAAAAAGCTATTTCCCTAACTTTCTTCATTTCAACATCCTTTTAGTTTATATCATATAGAATTTTTTTCGAAAGCAGTTTCATAAATCCTTCAACGTGATGACTTTCTTGATCACATCTTCCAAAAACATTTTTCAGACATTCAAATAGATTCTTTATTGAAATGTTTATAACATCTCAAGCAATCACTTTTTCAACTTTTTGTAGGTTAGAAAATTTTTTAATTCTATTTTCAATATTTCTTCCACATTGCTCAAACCTTCCTCTGGGTAGAGGTAATTTGTTCCAAAAATTATAATCTATATTCCCATAGATTACACAACTTGAAAAATAACCATAAAATATTGATTTTCTAATGAAATTATATCATTTCCTATAGAAACTTTTTTAAGTTTGGTAACTTATTTCAGGGCAATATACTCAGGATGTGGACCATCTTTTCTTTTGAGTGAGTTTTATACTTTTGTGGATTTGATATGTTTCTCACATCCTTTCACCACCAAAGCATTCCCAATACATTTTCTGAAACCTAAAAAGTTTAAATAATCAGATGAAACATTATTTTTTTGTAAAAGAATATTTCATCAGATTATCAAATTGAGCCTTCTCAAAAATATTAGAAGTTTCATATTTCACTTCAGAAGCTTTATTGAAGTTTTAATTCATCTTCCTCAAGGTACCTTAGGACTCAAGTAGTTTTTATTGAAAATTTTTAACATATTCTACCTTCTATTATATCTTCACACTAATATCATCAATAATCTTTCCATATTCATTAATTCTATGTGTTAAAAATAAAATATCCTCGATGTATTCATCCTCCGGCTTAATGACATATACTCTTACCTTAGTGACTTCTACACAATATTTATTTATCATTATATTTTCTTTCATAAGAGATTTTTTTCATAATACATGCAAAGAGCATTGTTATGAGCTAATACTCTTTATATTATTCTTTACCATGTTCTTTACTCTTTCATGGTTCTTTTGTTATCTAATCTTTTTTAATGAAGGTTATAAATTATTCAGAACTTTTATCTTCAATAGAATTGAATTCAGTTGAGTCCAATCCAACTTTCTTACTCAAAATACTTATTTTTTTAGTAAACTTATTCTTTTATTTCTTGAATTTATTTCCTTCTTTATCATTTTTTTCCACTTATTCCTTCGAGGTTTCTCAATGGAATCATCTCGATATTCTCTAATTTTCATCCTATGGAAATTAATATAAACTTTTTTGATTCGACCACACTACAAAAAATTGAGAGGATGTTTTCCTCCATAATTTCCCCTTCCTCATAAATAGTTCATAGATATAAGAGATATCTTTTTTTTCAATAAAATCTTCATCTTATTTATCTTCAAACTCATGAGGATTAGATTCATAAAAATCTATGATTTTTATCATTCACATGACATAAAAATCCATTCCATCTTATTTATAAACATTGGACCTTTCCTTATTTAATAATATTCAATAAATTTGTGCAATTCATCAAGAGATATATCATCCTTATCTTCTAAAAATATATATTAAAATCAAACCTATTTGGAATGTTTGTCAAAAATTTCTTCAAAATTTTAGAATCTTCCATGACATATCTAAATCCTTAGATGTTGAAAATAATTTCATTTACTATGGTGAAGTATTCAGCAATTTTTTCTTCATCTCCCATTCTGATTTCTTCATCCTTACTACACCATATAATTATCTTTGCTTCCTTGAAATTATTATTCCCATCGAAAACACTTTCCAGGTTATCCCACATTCTTTTTGAAGCTTTGAGACCCCTCACCTTCTGAAAAAAATTATTTGATAAGAACTTATTGATTTAATTTCAAGAATTTACATAAATTTCTATATTTCTCTTATTAGAAAACATTATAAGAGAATATTTCCTAATATTTGTAAACCCAATAGAAGTAGCATCAAATATTTCTAGGAAAAGAGATGGGAGATAAGGAATCATCCTATTTTTTCACCCATAATAATTTTCCCATCGAATATAGTAATTTTTCTACTATTAATAGAATTTATATTATCCATTATAAGGATTTAACAAGGGAAAATTCCCTATAATGACTATTTAATTTCCAATGTATCAAATAACAACTAAGATGGGGTGTCAATTATTTGTTCAATTTTATAAGTTTCAATTATTTTGAAAACTTATCCCATGAAACATATAATGATTTATATCCTTATCCACTTTTTGTAAACACTCATGAACAAAATAGAAGGAAATAAAGTAAATCACAAAATATTTACAAGGTTTTGATTTAGTTTGAGAACCTACATGCTTGATATATCCACTCCCACGGGACTATGGAAATCCACTATTAAGAAGAATTCAATACAACTTGTTCCAACTATTTTTAGAAACCTTTTATCTCCTCATAGAAATCATTATACTAACTCCTCTCATTTTATAATATTTTTTTATAAAACAATTAATCCAAATAAAATAATAAACTCTTTACTAAAACTACTCCACAATTTCTTAGTGTGAATCCTCAGTTCAATTCGGATGGATCTGATATTCTTAATCTGATTATGTTAAATCTAATTTTATCAATACAATGATGTTGGATTCTAGATCTAATTTTTTTTGTGTATGATAATGTTGGATAATATATCTAATTATATGAATACAATAATGTTAGATCCCATATTCTATTTTATCAATTTAATGATGCTGGATTCCAGATCTAATTTTCTGAGTGTGATAATGTTGGATCTTGGGTCAGATTCTTTGAATATGATAATGTTGGATCCTAGATCAAATTTTTTGAGTACAGTGATGTTAAAACATAGATCCTATTTTTCTAATACAATGATTCAATACAATTAATTCATTCTCAATCTTGAAAACTCAAACCTCCTCTAGAATTCCCAATACAATTATTCTTCTATTGGATAGGAATTTTTACTTCAAATTATCCAGATCTCTGCCTTTAATGCTTGTGTGAAAGTTATGAAAGAACAAGTGATCTGAGGAAGTATTTATAAGTGAATAAGAAAAAAAAGGTGGGAAACTTGAAAATATTTTCTGCTACCTCAAATCTTAAAATCTCTGAAAATATCTAACATTTAAAAATTCAACTTTGACTACTCCAAACCTCTTTAGATTTATTCGAGATTTAAGATAAATTGAAATTCAATATTGACATCTTCAACTCTATATATATTTCTCATATCATTTGGATCTATTTTTTTAATCTTATAACAATATATTTCTCTCTCATCCCATTATGATTTGTTTCCTTTCTCACCTCATTATGATCTATTTCTTTATCATCTCATTATGATATATTTCTTTATTAACTTATTACAATATTTTTCTTTCTCAGTAAGATTTTCCCAGTATAAAAATCCCAGTATGAAAATCCCAGAATGGAAATCAGAGTATGAAAATCTTAGTACAATTTTCCCAGTATTAAAATCCTAGTATTAGAATATCACTATGAAAATCTATATATGAAAATCGGAGTAAAAAAATATAGAAATTATTTTCCTAGAATAAAAATACTGGTATGAAAATATGAGTACGGAAATCTTAGTATAATATTCCTAGTATGAAAATCCCAGTACAAAAGTCATAGAAAAAAATCTGTGTATGAAAATATGAGTACAAAAATCTATGTATGAAAATCCGTGTATGAAAATACAAGTTTGATTTTTCTGGTATGATTGGTTTCTTATTTAGGATCATCAATATCTTTTGTCTTTCTCATCTCATTACGATGTAATTACCATTACAATAAAACTCTCATTTTTTAACTCTAAAATTATTCAAACCTCACCACCATTTCTTCAAAATCTTTTATCATGAGTGTTTTCATGATTTGTGTGAACATATTTATCAGTAATGAAATGTCTAATTTTTTCGTAGAATGTATGAAAATTTTCTAGCTCCAGACTTCATATTATTCATTCAAAACTCTTCAGCAACTTCATTCATTCTCTAATTATTTAATGATAGACTTCTAGAATAAAAAAATTATTCCCTCAATTCTTTTTGAATATGATGTTTTTCAATTTTCATATTGATGGACCTGATTAAGATGTATTGGGTTCGATTCCTAAAAAACTAAAAAAATAATCAATGAAAAGGTTAGTTGTCAAAAAAATAAAAAAAAATTGTTTAAAAAATCACAACGGTTCATTAGTATTTAGTAGATATTTGGAAATATTTTTCATCTAAAATGCTTATGGAGATCTTGAGGAATCCCTTGGTGAACACTTTATCTCTTCTGTGAATCTGTTGGTGAATGCATTGGTATAACTATCACCTATAAGTTAGTAAACCCCTTAGTGAAACCCTCAACCAACATATCGGTGAACCCCTCTTCTATGAATCCTTCATCAAATATATTAGTGAACCCTTCAACAAACCCATCAGTGAAACCCTATAGAAATCCCTCACAAGGTGAACATTTTGGTGAATCCCTCAAGGAATCTCTCAACCATCCTAAGTTTTCTATAGACAATAATGGAAGATAGAAGGTAGTTTATTTGATTTCAGTTTGTTGGATTCATTTTTATTAATTATAGTGATACGGATATAGTCATATTTAGCTATTTGAAAATTATTTAGAGACAGGGAGGTAGATATATTAATATTGTAATGATTTGGTGTTTTTTGTTCTATGATTTTAAAATACCATTTTCAGTTGAATTTTTCTTTATTTTCAATTAATTTCAAGAATGGTATGATTCATTATAAATTTCAATTTATTTGAAATATGATTTTAATATTAGAATTTATATTTTCCTTCAATTTATTTATAGTATGAATTTGTTCTTCTATTTTTACTGTTAAATAATACTGTTAATTTCCACTTTTAGTTGTAATTTTCCATTTTTACTTTACACAAATTTTGTAGAATTGATTTTAAGAACATGAATTTGGGTTTTATTTTTTCCAATATGTTAGAATTGACAAATTTTTAGGTTCTTTATGTCATTTTCAAGTATTAAAACAAGTGGAAATGTTTGGGAATTTTGACGATCATTTGTTTTCTAGTAGGACTTTCCTCTATGAATTTCTTGTGGGAATTTTCACTGTGAATTTCCAATTAGTATTTTCACTAGAAATTTGCATCAAAATTTCCTCTATGGAATTTCTATTACAAATATTAGACATCATTTTTAAATATAAATTGATTTAAACTATAATTTTCTCAATTAATCTATAGTTTCAATTAGTTTTTGAATACAATTTCAATTTTTCTATAATGTACCTCGTGGATTGCTAATGGAAATTTCATATAGTTATTCATAATTGTAATTTTTATTCACTAATAATTAGTCTTTGGAATTAGTAGTGGTAATTTTGAATGAGATTCTCGATTGGAATTTCCCACTAGAAATTCTAATGTTTATTCCCAGAAGAAATTCGAGTGGAAATCCCAAATGGAAATTTCTAGTGAGATTTCCTCGTAAAATTAATTTATAAATTCCAACTAGTAATCATTTCTTTATTCAATAAATTAAAACATCCCTCCAATAAATACCACTGTAAATTCTAGGTGGGATGTTTCGGGAGCAATTACCTATGTAAAATTCTCGTGGAAATGGAGTGTAAGTTCTTAGTCCCCACTGGAATTTAGCAGTGAAATTAAATTTCATTTTTTGACTAGTGAATAATATATAATTGTATAACTTGTAATTTTCATGTGATAATCCTGACTGACTCAGTGATTCTATTCTAGTGGTAAGTTCCATTGGTAATTTCTAGTGGAAATTCCGATTGTAAATTCCCATTGGAAATCCCCACTAGAAATTCCAATTGGCAATTCCCACTGGAAATTAGCACTTGAAATTACCAATTTAAATTACTATTGAAAAATCCCATTGAAAAGTTTGAATTCTAGTGTATATTCCCCCATATAATTAAATTAAAATTTTTAACTACAGAACAATTTATAGACTGTGTTAATATGGAATATCGATAATTCCAATAGTTTATAGGGAAATTCCCACTTGTAATTCCCATTTAAAAAATTATAATGGAAATTTTGAGTGTAAAGTCTCTGTAATCCCTAGTGTAAATTCCCATTGGTATGTTTAAATGCTAATGTAAATTCCTTTTGAAATTCAATTAAAATTTCCAGCTACAGAAAAATTTATTGAATGAGTTGAAATTGAATAATGAGAATTCAAACTATTACCAGGGAAAATTCTACTTGTAATTCTCATTTGAAAATTCCAATAAAAATTTCAAGTGTAGGGTTTCTATAATCCATAGTGTAAATTTCCATTGGAAATTCCAAATCCCAATGTAAATTTCACGTGGAATTAAATTAAAATTTTAAACTATAGAACATTTTATACAATGATTTAAAATGGAATATAGATAATTTCAACTATTGGTAAGGAAATTCCCACATGAAATTCCCAATAGAAAAATCCAGTGGAAATTATTAATGTAAGGTATTATAGTAATCTATGCTATAAAATCTGTATCTTCATGTAAATTACCAGTACAATTGAATAAAAACTACAACAATAGATCTATTTATAAAATGAGTTGAAATGGAATTGCAAGAATTCCAACCATTTCCAGGGAAATTATATCTTGGAAATGCTATTTGAAAATCCATTTGGAAATTCTGAGTGTAAGGTCTTTGTAATCCCAAGTGAAAATTTCTAAGGGAATTTCTGAATCCCTATATATATTCCATTTGGAATTTAATAAAATTTTGAAACTACATTACAATTTGTATAATAAGTTGAAATTGAACAATGACAATTCCAACTATTGCCATGTAAATTACAACTTCGAATTATCATTTTAAAATTCTAGTATAAATTCATAGTGTAAGGTCTCAATGTAATCTTCATTGAAAATTTACAGTGAAATTAAATTACATTTCTTAAGTAGTGAATAATTTATAATTAAAATGGTTGTAATTTTCTAAAAAATGACTCTGAGTTAATATTTGTCATTGAATTCCCACTACCAATTCACATTAGTAATTTCCAATAGCCAATTCTCACTGGGAAATCCCATTTTGAAATTCTAGGGGAAATTCCATGTGGAAAATCCAATTGGAAAATCCCAATGTAAATTCCCACTGGAAAGTCAAAGTACCAATGAAAATTCATTGTGGAATTCAAGTATAATTTTCACCTACGAATCTAATGAGTTAAAATTGTATAAAAAGAAATCCCACTATTTTCATAGGGAATTTTATAGTGAATTTATAGTGGGATATCCATTGGGAATTAGCAGTGGGATTTTCTATGTGAATTTCCACAACAAATTCTACTTGTAAATTTCTAACTACATAATGATTTTTTAGAACCAACTCGAAATGTAGTGGGAATTTGTAGTTAGAATTTCCACTGGGACTATAAATATGCCTTATCACAATAAAATCTCAACAGATTTATAATTTCATATTTGATAACTAATTTTTTTGAACCAACAGAAAATTTCTAATGGGAATTTCATTATGATTTGTAATGGAAATTTTCACTGGAAATTTCTAGTGGGATTCCCCGAGTGAATTTTGATTGGTCCATTGATTAAAAAGTACTAATTCAAAGTCATGTGGAATTTATGTAGTTGTAATTTTCACTGGGATTTATGTGTTTTAAATTATTTTTCTTATATTAACCTTCAAATATTCTTAATGCTAATTTTTCTAATATATTGTTTTTTTATTCCAGAATAAGCCTCTACATTAGCTACCATCCACTATAGGTCTTCAATAATGGAGCTATGGAAAATATATAATGACATTAGGCCTATGATTACATATAATGACATAAAATTTATTCAAAGGATGCCATTTTGGAAATAGTTTGATGTCACTACTGGAAAAATGATTTTTCCCAACGCTTCTATACCAACGGTTTGTAAAAACCGTTGGTATATGTACCCTTTCCCAATGGTTTGGCCAAACCGTTGGGAAAGCCCATTTTTTGGCCACCTTTCCCAACAGTTTGGCCAAACCGTTGGGGAAGGATGAATTCTGGACCACCTTTCCCAACGGTTTGGCCAAACCATTGGGAAAGGGTAGCCTATCCCAACGGTTTTCCCAAACCATTGGGAAAGGGTGTCCAGAATTCAACCTCCGTCCAGAATTCCCAAAAAAAGCAAGACCTTTCCCAACAGTTTGCAAAACCATTGGGAAAGGCCCTTTGATTTTTTTTGGAATCTACCAACGGAGAACATTATATAAATCAAAATTTAAAATAATTGGAACAATACATATATATTTATGAAATTATGTTAACAAAAGTCATGTTAGGTTAGTGGTTAAGTCATTCCGTTATAAACTAGAGGTCCTTGGATCAATTCCCACCGGATGTTTCTTTTTTGAAATACATATACCAACGGTTTTGAGAACCGTTGGTATAGATTTTCTAATTACTTATACCAATGGTTTTCAAAACCGTTGGTATAAACCCTATACCAACGGTTTTCCCAAAACCGTTGGTATAGACCTATTTTCACGGCTTACTTGCCAACGGTCCTCCAAACCGTTGGTATAGGCTATACCAATGGTTTGGGGACCTATACCAATGGTTACAAACCGTTGGTATAGGTTATTTTTCCAGTAGTGTGTGTTTCTTGATAATATATTTCCATTCGATGACTATAAAAAATTGATGGCTCTGTTTTATTTTTTCTATTGAGATATAAAGTGGATTTAAAAATACATGAAATAGCTAGTAGGATGATGTAGTTAAGAGTTATTGACATCTTCCATATATTTGGCATTGAGGATGGTAACTTACCTTTTTCAGAAGCCTATGATTTAGGGCCAAATAGTTCAAAAATATTTGAGGGTGAGGTTTTCACATGTGGGTGGCTATTATCATTGGTTGCATTACAGAGATCCATTCTTGAGACCATTGAAGTCCTTTAGGATCAAGATTTCTCTGATGTTTCGGGTTTTCATTTCCTTTTAGCATGCACAAAATTATTTTTCCCCAAATACATTTGTTATGTGGGTTATAATCTCATGAAATATTATAAAGATGTATAAAAAGTGACGAGTTATTCTAGGAATGATGGTATTCATGACGAGCTTATCACATCAGATACAAAAAAATCACACCACTCCTTTAAACGTGGTCGGCTCTGTTGTTAGTTTATTGGTAAGGTCTTAAACATTATTTAACTGATTAATTTTTCCTACATATTTGAGAAATTAATAACAATATTTACTTTTAAAGTATTTGTATACCAATAATTATTGGAATGTTTCACTAAAAATATAGGGATCACCATTATTTGTTTGGTGGAGTTTGCAAGATGTTTTTTCTGTTGTACAAGAAACAACCAGGTACTGTGAGTATTATATTTTTCAGAAAATTCATTAATTTTCATATTAATTTATAACATCTACAATTATGTTTCCAAAATACATTGTAGACTCCATCCACCACAAGACAGAGACTCAGGCTTAAATAAAGGACTTCTGAGGCAAAAAAACCTGGCTCATTGATTGTTGATTGAAAAACACTACTTTTAGTATGAAAGGAGGATCCATAAATTCTTATAATGAGGAGGCAATAGGCTTGTTCATGGATAATTCCAAACATAATATGATGTTCAGGAAACTTGAGGCTCGATTAAAAATGAAGACTAGATAGATTATAAATTTGAGAGAAAGGTTGAAGATCAAGGAGAAAGAAGATATGAAAGTAGTTTATGGTGAGGAGAAAGGAAGTGTTTTAGAGGATATTGGAAATAAATTAAACATGAAAAAAAAAACTTCAGTGACTATTTTCAAGGGAAGCACACAGAAAATTGATAAAGACGATATGAAGGAAACAATTATTACTGAGGAAATAGAGGAGGATGAAGATGTCAATGAATATTTTAGTAAGGAAGAACCAAAATATGTTGTGTAGTCCACTATGGCCTCTTCTTCCACAAAGATACAAACATCATTTATTAGATGATTGAACAGGTCGGAAAGGAAGCCAAAGTATCGGTCTCCCTGTATGTATTCATAGGTGACTATGATGAAGAGGCCAGAATGGTCCCCATGCTATCCCAGTTAATTCTTCGGTGGGTGAAGTAGTAGAATATAGTGACAACACACGATACAATATTGATACAAATACATATGGATGCTAATGGGGGGTGGAAATTTTCTAGAAATTATGTATTAAGAATACAATTTAATATATTTCACTATGTACTAAAAATAAAAATGTCCTTCCATGATAATAGTGGTGTAGTATGTGAATCTAAAAACAAATCACATCATATTGATATGAAAAACATTATTGCTTTTTTAAATAGGAGGTGCACAACCGGTACAGTATGTGTTAGATAATTTTATTTTACCCTCAAGTTTTTTTTATATTTTATTGAGATCAATTTTTAGAAAGAGGTTATAGATTCATATACAATGATAATTGAACATATATGTTGTATTCATATTTTGGATATATTTTCACAATTGGAAAGTTTTACCTTCATACTGATCACCTTTAGTGTAAGACCATAGTTCATTTATAACAAAATGATGCCCATATTTTTTTCACTTTTTCTTTTACTTCACTATATGTTTCATGTTAAAGATGAATAAATTATTATTTTTTTATTTAGTTATTGGATTATAGGGAGTTCTTTATTCATCAAAATAGAAATTAAAGGACAACTTTTTGAACTAGGCAGCAACTGCCAGTATAAAGAACTCCCCATTTTTATTCTTCCCAATAAGCACAAATAATATCCATTGATATCCATGGCCATGGATTTGAAAAATTGGTGTTTAGATATTATAAATTAATGAAACTGATTCCATTAATAAGAGCAAGTGATCCTTTTATTAAAGATGCATTCAATGTGGTAAGATGTTATATAATTTACAAGTAAAATTTTAATACATTTAAATATAGACTACTTGTTGATTTGTTTTATAGAAATTAAATTTGAAGAAGTTTTCAGCAGTGTTCATGCGAAAACTTATTAGTAACGTAAATAGGAAATGATAATTTTTAAGATTCTGCAATTGGAAAAGGTCACTTTGGATTGTGGTGTTCTCATATATTACGTCATTGAATGTTGGGAAATATGAGTTATAATGCTAGAGTGTTTAAAAGAAAATAAGTTTTTAACTAGTGATTTTTTATAGTTCAGTATTTCCTAAATGATCCATGACGGATAGTTTTGGAGATGTGTGGAGAGAGTAGGAAGTATTTGGTTGCTTCCATAAATATTGAATCATGTTAAATCAGTTATTCAGTGCAACACAAATTTGGTAGTTTACCAAATTAAACTATAGTGATTTGTTGTGTTGATTTGGGTGGGCACAATGTTGGGGTGGAAATGTTTGTTTACTTATGTGGATAAACATATGGATATATTCTATATTTATATATAGGTGTTACTGTATAGTTTCTATTTATAGTCTTCACTAAATATTCCTTGAATCATTTGGAAACCTCTTGTGTATTGAAATTCCAACGGGGAATGCACATTGTAAATTTACAGTGGAAACTCCTACAATAAATGACGAGTCTAAATTTCCATTTTAGTTTACATCAATTGGTTGGGTGGTACATGGGGGATGGAAATGGTAATTTGATAATATGGATGATAATTTTTATAAAGACAATATTGTTATACTCTATGATAGTATGGTAGGTGTTTCACTAATTTATCTTTATAGTCTCCCATACTAGTTTGAATTGAAACCTACTCTACATATAAATTCCAAGAGGTAATTCCCATTACAAATTTATAGTGGAAACTCCCACAATAAAAACTAAGAGGAAATTTGAAATGGGATCCAGAGTTTCCGGTGGGAATTTCTAATGGGAATTCCCAATGGGGATTATAGAGACATTACACTAGAAATTTTTACTGTAATTTCATATGGGAATTTCAAGATGTAATTTTGATTGAAATAGTTGGAATTATCATTTTTCAATTTCAACTCATTTTATAAATATTTTTATAGTTAAAATTTTGAATTTAATTCTATATAGAATTTATATTGTTATTAAGACTTTCTAGTGGGAATTTCCACTAGGAATTCCCATTGGAAATTTCCAATAGAATCTCAAATTTGAAATTTACACTTTGGTTTACTGAAATTGTTTAGGTGGTACATATGGGGTGGGAATGGTTATTTTCTAATCTGAATGAAAAAATTTATAAAGCTTCTCTTGATTTAATCTGTGATAGTATGATAGGTGTTATAATTTAAATTATATGTAAAAATTTTACTTTGATGATATTAA
Organism: Viscum album; assembly: GCA_963277665.1. Taxonomy (NCBI): domain Eukaryota; kingdom Viridiplantae; phylum Streptophyta; class Magnoliopsida; order Santalales; family Viscaceae; genus Viscum; species Viscum album. Next base: position 732,161,832 of record OY728152.1, on the reverse strand, counting down.
TGTTCCAAATAGTAATTTCCACCACTAAATAGACACCAAAAATTATTTATAATAACTAATATTCACAAATTGTTGGATATTTGTTTGACATCTGCTGTTGAAGTTGTGTATCAACTGAATTTCAGAATGCTTCTAGTACGGTGTCGGTCCTCAAACTTCAATTTCCATTCCCATTTGCAGTGGTTACTAAATTTTCCTATATGAATGGATTAGAATTACTCTTTGGTTCCTCCTAATTGAAATAATAAATATATATTAATAACTGAAAATAGAAATAAAAATTATTTTCATAAGATTTACAATATCAAAATATATGAAGTTCTATGAAGTGTGTTGGAATATGAAGGTTTTAAACCTATGGTACAGTATTTATATACATTGAGATCTATTATAGGATCACCATGGTAGCCAATATTATATAATTATTTAGCTCTTCCCTCTAATAACATTATAACATTATTTATGCATGATAGAAAAAAATGAAATAGTTCAATAATATAAAGAAATAATAACATTCCCATAAAAGTTTTGTGATCTGATTTCTAATATTGCACATGTTCTTGATGTTTTTTGTTTCCTGCTCTAGTAAAGTGTTTATCTTATCACTACATTTACTTTTATATTTATTAGTGAATGATGTTTTAGATTTTTTGATTTTTCATGTAAGATTCTTCTTGAATGTATTTTGAGTGAAAATTATTTCTATCTTCCTACAATTCAATTGCATAATTGTTCATATTTGACATCCTAATCATATATATTTGTTCAAACTCAAAGGATTCTGTTTTAAGAATTCTTTTCATTGGTATAATTTATATTTTCTTGCTACCAAATCTTATTCAATGTGATTAATTTTTATGTCTTCAATTATATTTCATTGGCATGTCTCATCTATCTCTTACAGGTATATGACTCTTGCAAGCATTTCACATCCATCTGTTCCAATATTTTCCATGCATAACAACCCAAATACCCATAACACTCCAATTTCATACACCTACAACCAATTCTCTCATGTGACTCTTATTACACATCAACAATAAATTCCTTTTTGAAACCTTTCACTCTAACAATATAACGTTTGGGGGAAAACAGTTTCATTAGAAGTTTTAAGAAAACAAGCACCACATAGTTGGTGTTTATGTTCAAAAAGATAAAATATTTTTTGCTCTATAGATGAATTTCTTAAACCATGTTTGAATGATATGGAGAATGATGGTTTGGGAGCTTTTTCATTCCATCAAATTCAACCTTCATTTCCTGATACTGATTATTCCCCAACACAAGCTCAAATTTTTGGAATAATTCTAAGACACTGAGCATATGATTCAAGTAATCCATTAACACACTATTGAAACTCTCACTCCATTTTGTGCTTTGAATTCCTAATGTTGATGAAATATTCATAAAACAAGGATCGCATTTACCCTTAATTTTTAAATATCCTCAGTCCATGTCAAATTGGTATCAACACAAACTATTTTTATTTTTTCCATATTGCCTCAAATTTTGTATTCTTTGAAAACCCATTAATTAATTTTGTTAATTTTTAAACAATATTGATCCATAAATAATTATATTTCCTATGTGTTTTATAATAACCAGATATTTTTACGAGATATATATTTTAATTTCTTTTATGAATTGTGTTTTACGCAACATCAAGATAGGCTTTCCCAATATGCAACACTGGCTCAGCTTGTGGTATACAAAATGCTATGCTTGGCTTGAGTTACACAAAATTTCCAGTTATGTTGATAGGATTAATTTCACATATGACAAATTGACCAAAAAAATATTAAAACCTAGTCATTATAATGGCAGGTACGAATAATATTAACTTTATTATGAAGAACTATTTAAATGAAAATAAGTGAGTCTATAAAATAATAAAATCACTCTTGATGGGTTTTATTAATGAAAAATATATGTAATTTTTTCAATCCAATTTTTAAAATTCATAATATATTTTTTCTAGACATCATATAGGAACATATTAAATTTTTTGGATTAAAGAAGTACTTTTACAAAAATGCGGTTTTTCCACTATTTGATGGCGCACACATTTTAAATCTAGTTTTTGAAACTTTTATATATTCAATTTGACACCATAAACTTTTAATTTTAATTTTAAATATTAAATAAATTGGGTAAATTTTTGGTGTTTCTTGGATAAGTTTAATTTTTTGATGAGTAGTTAAAATACTAATTTTTATTAAAATATTTATTTCCATTTAAATCCATTACATAATTTTGTTTTGGATTTGTTTTAAATTTTAATTAGTTATTTGTATCCAAATATTGTTTTTTAAAATGATTTTATAAAATAATTTATTATAAAAACATTTTCCATTTAATGAGGAGCATTTTTTCCAAAAAACACTATTTTCATGACATTTTACAGTTTTATATTAAATTTAATTCTAAAACTTCTCTGATTTGAATTTTGAGAAATTAATATCAAATTTCGATTCATTATTTTAAAATTTTTTAATTAGGACCCATTTATTTTTTACCCATTTGAATAGTAACCATGGTAAATTTTGTTACCATGGTAAAAGATATATTAATTAATTTTGGTTAAAAATAAAATTATAATGACTTTAAAATGACCAAAAACAATGGAAAAAATATTTCAATAATTTAATTACACCATTAAAACTTAAGGATAGAAATTATTTCATTTAATAGACACTTTTCTATAAAAATTACTTAAATAATATTTAAATCAATGAAAGATACAAAGTGTCATTATCTTTTTCATTAATATCTATTATGTGTCCATATATGAAAAAATGGGTGGTATCAATGAAAATAAATTTTATGTTTTAACTTAATAAAAATATTTCCATAAAATAAATTTATTTTTGTCATTTTGGGGACAATTTAGATATATTATGGTATTTATTATATTTTATTTAACTAAAATTTAAAGATGTCACTTTTATGTTTTAAATAATATTTTATTTTTAAAATAAGGATATAAAGAAGATTAATTCTACTATTAATACTAATTTGAAATCTAAATTTTCTTATTTATCATGTTAATTTATTTGATATAATAAGGAAATAAAAAATTACCTTAAAGGTTTATATGCTGATGATGCGGAAATTATTTAATTGAAGAAAAATAAATAAGATAATTTTTATTAAAATTATAATAACTTTTAGAAGAAAAAAACACTTGAAAAACTTATTTTTATATTATATATCAACCATAATCATATAAGTGTTGAGTTATTAACCATTTAGAAACATATATAAGAGATTATGACACATATATTATTTTATTTAAAGTGATGTTGAACTTGTCACGCACCGATTTTAATAAGTATAACATTTTTAATGAATGATTTTATAGAAGATATATCCAAATACGAGTATTATACTGAAATAAATTATATATATCTTCATAATCATATTTTATTTTTAATATTTACCCAAAAAATAATTTTATTAAATAATTACACAAAACAAATGTAGTAATTACTTTATTAATGTAAATATCAAATTATTACTATTAAAAATATTAAAATAAATATAATTTTGGATAATTAATATATCCAATTAATTTTCTAGATGACCTAGACCCCATAGAGATATGATAAAATATTTTATTTTATCATAACATCTTATCTAGATATTTTTTAAAATCCATGAATTGAATAGTGTCAAAATTGACACTATTGTTGTTTTGTCAAAATCAATGTTTTATTAAATTATTTAAAAATAATAAAACATTTCTAAAAATGTATAATAATTTTTATATTCTAAAAATTTATCCAAATTACTTATTTATGATTTACGTTACAGCAAATAAGTAAATATTTTATGATTTTAATAATAAAATAATTGTTACCCAAGTTAAAATTAAATAGAATAACTGAGTGTGAAATTAAAACGATAAGGATTAAATTGACATAAAAACTATACAAAATTTATTTTTTGATGATATTAACACCTTATATAATCTCATATTTGAAACAATAACATTTTTTAGGTTTTTTATATTTTTTATTTTATTATAAATTAGTATTTTTAGAGATTCCAAATCTGCACCTTGCCTCAATTATAAAAGGGAACATCCTCCCTCACAATTTAAATTCACTTTTAGCCTTCAAGATCAACCATCACCTACCAATTTCCATTATAAACTCCATTAATCACATTTTATAGGTTATATTCCTCTTAAATGACAAACTCTAGTTCCTATAATAGGAGATCTAGAGGGATCTCGTCCATGAAGAAGTAATCTCTTCTACCAATTCTTTAAAATTATTTCTTCTTCTATATACTCTAAATTATTTTTTTAAATTATAAATTAATTATTATTGTATCACTTATATACTTATATTTCATTAATATTATAGAAAAACTATATTCCACCTTTTATCCAACCTATAAAAAATGAAATCACCATGCGTCTATACGTATGTCTTACCGTCTCCACGCCGTGGTGAAATCTATTTTTCACCACCACAGGACATGGATGGGTATAATGATAGAAATTAAAACTATATATGATTATTATAACAAGGTATTTATTTTTTAAAAATATATATACCATCCACTATGATACCATTCCATAATTAAAGGAATGGTTTCATCACTCATGAATACGTACGGCCTACCGTCTCCACGATGTGCTGTGATTCATTCTATATGATATCTATTAAATCTGGATTATATAAATGTACATAATAAATAAAAATGATATATATTATTTTAATATAATTTTTTTATGATATAAATATGACCTAAGAAAGACAACCAGAACTTATTCGACAAAACATGTATGAGAAAATGAAGGAGTTAATACCAGAATAATGGGTAATAATGAAATATTATTACCAAACATATGATAATATGATCATATATGATACCATAAAAATAACTATAATTCTATAATAAGTAAATTAAATTATTTAAATCATTATATATGAAGTTTGGATACATACAATTGAAAGTGGACCTAAGGTAAGGTATAATTGTTCACTCTCATTATTATCCGAGATTGTTAATTCATAAGTATTTACTCCCGTATATTTATCAACCACGTACATATTTACTCAATACGTATTCCAAAATATTCTTTATATCCATATAAAATTTTTTAAATTCAATTTTACCCATTGGTTAATTTTTATTAAATGGTATGAAATGAATCATTTTTCATTTTCGGTACCAGAAACTTTCTGAATTTTCTAACAAAAGTACGAGAAGAATGTTTTTTTAACATATACGACATGAAAAAATTGTTTCTCTCATAAATCCTTATTTACAAGAATCATACATTATATGATTTCATGATTATTTTCAATTAAATTATTTTCATTTAAAATAATGTGGAATTTTGAGAAAGGAAAACATTTTTGAAGAAAACAATGATATTTTCCTCAATAATTAATTTCAAGTGTTTTATCAAAATCATTTTCCATCTAAGATGAAATTATATAAATGTGGTTATGTTTCTATCCCCATTATTACAATTATTTGATTGTGTTTATGATGTTACTCTATTTATGAAATCCTTCTGTTTTATATGTATTGTGATGGAATTATGATTAAGAAACCCATTTTATTCCTTAGGTTATGCTACGATTAATTATTTATGTTTTCATGGCACATATATGAATGGTTTTCATTATGTGACGGGTGGGACCTATATCTCCCTCTAATTCATTGAGTAAATATTTTTATCGCATGATATAGAAATTACTAGAACATCAAGTAAATCTGGTATATTAATATAGGGATGAAACCAAATGTAAATCTGATTTAGTGAAATAGGATGGGAACGAGGAGTGAAATCAATTTAGTAATGGAATTTTTTCCAATCTGATAGACTCAGAAATGAGGATTGGATAATATGGAAATTATTTTATATGCTAATGTTTTTTTTAAAAATTTAATGTTTTTTTCTATCGCTATTCTATAGTGATTTATGTTCCTTTCTGGTTTATGTCTTACAAACTGCCATGATTTATTTCATGAGTCATGATTTTGATATTCAGAATATAAGTTCATGTTTTTAGACACTTATGTTTTTCTTTGTTTGATGTTTTCTTTGTTTACCCTTAATGAGTGTTTAAGCTCACCCATTTTTTTTTTCATTTCCCTAAGATATAAATAAAGGTTTTAAGCAGGAAAAATAAAGGGGAGTATCTTTATGGGAGATGTTGAATGTCTTTCACCATGTTAGAAGAATGTCTTCCATGTTTCCAAAGAAACCAAACAAATATGTTCTTTGGGAATCTATTTGTGTAATATATTAATTTTATTTTTAAAAATGAAATTTAATTTCCAAATCTGTCAAGCATGGGTGGTTTGAGTTGGTATGAGATCAATGGTTTAGTTGCCCTTTCAAAACTAGGATGCGAAAACTTTAGTGAGATCCCTAGAGATATTTCAATGGATGTGTTTAGGGTTTTCCCTAAGGGTAAGTATAACTATAGGTTATAGTTCTATAATTATTGTAATGACCTTGAATGACCAATGATTAAAACTAAGATGTTAGAGATTTAAATTACTCCCCCTTGATTATGTTGTTTTATTAGTATGATTTTTTCCTCTCACAATATTCTTTTTTGGTTTTATACAATGGATAGAACCCAAAGGAATCATGTTAATAATCAATATAATGGTAAATGAAACAATATTCCTCCTGAAGAGCCAAATTTTATGGTGTTTGGAATGAAAAATACTATTGATATACTTAAATAGCTATGAATCATCCTTAACATCAAAATAAGAAGAGAGGGGGGAAAATTATACTGAGTCCATAATGAGGTAAAGAACAACTTATTTTAGTGAGTCTTCTCATCCCCTTATTGCTAATTAATGGATCCGTACCATCGAAAATATATTTTCCATCCTTTACTATTTGGAACATGAAAAAATATTTTGGTTGTTTATCATTTAGAAGGTGAAGCAGACCAGTGGTGGGCTCTAATGAAGAATAAAAGTCAGTAAGTTGAAATTGAATCCATGGAATGGGATGAGTTCAAGAAGATATTTTTCAATAAGTAATTTCCTCATATTCTTTGAACTAATATGGAAAAGGATTTTCTTGAGCTTAAGCAAAAGGATAATGAATACATTGGTATATATGAGGCATACTTTACAAGACTGTCTAGGTATGCTTCTGGATTTATCATCCAACTTAAAAGTAAAGTTGATTTATTATTTATTTTCTTAAAACCATGTCTTATAATGGAGTTCTTTATAGGATACTTTAGTAGATTTGAAGATATTGTGTGTTGTGCTATCAAGATATAAATAAAAGTTGGCGTTACATATCAATATCATGGTTTTGACAAGAAACAAAAGATGGATTTCAGAGGGAAATCTAAAAATAATGGTGAAAATAAGATGAGTGTTTCCTTATGCTCAAAGTGTGTAAATAAGAATAGTGGTGATTGTCTTAAAGGGAATAGAAAATGTTTTAAGTGTGTAAAATAAGGTCAACATGAATTTGAGTGCCTATATAATGAGAAAAAGGTAGCTAATGATCTGAATAGAGAAAAGGAAATAGAGAACTCACCACCCACACTTCAATGCCACAAGGGGAAGGAAATAAGGAATTATACTAACCACCTCCCTAATCCAAGGGTCATCAATGATGATCAATGTCAAAAACATCTTCAGGTTAATGAAAAAGTCAAATGAAATGTGATCCCTATTGGCGATATTGAGAATGAAAATGAAGCGGTGGAATGATTGAGTGTTTATGTAATGGGATTCTAAAATAATGTTGTAGAATCTCCTTTATAGAGATATAGAATATGAAAATATCTATGTATTGGTAATTTTGGTTTCCCATAAGTATACGGTGATGGAAACCATGAAAATTGTATAAAATATTTTTAGAAAACACATGAAATGTGAATAATGATGGGATAAGTAGATTTTGAGATGTTTAATAGTATTAATCACCTTCAGACTGATATAAGGATAAATTGATATCATGGTTTGAGTATATAGATTATTTGGGATTTTTGGTATGTTGAAAGAGTTAATTTTTAACAAAATTCATCTTTTCACTAAGGTTATATAGAAATTCAAGTTATTACTATGATACAATAGAATACCTGATTAAGGTATTCACAAGTTTGGAATATAACAACCAAGAACTTCCTTATCTGGTATGAGGATAAATGTTAATCTTATTTAGTTCCCCTCTATCTAATGCTTTGGATTTTCATCTTGTAGAAGGATTTTAAGGTTATTATTTTATGTAAAGCTTAAGATAAAGTTCAAATTAAGTTTGTTAGAATAAAGACTTATCTCACCGTAGATGGAATTATTCATATTTGATTACTTGTGCTACTTGTTTTTGTGATAATGAAAGACAGAATGTCCTATAATTCTATTTATGGATCGCATGATCTGCTAACACTTTATTAATGAAAAATTCTACATCATTTATTAAAATAAGATATGAAGTGGGATTTTTTTAAGGCATGACCAATGATGATATTGTTTTGAAATCAAGTAATTATTTCTTCTCATGTTCTTCAACATTAGGGAAAGGATATTAAAAATAAAAAAAAAATTCCTAGTACCTTCTTATCTGATGAATCAAATAGACCCTTAAATCATCACAAATTTATGGCTTTGTGACTCTTAACTTTCTTCTAACTTTTTTCTGTATCACTATCAATCAGAATTTGATGGTTAGATTTTTCTTCTATATCATTATTTTCACTTCCCACCAATGTTATTATATGTGGATACCTAAAAAAGAGTTACTTTGGTTAACCGTTATGTTTCTAAATTTCTTTTTTAAATGAAGTCTTATTATCCCTTTTTATAATGTGGGTTTCTATAAAAGAAACTTTCAAGTAGTAATCCTTTTATAAACCTGAATATATTTGAGGGATAAATTCATTTTAATGGTGCTAGAATGTAACACTCTAATATTTTTTCATATATAGATTTTAATTTCATTTATGTCTTGTGTTGTATGCTACACCAAGATAGGCCTTCGAAATATGCAACACTGGATTAGCATACGGTATACGCAATGCTAGGCTTGGATTGTGTTATACATAACTTCAAGTTATTTTGATAGGATTCATTTACTGTAAGACAATGTATAAGTGAACAACTAAATATTATAACTAAGTCATTATAATGGCGGGTATAAATAGTATAAACATTCTTATGAAAAACTATTTAAATGAAAATAAGTGAGTCTATAAAATAATAAAATCACTATTTGTTGATTTTATTAATGAACAATATATGAAATTTATTCAATCTATTGTTTAAAATTTACATTATGTTTTCTATACTTGATATAAGAACATATTAATTTTTTTGATAAAATAAGTATTTTTCAAAAAATGTGATTTTGTCACCTTTTGATGGTGTATCCATTTTAAATATAGTTTTTACACTATTTTATATTCAATTTTACACAATAAAGTAATTTTTTAATTTCGAATATAAAAAATTACTTTGGTTGAATTTTTCGTATTTTTTTCATCAGTTTTATATTTTAATGAATAGGGAAAATGTTGATTTTTATTGAAAACTTAATTCTCTTCAAATTAATTAAATAATTTTGTTTTGGATTAGTTTTAAAATTTAATTAGTTTATATTTATCCAATTATTTTTTTAAAATGATTTTATATATGAATTTATTATACAAATTTTTTCCATTAAAAGAGGGGTATTTTTCAAAAAAACTCTTTTTTGTGACATTTTATCATTTTATTTTAAATATTATTTTGAAATTTCTATGTTTTTAATTTTTAAAAATGTATTTCCAATTCGGATTCAGTAAGTCAAAGTTTGATAATTATTCCCATTTTATTTTTGAACAATATGATTACTAACCATGATAAAATTTGTTACCATGATAAAGGGTAAATTAGATAATTCAATTGAAAAAGAAAATTATAATTACTATAAAATAAACACAAAAAATGAAAAAAAAATCTATTTGATTAATTTAATTCAATAATTAACACTTAAGGATCAAAATTATTACATTTAATAGACACTTCTCCATGAAAAAAATTTAAATAATATTTAAATCAAAGAAAGACACAATTTGTCATTTTCTTTGTCTTTAATTTCTATTATATGTCCACATAATGAAAAATGGGTGATATCAATGAATATAAATAGTAATTTTTAACTTAAAAATTATATTTCCCTAATATAATTTTTTTTTCTTTTTCCATCCATTTGGGAGATATTATGGTATTTATAATATTTTATTTAATGAAAATTTAAATATGTCATATTCATGTTTTAAATATAAAATTATTTTTAAAATAAGGACATACCAAATAAAAATAGGCAAAAATACAAATTTGAAATCTAAATTTTTTTTAATTTATCATGTAAATTTATTTCTAATTTTTATGAAGTAAATAATTACCTGAAACATTTATATATTGATGATACTGAAATTGTTTAATTGATGAAAAATAAATAAACTAACTTTTATTAAAATTATAATAACTATTAAAATATACAAAAATAGGAATAAAATATTATTTTTAGAGTATATCTTGACCATAATCATCAAAATTTCGACTTATTAACCATTTGGAGCCCTATAGAAGAGATTATGACAGTTTTATTATTTTACTTAAAGTGATGTTAAACTTGTCAAATTCATATTTGAATAAGTATAACATTTTTAATGATTCGTTTTATAGACTAAATATTCTACTAGAAGTATTTCAATGAAACAAAATTGATTTATCTTCATAATATTATTTTATTTTTAATTTTTTCCAAACAAATATTAATATTAAATAATTGCACACAAAAGATGTATTATTTACTTTATTAATGGAAATATCAAATTAATGTTACTAAAAAATTTAAAATAAATATAATATTCAATAATTAATAATTAAATGATTTTTTTAGATCTCTGAGACACCATAGGGATATAATAAAATATATTTTTTATGATAACATCTTATCATGATATTTTCAAAAATCCATTAATTGAATAGTGTAAAAATTGACATTATTGTTGTTTTGTCAAAACAATGTTTTATTAAATTATTTAAAAATCATAAATCATATTTAAAAATATATAAAAATTATTATATGGTCCAAAATCATACAAATTATTTATTTTTAATATAATTTACATGAAATTGTAAATATTTAACTATTTTAATATTGAAATATTTGTTACCCTAGTTAAACTTAAATAGAATAACTAACTATTAAATTAAAATGAAAAGGTTTATATTGTCATAAAAACTTTTCCAAAATTTATTTAATGATGATATCACAACATTATATCATATAATATTATAAACTATGAAATTTTTTAGGTTTTTCGATATGGTTTTATTTTATTATAAATTAATATAGTTAGAGATTCCAAATTTTCCCCTCACCTTAATTATAAAAGAATGCATCCTCCCTCACAATTTCAAATCACATTGAGCCTTAAATCTCGACCATCCCCTTTAAATTTACCTTCTAAACTTTCCTAATCATGTTCTAGAGGTTCTTTTTTTCCCAAAAGACCATATTGGGTGCCTTTAGAAGTAGATCAAGAGGTAGTTCATCGACGAAGAGGAAATCTATTCTATCTATTTTTTCAAATTATTTCTTATTATACTTCCCCTTCGTGATTTTTTCCAATATAAAATCATTATTATAGTATCACTTTTAAATAGATATTTTGTTAATATTATTAAAAAAATAATATTCAACATTATATCCATCCTACTAAAAATGAAATCAGTATGTATGTGTATGTACGGAGGTTTGGATACATACAACAGATAGAATATCTAAGGAAAGATATAGTTTTTCAATCTCATTTTTATCTAAGATTGCTCACTCATAATTATTTATTGTATAATATTAATCAACCATGTCTATGTTTCCTAAATAAGTATTCCCAAATATTATTTCCATCCTTATATAATTATTTAAATTCAATTGTACCCATTGTTGAATTTTTATTAAATGGTATTAAATGAATCTTTTTTCATTTTTGGTACGAGATAATTTTTTATTTGTCTGAAAAAAGTACGAGAAGAGTTTTTTTTAACTTATATGGAATGAATGAATTTTTACACATTTATAATTCCTTATTTCAATGAGGATACCTTTATAATATTTCAATTTTATATTCTATTAAATTCATTTCTTTTAAAATTATGTGGTATTTTGATCAATGACAATATTTTTGAAGAAAAAATATTATTTTCTTAAAAAATTAATTTCAAGTGTTTTATCAAAATTATTTTCCATATAAGATGAAATTATCTAAATGGGGTCATATTTATATCCCCATTATTACTATGATTTTTTTGTTTTTATGATGGAATTTTTTTTGGAAATCCATTTTTTCTATATATGTATTATGATGGAACGATGTTTAAAAACTTGTTTTATTCCTTAGGTTATGCTATGATGAATGATTTGTGTTTCTGTGGAACAAATTTTTATAGTTTTTATTATGTAGTGGATTGGATTTATATCTCTTCCCAATTCATTGGGTAAAGATCTATATCTCATGATATCTACATGACTGGAATGGTAAGTAAATATAGTTCACTAATTCTGGGTTGAAATGGAATGTAAATCTAGTTTGGTAATACAAGGCTAGAATGGGGAGTGAACTTTGTCCAGTAATGGACTTTTCCCACTATGATAGTCTTGGAAATGATCATTGGATAACATGTAAATGATTTTCTATGCTGATGTGTTTTCCACAATTCGATGTAATGGCTAAGGTAAGGGTCAAAATGAGGATAGAAAAATAACACCTCATCGAAATAACATCACATGAATAGTAATATAATGATTATAAATGAATTTAATTATAAACATTTGAAATTAAAATAACTACAATTAAAAAGGTTCTTGATTTTTAAATGATATGAAAGTGAGGATCCCTTACTTGGAAGTGTGATCCCAAAGGCTTTGGAGGGGCTTGAGAGAGGATTATTTGGAGCTTGGGGTGGCATGGGAGGATTATAGTTATATAATGGAAGAGGTTGGATGAACTCCAAAGGATTTGTTTAAAGATGAAGTGGGAGCTTGGGTGGGTTTATATAGGAAAGGAGAGGGAATTATTTATTATTTAGGTTTGGGACACCACACAGTAAACTAATAAAAACCACAAACCAGCCCATGGTTTATGCCCTTGGTATTTTCTAAAGGGGACTGGAAAACAATATTATATAATCCCAATGTCCTACCTTCCTAAAATAATAGGGTTTATTATATAAAGGTGAGTCACACTCTCAAAGAAATAAATTTAAAAGTTAAAATGTTTTATAATTCATGGAGGGTCCACTAAAGCAATGTAAAATAAATCAAAAAAACATAAAATTACATTATTTTAATGTTAAAACATATAAATACCGAACATAGTGTTTATAGTATTTTATTCTATCACTATTGAGTCATTTTTTGTCATAAAACATATTATATAATTAAATGGTATTTAATTTTTACACAAAAAATTATTTGTCTTAGAAAATTATGAAAAATAACCCATTGGATAATTTCAATATCCTGATTCCAAAAATAATATTCATTTTATCTACTTAATTTTCTAAATATTTTAATTTTAACTTTTAAAATAGAAACCGATCTTTCTTGAAAAAACATGGGTTTTGAAAAAAACAACTTTCAAACATTAATAAAAATTAAAATATCATTCATAAAATTATATGATCATTTATATTTAATAAAAATTAATATAATAATAATTATAATATATTAAAATATTATTTAACTCAAAAATCCATTAATTTATAAAAATAGATTTCTTAGTTGAATATTAACTAAAAATACTACTTGTTCTTTAAAAACTATTTCAAAAGTAAAAATAATAAAATGAATGTGTATTAATGCCCAAAAATAGTGTAAATAATCATAGTTCTAGGGTATTGTTACATAACCCCTTAAAACGCCCACATAAGAGCTTAGGGTAAGGTGGGCAATGATGGCAGACTCCTGGGGTGGCTTGGATAACATTGCTCAGGTGTTAATCTCAATCAACTTCCACTTCTCTCGTAGGCAGTCTACTAAAGCTTAATGTTTTCAAGATCATATTCGGATTAGTCCAGATTGAATCCAAATAACACCACCTCCTTCTTGATACCCAACAAATGGGCTCTGTACGAAGAAATTATACTGGATGAGGTTATCACTTCCTTTGTCTGAGTAAATTGGATTGCTTATATCTAAATATTTATACTAATCATGTGATCACTGTTCATCACCTATAATAGAAATGGTCACAATTCTTAATTGTATTTTAGAATCCAAAAACCAAAAACCAATTACGTGCATACGTTATATAACCATATTACATAATAACACATTTAATTAGAACAAGTGGAATTTTCATTGGTAGAAGTTTGGGTCGTTACAATCTTCCCACCATAAGAAATTTATCCCTCAAAATTTCCTTTTCCCACACTAAAACAGATGCGGGTAACTTTACTTCATTACATCCTCCAAATTCCCACATTTCCTCTTCAAATATGTGGTTGCGCCCCAACACATTGATGAGGAGCATTGTCTTAGTTTTGTAGAACTTTTTCTCTATGATTTAAGATCATCACTGGTTGCTTCTCATAAGAAAGATATTCCTCTAACTACACTACCACTGAAGAGATTACATGTGAAGGGTCTGGTAAGTACTTCCTTAAGAGGGATACATGAAAGAAATCATTTATTTTTTCCATGGTGGGTGGAAGAGCTAGTCGATTGGCCACAACCCTGACCTGATCAAGAATTTGTAAGGGGCTGATGTACCTTGGACAAAACATCCCTTTCTTTCCAAAACTCATGACATTCTTCCATAGAGATATGCATAGAAATACCATGTCTCCAAATTTGAACTCAAGGTCTCATCGAAGGTTTTCTACATAACTCTTATGTTGATATTGTGCTTCCTTGATATGATTCTGAATAGTTTTCACCTTCTCCATCATTTCTTCGACAATTTCTGGTCCTAGCATATTATGTTCACCGACTTCATCCCAACACACCGATGTTCTGCACCATTTCCCATAAATCACTACATATGGTTCCATTAAGATGCTCAAGAGGAAACTGTTGTTGTGGAAGAATTCAACCAGTGGAAGACGTTGGTCACATCCTCTTTTGAAGTCCAAAGAACCTGATCCTAACATATCTTCTATTAACTGAATAGCTCGGTCAGATTGGCCATCAGTTAGAGGATGATTGGTCGTACTGAAGTTCAGTTCACAGCATAGAGCATGCTGGAGACTTTTCAATTACTTTGAAGAGAATCAAGGATCATAATCAGATAAAATATATAGTGGTACTCCATGCAACCTTACCACTTATTTGATGTAAATCCATGAATGTTGATCCAATGAGAAGTCCTCTAAAACCACAATAAAGTGGGATGTCTTTGTAAAACGATCCACAACTACCCCTATAGCATTGTTTCATCTGGATATACTTGGAAGTCTAATGAAAAAGTCCATGGAAATGTTTTCCCACTTCCATGTTGGTATGGGTTGTGATTTCATCATCCCCTTAGACTTTTTCCTCCCACCCTTCACTTGCTAAAAAACCAGACAATTTTATGTTTATTCAGAAATCTTTCTTTTCATATTGTCCCACCAAAAGTTTTC
The DNA here is from genome assembly GCA_963277665.1 of Viscum album. Lineage (NCBI taxonomy): Eukaryota > Viridiplantae > Streptophyta > Magnoliopsida > Santalales > Viscaceae > Viscum > Viscum album. The sequence goes on along the minus strand of OY728152.1, from coordinate 732,146,211 downwards.
TCGGAGATCTTTATACATCATTGTGCTCCCCTGGTGAATAGGGAATGTTGAGCTATGTGTGTTATTCAGAAGCTCCAGCTTTATCTCTGGATCGGATGGTACACATAATTATGACCCAAATCTCACAATTCTATCATTTTCAACCTTGAACTCTGAGTATTTCCCATTTCAGATATCTTCCACCCTTTTTAGAACATCCACATCCTTTCTTTGAGAATTATTTATTTTCTCCATGAGGGACTATTGAGTAATAATTTCAGAACGGATTGATGTTGTTCCTCCCTTAATGATTCGCATGTCCATCCTACACAAATCCAAGAAGATTCTATCCTTTTCAATTATCATCATTGATAAAGACATATCATCCTTTATACATTGAGAATCTACCACCTTGTTTTCCTTACCAGGATGCTAATGGATTGAGCAGTCATAATCCTTGATGAGTTCTATCCATCTTTCTTGGTGCATATTAAGCTATTTTTGGGTGCATTTATATTTTAGGCTCTTTTGATAAGTACATATATCACACTTCTCCGCATATAGATAATGCCGCCAAATATTCAATGAAAATATCAGAAGCTCCAACTCCAGATCATGCGTGGGATAGTTTTTCTCATGGATTTTCAGATGCCTTGAGAGGTAGTCTATCACTTTATCATTCTACATCAACAAAGAACCTCGGACCTTCTTTGAAGCATCACTGAATGTCACAAAAAGTTCTCCACTTGTGGGTAAAGTTAGCATGGGAACATTGATAAGCCTTCTTTTCAACTCCTTGGAACTCTCTTCTAATTCATCACTCCAAGAAAAATTGACTCCCTTTCAAGTTATCTTGGTAAGAGGGTATGACAATCATGAGAAAATTCTAACAAATTGGCGATAATATATAACTAACCCCAAGAAGCTATGGATATAAATTAATGATGTTGGCCTCATCCATCCCTCTATTGCATCTGTCTTCGAAGGATCCATAGATATCCCATTTCTTGTGATGATATGACCTAAGAATGAGACCACCTTCAACCCAAACTCACACTTGTTAAATATTTCATAGATCTTCTCCATTCGCAAGGTCTCTAGTACAGTTATTAGATGCTTCTCATTATCCTCCTTCATTTTGGAGTATATTATAATATCATCTATTAAGACTACCACACATTTGTCAAGGTAATCTCTAAAGAATCTATTCATTAAGAACATAAATATTAATAGGGAATTAGTGAGTCTGAAAGGCATTATTATGAATTCATAGTGCTCGTATCTTGTAAGAAAAGTATTCTTGGGGATATCTTCCTTATTCACCTGTACTTGATAATATCCCGACCGAAAATCCACCATGGAGAAGTATTGTGCTCCTCGCAACTGGTCGAACAAGTCATCAATTCATGGGAGAGGGTACTCTTTCTTTATAGTTATTTTTGTAAGATTATGATAATCGATGCAGATGTGCATTGATCCATCCTTCTTCTTCATGAAGAGGACAAGTGCACCCTATAGTGAAGCACATGGGCATATAAACCCTTTATCCAGATTCTCCTATAGTTATTTTTTAAACTTCTCAAGATCCACTATAGCCATTCTATACTAATTATTGGATATTGGCAATACCCCAGGTATAAGATCAGTTGAGAATTCAACATCTCTTCTTAGAGAAAAACTAAGCAATTCCTTGGAAAACACTTCACCGAATTCTCTCACAATGGGCATGTCTTCAAGGATGGTTGCCTCTTTAGACTCAATCATCTGAGCGAGATATGAATTCTCCTAGGGAAGTAATATCCACACTTGATATGATGGAGCTAAAGAAGATTCATCTTCCTCCTTACACTTGTACAGAATCAGGTGTCGATTCTTCACGTGGAGAGTGATTTCCCTCTCATGGCAATTTATGTTTTCTCTATATAGGGAAAGCCAATCCATGACAATAATTTCAAAAAATTCCACCATAGGGAGTATGATGAGGTTCAACGGGAAGTTCAATCCACTGATTATGATTGGTGAGGAGTTAAATTCTTGGGTTGCAATGATTAACCCATTTTTCTTACTCACTGACATCTTCGCTTCCATGATTTTGGGTGGGATTGGGATTATTCTACAATTCCTTTGGGATATAAAATAATAAGTAGAACCATAATCAAAAATTATGTTCTCAATTCTTGAATGAATAACTTGTTTATCTATCATCACTTCATTGATGGGGTTCACTTAAGTGGTAGTGATGGAAAAATATCAAGCTTGATGCTTTGGAGGTTGTTGGCGGCCTCCAAAAATTCTTGGCATAGGGAACTGATTTGCAAGGTTCCCTAGTTCATTATAGTTGAAGTAATGAACAATAAATTGAGAGTCGAATGGAGTGTTCCTCTCCTCTTTAAATGACATGGGTTTTTCCTATCAGTAGTTAATGGAAAGGTCCCCTTCACTTCTACACATAAATCATATGCTTTTCCTCTTTAGGAAATTTTCGAGGTGCTTCTTTCCCCACCTTTGACAAGTGGGGTGATGGATTTTCTTAGAACCATTTGATTTATCCATTAGACTGCCAAAATTGAATTCCACCTTATGCTTCTTATCCCCATGATACTCCTGAGATTCTCTGATCTCCATTTCTACCTTGAGGGCACATTAGATAATTTCCTCATAGTTGTCGAAGTCACGGATTGTCAGGGCTTTCAGTAGTCTAGGTTTAATCCCACCAAAGAAGCGAGAAACCTTGCATTAGGGGGTAACGACAATGTAGGAGGCATATCATGCAAGACTTGTGAAGTTTTTCTTCATACTTCCTGATGTATTCTTCATCTTTTTTCTTGAGGGAAATGAAGTCTATTTCAATCATAAGCTGGAGGGTGCAAAAAAATATTTATCGAAAAACATATTTTGGAAATCCTTCCATTGAAATTCCTTTATCTCCTCCTCATTCTTCGTATTTTTTATCAATATCCACCATTGATCGGCTTCACCCTCCATATGATAAGCTGCCAGAAGAACCTCCTCTTGACCATAACAATGAAGGATGGAGATGATATTTTCAATAGAGTAGATCCATTGTTCGGTGGTAGAGGGATCAGATGATATATTAAAAGTATGAGGCCTTAGTCTCATGAAACTCTCAATAGAGACTTGTTCTTTCTTAGGGTGGTTGAACGTTCCTCTTGACCCATGTTTCTATTAAAATCGTGAGTTAATTGAGAGAGTATCATGACAAATTTCGTGATTCCTACTACCATCAGATTGGGAATCTCATTATAATAGTCATCACATTGATCTTCGCATTGGTTGTTAGCCTGAATCCTCCTATTACCTGCCACTGTCTGGAATAAAAGGAAATTTAGGGGTAACACATAAAAGTTAATCCAAGGAAAAAACAGATGACTTATAAAAAAATTTATTTCCTTAACTTATTAATATGTTGTCTTCAATATATGATATCCATGATTTAGTTTCTAACATATATTCTTAGAGGTATTTATATTAATTCCCTTAATATTGGTTCATACTAAGCTTGTGAATTTACCAAGTCATATCCCTTGGGTGGGTCGTAACCAAGAGTATAGAAAGGCATGTTTTCATGTACCAGGATACCCCAGGTCAAACCTAAAACTCCATGTCAGAGCTATCACTCCTAGGTACATAAGTGCCAGAGCTACCTCTGCCTACTCGTATCCAGACAGGGATGTATTTTCATGATAAACCACTTACTCAGTACTCACCAAAACATAGGTATTTTTTATTATACTTAGTCTTATGACAAAGTATTTCCCTAGGGTTTTCTAATTCTAATCCCAAAAATAAATAAACCCATCCTCTGATACCAACTATTAAAACCCTACTTTTATTTCACACTTAATGTAATTTATTACATAAAACCATCACTTCATACAACATAGAAGATTGAGAGGTATAGTTTATTTGTGGATTATGAACAATAAATAACAACTTAAAACATAAAACTCAACACATTATTGAAAACATCCTTTACATGACCACTACTTTCCCTCGTACTTGGCATTGAATGGGATAACCTGAGGACATGCATAAGAAAAGGGTGATCTAGAAAGCCAATTAAGGGAGTAAAAAATGCATAACAAGAATTTATAAATACATTTTTTTCAATAGGAATATCACTAGAGTGCAATAGAAACATAAACATAAAGACATAATGTAGCATGATTATCATAATATAGAAATGTGGCAACAACACTTAACAAGAAATTTGCATGAGCCAAGGCTCATTACACAAGGATCCTGAGTAAACCCTCATTGCACCTAAAGTACGAGTAAACCCTCATTGAAATTAAATTATCATGATCCAACAGTCATTTCACAGCACATATCATGATTCTATACTTTACCCAATACATTGGACTATTGTTAGGGCAACCCTTCTAAATCATTTCATTTTATGCATAAGTGTGCCACATGGGTCATAAAACATGGATTCATTAAACATCATAATTTATTCCATGATAAAGGAGTGTGGAATTCATACATGAAACTATTTAAACAATAATTAAATGTTCATAAACTTGAATACCCCTGAAAGATAAATGGGAAGGGTATTCACTACACAATGACTTTAACTTGGAAAATCACGGTGCAATTTCGATAGCGTAACAGCGTGACATAAGAACTCATAAAAATTGTTGATGACAGATAAATGGGTGTCTAAAGATATTTACATGAAAAAGAATGTAATTTTGTCATATATATACATTTCCTAATAATTTTAATGGAATTTAGATACATGATAAAAAATAATTACTTGAATGTAAATGAGGAGAGAGAAATTCCATATGCAATTTCGGCATGGAAACGGGTATTCATTGAAGGAATTGATGAGATATAAAGGGGTCTATCATCATTAAAAAATAAATAATAAGGTATATGGCAGGTTTTAAATCATACCCCAACATTTATAAATGCGAATAAAAGGGCATAACAATATTAAGAAACATGGATAAAAATATAAAGGAATGAATCCCTTACAGAAATTCGGCATAGTTACAGCTTAGGTAAGGGTCAAAATGAAGAAGAAAAAATAACTAATCATTAAAATAACATCTAATTTAAATTAATATAATGATTATAAAATAATTAGATTATAACCATTGGAAATTAAAATAACTACTTTCAAAAAAGATGGTTGAATTTGAAAGGAGAGGAAAGTGAGGATCCCTTATTTGGAAGTGTGATCTCAAAGGCTTGGGAGAGGCTTGAGATAGGCTTCTTGGGAGATTATGGTTCCTTGGGAGGATTCTAGAGAGAGGAGGGAAGAGGTTGGAAGAACTCCAAAGGATTTCAGCGAAAAGGAAGCGGGAGCTTGGGTGGGTTTGTATAGGAAAGAGGAGGGAATTCGTTATTATTTAGGTTTGGGACACTGCACATTAAACTAATCAAAACCACAAACCATCACAGGGTTTTTTACCATGTATTTTTCCAAATAATAGTGGAAGATAATTTTATATAAGGACAATTACCTAAATTCTTAAAATAATAGGTTTGATTATATAGAGGTGAGTCACACTCTCTAGGAAATCAATTTAATAAGCTAAAATGTTTTATAAGTCTTCGAGGGTCAACTAAATCTTTGTAAAATAAATAAAAAAAAACCTAAAATAAAATAATTTTAATGGTAAAACATATAATGTCCGAAGATGGTGTTTATATTATTTTATTACACCACTATTGGGTCATTATGATGTAATAAAACACATTATATAATTAAATGGTATTTAATTTTTACACAAAAATTTGACTGTCTCAAAAAATTATGAAAAATTCACCATTGGATAGTTTTGATGTCCTAATTCCAAAAATAATATTAAATTTAACTATATATTTTTCTAAATATGTGAATTTTTACTTTTAAAATAAAATCCTACATTTATCGAAAAAACATGGGTTTTGACAAAAACTGCTTTCAAACCTTAATAAAAATTACAATTGCATTCATAAAATTATATGATCATTTATATATAAAAAAATTAATTTAATAATAATAATAATAGTTTATAAAAACATTATTTAATTCCAAAATCCATTAATTGGTCAAAATATATTTCTTAGTTTAATATTAACTAAAAATATCACTTGTACTTTAGAAACTATTTACTATGTAATAATAATAAAATGAAAGTATATTCTCTATAAAAAAATAGTGTACATAATAATTGTTCTGGGGTCTTATAACAAAACCCCTTAAAACAACCGCAAAAGATCTTAGGATAATGTGTTCCATTGTGGAAGACTCCTAGGTGGCTCGAAAACATTTCTCAAGTTGTAATCTCTATCAACTTCCACTTCTCCCATAGGCGATTCCACTCAAGCTTAACATATTCAATCTTAGATTGGTCTTGGTCAAGAGAGAATCCCAATGACACCACCTCCTTTTTGATCTCTGAAAAATGGGCTTCGTACAGGTAAATTCTACGAGATGAGGCCATCGATTCCTTTGTCTAAGTGAATTGGATTTATTAAATCCCTATATTTATACTAACCAAGTTCTCATTGTTCAACAACTATAATAGAAATGGAGACAATTCCTAATGGTATTTTAAAATCAAAAAACAAAAAACCAAGTAAGTGCAAACGTTATATAACCATCTTACATAATAATACATTCAATTAGACCAAGATGAATTTTCATTGAAAGATGTTTGGGTTGTTACAGTATGGGTTTTTTATTGAGGTGAATTCTCATGATTATGTTTTATATTTTTCTAGGATGGGCTAGTGTCATTGTTTATTTATGTATTATTTGTACTTATTATATCTTACATTTCATTTAAAATGCTACTTGTGTTTAGTTATCTTTTTATTTTTTCTATTATCATACTAAGATTATGTGATCCATTTATGGATTGGAGGGTTTTTATCTCCAAGATTTATATTTTGTATATCTTTTATTTAAGAACTTTTCATTTTTGTTTTTCATTGGAAATCAATATATACTCCAAATAAAATAAAAAAAAATTGGGAATTATTTTAATACCATCATTGTTAAAACTTAACACTAATTTTTTATCTAAGATAATTGGATGGGTGCACCCAAGTTTATGTGGTGACTCAATTATTTATATAGGGAATTATAGGGGAAATTTTAATCATGCATATGTTTTATGTTCAAGGATTTTGTTTTTAAACAAAATATTTTATATTTTTTTATTTTTTTGTGTTATATATATATATATATATATTATTTTATATTGTATCTTATTTATATATATTTTATGTTTTTTTATATTTTGGGATTTATATACGTTTTATGTCTATATATATATTTTTTTTGTCATTTATATATAATATATCTTCTATAAAAAACAAAATATTTTATTTTCTATTTAGAAAATTGAATATTAAATTCTGTTTAGTTTATATATTCAAATTCTAATGGTTTTAAATTTATCTATATGTTCATGCATGTTCTCAGAAACATACTCACACACACATATATATTTGTTAATTTATGATTTTAAATATATTATAAAAAATGAATATGAATGAATGAATGAGGACCATTTTGAAAAATGTGGAGTTTTTCCCAATAACTCACCCATAAATTATATTATTTTTTGATTATCAAAATAATCCCCATATTTAAACTATTAAATATTTATTTTTCTAAACACACAGAATTTGTTTTTTGTTTAAAAAAATAAATATTTAATCATTTTTTAATGCAATTATGTAACCCCAAATATTTTATAAACTAATAATTAAAAGCTCAATTAACTGGACACAAGTTCAATATTTTTCACACAAAAATTATATTATGGGTTAAACAAATTTATTTTTAAAAAAAAAATCAAAAAAAAACACAAAATTATTAAAATATCATTAAAAAATCAAATGTATTTCAAACGATATATTTAGAAGATGCCTTTTTATTTTAAAAAATTGATTTTAATGACAAAAGGAAACATTGAACCAAATATTATCGTCAAATAAAAATTTTAATAATGTATAAATTTCTACTTTATTAATAATAAGAAATATTAAATACTAACATAAAACATGATCAAATAATTGAAAATTATCATCTCATGTTCAGGTCTCAACCGGACCCTCAGGTCGATCATTATAAAGCTTCCATGTGTCTATTAATTTCTTTATTCATTCAATCATTTATGAATTCTGAAAATGAAATGGGGGTATTTGATGATTCGAAGGATCAAATAACAACTGAGAAGTGGGTTGAATCAGTTTTTTAGTTTTATAAGTTTTAATTCTTTTCAAAAACTTATCCCCTGAATCCTTTTATGATTTATATCCTTATCAACATTTAGTAAATACTCTTGCATGAAATAGAAGGAAAGAAACTAAATTGCGTAAGATTTACAATGTTCGTCTTTAGTGTGAGTACCTACCTCCTTTCCATAGCCACTCTCGTGGGTTTATGGAAATAAACTTTTAAGAAGAAGTGAATAAAACTTGTTCCAACTCCTATTAAACACCTTCTATCTCTCTATAAAATGATTATACTATCTACAACCATTTTATAGTGTTTTCTTATAAAAAATTGAGGGAAAAAATAATAAAAAATTTGTAGAAACTATTTTATAACTTCTCAGTCTGAATCCTCAGTATAATTTGGCTAGATTTTATTTTCTCAATCTAATGATGTTGGATTTGATTTTCTCAATACAATGATTCTAGATTCTCGATCTGATTTTCTATGTACAACATTATTGGATCCTGTGTCCAATTATATAAATATGATAATGTTGGATCCTAGATCCAATTTTCTCAATACAATGACTCTGGATTCTGGATCTGATTTTATGAGTATGGTAATTCATGATCAAGGGTATAATTCTCTAAATACGATAATGCTGGATCCTAGATCCGATTTTATGAGTACAATAATGCTGGATCTTTGATCTGATTTTTGAAATACAATTATTCAATACAATGAATTCATTCTCAATATACAAAAATCAAAATTCTCGTAGACTGATCAATACAATTCCACTCTAATTTGATATAATTTTTACCTTAATTTATCTAGATCTCCACCTTTTGTGCATGTGTGAATGTTTCAAATGAATAACTTATATGAGGAAGTATTTATAGGCAACTCAGAAAACAAATGCGGGAAACATGAAAATATTTATCGCTTCCTCAAATATGAAAATCTCAAAAAAAAAATATCTCACATTTAAAACTTCAACTTTGACTTCTTCAAACCTCCTTAAATATCCCTGAGATTTACATAATATTGAAATTCAAGTTTTATTTCTTCAACTCTATATATCTTTCTCATCTAATTCTGATCTGTTTCTTTCTTATATCATTATAATTTATTTCATTATCATCTCATGATGATCTATTTCCTTTCTCCTCCCATTATGATCTATTTCTTTATCGGCTCATTATGATTTTTTTCTTTCTCATCCCATTTCAATCTGTTTATTTCTCAGTATGATTTTTTCACTCTGAAAATCCAAGTACGAAAATCTCAGCATAAAAATATGAGTATGAAAATATCAGTATGATATTCCCAGTAAGAAAATCCCAGTACCAAAATCCTAGTATAAAAATATTAGTAAAAAATCACAATATGATTTTCCCAGTATGAAAACCCCAGTATGAAAATTTCAATACAAAAAATTGTGTTCGAAAATATGAGTATGAAAATCTCATCATAAAAATCCCAGTACAAAAAATTTAGTTCAATAATCTCTGTATGATTTCCCCATTATGAAAATACCAATACGAAAATCTATGTATGAAAATCTATGTTTGAAAATTTATGTATAAAAATATATGTATGAAAAAGTGGGTATGAAATTCGGGGTATGAAAATATGTGTACAAAAATCTTTTTATGATTTTCCCATTATGATTTATTTCTTCCTCAGACTCAGTGATATCTTTTTATTTCTTATCTAATTATGATGTAATTCCAATTAAGATGGAAATCTCATTTTGGAACTCTAAAATTATTCAAACCTATTCAAATTTTGATTAAAATAATTTTTCATGACTGTTTTAATGATATACGTGAAATTCATGATTATAAAAGTAAATTCTGATTTTATTTTAGAATGTATGAAAACTTTATATCTCTTGATTTCATATTATTCTTCCAAAACTCTTCAAAAACTTCATTCTTTATTTTATTATAGAAAATATGGACTTCTAAAAAACAAAAATATATATACCCCTGATTATTTTTGAATCTGATGGTTTTAAATTTTCATGATGATGGACCTCATTATAATGGATTGGGTCTGATTCCTAAAAAATGGAAACATTCTTCAACAAAATGGTTAGTTTTCAACAAATAAAAAAACATTGTTAAAGAAAATTCCCTAATCCTCTTGAATCTCCCCCTTTGGATTTGTTAACAACCCTTGTTGACAACTGGTCAAACTCTTGGAAATTTTTCACAACTCAACTTTTTGGATTTTATAATAAAAACAAATCCTTTATCAAAAGAGAGTGTCATGACACCACACTACTAGATAAAGTAATGATTTTGAATGAATTTTATCCCTAGGTGTCAAGATAATTTTTTGGTCATTTAAAGATAAACACTCCTAAATTTTCTTTTCACATTTCATCTCACACATTATTCTTCTCTACCCCATTCTTTCCTTTCTCACTTTCCTATTCTCTCACCTATAAAATGATAACCACTGCTTCAGGATCAAAAAAAAGATATGTAAAAGAAATTTACAAAGTAAAAAGTTGTTACTTTCTCTCCCTTTTTTTCAAAATAATCCATATCACAGTTGGGGAATCTTCCATATGAGGGTTAAGAATTAATTGGAGGATGTTGAACATTAATTTTCAGCCTCATTTACACAAACCTCTCTTTCAGCATTTCTTTTGTAAAGATATCCACAATCTGATACTTTATTGAAGTGTATTTCAGAAAAACATCTCCAACAGCAACATTATATTCTATAAAGTAAAACTTTATATCAACGTTTTTTATCTTTAATGTTGGACTTGATTTTTAAAAATATTATTTGCACTATATTTTTCAAAAATCATCCTCAATGATTTTGAAACATTCACTTCAAAGTTATCTAGCTGAACTTTTACCCACAAAATTTATGTACAAGCCTGTATAGCTGCAACATATTTGGATTCATTTATGCTCTAAGTTACTGAACTTTGTTTCATGGTATTCTAACTCACACAAGAATCACCCAATAAAACATTTCCTCCTTAGGTTTATTTTCTTTCATTACAATCTCCAGAACAATTGGAATAAGTATAATAATTAAACTTTATCTCACAATTTATATTGTATAAAAACACATGTGAAGTTATTCCTTTGAAATATCTTATAATCCTATTTACTTCCAACTTATGTGATTATTTTTAAATACATTGATACCTAGCCTATAAATTAATAGTATAATCAATATCAATATTTGAGTCTGTAAGGTAAAGAAGGCTTCCTATCAGATTCCGAAAGTCATTTGGATTCACCCCTATTTCGGATTCCTCTTTGCTCAAATTTTTGCTCACTGAATATTAGTTGAAAATTATTTGGATTCTTCCATCCCAAAATTCATTAATAATTCCATGGAATACATTTCATGAGATAAGAAAATTGTTTCCTCTGGAATTGGGGATGACCTCGTTGATTGAAGGTTCAAACATTCCAATCAATTTCTAATAGGGTTGTTCGTAGAACCAGAAACATCAAATGACTCCATATCCATTTGGACCTACTTTACAAAGGTAGGAGATCATTAGTTGTGGACTGATGAGGCTTAGGAATTTTCATTGGTCGAGAGGATGGGAGGTCGGACTCATCACACCTTTTTTAGGGGAATTATTGTCTACTCCGGGACTCTCTTTATAGATTTAAGTTATGTACATGAATCCTTATTACATTACCAGGTATAAAATGTGTTTTCCTTTAAATATGATAATCAATTATTGATATGATGAAAATTTAGAGAATCTTTTATATGTATTTGAGGTTCTCCATCGATAGAGAATCATCTGTATTTGTTAGAGATTATTAGTTGATGGTATCCTTAAATACAAAAAAGTCTCTTGGCCATTTATGATGACCATAGTGGTTTTAAAGCCACTCAGTGGGGAACTTGAAGTTTGTTGTCATTCATAAGGACATGGATGATTTCAGAGTTGGGATCTTACCCATAGATGGGCTAACTACGTATCCTTTGTTTTGGAAAAGGAATCAGAACCCACGGAGTTTGAGTAAGGGAGTATGATGTTTATGCATGATTGATGGATCAAATAAATATGTCATGATTACTTTTACACTCTAATCTCACGTGAGTCATGCTCGGTGTGAGAAACAAGAGTTATTGGTGGAACCAGACAATTATACCACGAAAGATGCAATGATATGGGGCTTAAGTGTGTATAACTGCCTAAATAGATGAGGATTAAGATTTACTTCAGGGAAGAAATCCAGGAACAGGGTCCATAAAGGTATATGTGCTTCATGGAGATTTGGATACTCTAATATTGGAGATTACTCCTAAGGAAGATTCCCAAGTTAGGAGGGAACTTATAATTGGGTTTTACTCCTAAGAAGGAAGCCCAGATCAAAAAGGAATTATGACTGGTTAAGAGAAAATAAGACTGGGGCTTACTCCTGAGAAGAAGGCCCAGGTTAAGGGACTTGAAAAATTAAGGGACTTGGGGCTTACTCCTGAAGAGGATGCCCATATTTGAGACTAGGTATTACTCCAGAAATGGAGGCCCAAGTTAAGAGGATTATGGTTGGGGCTTACTCCTGAGGAGGATGCCCATATTTGGGAACATTAAGATTGTGGCTTACTCCTAAGGAGGATGCCCAGATTAGGGGAATTGGGGCTTATTCCTGAAGGGGATGCCAAAATTAATGAGGACTTGGGGATTACTCCTAAAAAGTATTCCCATATTAATGGGAATTTGGACTGGGGATTACTCCTAAAAAGGAGGCCCATGTTAAAAGGTTCTCTCATCTTAAATGATGAAATTTAATGAATGAAATCTAAATCGTTAGTGACATAAAGATATGTAAATCACTAGGTTTTGAGAGATGTTCCATGGAGTTCCTTTCAGATAAGGAATCCAAATCAAGAAATCATGCCATAAATGGCTTTGAAGAGTGTCTTGAAGACAGAATCTTGAATAGGAGAGGTGGAATGACATAAGATGTGTGAAATGGGTAGGAAAGGAACCCAAAAAAATAGGGGCACACAAGTCCTGGAAAGCACACAGGTACTGTGTGGGCGCGCAAGTCCTGGTGGCACTGGTATACCTGCGCGGCACATGGGTACTTTCCCGATTTTCAGCCCTTAGAGTAATATTTGGGAAATATTTGATCAATGCCTTTAGAATTATCCCTATAGGCTTTCCAGGAGATGGTGCGCAAGTTATGGTGAAGAAGTAGGGTGGTGCTCAAGTGTGTCCATTTCCCTTAAGGGTAAAACACTTAGGCGCGCAAGTGTTAGTGAATTCTAACACTTAGTCTTTACTCCTCTTGTTTAGACCTTCCATTCTAGGTAAAGAATTACCTTAGAAGTGTTCAGAAGACCTGAATAAGAGACTTGGGCATTCAGAGCTTTGTATCTGAATTCTGGAAAAAATTCTTCCTAAAATGTTGGGCCCACAGGGTCTATTTATAGGATTTTGAAGACCCTGGGTGGTTATCACTTAGGGCGTGCAATTCACTTGCACGACAATTAGGCGGCGCGCAAGTATACTTGCGAAAAAGTAAGGGAACTTGCGCGACCCTAAGTCCTTTGACTCCTTTTTCATTCCTTTGTCGATTTTTGATGTTTTCTTCAAAGGATTAATCACTTTGACAGAAGTCATTTCCCTTTCGAGTCCTTTAGACAATGTGATGAAATGGAGCGTCATCAAAAGTCCCCCCTCAAAGTTGGATCTGGAAGAATAAGGATGTGACTCTGAGGAAAAGAAGAAAACCAAAGGGAAAGGGGTGTGCAGGTGTTCACCGCGCAACTATCATCATGCATGTTTGAGTCGCACAGGGCTGGAGCACGCTGGATGGAGTGCGCTGGCTGTAGGTGCACAGGTGGGTATCCTGGCCTATAAGTATGACATCATTTTTCGTGCATAGCAACTGATTTCCGGATTTTTGAACTCTCGTCACGCAGGTCACCTTCGCCACGCAAGTTGCTCGTTTTCCACTGTTTCATCATTGTCGTGCTGCTGTCAAGGTATTTGGACTTGCGCGGTTATACTTGTGCTCCAAAAACATGTGCGACACATTAACACTTGTGCGACACATCCATACTTGCGCGCCAAGTTTAGACTTGTGCACCTTAATTCCTTTTCCATTTTTCTGAATTCCTTCACAAATTTTATGAAAAAAAAACCCATTTAAGAGTTAATTTATTTATCTTTTGTGCAGATTCAATGTCTCCAAGAAGAATTGGAACGGCTGATGAACTGTCAAGTAAAAGAATTGATGAAATTATGGATATCATTGGAGAAAATTATTATACCTTCTTTGATAGAACTCTCCCAGATTTGGCAAAGTATCTGAAGAAATATCACTTTCATTTCCCACAAATCACTTATCTTCCTTTGTACGGTTATGGTCATCTACGAGAATTAACTATTCCAAAAGAAAAGAACTATATCCCATTTTCATGGTTTCAGAGTTACACCAACATTGCTTCAGAAAATATCTCATGTGGAGGAGGATTTATAAATGCTCGAACAGTAGAGAAGGCCCACATGATGCATCATATCCCTTGTATGCCAGATCTGAAACCTCATAAGCCTGAGCTGCAACCACATTGTCATCTTTCAATCTTTCTAAATGCTTAGATGGATCAATCCAAAGGCTGGAAGAAAAGTTGGGACTTCCTTCATGGGGGAGGTCTGAAGCCAGCTTGGATGTGGGCATACTGGGTACGACAAACCTGTGTAGAGTTTTTCGAAGATCTAAAAGGATATGCGACATACGAAGTTTTCTGGGTTGGGAAAACATATGTTTACAGACATGATAACTTCATGCCGGAGATACTCATCCACTGGATCCTAGAAACCAATTCTTTTCATATGACTCATGGAGAAGTAGGCATCAGTCTGTGTGATGTCCACAGGATCTCAGGGGCTCCAATTTTGGGCGACATGTATGATGAATTCATTCCTCCCAATGTGACTTGGAATGATTCAGAGAAAACTCCTGCTTTGGCTCAGGAATTATTTCAAATCTTCCACAGGCTCAAGATTTTAGATACCTCCTTAACTCATTCTATAAAGGATATTCATCCAGAGGAGTGGATGAATATATTTCTTATTTATAAGAAAGAGAAGGATCCAAAGGAGAAGGAGCCAAAGGAAAAAAGGATCCAAGAAAAAGAAATACAAGGATAAGAGGCCCACCCGTCCTACTACCTGCCCAAAACCTGAGAAGAGGGGTGATCCTGGCACATTCTGTCCAACTCTAGAAGCAGGAGAGTTTGAGAAGTGGGGATATGAGGTGAATCAAAGGATCCCAAAGAATAATCTTCTGGAAGGTTTCATGGCTTTGTGGCTCAGCGTTTATCTCTTGCCAGTCAGGGATTCGAAGGGAGACGTCAAGCTAGGGACCTTCATTATTTCGGAAAAGTTGGCTGAGGGAAAAATGGTTGGGTTGGCTACCCCAATTTTATCAAAGATTCAAAGGAGTTTACTACATGTCATCATAGTTAAATCTCATTTAAGAATAGTGGGACTATTCCAAGTTTTATGGGGAGGGATCACTACTCACTTCAGGACTTATAATGTATAGAATGGATACAAATTCTTGGAAGTTCTTTCAGGCCATCAGTGCAAGCATTCTCTGGAGTTGCTTCATTAGATCTTAATTCCTATGACATGAAAGTGAGGCAGAGCATGTTTAAGGAATTCAACTTCTTTCCCTATGGAAATCCTCCAACCGGGCAGTTTTTTGATGATGGAACAGCCCACTTGGATTTGAGGGCATACATGCTAGCTTGCAGAGATTTTGTGCTAGTTTCCAGGATTGACGGAGAAATTATATGTGAGGCCTATGGTTCATATAGATTTTCACCTTAATTCAAGTGTCTGCAACAGATTGTTCTATCTCCACCCGTACATGTCAGGTTAGAGAAACATCTGATGGTTGCTCGGCAACTGTGGTTGTTGACGTTAAGGGAGAAGACTGGGGAAGTATTTGATCTGCCAGTTGAAAGGGCAGTACAAAACTTGACTACATGGTATGCCAAGCACTGGATAACATCGTACCCTAAAGGGGTGTTGAATCACCCAGTTTATCAGGTGGGGAAAAGGAAGAGGACTACAGAGAAAGGAACCCTTCCTCATGAAGGTGATGCTTCCCCACCTGAAGCTGATTCTCCAGATTCCTCCTCTAGGAAATATTCACCGGATTCCCATGATGGGGATGATGAGGCACAACAAGTGGCAAAGTGGCCTCGTGCCCGACATAATCCTCCGGTTAGAATCAAAATACCTACTCCATCAACACCTGGTGAGTTACTTCATTGTGTTAATTTAATTAACATCACTTTATAAAGCAGTAAGTCTTATTTTCTTATTCTCTATCAATAGCTACAGGAGCTGGGAAGTAATTGATCTCGAAAATTATAAGACCTTCCTCGCAGCCTTCTAGTACATGCACTGAATATCTACGACCAGAGGCTCTCCAGACATGGAAGAGTCTATATTGTGGTACTAAGACTACCTAGCTGGATTTATGTGAGGGTCTAAAACTCCCTAGAATAGGGAATCTCATGGATTCTAATGATATCCAATATGAGGATAACCCCAATGAAGTGTGGGATTACATCAGAGAGCAGTAAATGCACATATATGCCACTAACGATTCTGTTCCTGTCACCAAAGGGGTGAAGGAATTGATAGATCGTGGCATCGCTGAGGGGACTGATGAGGAGTGGCATGATTATGTGGCTCCTGAATATGTAATTTTTCATTCTTTATTTTCTTCACAACATGATTTCAATTGAAGCATTGTTACTCAAGGAAATTATATTCTTTACCTTGCAGCTTGCAAAGAAAGGCATAGTTTAGGTTCCTTCACCATAGTACAGCCTTGGTGGTACTTCCATTGTGGCTATTGATGATTCTCCTCACGAATCGGGCAAAATATCTCCAGGCCATTGGGCCATGAATGAGGAGTTGTACATGGCCTTCCATTCAACAATTCAAGTGACAATAAGGGAGACTGATGATACTCCTAAAAAGACAAAAGGACAAAGGCGGCGAAGGAGGAATTCCACCGCTAAATTCTTTATAAGTAGTGGTAAGTCCTTCGGATAATCATGAATTTTAAACTGTGAAAAAGATTACTCACCTTCTTGGGGATTTCACGGGCTTCTTCAATTTCCCCTTTGAGGGAAAGGACTGATCCTCCTTTAAGGACCACGAAGGGTGTTGTGGAACAAACGCAAATTCAGGATGACTTGCCTGCTCCTGGAGAAGAGCCAACATCTATTCCTAGTATCCCACCTACTGCTGTTGCGAGAAGAGAAGAACCTGCTTCTGGTAAGTTAACAATGCTCCATAAAATGTGGAATGAAACATCTACTGACTTTCATTCTAGGATATTTCAGGCTCAACCCCTGCATTAGAGATCTTGGCGGCCATTGCAACCAACAACGTCATTTTAACTGAGGAAGATGTCCTGGGTCAGGGACCGCAGGATGAAGGTCGCCAATAAGATACTTCAAATGCTCCCACTGGTGAGAATAACCAGGATTCTGAGATGAAATTAGATGAAATGATGGAACTTAGCACGTCTTTCGAAGATTTTATAAATCATGTTATATTACCATGTAATTTTGAAGATTATGGGTGTGAGTGTTATCATTTTTCCAATAAAGAATAACTTCTTATTACATGTCTAATCATGATTGGTTCAAATATGCAGTTTTGTCTGAGCAAGCTGCTGAACAACCCATGCCTGGACGGGGTACAGAAAACCCTACCATTGCAGAGACATTAGCACAAGTAGAGATGAACCCAATAGAGCTTCCTCAAGCTCATCCTAAAAATCTTGTTGATACTAGGAAAGATGGGGAGGAGCCTTCTCAGGTTGCTGATCTACCATTGGGTAAGAAATAACAATATTTGTGATTGTACTTAATTTTCAAGACAACCGATTTTTTTGTTATCCATTGAAACTAACCAAAGCTTTCAATTGATTATGCAGGGCCATCAATTTTAGTGGCTAGATCTGGAG
This sequence comes from Viscum album, assembly GCA_963277665.1. Classification (NCBI taxonomy): domain Eukaryota; kingdom Viridiplantae; phylum Streptophyta; class Magnoliopsida; order Santalales; family Viscaceae; genus Viscum; species Viscum album. The sequence goes on along the minus strand of OY728152.1, from coordinate 732,128,034 downwards.
GTGAGGCCTCAGCCTCCGCCCCAATGGGAATTGAATGTGAAGAATCTTAGGTCACGGGGGAAGGAGCAGAATGGGGCACTTCTCTAAGTGCATTAATCCTAGATTACATGCCCCCTCTGTGATGATGACGTCGAATCAGACCCAGAGGTACTTAAGGTGCTCAACATTTCACGACGCAAGGCATGGAACAACATATGGAAAATCATATATAAGGTGCCTTTAGAAGAGCTATCATCAAATATTTCCCGGTTGTCGTCTCAGTTCGTCATGCTAGGACTTGGCAGTTTTCGATATGAAAAGATCCATGCCATGGTGAAACAAGTCATTTTAAGAAGGGAACAATAGAAAAAGTACTGTGAAGATATGACCAGGGTGAAGCTGTCAGCCAACATCAGTGAATTCGAGGATGCATTATCCTGAGTTGAGGCTGACTATGCTACCAAGATGAAGGAGTTGAAGCATAAGATCAAAGATAAAGTCATCCAACAGATCCACCTTCAGCAACAGTTAGATGTTGTTACTGGGGAACTTGACCAACTAAATAATTCACTGGAGGTAGCTCAAATGGATGGTATGAAAGCCATCGCGGGTTCTAAGAAATCACTCCATCAGGCTGAAAAGAGTGAAGTTGGTTAGGTGCATGAGCTTCAAGTAGCTGCTGATGAAGTTCAAGATGTGGTTCATCAAGCGAAGACTTATGTTGACAGCCTCTGGTAATTTCCTGGAAAAGAGAAGAGACTCCAATCTGTGGATGTCCTTCTAATTCTTGTGCCTAAAATGGAAAGATTTCTTTCATCTTCAATCACTTGTGCATGTATTTTCCAGCTACCTACTTTAAATTTTACCTAAGACAATGGTCCTAGTAAGCATATTTTGATTTTTAATAGGATTATTATAAATAATCCTAGAAACTTTGAATCTTTTAATTGCTCAATATTATCTAAATCATACAAAATTTATGTTTAGTGAGCTAAAATTGACTTTTATTCAGAGTTCCATTGTCTTTTGTGGGAAGTTTAAAGTCATGCACATCGCACATAAAGAGTCTAATGTTTAAGTTTGAAATATCTTTGAACGAATGAATTAGAATTGACTCAATTATTTGACAATTTATCTGAAAACATATTACCATACTCAAGTATGAGGTAAAATATGTAAACTATGAGTTAAGAATATTTGAATCTGAGGAATGATATGAAAAAGAGATAAAAAGGCATTAGAAAAAGTAGTATCCATGATTGAAGTTTCCATTATCTAAAAAACCCGTTAGGGGGTTGAATTATGTAGGTCCACCTAAGGGAATTGGATGCATAGTCAAATAAATAGCATCTTTTGGCTGAAAGGTCCGTTATGTAGACTATTTATGCACGGCCACCTAAGGGCACGTGTTGCATAGTTAGGAAAAAGAACTCTTTGAAATTTACTTTCCTAGTGCTAAAAAGCCAGTGAGAGTTTATGGAGATTCAAATTTTTCAAAGTATAGAGTTTGATGTATGGAAAGAAGTACTTGAATATGGAGAAGATATTTTCAAACAAGATTATCAAAGAAATGAATGAATATCACTCCTACAAAGGTCTGACCCAAACATAGGGAAGGAGAATATAAACCATATACTTGAATACTTTCATATCATGAAAAAGGATATGGGACAAGTATCTTAAGGATGGCTATTTTTGCGGATCCCTACATATTTTCATTAAGACAAATAAGGACAAAAGAGGATTTCTTCTCAATAATGAAGTTACCATTATTTAACAAACTCGTTAGGGGGTTGAATTATGCAGGGCCACCTAAGGGCATTAGCTTAATAGTCAAATAAATAGCATTTTTGGATGATAGGTCCGTTATGTTGACTGTTTATACAAGGACGCCTAAGGGCACGTGATGCATGGTCAGGTAAAAGAACACTCAGAATTTCAGGCCTTTTTTGATTAGAAGTTAAGAAAAGGTTTATGAATATCTAAAAATATTTAAGGTTAGGATTATGACACATAAAGATGGGTATTGTCCAATGTATGCAGAGATAAACAGATCAATGCTAACCATAATCATGTTGTGGCTGGGTCCTGAATGGAAATTGTGGACTTCACTATGTATCCCATAAGGATGGGAATCAATCCATACGTAGTTCTTGAACTACAGTTTAACGTCATGTGGGACAAAAGGATTGGAGATCTTAGTTTAGGTTCATAGATCTTGGACCATTATAAGAAATACATAGTGTGTGTTTTCATGGGGATTTTTCAGCCAGGGGACTGAAAGAGGAATTTGGGGTTAGGCCCAAAAGACTTGAGGCTGGATTGGAGGGACAATCAAACGTTCCTATGTATCCCATAAGGATGGGAATCAAGCCCACGTAGTTCTAGAACTACCCTCTGTACAAATTTGGTTCATACATGTGAAGGGTGAAAGGGGACTTTAGTGCAATGATGATTTAACCCAAGATAAAAGGTTTGGGCATTGCCATGTATGCATGTAGTCTTGGGAATGAAACATGATTGAAAAATCAATGAAAATAATGGTTCCCTCTTAGGTGAGGGTATAAAAGAATATTGTACTTTATTGTCGTACAGGAAAAAAAAGTGTTATACAGTTTAACGTCATATAGCAAGGACGAAAGTGAACCAATGTAAAGATATTGATTTTGGGGACGGTTTCATGAATCAACATCGTATAAGATGGAGGTGAACCGATGTGAAGAGATTAGTTTTGGGGTTGAACCTTGGGAGGTTTCCTACGTACCCATCCTGGAAGGCAAGGATCAAAGTCTATGTAGTTCAATTTAAGAATGAATTAATGATCAAGATGTTCTTGGGGACAATGACCTAAAAAATGATGGTGTTGGGACTTACACATGGTTAGTAGCCCAGAGAGAGCGTTATGGTTAAAGTTTTCTCTATGCTCACGTGAGTCATACTCGGTGTGAGAAACAAGAGGTAGCAACAACCCTAACGATGCACAGTTTAATGTCATGTAGAACATATAAAGGGACTATGCAGTTTAAAGTCTTGCAGTTAGGACTATTGGTGCTACACAGTTTAGTGTCATATAATAGGGACGATGTACAGTTTAATGTCATGTAGGACGTATTAAAGGACTTTCTATACAGTTTATCATCATATAGTTAGGATGATGGGGACAATACAGTTTAATGTCGTATTGGACAAAAAGAGGACTATGCAGTTTAATGTCATGTAGTAAGGAAAAAAGAGTACACCATTTAACATCATGTTGGTCTTATTAGGGACTTTTTCACAGTTAAATGTCATTTTGGATGAAAAAGGGACTATACAGTTTAGCGTCATGTTGGACGTAAGTGCCAATAGTTTAAGGTCGTATGCATGGACCATTGGTTATGTTTTTTAACGTCTTGCTGGACGTAAGGCAATTCTATATAGTTTAACGTGATATAGAAAGGATGATAAAGGGGAACATAGTTTAACGTCATGTTGGACAAATTAGGGAACAGTTTAAGGTCATATGCATTGACCCTGGATGGTGTGGTTAAACATCATGCTGGACGTAAGGGACATGAAAATAGTTTAAGGTCGTATGTGTAGATCATTGGTTATGTAGTTTAACGTCTTGCTGAATGTAAAGGACTTTTATACAGTTTAGAGTCATGTAGTTAGGATGTCACAGTTTAACGTCATGTGGGATGAAATTAATACAAATAGTTTACGGTCATATGTATGGACCATTGCTATATTTTGTGTTCATACAAAATATTTATTCAGAAATCTAGCATTGGTTGGAGTAGTGATGAGTTCTCCATCCATTGAGATTAAATAATAAACTCCATTAGAGTAGACCTTATGTATTGAGTAAGGTCCTTCCCATTTTGTCTCAAGCTTGGGAGGATTCTTTCCTGGTATCATTGGAGTTCAGAGAACTAATACCAATTCTCCTTGAGTGAATGAACGAAGACGAACTTTTTTGTTGAAAGCTCGTGCTATTCGATTCTAATAGACTTCCAAGTGGTGAAAAGTGCACAATATTTTCTCATCTAGATGTTCTAATTCATTCAATCACTTTTTAGATTGTTAATCTGTAGATGAATGATCATAAATTGATACTCTAAGTGAGGGTAGTTGAACTTCAATGGGAAAGAAATCTTCCGTTCCATATACCAGTGAATATGGAGTTGACCGCATTGCAGTGCGGGTGGTAGTCCGATAAGCCCATAAAGCATAAAATAGTTTATCATTACATGATTTCTTATCTTTATCCACTATATTTTGCAGTATATTTAAAAGAGTATTATTGAAGGATTTTATCTACCCATTGGCCGCTGCCTGATACCAAGATGAATGGTTGGATTTGATGGTTTATTCTTGATACAACTTATTCACCTCGGATGAACAGAAGTTGGTGCCATTTTCTGTCAATATGGTATGAGGGAAACCAAATCTGGTAATGATGTTAGATTGGAAGAAGCTAACAATGCATTTAGAACTGACTTCCTTAAGAGGTATTGCCTCTTCCCATTTGGAAAAAAATCAGTAGCAGTATGAATATACTTAAACTTATTGGTCGTAGCTGAAGGGTAAGGTCCCACCACATCCATTACCCATTTGGAAAATGGCCATGAGTATTTAGTTGTATGAAGAAACTTTGGAGGTTGATGAATGAAGTTTTCATGTACTTGGAATGAATGACACTTGTTTGTGAAATCAACACAATCTTGTATCATTGAAGTCCAAAAGTATCCAAGCCTTCGAATCTGATCAGACAGTCTATGTCCAGACTGGTGGGCACCACAGATTCCTGCATGCTCTTCTTTCATGAAAACCATTATCTCTGCACCATTAATGCATCTAAAGAGAACTCCATCAAAACCATGTTTTTAGAGAATTTTCTATAGGTGATCTGGGCTATCATAAAGAGTAAAATTGACCACACATCGCCAGATTTGTTCTTTCTCGACTCTATCAGGTGGAAGTAATCCATTTTGAAGGTATTACCTGATAGGTTACATCCATCCTGTATTGTGACCATATGGTTCAGGAATGGGACTAATTTCATTAATTTCCCCGGTTTTGAATCGAACATAAGGTGAAATTGCACGATGGTGGGCAATACTGATTGTTGTCTCGTCCTGATTTGGATCTGCCAGAGCTATGGCTATATTAGCCAATGCATAATCTTGAGCATTTTGTGATCACGGGACATAAAAAAATGTAAGTTCCGAAGGGAATTCTGCCATTAAATCTCTAACATAATCATACAAAGGGATTAGTTCTTCTTTTCTAATGGCATAATCTTCATTGACTTGTTTGATTACCATGTCTAAATCACCTTTCACATTTAAGTGATTCACTTGTGCTTGAAGCTCCAATTCCAAGCCTATGATGAGAGCTTCGTATTCTGCTTCATTATTGGTACCACCTTCCCACAATAAGAAAGAATAAGGTAACACTGCCTTTTCTGGATAAATGAGCACAATTCCTAATCCAACTTTGTTGAATTTAGGATTTTCCATTTTACTCCCTGTTGGACTTCTGGAAGCACCATCAAAATACATTTCCCATACCTGAGGACTTTCTTGAATAGAGAATACTTCCTCATTACAGAGTTTAATATCTTAAGATGTGTCTTCCACTGAAGGGTGTTCAGCCAAGAAATCAGCCAGAGCTTGGCCCTTTATTTCCTTTTGAGACACATACTGAATGTCGAATTGCTGTAAAATAACTGCCCACCTTGCCAGACGTCCTGTAAGCATTGGATGACTAAGGATGAATTTGAGTGGGTTATTGCGAGATACCAATTGGACCTCGTGATGTTTCAGGTAGTGTCTCAAATTCTGAACCGCAAATATTAATGCCAGACAGCACTTCTCAATACTTAAATACCAGGTTTCTGCTTCAAGCATAGTCTAACAAAGGTAGTAGAGGTTTTTTTCATTCCCATCATCATTCTTCTGAGCAAGAAAGGCACCCAATGATTGCTCTAAAGCTGTCACATAGAGGATAAGTGGTCTTCCTTCAACAGGTGTCATGAGTACCGGTGTACTCAAGAGGTATTTCTTGAGAATATCGAATGCTTCTTGAAATTCTTTATTCCACTGGTAAGTGACTCCCTTCTTCATCAATTTGGTGAAGGGGAAACTTTTTCCTGCCAAATTGGCGATGAAACGCCGAATATAGGCTAAGTTTCACTGAATTCCACTTAATTATTTCAAATTTTAAGGAGGTTACATACCAAGGATAGACTTTTTCTTCTCAGGATCAACTTCAATACCATGATGGCGTACAACAAAGCCAAGAAATTTTTCTGAGGTTACCCCAAAAGCACATTTTAAGGGGTTCATCTTTAAATTATGTTGTCAAAGATTGTGGAATATGACTTCCAAATCAGCCAAGTTATTAGAACGTTGTTTGGATTTGACCACGAAATCGTCCGCATAGTATTCAACAAACATCCCTAAAAAGGGTTTGAAGATACGATGCATGGCACGCTGATATGTTACACCTGCGTTCTTTAAGCCATAGGGCATTACCCGGTAGAAAAACACATCCTGAAAGGATTTGAAGGCTGTGGATTCCTTGTCTTCTCGGGCCATTCGGATTTGATTATATCCGTAATATCCATCCATGAAGGAAAGTGCTTTATAGCCAGTTGTTGCATCAATGAAAAGTTCTATAATCATAACTGGGAAATCATCCTTAGGACAATGCCAATTAGGATCACTGAAATCGATGCAAACTCTAATTTGTTCGTTATTATTCTTTACAAGGAAAATATTATCCAACCACTTGGGATATTTAACTTCTCTAATGAAGTTAGCATTGACAATATTATCCACTTTAGCCTCAATTTTGGAAGCATAGGTTGGGTGTGTTCTTCTTGCGGCTTTCTTAAATCCTCGATGTTTTCTGGAAAACACAAATGATGAGTGGAAACATCAGGATCAAGCCATGGAATCTCTGTATAGTTCCAAGAAAATATATCTTGATTTTTCTTTAAAAAGAAAATATACATCTCTTGCTCTTCAAGAGTCATGGCCGCACTGATTAAAGTGGGGCGTGGATCTTCTTTTGTACCCAGATTTATTTATCTGAGTTCATCCATAGTGGTAGAGATACCTTCTTCAAATGCTGGAGGAGTATCCTTGAGATATTCCTTTTCTTCCTCAACATGTTTTATTTCCTCTGTTTCCACTTGCATAGTAGATGATGAAGTAGAATTTTCATAATCAGAAGAGATGTCAAAATTTTCACATCTTGAAGAAGAAGCTTCCATTTCCGACCCGATTAATGATGAAGGGTCTTCTTTGGGTAATAAGGATGAGATAATGGATTGAGAATCGACATCATCATTTACCTATGACATTGTTAAAACTTGCCCTGGCCTGATTGGCGATGTATAGACTTGCTGGATTTCAGCAGATGAAATGAAGGCGTCACCATTTGGGCTTTCATCACTGCTTGGTGGGTTACCAATTTCTACCATGTTGTCTGGCTCGATTGTTGTAATTGACATTATGGATCTTTCCATAAGAGTATTTTAATATGGGTCTATCTTGTCAATTTGACTGATAGGAAGCACATAATCTCTATTCACATGTGTAAATGGATGTATTGGAATCTTCTCCAAACCATACAGAGCATTAAATTTGGTAATATCCTTTGTTGTGGATTCCTCCTTTCCCTTTATGTGGTAGAATTCCACCTCAATGTATTGAGATTCACATGTCTTGAATGAGGCCTTATCACCATATAATTTCCTAACTTGACCATGGAAATAAAACTTGAGACATTGATGGTATGATGAAGGGATAGTCGTATGCCGATGTAGCCAGGGTCTTCCAAGCAAGATGTTGAAGGATGAGTCTTGATCAACAACCATGAAATCTAAATTGGATACAAGATCTCCAAACTGAGTTTTGAGTGTAACATCGCCCAGTGTTTCTTGTTCATTTTTATCAGATCCTTGTAACATCATGGTAGAAGGAGATAAATCAGATTCTGTGAGGCCCAATCAACGAAGTGTATGAATGGGCATGAGGTTGACTCCTGAACCATTATCAATGAAAGCTCTTCGGATGTCTACACCAATGACCTTTCCAGATAAGTACAAAGGTCTAATATTCCCATGCACGACATCATCTTCCTCTTCATCTGTGAAAGATATCACTGCATGGAATTCCACAGGATTATTCTCTATGTGATAGACTTCAGCTGTAGCGATTTCAGTTTCAAACTCTTGAGGACTTGACAATGCCTCAATGAGTGCCTCCCGAAGATCCTTTGACAGATTCAAAGCATCCAGAATTGATAACTTGGCCGATACTTGGGCCAATTCTTTCAATACATCATACTTTTGATCCAGAGTTCTACGTTTCCCAACAGGAACTTGTGGTTTAGCAGGTGCTATGGAAGCAGATGCTTTGAAAGTCGATGCATCTTGTATCGGGATAGGAATTGGAAATATTCCTAGCTTTGGAAAATTAGACCGATTAGATCCATTTACATGATGAGAGGAAGAATATGGAACCTTCAACTGGTCTTCCAAAATAATCGTGCCACGACTGAATTTGCTATTGGTGGAAGAACTTGCTTGTTCTTGTTGATCTCGCTGAAGGGCTCTACCATGAGTTTCTGCCGAATACACGGTTCTAGAAGGGGTATAATTGGAACGGTGTCCTCTGAAATATCCACGTCTTCCCCTATATCCTGTGCCTCTAGAACTTCCTCTGATTACTCTATTTGATATTGGGAATTCTGGCTCATCAAAATCCAAACAGCAACTGGCATACTGATCTGTTAATTGAATCATATTAACAGAACCAAAGATTAACGCTTCACCCGATGAAGACTCAACCTGATTAGACTGTTTAGGCTGTGCCGTTTGGTGGGGCGGTGCCAGTGAATTTTAAGTAGATGGCATGAAGTCTTCCAGAGTCAAAGACAACTTAGGCTTTGACACATACTCATCTTCTTCTGATTCTTTTTCTTTCTTTGAATCATATTGTTTCTTTGAGGATTTTCCCTCTGATGAAGAGGGTTTTTCTATGGCATTCATGGTAGAAGGACCAATTGTTTTCTTCAATTGCATTCACAAAATAGCATGAGTTCAGTTGATCATCTTTCTGACCATCCAATAATCATATTTTTGTGCATTTTTGTTCTTAACTTCTTGCCACTCGCCTTCCTCCTCTGGAACTGTAGCAGTAACACATGCTACCTGAGCTGAAGAACCTTTTAATTTAACTTGTCTCAAGTGGACCGTCTTTTGCAGGATTTCATTGAAGACAAAACACTCTTGGATGGAATGTCCAAACATCTGATGAAATGGGAAATAATTAGGATGGTCTTCATCTCCTTCCTTATTTGGCCTTTTGGGCCTTGGTAACTGAACCAAATTATATTCCAGAGCCGAAATGAAGTAACCAGGAACTTGTTCATTTCGGAAAGAGTCTGTTCTGCTCTTCAAATCCTCAAATTGTTTTTGTCTTTTATCTCTTTGATCGTCTTGACATAATGGCCTCTGTTTTTGATACTCAAGAGGTGGATACCTTCAGGAAGATTAAGGTTTTGAAGTAGAAGCAGGTACAGGTACTTGCTTAATCATGACTTTAGCATTCTCTACATTACCCATTCTCCTTAGTAGAGCTGATGGAATTATACGAGCCTTATCATTAGTCTTTATAAGATAATATTCAATCTATTGAGTGATTGAAGTATGGTCTCAAAACCCTCCTGTATATTTTATAGGGATCAACAGCATACGTAATTCGTCACATAGATTTTCCACATAGATTGGTAATAGTTCTTCCTGAGGGAGTGCTAAGCTTAGGGAATATGTTAATCCCTTCCAGCGAGAAATGAAATCTGAGACCCTTTCATTCTCCCTTTTCTTATAATTATAAAGATCAAAAACTGTTGTCTTTGGCAACATTGAGATGAACTAAAGAAGGAATTTTTGGAAAAGTTCTTCCCACCCAGTAATTGACTGAGATTTCATGTTTGTATACCAAACAAAAGCTGGTCCTTGCAAGGTTCCTATGAAGCATCTAAGTTTCACCGCTTCTTGCTGTTTTGGAGTTCCCATCATAGGATCGTAAGAAGACATGTAATGTGACAAATGCTGTTCAGGATCGCCTGATCCATTGAAAATAGGGAACACAGGTTTCCCAAAACTTGATGGGGGAAGGATTGAATCTACCCATTCAGGGTAAGCTCCCTTTTCTGGTTGAACCTGCACATGCTTTCCTTCCATAGTCTCTAACCGAGCTGTTAATGACTCAATGGTAGTTATTAACTTTGGAGAAATATCCGGTTGAACTTGTACTTGGGCAGGTGCAATAACTGGAGCTGGTACAGATGTGGTGGCTGGTACTATAACTGATGGTATAACCGCCAATTGTTGTTGCACTTCACCTATAGGATTAGACCTGTGAGGGTGTACTGATAGAGGAGGATATTCTTGATCCATCTCAGTAACTGCAACAAACTCCCTTGACTAAATGACTCTAGAATTCTTAGGAGGAAGACTACCTTGAAGTAATTCTAATTTCATCCTCCTCAATTACTTCATTTCTTCCTCTTGTTGCGCAAATATTTTCTCTAGTGAGAGCGATTGGCCATCTCCAGAGGAAGGATACGTAACCTGATTCTTTCCCTTCCCCTTGTTTGATCCCTTTCGGAGAGGGAGAAGTGGGTTATTTGAAGGAACACCCAGATTTTGGGTAAACCTTTGAATTCATGTACGCACACCTTCTTAATTTGTGTCTATGCGTACAACTTCTTGAACAGGAACCTCTTCATCTGATCCCTCTGAGTGAGCCTCATCTGTTGGATCAGCAACAACAGCATTGATGACATTAATTGATTCATAATGAATTGCATCCCTTATATCATCATTTATGTGATATTTTCTTCTTACGTGTCTCTGATGAGACATTGCCTTTCATTGATTCGATCTCTCACGAACTTTGTGGTGAACCGTAATTTGGAGAGAGTCTCCTGATAATTTGGCTCTTCGTTCCTCTTGGGTCTTTTTCCCTGATCAAGAGAAGACCGAATTTCCTTGAGGGAGGGATTGAGGATTTGAAAAAGACCCCAATCTGGTGGACTGGGGCTATTCATGTTTTTCCTGCTCAACACCTCGAATCCTATTTGTTGATTTCGAGGGTTGGTTTAAAAGAGTCCCCAGTATGGCAAGTTAGGGTGGCTCTTGACTTGCTATGTCAGAGAATTTCTTAAAATCTCTCCTAATCTTGTGGTCCATGGTCCGGAAATTAGCTGGATGCATCAATCGATATCCACTTTTATCACCCAGCTCAAAAGACCATTGGATGATTTCGGACACTTCTGTCACTTGAGGATGTGCTTGATCCATACGAGAGGCATGTTCAATATTCTCATTTTCCTGATGCAGGAGTAATTCAACAGCTTGTTCTCTGTATTCATGATTTTGAGAGGAACTAGTTTATGCCTATTATTTGGAAATCCTTTGATTACAAACAAAGCCAGTTTATTGTGGCCGGCCACAGGCAATAACATTGTATGAGACCATTTTCGTCAGGCTTTGCTGACTGGAGAGCACAGGGAAATATAGTGCTCCATGAACACCCCATCCTCTGACATGAATACTAGATGGGGAATTGGCAATTAATTGGTGCAACCTTCTTACTGCGCCAAGGCATGAACGTTGAAGGGCTCTCTGCTGCTTTTCAGCCATCGGATATCGAGAGACTGATAGAGATGCGAATTCAATCTGACATTGTAAACCTTCTATTATCTTAAGATGATTTTCAAATTCATCATAAGATAATACTTTCTTTTTCAACTCACAAAGAGTTTTCTATATGTTGAGACGAATATCATGAATTCCATCTTCCATCAACATCTCTGGAATGTCGTACTGAGAGTCATCCAGAGGCCAATACATGACTGTAACTTCACCTTTCTCTAGTTTTTTTCTCATGTTCATCATTTCTTCTTTATCATTCAATGAAGATTCTTCTACCTGATTTGACCAGAGCTGTTTCTTCCTTTTTGCTTCATCGAATTCAACAAGATTGGTAGAGAAATAAATGATCAAACTAGAAGATGCATGACTTAGGGGTGGTTCGTAGAATGACCTACACCCTGAGCTATATTCTGATTAAGAAAGTATTTCACCTGCTAGCGATAAAGCATCATACATGATAGGTTTCGCATTTGCAAATGCCTCGAGATAAGAGGTCTTTCTCTGTACTACATTATCCACTGGAGCATTTTCTGGGCAATGTGCATCACTACTGTAGAGAGGACTTTCGCAGTAAAATTCATCATCATGGGGAGGACCACCATGGTGGGTTTTAGAAAAAGATGAGATCTCTTGCTCCTTGGTCTTCTGACCACATAGAGGGTTCCTGTGGCTCTCATCTAAAGATGAAACTTCGAGATCGAATGAATTGTCATGAAGAAATCCTTCATGAGGAAGTGTCAATTGAAGACCTTCAGAATTAATGTTCCCACTATTGGGAAATGAGGGAGTAGAATCCTGGATTCCAACAGATAATAGTCTGAGGGCTTTAAGAACTCCAGCATCGAGCAAGGCCTTGTTACAGATTGGCTCTTGATCTCTTGACTGTGTTGAGCGGGTCTTCTTCTTAGACGCCTTATTACTCGCCTTCAAAACCACTTATTGACAAAAGTGGATACTCTGAGCAGGTTTATGTGCCTGATCAGGACAAATGTCCCGGTTAGGCTGACAATCTCTACTCAAATCAGGTGTATGTGCCTGACATGGTTGTCCGTATGATATAGGGGAATACGTCCCACAACCCTCTTGGACTGAAACATATGTGTGTGTCTGTTTCAGAGTGAACTATTGATTTGTCACTCCATTGGTAGGGATAGATTTATGTGCTTTCTCTGAGATACTGTTGAAGCTGTTATAATATCCTGGAAAGCATCTAGAATATGAGCAGGGATTTTCTTCTGCTCTTTCTCCATTAATAGAATATATTTGGTGACTTCAGCTGCCGGAATATTGATATATGTCCATTCTGTGCTTTGAGTAGGTGTGTGTACCTTCTCTTGTCCTCCTTTTCCTCTTGGTGAATCCTGACAGTACTCATGTGTGGGGGTAGAGAGTTGATTCTACCTCTTATTTGTCATCGGAGCTTTCCGACTAACTTCTCTGAGTGCTACCAAGCGAGACTATTGGTAGGATTGATCAATCTTACCAAGTGTATGTGCCTATTGATTGTACTTCATCGAACATGGTTGAAGAGATCCATCATATGTAGTTAGATGAGTCTGCTAACTAGCTGATGACGTATAAATAGGTGTATGTTCCTACCTATAGTACTCCACCAGAATTGCCTGGCAGGATTGGCATGATGCTTCCAGATGAGTCTGCTGGACAGCGAAATTAAAATGGACGGGTGTATGTGCCTGCTCGTTGTTTTCCACCAAGTTAGGTTGGTGGACTTCTCTGAAGATGGAAGAGATGATAACCTACTCACTGTTAACCGGATTTCACCTCTGGCGATTCATCTTGCATGATCGGGTTCGAGGAACCTGAGCCAAACGCCTAGAGTCGACACCCTCATCATGTTGAAGGTGCACTGCCGCATGAGTCTGGCAGCGATTGTTGATGGGAGCCCTCGGGAAGGACTCCTACTTCCATGAATTAATGCCCTGAAGGACCTGCTCATTCACCTCCCCAGAATATTGGAGTGAATGGTGATTGTGTTCCGGGGATAACAACCTAAAACGGTTGGAGACGGTAGTTAACACTGCCTCCTTCTTGATCGCTGGTCGTTGTTGTCCGGATGGCCAGGGTTAATTGTTCACTTGGAGGGATTGTCGAGAAGCCTCCAGAGTTGGAATGGTACCGTGTTGATGGTACTCCTTAACCAGCGCATTTGATACCCAGCGTTGAAGATGCTGAGTAGGTGATGTTGTCCTCAGAGCGGATGATGATCCAGCAGGAGTAGCAGCAGTGGCATTCACATCAGTAGTGTTCACAGGTGTGAACTTGAGAGCAGCCATTTCTTAGAATGCAGAAAATCTTGGAAAAGAGTGCATGTTTGATATAATAGACGTAATCAAGATAAATTCAGCCACTACATATTTTGGATAATCACATATGTCAATGATTGTTTTTTTCCCTCTCATTGATTTTTAAATAGGGGCCTATCAAATAAGTAAAACATCATTTTAACTTGGTTAAGGATTCACGTTGGGTTTACCATTTTTCTTTTCCTCTAGAATTGGGGATGACCTCAATGATTGAAGGTTCAAACATTCTAATCGGTTTCTAACGGGTTTGTTCGTAGAACCGGAAACATCCAATGATTCCTTGTCCATTTGGACCTACTTTCCAAAGGAAGGTTCTCATTAGCTGTGGACTGATGAGGCTTAGGAATTTGTATTGGTTGAGAGGATGGGAGATCGGACACATCACACCTTTTTTAGGGGAATTATTTTCTACTCTGGGACTCTCTTTATAGATATAAGTTATGTTCGTGAATCCTTATTACATTACCAGGTATAAAATGTGCTTTCCTTTAAATCTGACAATCAATGATTTATATGAAGAAAATTTAGAGAATATTTTATATGTATTTGAGGTTCTTCATTAATAGAGAATCATCTGTATTTGTAATATATTCTTATTTTATGGTGTCCTTAAATACATAAAAGTATCTTGGTCATTTATGATGACCATACTGGTTTTAAATCCACTCAGTGGGGAACTTGAATTTTATTGTCATTCAGGAGGACATGGATTATTTCAGAGTTTGGATCATACCCGTAGATGGGCTACCTACGTATCCTTTGTTTTGGAAAAGAAATCAGAACCCATGTAGTTTGAGTAAGAGAGTATGATGTTTATGCATGATTGATGGCTCAAAGAAAGATGTCATGATTACTTTTACACTCTAAGCTCATGTGAGTCATGATCGGTGTGAGAAACATGAGGTATTGGTGAAACCAGAAAATTATGCCACGAAAGATGCAATGATGTGGGGCTTATGTGTGTATAACTGCCCAAATAGATGAGGATTAAGATTTACTTCAGGTAATAAATCCAGGAACAGGGTCCATAAAGGTATATGTGCTTCATGGAGATTTGGATACTCTAATCATGGGGCTTACTCCTAAGGAAGATTTCCATGTTAGAAGGGGACTTATGATTGGGTTTTAATCATGAGAAGGAAGCCCAGATCAAAAAGGAATTATGACAGGTTAAGAGAAAATAAGACTGCAGCTTATTCCTAAGAAGAAGGACCGGGTTAAGGGACTTGAAAAATTAAGGGACATGGGGATTACTTTTGAAGAGGATTCCCATATTTGAGACTGGGGCTTACCCCTGAAAGGGAGGCCCAAGTTGAGAGAATTTTGGTTGGGGCTTACTCTTGAGGAGGATGCCCATATTTGGGAACATTAAGACTGGGGATTACTACTAAAAAGGATGCCAAGATTAGGGGACTTGGGGCTTATTCCTGAAGGGGATGCCCAAATTAATGAGGACTTGGGGCTTACTCCTAAGGAGGATGCCCATATTAATGAGAATTTGGACTGGGGATTACTCCTGAAAATGAGGACCAGGTTAAGGGGTTCTCTCATCTTAAAGGATGAGGATGAATGAATGAAATCTCAATCTTTGGTGACATAAAGATATGTAAATCACAAGGTTTTGAGATATTTTCCATGGATTTCCTTTCAGATAAGGAATCCAAATCAAGAAATCATGCCATAAATGGCGTTGAACAGTGTCTTGAAGACTGAATATTGAATAGGAGAGGTGGAATAGAATAAGAGGGGTGAAATGGGCAGTAAAGGCACCCAAAAAGATAGGGGTGTGCAAGTCCTGGTAGGAACGCATGTACTGCGTCGGCGCACAAGTCCTGGTCACGCAGGTATACCTGTGCGACACATGGGTACTTGCGCGATTTTCATCCCTTAGAGTAATATTTGGGCGATCCTTGATCAAAGCCTTTAGAATTATCCCTAGAGGCTTTCCAGGAGATGGCGCGCAAGTTATGATGAAGAAATAGGGTGGCGCACAAGTGTGTCCACTTCCCTTAAGGGTAAAACAATTAGGCATGCAAGTGTTAGTGAATTCTAAACCCTTAGACCTTACTCCTCTTGTTTAGACCTTCCATTCTAGGTAAAGAATTGCCTTAGAAGTGTTCGGAAGACCTGAAGAAGAGACTTGGGCGTTCAGAGCTCTGTATCTGAATTCTGGAAAAAATTCCTCCTCAAATGGGGGGCCCATAGGGTCTATTTATAGGCTTTTGAAGACCCTGGGCGGTTATCACATAGGGCGCGCAAGTCACTTGCGCGGAAATTAGGCGGCACACAAGTATACTTGCATGATAGTAAGGGAACTTGAGCGAACCTAATTCCTTTGACTCCTTCTTAATTCCTTTGTCTATTTTTGATGTTTTCTTCAAAGGATGAATCACTTTGGGCGAATTTATTTCCCTTTCCGTTCCTTTAGACAATGTGACGAAAAGGAGCGTCAATAAAAATGCATGTTTCTTTTTTATTGAACTTTTAAGCCAAGGAAGAAAGTTAATTGTCCCAACATTTACATTTCAAAATTCTTCTTCATTTCCTCAGAAAATGTTTTACAAGCATCATATCTATCCCACAAAAAAAATATTTTATCCATAAAAACCATTATAGTTAGAGTTCTAGAGTGAACATCTTTCACATACAAGTTTCTATCAACTTTTCCTTCAGAAAATTTCAACATCATAAAAAATTTCAATATTAGAAGAGCATGCATGTGGAGCTTGTTTTAACCCATAAAAGGGTTTAATCAATTTAAAAACTTTGTTTTAATCCCCAAAAAGTTTAAATCCACAAGGTTGTTAAATGTAAAATTATTCCTCAATCTCACCATTTAAGAAATATGACTTTAAATCCTTCTAATAAATATTGTAATTCCTATGACTAAACACTGCAGGAAACATTTGAATAATTTCTATCCTTTCAATGGGGGAAAATGATTCATTAAAATCCACACCTTCCATCTATTCATATCCTTTACAATAAAATTTATGCTATTTTTCTTAAAACTTCTCCATGCTCATTCAACATGTTTCAAAAAATCCACTTTATTTTGATAAATTTTTTATTTGTTAGCCTTTGAACAGGTTCCCTTGTTTTATTCTTCTCAATCCGATCGATCTCTTTATTCATAGATTCCAACCATTATTTACATTGAATCTCCTCTAAAACTAATTCTTGTACAACTTTTTAAATAAGTGAAGTTTGATTTTATAATCTCAACTTCCTTCTAGTCTAAACTGGAGCCTTCTGATTCCAAATAATGTTTTCAGACTCAACATGATTATTTAATTTAGGAAAACTCTAGGTTTCTCTCCCAGCTTCACATTCCTCACCACATGACTCAAATGAATCTTGATAAGGATGTTTTCGATAACATTAACTATTGTTAGAATTCTCCAATGTATCCTCCTCTACATTCTCAACAACTTTTTTAAAAAACCATTGATTTTCAAATACCTTCGCATCAAATGATTCCACCAATGTTTGTAAACTTTTGTTCCAACATTTGAAACTTCTTCCATTTGGTGAATAGCCTATAAAAGTTCCTTCCTTATCTTTCTCTTAAAACATTCCAAAATAGGTTTTTTTTATTATGAGAAAGCATGGAATCCTATAAACATTAAAGTACTTCAATGAAGGTTTTTTGTTATACCACATTTCCTAAGGAGTCATATTGGTTTTTGGTCTCAACAAACATCTATTGGAACATGTACAGTAGTACTAATAGCTCATGTTCAATAGAATATTGAAATTTTGTATTATGATAACATAAATCTTCTCATTTCCACCATGCTACTATTGTTTATTTCTCCTGATCCATTTTATTGTGGATTAAAGGTAGAAATATATCGATGTTTGATTCCATGCTTCCTTAGATAATTTTCAAAAGTATTTTTTTTTAATTATGTACTATTATTTTTTCTCACCCTCTTTATGGAAACCCCCATTTCATTTTAAATATCCTTAATGAAGAATTTAAATATTTCAATAGCCTCTAAATTGTGCTTCCTAAACATGATTTTTGTTATCTGATTAAAATCCTCAAAAAAATTTATAAAATACAAGTATCATTTTGATCATTGATATCTCATCGTCCCACATAAATCTGATTGAATAATCTCAAGTTCTTTATAGATTGAATATCAACTCTTTTTTGACTTTTTTATGTCAAATTTCTTTTCTAGAAAATAAAAAATAATAATAAACTCTTATTTTCAATACTAGAAAATTTTAAAGAGAATCAACTTTATAAATTTTATTCATGTTCTTGTGCCCAAGGTGTCCAAGTCTTTGGTGCAACAATTTGTTTTTATCTCCCATATTAAATTAACAAGAGTTATTGAATTCTCATATTTGAATGAGATTTTAACTTGTTCTTTATCCTTTTATAATGAATTTTCCATCTATCAAACTATTGATGATACATAAAATATTTTCTAAAAAAACATCCTTTTTATCATCTCATAGTTGACTTACTCTAAGTAAGTTATGTTTCATCCCATCAGTAAATAAAATTTCCTTAGATTTTAGTTTTTCTATTTCAATCTCAGTCATTCCAATTCCTTTGATTTTTAAGGAAAAATCATTCCCAAAGGTAACTAATCCCCCATCATGAATTTCAATGTTTTTTATAATTTTTTTATCAACTTCTATATATGATGAACAGCTGCTATAAAGTATTCATGGTTTTTTACTTTTACTTTCTTTCAAAATTTTCTCAACAAAAAAAGTTATTTATTTAAATTTATTCTTTTTAGCTTCCTATTCATTTATATCATAAGGAATTTGTTTTGAAAATAGTTTCATAAATATTTCGGCATAATGAATTTCTTTATCACATCTTCCAAAAACATTATTTAGACATTCAAAATGATTCTTTATTGGAATGTTTATAACATCTCGAGCAAAAACTTTTTCATCTTTTTGTAGGTTATAAAAGATTCTCACTCTATATTAAATATTTATTCCTCTTTTCTCAAACCTTCCTCTAGGTAGAGATAATTTGTTCAATAAATTATAATCTCTATTCCCATATATTCCAAAACATGACAAATAACCATAAAAAATTTATTTTCAATTTAAATTAGATCTTTCCCTATAGAAACTTTATTATGTTTGGTAACTTATTTCATGTCCAATATACTCAGGATTTGGACCATCTTTTCTTTTGAGTGAGTTTTCTACTTTTGTGGATTTGATAGGTTTCTCACATCCTTTCACCACCCAAGCATTCCCAATACTTTTTCTGAAACCTAAAAAGATAAAATAATCAAATGAAACATTATTTTTTTGTAAGAGATGATTTCATCGGATTATAAAATTGAGCCTTCTCGGATACTTTAGAAGTTTCATATTTCACTTAGGAAGTTTTCTTGAAGTTTTTACTCATCTTCCTCAAGGTACTTTAGGACTCAAGCTGTTTTTATTGAAAACTTTTAACTTATACTTACTTATCTTACATCTTCTTACTAATATCTTCAATCATCTTTCCTTATTCATTAATTCTATGTGTGTAACATAAAATATCCTCAATGTATTAATCCTCCTACTTAATTACAAATTCTATTCCCTCGGTGACTTCTATACAACATTTATTTATCATTATATTTTCTTTCTTAAGAGATTTGTTTTCACAAGACATGCAATAAGCTTTGTTCTGAGTTAATACTCTCTATAATATTCTTTACCACATTATTGACTCTTTGATGATTCTTTTGTTTTCTCATCTTTTGTAATGAAGGTTCTAAATTTTACATAAAATTAATCTTCATAAAAATTGAGTTCAGATGAGTCCAATCCAACTTTCTTACTCAAAATAATTATTTTTTAGTAAAATTATTCTGGTATTTCTTGATTGACATTTCTTCTTTTTCATTTTTTCCACTTCTTCCATCGAGGTTTCTCATTGGAATCATCTAAATATTCTCTAATTTTAATCATGGGTAAATTCATATAAAAGTGTTTGATTCCACCACACTCAAAAGAATTTAGAGGATGTTTTCCTCCATAATTTCCCTTTCCTCATCAATAGTTCTTAGATATAATAGATATTATCTTTTCATTAAAATCATCATAAAATTTATCTTCAAACTTACAAGGATTAGATTCTTAAACATCTATGATTTTTATAATTCTCATAGATTTAAAATCCATTTCATCTTATTTGTAAAGATTGGAATTTTCCTCATTTAATAATATTCAATAAATTTGTGCAATTCATCAAGAGATATATAATCCTTATTTTCTAAAAAATAAATTTTAGAGTCAAACCTATTTGGAATGTTTTTCAAAATTTTCTTCAAAATTTTAGAATCTTCTATGACATCTCCAAATTCTTAGATGTTGAAAATAATTTCATTTACTATGGTGAAGTATTCAGAAATTGTTTCTTCATCTCCCATTCTGATTTCTTCATCCTTACTACACCATATTTGTATCTTTTATTCCTTCACATTATTATTCCCTTAGAAATCACTTTCCAGCTTATCCCACATTCATTTTGATGCTTTGAGACCCATAACCTTCTGAAAAATATTATCTAATAAGTACTTATGAATTTAATTTCTAGAATTTCCATCAATTTCTATATTATCTTATTAGAAAAAATTATAGGAGAATATTTCCCAATAGGTGGAAACCCAATAGAAGAATCATCAAATATTTCTAGGACAAGAGATAGGAGATAAGGAATCATCCTATTTTTCCACACATAATAATTTTTCCATCGAATATAGTAATATTTATAATATTGATAGAATAGATATCATTCATTATAAGGATTTAACAAGGGAAACTTCCCTCTGATAAAAATTGAATTCCCAAAGTATTGAATAATAACTATGATGGGGGGTCAATTAGTTTTTCACATTTATAAGTTTCAATTATTTTGAAAACTTAGCCCATGAAACCTATAATGATTTATATCCTTACCAACTTTTAGTAAATACTCATGAACAGAATAGAAGGAAAGAAATTAAATCAAAAAATATTTACAAGGTTTTGATTCAGTGTGAGAACCTACATCCTTTTCATATCCACTCCCATTGGTCTATGGAAATCCACTATTAAGAAGAATTCAATAAAACTTGTTCCAACTCCTATTAGAAACCTTTTATCTCCTCATAAGAATCATTACACTGACTCCTGACATTTTATAATGTTTTTTTATAAAACAATTAATCCAAATAAAAGAAAAAATTCTTTAATAAAACTACTCCAAAATTTCTTAGTTCGAATCCTCAATATAATTTGGATGGATCTGACGTTCTAAATATGATTTTATCAATACAATGATGTTGGATTCTGGATATGATTTTTTTGTATATGATAATGTTGGACCTATATCTAATTTTTTTAATGCAATAATGCTAGATCTCAGATCCTATTTTATCAATATAATGATACTGGATTCTAGATCTAATTTTCTGAGTGTGATAATGTTGGATCTTGGTTCTGATTCTTAGAATATGATAATGTTTGATCCTAGATATAATTTTCTAATTATAATGATGCTAAAACCTAGATCCTATTTTCCCAATACAATGATTCAATACAATTAATTCATTCTCAATCTTGAAAACTCAAACTTCCACTAGAATTCCTAGTACAATTATTCTTCAATTGGATTGCAATTTTTAATTCAAATTATCTAGAGTTATTCCATTTATGCATGTGTGAAACTTATGAAAGAACAAATGATTTGAGGAAGTATTTATAACTGACTAAGAAAATAAAGGTGGGAAACTTGAAAATATTTCTTTCTTCCTCAAATATTAAAATCCCTGAAAAAATCTCACATTTAAAAATTCAACATTGACTACTCCAAACCTCCTTAGATTTATTCTAGATTTAAGAAACATTGAAATTCAAGATTGACATTTTCAACTCTATATATATTTCTCATATAATTTTGACTTATTTCTTTTTAATATCATAACAATATATTTCTCTCTCATCCCATTATGATTTGTTTCCTTTCTCACCTCATTATGATCTATTTCTTTATCATCTCGTTAAAATATATTTCTCTCTCAACTCATTACAATATTTTTCTTTCATAGTAAGATTTTTCCAATATAAAAATCCTAGTATGAAAATCAGAGTATGAAAATCTTATTACAATTTTCCCAGTATTAAAATCCCAGTATTAGAATCTCACTATGAAAATCTATATACAAAAATATGAGTAAAAAAACTATCAATATTATTTTCCTAGTATGAAAATACAGGTATGAAAATATGAGTATGAAAATCTTAGTATTATTTTCCAAAAATGAAAATCCCAGTACAAAAATCATAGAAAAAAAATCTATGTATGAAGATATGAGTAATAAAATCTGCATACAACAATCCATGTATGAAAATCTGAGTACAAAAATCTTAGTATGATTTTCCCAGTATGATTTGTTTCTTCCTTAGGAATAGTAATATCTTCTTCTTTCTCATCTCACTACGATGTAATTAACAATACAATGAAACTCTCATTTTTAACTCTAAAATTATTTAAACCACTCCACCATTTCATCAAAATCTTTTGTCATGAGAGTTTTCGTGATCTATGTGAACATATTTATCAGTAAAGAAATGTGTAATTTTTTTTATAATGTATGAAAAATTTCTAACTCCGGACTTCATATTCTAATTTCAGAACTATTCAGAAACATCATTCATTCTCTAATTATATTAAAGAAATAATTCTAGAATGAAAAAAGTATACCCTCGATTCTTTTTGAATATGATGATTTTCAATTGTCATGTTAATAGACCTAATTAAGATGTAATCAGTCTGATTCCCAAAAATTAAAAAAAAAACTTCAATGAAAAGGTTAGTTGTCAAAAAATTCAAAAAAATAGTTTAAAAAAATTCACAAAGGTTCTTTAGTATTCAGTATATATTTTGAAGTATTTTTTAGTTAAAATATTCATGGAGCTCTCGATGAATCCCTTGGTGAACACTTAAACTCTTCTGTGAATCTGTCAGTGAATGCATTGGTAGAACTATCTCCTACAAGTCAGTGAACCACTCAGTGAAACCCTCAACCAACATATCGGTAAACTCCTCTTCTATTAATCCTTCATCCAACATATTGTTGAACCATTCAACTAACCCCTCAGTGAAACCCTAGAGAAATCCCTCCAAAGGGGAACATTTTTTTGAACCCCTCAAAAAATCTCTCATCCAACTTTAGTTCTCTATCGACAAAGATAGAAGATGGAAGGTAGTTTATGTGATTTCAGTTTGTTGGATTCATTTTTATTAATTATAGTGAATAGGATATAGGAATATTTATCTATTTGAAGAAACTTTAGAGATAGGGAGGTAGATATATTAATATTTCAATGACATGGTTTTTTTTGTTCTATGATTTTTAAATACCATTTTCAGTTGAATTTTTCTTTATTTTCAATTAATTTCATGAATGGTATGATTCATTATAAATTTCAATTTATTTTAAATGTGAATTTACTATTAGAATTTATATTTTCCTTCAATTGATTTATAGTATGAATTTATGCTTCTATTTTTACTGTGAAATAATGCTATTAATTTCCATTTTTATTTTTAATTTTCCATTTTTATTTAACACTAATTTTTTTGAATTTATTTTAAGAACATGAATTTGGGTTTAAGTTTTTCCAATTGGTTGGAATTGATAAAGTTTTAGGTTCCTTATGTCGTTTTCAATTATTAAAACAAGTGTAAATGTTTGGTAATTTTGACCATCATTTGTTTTCTTGTGGGAGTTTCCTCTATGAATTTCTAGTGAGAATTTTCACTGTGAATTTCCAATTAGTATTTACACTATAAATTTTCATTGAAGTTTCCACTGTGGAATTTCTATTACAAATATTAGACATCATTTATAAATATAAATTTATTTAAACTGTAATTTTATCAATTAATCTATAGTTGCAATTAGTTTTGGAATATAATTTCAAATTTTCTATAATTTACCTCATGGATTGCTAATGGAAATTTCATATAGGTGTTCATAATTGGAATTTTTATTCACTGATAATTGGTTTTGGTAATTGTTAGTGGGAATTTTTAATAGGATTCTCGATTAGAATTTCCCACTAGATATTCTAATGTCTATTCCCAGTGGAAATTCAGGAGGAAAGCCCAAATGGAAATTTCTAGTGAAATTTCCTAGTAAAGTTAATTTATAAATTCCAACCAGTAATCATTTATTTTTAATAAATTAAAACATCCCTCCAATAAATACCACTTAAATTCTAGGTGGGATGTCCTGGTACCAATTACCTATGGAAAATTACAGTGGAAATCAAGTGTAAGTTCTTAGTCCCCACTGGAATTTTGCAGTGAAATTAAATTTCATTTTTTGACTAGTGAATAATATATACTTTAATAACTTGTAAATTTCAAGTGACAATCCCCACTGACTCAGTGCTTCTTTTCTAGTGTTAAGTTCCATTGGTAATTTCTAGTGAAAATTCCCACTGTAAATACCCATTGGAAATTCCCACTAGAAATTCCCAGTGGAAATTCCCACTTGAAATTACCACTTGATGTTTCCAATTGAAATTATTATTGAAAAATTCCATTAGAAAGTTTGAATTCTACTATATATTCCCCCCCATGGAATTAAATTATAATTTTTAACTACAGAACAATTTATAGAATGATTTGATATTGAATATCGATAATTACAGTAATTTCTATGGAAATTCCCACTTAGAATTCCCATTTAAAAATTCCAATGGAAATTTTGAGTGTAAAGTATCTATAATCCCTGGTAGAAATTACCATTGTAATGTCTAAATACTAATGTAAATTCCTTGTGCAATTTAATTAAAATTTTAAACTACAGAATAATTTATAGAATGAGTTGAAATTGAATAGTGAGAATTCAAACTGTTGTGAGGGAAAATCCTACTTGTAATTTCCATTTGAAAATTCCAATAGAAATTTTGATTGTAGGGTTTGTATAATCTCTTGTGGAAATTTCCATTCTAAATTCCAAATCCCAATATAAATTCCATGTGGAATTCGATTAAAATTTTAAACTATAGAAAAATTTATACAGTGAATTAAAATGGAATATTAATAATTTCAACTATTGGTAAGGAAATTCCCACATGGAATTCTCAATATAAAAATCCAGTGGAAATTCCTAATGTAAGGTATTATGGTAATCCCCCCTAGAAAGTCTGAATTTTAATGTAAATTACCAGTATAATTCAATAAAAAACTAAAACTATATAACTATTTATAAAATAAGTTGAAATGGAATTACAAGAATTACGACCATTTCCAGGGAAATTCTAACTTGGAAATGCTATTTGAAAATTCCTATGTAAATTCTGAGTGTATGGTCTCTATAATCCCAAGTGAAAATATCCAAGGGAATTTCTGAATCCCTACATAAATTCCATGTGGAATTTAATAAAATTTTGAAACTACATAACAATTTATTTAATAAGTTGAAATTGAATAGTAACAATTCCAACTATTACCAGGTAAATTACAACTTAGAATTCACATTTTAAAATTATAGTACAAATTCATAGTTTATGTTATCAGTGTAATCCCCATTAAAAATTTGCAATGAAATTAAATTACATTTTTTAAGTAGTGAATAATTTATAATTAAATCGGTTGTAATTTTTCAAAAAACAAATCCTAGTCAATATCTGGCATTGAATTCCCACTACCAATTCTCATTGGGAATTCCCACTGGCCAATTCCCAGTGGGAATTCCAATTTTGAAATTCTAGTGGAAATTCCATGTGGAAATTCCCATTGTAAAATCCCAATGTAAATTCCCAATGGAAAGTCAAAATTCCAGTGAAAAGGCATTGTGGAATTCAAGTATAATTTTCACCTACGAATCTAATGAGTTGAAATTGTACACCAAGAATTCCCACTGGTACTAGAGGGAATTGTAGAGAAAATTTATTGTTTGATATCCATTGGGAATTATCAATGGGATTTTCTGTGGGAATTTCCACTACAGATTCTAGTTGTAAATTTGTAACTATATAATAATATTATAGAACCAACTGGAAATGTAGTGGCAATTTTTAGTTAGAATTTCCTATGGGATTATAACAGTGCCTTGTCACTATAAAATCTCAATAGGTTTTTAATTTCATATTTTATAACTAATTTTTTAAACCAATTGAAAATTTCTAATGGGAATTACAGTACGATTTCTAATTGAAATTTTCACTAGAAATTTCTAGTGGGATTCCCAGAGTGAATTTTGATTGGTACATTGATTAAAAAGTACTAATTCAGAGTTATGTTTCATTAATGTAGTTGTAATTTTCACAGACAATTATATGTTTTCAATTCTTTTTCTTATATTAACCTTCAAATATTCTTAATGCTAATTTTTCTGGGATATTGTTTTTTCTATTCCATAATAAGACTCTACATTAGCTACCATCCACTACAGTTCTTCAATGATGGGCCTGTAGAAAATATATAATGATATTAGGCCTTTGATTACATATAATGATATAAAATTTATTCAAAGGATTCCATTTTGGAAATTGTTTGAAGTGATTCTTGATAATATAGTTCCATTCGATGACTATAAAAAATTGATGACTCTGTTTTATTTTTTCTATTGAGATATAAAGTGGATTTAAAAATTCTTGAAATAGATGGTAGGATGATTTAGTTAGTAGTTATTGACATCTTCCATATATTTGGTATTGGGTATGGTTACATACCTCTTTTAGTAGCCTATACTTAAGGGCCAAATAGTTCACAACTTTTGAGGGGGAGGTTTTCACCTGGTCAAGAGTTCTCTGATGCTTCAGGTTTTTATTTCCTTTTATCCTGCAAAAAATAATTTTTCCACAAATCCATTTCTTAAGTGGGATATAATTTCCTGAAATATTATAAAGATGTATCCAAAGGGAAGAGTTATTCTTGTAATGATGGTATTCATGAACAGCTTATCAAATCAGATACAAAAAAATCACACCACTCCTTTAAACATGGTCAGTTCTGTTGTTAGTTTATTGGTAAGGTCTTAAACATTATCTAACTGATTAATTCTTCCTACTTAGTTGATAAATTCCTAATAATATTAAATTTTAAATTATTGGTATACCAACAGTTATGGGAATGTTTAACCAAAAAAATATAGGGATCACAATTATTTGTTTGGTGGAGTTTTCATGATGTTTTTACTACTGTACAAGAAACAACCAAGGTACTATTAGTATTATATATTTTATAAAATTCCTTAATTTTCATATTAATTTATAACATCTACAATTGTGTTTCCACAATCCATTTTAGACTCCATCCACCCCAACACAGAGCCTCAGGATTCAAGAAATGACTTCTGAGTCTAAAAAACGTGTCTAGTTGGTTGTTGATGGAACAACACTCCTTTTAGTTTGAAAGGAGGATTGAGAAATGCTTATAATGAGGAGACTATAGGCTTTTTCATGGATAGTTCCAAACATAATATGAATTTCAGGAAACTTTAGGCCTGATTAAAAATGAAAAATAGATAGATTATACATTTGAGAGGAAGGTTGAAGATCAAGTAGAAGGAAGAGATGAAAGTAGTATATGGTGAGGAGAAAGGAAGTATTTTAGAGGATATTGGTAATAAATTAAAATTTAAAACAATATAAATTCAGTGACTAATTTCAAGGGAAGCACATAGAAAATTCATAAAGAGTATATGAAGGAAACAAGTATTATTGAGTAAAAGGAGGAGGATGAAGATGTCAAAGAATATTTGAGTAAGGAAGAACAAAAATTTGTTGTGTGGTCTAGTGTGGCCTCTTCTTCCAAAAAGATAAAAACATCATTTATTAAAGGATTGAACAGATCGGAAAAGATGCCAAAGCATCGGTATCCTTGTATATAATCACAGGTGACTATGAAGAAGAGGGATGAATGGCCCCCAAGCCATCCAAGTTAATTCCCCAATGGGTGAAGCAGTAGAATATAGTGACAACACATGATACAAGACTTATACAAATACTTATTTATGATATTAGGGAGAGGAAATTTTATAGAATTTATGTAGTAAGAATAAATTTTAATATAATTTTCTATGTACTAAAAATAAAAACTTCCATCCACGATAACAGTGGTGTAGTCTGTGAATCTACAAAAAAATCACATCATATCGATATGAAAAACATTATTTATTTTTTAAATAGGTGGTGCACCCCCATTACAGTATGTTTTAGATATTTTTATTTGAACCTAGTTGTTTTTTTCTATTTTATTGAGTTATATTTTTAGAAAGAGGTTATAGATTCATATATAATGATAATTGAATAGAGATGTTGTCTTCCCAGTTTGGATAGATTTTCATAATTGGAAAGTTTTACCTTCATATCGATCACCTTTATAGTATAACCATAGTTCTTTTATAAAAAAATGATGCTCATATTTTTCAACTTTTTCTTTTACTTCACTACATGTTTCATGTTAATGATAAATAAATTATTAGTTTTTATTTAGTTATTGGATTATAGGGAGCTTTTTAATCATCAAATGAGAAATTAAAGGATAACTTTTTGAACCAGGTAGAAACTGCTAGTATAAAGAACTCCTTAGTTTTATTCTTCCCAGTAAACTCAAATAATATCCATTGGACATCCTTAGAAATGAATTTGAAAAAATAGTGTTTAGATATTAAAAATTAATGTAACCGATTCTATGAATAATATCAAGTGATCCTTTTATTAAAGATGCATTTGATGTGGTAAGATGTTTTACAATTTACAAGTAAATTTTTAATACATTTAAATATGGATTTCTCATTGATTTTTTTTATATAAATTCAATTTGGAGAAGTTTTTAGAAGTGTTCAGGCCAAAAATGATTAGTAACATAAATAGGAAATGATAATTTAGAAGATTCTACAACAGGGAGACGTCACATTGGATTGTGGTGTTATCATATATTATGTCATTGAATGTTTGGAAATATGAATTGTAGTAATAGAGTGTTTAAAAGAAAAGAAAGTTTTTGACTGGTGATTATTTATGGTTCATTATTTCCTAAGTGATCGATGAAGGAAAGTGTCGGAGATGGATAGAGAGAGTAGAAAGTATTTGGCTTCTTCCAGAAACATTGAAACAAGTTAAATCCGTTATTCACGGCAACACAAATTTGGTTGTTTATCAAATTAAACAATTGTGATTTGTTGTGATGATTTAGGTGGGCATGAGGTTGGGGTTGGAATTTTTTTTACATATTTGGATAAACATATGGATATATTATATATTTTAATATAGGTGTTACAGTATACTTTCTCTTTGTAGTCTGCACTATATATTCCTTAATTCATTTGGAAACCTGTTGTGCATTGAAATTCAAACTGGGAATGCACATTGTAAAATTATAGTGGAAACTCCTGCTGTAAATGATGAGTCTAAAATTCCATTTTGGTTTACATCAATTGTTTGGGTTGTACATGGGGGACGGAAATGGTCATTTGATAATATGGGTGATAATTTTTATAAAGACAATATTGTTATACTCTATGATAGTATGGTAGGTGTTTCACTAATTTATCTTTATAGTCTCCGGTACCAGTTTGAATAGAAACTGATTCTACATATTAATTCCAATAGGGAATTCCCATTAGAAATTTATAGTGGAAACTCCCACAATAAACGCTCAGAGGAAATTTGCAATGGGATCCAGATTTTCCAGTGGGAATTTCTAATGGGAATTCCCAATGGGGATTATAGAGACATTACACTAGAAATTTTAACTGTAATTTTTATATGGAAATTTCATGTTGGAATTTTGATAGAAATAGTTGGAATTATCATTGTTCAATTTCAACTCATTATATAAATATTTTTATAGTTAAAATTTTGATTCGAATTCCACATAGAATTTACACTGGTATTAATACTTTCTTGTGGGAATTTCCACTCGGAATTCCCACTAGAAATTTCCAATGGAAACTCTAATTTGAAATTTACACTTTGTATTACATCAATTGGTTGGGTGGTACATATGGGGTGGGAATAGTTATTTTATAATCTGAATGAAAATATCTATAAAGCTTCTCTTGATTTAATCTGTGATAGTATGACATGTGTTACATTTGAAATTAAAAGTAAAAATTTCACTTTGATAATATTAATGTTCCGAATAGTAATTTCCACCACTGAAGAGACACACAACATTATTTATAATAACTAATTTTCATAAATAGTTTGATATTGTTATGACATATGCAGTTAAAGTTGTGTGTCAACTGAATTCAGGAATTCTTCTAGTATGGTGTCTGTCCTCAAACTTTAATTTACATTCCCATTTGCAGTGGTTGCTGAATTTTCCTATATAAATGGATGAAAATTACTCTTTGGTTCCTCCTAATTGAAATAATAAATATATATTAATAACTGAAAATAGAAATAAAAATATTTTTCATAAGATTTATAATATCACAATATATGAAGTTCTATGAATTGTGTTTGAATATGAAGGTTTTGAACCTATGGTACAATATTTAAATACATTTAGATCAATGATAGGATCGACATGGTAGCCACTATTCTACGGTTCTTTAGCTCTTCCCTCTAATTACATACAACATTATTTATGCATGATAGCAAAAAATGAAATAGTTCAATAATATAAAATAATAATAACATTCCCATAAAAGTTTTGTGATCTTCTGATTTCTGATGTTGTACATGTTCTTGATGTGTTTTGTTTCCTACTCTAGTCAAATGTTTAGCATATCACTACCTTTACTTTTAAATTTATTTGTAAATAAGGTTTTAGATTTTTTTGATGTTTTATTTTATATTCTTCTTGAATGTATTTTGAGTGAAAATTATTTTTAACTTCTTACAATTCCATTGCATAGTTGTTCATATTTGACATCCCAATCATATATCATTGATCAAACTCATAGGAATATATTGTAATCATTATTTTGGTTGGTATAATTTATCTTTTATTGATACCAAATCTTCTTTAATGTGATTAATTTTTATGTCTTCCAATTATACGTCATGTTCATGTCTCTTCTATCTCTTACAGATGTATAACTCGAACAATCAGTGCACATCCATCCTTTCCAATATTTTCCATGCATGACAACACAAATACCCATAACTCTCAAATTTCATACAGGTACAACCAATTCTCACATGTGAATCTTGTTACACTTCAACTATTAATTCATTTTAGAAACCTTTCACTCTAATAATATAACTTTTGGGGGAAACTGTTTCATTAGAAGTCTTAAGAAAACAAGCACCACATAGTTGGTGTTTATGCTCAAAAATATCAAATATTGTTTTCTCTATAGATGAATTTCTTAAACCATGATTGAATGATATGAAGAATGATAGTTTGGGAGCTTTTTCATTCCACCAAATTCAACCTTCATTTCCTAATACTGATTATTCTCCAACACAAGATCAAATTGTTGGAATAATTCAATGACACTGAGCTTACGATTCAAGTAATCCTTTAATACACAATTGAAACTCTCACACAATTTTGTGCTTTTAACTCATAATGTTAATTAAATATCCATAAAACAAGGATCACATTTACCCTTAATTTTTAAATATCCTCTATCCATGTCAAATTGGTATCAACAAAAACTATTTTTATTTTTTCCATATTGCCTCAAATGTTTTATTCTTTGAAAACCCATAAATTCATTTTGTTAATTTTTTGACAATATTGATCCATATTTCATTATATTTCCCATGTGTTTTATAATAACCAGATATTTTTGTGAGATATATATTTTAATTTCTGTTATGAATTGTGTTTTACACTACATCAAGATAGGCTTTCACAATATGCAACACTGGCTCAGCTTACGGTATATGAAATGCTATGATTGGCTTATGTTACAAACAATTTAAAGTTATTTTCATAGTATTAATTTCACATAAGACCAATTATAATTGACCGAAAAAATATTAAATCCTACTCATTATAATGGCAGGTGTGAATAATATTAACTTTGTTTTGAAAAAACAATTTAAATGAAAATAAGTGAGTTTATTAAATAATAAAATCACTCTTGATGGATTTTATTAATGAAAAATATATGTAATGTATTCAATCCAATTTTCAAAATTCATAATATATGATTTCTAGATATGATGTAGGAACAGATTCAATTTTTTGGATAAAAGAAGTACTTTTCAAAATAATACATTTTTCCCCCATTTGACGGAACACACATTTTAATTATAGTTTTTGACACTTTTCTATATTCAATTCGACACCATAAAATTTTAATTTTAATTTTAAATATTAAAATAATGGATTATTTTTTGGTATTTTTCGTATAAGTTTCATTTTTTGATAAATAGTTAAAATACTAATTTTTATTGAAAAATTTAGTTTCTTTTAAATTCATACATAATTTTGTTTCGGATTTGTTTTAAATTTTAATTAGTTATTTCTATCAAAATATTGTTTTTGAAAATTATTTTATACAATAATTTATTATAAAAACATTTTCCATTTAAAGAGGATCATTTTTTTCAAAAACACTCTTTTCGTGACATTTTATAGTTTTATTTTAAATTTAATACTGAATCTTCTGTGTTTTGGATTTTGAAAAATTAATATCAAATTTGGATTCATTATTTCAAAAATTTTTAATTCGGACCCTCTTATTTTTTACCCATTTGAACAGTAACCACGGTAAATTTTGTTACAATGGTAAAAGATAAATTAAGTAATTGGTTAAAAATAAAATTATAAAGACTATAAAATGACCAAAAAATAGAAAAAGAATATTTCAATAATTTAATTAGACCATTAAAACTTAAGGATTGAAATTATTTCATTTAATGGACACTTTTCTATGAAAATTACTTAAATAATATTTAAATCAAAGAAAGACACAAAGTGTCATTCTCTTTGTCATTAATATCTATTATTTGTCCATATATAGAAAAATGGGTGGTATCAACGAATATAAATGGTATGTTTTAACTTAATAATCATATTTCCATAATATAAATTTATTTTTTCTATTTTGGGCCATTTGGGAGATATTATGGTATTTATTTTATTTTATTTAATTAAAATTTAAAGATGTTACATTCATGTTTTAAATAATATTTCATTTTTAAAATAAGGCTATAAAGAAGATAAATTCTACTATAAATACTAACTTTAAATGTAAATTTTTTTTATTTATCATGGTAATTTATTTGATATTTTTAGGAAATAAAAAATTACCTTAATGGTTTATATATTGTTGATGAAAAAATTATTTAATTGAAGAAAAATAAATAAAATAATTTTTATTAAAATTATAATAACTTTTAAAAGACACAAACACTTGAAAAAACTTATTTTTATATTATATAACGACTATAATCATATAATTGTTGAGTTATTGACCATTGGAGCCTTATAATGGAGATTATGACACATATATTATTTTATTTAATGTGATGTTGAACTTGTCACATTCCAATTTTAATAAGTATAACATTTTTAATGAATGATTTTACAGAAGATATATTCAACTAAAAGTATTATAATGAAATAATGTATATATATCTTCATAATATTATTTTATTTTTATTATTTACCCAAAAAATAATTATATTAAATAATGAGACACAAAAAATGTTGTAATTACTTTATAAATGGAAATATAAAATTATTGTTATTAAAAATTTTAAAATAAATATAATTTTGGATAATTAATATATGCAATGAATTTTCTAGATCACCTAGACCCCATGGAGATATAATAAAATATTTTTTTTGATTCTAACATCTTATCTGGATATTTTTAAAAATCCAAGAATTGAATAGTTTCAAAATTGACACTATTGTGGTTTTGTCAAAAACAATGTTTTATTAAATTATTTAAAAATCATAAAACATTTCTAAAAATATATAATAATTTTTATATTGTCAAAAATTATCCAAATTATTTATTTATGATTTGTTTTATAGAAAATAATTATATATTCTATGATTTTTATAATTAAATAATTTTTACCCTAGTTAAAATTAAATAGAATAATTGAGTGTTAAATTAAAATGATAAGGATTAAATTGACATAAAAACGTATCAAAAATTTATTTTTTGATGATATTAAAACCTTATATCATCTCATATTTTAAACAATAACTTTTTTGAGGTTTTTTATATTTTTTATTTTATTATCAATTAGAATTTTTAGAGATTCCAAATCTACTGCTCGCCTCAATTATAAAAGGGAACAACCTCCCTCACAATTTAAATTCACTTTTAGCCTTCAAGATAATCCATCTGCTACCAATTTCCATTATAAACTTCTTTAATTAGATTCTAGAGGTTCTGGTCCTCTTAAAAGACTAACTCTAGTTCCTTTAAGAGCATATTTAGTGGGATCTCGTCCATGAAGAGGTAATCTCCTCTACCAATTCTTTAAAATTATTTCTTCTTCTAATTATTATTCATGATTTTTTTAAAATATAAATTAATTATTATTTTATCACTTGTATACTGATATTTCATTAATATTATAGAACAACTATATTCCACCATATATCCAACCTGTAAAAAATGAAATCACCATTCGTTCGTACGTACGACTTACCATCTCCACACCGTGGCGTAATCTATTTTTCACCACCAGAAGACATTGATGGGTATAATGATAGAAATAAAAACTATATATTATTATAATAACAATTTATTTATTTTCTAAAAATATATATACGATCCACTTTGATACCATTACATAATTAAAGGAATGGTATCATCACTCGTGAATACGTACAACATACCGTCTCCATGATGTGATTTGATTTATTCTATATGATATCTATTACATCCTGATTATATAAATGTACATAATAAATAAAAATGATATATATTATTTTAATATACTTTTTTTATGATATAACTATGACCTAATAAGAAGAACCAGAACATATTCGACAAAACATGTATGAGAAAATAAAGCAGTTAATACCCGAATAATGGGTAATAAGGAAATACTATTACCAAACTGATGATAATATGATCATATATGATATCATAAAAATAACTATAATTCTATAATAAGATAATGATATTATTTAAATAATTATATAGTAGGTTTGGATACATAAAATGGAAAGTGGACCTATGGTAAGGGATAATCTTTCACTCTCATTATTTTCTGACAAAAGTATGAAAACAATATTGTTTTAATTTATACGACATGAATGGATTGTTTCACAAGCATAAAGCCTTATTTCCAAGTATCTTACATTATAGTATTTCAAATTTATTTTCAATTAATTTCTTTTCATTTAAAATTGTGTGTCCTTCTGATAATGGAAAACATTTTTGAAGAAAACAATGATATTTTCCTCAAGAATTAATTTCAAGTGTTTTATCAAAATTATTTTCCATCTAAGATGAAACTATATAAATGGGGTTATGTTTCTATCCCAATTATTACTATTATTTGATTGTTTTTAGGATGTAATTCTATTTATGAAATCCTTCTGTTTTATTTTAATTGTGATGTAATTATGTTTAATAAACCCATTTTATTCCATAGGTTATGCTACGATGAATGATTTATGTTGTTATGGCACATATATGTATGGTTTTCATTATGTGACGGGTGGGACCTATATATCCCTCTAACTCAGTGAGAATGATTTTTATCACATGATATAGAAATGAATAGAAAATCAACTAAATTTGGTATATTAATATAGGGATGAAACAGAAATTAAATATGATTTAGTGATATATGGCGGGAACGAGGAGTGAAATCAATCCAGTAATGGAATTTTTTCCACTCTGGTAGACTCATAAATGAGGCTTGGATAATATGGAAATGATTTTATATGATTGTGTGTTTTCCATAATTCCATGTTTTTTTTCTATTTATATTCTATCATGGTTCATGTTCCGTTAGGATTTATGTCTTACAAACTGCCAAGATTTATTTCATGAATCATGATTTTGATATTCAGAATTTATGTTCATGTTTTTAGAATCTTATGTTTTTTCTTTGTTTGATGTTCTCTGTGTTTACCCTTAATGAGTGTTTGAGCTCACCCTTTTTATTTTTTCTTTTCCCTTGGATATAAACAAAGGTTTTATGTAGGAAAAATAAAGGTGAATATCTTTATAGGAGATGTTAAATATCTTTCACCATGTTAGAATAATGTGTTCCAAGTTTCCAAAGACACCAGACGAATATGTTCTTTGATAATCTATCTGGGAAATATATTAATTTTATTTATAAGAAAGAAATCTAATTTCCAAATACATCAAGCTTCGGTTGTTAGATTTGGTATGAGAGCAATGGTTTAGTTGTCCTTTCGAAACAAGGATGCGAAATCTTTAGTGAGATCCCTAGAGATATTTAAATGGATGTGTCTATGGTCTTCCCTAACGGTAAGTATAACTATTGGTTATAGTTCTAGAACAATTGTAATGATCATAGATAAACTATGATTAAACCTAAAATGTCAGAGATTGAAATTACTCCGCCTTTATTATGTTGTTTTAATAGTATGATTTTTTCCTCTCAGAATATAATTTTGGGGTTTTAGACAATGGCTTGAACCCAAATAAACCTTGTTAATGATAAATAAAATGGGAAATACAAAAAATTTCCTCTTAAACAACCAAATTTAATGGTGGTAGGAATGAAAAATATTATCGCTCTACATAATCAAGCTATGAATCATCCTTGACATCAAAGTGAGGAGAGAGGGTAAAAATTCTAATGAGTCCTTCATGAGGTAGTACACAACATATTCCAGTGATTCTTCCCAACCCCTTATTGATAAATAATGGATCAGTACAATTTAAAATATATATTCCATCCTTTACTATTTTGAACATGACAAATCATATTGGTTGTTTATCATTTAGATGGTGAAGCGGACCAATGGTGGACTCTAATCAAGAATACAAGGCAGTAAGATGAAATTGAATTCATTGAATGGGATGAGATCAAGAACTTATTTTTCAATAATTACATTCCTAATATTCTTTCAATGAATATAGAAAAGTATTTCCTTGAGCTTAACAAAAATGATTATGAATCCATTGGTATATATGAGGCACATTTTACAATACTGTCAAGGTATGCATCTGGATTTATCATCCAACCTAAAAGTGAAGTGGATCAATTCTCTATTGTCTTAAAACCATGTCTTTTAAGGGTGTTATCTATAGGATACTTTATTAGATATGAATATATTGTGTGTTTTTCTATCAAGGTAGAAATAAATGTTGGCGTTACATATCAATCTCATGGTTTTGATAATAAACAAAAGATGGATTTCAAAGGTAAATCTCAAAACAATTGTGAAAAAAGATGAGTGTTTCCTTATGCTCAAAGTGTGTAAAGAATCATAGTGGTGATTGTCTTAAAGGGGCAAGAAAATGTTTTAAGTGTTGAAAATAAGGTCAACATGAATTTGAGTGCCTATATAATGAGAAAAAGGTAGCTAATGATGTGAATAGAGAAAAGGAAACAAAGAACTCACCACCCACAATTCAATGCCACAAGGGAAATGAAATGGGTAATTATGCTAACCAATTCCCTAATCCAAGGGTTATCAATTATGATCAATGTAAAAAGCCTCTTAAGGCCAAATAAAAAGTCAAATCACATGTGATCCCTATTGGCGATTGACAATTAAGTGGTGGAATGATTGAGTGTTTATATAATGGGATTCTAAAATAATGTTGTATAATCTCTTTTATTGATCCATAGAATATGAAAATATATATGTATTGGTCATTTTAATTTTCCATAAGTATATGGTGTTGGAAACTATGAAAAGTGATTGAAATATTTTTTGGAAAACACATAACATTTGATAGTATTAATGACCTTCAGACTAATATAAGGATAAATTGATATCATGCTTTGAGTATATAGAATTTTTTAGATTTTTGGTATGTTGAAAGAGTTAATTTTTTACCAAATTCATATATTCACTAAGGTTCTAGAGTAATTAAATTTATTACTATGTTTCAAGATAATTATTGATTTAGATATTCACAAGTCTGGAATATAACAACCAAGAACTGCCTTATCAGGTATGGGGACAAATTTTAATCTGATTTAGTTTCCCTCTATCTAAATTTTTGGATTTTCAGCTTTTAGAATGATTGTATGGTTATAAATTTATGTAAAGATTAAGATAAAGTTCAAATGAAGTTTATTAGAATAAATAATTATCTCACCATAGATGGACTTATTCATATTTGTTTACCTGTGCTAATTTTGTTTTGTGATAACGAAATATGGAATGTCCTATAATTCTATTTATGGATTGAATAATCTTCTAACACTTTTGGAAGGAAAAATTCTACATCACTTATTAAAATAAGATATGAAGTGGAAATTTTTTAAGGCATGACCAGTGATGATATTGTATTGAAATCTAGTAATTATTTCTTCTCATGTTCTTAAAATTTAGTGAAAGGATCTTGAAAATCAGAAAATTTATCCCAGTACCTTCTTATCTGATGAATTAAATAGCCCCTTAAATCATCGCAAATTTATGGATTTGTGACTGTTAACTTTCTTCTCACTTTGTTCTCTATCAATATCCATCATAATTTTATAGTTACATTTTTCTTTCATATCAACATTTTCACTTACCACCAATGTTCTTATATGTGGATACCTAATAAGGAGTCACTTTGGTTAACTATTATGATTCTAAATTTCTTTTTTAAACGAAGTCTTATTATTCCTTTTTTACAATGTGGGTTTCTATGAAAGAAACATTATAGTAGTAAACATTTTATAAACCTAATTAATTTTGAGGGATAAATTAATTTTAATGGCAGTAGAATATAACACACTAATATTTTTTTCATATATAGTTTTAAATTTCTTTTATGTCTTGTGTTGTACGCTACACCAAGATAGGCTTTTGCAATACGCAACACTAGATACGCTTGAGGTATACGCAATGCTAGGCTTGGATTGTGTTATACACAACATAAATTTATTTTGATTGGATTCATTTTATGTAAGACAATTAATAAGTGAAAAACTAAATATTATAACCAAGTCATTATAATGGCGGATGTAAATAGTATTAATTTTCTTATGAAAAACTATTTAATTGAAAATAATTCAGTCAATAAAATTATAAAATCACTATTTATAGATTTAATTAATGAAAAATATATGCAATATATTCAATATATTGTTTAAAATTCATTTTATGTTCTTTATACATGATATAATAACAAATTCATTTTTTTAATAAAAGAAGTATTTTAAAAAAAATGTGATTTTTCTTCCTTTTGATGGTGCACCCATTTTAAATATATTTTTTTACACTATTTTATACTCAATTTTACACATTAAAGTACTTTTTAATTTGTAATATAAAAAAATTACTTTGTTTGAATTTTTGGTATTTTTCTTATAAGTTTCGTTTTTTAATGAATAAAGAAAATGATGATTTTTATTGAAAAATTAATTTTCATTAAATTAATTACATAATTATGTTTTGGATTAGTTTTAAAATTTAATTAGTTTATTTTTATCCATTTTTTTAAAAAAATGATTTTATATATGAATTTATTATACAAACTTTTTCTATTAAAAGAGGGGAACTTTTCAAAAAAACTCTTTTTCATGACATATTATCATTTTATTTTAAATTTTTTTATTAAACTTTAATGTTTTGAATTTTTAAAAATGAATTTCAAATTTGGATTCAGTATGTCCAAATTTGATAAGTATGCCCCTTTTATTTTTGAACAATATAAATAGTAACCATGATGAAATTTGTTACCATGATAATGGGTAAATTAGATAATTTAAGTTAAAATGATAATTATAATGACTATAAAATGAACAAAAAAAATGAAAAAAATCCATTTGATTAATTTAATTCGACAATTAACACTTAAGGATCAAAATTATTTCATTTTATGAACAGTTTTCCATGAAAACAACTTAAAAAAATTTTAAATCAAAGAAAGACATAATGTTTCATTTTATTTGTCTTTAATTTCTATTATATGTCGACATATTGAAAAATTAGTGATATCAATGAATATAAATGATAATTTTTAACATAAAAATTATATTTACCTAAAATAAATGTATTTTGTTTTCTTTTTCCAGCCATTTGGGAGATATTATGGTATTTATAATATTTTATTTAATGAAAATTTAAATATTTCACATTCATGTTTTAAATAATATAACATTTTTAAAAATAAATATATACCAAATAAAAATTCTGCATAAATACTAATTTCAAATCTAAAATGTTTTAATTTATCATGGAAATTTATTTATAATTTTTAGGAAGGAAATAATTACCCTAAATTTTTATATATTGATTATACCGAAATTAATTAATTGATGAAAAATAAATTAATTAATTTTTATTGAAATTATAATAACTATCAAAATATATTTAAATAAGGAAAAATATTTTATTAGAGTATATCTCAACTATAATCATCCATATTTTGAGTTACAGACCATTTGAAGCCCTATATAAGAGAT
This sequence comes from Viscum album, assembly GCA_963277665.1. NCBI lineage: Eukaryota > Viridiplantae > Streptophyta > Magnoliopsida > Santalales > Viscaceae > Viscum > Viscum album. Next base: position 732,087,537 of record OY728152.1, on the reverse strand, counting down.
TATGGCACTAATATTATTTTATTTAAAGTGATGTTAAACTTGTCAAATTCATATTTGAATAAGTATAACATTTTTAATGATTGATTTTACTGACTAAATATTCTACTACAAGTATTTTTCTCAAATAAAATAGATTTATCTTCATAATTTTATTTTGTTTTTATGTTTTTACAAATAAATAAGTATATTAAATAATTTCACATAACATATGTATTAATTACTTTTTTAATGGAAATATCAAATTAATGTTATTAAAAAATTTAAAATAAATATAATATTAGATAATTAATAATTCAACTATTTTTTAGATCTCTGAGACACCATAGGTATATAATAAAATATTTTGTTTGATGATAACAGCTTATCATGATATTTTCAAAAATCCATGAATTGAATAGTGTCAAAATTAACACTATTGTTTTTTTGTCAAAACAATGTTTTATTAAATTATTTGAAAATCATAAATCTTTTCTAAAAATATATAATAATTATTATATGGTCCAAAATGATCCAAATTATTTATTTATAATTTAATTTACATAAAATTGTAAATATTTAACCATTTTAATATTGAAATATTAATTACCCTAGTTAAAATTAAATAGAATAACTAAATATTAAATTAAAATGAAAATGATTATATTGTCGTAAAAACTTGTCCAAAATTTATTTAATGATGATATTACAACCTTATATCATCTAATATTAGAAACTAAGAAATTTTTTAGGTTTCTGGATGTGGTTTGAATTTATTATAAATTAATATATTTAGAGATTCTAAATTTTCCCCTCACCTAAATTATAAAAGGACACATCCTCCCTCACAATTTCAATTCAATTTGAGACTTGAATCACTACTATACCCTTAAAATTTACCTTCTAAACTTTCTTAATCACATTATATAGGTTATTTTATTCCCAAAAGACTAACATTGGTTCCTTTAAGAGTTGATCAAGAGTTAGCTCATCGACGAAGAGGAAATCTCATCTATCGATTCTTTCAAATTATTTCTTCTTATACTTCCTATTCATGAGTTTTTTCCAATATAAAATAATTCTTCCATTATCAATTTTAAACTGATATTTTTTTAATATTATTAAAAATTCATATTCCACCTTATATTCATCCTACTAAAAATGAAGTCACCATGCATGTGTACGTACGGCTTACCGTCTCAACGCCATGGTGTAATATGTTTTTCACCACCACTTGACATTGATGGGTATAATTAAGGAAATAATAACTATATATGATTTTTATAAAAATTAATTTATTTTGGAAAAAAAATATATACCATCCAATTCAATACCAATTCATAATTAAAGGAATTATGTCATCGCATGTGCGTACAAACGGCCTATCATCTCCACAATGTGATTCGATTCATTCTATATGATATACATTAAATAATGATTATATAAATGTAAAAAATAAATAAATATTATATATATTTTGTTATTATCATTTTTTTAATTATATAACAATGACCTAAGAAGTAGAACCACAACTTATTCAACAAAACATTCATCGGAAAATGAAGTAGTTAATACCCAAATAACGAGTAATAATGACATATTATTACAAAAAGGATGATCATATCATCATATATGGCATCATAAAAATAATTTTAATTCTATAATAATACAATGAAATTATTTAAATCATTATACATAAGGTTTGGATACATTCAGTGGATAGAATATCTATGGTAATAGATTGTTTTGCAATCTCATTATTATCTGAGATTTATCAATCATAAGTATTTACTGTAGAATATTTATCAACCATGCCCATGTTTCCTAAATAATTATTCCAAAATATTATTTCCATACTTGTATAATTATATAAATTCAATTTTACCCATTGGTGAATTTTTGTTAAACGGTATGAAACAAATCTTTTTTCATTTTTGGTACAATGTACTTTTTGAATTTTCCGACAAAAGTATGAGAAGAGTGTTTTTTTAACTTATAATGAATGAATGGATTTTTCACTTTTATATTTCCTTAATTACTTGGAGCTTCCTTTATAATATTTATAGTTTATATTCTATTAAATTCTTTTCTTTTAAAATTGTGAGGAATTTTGATCAACGAAAACTTTTTTGAAGAATAAATGTTATTTTCCTCAAAAATTAATTTCAAGTGTTTTATCAAAATTATTTTCCATGTAAGATGAAATTATCTAAATGAGGTTAAGTTTATATCCCCATTATTAATATGATTTTATTATTTTTATGATGGAATTTTATTTATAAAATCCATTTTTTATATGTATTATGATGTAATGATGTTTAAAAAAACTCGTGTTTTTCCTTGGGTTATGCTATGATGAATAATTTATGTTTATGTGGAAAAAATTTGTATAGTTTTTATTATGTACTGTATTGGATTTATATCTCCTTCCAATTAATTGGGTAAAGATCTATATCTCATGAGATATACATTACTAGAATGGTAAGTAAATATGGTTCACTAATATAGGGCTGAAATGGGAAGTAAATCTAGTTCAGTAATACAAGGCTAGAACAAGGAGTGAACTCGGTTTAGTAATGGACTTTGTCCACTATTATAGTCTTGGAAATGATCATTGGATAATATGTAAATGTTTCTCTATTCTTCTGTGTTTTCTAAAATTCCAAGTTTTATGCTAATTCCATTTTATCAGGATTCATGTTCCTTTATGATTTATGTCTTAAGAATGACTAATATTTATTTCATGACTCAATATTTTGATATTCATATTTTATGTTTATGTTTTTACACTCTTATGTTTATTTTTTGTTTGATGTTATCCATCTTTACCCTTACTGAGCATTTGAGCTCACCCTTTTATGTTTTCTTTTCCCTAGGATATAAATAAATGTTTTAGGTAAGAAAAATAAAGGGGAAGATCATTAGGGAGATGTTTATGATGTTTCACCAAGTTAAGAGAATGCATTCTGAGATTCCAAAAACCCTAAACTAATACGGCCTTTGAGAATCCATTTATGTGATGTATTAATTTTTTCAATAAAATAAATGAAATGTACATGTGCATAAATCTTGTTTCATTAGATGTTTAAAGCCATTTCTTCATCAAGTTCTAAGTGCATACGTTGTGTCTTGTTTTAGGTAGGGTCAATCCAATGGCTTTAGACATAGCTACACCTTGATCTATGAAAATTATTGTAGGATTATTCCCCTATGTATCCTGAAAAATATACTAAAACCCAACTAAATTATTTTTTAGTCTCATCATATAACAAGGAAACTCCAAAAATTATAATCTTCTTATGATGGTTTAAACCTAAAACATGCCCAATGGCCTAAACTTCTTATTTGTGTTGATGGAAGTTTCAAACTCGATGAAGTCACCAAAACAATCAGAATCAAATATCATTTTGGTATAAACCAAAAAATTGTTACTAATTTGACCAAACATGTGAGGTTGCACTGAGTATAAGGATGATATTTGGTCCTTTTATTGCTAATATATGAATTGTAACATACCATCAGTACCACATATATTCAAGTTCACCTATCTTTTGTATCACAAATAAATTAGTTGGTTCACTTATGTATATCCATGACTCCTAGGCCCACCTATAAAAACTGTAACAAGTAAAAACGAGTCATCGGGCTTCAGAAAAAAAAAATTCATTAATATCCAACTTGGATCCTTGTTCATCAATGATTTATCATTGTGACCTCATTAAATGCATTAATTTAGGTTAATGTAAATGATAGTTATGCTCCTTAACAAATTTGTGGCACTCATATAGGTTATTATACATGTAAAGAACTTTCATTCAGGCTGGACAGTTAGTTCTTATTTCTCCACATAGATTTTTGACATTGACATCATGTTTTTCTATTCTTCGAAATACTTATTTTATACATGTATAAAATTTTTATGTAACTAAGATTTTATCCTTTTTATTTCTATTAACATACTACTTCTATAAACTAAAACCAAAAATTCCTCTATAGGTAGTGTTAAATAAATAGTACTCAGATTCTGATTTAAAAACAATTCTAATTATTGGTCTCCATGTACTTGTTTTTTTATAAATACAATCATATGGGGTGATTTCTACTGAATTTGGAACTTCATAACTATCGATGAAAATTTATTCACTACCCTTTGAGTTTGTAATGTAATAACTCTTATTCTCCTTCACATAATAGTCAAATGAATTATATGTAGTATTCAAATTTAATGAATTTATGTCTTCTATATCGTGTAGTCCAACCAGATTCAGATTGATCATTTTCATTATGAGCTGTACATTTTATGTGCACAAACTGTCAGATCATAATTTTTTTGTAATTTTTTATGGGGTTATTTCTTTTAAACCATTTATAAATTCCCATTTTAAATTTACACAAATTTTATAAAGTGTAAACTCCAAGTGTAAATTTCCACATATATTCAATTTAAAATTCTATAAAAAAATACAATATGGAATTTCCACTTTAAATCCATTAAAATTCACAAATCACTTATTCTGAATCTTTTAAAAAATTTAATATGGAATTCCAAATGTGAATTCATAGGGAGAATATGTAGTGGAGATGTCATATGGGATTTCATTTGAGAAATTCGCAGTGAATATTACAAGTAAAAGTTTCTCTAGTTCATTGGAATCAATTTGAAATATCCACTTTAAGGAAAATCACATTAATAATTGACATTGGGAATTTCTGGTGGATACAACCAATGGAATTTACAATTGAAAATTTTCATTTGGATTGTTTTTTAGATTTCAATAGCAATATGCCAGAAGAAATTTCAATATTAAATCAATTTTAAATTTTATACAACTTCTTTTGAAATAATTAAAAATTGAAACAAATAATTCTAACTATGAATTTACGGTGTGATTTTATAGTATAAATAGAATCTTAGAACTCCTTTTAGGAATCCATAGTATAGGTAAGCAGAGAAAATTATCTACATCCATTACCTGTCTAAATCCTTAGTGAAAATTCATATTGGAGTTTCTAATATAAATTTACTTTATGATTCGCAAACCTCACCATGAACACCCAGGAAAAACGGACACCCTCTAGGAAATTCCCTTAAAAATTCCCTCTAAAAACAACTACTATAAACGCCCCATAAAAACCCCAAAAAATGCCCCCTGAAAACACCCCGTAAAAATTCCCACCCTTTGGACACATTATACATCAAACTAGTAGGCTAGTGTTAATTTCATGTTCTCCAAGAATCACAAACTTCTCTGCACCTGTATCGCTTCATCCAAAGGAAAAACATTTTAGTCACCATTCGTTTAGTTAGAAATGAATTATCCCACATTTTTTATTTTATATGATGATATTTTTTATGGTTCACTATTTTATGATCCAGATACGTCTAGCTAACGTGGAAGGAATCTAATGACCAATTTGAGGGTTAGGTTCTGGTGCTGAGCCTGAGATGATTTGAATCCTCAAATTGGACTGTGTAGTAAACTGTTGAACACATGTCATTATATCCTATGTGACTAAGATTTCATAGGGCCAACAAAGTGAATCAACATTATAATGATGGGATGTGGTTCAAGTGAGGAACAAAGTATTTATTTAATTATTTTTCATTACAAAAAGAACCTTGTTATTCGCTCTGTATTAATATATGTATGGATATTAAAACAACTCCAATGTGTTGCATCATATTTTACATCCTAAAAATATTCTATAAATATAACTATTTAATCATTTGTTATTGTTAATTTAATTTAACATATTTAATTAAAATTAATAGTTTTCAATAAAATCAATAAAATAAAATATATTGTGATATCTAATAATATTGTGAATTAAATTATATTAAATTATTTACCATGATTTACAAATATAGAATTTAATTAATTAAATTCTACTTTATTAAATGTGAAAAGAAAAAAAATTATAAAATAAATATAAATACATAATTTTATGAATTATAATTAATTATACACACAAAAATATATATATATATATTCAAAGCTATATTTATATTTATTTATGTACACAAACATATATATTCAAAACTAATAAATAATATGAATACATAATTTGATTAATTAATTAAAAACATATAAGTATACAAACCCAATTTTTATTTAATTATATTTATACACACACATATATTTTCATAACTGATAAATAAAAATAAATATGATTACAAAATTTAATTAATTAATTTAAAAAAATTAATAATTAGTTAAATAATATTCGTTTTTTATATTAGAAAATTAGTTATTTTAAAAACAGAATTAACTATGTAAATAATTAATGTTGAAATTAAATTAAATGTGATGTTGTTGTTTAAAAATATTAAATTAAAATAAAATAAACATAATTTGTTAATTATAATGATTTTCAATTAAAAAGGAATAAAATTAAAATAGATATTCAATGACAACTAATATAAATTAAAATGAACATAATTACAATTAATTTTTAAAATCACCATACTAGTGAAATAAATGTGCAATTAATGTGAAATATGAGTATTTTTTCAATTATTTTTATTTATTGATAGAGTAATTATTTAAATCAAACATTTTCATCTATCTATATCTCAAACTCTAGAGTTGGTGCATCCATTGTACCTATAATTGGAGCATTCAAGTAAAGACCCCAAACCGAGTAGCCCGAAGTTGGTACCTTGTATTATTTAATTGGTACTATGTAAAAGTGTTCACATCCCAAAGGACCCAATAGTTTAGTAGTTTTGGAAAACCATATACAAACATAAGTTTTACAATACATCTTGAAAGGAAGAAAACATAGCAACTTTATTTCTAACATCCATAAATCCTAGATTATACAGGAAAGTGATTCATAATATACATCATCGCATCCAAGGGAAAAATAAACATAAGAAAGGGGTTATATCAGATGCTCAATAAGGTTAAATATACAAAAAAAAATCTATCATAAACATAAAGTATAAGTAAAGATAGAAAACAAAAACAAATGGAAATAAAACATAATCTTGAGCATAGTATGGCTGGAATAAAATATGAATAAATAATGCCATATAAATAATCACAATAAACTTAACCATGGATATTATACTAGTCAAATAATAATATAATTTATCAATCAATAATATCATAATGAGTTAATGCATAATTTTGGGTATCATAAACAAATCGTCAAGGCCTCAACTTGGATATCTAAAAATAAATCGTCAAGGCCTCGACCAAATCCATTTCTGTTTCGTATCATGAGACCTACAAATTCATCAAGAGGCTATAGAGTTCCCCAACCATTACATACTAAGTATAATGAATTCATCATATGAACGGTGTTAAACATAACCAACGTGTACATATGGAATGTAAATAACATTACCCAATCTATAAACATAATCACTAGCCATTCTGATTAGTATGGTGAACTATATCAAAATTTCACATCCATAGTCAAACTAATCATAAACCATTTAATAAAATGTGTTAGATGATAATCATAAGATGTAAATATCAATAAATCATAATATTCAATATATGTGTTCAAATAGATGAAAATTCTCCAATAAAATCATTGAGGAATTCTTGAGATAAATACCCTTTTTACATTTCCAATAAGAGTTCTTTTGGAAAAATCATTTGTATATTTCATAATTGTTTTTATAAAACTAGAAATGAAAAAAAAATATTGGTCTTCATGAAAATATTATATATTTTATAAAAATAATGGTATATTATAATAGATTATGGATGGTACTTTAAAATGGGTAAGAAGTGGAAATGTTCCCTTTAATCGAGTTTGTGTATCAAAAATAATTGAGGATAGAACCCAATAAAACATGTATGTCCCCATAAAATAACAATTAAATGATAAATATACATGATTTTGGAACACATAAACAGAATCTAAAGTAATTATATAAAAATAATGAATAATTACACTACTTTAAAGATGGAGAAAGCATAACCCAATGAAAATAGGTGGTTGGGAAGAAACCCTCACCTTATTTATGAAAGTGTTCTGCACTTGCGCTTAATGTACTGGATAAAAAAATTGTATTTATTAATAAATTAATTCCAAACCTTTTAAACATTTATCTGATTTATTTTAGTTTTATTAAGTTCATTTATGGCCTTTTTGATTAGTTATGAGATTCAATTTCGTCGTTCGGGTGTGTTGTTTTCCTTGGTTTTCATGATCGGTTTACTTTTAGATATATATATATAAGATCATGTAAAATAGAAATAATTCACCAAAACTAAAATTATATGTCATTAATGAACATATAAAATATTTATTGGTCTTGTATAATATTTTTTATCCAGATATATGGATTATTGATTAGATATAATTTTACTGATAATCTTTTAGATCAATTTAGCGGTTTTTGGTCATTCGGAACTAGTATTATTTTATTTATTAATGTTATATATATATATTGGTTAAATAATATTAAATAAGTTATAATATGTATATTATAACCTTATTTGACCAAAAAAATTGTTTTATTTCCATCCTTGAAGGTGGAATTGGAAAAAGAAAATATGTCACCCATGATGGCGGTAAATCGGCACATCTGAGATGATGTTTTCATCTTTAAAATAAAATGAAAAGGAAAATAGAGTTAGAGGTGTATTATTGATTACCATAATAAATTTATTTTATAGAAAAATATACTTTATTTATCATTTCACTTTGGACAAGGGAGGTGATGGAGGGATAATAAATGAAAAGAAATTTAAATAAAAATAATAAAAAGAAGTAGGATTTTAACCTCTTGAATTATCCCCCATGAGAACCACCTTAAGAGGATTGGTTTTGGTATTTTTTTAGATACAAAATTCTTATAAACATGATATTTGGTCTTTTTAAGAGAATTTGGTAGAAATTGGGAAAATATCAAAGCATGGAAGGTGTGAGGAGATGAGGTGGTGATGTGTGGTATTTATAGCAGATGAGAGGGGTGTTTTTTGGAATATTTTATTCATTTTTTTATTATTTTGGATCAAGACTATGAATACCGTAAATTATTATATTTCACTGTTCACAAAAAATCAACTATTTTAGAAAAATATAAAAATTTCCCACTAGACATTTTTGATATTTATAATACAAAAAAGTACTCTAATTTATGAAAAAAATTTATAAATATGATAAATTTAATTTTTAAATTAAATCATCATTTATTTGAAAAATACCAATTTTAAAATTATAACTGCTTTTTTAACACTTTTAAAAATTAATTAAGGTCTCATAAAATTATCTTGTAATGAAAAGACAAAAAAATATTAATTTTTGAACCAATTTTAGTAAATTGGATTTATTTTAAAACATTATATTAATTATAAAATTGTAATTAAATATTTATGACTTATAAAAATATAAACACTTTATTTACTATATGTAAAACATTTAGTTACTTTTATCAAGATATAAATGTGTCATATTTTAATTTATAAGATACCAAAAATTTATTTATACATTCATAGGTTTAGATACTATAATATAGGTTATAAACTATTTCTAATGGTCACATTACTATTCCAAAGGTCAAGTTACTATTCCATTGGTATAGGTTCTTTAACTTCTAAAAATACATCTTATTTTAATCATTCTTTATTTATAAAGTTTTATTGTATTATATAAGTGATTTTATGTGATCCATACTTTATGAAACAACAATTATAAGTGAAATTTCATTGATAAAATATTAGGTCGTTACATTTTCCCCTCTTAAAAATATTTCATCCTCAAAATTCCTAGAATGTAACCTCATAAAATTATTTGTGTAGTTATTCATCATAACTTCCTATGGTTTCCATGTCGCCTCTTAAATTTTGTGATTTTTTCAATGTACCTTTACCAGCTGATTCATCTGATTCCTCAACACTGTACTCTAGTATGAAAAATTTGGATAGAATCTTCATAGTAAGATAAATCATGTTCCAATTATATTTTTTTAGAAGTGTGAACATGTGTTGGGTCTACCATGTACTTCCTTAACATAGAGATGCGGAACACATTAGGAAATTTGGAAAGGCTAGGCGTAATTTCCAAATGATAAGCCATAGCTCCAATTCTCTCCATAATTTCAAAAGGTCTGATGTTCCTGGGGATCAGTTTCCCTTTCTTATCGAACCTTAAGACACCCTTCCACGGATATACTTTCAGAAAAATATAATCTCCCTCTAGAACCACCAAAAAATTCCTTCGTTTATTGGCATAGATCTTTTTCCTACTTTTCACTTTATTGATATGTGTTTGATTATTCTTTTCCTTTTACATTTTTTCCTTCACAAGATATGGGCCTACAATAGTCCTTTCCCTAACTTCATCCCAGAAAGTTCATGTATGACATCTATTTTCATATAATTCTTCATATGGTTCCATTTTAATAATATAATGAAAACTATTATCATTGAAAAATTATACCAAAGGATAATACTGATCGCAAAAACCTTGAAATTTGAGTAAGCAAGATCTCAACATGTTTTCTAGAGTTTGTATTGTCCTTTCTTACTTTCCGCCACTTTGAGGATGATAAGAAGTACCCAAATAAAGCTCAATATCAAAATCTTTCAGAATAATTTTCTAAAATTATAATGTAAATCATTTATCATTATTAGACACAATTGAAATATGTTATCCATGAAGTCGTAAAAATTCATTAATATGGAGTCATGAAAGGTGATCTAGGGAAAAATCCACCCTTATAATGATTAAATGTGAATATTTTTTAAGTCGGTTGAGAATTACCTATATTGCATCATTGTTTGTTGTTTTTTTTGTAAATATTGTGATATAATCAATAGTAATATCTTTCCATTTCCATCTTCTAATAGTAAAGGGTTGTATGACTCCCCTATGATGTTGTCGTTCGGCCTTCATATGTTGACAGACTAAGCATCCTGATACATATTAAGTAATTTCTCACTTCATATTATCCCAACAGAAATGTTCCTTCAAATATCTATACATCTTATTACAACTAGGGTTTGTTGAGAAATTCAATCATTGGGATTTATTCAAAAAATCGCTTTTTTATTGTGGGTATAGAGGGAACATAAAATCTATTACGAAATTTTTTAATTCCATCATTATACACTAATTTTTTAAATTTCCAATAATTAATATCATTAATTTTCATTTGAAATATATCATCTTTAGACTAAGAACTTGTGGTCATTTCCAATAAAGATGGTTTTTCAAGTAATTGAAAAAGTGATGATGTTTCAAATTCCTTGATAATTCAAATATCAGTCTTCACTGGGTCCATGAACACAAGATCTCTTTTAATCCTAATTTTTTTAGAACTTCATGATCCTTTCTATTCAATGAACCAACTTCCTTATTTTCCTTCCCTAGAGAAAGTGTATTGAAAAAACATAATCCTTGAGTATCGTGAGCTGTTACCTTTTCCTCTTGTTGAGTTATTTCTATGAGAAGATATATTTCAAACACTTGTGATCTATATATAAATTATACCTATCGATATATAGATAGTGTCTCCATATCTTTAGAAAAAAAATTTACTATTGATAACTCATGAGCATGAGCTTGATAGTTTTGTTCATGAGTTTCTAACTACCTTAATGCATAGGTAATACCTCTATCATTATGTACACAATAAATTCCCTTCTTTGATGAAACACTATAAACAAAAAATCCAACATATTCTATTGTTAGACTCAAGATTTAAAAATTCACTGATCTCTTCTTCAATTATTCAAAAAATTACTCACATTCTTTTGTTTATACAATCATAACACCTTTACTGGTAAACTTGGTTAATGGGTCAGCTAATTGAGAAAAATTATAAATTAAATTCCAATAGTACCTACTAAACCAATGAAACTACATACCATGGTTATGTTAGTTCATGTAGAACATTCTTGAACTGTCTTTTTCTTCCCACGAACAACTGATATTACAAACTTAGAGACAATATAGCTAAGAAAAAAATCATATTGAATCCAAAATTCACACTTTCAAAACATCACTTATAACTCTTTTCTTCTAAGATCCTTCAAAACAATTAAAAAATGGTTCTCATGGTCTTTATAGAATTTGGATTATAACAATATATCATTAATAAATACCACAAAAAAATCATCAAAATATTCCTTGAAAATTATATTCATAAGATCAATGAAAATCGAGGGTGAATTAGTCAGTCCATATTACATTACTGTAAACTCGAAATTTCCATACCTGGTTCAAAATTATGTCTTTAGAATATCTTCCTACTTTACATAAAATTGATGATATCTAGAATGAAGTTCCGTAATCTAAAAATATATAGATCCATGAAGTTGATCAAATAAATAATCAATGCGAGGTAGAGGATACTTTTTCATTATTATAATAGCATTTATTTCCCTATTATCAACACACAGTATCATAAATCCATATGTCTTCTTGACAAGGTGAATAGGGGCTCCCTATAGATAAATGCTAGGGTGAATAAATCATTTATTATTTAACCCCTATTGTCTTTTATTTAGCTCTAATAATTCCAAAATGTCCATTCTATAAGTATTATTTGATATTATCCTTGAATTAGGGATTAAACTGATAAAAAACTCAATTTCCCACTCTTGAGGATATACAGGTAAATCCTCTATAAATACATCAATGTATTATTACACAATGGGTGCATCCTCAATTTTAATATTTCTTTCCTCATCTATAGTTAATTTTTTCTCTTCCTCTCTACGAATTTAATTCATTAGGGCTACTAGGGGTGGATCTGAAGATCTGGATAAGAACCGAATGATAAAGTTTTTACTCTAAAGATATTGGATTCTATAAATTCCTCCAAAATTATAACTTCCTTATTCTTATAAAAGATATTCAGATCATATTTTGAAATCTATCCCATACCAAGGATTATATAAAAATAAACCATAGGTGAGATGATAAGGTTTTTAACTAAATCAAATTTATGATTCTTAAAGGGGGCTAAGAAATAAAAATTTATTGCAATGATTCTTCCCTTATAAATTTTGACTAACAACTCCTTTATTAAATCAAAAGGTAAATGTCTAATTTTCTTGGAAAACTAGGAATATATAAAATTATTGAATGATTGAAAATCAAAAAAATGTACATGTTTGAGGAAATGATTAAAGTACATGCCACCATATCCTTAGGAACATCAACCTTCAAAGTTGTGATCGCTTAAGTTTTCCCTTCCTCACTTATCCTTTTATAGAGAATGTGTCCTTGAAGGTTAGCACAATCATTTGAGTTGTGTCACGTATCCCAACAAGTGTATCATTAAAAAATGGTAGACGCCTTATTTCTTTTTAAATCATGGGCTTGGTGGCCTTTTTCTAAAAACTTATAACATACTCCTTTTCCTTTTAAGCAGGCACCAGGGTTTTTTCCTTCCCCGAGTATTATAGGTTATAAAATTCCTCTTTTTATTCTTCCCTTTATCCATTCTTTCCTTTATCACCCTCTTCTTCTCTTATTTTACATTAAATTAATAAGACTCAATGAATTATTTCACTATTTTCTATACTAAATTAGACTATAACTTTGTATTGGGAGACCAATTCCCTTTGGAGGAATGGTTTTAACCAAAAAAAGAATCAATCAATCTTTCCCTTTAGATTGCTTATTTAGTTTGTAGAATGCATTTCTAAACATGTAAAGTTTTCTTCATACATGGAAATGTTTTCATCCCCTTTATGTCTCAGACTCAAGAATTGTTTCTCTACATATTCTCATTGTTTTCATGGGAAATATATTTCCAAGAAAATTTCCTTAAAATATTTTCATTCCATATTAGATATTTATTCCTCTGCCTTTTTGTTTCTAATTAAGGACCACCACTGATCTGCATCTTCTAAGAGATGAAAAACTTCCATGATATCCTTTACCCTTTCATTAATTCCTAAAGTGAGAAATATATTTTCTAAGGAACATATCCACTCCTCGTGTATAAATGAGTTTTTAGTCCCATTGAATGATGGGGGTTGGTGTATCATGAAGCCTTCTAACATTGTTCCTCCACATTGTGGTTCAGGATGATCCATAAAGGTAAAGTTATTATTAATAACTTGAGCCACTTATCCCAATATAGTTATAAGTTTCTCAGAACCAGTATCAGTTCTAGTACTGACATCATTATCTTGCATAAGAGAGAAATCCCTATATGATATATGTGCATTGATACGGTTTCTATTACTTCCACTAAGCATCATTTCTATTAAATTTCATACAATAAGTTAGGTTAAAATCATTATGTATAATTCTTTACTAGAGAAACACTTAACATAAATTGGAAATTAATGCACAACTAAACTCATAATCATAAGCACGTTTTTTTGGACATATTTACTTTTAAATCCTTCATTATGTTATGTAAAAAATTGATAATTATCCTAAGAATATCCCTTGGGTGAGTCAAACATGAGGCACAATAAATCCCATATTCATGTACCTGGTCACCCCGAGTTAGTCATGGGACCCCTTGTCAATGTTGTTACCCTTAATTACATTTGATCCAGAACTATGTCCACTTGTAGTATCCCGAAAAGGATGTATTACTAAAAAACAAAATAGTCTCTACATTACCAAAATTATAGGAAGTTCTTCTATGTTTATCCTTAAATACAATCTTAGGGTTTTTTTACCTAATAAATGTTTTCTAAATCTAGTTTCCAAGTTTTCTACTAAACTTCCTCTGATACTAACTATAAAGACCCCAAACCCAGAATCTTAGAGTCGGTACCTTTCATTATTACATTGGTACTATGAACAAGTGTTCTCATCCCAAAGGAATGGAGAGTTTAGTAGTTTTTTTTAACTAAATACAAACATAAGATTTACATAACATCTTTAAAGAAAAAACAACATATAAACTTCATTAGTAATATCCATAACTCCTATATTATCTTTGTAAGTCATCTATAATATACATTTTCACATCCTCAGGATAAATAAAACAAAATAAATGGGATAGTTAATATGCTTAATATGGTTAAATAATATAGTGGAATTTATCATAAACATAAAAAATAAGAGGTGAATAACTAAAACACAGGAAAATAAAACATAATCTTTAGTATAATATGGTTGGAATAAAATATGAATAAATAATTCCATATAAATAACCATCTAAAACATAACCATGGATATTCTACTAGTAGAATAATCACATGATTTAACAATTAATAATATATTAATGAAGGAATACATAATACTGTATATAATGAACATATCATCGAGGCCTTGTCCAAGACATGTGAAAATAAAAGTTTAAGGCCTCAGCAAAATTCATTTCTCTTTTGTCTCATAAGAACTATCGATGGATTGAGGGGACATACACGGCCCAACAAATTACTTAGTACAATGAAATCCTCATATAAATAGGTTTAAACAAAAAAAACATATACATATGAAATGTAAATAACTATCCCCAATCTGTAAAAATAATTATTAACCACTTTGAGTAGTATGGTGAATGGTATCAAGATAGCACATCCACAGTCAAACTAATCATAAACCATTTAAAAAACATATGGTGGATGATAATCATAAGAGATCAATCTTAATAAATAATGATATTCAATATAGGTGTTTAAATATATGAAAATACTCTAATAAAGTCATCGAGGAATTCTTGAGAGAAATACCCTTTTACTTTGAAAATAAGAGTTCTTATGGAAAAATCATTTATATTTTTCATAATTGTTTGTATTAAACCATAAATTAACAAATATATTTTTTCATTAAAAATTAGTAATTTTAGAAAAAAAAAATGGTGTATTATAGTAGATTAAAAATGGTACTTGAAAATGGGTGAGAAATCAAGAACTTCCCTTTAATCAGGCTTACATATCGGGAAGAATTGAGGAGGGATCCTTGTAAAACATGTATTTTCCCATAAAATAAAGATGAAATTATCTGGATACATGAGTTTGAAACAAATAAAATGAATTTAGAATAATTATGTGAAAATAATTAAGAATTGCTTTGGTTTAAAGAGGGATAAAGTATAACCCGAATGAAAATGGTGGTTCAGTAAAAACCCCTAACCTTATATCCAAAAGTTTTCTACACTTGTGCTTAATGTCCAGGATAATGAAATTATATTTATTAATAAATTAATTAATAACCTATTAAACATTTATTTGTTTTATTATAATTTTATTATGTTCATTTATGGCCTTTTTGATTTGTTATGAGTTTCAGTGTCGTCGTTTGAGAGTGTTCTTTTTCTTGGTTTTCATGATCAGTTTACTTTTATATGTATTTAGAAGATAATTTAAAATGAAAATAATTCTAAAAAATTTAAATTATATGCCATCAATGAAAATACATAATATTTAATGGTCATATATGTTATTGTTTTTTCTGATATTAGGATGATTCATTAGATACAACTTTAATGATAATAATTTATATTATTTTGGCAGTTTTTCGATCATCATGAACTAGTTTTGTTTTATTAATTAATATTATGTATATATATTGGTTAAAAACATTAAATAAGGAGTAATAAATATATTATATTATTTTTTAACAATAGAAATGGTTTTATGAGCAGCCTTTAAAACGTAATTGGAAAACGAAAACATGTCATCGACAAAGGCGGAAAATCAGCACATCTCAGATGATGTTTTCATCTTTTAAATAAAAGGAAATCGAGAAGATACATCAAGGTGGGTTTTCCTTTTACATAATAAAATTATATTATATAAAAGATATTGGAGTTATGTTATCATGTTGGATAGGGGAGTTGAGGTAATCATATGAAAATAAAATAAATTGAAAACAAAATAAAAGAAAAGAAATAAGTTTTTTACCTCTTGAATTCTGCCCCATGAGAACCTTCTTAAGGGGATAGGTTTTGGTTTTTGTTGAGAAAAAATGATATTGAAAATTGGGGAGGGTCTTGAGAAGATAATTTAGTATAATTTTTACAAGGATAAAATCTTGGAATGTGTGAGGAGTGGTTGTGGTGAGGGGTGGTATTTATAGTGGAGGAGATGGGTGTTTTTTGAATATTTTATTCATTTGTTTTTTATTTTGGCTCAATACTACGAATAGTTTTATAATTATCCAAATATTTTAAAATAATTAATGGTTTTTCAAGATTATGGGATTAAATCATCCATATATAATCTATGAATCAATAATTCATGTTTTTGTTAAATACCATAAATTACCTTATTTCAATATTCACAAAAAAATTCAACTTTTTTAGAAAAACCTCAAAATTTCACCCGAACTATTTTTCAATGTGAAGAATTAAAAAATATACTCTGTTTTATGAATATATTTTTAAAATTTTGATAAATTTAATTTTTAAATAAAAACACCATTTATTTGAAAAATACCAATTTTAAAATTATAACTGATTTTATAAAACTCTGAAAATTTAATTATGCTCTCATAAAATTATCTTCTAATAACAAGATGAAAATTTATTAATATTTTAATATATTTTGTGAAAATAAATTTATTTTAAATAATAACATTAATTATAACATTTTATTTAAATATTTTTGACTTACAAAAATATAAACACAGAATTTATTATTTTTAAAACGTTTAGTTACATATATCAATATATAAATATATTATATTTTTATTTATAAGATATCAAGATTTTATTTATATTTTCATAGGTGAAATTACTATTCCATTGGTCATATCACTATTCCTAATGGTCACATTACTATTCCAAAGGTCATGTTACTATTCCATTGGTATAGGTTCCTTAACTTCTAGAAATACCTTGTATTTCATTCATTATTCATTTATATTGTTTTCATTGTATTATATAAGTGATTTTATGTGACTCATGCTATATCAAATAACTATAAGAAGGTAAAATTCATTATAATAATTTTGGTTCATTATATTCTCCCCTCCTACAAAAATTTCATCCTCAAAATTTCTAGAATTTCACCTCATAAAAACAATTGGGTAGTTACCAATCATAAGGTTCTCTGGTTCCCATGTCACCTCTTCAATTTTATGATTTTTACAAAGTACCTTTACTAGCTGAGTCATTCGATTCCACAACACATGTTCTCTAGTGTCCAAAATCTGGATAGGCACTCCACAATAAGATAAATTATGTTCTAATTATATTTATTTAGATGTGAGAACATGCATTGTGTCGAGTATGTACTTCCTTAACAATGATATGTGGAACACATCATCAAATTTGGAAAGGCCAAGTGGAATTTCGAAATAAAAATCCACAACTCCAATTCTCTCCATTATTTCAAAATGATTGATGTACCTGGAACTCTGTTTCGCTTTTTTACTAAACCTTATGACACCCTTCCATGGATGTACATTCAAAAACCATGATCTCCCACATGAAACTCTAAATCTTTCCTCTGATTATGAGTATTCCCCTTTTTCCAACATTGCACTACTTTTATTTGTGTTTGAATATTATTTACCTTTTCTGTTGTTTACTCTACAAGCCCTGGTCCTGCAAGATTCCTCTCACCAACTTCATCTCAGTAATTTAGTGTATGACATCGCTTTCCATACAATGTTTCAGATGGTGTCATTTGAATACTTTAATGGAAACTATTTTTGTAGAAAAATTATTAAAAAGGAAAATATGGATCCCACATACCTTGAATGTCGAGTGATAATGATATCAAGATGTCTTATAACGTTGGGATTTTCCTTTTTGACTACCTATTAGTTTGAGGGAGATTATAAGTACTCAAATAAAGCCTATTATCAAAATATTTATGAAAAAATTTCAATAATTTTGATGTAAATAATGGATCACGATTAGACACAATTAAAAGTGGTGCTCCATGAAGTCTTACAAATTCATTAATATAGATTCATTCAAGGTGATCCAATGAAAAATCCCCCCTTATAGAGAGGAAATATGCATATTTGGTTAGTCGATCAACAATTACACAAGTTGCATCCTTCATTCTTGGAGTTTTTTGAAATACAATGAAAAAATCCATAGTAATATCATCTCATTTCAATGTTGTAAGAGGAATAGGTTGCATTAATCCTCTAGGATTTTGTCTTTCAGCCTTCACCTATTCATAGACTAAACATATTGATACATAATCAAAACATTTATGCTTCATATTATCCCACCATAAATGTTCCATCTAATCTAAATACATCTTAGTGATTCTAGGGTGTATTGATAGATTCAAGTTATGGGAATCATCCAATAACTCCATTTTTAGCTTAGGAATAGAGGGAATACGAAGTCTCATCCCAAATTTCAGAATTTCATCCTCGTGCACAAAGTCTGTCAACTTCCCATCATTCAAAAATTTAACTTTACTTTGAAAATTATCATCTTTATATTGAGAACTTTTAATCCTTTCCAATAAATATGGTTGGGAAACCGATTGAAAAAGTAATGATGTTTCACCTTACGAAAAAATTTGTAAACCCATATTCACTAGATCCATGAACACAAGATTCCTTTAAATACTTATTTTGTGTATAACTCCTTGATTTTCCTTATCAATGCATCAGATAGCTTATTTTCCTTCCATGGGTGATAGATTATTGAACAATCATAGTCCTTGAGTAGATCGAGCCATCACCATTACCTCATTTTGAGATCTTTCTATGATAAGATATATTTCAATCTCTTGTGATATGTATATATCTCACATATTTCTCCACAAAGATAGTGTCTCTATATCATTAGAGAAAAGATTATGGCTGCTAACTCAAGATCATGAGTTGGATAGTTCTGTTCAGGATTTTTTAATTGTGTTGATGAAAATATAATAACTCTCTCATTATACATAATAAATTATTCAATTATTTTATTTAATTTATCAATATGAACAAAAAACCCACAATTTTCTAATGGTAAAATCAATATCAGATCATTCACTAATCTCATCTTCAAATATTCAAAACATTCCTTGCATTATTCTTTCTATAAAAACTTAATCCCTTTACAACTAAGTTTGGTTAATGGTTTAGCTAATTAAGTAAAATTCTGAACAAAATGTTGATATTAACCTATTAAACCAATGAAACTATGTACCTAGGTTATGCTCATTGGTTTATCCCATTCCTAAACTACCTTTTTCTTTGCAGGATCAATTGATATTCCATACTTAGAGACAATATAGCCATGAAACTAAAATGATTAAATCCAAAATTCACAATTGCTAAACTTCCCATATAACTCTATTCTTCTATGATTCCTCAAAACAAACAGTAATAGGTTCTCATGGTCTTCATAGATTTTGGAGTATACTAAGATATCATAAATAAATACCACAAAAATGTCATCAAGATATTCCTTAAAAACATTGTACATCAGATCCTTGAAAACAAAGGGTGAATTAGTCAGTTCAAATGAAATTACTATAAACTCATAGTTTCTATACATAGTTAAAAATGTTTTATTTGGAATATCTTCCTTCATTACATGCAATTTATGATATCCAAAACAAAGGTAAATATTTTAAAAATATTTATCTCCATTAAGTTGATCAAATAAATCAATAATTCGAGGTTAATGACACTCGTTCTTGAATTTAACCTCATTTATTTCTCTATAATAAATGCATAGAATCATGGATACATATTTATTCTTCACAAAGAGAACATTGTCTCCCCATAAAAAAAATAGGGAGAAAAAAACCATTATTATGCAAATCCTCTAGTTGTTTCATTAGCTCCATTGATTATACAGTAGTCATTCTATAATGAGTCTTTGATATTGGACTTGAGTCTGGGATTACATTGATATAAAACTCAATTTATTGCTCTAGAGGATGTCTAGGTAAATCCTATGGAAATACATCAATGTATTCATGCTAAATAGGTACATCCTCAATTTGAATATTTCATTCATCATCTATTGACAATGTTTTCTCTTACATCCAAAGAATTTTATTTAGTAGGGCTATTGGTGGTGGATTTGGATAAAAACTAGATGATGTCATTTCTACTCTAATGTTAATAGATTCTCTATCTTACTCACAAATTATAACTTCAATATTCTTGCAATATATTTTCACATCTTATTTTGAAACCTAGTCAATACCAAGGATTATATTAAAATCAACCATAGGTATGATGATATGGTTTGCAACTAAATCATGTTCATGTTTCATAAAGTGGACTGAACGACACATAATTTTTTCAATGATACTTCCCTTATGATTTTTTACTGACAAATCCTTTATTAAATCAACAGGGAAATGTATAATATTCTTGGAAAACTAGGAAGTTATAAAAATATGTAATGATCCATAATCAAATCAATCATTTTCTCTGTTTTATGAAACAACTAAATTACCTTCCACTATATCATTATGAACTTAAAACTCTGTAGTTTTGATTGTATTAGTTTTTTTATTCTCCCTTGTAACCATCCCTTTATCCATTATTTCTTCTACCATGCTCTTCTTCTATTTTTTTTCCATTATATTCATAATACATAGAGAATTATTTCTATATCCTAATAGTTCAAGAGACTACATCTTCATATAATGAGAAATTTTGGGAGACTAGTTCCATTTGGAAGAATAGTTTTAACCCATCAATGAATTGATCAATATATCTCTTTGAATTACATATGTTATCCATGACATGCCTTACTATCCTTGTAAATTAGGCTGCATACGGGGCAACATTTTTATCCTATTTATGTCTCATACTTAAGAATTATCTATCTATATATACTCTTTGATTTCAAGGGAAATATTTTTCCATGAAAATTTCCTTAAAATATTTTTATTCTATATTTAAAATTTATTCCTCATCCTTTGCATTTTGAATTAATGACCACCATTGATCCTCATCTCCAGAGAGATAAAAACTACCATGATAACCTTCTTCCCTTCATTACTTCCCAAATAGAGAAATATATTTTCTACAGAACTTATCCACTACCCAGCTACAAATGGGTTTTTAGTCCCATTGAATGATGGGGGTTGTTGTCTCTTGAAGTAGACTAACATTTTTCCCCTATATTATGGATCAAGATCCTCTATATGGGTAATTTTATTATTCATAACCTTGTAAGTAATCCCAGTATATTAATAAGTTTCTCATCTCCAATCGTATCACCAGTACCAACATCATTATCTTACACAGGAGGATAATACCTACATGGGATATGTTCATTAATATGATTTTCATTCCTTCCTCTAGACTCTATTTCTAAATAATTTCATACTCTAGATTACGTTATGGATCGTAATTCATAATTTTGAACTAGCATCACACTTAACATAAATTCAAAATTAATTTATAGCTCGTCTCATAATCATAAACCTGGTTTCTTTGTGGACATATTTACTTTTAAATCCTTTATGATTGTTTTTAAAGAAAATGTGAATTATCCTAAGAATATCCCCAATTAGTTTCAAACCCGGAGCATAGTAAGGCATGTTGCATTATATGAGGATACCCCGCATTAGGACCAGGACACTTTGTTGGAGTTGTTACCTCTAGGTACATTTATGCCAGAACAATGTCCACTTGTAGTATCCATACAAGTTTGTATTTCATAGAAGACCCACATAATATCTTCCTTACCAAAATTCTAGGATATTATTCTATGTTTCTCCCCAAATTATATCTTAGGTTTTTGGTCTATAGTCAATATTTTCTGAATACCATTTCCATGTTTCCTACTAAACTTCCTTTGATACCAATTGTAAATAAATCAACCCTAGTAGCCCGGATTTGGTGACTTACTTTATTAAATAGGTTTTATGAACATGTGTTCACAATCCAAAGGACTAAACATTTTAGTAGTTTTGGAAAACCAGATAAAAACATTTTTTTACATTACATCATTAAAGAAAAAACAAAGAAAATTCAATGGTAACATTAATAAATCCAAGATTATCCCTTCATGTCATTGATAATGTACATCTTCACGTCCAAGTGGAAAATAATACATAATAAAGTGGTGATCTCGGATGCTTAGTAAGGGTAAAAAATAGAACAGAAGCTATCATAAACATAAAAAATAATAAAGGTGAATAACTAAAACACATGCTGATAAAACATAATCTTGATCATAATTTGGAAGAAATAAAAGATGAATAAATAATTCCATATAAATAATCACATGAACCTCAACCATGGATATTATACTAGTTGAATAATCAAATGAATTATTAATTACTAATATCATAATGAGGGAATGAAAAATTTTGGACATCACTATCATATTGTTGAGCTTTTGACCAAGACATTTGAAAATAAATGGTTAAGGACTCTACCAAATCCATTTTTTCTGTCTCGTGAGACCAAATGATGAATCTAGGGTCTATAGTGGGCCCCACATGTCACTTATTAATTCCAACGCATTCCTCAAATGAACAAGGTTAAACATAATCAAAATATACATATGAAGTGAGAATAACTTTTCCCAACCTATATACATAATCTCTAAACATTAGAAGTAGTATGCTGAATGGTATCAAGATAGCACATACATGGTCCAATGGATCATAAACCATTTAATAAAATATAATATATTATAATCATAAGATATCAATCTGAATAAATCATAATATTCAAAATATTTGATGAGATTGATGAAAATACTCTAATAAAATCATCAAGGAATTCTTCATAGAAATACCCAATTTTACTTTTCAAATAAAAGTAATTTTGGAAAAATCATTAGTACTTATCATAATTATTTTCATAAAACAAGAAATGAAAAATTTTAACTTTCATGAAAAAATCAGTGATTTTAGAAAAATAATGGTTTCTTATAATAGATTATTGATTATACTTGAAAACGGATAAGAAATCGAGAAGTGCCCTTTAATCGGGCTTGCGTATCAGGAAGAATTGAAGACGGAACCTTTTAAACCATGTATTTCCCAATAAATTAAAGATAAATTGATCTGGATAGATTATTTTGGAACATATACACATAATTTATAATGATTGTACAAAAATAATGAATAATTAAATTGGCATAAAGAGTGAGGATTCATAACTTGAATGAAAATGGAGATTTGGGAAGAAACCCATAACTTATGTCTGAAAGTGCACTGTACTTCCACT